>CM057459.1:1463166250-1464400000 GCA_016271365.2 Neoceratodus forsteri
CAGATTAAGCTGTTGGTGGTATTTTTAGTGAATGAGGGAAATTTGGCCAGGACACCAGGAAATTCCCCTACTGGCTGCCTTGTTGCCGCCAGTACAGGACCCGCTGACGTCACGCTGCATCATGGCAGATGATTTGCAGCATTGTATCAGGATGGAGGTTGGGGAAAGTGTAGGCGCTGAATGTGCTACAAGTGATCATGCAGAAGGACTTACAGACTCACGAATACAGGCTACAACGCTGGAAACAGCACCGGAGGAACCTTGTAGATCTTCGGAGTTGGCTGGTGATATTCCAGCAGTTGGGAGAGTTTCAGCAGTCCCTATAAGCGTTCGGGAGTATCTTCTTCCGTTTCATCAGACCTTTTAGATACACCAGGAGTCATGACGTTACGCTGTAGACGAATCTCTCAAAGAAAGTCACAGGGCGTTTTTCAGAGGGACCTAAGACGTCACAAACACTGCGCCAACAGTTTGGACTTGGAAGAGGCGCATACCCGACCAATTACGGACTGGTCGGAGGATTCTGCTTTTACTCAACGCCAGATGGAAGAAAACAGAGTCGGGGGCAGTGGATTCTGGATTCTACATGGCCTTCTTTTCATCGACCTCCTCCTCTCTATGCATGCCACCGATCCTGCGACACTGGGCCCAGGTACTACTGTTGTGCACAATATTGTTTCAGAGGGACAACTGCAGTTTCTGGGGGTGGGAGACTGACTTGGCTTTTTCTAAGCCAAGCACCTCAGTCACTGACTCTACTGTTATGTCTGGGGATTCTATAATAGTGATATTTTCTAAAGAAAGGGAAAAATTTCCTTCAGAGAAACCTACTATGTCAGAATTATTTAAGAACAAATTGGAGCAAGCTCCACGACGTAATGCTGTCAGGATTAGGTATAAAGGTGGTCTTCAGGAACATCCTGACAGATATTATGTATTTAAGCAGCTTTTGAAGTTATCTATGGGTTTCTCTCCATCAGATATTTATGCTTTGATACATATTGCTGGAGAAGATTCCTTTGATATTAGCTTTCAGACTAATTTTCATTTAGAAAAATTTTGGGATAAATATGCAATACATAAAACTACACCCTTTGGACCCCTTCTTTGCTATTCCTTACCAGGCCACAAATTCGTTATGTTACTATAATGTTTACGTAATGAAGGGGTTAATGTAGCGATATCTATCATTGGTTGCAATCTAGATGTAACATTTTAAACCCTCCTGAAGCTCTGCTGGATTCTGAAGGGATTTGGACTGGAGGGTGGAAATTTAAAGTTAAATTGTTTCAAGTCAATTCGGAAATCGTACACCTCCCTAATAGTTTTTTCTTGGGGAAAGATAGGGGGGTTTGTTTTTACGGGGGACAGCCTAGAGCCTGTTACAAGTGTGGAGCCCGAACCCATATTAGTAGTGTGTGTGATGTTTTAAAATGCCCCTTATGTGGGGGATTCGGTCATTCCATGGATATGTGTTCTAATATTTTCCAATGTAACCTGTGTGATGAAAAGGTCATGCCTTCCATCAGTGTCCTTGGGCACGACGGAACTGCACAGAGGGTTTGGATCAGGATGATCTGTTAAAAAGCTCATACAAAAAGCAGAGTATTCCTGACCATATTCCTCTCCGACCCCAGTTCCTCAGGTTGCAGGTAAACCAGCTAGCTTCACAACAGCAGACACCGAACAAAGGAATCTCAGCCTTTGCCTGATAAAACTATTCTAAACCTTCTGTCTCTGGGAAACAGAATTCAGGTTTTTCTATGCCTCCTCCTTTTGAAATAGCTAAAAGCAGGCGCTTTACCAGAGCATCTCTAAAACAACCCCCCCGAATCCATTTCCCACTGACAATTTTTTTTCACCACTACAGGATGATATTAGGGACTCAGATCTTGAGTCAGATGCCTCCCATGTATCAGAACTAGTAACTGAGGATGAAGACAGTAAGGCGACAGAATTGGCTAAAGAAAAGAAAGGGAAAAAGGGGAAGAAACGTAAAGTTAGCCAAAAAAATGGGACTTGACTTTAACGCCTTTTTGACTTCATGGCCTCACTTAGATAGCTTTATAATGTTTGTAGTATTAAAGCACTACGTAGGCAGTTACCTTTATTGCACTATTTGGCCTCTTTGACTTTAGATATTATTTTATTACAAGAAACTAGAGTAACATCCCTTTTTGAGATCCGGCAATTACAAAGAAGATGGATCTGGGGACCTTCTTTTTGGACCTTTGGATCCGATACTGCTGATGGTATTGGTATATTATTTGGTAATCCGGCATTTAAAATATCCAAAGTGATTGATGTCAGTCCGGGTAGAGTTTTTATTTTAGATTTTTCCTTCGGTGACTACTTTTTTCGTTTGGTTAATATATATGCGCCTCAAACTAAGTTAAAGCGGATTGCTTTGTTTGAAGAGATTAAACCTTTTTTATGTACCAGAAAACATATTATATGGGGTGGAGATTTCAATTGCTCCTTAGACATGGCCTCTCGTAAAACCTCTGGAAAAAAAATATATTGTGATTCAAATACACTTGCTAAACTTATTGCAGATGCAAACCTTCAGGATGTTTACCGGAAATTACACTCGCATGGTGGAGCAACTTATTTTAGACATACTTTCTCTACTTGTATAGATATGGTTTTTATTTCTCGTTATATTTTTCCGTTATCCTGTACAGTCTATCCTACTGAATTTTCAGACCATTTTATTTTAATTTGTAATATTTCCCTAACTAATATACCTCCCAAATTATACTCTAACTCTCACCGTTGGAGAATGAACACTTCCTTCTTACAAGATGCATCTTCTTTTTCTAAACTAGAAGTTTTTTTTCTAGCTAAATCTACTACCATAGATTTGTTTGATTCCCCTTATGATTGGTGGCTACAAACTAAGAACGAACTGAAAAGCCTATTCCTTAATTGGGGACGGGCTAAAACTAATTCAGATTATATGAAGTATCTTATGTATAGAAATCACCTCTATAAATTAATGTCTTTTCCCCCTTCAGACCATTCTTTATATAATTCCCAAATTTTAAACATTAAGCGACAAATGAAATTGTTTCAGTATAATAGAGCAAAATCCTTGGATCTAGAATTTAAATATGGCATTAAAAACAGTCCCATGTCTGATCCGTTTCAAGCTTTTAAAACTCGTTTGACACATACTTTAATGACTGGACTTATTAACTCACAGGGAGATTTAGTTACCTCTGATATGGGAATGTTGCCAATTGTTCAACACCATATCCAGGATTACTTTTCATCCAGACCATTGTTAACTACCTACGATTTTCCACTTCAACACCTTGGCTCTTTACCTTCGCTATCAGAGACTGATTTGCAACTTTGACTAAACCTATATCAGCTTTGGAGGTAGTAGAAGTTATAAAACAGCTAAAATGGATCTGCTCCTGGTTTAGATGGTATCCCTAATGAGTTTTATAAAATCTGTATAAAATACATGGAGTTTTTTACCTCTAGTCTTTAATTCCATCTTGAATTCAGCTGCAACATGCAAAGATTTTTCTATTTCACTCATGACCTTTCTTTTTAAAAAGGGGATAAAGTCATTTATCTAATTGGAGACCTATTAGCCTCCTAAACAGCGATTATAAGATTTTAACTAAGATTTTACATAATCGTTTGCTAAAAGTAGCAGAAATCATATACATCCTGCTCAAACTTGCTCTATTCGAATAGGAAGATACAGCATAATCTTTTTAATCAGAGATCTCTTTTCAAATACTTTGCATAATCCTGCCCGGTCGGGATTAATAGTGGCACTAGATCAGGTTAAGGCTTTCGATACGGTTTGTCACTCTTATCTGTACTTTGTATTATCAAACTATGGTATTCCAAACACCTTTGTTGGTTGGATACTTAAACTTTATAGTCAAGCAATTACTATCCCCATTGTAAATGGCTTAATGGGAACTGAGATTGAAATTAATAGGGGTGTTAGGCAGGGTTGCCCCCTCAGTCCTCTATTATACACTTTTGTTTTAGATCCTGTAATCAGATGTATTATTCTAGATAAACAGATTATAGGACTTTCACCTTCTCCATCCCTGGAAAAAATTAAGGTTACAGCCCTTGCAGATGATGTTACCTTATTACTGGCAGATACTACATCATTACAGAGGGCGTTGGATATTTTTTTTTTTGGTCAATTTTCAGGAGCTTCCCTGAATATCGACAAAAGTTTTATTTTACCATTGTATCACTCTTCTGCTCATGTATCCGAGTTTTTTCATATATCCATTTCAAATACACCCAAAAAGATTTTGGGGATATGGTTTGGGGTTGAAGATATGGCCCTTTACAATTGGGAGAAACAATTAGTATAGGGGAATCTAAACTAAATTTATGGAAAAGTTAGACTTTTGGGAAACTAAAACGGATTGCTGTTATTAAAAAATTCTTATTACCCCTCTTTCTCTATATCAGTCATGTCTTCCCTCCACCCATATCGGTTGAAACCAGATTATATAGTATTTTTTTTAATGCTTTGGGGCACCAGGCTTAATCCTGTAAAAGAGATTTTACATATCTTTCGAGGAAGAAGGAGGTTTGCAGATGATTAATCCCGTTGTTTTTTCATTCTATTTTTTGTTTTCTTCCTTTCCATTTATATGGGTAAAACCTTCTTTGGCATGGCATTATTGGGTTCAGTCTGTTTGGCATAAATATTTTTTTAAATGGTCTATGTTTCCTCCTAAAATACTTGCTTCAGATAGCCTACCGACCTATGGACTTTCTACTTTTAAGAAACTGCACCAATGGAAGATACCCTTAGAAAAATTACTCATTTTAACTAGAAAATCCTTTTATAATTATGTTGTTTATGATGTTCAAAAAGTCACACTTCTATTTCCTCATTGTACTCCATCACACATGACTTTTACCTTACATAAACTAACTGATTTCAGATTCCAGCTAAAATTTGGGATATAATTTGGATATCTGCTCATGGAAATTAGGTGTTAGAGGAAATCTGAGGTACAAACCTTTAGCTGACAGATATTGCTTGAGACCACAGTGTATTAATGTTGAAGAAAGCCAACATCATTTTTCTTAGATTGTATCGATAGTAAGGCCTTCTGGGCTGAGGCAGCTACACATTGGCATATGCCACATTTAGTTCATTTAACGATAATATTCTTATTCTAGGTGACTACACGGAATATGGAAACAATATCATAAAAGTACATTGAATGTTTTTTTTTCTTTATTACAGTATTTTTTGTGGCAAGCTCGTTGTAAATTTGTATTGCAGCAACAGCAGACATCATATACAGTAATACTTGATTCTGTTCAAACTGAATTACTTGCACTTAGACTACAGGATATCCAGCATTTTTCAAATGTAAAAGTTATTGAGTTATGGAAAGGTTTTCCTATTTTTTGGTGATGTTTTCCTTTTATTCATATATGTATAGCATTATTATATTTCCTTTGTTTTCTGTATTTTAGTATGTTTAATCTTTTCTTTCTGTGATGTTGTGTTTTCTTGTTTAATAAAAACTTCCCCTACTCTTTTCGATAAGTGCCATGGGATCTTTAACATCCACCTGAACTACCACCAATCCAGACAGATGGGACCTCGGTTTAACATCTCATCTGAAAGATGGCACCTCAGAAATGCAGCACCCCTCTCATGCTGCATTACAGTGTCAGTACTGGGATATTAATCCAAGTGCCAGATGTGGGAACTGAACCCACAGCCCTCTGATCTCCCGGCTTCAGAGGCGAGTGTGCTACCTACTGAGCCACTGACACTGATGTCAATGCCCCTGTCAATGCCCCATCACATCCTAGTATATGGGTTCCACTTTTATTTTTTTTCTATTTTTTTGCTGTATGAGATGTACATATTCTTATTGGCATCCTCTTTCAAAATGATGTTTCTATCAATTTCAGTAGAACTTGAATAAAAATGGCAAACAACTGGAAAGTGATAACTATCCCATATTTTCAGTATTTAATGTGATGTAATCCTTCTATATACAGACATCTCAGATACATATATCCATATCCAACTGGCAACTCCAGTAATTGTTGGAAAGGTACATTCACCCTTCCAATCCCTGGGAGTTCTTCCATTTAAAACCCTCAAGTCATGTTTTGCAAGCAAATGTAATAGATATGTCCCCCTTTTTGTTGAAAGTTTTACTAACAGAGCATCTGTTTGGGATTTCTAATGCATCATCCAACCTACAGTTATTCAAATGCTGCTCTATTTTTGTCCCAACCCTGAGTTAAAATCTCCTTCCAGAATAATTAATTTTGGTACCTAGGTAAGTCCACTGAGACAATTACAGTTCCTTTTTCAGGGTTGACCCAGAAATGCAGTAAAGGTAAGTACAGTACAGAGTAATTATACAGGATGACAGTTACAGTAGCAAAAAAAGATGTTTCACAGTTAAAAATAGATACATAGCAATTAAAAGATCATAAATCATTATAAAATACAAGCATGATAGCATAATAATAATATAACAGATAATAAGTGGTTTACAGAAACAGTTTTACAAACACTATGACACAGTTAATGACAACACAAGCAGATAGGTATAAATGGTATTTTGGTACAGAAAGATGGCAAGTGTGACATTAAGGTAAGGGTGAGAGCAAATAATAGTTAAACTGGGATATTTACTGTTTATATCATTTACATTAGTTTTAATACTGTTCATCATTATTTATAAAGTCACTTAAAAGGATTGCTGGTGGGGACATAAGCATTAAAAGGGGCAAACATTTCCTGCTCAATATGCAGAATAATATATAAAAAGTGTTCATCATATTCGTATCAATAAATTTACGATATAACCCGTATTGACAAAGATTGAGAATCCATCCTTGTAGCAACCATATTTTGAGATTCAGATTGCTTAGCTACTCCAGGAACAAAATCCATCCAAAGATATAGGTACAATCCTTCTCACCCAAATCTTTTGAAACAAATATTATAATTTTTAATATCTTCATCCCATTTTTTTGCTTCCAGTTTGGACAATAACCGTACTATGTTCCAGCTTAGCAAGGACATAGTTACACTTTCATCATGTTTCAGTCACACAGTGGAATTACTCATTTCTGTGGTGCTGTGCATTGTGGAATACTCTATAGCTCAGTATAGTTCATCACTGCTTGAATCTTCTAATGTAACTTTCTCATTACTTAAAACTGTACTACTGTTTACACATGGGCCTTTCACCCTTCTTCCCCTAATGTACAGTTTTGGGATTTCATTTCCTAGTAATTTATATTCTGTCACTATCAGTTTCATGTACACAGTTATTCCTTGTTGTGTTGATTCAGATGAACCACCATTTCTGACCTTCCACTAGAATGTATTTTGTCCTTGATTTCTTCAGAATTTTGTCTTATTCTTATTGATGTATTTAAAGAAATTCCTATATCTATGAAATCATGTTTAATACATAAGATCATTTTCCTTTTTTCATTATTTCTGAGAGAAATGCAAACCCATCCTTTATAAGGTTGTGTTCTATATCTATAAACAGTGATAATATCTATCCAACTAAATACATTTTTCAGTATATATCCTAACACCTATAATAGATGACTAACTTTAAAACAAAATAATGTTTTTTTTTATTTTGACAAGCCACTAATAATATTGTAGGAAGACATATGTCTTGTTGTAGCAACCTTCCTTTATAATTGTCTTTATCTTTCACATTTGCTGAGTTCTTCCCATTACAAAGACTATTTTGTTTAAAATCAACTTTTTCAAAATGCTTTTCTCGCCTCTTAGTTTTCATTTGTGTCTCCCCAATCTCAGTTTTGTCTTATTTCATTACCCCTTATCTCCTGCAGTGTTGTGCTCATTTTTTTCTAAGTTAATAGCAGTCATGAAAGAATTTAGCTTTCTTTTTCATTCTTGTGTTCATTGTTATTTACCTTTGCTTTCTCCTACTGTACTTTGTTTTGCAGTCTATGATGTGGAACCTTTGTAAAAGAGCTTGTGCTCAAAGGTTTTTTTCTGAATAACTAAATAAATAGATAGTTCCTTATTAGAGCCTACATTTTCACTAGTTTTACTTGCTCTTTTATTTGGCCATAAGTGTGGAACATCTGAGGGTTCTTAGAGGGTGGATCCAGTTTTAACCTTTTTACAAATGATGTCAAAAACCTGTCAGATTCTTGTAGAAATTATTTCTCATCTCCCCCCCAATATAGCTTTTCACTGCCCACAATATGTTTCAGACTTTTGTCTTTGCTAATAGCCCTTGGAAAACTCTTAGCCATTTTGTGCTTTTTGGTATTCCTGACTAATGGGCTTTCTGGATCTGCAAGGTTTGTCATACGTAAACTGGGAGCAGTTGCACTGGAGAGGTCAGTTAATGACTCATCCTCAGTTTTCCTGAGGGATTCTTACAGTCTATGGATATCGGCCAAGGGAAGATGCAAGTTTCTGATCAAATTTATCATCTTTAACTATTTTCTTATCACCTCTTAATACCAAATAATTATTTTGATTTTAAGGGAAAATTCTGTTATTTTTGGAATACCTACATTGGTATTCTTTGTAACATAACTTTTCTCTTAGCTTGTCTTTTTCCACTTTGTTGCTTATTCATAGTGGTTGCTCTCTGCCATATCATAATACTTCACCTATCCCGAATAAACAGGTATAAACAAGTACAGCTGCTTTCCTGCAGTGTTATAACAAATACACAATAGAATAGAATAGCAACATGACACCAAATATTTGTGTAACATAAGTTGACTATTAAGTAAAGAGTTGTTAAGCCACACCTATGTTTCCTATAATCTCAAGTGATCCTAAATGCTTATTCCAATGAGCTTCTGTAGTCCAAGGGCCAGATATTCAAAGGGGTTGCCCAGTAATGCACCCCAGTGCGATATTCAACTGAAGGACCTGTGTAACGTAAGTCCCAATGTGCCAGGGTGGCATGATAATCATATGCAGTACAACCCCAGGGGGCGTGCTTATGCATATGCTGTGCATCCTGATATTGAGCCTGGGATGTGTGGCACATATGCTGGCACAACCCTGAGATGCACTGTATACCGCTGGGCATAGTTAAGCTTGCAAAAAATGGCTGAAATGGAGGCCACCCTCAGGCAAGCTGCTGTACTGCCAGGTGCAACACAGCATCTGCCAGCTGTAGGTGGCCACCCGCCCACCCAGTGCACTGTGCAGAAGCACCCATATCTTCCCTGGTGGTCTGGTGGACCTCCTACCTCCCATAGCCCCTATCAATGAGAATACAATGTTCAAATCTGCCCTTGTGGTCTAATGGTACCCCCTGCCTCCCCGTAGCTGTGATCACCTTACTAAAAGAAACAAAATTAATCCCTGGTAGTCTAGTGGTACACCCCACCCTGCCTGTAAACCCAATCACAAGTGAACCCCTACATAACGTAAACCATGGTGGTCTAGTGGCACCCCCACCCACACAGGACCCCCTGCCCACCTAGCTCCTCCCCGTCATTGGCAGGCAGCAGCAAACCCACCCAGCTGCCCTCTGAATGACAGCTTAAAGTATCAGCAGTAAGCCTATTGGTCCACACTGTGGGGTAATGGGCTTGCAGTGCATACTGTAAGAGCCATTCACATAAATGTGAATGAAGGACTTAATTCACATTTATGTGAATGGCTATTACAGTATGCACTGCAAGCCTATTGGTCACAGTGTGAATAACTCATTTCTAATAATATGGCTGTCGCGGCTTCCCACTGATAGGGGGAGCTGGGTGTCAGAGGGGTTCTATGAGTGGGGATGCTACTGGATCACCATGGCTGATATTAGCAGGGGTTCACCTGTGATGAGGGTTATAAGTGAGGGTGAGGGTTACTCAGACTGCTAGGGAATAGTTCTCTTTGTTTAATTTTGCCAGGCGACTGCAGCTACGGGACAGAGGTGTCACAACCCCACTCAGCAGGTCAGGTCCTCTGCTCACACAGTGCCAAGCTCTGAGCACAGTATTGTGAACAGGAACAGAAACAGGGTAACCCTCCTGTCTGTTTTGTGGGTTCGAATCAACCTTTGGTCTCAAGCTGTGAAGGGATTCAAACTGTGAACCTCTTGCTAGCATACCCAATGTACAGGCTCAGATAATTCTGCTCTTCAGGGGATGTCAGATATCTTTTGCCCACAGGCACCTAACCAGGTGTACAAAATGAACCCTTAAAACTCTATTAAAGACCGCAGATAAACTCTTAACCTTTTCCCATTTTGGCAAACCAATAAGCTATGCACAGTGTCAGCTTTAACCATATATGCTTCACTTTTCAAATAAAGAATTTCAAAGGCACACCAAGTGGTCTCGTAAAATGAGATGTTTACTTAAAAATAGATAAAACTGTAAAGTGTAAATACAGAACCGTATATCACAAAACCATACAATCACTTAAAAAAAAAGTTTAAAATGCGAACAAAATCTCCTACCACAGTACACTTAGAATTGTCTTTCTAATATATACCTTCTAATAGTGCCTGTTGTTGCTTTTTCAGAGTCCAAACATGTATATGTTCTAAAGGTCAGTCACAGCATAATTAACACAACTGTCTTGAGCCTGCCTTCTCCATGATTTCACCTAGCTCCTCCTCTGTTTATTAAAAAATCATACAAACAGGATGTCTTATCATTCAGAAGGTAAATTAAATAGGTGACATCAGCAAAACCTCATTTCCTCATGTGACTTCCCAATCAAGTCTGTAATTTTCCAAGTTCTTCTTTCTTCCATGAGCAGTTTCCTCTCTCAAGGACATCAAAGTCCTTTTCTGACTTTGCACCACAGTGACATAACCTATGATCTTACTTCGAGAGGACTCTTGCAGTAGGTAATTACATATAGGACTGATGCTGGCCGGTGGCAGGACCCCACAGAAAAATTTCTAGCTAGCAGTCCCTGGCGATGGACCGCCCCCATGTCAGGTGACCAGCGTCATACAACATCGGTATAAAGGGGTGGTCCCGGACACCCGCCTTCCAGTTCTTTACCGCCATTAGCTCATGCAGCACCTCGCGGAAAAGTTCATGCTTCATCAGCCCTACCCTTTCGTCGGTTTTACCGAAAATTAAAATTATTTTTTCTTCTATCGTCAGGTCAACGTCAGTGTATGTCGTCCCCTACACCCTCTGAGCATGAAAACAAGTGTGACTCATGCGGTGCCCAACACCACACAAGGGAGGCCATCTCTCTGCCTTTCTGCCTAGGCCCCGACCACCCGGTCGACAAGTGCCAGCATTGCCTCAACTTCAATGCAGCTATCCGCAAACGACGCCAACAGTCCCTAGAAGCCCATCTTCTCAAGAAAAAGATGTCTTCAATGGAGAAAGAGTTGAAGAAGCTGAGGCAGGCATCTACTTCTCCGGAAGGACATCACAAAAAGTGGGACAAGGAGAGGCACTGGGCAAAGGCCTCCTCTTCCGCGACTCCGGCCTGAAGTCGCAGCCCAGGTAACATCCCCTCTGGGGGACCATCCAACGGCAGCCTCCAAGGGTTTGGAGGAGGTGTCGGCCTGCCCATCTGGTTCACGCTCGGGCCTTGCGGGTGCCTCTGGGCAAAAGGAGGCTTCCGCCCCCGGTTCGGCAGCAGGCTTGTGGCCTACTGGCGCGGGCGACTCCCCTAAGTTGGACGTCGGCTCCTCCGCCGGGAGAGGGTCGAGAAGATGCCCGACCCTTTGGGGCGGCGCATGACCACGTTCCTTTTCCGACCGGGCTGCTCCTCCACCTTGGCCCACCCCCAATGAGGGACCCTGTAAGCCGGATGCCGGCTCCCCCGGTGTCCGCAGGGAACTAGCCCCTAAGCCGCATGTCGGCTCCCCCGACGTGCGCCGGGCAACGGAACCACGACGGACCCCCTAGTCCCATTGTACCCGGTCCCACAGCCTTTGTTGCTGTCTGGGGAGCCAAGTCACCCAGCCCTGACCCCGGGTTTCTCCCCATCCCGGGAGATGGAGGATCTTCCACCTCTGTCAGACCCTCCTCCGAAGGAACTGGATCTGGCCTTGCTAGCTGTCTGGCCCCACCGATGCGGCCCGCCCACACCATCAGGGGATTTTCCTTCCGTCGCCCTGCACCCTCCAGGCCTCTCAATGTTGATCCGCCCGTGGGGCCACCATCCAGGCCGTCTGCTCTGACAGCTCCTCCGGCGCCCGGGTACCCACCATCTTATCCGACGCCATCGTACCCTGGACTGCAGTATCCAGCGCCGCAGTACCCGGCGCCGGTCCCTCCGACACCGCAGTACCCGACGCCACAATACCAGGCGCTGGTTCTTCTGCAGCCGGGTTTTGGATATTCACCTCACAGATACAACCCGCATGCCTTTCCCCCTCCTCCTCATCCTCCACTGCCCCTACAGCCAGCGATGGATCTGCAGGAGACTCTGGCCTCATGGTGGGCTGAGGCCAAGGCTCAGCTCACCAAGGAGGTAGAGAGCCGCCTTACGGCGATGGTGCCGCCCCCAGCTCCTGTACGCCTGAGGTGGCACACTCCCTCACCACCTCCAGACTCCAGAGCCCTTCCATCTGGATCTCAAGAGGGACAGGACACGTGTCCAGGGGTACCCCCCCAAGGAACCCGTTCCTGCCCCAAGCCGTGTTAGGGAGTCTTATTCTGCTTCCGATTCTTCTTCCATCTCGGATTCTTCCGAAGAATGCTCTGAGAGAGACGACGAGCCTCGCTCTCCGTCTAAGCCCTGGCCGAGGACCCCTCCGAAGTCTCCTCCGGAGGATCTTTCCTTCATGGAGTTGCTCAGAAAAATCCAGGAAGTTCATCAGTGGCGCTCCTTGGAACCAGATCCTCACCGACTTAAACTCGCCGAACATCTGGACCTGCCCCTGACAGCTCCAACTTTAGTGCCACCCTGGATTGAGCCTCACGCCCACCTTGTTTCCATGATTTGGAAACAACCGTCGGCATTAGCCCCACTTCCTAGGAAGTCTAACAGGTTATACCAGGCTCCAGAGGGTGTAGACTACCTGGATTCCCACCCTTGTGCAGATTCGGTCGTGATTAGCACCGCTCACGGCCAATCAGCGCACCCCAAATGTCTAAGCTCGTCTCCCCCGGATAAGGAATCTCGCCTCTTGGGCCAGTATGGAAGAAAGATTTATGCCTCTTCCACACTGGGAATTCAGGCCCTGAATTACATCGCACATATGGGGGATTACCAGAAGGCCATTCTTACCCAGGCAGAATCTAAGATAGGCTCCTTACCTGACTCTCAAGTCAAGCAGGAGTTAGCGGATCAAGTCCGTTCTGCTCATTCGGCCAGTCGCCACATTCTGCGGACGACGTACAATGCAGTGGACACTGCTGGGTGGAGCTCCACTTTCGCCATGAGTCTACGGCGTTATGCCTGGCTCCGCATGTCAGGTTTGGTCCCGGAGGTGCAATCCGTGATCCAGGAAGCACCTTTCAGGGGGTCGGTGCTTTTCGGCGGTGATGTCAAGGACATCATCACCGACTTGCATGAGAAGGGGACGGCTCTGAAATCCATGGATTCCATGTACTGTCCCCATCACCTGCAGCACCATCCTTTTCGCAGATGCAGTTGGCCACAAGCGAAACCCCAAGGAAGGTGGGCCACTAAATGTTGGGCCCCCGCAGCTGCCAGGCCCCTCCTCCCAAAAAAGCTGCGGGTGCCTCAGCTGCGGCGCTGCCCCACACCACCTGACTCCTTCCCTCTCCCACCGCCTCCGGACACATTGGAGGAACCGGTAGGAGGGAGGTTCTCCCTCCACCTTCCGGGTTGGGAGAGGATGACAATGGATTCTTGGGTGCTCCAGATTATAGCGGAAGGGCACTCTATAGAGTTTCTACAGAAACCACCCCGCCACCCACCCCTGAAATCGTCCTACGCAAGGGATCATCTTCCTTTGGTCCGGGAAGAAATCTCTGCCCTCCTCGTGAAGAGGGCCATAGAACCCATTCCCCTTCATCTTCAAGGGACGGATTACTATTCACATTTCTTCCTGGTCCCAAAGAAGATGGGAGATCTCAGACCTATTCTCGATCTCAGTTTCTTGAACCTTTATGTGGAATACAAAAGGTTCAGGATGCTCTCCCTACAGACCTTTCTGCCCCTCCTTCAGCTGGGTCAATGGCTTTGTGTGCTGGATATGCAGGATGCATATCTGCACATTCCCATTCACCCTTCTCACCGTAAGTATCTTCGGTTTGCATTTCAGGGTGACCATTACCAATTCCGGGCGCTCCCGTTTGGTCTTTCCTCGGCACCCCGAGTATTTAGCAAATGCCTGGCTGTGGTAGCAGCCCACCTGCGTATGATGGGAGTACAGGTGTTCCCTTACCTGGACGACTGGCTCCTGGCGGCCTCGTCCAGGGAGGAGCTCCTGCATTTTCTCTCCCTCACCCAGCAGGTTTTTACTTGCCTGGGTATTACCATCAACCATTCCAAGTCTCATCTGGATCACTCCCAGAGACTACAGTTCATTGGGGCTATCCTCAATACAACAGTGAGCAAGGCTTTCCTGCCTCCAGACAAGGTGGCCTCTCTTCAGTCACAGATTTCCCTGTTATCAGAACGCAGGAGGGTTCCGGCAAGGTCAGTTCTCCCTCTCCTGGGGCTCATGGCGGCCGCTATTCTGATGGTCCCTCAAGCTCAACTCCACATGAGGATCTCTCAATGGACTCTACGCTCCCAGTGGGATCAACTCGTAGATGACATAGATCATCTAGTTCTGATCTCCTCGCCGATGGCACGAGACTTGCAATGGTGGATGGTTTGAGAGAACCTGTTTTGGGGGGTTCCCTTCTGTCATCCTCCCCCCTCCCAGACTCTGACCACAGATGCATCAGGTGAAGGTTGGGGAGCCCATCTGGGTCCTCACCAAACCCAGGGATTATGGTCCAGATTGGAACTAGCTCTCCACATCAATGTGCTCAAGCTTCGAGCAGTACTATATGCTCTCCAAGCCCTTCACCAATACATTCTTCCCGGTCACCTCGCCATCCAGACAGACAGACAACATGTGCGTGGTGTGGTACATCAACAAGCGGGAGGGGACTCGATCCTACCCTCTATGTAGAGAAGCAATGAGGGTTTGGGACTGGGCAACTTAACACAACCTTCACCTCACTACGATTCACGTTCCAGGAGTCGACAACACCCTGGAAGACAAGCTATGCCACTCCTCTGCCCTGCCACATGAGTGGGAATTGGACCAAAAGGTGCTAGACAATATCTTTCAGCTTTGGGGGACTCCACAGGTAGATCTGTTCGCCACTTCCCAAGATGAAAAACTTCCCATCTTTTGCTCGCTCATTCCAGAGCGAGGCGCTTTCTGGGGCGACGCTCTGTCTCTAGACTGGAAGGGCAGATTCATCTATGCTTTTCCACCAATTCCTCTGGTCCCTTATGTATTGCAGAAACTAACCTCAGAAGGAGCGAGAATGACTCTGATAGCTCCTTTCTGGCCCAGGCAAATCTGGTTCTCTCTTCTACAACAATACTCAGAGGTTCCTCCTTTTCTTCTTCTTCCTTTATCTCAAGGTTTGCTGACCCAGGATCAGGGGACCCTGGTCCATCTGGGCCTTAAGTCCCTACAACTTCATGCATGGCTCCTGCAGACCTAGCTCAATCTCGTTTTGGTGTCTCTCCAAAAGTGGCGGAGATTCTGGTGGAGGCTAGAAAACCCTCCACTAGGTCCACTTATGCCATGAAATGGAAGAGATTGTCTATTTGGGCTGCCTCTAGGAATGTGGAGCCCTTCTCCTGTTCAGTGGCCATTCTGCTGGAATATTTACGTCATCTCTTCGACCTGGGTCTCAGTCATTCCTCCTTGAAGGTGCATATGGCTGCTATTTCAGCCTACCATGTTTCTTTCACAGATAAAGCATTTGCCCAATTAGAGGTCTCTAAGACCTTTCTTAGAGGGGTCCTTCATCTGAGGCCCCCCCATCCAAACTCCTGCTCCCCCTTGGGACTTGAACTTTGTTCTCGAGAAACTTACTCCTCCTCCCTTCGAACCTGCAGCAACCACAAATCTGAAGTTTCTTTCATGGAAGACGCTCTTTCTAGTGGCCATTACTTCCGCTCGAAGAATTTCCGAGCTCCAGGCCCTTATGTGTAAAATTCCCTATTTGATTTTTCACAAAGAACGAGTGGCTCTTCGCATGAACCCTAAGTTTCTACCTAAGGTGGTAGCAGAGTCTACCTTAAATCAGTCTATAGAGTTACCTGCCTTTTTTCATGCAGTACTCCAACCAAGGAGAATATTTACTTCATACCATGGATGTTCACCGGATTCTAGGATACTACACTGACAGGACGAAGGATCTCAGGAAGACTGATCAGTTGTTCATCTCTTTTGCTCACAAAAGGGAAGGCAATGCTGTTTCTAAGCAATGCCTGTTGAAGTGGTTGGCTCATTGCATTACTTTCTGTTATGACAAGTACAACAAGACTCTTCTGGGTCAAGTGAGAGGTCACTCCACACGAGGAGTAGCGGCCTCTGCAGCTTGTTTCAAGAATGTGTCTGCGGCAGACATATGCGCTGCAGCCACCTGGACTTCCGTCCATACCGTTACGAAACACTACAGTTTGGACATTGCCTCTCGCCGTAGAGCAGGCTTCGGGCTAGCTGTTTTGCAAGGCCTCCTGTCTTGAGGCTTGCAATGCTACTGCTACTTTCTGGAGTAGTTTCCTCCTCCAGGTGCCTTTTATTTGTTCCAGACTGCTTGGGATTCAGTCCTATATGTAATTACCTACTGCAAGGGCCCTCTCGAAGTAAGATAGTACAGTTAATAAGAACTTACCGTAACAGTAGATATTCGAGAGAGGCTCTTGCAGTAGGTACTACCTTCCCGCCCTCCATCCCCCTAGGCTTTTTCAGCTCTTTTTCCAGGAATGGAAACATCTGCTTCTCTCTCATCCGGGCCTTCCAGGCCTGTGGCAGGAAAGAACTGGAAGGCGGGTGTCCGGGACCGCCACTTTATACCGACGTCGTATGATGCCGGTCACCTGAAGTGGGGGCGGTCCCTCGCCAGGGACTGTGAGCTAGAAATTTTTCTGTGGGGTCCTGCCACCAGCCGGCGTCAGTCCTATATGTAATTACCTACTGCAAGAGCCTCTCTCGAAGATCTACTGTTATGGTAAGTTCTTACGTAACTGTACTTTCTTCCTCTAAACGTCATAAAAGTTTATGATTTCCTATCCTAGCAGCTAGCAGCTACAATTAAGCTAGCTAAACAGGAGATCCTTAATTTAAGTCTCTTCTAGCCTGTAATTATCTCCTGGCTTTTAGGATGACAGCTTGTAGTTGAACTCTGAGGGGGTTCATCCCATAACACAGCATGTCTCAAGAAAGAAATTCAATAACACATTTTTGTATTATAAAAAGCATACAGTGATCAGAACCAGCTGTCTAAGCATCTCAGAGGGGGGAACCACTAGATTACCAGGGATTACTTTCTTTATGCTTTGACAGGTGATCACAGCTATAGGGAGGGTGGGGGGTGCTACTAATCCCCTCTGGTAGCATCACTCCCTGTGCAGGACATCACGTGCATTTTGCTGACCAGCACTGCACAACTCATGCAAATGAGGCCATAATGTCATGCAAGTGGCCCCATTTGTGCCTTGCATACATTAAGGCCCCATTTGCATACAGACGGCTGAATATCAGGAATTTGCACACAGCATAACTCTGTTGCACTGACACAGTTCCCATTCCTGGTATTTAGCCCTGTCTGGAGGGGATGTGCCAGTGCATGGTAGTTGCACAGTGCGCATTATCTGTTATAGTCAGAGGAGATGCACCAATGCTCTTCTCCTTTGAATATGTCCCTGTGATGCACCAGCACAACACAGTTGCATTGCGCCCCCTCATGCGCCATTGCCAGACACAAGACTGAATATCAGGGCCCAAAGCTCTTTAATTTCCACAGTGCAATCCAGCTCACAGGGTACTCTTGTACAGTTAATATTTTCTCCATAGTGCAGTCTTCAGTATTCTAAATTCTCAAAAGCTCAAAGAAGTAGAGCTTTTCTTCCAACTCTCCTCACTTTCCTTAAACTGACTTAGTCTGTACATTCTTCCTTCACACTCTCTTTGGAACTGTAAGGGCTCTTTACTTCCCATTGCACTGAAAAAAAAAAAGACTTCTTGTGTTTCTAGTACACAACCGCTGCTGGATTACAGCCTTCAGGTAGGGTGGTAACACTCCATCATTTATTGATTTAGAAGTGGGATGATGCAGTACATTCCTGTACTGAATGTTTTGTTTAAGTTGCCTTGGCACAAGCAATGTTATTTGACAAATTAAAAAGCCATAGTTTGTTCTGTTTAGCAATCCTTTCTCATTTAGTTGAATTCAATTAGATTTAAATAACTAGATTTCTTTTAAGTATGAATGAATTCCAGTTCTATTGTATCTCAGCTTAGCCAAATGTTTAGCAGGGGAACATTGATTCAAATTACAGCTCAAACAGGGCTTTACTAGAAAAAAAAGTTTCCTCCCATAGTTTAAATCTCTCAGAAACCTACAGTCACCTGGCTTCTCCTGGCATATCTCCCAGGTGGGGTTTCCAGAACTGCACACAGTACTCGAAGTGGGGACTCACTAGTGCATTATACAGGGGTATAATTACCTCCCTCTTCCTGCTGGTGACACCACTTCCTATACATCCAAGCATTCAATATGCCTTTCCCATTGCTTTGTCACACTGTTACCCCAGTTTCAGGTCATCTGAAGTATTAACCCCCAGATCACTTTGCTGCCACGTGACAGCTAGCACTTCCTCGCTGAGCTTATGCCAAGCCCTCAGTTTTTTGTGCCCAATGTCACAGGCCCACTGCTGTGGGGCCAGATTCACTGGGCTCACAAGGAACTCCCCTGAGTGCAGCATAAGTCCCAGTCCTTTTAGGGTGCTTGCTGGGTTTACAACTGAGCATCTGCCAGGAGATCACAGGGTTCTTCTCTCTCTGTGTGACAGTGCATATATAGCCTTGAGTCTGTGTTCCTTGGAAAGAACCTTTTTGGCCACTGCCCAGCAAGAAGGAAAAGCCACAGAGATTGATAGGCCTTTGTAGTGCCCAGTTAATCCTATATGTGTCTTTTCCAGAGAAATACAGAGACCGGTTCAATGCCACAGACCACTCGGAGAGACCTCCTGTATTCTCCCCCTTACACTCCCAGATTCCCTTCATGTGTTCTTTACTGGTTGTATTTGGCCTTTAAACATCAGGTCAGGTATGGTATTGCTTGAACACAACCCTCCCAAACATACAGACACAACATACAATTTGAGGTATTATAAACATATGTCAATGGCTTTACTAATAATCACTAGATAAGACAAAATTAAACATATCAAGTACAGTCAAAATTTTGGTTACAGCCCATAATAAATAAAAGTTGGACATCATACAAAAAAATACATTTAACATGTCCTAATATGGCATCTAGATTCTACCTTGGTCCAGTTACAATTGGTGTATGTAATTAGAGTTCAGTAAAAAAAATGTCCTTATTACCTGTCTTGTGATAGAATTCAGAATGGAGGTCCGGTTTGATCAGTTGTCTCCTCACAGATACAACTGAATTCCAAAAGCCTTTCCTTGGCTTATGAAAGGCAGTTTCAAAATACTTTGCTATGGATTTCTTTTCTTTGAGTGGATGGCCTTTGTCACATGGCTACAAAGAAGCAACTGGATTTCTATGTTTAATTTCAAAACTCATCTGCAGGGTTACTTAGCTGGTGCAGTCTCTTATCCCCCTCCCCGGTTTGCAAAAACAGGTTCATGCTTGGCCTGTTCCTAGAGATAACATGGCACCACTTCCTGCAGTGACAGCTGTCTCAAGGCCTATTGTCAAGCTTCTGTTTTCAGCAGAACTATTCAGACACAAATGCTTGGCTTTTAGCTTTTAATTAACCTCCTATTAGCTGTAACTGCCCTTTTCAGGCACAGTTTTCTAAAACAAAGAAACCACTTCCAATTACCAGAGCATTTGCTTTCCCCTGACTGAGACTGCAGGAAAAAAAGGAAGCAAGAAATATTCTGTGTTAAGAGTTACAGAAAAACAGGTTTGATCAATACTGTACAACCAAGGGAATATAATGTATTAAAACAACAGCAGTTGGCCTGTCGGCACAGTGGTTGGACTTCCATCTGCGATGCTGGTGACAAGTTTGCGAATGGACCTGGGTTGCCAGAGGGCCAGCCAGGGGAGAAGGATGGTGTATCCCAAGGGTGGCTTGCCTTCTCTGGGGAGAGGGTGGGGATGCATGCTGGTGCCTGCTGGCCCCTGGCAGGGGCCAGGAGCATAGCAGAATGTCAGGGTCTGGATGATTGAGGGAATGCCAGATGTTGGCATATGCCTTGATGTCTTTGGCAAGCCACTCCCAGGGGAGAAAACCAGGAAACTGCTCTCTGGCTGGCTAGATGATGGTCCCTGGCCCCCACTGCCACCAAGCCCTGATGACCGACCCCACCTCAGTGGCACCCAAACCAGTTGAAGAGTGTGCTGCACTGGTGCTTTCCCTCTCATTGACTCTAAGCTGCCATACTTTTGACCATTGAGGCAGTATAACACAGTGGTTTAAGGCTCTGAGCTGCAAATCTGGAGACCTGGGTTTGAATCTCACAGCCCCCACTTGCATACTGTATGACCTTTAGCAAGTCATTTAACTTCCCCGTGCTCCCAGGTCACACATGTAAACAAGTTTTCAGCTTAGTGTGTTACTCCTGGAAAAACAATTGGAAAAAAATCTTTGCCATATCCCTCCTATCCCTCCATGTATCAACCCTGTTGCAGATCTTTGTGTTATCTGCAAAGGTCCAAAGTATTACCTAGCCAGGCTGATTTGTCAGCCATCTGCACCAGATGGCTATCCAGGAACATATCTAGCAGTACCTGTTCCTTGGCACTAGAGGTGACTTGTATTCCCCAGTCTACCCCAAGTAGACAGGTCCCCCACAATCACCACACTCCCCTTACTATATACCTGTTGAGTCTGATACACTAACTCCCTATCCAGCTGTTCAGACTGTGCCAGTGACCTATACACTAACTCTAGCCTCAGTTTCCTACCCCTTCAGTCCTGGAACTGCGTCCACTGTACCTCTGTCCTCCCCCTTATCCCTTGTGCATCTAATGCCATTCTTTACGTAAATCACCAGCCCACCCCCTCTATCCTTCCTATAAACCCTGTAACTGGGGATTACCAGATCTCAATTCTGGTGTTGGCTGGCCCACATCTTTGTGATGGCCACAACATCCACGATCCCTGTGTTTAAGAGAGCCTGTAGTTCAGCTACCTTGTTACCCAGCTTCCTTGTATTCAGGGAGACTACTCTTCACCCATAACCCACCTTCTTCCTACCCCCACACCCCTCTACCTGACCCTTCCCTCTAGGCTCAATCACATTACAAACACTGCTGTCATATGGAGTCAGCTCATTCAAATCCCCTACCTGGTGACCTTGTACACTAGCTGCACACTCACCTCCCCCCTTCCTAGTTTAAAAACACTTGGAAGCTAAGTATTCCTCCAGCTTCCACTTAACCCCCCCCGTCTAGCTCTACTCAAGTGCAATCTGTCTGCAGTATATGTCACTGTTGACCCATGTGTTCCTCCAATCACCCACCAGCCCTTATCCACGAGAGTGACACCACCCCACCAGCCAAGAGATAAACTCCACAATCCTGTCCTTCCTCACCCTGCACACCCTGGGTACTGGAAGCACTTCTGAGAAGGCCACCAAGTACCAAACCTCCAAGCACAACTTTCCTAGTTCCTCAAATTTCTCCCTAACCAACTCCACTGGACTCTTCCCCCAGGTCATTGGTGCCTACATGCACCACCGTGTGAGGTTTTTCTCTTCTCTCTCTGATACGTCTAAACAAATCCTGCCCTGCCCGCTGTTAAGCCTGGTATAGATTCCACCCATATCTGACTGTGCCATTCACCCTCCCTCCCCATCTGATCTCCTTAGCATAGAGTTTCCTCATCACTACTACTCCACCCCATTCCCCAACTCTTGCCTTTAACTGCCTGCAAACCCTGCCCCTCTTTTGCATGTTTGCACTTTCCTGCCCACCAGCACTGGGATCCTCGCTCCCTACACATTCCCCCTCCACTTCCTGCTGGATCTCTCTTACCCCCATGCTTTCTACCATGCTCCCATAGCCAGCGTACAATCTATGGTCCCTCTGCCTTGTCAAGCGCCATTCCAACTTGTCCTTGGCTGCATCCCCCACTGCTCCCCCTGCTCTGTCCTCCTCACTTCCCCACCGTCAAGCCTCCCCTCTTCCCATCTGGACTACTGTCCCCAGCATTCTCTCTATCCTAATTAACACCTGCCCCATTCCTGAGGGTACCATCCTCCTCTGCTACCGACACCAGAATCTCATACCTGTTACTTAATCCTACCCTCCTGCTACTGGCATTGTCACTGTTGCCACTCTGATACAAACCCGCATTGTGGCCTGGGTTCCACTTCCTCCTTTGGGGGGGTCTCTTCCTCCCACCACTGGGTCTCCCTGCTTGAGGACCTTCACATCCCCCTGGTTCAGCCTCAGGTTCCTTTGCAGGACTCCCCTGCTCCTCCAAAACAGTGAAGGGATTTTTCAGCTGGACTGGATGATGGATGTGTCTCTACCCCCTCCTCTGAATCTCCCTGAGCCCACACTAGTCCACCCTGTCATTTGCCTGGGCAGCCATTATGGCAATGGCTGGAGACATGGTGGCCTCTGGGTGGGGCAGGGGTCTCCAGTACTCCTGCTAGCTCAGCCCAGGGACTAGTAACCTCTTCCCTCAGCCCAGAGAGGTGCCTGCATATGGGGAAACACCTCAGTACCCAGAATGTTTGAAGACTGCTGGACCACACCCAGAGCACTGCACCACTCCCTGCATCATCATGATCTGCTTACTACTATCATCCCTCCTTCTCAGTTAATGTTTTCTCTTCCCTTTCTCCCCTTTCCTACTAAATTGCTACTCTGCATTCTGTTTCAAGTGCCTTTGCTAACCTAGTTTGCTGCTCTTCCCTTGTATTATTGTGTGTATTCAGAGATAGGCCCTATCTTGTAGGGTGCTGCCAAATGTTCCCTGTGCCTTTAAGTAGGTATTTCTTTGTCAATGTCTATAAAGGCAGAGCACCCAGGGGAAGGTGGATGGGAGGTGTCGCCCTTCCCATCCATGGCAAAAAAGCAAGTGCCTGAGATGTGATTCTAGCTGAGAGTGGCTCAAACCTCCAGAAATTACCAGCAACAGAAAGAGAAAGTTACCTGAGCTAAGCTAGTTCTGCTTCAGTCCTGCTGCTATGTGAGAGAACTCCCAGATATTTAAATTCAATTAGCTGTAAACTTATCCTAGCTGTGGGGGAAGTACAGATGCTTCCAGAAGATTGCTTGCGATGCCTGTTAAAATATAAATCCCAAACTCACAATATAAATCACAAAAACCACTGTATTAAAGAAATCTAGGAACTACTGCAACGGGAAAGAACATACAAGAATGTAACACAAGTACCTGGAATGTGATCCTAGCCGAGGGCAACTCAGAACCTCCAGAAATTACCAGCAACAGAAAAAGAAAGCCACCTGAGCCAAGCTAGGTCAGGTATTTAAAGGAAAACTACACTCAAAACCTGAAAAAATATATGTTGTGCAGAGTGTTTTAATTTGTATGTGAAGTTCTAGTATTTCCTTCCCTCTGACTGGTATTAGGAGTTTTTCCCAAATTAGCCTGCTAGTTTTACGACCCCTGGGGATCTCCATACCTGATAATGTAATTGTATTTCTGGTTCCCACAGTGCATTTTTTCTCATGTGACTGTGATGTAAGAGAGACCCAACATTCAGCACACGCATGCCAAACAAACTAAATATCTTGGAAGCTTTACAAGCTGCACAAAATTACCAGCAGCAAAGTTTTCAGGACAGTAAAACCTTTAGGATGAGGGGTGGTCACCAAGCTGAATTCTACAGATTTTAAAATATAGCCATCTCTGTTGTTGTGAACTGATTGTAATGCAATGCTTTCTGCTAGATTTATGGGCTTTGCTACATCACCATTACATGAAACAAGGTGCACTGTAGGACAAAGAAATGCAATAAAACTATTTGATATGGTGATCTCCAAAGGTTGTAAAACTACCCTAAAGCTAGCAGGCTAATTTAGGAAAAACTCCTAATACCAGTCAGAGGGAAGGAAACACTAGAACTTCACATACAAATTAAAAAACCCTGCACAACATATATTTTTTCAAGTTTTGGGTGTAGTTTTCCTTTAAACACAATTAGCTGTAAACTGATCCTAGCTGTGGGGAAAGCACAGACACTTCCAGAACATTGCTTGCAGTGCCTGTTGATATATAAATCCCAAACTCACAATATAAATCACAAAAACCACTGTATTAAACAAATCTAGAAAGTACTGAAAGGAGAAAGAGCACACAAAAATGTAAAACAAGTTCACATGGTACTTCCTGGCGGGTGTGTCTGTAGTCAGGTAACTCTACAGTGTAACTTACATTGCTTACCTGCTGGACTTCCTTGTATGGTCCCACCCACTCTGTCTGCAGGTCGTCTTTCCTGACTTGGATCAGAACCATGACTGCCTACTCATCACCCCACCTTCCTCACATCCTGTATGTGTTTTTTTATTTAGTTTTATTTTAGTCTTTGGTAACTGGGAAAGGCCCACTAGGCACAAGTGCCTGTTTTCAGGGGTGACCTGGGAGCACTGGGCGGTTAAATGACTTGCTCAGAGTCACACAGTGTGCAGGTGGAGGTTGTGAGAATAAAACTCAGGTCTGGTCTTCTGGATGTACCAAGCTCGTTCACACCTCATTCCTCTAGCCTTTAGGCTATACTGCCAGCCCAATCCATTGTCCCCCAAAACTTTGTTTTATATCACCCCCTTGAGTCCTGTCAGATTCTGCTCAGGTTCTCAGCTTCTCTTAATTAGAGTCAGTCCTCTTAGCTGCTGTAATGTCCTCACACTTTAACAAAACATGCGGCATGTTCCCTTCAGCTCCCAGACTGAGGTCCATAGCTGTGGCATTGAGGGATTCAGTATCACAGCTAGCCCCAACCCTCTTGCTATGTGGGATATATTACAAATGGCAGACATTCAGGTTGCCAACACCACAAGATGGACATGCAAAATCCTGACAGTAGGATGTTCCTGATTTTTGTATGTTTGTGCCCCCCCCCCCCATATTTAGTAGAGCAAACTCTTGGGGGAGGCAAAAACCCATTGTCAGAATTTTGAATGTCACCTTGTGGTGTTGGCATTTCAGGTGTTGGTGAACCAAATGTCAGCCTTTTGTCATGATACTGGTTTGTGTTACCCCTCCTTCCTCAGAGTCAACATCAGTAGCTGTTTGGTGAATAGCTGTTAGGGGGAGTTTCATCTTACCTTTTTTATCCTCTCTAGCAAGAGACATATCACTCTTGCGTGAACATCTGTGAGGTTCAGGAGATCACAAGTCCCAAGCTGTCTAGCTCTTGATAACAGCACATACCACCACTTAACTGAACATCATTCCCTAAAATAACATTCACAGTGAGTATGTCAGCCACAGCCACCTTCCCCAATTCTTCTTCATCATCCCAGTCCAGGATAACACTGGCTAGTGGCAGGGTTCTTTCCTTCTTAGTAAATCCCTTTACAGACACAAAGTGATTTGGCAGGAGTTGCACAGGCACAACCAAATCCTCTTGTTACCAGGATAAGAAATGCATCAGTGTCCTTAAACCTGTGTCTGCACCAAAATTAATTGTAACCAGATGCATGTGCGCCCTCGTATTCACATGAATAGTCTCAGGGATACAATTAACCAGTTCAGCTTCAGGGACCCCTTTTAAACCTTGTGTCATTTTAGGACAGTGGCTGGCAATATGCTGTCTTTTTACAGACCCAACAATTCTCACATTTCTTTTCTGTAAAGTCCCATTTTGGTACACTCTGGTTCCTGTCTTTCTGTAAAGGCAATGAGGGTTTAGCTGCCTTAGGCACACGTTTCCCCTCACCACTGCAGTTCCTGCTCCCCCACTTTTCTCCAAAGCAGGTCTGCTCCTGGCATAGTAATCAGAAAGCTCAGCAGCTTGTTTTGCTGTCTGAGGGTCCTGTTTCTCTAGCCAGGTTTTCATTTCTGCAGGACATGCCCAAAAGAACTGTTCCAATAATACGACTTCCTCAGTTGCTTCCATAGAGTTATCCTATACCCTCTTCCACCAACATTTTAAAAACTGGCATTGTCATATGGCAAGTTACTCAAAGCTCAATCGGGGCCATTCCTGAGCTTTCAGAATTGACTCTGTAGGCCTCAGGAATTAAATCATTTTTTTTTTTTAATCAAGCACTTTTGAGTTTATCACAGTTCTGTTAGCATTGTCCGTTTCACCAGCACCTCATGCTGCTTCCCAGTAAGCAGTGGAGATAACTGAAAACTCCAGGACTTCTTGGGTATTTTTGCCTGGATGCAGAGCATTTCAAATTAGTTTAAAAAAAATCCATGTCCCCTCTCTTCAAATTCCAAAATTAATTTAGAATTTTGGATAACATATTCAGTCTCGGCTGGATGTGCGTGCAAAATGATGCACCACACCAATAAAATGGACTGGCCATCTTTGGCACCATATTCAAGCAGATTAATTGCTCTGAACAGATTCTGCAGTCTTTTACTAACACAAGCCCTGGATGCACCGAGCATGGCAGGGGTTGCAAAGTTCTGCACAGTGTATCCAGGCTGTGATGCTGAGAACTACCCATAGGAGAATGTGTGGCACATATCTGTAGGTGCTGCAGCCCCCATGGGCAACAGTCAACCCAAATATGCAAATGCACCCATTGGGCATGCATGGTGCAAAGGGGTCATTTGTATTCCCATTAAGTACTCATTAACATGGCTGAGTCTGGGAGTATGTGCTGGGCCAGTCCTCCCCAGCCCCAATCATCATAAAAAATAGAGACATCTCCCTAATTTCCCCAGTAGTCTAGTGTGCCCCTCACCCCAGCCCCAGTTCTCACAAAAATATCACCCTGGTAGTCTGTGACCCCCCCCTTTGCCAGCCCTGATCACAGCTTTCATACTATAAAACATGATCCCCTTTATATGGTAGTCAAGTGGCCCCCAGCTCCAATCACAGTATTCATAAAAAAAACCTAATCCCATTTCCCCAGCAGTCAATTGCCCCCCAATCACAGTATTCATAAAAAATACCCAGTCCCATTTCCCCAGTAAAGTGGTCCCCTCCCCAGCCCTGATTACAGTATTCCTAAAAAAAAAAATTCCCTGGAAGTGAAATGGCCCCCACTCTGTTAGCCAGTTACCCACCACGCTGCTCCCCAACCAACTGGAGTTGGCGACTGGCACAACCCACCTCACACTGCACCACCCAGCTGCGGACTGAACTGTAGAGGAACTCTGTATAGTATATAGTACATACCCATTGGCTGACCAGTCAACAAATGGGTGTACACTATATACTGTACAATGCTCCTGTACAGTTCATTTAGTGGCTGGCTGGTACAGTGTGAGGTGGGCTGTGCCAGTCGCTGGCTCCATCAATCCAGATGCCTAGGTATTTCAAGTTGGTAACAACTTCCAGAGGCTCATTTAGCGTGGTAACAATGAAATCTTGGGGCAGGGTATTGAGGGTACCTGTGTGGCAGCACTATGGGAAAATATCATCACTTTAGTCTTCTTGGCATTAAGCAGAAGCTTTGCCTTTATAAGATTATGCTCAAGTTGCGCAAAGTCCACTTGAAGCACTCCCTTGACTTCAGAAAGTGATGAGCCAGAGGTATACAGCATGGTATCATCCGTGAAAAAGTGCAGATTGGACGGACGTAGATATATTGGAATCAAGATCATTAATATATAATGAGAACAAAATGGGGCCTAGGATGGATCCTTGGGGGACACCTCTAACAACTGGCAAGGCAGCAGAAAAACAGCCTTCTGCTTTTACTTTTTGGGATCTCCCAGTTAAGTAACTAGAGAACCACTGAGTAGTATGGTATGTGGCACCCAACTTTGCAAGACAAGTGACTAGTAGATTGTGATCAACAGTATCAAAAGCTTTGCTTAGATCCAAAAAGACTGCTCCTGTTACCTTCTTTGCATCTATAGCAGAGATCCAGTCATTGGTTACTTTTGCTAATGCAGAAATTGTGCTGTGATTAGCCCGGAAGCCAGATTGGGCAGGGTTAATGAGAGAGATGGTTTCCAAGTGAGATTTTAACTGATTGTGGATCAGTTTTTTGAGAACTTTAGAAAGGATAGGCAATATGGAGATAGGCCTGTAGTTGTTTACATCGCACGGGTCACCAGATTTGAACAGAGGGAGGATATATGCTGATTTCCAGCAGCACAGCACAGTAGCACATGTAATGGAAAGACTGAAGATGTGGAGAATTGGGGCAGTGAGATGGGCATATCCTAGCCTGAGGAAAAAGGGTTCCAAGTCATCATCCCCTGCACTTTTTTTAGTGTCTAGCTTAAGAAGAGAATCTTCTACTTCTTTAAAAGTTATCTTACGCAATTGGAAAGGGCTAGATGCGGGACTAGGTATTGGGGGGAATATGCTGGCTCACCGCAGAAACAGCATAAGGTGAAGAATCAAAAGCTAGCCCAGCTGTGGCAAAGTGGGAGTTAAGTTCCTCAAGGATTAAGGACTTGTTTTCCACTATCTTATCTCTTGCAACTAATTTTGTTGGGACAGAAGGGGCCGTGGGCCGCCCTTCTATGGATTTAATTGTTCTCCATATTTTGCAAGGGTTACCTTTTGCTTGTTCTAGGGTGGAGATATAATAGTTAGCTTTAGCAGAGCGTATACTTTTCATGCAGGTATTTCTGGCTGTTCTAAAGGCCTGCCAATCCGAAGATTTCTTAGAATGCCTAGCTTTTGCCCAGAGCTTGTCTCAGGCTATGAGGGCTGCCTTAAGATCTGGGGTAAACCAGGGGGTTAGAGTTGTTCCGTACCCTTACTTTGATGAAAGGGGCATGCTTATTTATCAATCTAGTAAGATTGTCATTGAGGGTATAAGCTGCCTCTTCCGACATCTTTGGCTAGGTAGAGGTCTTGCCAACTGATCATGCCCAGGTCAGAGAGGAAGTTTACTGCACTGAACTTGCGAAAGGACCGTTTTGTTATAAAGATGGGCTGAGGTCAGGCCTTAATTTGAGATCTTATGCAAGCAACAATCCCATGATCACTCATGTCATTGTGAAACACTGCTGTGTGAGATATTTTATGTGGGTGGGTGGTTAGCACCACGTCTAGGATGGAGCTGTTGGCAGTATTTAGAACGTTATTCCTAGTGGGTTCATTGATTAGTTGCCCAAGACCTAGCTCGTTGCAAAGGAATTTGAGGCAATGTGTTTTATGTGTTAGCCAATCCATATTCAGATCCCCTAAAAATATTGTTTCAGTTTTTGCATCTGCGAACATGTATTTCAGAAAATTAAGGACTTCATCGCCACCAGACGGAGGTCTATAGCCACCTATTATAGTAATGCATTCAGAAGAGGGGAGATGAAGGTTCAGAGAGATGATCTCAAATTTCTTAGCTAAGGATTTGCAGCTAATATTAGTGATCGAGTACTTAGATTTGGCATAAATAACCACACCCCCGCCTCTAGAGTCTCTGTCTGCTCTAAATAGTTTGTAGTCCTGTAGTGAAATTTGTTGGTCAGTATTTGTCTTTTTTAACCACGACTCAGTAATTATGATAGGTTCAGGGTTGATATGCGCAGCCCAGGCTTGCAGTTGTACAAGTTTTTTGGGCAGGCTTAGAATGTTGACCATCATCATCTTGAGACCTGTGGCCTCAGCAAAATCAATAAGCGAGGTAAGTTGTAGGGGGGGGGGTCCAGGATTTAGCTCCACATTACCTGAGCAGAGGAGAAACAGTAATATGATTTTCTTTAAAGATCTTATAAGGATGGGGACTGCTTTTTTATTTCTTTGAAATTGCCCATAATGCACAGCATAGAAGGTAGCACCACTGTAGTGACAGTTTAACATGATCAATGTGAGTGCTCGAATAGACATAGGCGAGGGCAGCAGTAGGGGGAAGGTGGTAAACCGGGGAGAATAGGCTAGAAGGGGGGAGGAAGATGAAGTGACAGCTGCACAGCAGCCTGTTATGACATGAGGTATTGATAATGTATACTGGAGCACTGATTTGCATAGAGGTAGTTCAGGTTGCACTGTATTGTTAGGTACTCTGTACATTAGGAATACAAATAGCACAGTAAGGAAAGCCATAGTGCCAGGATGGGTGGTCTTACAATTGTTATTGGCAGTGTTTTCCTGGGCAAATAGTTGACCCACCTAGGTTCTCACTTAAAACCCAAAGTAAGATATACAACAGAAAGGGGAACAAGAAAAGCAGGAGCAGATCAGTTTGATGGCTAAAGTTCAGAAACTATTTGCACAGGGGCAGGCTTATTGGCCACACTCAGCTGCCAATCATAGATTGGCAGCAAACAATACTAGGCCAATGAAACAGCAAAGAGTTAGAAAAAGGCGGAGCATGAGTGTATTTAAAGGAGGCCTGGGGAGGTGGGGGGAAGAAAAATTCAAGTAAGAGCTAGAGCTCAGAAGTCAAGAATAGAGCAGGGAAGTTTGTATAAGTCTATGGAAAAGTCGTTCCAATCAGAGCGAAGCAGGCAGGCGGGCAGACCAATCACAATCCCCCTAGGGCAGCACCGCACCAATCAAGGGTGTCCAGGTGTGCTGGTTCTCAGAGAAGGTTTTAGTGATTACTACCTGTGCGGCGATCCATGCCCCGATGCCCTTACAGCGGTAAGGGCTGCTGGAGGGAGTCGGTGGTGGTGGCGGCCATAGGAGCGGCTGTTGCTGGCCGCTTTTTCACCGGCACACCTTCAGGCATGAAATCTAAAGACGAAAAAAAGAGCTGGATCAATATTTGTAGGGACAGACAGTGCTTCAGGGGCTGGAAAGCAGGGAAGCTGGCGGCAGTTCATCAGCAGGGGTCAAGGTGATAGCAAAGGACAAAAGAAATGATTAGAAGGTCTGGACAGGCAGGACAAAGTAGATGACTAGACGGTTAAGAAAGGAAGCTGGGGGGGATGTACTGTCTCGAGGAGAGGGAGGCAGCCACCAAAAGCACAGCAATTTGCAGTAGTTTGGGGGGGGACAGCGGGTCACTCCTAGAATTGAAAAGGAAAAAAAAGATGAGAAAACAGTGGGTTTCAGAGGACAGAGCAAAGTTAACACAGTAAAATACAAGCAGAGGAGTTCAGAGGACAGAACAAGAGCTTACCCTGTAGGATACAAGAAGGGGATAGTACTACTGAACCCATTAGCCATACACTGTCTAGGTTTACAATATGGTAACAGACTATGCTAGGCAGAACACAGTAATAACTTGCAACCTTAACTAAATCCAACTTTACATACAGTTTCACCTTTTTAGGTACAAAATTCAAGTAAGAGCTAGAGCTCAGAAGTCAAGAATAGAGCAGGAAAGTCTGTATAAGTCTATGGAAAAGGTGCTCTAACCAGAGTGAAGCAGGCAGGTGGGCGGACCAATCACGATCCCCCTAGGGCAGCACCGCACCAGTCAAGGGCACCCAGGTGTGCTGGCTCTCAGAGAAGGTTTCAGCGGTTACTACCTGTGCGGTGATCTGTGCCCCGATGCCCTTACAGTGGTAAGGGCTGCTGGAGGGAGTCGGTGGTGGCAGCGGCCGTAGGAGCGGCTGTTGCTGGCCGCTTTTTTGCCGGCGCACCTTCAGGCACGAAATCTGTGCAGCGGTCCATGCCCCAATGCCCTTTCAGCGGTAAGGGCTGCTGGAGGGAGTCGGTGGTGGCAGTGGCATAGGAGCGGCTGTTGCTGGCTGCTTTTTCACTGGTGCACCTTTAGACACAAAATCTGTGTGGCAATCCATGCCCCGATGCCCTTACAGTGGTAAGGGCTGCTGGAGGGAGTCGGTGGTGGCGGCAGCCATAGGAGCGGCTGTTGCTGGCTGCTTTTTCGCCGGCGCGCCTTCAGGCACAAAATCTGTGTGAAGAACTTTGCAGCAATCCCTCTGACAAAACCAACATTTAAAGTAGTAACTGTTTTGTTTAGAAACAAGGGAGTAAATGTTGCAGACATTTCCTTCTGGCTGAGACAAAAATGCAAACTGAAAAGGCCCCCAGAGCCGATTCTGGATGAAGAGAACTTATGGACTGGAGGCCGAAGGTTTAAAGTGGTCTTGAGACAACAAAATGGAGACTTTTTTCATTTACCCAATTGTTTTTATTTTAGGAAGGGACAGTGAGGTTGTATTTTATGCAGGTCAACCTAGGGCATGTTATAGGTGTGGGGACAAGAGGCACCTTAGCAACACCTGTGAAAAAATTAAGTGTGGCCTGCATGGTCAGCTGGGTCATCATGGGGCGGCATGTAAGAATGACATAAGATGCAGTTTATGTGAGGAATCTGGTCACTTCTTCCATAATTGTCCCTGGGCAACCCATAACAGTCCTGACTCTGGGGAACAAAGGGAGCAAGATGTGTATTTAGCCTTAGCAAAGAAAGAGAAAGTGAGGCAAGAAAAGTTGGTGGAGGAGGCACAAAAAAAAAAAAGAAATGAAGAAGAAAGAGACATAGAAAAGGAGATCCCCAGCCAAGAACCTGCAACAAGTTAATTTAGAGTAGATCAAACTGAAGCAAATACAGTGAGAGCGGAAGAAAGCAAAGTGCAAACTGAGGAAGGAAGGGCAGAAATAGTGGAGGGAAAAAAGGAAGAATTTACTATGGTTACATGATCTAGGACCAAAGGGCCAAGACTACCAGGGAAAGAGAAGATGGACTTTCAGGGGAAATAAATTGTTAAATTAAAAAATAAGTTTGAGGCTCTTCAAGGGAAGGGGAGGGAGCTGAATGGAGTGATTGTCTATCAGAATGGGGGAGGAGGAGAAGGAGGATGACCCCTCCGACTGTGACTCAGTGGATACTCAAGCTTCCAAAAAAGGGTGATAGTGGGCGGAAATATTTTTTTTTTTGTATACTCTTTTTACCTCCCCTTACACTCTGGCTTCCACCTCTCCTTTGGGCCACCTAGTGCTTCCATGCCTCAGCTGTCCTCTTCTGGAGCTCCTCCCACACACACATCACAGCCAACCTCCGATTTGTCCCGACGTATCCCATCGCCGGGAGGGTCCCCCTCCTCAGAGGGGGAAGGCACCGGCTGGCAGGGGACCCCGGCACACTGTTTGTCTATAGTCCAGAGGTGCTGCTGTGGTGATGGATACTCCTGGAGGGTCAGAGGGACATGGAGCATGGAGGCCATCATCCAGCGGCACCGAAGCTGTTTTCTGGCTTTCTGGTTGTCCCTCCTGCGCCACTGCATGCAGTACCCCTTGTCTCCACTGGGGCCACTACTAGAGCGGGCTTCCTCCCACTCCTCCCAGAAGAGGAGAGCAGTCCTACAGATGCTCAATCCTCTCCTTCCCCAGCCAGCCCCTGATGACCTGAGTCCATTCTCGAACCTGCTGTTGAGCGTGGTTCAAGGTGTGGTGTCCAGCACCTCAACCCTCTGTGCCACCAGCAAAATAATCTTTTATGGCACAAATAAACTGTACTTCCTGTAGTGTTAATAGAATTATGAATAAAAGTAGGAGGTTAGTGACTTTTGAAATTTTAGGTGGGCTAAAAAAAGATGTGGTACTATTGCAAGACACTCATTTATATACAATTGGGGACATACAAGCTGCTAAAAAAGATTGGAGATGTGGGTCCTCCGTTTGGTCAATAGGGGTAGAGAGATGTTCTGGTTTGGGAATAGGATTTACTACACATGAAGTCTGAGTTCTAAAAATGACGGATATTTCACCAGGGAGAGCATTAATGGTAGATGTAATTATTAAAGGGAAAGAAATAAGAACAATAAATACTTATAATCCTTAGATGAAAACACAAAGAATCTCTCCTATGAAGCAGGTATAACCCTTTTTACATACAGCTAAATTAGTTCTATGGGGGGGGCGGTTAATTGTGGCATTAGTAGCGCAGATTGGGGAAGGAAAACAAAAAAAAATTTTGTGACTCCCAGAACTTAAAAAATATCCTAAAAAAGCCAGATTAGAGGATGTGTATAAGATTGTAGGGAAGAAGGTAGAACATACCTTTCTTAAACGCAGAGTATCTTCTAGGATAGATTTTTGGTTTGTTCCTCAAAATACTGCAATTGCTAGTGCATGCATAACACCGATGGAAACTTCAGATCATGCAGCAGTGAGCATACAGATAAACGTAGGAGCTACTATGATATGTGGGAAAGGATATTGGAAAATGAATGTGGAACTGCTAGAAGAAGAAGAAATTCAGAATGAGCTTAAGGATAGTTTAGCAGCAAGGGGAACGGTGTGTGATTTATATGACAATTTAATGGAATGGTGGGATGACACAAAAAAAGATACTAAAGAGGCTATGATAAAAGCAGCTCAGAAAAGAGAAAGGACTAAGTATCACAAATATTTAGGGTACAGAGCAATATTATATAAAGAATTAACACAGCAGCATAGTGATGGAAAGGAGCATGGAGAAGGAATAGAGGAGCTGAGACAACGAATGTGGAGATACCAGTATGACAGAACTAGATCATTGGTAATGGAACAGAAATGTGGGACTCAGGGCACAAAAGCTCAGATGAATCCCTTGGATGACAATAGTGACAGAATGAACAAGAGGATTATGTATACTTTAGCTGATAAGGATGGGAAGAAAATGGCTAATATAGGTAATATGATGGTGACAGTACAAGAGTGCTTAAAACAGAAGTTTCAAACCCCTAAAGAAAGAGTAAGGAGCACATCCTTTTTAGAAACAATAAAACTGCCACACATTTTGGATTTGGACAGACAATAGATAAAAAAAAAACTATTACAGAAAGAGAAGTTAAAGAAGCAATACATACCTTACCAAATAATACAGCCCCAGGTTTGGATGACATTCCTAATTCCTTCTACAAAAAGTTTGAAAAGGAAATAACCCCAATTCTAACATTACTGTATAATAACATAATGAATACTGGTGTAATATCAGAGTCAGTGAAACAAGGTGTAACAGTCTTTATTCCTAAAAAGGGAGAAACGAGTGAGATAGGGAACTGGAGACCAGTTAGTTTGCTAACAGCAGATTATAACATTTTAGCAAAAATCATCTATAGCAGAATGACAGAATATGCAGCAGAATTAATAGTGGGAACTCAGACATGTGCAGTGAGGGGAAGGAATATTAGGCAAAACTTAATTTTCTTAAGAGAAATAGTAGAGAAAGGGAGAAGAGGGGAGATGGAAGTTTTTTTGTATATATTGGATCGGCAGACAGCTTTGATTCCATCAAGCATGAATATATGTGGGAGGTAGTAAAAAAAGTATAACATGCCAGAGGAATTTTTGAAATTAATAAAGGCTTTATATTTTGAAGCTCAGACATGTCCATTGGTGAATGGGCATCTAGGTATACCTACTGTATGTATGTACACAATGGGGTAAGGTAGGGATGCCCATTGAGCCCTCTACTTTATGTAATGTCTTTGGACCCCTTAGTAAGATAAATAGAAGCAGAGCAGCAGATAGCCCCGATTAAGTGGGGAGAGCAGTGTATTCCCAAAACATACGCCTATGCAGATGATTGTGTAATTTTAGTGCAGAATCAGGTAGAAGTAGAAAAAGTAGTACAGATGTTAGATAAACAAAAAACATATACGGGTATCGGAATTAATAAAGAAAAGGGTAGGATATTTCCTCTAAGGGCAGGAGGGAGTAAACAGCAAAGTAGCATTAAGTTAATAGAAGGTAAAGTGGAAATTCTAGGAATTACGTTTGGTGGGGAGAGTCCTATGAGGGAAAACTGGATGCGGAAATTACAAATTGCAGAAAAGAAAGTACATACATGGAAAGGTTGGAATATGACAAAGAAGAGAATGCATATGATTAAAACTTTTGTAATACCATTTTTTTTACGTATTGCCTATGTGTTCCCAATACCTTGGGATATGCAAACTAAGGTTTTAAGTGTATGTTTTACTATGTTGTGGGGTATCAGGTTAAATCCTGTCAAGACAGCACATACTTATAGGTCAGTGAAGAAAGAGGTCTTGAACATGCTAAACCTAGTGTTGTTTTTTATGTTAATATTTATATATGCAAATATAAGGCCTATATTGCAGGGAAAACAAAGCCTATGGCATTTTCTAACAGAAGATTGGGTAGAAGTTTTCATGCGTAATTGGGGTAAAAAGGGAAAGGTAGGTGAACAAGATAAACTCCCAAGATATATGAATGTATGTAGGAAATATTTAGCACAATGGGAGGTGTCCAAAGAGGAAATATAGATAAAGAAAAGGAAAGATATCTATAAGATAATTATGGAAAGGAAATGTTATGAAGAACCTGTATTTAAGGTTGGGGAGAATGTGAAGCTTGATAAGGTATTAGAATATATGCTGGGAAATAGAATACCAAAAAAAAAAATGAAAAAGGTGATTTGGCGATTTAGTCATGGGAAACTAAATGTCAAAGGGAATTTAAAACACAAAAGGGTTGAGGAAAGCGTTTGTCTAAGAAATAAGTGCCAGTGTTTAGAGGAAACAATTAGTCACATGATGTTTGAGTGTGAATTTATAAATTCATTTTGGGATCTTATAGCCAGAGTATGGGGTATAGGAACGTTTAAAAATATGAAGTATAAAATTCTGGTTTATGGACAGCTAACAGAAGAATGGGGGAGCTTGGAAAGCAGTACAGTATATGTAGTGTTGGCCATCATTAAATGGGCAAAATGGCAAGTAAGGTGTCAGAGATTTTTGCAAACTCAAGATGTAACAATTAATGACCTACTGTTTTAAATACAAGTGGAAGTGGATAGATGTTTTCAAAATTAATCTATTAAATATGAGAAAGATAAAGGGAAGTAGTTGTGGAAGAATTTTAAATGTGTGGGATAAAAACAAAATAGAAGTGCTGTTGAGAAGATAAGTTAATTAGTTGGGGCCACTAGGGAATTATGGAAGATAAGGATGTAAGATTAAAAGCTGGAAGAAATAGTATTGTGTACACAGAGAAAGGGGAGATTACATATGTGAAGGGAATGAAGAATAAAATGAATTAAGAAGTATTTGGAAGCAGGGTAAAAACTGTAGTAGAAAAGATTATCTGTGTATTTGAAATTGTATATGTTGGTTTTCAGTTTTGAATAAAAACTTCCCCTACTCTCCAGTAGGGGGATCCTCTTGGCTGGTGGAAGCTAAGGCCAGTCTGCCTGAGACTCTGGTGGAAATCGAGGTGAGTCAGATTGCTGAGATAAACTCTTCTCCTGTAGAGCTTACACAGGAACTGGAGGATGTTGCTTTGAATCTGGAAATACAATCAGGGTTGGATTCTACAATTTTAGAGGAATCTGGGAAAGTTTCAGTAAGTTCATTGCACATCGAGACTGACAAAGTGGGGCCTTGTATTTTTGTGCATCCAGTAGATGAGTTATCAGCAGAACAGATGCAGACATAGCAAGTTTGTTTGCAATGTGAAAAGGAGACACAAATAAAATGCTTGCAAGAGCTGGATGCCACTCTTGCTACGCTGGATCGTTCTAGAGTGACTTGACAATCCGTTTGATGCTTCTATCAGTAGCGGAGCAAAAATACAGGAGATGACTCACCTCAAAAGTATTCCAGCTAAAGCACAGCAAGTAGACCATGTCAAAGCAGAAGGAGATCTGAGCAAATTTTTTGTCCGAGGCTGGCAGTGAAAACAGGACTTCACCTGTATGCCCACAGTCTCCCCGCTCAAACACCTCAGAAACTGCACAGCAAAAACAGTGACAGCACTTGGGGCCTGGATCAGCAAAATGATCCCAGGCAAAATTATTGCATTCTTCTGCAGCATCCACAGTACAAGCTTCTACTTCAGAACAGACTTACTCCTTTAAAGATCAGCAGCACTGCAGAGGCTGGGGGGATATTATGGACAAAGAGCTGGATATGATAAACTGGTCCCCCAAATCTGCACTGGAAGGGGCCAGATGGACACAAGACTCCTCGGGACAATGGTCACCTGATCCCAGGGATCCCTCCTTTCAGGACTTGATTCAGAAGTAAGTAGAACCAGTGGCCACCGACAATGCACTGAATAAGAGCTCCACCACACCCCGCCGGGGTAATACTTTTAACATTGAAAAATTTAAATACTGAACAAAATGTAGATGTTGTTAAGACAAATTCAACAAACATTGGTAAATGATGCTATATCTCTCAAAAACCCTGGGTTTAGAGAGAAGGTTGATAATGGGCAGGCAGATAAAAGAGTAACCCCAGACCCCTTGTTTAAATTGTCGGACCTATTTGTGACCAACGGAAGGTCAGCCCCTAGGCACAACGCAGTCAGGCTGTTGTATAAGGAGGGACTGGAAGAACCATCTAGCTGGGTATACATCGCCAGAACATTACTAAAGAATTTGATGCGTTATTTTTCCTCTGAGATATTTGCTTTGATCAGTTTGGGGAATGGCAATCATGATGTCAGTTTTAAAAGTATTTCCAACCTAGATCATTTTTGGACCCAGTACCAGGCTCTAAAAAATACCCTGGCCTGGATTCCATTCCGTGCTGTGTCACTAACCAAACCACTGGTTAAAATCATAACAGTTATGTTTAAAAACAAGGAGGTCCATGTGGAGGACATTTTATTCTGGCTAAGACAATGTTGTGAGATTCTGGGTAAACCTACACCAACCCTAGATAGTTAGCAGATCTGGGATGAGGGATGGCGAGTGAAAGTTAAACTACACTCCACAGACTCTGGGCCTGTGCACCTCCCAAGCTCCTTTTTCTTCGGAAGGGACCGGGGATCTATTTTTTACAATGGACAGCCAAGGTCTTGCTTTAAGTGCATATCACAAACTCACCATAGCTCTACATGTGATACCCCATGCTGTAGTCATGGTTTGGGATTTGGTCATGTATCTTCAGCCTGCTTAAATCTCTTTAAATGTAACTTGTGTGAGCACACAGGCCATGCATATGGGTGCTGCCCATGGGCTTCACATAAAAGAGAGGCTTGCCCCTCACATGAAAGGCTTATTAATATTGCGCAACACCAACAAGCCCAAAGAGTAGCAAATCAGGACAAACAGCCTCCTTTTGAGAAGGGTACACAAAACCCCTTACAGCCTTCAGATCCGGCACAATCAGAACAGATGGAAGTATCTGACACCACTCAGGATCCCCCACCAAAAGTCCCTACAACGAAACTCCCTCTTCTAAACAAGAGCCCCCCCCCCGGAGGTGGTAGGTTTGGAACAGAGAGACATGCCCCACTCCCCCAGGGGACAAGGATGTAGTCTTTACGGAGGCAGGCACAAAAAAATGACAGAGGCAAGGGAGAGCAGGGTCTCAGAAATCTAAACAGGCCACAGTTAAAAACCAATAACACTACCCCATCTTGGAAAGCAGGGAATAAATATGCAGCACTCCCAGCAGAAAGCACAGATAGGGATTCAGAGGATGAAGAATCTGACTCCTCTTCTATCACTTCCAACACAGACACAGAAGGAGGAAGGGAAGGATCAATAGCCAAAAGGACTAGGTAGCACTGGGTCTCCAAGACTCCATAGAATCTAAAGGAAAAGCTCTACTATGACATGTCCTAATTCTAAATCCTGAGACCATCTGATGGCTCATTTAACTATTAGTACTCTTAATATTAATGGTATTAAGAGTGAGAGACAGCACTCTGGGGCTATGATGTATCTGAAAGGGCTACACAGTGCTATAATTGGTGTACTGGACACTCATTTAAAAACAACTAATGAGTTACAACAGGCCTCTAGAGCATGGACCCTGGGCCCATCCTTTTGGTCTACAGGCACAGATGTCTGTGATGGGGTGGGTATCTTATTGTCTAACCCCCAGTTACTTGTCTCAAGGTTGGTGGATATTCACCCTGGGAGGGCCCTCTTGTTGGATATTTCATATGGTTCCAGTAGACTGCGTATTATAGCAGTATATGCCCCTCAGACTAAGGCACAGAGGGTCTCTTTATTTAGAGAAGTGCAGCCCTTTCTGTACACGTCTTGTTTGGTTGTCTGGTTGGGAGATTTTAACTCTGGGCTGACAGGGGTCTCCAAACTGAGAAACTGTTTAAGGATAGCATTTCAATGCAGAATATTTTGAATACTGCAGAACTGATAGATGCCTATAGGAAAATACATTCCAAAGGAGGGCACACTTTTCATAAAGGCTCCCTCAAGACTCATATAGACTTTATCTTTGTATCCCCTGCAATTATCATTCAGGATGTCTTCACTCACCCTTGTGAATTTTCAGACCATATGACCATTAAAATAAAAATGGTATGGGGATCAAGCCCACAGTGTAAAAAACTATTGAGACTAAATGAGTCTGTTCTAGTTGCCCCCAGAAAGCCGGTGGAGTGAGTGGGCTGCTAGATGATCTGTGGTAGAGTTGTTACTTAGACATCTTAGAATGGTGGGAAGACACAAAACAATCTTGGGGCAACTTTTTTCAACAAAGGGCACACTCTAGATCTACTGCTGATTATTTAACATACTTGCAGCTGTGGCATCAACTGCATCATCTGATTTCTCAAATAGAAGAGACAGGGCAATATTTGCATGCTCAGATTAAAAATATTAAAAACCAGATGTCTGCAATGCAATATGATAGGGCTAAAACACTGCAACAAGAGCTCAGATTTGGCACTCAGATTACTAAGGGCTCCTTAGACCCCTATAAGGAATGTAGGCAAAGAACAGATAATAGAGTTATCACTGAATTACTATTACCATCAGGTAACATAGTGAGCTCCCCACAGGAACTTTTGGGGGGTGGTTGAAAACCAAGTAGAACAAACATTCGACCCCCCCCCCCCGAACAAGAGGTACAAAACATACTGAACTCTCTCTAGGCTTGCCCCAAGTCTCAGAGGTAGATACACAGCAACTAGTTAATGAAGTATCCATTGAAGAAGCGAAGGTAACAATTTCACAACTCTCTTTTAACACCACCACTGGATTAGATGGTCTCAGTTCAGGTTTCTATAAAACCTTTGCAGAGGACTTATCTCCTGCTTTGGTGATTTTGTTTAATCATATCTTGAATTATTCTCAATATTCTGCCTCCATGATAGATGCAGTTCTGGTTTTAATTCACAAGAAAGGGCTACGTCAGAAGATTGGGAACTGGTGACCATTAAACTTGTTAAATTCAGACCTTAAAATACTGAGTAAAATCCTATTAGCTCGGCTAGCTACAGTAGCTCACTATCTCATTAGTCCTTATCAGACATGTGCCAGCAGGATGCCAGCTACACGATAATCTAATTACCCTCTGTGAGGCTTTTCATAAAGGGGAAACTGAAGATATAAGAGGATATGTTCTCGGGCTGGACCAGGAGAAAGCCTTTGACAGGCTTTCTCACCATTTTTTATTTTCCACTTGGTTGAGTTTTGGGATCCCAGTAACATTTGTGAATTGGATAAGGGCAATGTATAGTGCTTCTTTCTCTGCCCAAACATAAATGGATGGTTTGGTAGGAAGGTAAAAATCCATAGGGGAGTAAAACAAGGATGCCCACTAAGCTTACTTCTCTATGTATTTGGAATAGATGTTTTAATCAGACTAATCTTAGCAAATGAACAACTAATAGTCATAGTGCTCACAGACGCCTTGCAGATAAAGGCATTAGCATTTGTGGATGAGCTTATATTAACTCTCTCCATAAATTCTTCTGAATTGGCATTAATGGCAGTACTTGCACAATTCTCACACCTCTCTGGCTCTAAAATTAATCTTGGCAAGAGTAAGGGGGGTGTCCTAGGCCACACCCTTGTGCCCCAAACAGGTCAGTGGGCAGGTATCTTAGTGACAGCAGACTCTATATCTATATTAGGTGTAAAGTCTGGACCTGGGGATATGGCACACTTAAATTGGGAAGCCAAAATGACACAGGCAAATAGATCAGTCATGAGTTGGAAAGGGCAGCAAGTATCAAAAAAGAAAAGGGCAATGTTGATTAAGACACTGCTGGTTCCGCAGTTCCTTTCTCTCTGCTATGTTTTTTCCCTTCCACAAGAATTAGCTACAGGACTGTTGGGAATATTTTTTCAAGCTATTTGGGGCTCAAGGTTAAACTCAAATAAACGAGAATTTACAGATCTTCCCATTAATAAAGGTGGAGTCTGTAGGGTTCATCCCATAGTCTTTTATTTTAGTTTGTTTCTTTCTTACAATATCAGCCCTTCTCTATGTCCTGGTATTAAGTTTTGGGCTCCCTTGGTTCAAGAATGGTTATCACCATGTCTCCTGCCATGGGAAGAAAAAAAGTAAGATCTCCCCCCCAAAAAAAACTCCTGTATATGGTAAAGATTGTATTAGGAATGCAATTAAGTGGGTTATCACATCTGACCAGCTTCTAAGGATGGATAGGAAGTCCATCTACGCAGCAATTGTAGCCACTGAAAGTACTTCAGAGATGGAATTTCCTGGGTGTCCAACAAATCACAATATATCCTGCAGCAATTAAATAACCCCAGAATTCCACCATTTGCTTGGGATTGGACCTGGGTCAGTAACTGTGGCAGATTGGAGGTCAAGGGGAACAGCAGACATAAACAAATGACAGAGAGATATTGACCCAGGCTTTCTTGTTTTCAGGTATTGGAAACACAGCAGCACCTGTTTCTAGAGTGCCCCTACGCCCAATCCTTTTAGGAGTTTCAGTCACTTTCTTGGGCAGATCCCCGCCTGACTGCACTCACATATCAGATCCTGATGCATGGACCAGATGACATGGGGTTTGGTAAATACCATAAAGATACCATGTATGTAGTCCTTGTCATGATTAGGTATTTCCTATGGCAATCCCATTATATGTTGGTTTTGCAGCAGACATTTGTTATGTATCGAGAGTTATTGGGTAATATTCCAGCTGGATATGAAGAGATACACCTTTGAAAAGACTCAACATTATGGGTTCATTGCAATGCCTGGTTAGGCTAAAATGTATATAATCATGAAATTTCTGTCTCTGTGCTTTTGAAAGCTGATTTGTATTACGATGTCTGGCCTTCCTTTTTTTTGTTTACAGCCGATTATGTTTAAAGTGATGTATGTATGTATGATTTTCTCTTGATTTCTGAATGTCTGTTTTCTTGTCATTCATATGATTTGTACTGTAATGAGGTCCACTTATAATAAAAATTCCCCTACTCTTTTCAATAAGTAGCATGGGATCTTTAACATCCACTTGAACTACCACCAATCCAGGCAGATAGGACCTTAGTTTGGCATCTCATCCAAAAGACAGCACCTCAGAAGTGCAGCATCCCTCCTCATGCTGCACTACAGTGTCAGTATTGGGATATTAACCCAAGTGCCAGATGTGGGAACTGAACCCAAAGCCTTCTGATCTCCCAGGCTCAGAGGCAAGTGTACTACCTATTGAACCACTGACACTGACACTTTGCCATAACCTCACTTTTATCATTGCCGCTTACTTCTTTCTGCTCCATCAGTCACTGGGTCATTGATAAATGTCAGGTCCACTGTTTATTATAATGTTCTGGCATTGTGCACTGTTTATAGATGTATACTCCTTTTGATCAGTATTATTTTAGCTGTATGTGTCATTGTTTTTAAGACATGGGACCTTTGTAAAAGTGCCTTGGCTCAAAGGTCTTTCTGAATAATAAACAAAAAATACATGAATCAAGAAATAAATAAACAAACATGTCAAAGCCAATCACAAGAATGACACTCAAGGGGGAAAAACTTTTGGTGGGAGACCTAGACCTCCCATACATAGATGGGACCATCCCAGATGTGGCTTCATCCAGAAGCAGGGGGATTCTGGAGGCACTGCAGTGGGTGTTCCTTCAACAGTTGGTCAGAGCTCCAACTAGGTGGAACAGCCTGCTGGTTGTGATCATGATTAATAGATAGAATGTGGATGAGGTGGTGGTAGGAGAGAAGCTGGGTAACAGCAACCATAGGACAATCAGGTTGAAGGTGAGGGTGAGGAAGGTGGTGATTGGAACCAACACAACACTACTGGTCTTCAGGTGAGCAGACTTTTAAAAGATGAGAAGGTTAGTGAGGGGATGGAAAGCATGGGAAAATAAACAAAATGGAAGAGTTATGGGGAGCTATTAGAGACCAGTTAGAGAGGTCACACAAGTGTGTATAAGAAGGGTTAGAAGAAGCACTAGTGACTAGAGACCAAAAGATGGCAGCCACGCTGGGTTGTCCATCATGCTGGGAGTAGCGGATGCTGTAATTTTAAATATTTTATAGCATGTTTTGTATTTTTTAAGTGTTTTCTTTATTTAGTTCATTTTAGTTTGTTTAAGTGTATACTCTGAGGGGACAGAGGAGCCTAACAGTTAGCCTGAGTCCATGAACTGTTCTGTTGCACAGACCGGGACCAGGATTGGAACTGCAACTGCTGCAAGTAATAAGAGAAGTTTGGGGTGAAAACCTGTAGCCTGGTTTGAGTTAGAATAAAACCGTGCCACTAGTGTTTTACATGAAAGAGTGTAGAATTGCCGGGTTACCTAGAGGAGTGTGGTGATAGTGCTGAGCAAAGGCTGTCAGCAGGCATTGGAGCTGGTTGGATTTTCAGCAGTAGAGTAGCAATTGAACAGATAGAGAGAGAGAGAGAGATGGGTGGAGGGACTGAAGGAGCAGTGTTGTCTTGCAATAAGCTGGAGCAGATTGTGAGGAGGAACACAAGAGTGAAGCCAGTGGGGTTCGCTTTCCTGGTCATGGTGTGGTCTGCAGAGATTCCTGAGGGGAAGCCATTGGAGGGTGGCTGCATCCAAGAGGAAGATCCAGTGCAGTGGCTGCCAATGTAGGGGAAGTATTTGGACTACTGTGTGGCTCAGGATGGATCAGAACCATGCTGGGACACTGAAGGGTCTTTTCTAAGGAGGATTCATCAGATTGAGGAATGGCTCTCCTAAAGCTGTAAACTGGTCTGTGATCATCCAGAACCTGTAATTCTCTGACTGCAGACTCCTCTTGTCTCTGTTGGCTGGTCGGTGTCTTTTTCTGCTTTACGTTGGACATGGGTGCCATTATACATAACTATTTTATAAGAGAGAGCCAGTTCGAGAAGGATGAGAGCCTCCTGGTACTTGTACTAATTGGGCTGTGGAGGTGAAAGCTCCTCAGTGCTTATTTATATATATGGTTAATTATCTTACTGGTATTTGGCACTTGGGAAGGAACTGTCCTGGGCAAGTCTTCATATTCAAAATGGTACAGATTGGACTGAATAGTTACCAAGAACTCAGACTTGCTGGATGGGTGTTTATTTTTCCTTTCTCAGAGGACTATTTACTGTGTTTATTAAATTTATTTGCATGATTGTGTGAATATATATTTTTTTTCCATTATGTTCTTTACTCCCCCTGAGCTGCCTGCCACCCTATCCTCAGCTCGGTCACGGCTTGCCGGCTTCTGTCCCCAAATCAGCCACCTCCCCTGATTCCCCGTGGCTTACCCCCCACGGTTGGGGCCCGCGACACGGGAGGCAGATGCCGCGGGCACTGTAGTCTGGTCGGGGGCTTGGCCTGGGGGCATATCGGAAGCCGCGGCGAGCTTCATTCATGGCGGCAGGCTGCTCCATTTTTCTGCTTTTCTGTGGAGGCGGGGCCGCACCACCGCGTCACCATCCGCCCTGCCTCCAAGGAATTCTTGAAGCGTCGGCTGTGTGGGAACTCCCGGCCTCCTCCAGGGGTCCCCAGCGCACTGAGTGCTACCCACACCCTTCCCCGGAGAAGGAGAGCTGCCCAGCAGGTGCTCAATCCTACTCCCCCTGGCCGCCCTCCGACGACCGTATCCGTTCCCGAACCCGAGTCGCTGGCGTCGCAAGTGGAAATCTCACCGCTGCACCGACAGGCCGGCTATGATTGTGTGAATATTTTTGACATTTTCCCCTTCAAGATCCCAGAATTTCCTGCAGAGGTTTATAGGAGGTGTAGGGTTCTGGGGATAGCTTGGGGGGAGGACCGAGGGTGTTGTCCCCGAACGGCCATCGGGGTGCCTGGGATTCAGGTGGTGAGGCCAAGGAGATGCCCTGGGACAAAACGGGAACTGTAAAAGGGGATTGCCATGTTTAGTTCCCATACCCAAGGGCTCCATGGTAGATGGTGAGTAGATAACTGGTTCAGCTGCCCCACCTAATTCTACTCGGGTTGTGTTATGCAATGCTAGATTGATGAGGAACAGGATTACCATAATGGTGGACTTGATATCTTTGTTCAACCTGGCATGCTGCTCCCATTTTGGAGATGGCAATAGTGGCTGGGTACTCCGTGATGCACACCCTGAGGGAGGATCGCGGGAGAGTGGCCATTTGTTTTAAATATAGCCTGAACCTCACAGTGCTATCTGTTGGTCCTATGTGGTCCTTTGAGTGTGTGGCTGCCAGGGTGGGTCTTGGTGTTAGCTTCAGAATGCTCCTGCTCTATCATCTCCCAGGAGGAAAAGGAGACTTTTTTTGTGAGAGGTTGAGTAGCTTTTCGCTAGCCTGGTTTTTGAGTCCCCTAGGTGGTTGGTTTTGGGGGACTTTAATGCATGGGCCAACTGTGGGCTCACAAAATTTGGGAGCAATCTCCTTAAAACTATGGGGGCTCTGGGCCTGACACAAAATCTTACATCAGTGATGCACACGGGTGCCACACACACGACCTTGTTTCTTCTTTAGGCTTAGATATTTCTGACCTCAGAGGGGATCCGCTGGTTTGGTCAGATCACAGCATTGTGGAGTTCATGTTTAGGGCCCCCACAGATGGTCCTGTCCCTGTGGAGATGGTTCAGTACCACCCTTTAAGAGGGATTTCCTTGGTAGGACTAGATGTGGTGCTGGACCTATTGAGTGTGGCAGCGGCATGTGCGATTAGGATGGAAGAGGCAGTGGCAGCCTATAATGGGGCTGTCACTATAACCTTCGACTCAGTCATACCCATTCATGTCTGGCCCCTGTCTACTCAACAAAGATCTCCATGGTATGATGAGGATCTCCGGAGTTTAAAGAATAGGGGCCAGAGATTAGAGAGGCGCTAGTGGAGATCTGGCCTGATAGAGGACAAAGTGGCCATGAAGTCACATTATGCTGACTATTGGGGGCAACCTCCTGAAAAAAGGCTGAATTTTTGTGTAGAGAGATTGCTGCAATAAGGAGCAGACCAGCTCAGCTCTTCCACATAGTAGACAGGCTTTTACATCCTGCCTGTCTCCGTGTTTATGGGACAGGTTCCAGCACTAGGTGCAAGGGTCTTGCTCTGTTCCTTGTCGACAAAGTGTCCTCTATCAGGACTGAGATCTCATCAAGCATCTCTTGAAAAGAATGCAGGGTCTGGCCTGAGCCATGTAGAAGCACTCCTCCTGTCTGGGATGAGTTTGAACTAGTTTGTCCAGAGTGGATATTTTAAGGACCTCCAATATCCTGTCTGTAACTGTACTGTGAATTGTATATCTAGCACTATTGCCTTCTCCGTTCTTGCATTGCAGCCTCCCAGGTTGTGCCTGAAAATAGGCAACTTATCTGCCTAGAGCACCCTACCCAGTTACCAAAAACTAAATAAAAAAATAAAAATAGTTGGAGTGGAGAAGGTAGTGGAGATAATCTTCAAGCTGTGACCAACACAATGTGATCTGGACCCAGGTCCAACCCATCTTTTGGTTGGATGTTTGGACATGTGGTTGCAAAGTTTGTCCAAAGTTCTTTGAGGAGTGGGGTCTTCCCATTGGCCTTGAAAGAGGCGTTGGTTAGGCCCCTTTTGAAGAAGCCCTCTTTAGACCCAGACTGTCTCGGCAACTATAGGCCTATCTCTAACCTCCCATTTTGTTGAAAGGTTATAGAAAAGGTGGTGGCCGTTCAGCTTGAGAGACATCTTGCATCCTTTTCCACCTAAAAGTTTTTCTAGTTTGGGTTCTGAATGGGGCATAGTATGGAGATTACCTTCATGAGGGTGCTAAATGATCTTCTGATGGTGAGGGACAGGAGAGATGGTACCATCTTGGTTCTCCTGGACCTCTCTGTGCCATTTGACACTGTGCACCATGAAGTGCTGCTTGACCACCTGCAGTTCTGTTGTGGTCTTTCTGGTAATTTCATCAAGTGGTTCAGGTCATACTTGACAGAGTGCAAAAGGTAACAATGTGGTTAGCCTCATTTAACTCAAAGCCTCTGTGCTGTGTGGTTCCACAAGGTTCAGTTTTGTTGCCCTTGTTGTTCACGGTACACATATGCTGCCATTGGGAGACATTATCAGGTGGTATGAGCTGGGTTTTCACTGCTATGCAGATGATTCCCAGCTATACCTGTCCTGTACACCCAATACTCGGGTGGCAGCCTCTGTATTTAACAGCTGTCTTGAGGTCATCCAGGTGTGAATGACTCAAAATTGGCTTAAGCATAACCCAGACAAGACTGAGGTACTGGTGGTGAAGCCAGATCATGGCGTCAGGAGGGATGAGGGATTACCTCTGGCCTAGTGCTGGGGGAGGGGTTCCCATTGCCCCATCTAGATGAGTGAAGGGCCTGGGTGTGATCCTAGATGATGGCTTGACACTTGATGCTCAGGTGTCGGCTATGGTCAAGAGTGGATTTTATCATCTCTGGAATATCACCTGGATCCAAGCCCTGATTCCACCTGAGGACCTGACCATGCTGGTGCATGCTTTCCTCACATCCAGGCTGGACTACTGTAATGCTCAGTACCCTGGATTATCTGGAGGCAACCTCTGCAGGCTGCAGCTGATGCAGAATTCAGCAGCAAGATTGCTGATGGGTGTGAAAAGGTGTGATCATATCACCCAGGCCCTCAGTGAGCTGCACTGAGTGCTAGTCAGATAGAGGACTGTCTTCAAGAGAGGGCTCCTGACCTATAAGACCCTGCATGAAAGGGGACCATTCTATCTGCAAGATCTTCTTGTCCCCTACCGGCCACCTCAGTCACTCTGTTCTGTTGGGGGAGGCCTCTTTGGAGTTTCTAGGGTTAGACTGTGGCACTTGGGAGACAGAGCATTCTAGGTAGCCATGCCTACCCTGTGGAATTTGTCGCCTGATAATTTGAAGGAGGCCCCCCTCGGTAGAAGCCTTTAAGAAAGGACTAAAGTTTTATCTGTTCTAACAGGCTTTTACTGATTAACATACAGCATTTTAAAGTGGGATAGATAAATTGTTTACTTCCAGATAAATGCATTGATTTTGTGTGATTTAAAAAGCGCCTCGAGTCTTTGGAATGGGGTGCTTTAGAAATAACGTATCTATCTAAGTAGGAAGCCATTGGTTCAATAAGGATGTGACAAGAATTGTCGGGGCAGGAGGAAGGATTTTAGGAAATACTAAAGAACGCAAAAAGAACAGGACAGGAGGGCTTATAGGGGAATAAGGAGGTTAGCAAGGAAGGTAATTAGGAGGGCTAAGGCCAACATGGAAGAAAGGATAGTGAAACAGGCCAAAGGAGTTAATGTTCATTTTTTTTAGATATGTGGAAGATAGGAGGGAGCGTGGCAAAGGGATCGCAAGGTTGAGGGGGGAAGGGGGGAGACATTAGAGGAAGACTGGGATAAAGCAGAAGAGCAGAAAAGGTACTTTTGCTCAGTATTTATGAGAGAGGGGAAAGGCAGGGGACCAGAGTTGAGGAAGAGGGGGTGAGCACATGGGTGGACACAGGACCCTTCAGCACAGAAAGAGTTAGGGAAGAACTAGGCAGGTTGAAGGTGGACAAGCCCATGGGGCCGGACGGGCTGTATCTGAAAGTGATATCAGAACTGAGGGAGGAGCTGGCTGCCTCACTGGCAAGGCTGTTCAACTTGTCTTTGGATTCTAGAAGGGTGCCAGAGGATTGGAGCATGGTGACTGCAGTACCGATACACAAAGAGGGAGGCAGGGAGTTGAGGGAGAATTACCACCCAAGCAGTCTCACCGCGGTGGTGGGCAAGGTCATGGAGATACTTATCAAATCAAACTAAATTTCAGAAGGAAAGAGCTGTGGCACCTTGGGGTCTGATTGTGGGACTCCCCATATGTTTTAAATAGTGTTTGTGTATGTCTATTGCACTGGATCCCTACTTCGATACCACAGGAAGTAGGATGGGAGCGCGGTAGTTCATACATACATACTAGAGCTGAACTACCATAGCACTACACTGTTGTTTTTTTACATTTCTGGAACATTTTAGCCCCGTGCCTTAGCTTCGGATGAGAAGCAGACACACGGTGGGCAAAACTAAAGCATTTTAACTGCAACTTTTGTTGCGAGGGACTCACGACCTCTATAGTCACTTCTGGGTCATTTAGATCCATATTAAGCAGCCCTGCTGTGAGCAGGGTGAGCGCAGGCAGGGCACGCATCACCACGTGCAGAGACATGCGCATTGGCACGTGTCTGCTGTGTCAGCTGGGGCACTGGGAGCTGGAAGTAAATACCATTGTTTACTACCAAAGCCAAGTCTTATCATGAGGCTGTGTACCAGGTGTGGTATGTATGCTGAAGGGAATGATATTCCAGGGTTTATATGTGATAACTGCAGCCTTATATAAGTGTTAAAAGCAGAAATTGTTGCTCTACAGCATAGAGTACGGATTCAGGCAGATATCTCTGTGCTTGAACAATATATAGATACAGTGGGTGAAGATATATTTAAATCAGAGCACCCCTCACTATCCAACCCACCAGCACCCCCAGTTGATGCTACAGACGGGTCTGGCAATAAAAATGATTGGTATGTAGTGCACAAATCATCAAAAGAGAAAAAGGGAAGAAGAAATATAGGGGGTTCTTCTAATATACTAACCCCTAATAAATGTAGTGCTCTAGCAACTGACCACAGCCTTAATGAAGAAGTAGAACCCACAACACAAGATGACCAAAGCACAACCAGTTGTAATCCATTAAGCACGCATGAAATAATAATAGACGATAACCCAACTAACCCTGTCGAGAATTAACACAAACAAAAGAAGCACCATGTGATGTCCTTTTTATAGGTAACTCAATACTCAGGTATACTGACCATGTGATCTGTAGGAATATGAAGGAATTCACCACAGTTAGGGAACTGCCTGGGGCTGGTATTTGGGAGATAAGGAAATTACTCCCTGGCCTTCTTGAAAATATGCATAAACCACTGATGTTTTTACATATAGGAGTAAATGATGTGGGGAAAAGAAGTCTTAATGAAAAACAGCGGGACTTTGAACTAGTAGGGGAGGCCCTTCCAACCAGAGGATGTGAGCTGATTATCTCTGGTATTTTACCAGTCCCCTGGGCTGGCTGGTCTCAACATGAGGACATCAGAAGATTAAATGGGTGGCTAAAGCATTGGTGTCATAGGAAGGGTTCACCTATGAGGATCACTGGGAGGATTTCCAGACATCATATTTTTTTGCACAAGATGCACACCTTAATAGACAGGGGAAATGTGTATTTGCCAGCAAACTAAGACAACTTGCTGACATGTATTCAAACTCAAAACAAGGGGGGACGTGGGGGCTACAAAAACCAGGACAAATAACACCAGCTACAACCCAAAGTCCAACTGGAACTTCCTTTTAGTAAATATCAGAAACCTCAACAAAAAAATGGATGAATTAAAACTGGCATTACACAATTCAAACATCCATATATGTGCTATCACAGAAATCTGGTGGAAGGCAGAAGACACTTGGGATAAACACGTCTCTGGCTATACTTTATATAATGATAGGCCACATACCAAGGGTGGTGATGTGGCCCTATATATTTTAGATAGTATAGTATCAGAAAGCATTGACTGCACTGTATGGGGCAATTCTGAGATTTTGTTGATTAAGGTTACCCCCTTCCCACACTCAGCTAAGATCAATATCGGTGTAGTGCATAGATCACCAGCTATCCCAGCCCTAAACGACAGTCTACTATTAGATTTTATTAAACATATCACACAGGAGGACAATGTTATTCTAATAGGAGATCTTAATCTCCTGGGAATAAACTGGGATACACTAAAAATGGATTCCCAGATGGAGGCTAGCTATCTGGAAGCCTTCCTGTTAGCAGGCCTAGAACAATTTGTTCTGGAAAACACCAGAGGTATCCACATCTTCGATGTGGTGTTGAGTAACATGATAAACAACATCGACAATTGTACAGTAGAAGCTCCCCTGAGCACAAGCAACCATTCAATGGTTTGTTCTAAATATGTAGGGGCCATGGAAAGCAATGCTGGTGGTACTGTTTTATATAACTATAATAAGGTTGACTTTAGTAGAATGAAATATGAGTTAGACAAATGGAACTGGGCAACAGAATTTGAAAACAAGACATTACATAATATGTGGGGTAAGTTTAGTACTAAACTTAACAACCTGGTCCACACATACATATTGGTAACCAACAAATATAATACAGATAAAGCTGCTTATAGCGGGCTCATTCGTGTTTGTCCATTCTGCCCGCAGTACAGCGTGGTCAAACTAATGGAAGTGGATGTTTATTGAATAAAATTCTAAAAAAGCTACACGGGAGATACAGAAAACACACATAGGTGGCTGTGTGTCTGTTTGTTTACCTCAGAATGTGTATTGTAGGTAGCGCCAGCTTTTTGTGCCTGTTCTGAGCCTGTGCTGTCATTGCTAGACCTGCGGACTGACTTGGAGGCATCCCAACCAATGGAGCCAGGTAGGTGCAGAAGAGAGAGCGGAGCGAGTCATGGACTTTCAGGGTCGAGGGTTTGCTGCGTCAGCTTAGGGACTCTCTCCTTACCATAGGGCTGTTATCTGGGAATCGGGATCGAGAGAGTACACTACTGTATATTCATTTGCAGTGTACTGCCTGTGTTCACATTTGTAGCCATTCTGGTTGAGTTCTTTTTGATAGAGCGGGGTGAGTCATGGACGTCCAGGATCGAGGGCTTGCTGCTCCAGCTTAGGGACTCTCTCCCTACCATAGGGCTGTTATCCAGGAATCGGGATTGAGGGAGCATGCTGTATTGTACTGTACTGGCTGAGGATTGTCACTTCACCAGTTGAGCTGTCTCTCAGCTGGAAACTAGGTGGTGTGCCGACAATAGGGCGATATAGTAGGAGAACAATGTCCACTATAACCCCCATATTTTATACTGCCTGTACATGATTTGGCAAATAGAAACCACTTTTTGGCTGAACAAACCGACCGCCCGTAATAGCCACGGGCGTTATAAGTGGCCCAGAAAAGCTCTTCCCTCATGGTTGACCCCTGCTGTTAAAAAAGCAATAAAAAAGAAAAACAGGGCATACAGCAGGGCCAAACAGAGTGGTGATAACAGATGCTGGGAGACATATAAGCTTAGCCTGAAAGAAGCAAAAAGGACCATAGCAAAGGCCAAGAACAAGTAGGAGTATCATTTAGCCACCGAGACACAGGACAACAATTCTCTACCCCATCAGCTTCGGGACTGCAGGACTATGGGGATCTTTAAATAGGCACTGAAAACGTTCTTATGGTCTAAAGCATTTCCTGGTGTTTTGTGATTTTAATTGTGTTTTTATGAATTATCTGAGACTGTTGTGAAGTGCCTTGATATTCGAAAGGTGCTCAATTAAAGATTATTATTATTATTATAAGTCCTTTTATGCTTATATAAAAAACAAAAAGGGAGTTAGCAGGATGATTGGCCCCTTAAAAGATAGTACTGGGAATTTAATAGCAGGAAATCAGGATATGGCAGACCACTTCAGCAGCTATTGTTCCTCTGTCTTCAATATAGGCTCACAAGTATCAGACACAAATAGTGCACAACAAAGGACCGTAGGCCCTCAAATCAAGGCCCAAGATGTGATGAAAAGACTAAAAAATCTAAACCACAATAAGGCAGAAGGCCCAGACAGCCTACATCCAAGACTTCTCAAACAGCTTGCAGAAAGCCTGGCAGGACCTGTTACATTTCTTTTTCAACAATCCTTAGATACAGACCAGGTCCTGGAGGTATGGAGACAGGCAACTGTTATTCCGATATATAAAAAGGCTCAAGGTAGGAGGTTGGTAACTACAGACCGATTAGCCTAACCTTGGTCCTCTGAAAGATACTCGAAGGCATAGTTAAGGACATGATCATGAGCTGCAATGATCTAGTGGGGGCTGAGGATGAGACACAACACAGATTTACAAGGGGCAGGTCATGCCAAACTAACTTACTAAACTTCTATGGTAAAGTTAGTAGAGCACTAGACGCTGGTAACTCGGTGGATGTTGTGTTTCTGGACTTTGCCAAGGCCTTCGATAAAGTCCCTCATGAGGAGCTGGTTGAAGCACTCAAAGAACTAGGAGTCCAGCCAATAATATCTAAATGGATCAGGGACTGGCTAATGGGAAGAAGATGAAGGGTCTGTATTCAGGGTGAATTCTTCAATTGGGTGGATGTGACCATCGGGGTACCCCAGGGATCGTTACTGGGACCCTGCCGTTTTAATTTGTACATCTCAACAATGAAGCCCAAAGCTGACGACTGGCTTTCCAAATTTGTGGGTGACACACACTTAGGTTTCCCAGTAAATAGTAATACAGATGCAGTAGTATTACAAGAGGCACTGGGGGAACTTGAAGCTTGGGCACAAAAAAATAAATCCCTATTTAACATCGAGAAGTGCACAGTGATGCACTTGGGGAAAAATAACCCCGTTATGAATTACACACTGGCCGGGCAGGTGCTGAAAGTAGTTCAGAAGAGTGAGACCTGGGAATAAGGGTCAGTAATGACCTCAAATTCCAACTACATTGTTACCAGGTTATCAGAAAGATGAGTGGAATCCAGAGTTGCAGCCACAGACATATCAAGAGCAGGAGGAGGGCTGTCTTGCTTCCCCTCTATACTTCTCTGGTGCACCCACACACAGAGTACTGTGCCCAGTTTTGGGCACCTGGAAATAAGGGTGATATAAAAGCCCTGGAGAGAGTTCAAAGAAAGGCAACACAAAGAATTAAAGAGGTCCAGGGACTTGACTATGAACAGAGGCTAAAAAAACTAGAGCTGTATTCATTTTAATATCGCAGATTAAGAGGGGACATGTGCCTGATTTTTCAAGTACTATCAGATTTACATCTATGGGAACAGCTGGGACTCACCCTTGGAGATCAGAAATATAACACCAGAGCCCACCCCTTACAGCTAAAAGGAGAGATACAACACACATGCATGCAAACACTGGTTCTCTGTGAGGGTAGTTAAAATCTGGAATGAGCTCCCAATAGAAGTAGTATGAAGTAAAACCATGGAGGTATTCAAGCACACCCTAGGCTACTACTTGACTACTAAAAATATTACTGGGTACCCCTAGATTTTAAGCGAGCTATAATGGACTTAGGGCTCTATAGAGCTCAGAAAACCTATGAAACCTATGGGTGACAGAATACCTAGTAGGAAATGGACTGCTGGATGACAGACAGCATGGGTTCATAAAAGGGTGCCAGTCAAATTTGAGATCCTTGGGTGACACAGGTTATTGGGGGGGAGGGGAGCAGTGGACATGTCCTATCTGGATTTCAGCAAGGACTTCAACACAATACTCCACAGACCACTGGTCAACAAGCTGGAAAGTATGGGTTGGGGGACAAAATAGCTAGATGAGTTAAAAACTGGTTGGCAGATAGGAGCCAGAGGGTGTTAGTAAATGGGGTACATTGCAGGACAGGTTGGGTGATGAGCAGGGTCTCCCGGGGATCAGTGCTGGGACCACTGCTCTTCAATATATACATAAATGATATTGCAGATGGACTGAAGGGTTGTGTGGCCCTTTTTGTTGATGATACAGCAATCTCAATCAATCAATCAATCAAAATGTATTTGTGAAGTAGTGCTATTCCCAGAAATCATGGTGCTAGTACATAAATATTAAATGCCAGACTTGCATAAAACAACTGCAGCAAATCATATAAAATCAGGGAATGCTAAATTAAATAAATACGTTTTCAGGGCAGATTTAAAGCTCTCCACCATCAGGCACTGTCGTATCTGACAAGGCAGAGAATTCCACAGGGATGGGGCCACAAATTGGGCCCCAGATGACTTTAGGCAAACCCTGGGAATCTCTAGCAATCCCTCATTGGTGGAGTGAAGCAGCTGGGAGGGGCAGTAGGGATGAAGAAGATCTTGCAGATAACTCAGACCCTGTCCATGTAGGACCTTACAGGTCAGCAAACTGACCTTAAAGGTGATCCGCCATGGAATAGGTAGCCAGTGCTGATCGTGCAGCACCGGCATGACATGGCAGCTATGAGATAGCCCAGTCAACATCCTAGATGCTGCATTCTGCATCAGCTGCAAGCAGCAGATATCAACCCCTGGAAGCCCTAGGTAAAGAGCATTACAGTAGTCAAGGCGCGAGCTTACAAAGGCATGGACCAGTACTGGCAAGTCATCGGGCGGAACTAGGTGCTTGATCCGGGCAACATTCCTTATATGGTAAATGGCAGACTTGACAACAGATGACACCTGGTATTTAAGCATCAGTCCATAGTCAAGAATCACACCCAGATCTCGCACCCACTCAGAGGTCGTCAGCTAGCGATCACCGAGCCAAAGCCCAGATTCTCACCCCTCCGATGACCCCTCAACCTGAAGACCTAGGTCCACCACCAGAACCTCAGTCTTATCTGGGTTCAGCCTCAGGCAGCTGGCACTCATCCAGTCCTCAATTTCAGAAAGGGAGTTGTTAAAGTTCAAAATAGCTCCCCCCGATTGAGCACAAAGGACAGGTAGAGCATAACAGTGAAAACTCACCCCATACCACCTTACAATGTCTCCTAACAGCAGCATATACACTGTGAACAACATGGGAGACAACACCGAACCCTGTGGAACCCCACACAACAGGGAGGTCTTGTTAGAGGAGTAAACCCCAGGGATAACTCTCTGAAACCTGCAGGTGAGGAAAGAATGGAACCATCTGAAGACTGTACCAGACAGTCCACAGATTAACTACAGGTGCTTTATTAACACCCCATGGTCCACAGTGTCAAATGCCACTGAGAGATTAAGGAGAGCCAATATGGAATGGCTCCTCCGCTCTCTTGCTGATAGGAGATCATTCAGAACCTGAACAAGGGCCATCTAGGTACTATGCCATTTCTGAAATCCAGACTGGAGAGGTTCATAGATGTTGTGGATGGTCAAGTGATCCTCCAGCTGCAGCGCAGCCACCTACTCAATAACCTTACCCACAAAGGGAAGGTTAGAGATAGGTCTGTAGTTAGTGAGACAGTCAGGGTCGGAGAGATGGTTTCTTAAGAAGAGGCACTACTACCGCCTCCTTCAGGATGTCTGGAAACACCCCAGAATCTAACGAACACTAGACTATCTTGGTAAGGACTGGTCTAATGGTCTTAATGCACACCACCAGGAGGCACATTGGGCTCGGATCCAAACTACAGTAAGTCGGTTGCAAAATCTGGATAATCTTCACAACATCTTCGATCACTAGCCAGCAGAAGTCAGATCAAGCAGACCGAGGAGCTGCCACCTCTTGCCGAACACCATCAGCCCTATTGGGGTGCACTGCACAGATCTCGTACCTGATGTCGGCAACCTTATTGGCAAAGAAGTGAGCGAACTTGTCGCATTTCTTTTGTGACAATCCTCTCCAAGATTGCAGACAGGCTGGACTGCACAGTCTGTTCACAGTCCGAAAGAGCTGATCCAGTCAATACTGTACCTCAGCAATCTCCCTGGACAGGAACTCTGCCTTCTTACAGGAGACAGCTGATTGATAGTCCTTATAATGGGCCACCAATCTAAGTCTGTTATCATCCAGGCCCAGTTTCCACCAATAACGCTCCAGCCTTTGTCCCACTCTTCTCAGTTCCCTCAAGGTCCCATCAAATCAAAGGGACTGAGGGTGCTGGGTAAGGGGATGAACAAGGACAGGAGCAAGATGATCCAGAGCCCCAGTCACAGCATCATTATAACCCTGGACTAAGGCATCTGGATCCCCGCTATTCCTCAACAGCCCCGATAGGTCCAGTACCACCATCAAGACATCAGGGGACAAACCCCTTAAAGGGCAGTACCGGACCATCTCTGTAGGGGTAGGCCTATATGGGGGGGCCTGGAGATTGAACCTTAGGGTGTGATGGTCCAACCGAGTGGCTCCACTGCCAATTCAGAGGTCTCCATACCCAGAAGGAAGAGTAGGTAGGAATGACCATGACAATGGGTCTCAGAGGTAATCACCTATGTGAAGCCCGGTAAATACATTAGCTGGAGGAAGTCTTGACCAAACTGTGAGAGTTCATTGTCGACCCAGGCACTGAAGTCCCCTAGAACCATCCATCTGAGGGACTCCAACACCATATCGATGATGAAGTCCGTGACTTCCTGCAGAAATTGCTTCTCACCCCCAGGTGGATGGTAGATGACTAGAATCCTGCATCCCACACCTGCAATCATTATACATCTGAAGGATCAAGTCTCCCCAACTGGCACATCCATAAGGCTCAATTCCAATTTGAAATCAATGGCCACACCCACACCCCTACGATCCAACCTCGGGTGCTGTATCACTGAGAACCCGGCCGGAATTACTGACTCCAAAATTGGACCAGAATTTTCATCCAGTCAGGTCTTGGTGATGCAAGCCAGGTCCAATGATCCAACAAGATCAGCAATCACTGCCATCTTGTTTTTAATGGACCTGGCATTGCACAACACTACCCGAGTTAGATGAGACCCCGAGGATGGCCGAGCCATCTACCCACACGCAGTGGAGCCCTTGGGTATGGGAACTAGACAGGAAGGACCTCTATCAGGTATCCATTTCACCCCAGGGCATCTTCTAGTCCCCACTACTCCAATCCAGCCACTTGTCTCAACTCTCTCTAGAGGTCCATAGCCCCTACCCCTATATCTTCTAACGATCCCTGGAGCACGGCATCAGGCATAGACTTCAGCTGGCAAATGAGGACAATCAAAGTGGTGGAGGCTGCGGAGCTCAACGGGAGAGTAGCGTCTTATGGGGAGAGACCCCTGCCAACATATAACAAAATTAAACAAATTAATAAAAAATACAGAAAACAAGATTAATTACACAACCAATACCCCCAAACCCAAAAACAAAATTTAAACATATATCCTACTCCCCATCTTCCCCAAAAACTTTCCCTACAACAATAAAATACAACTACAGTACAAATAAAATACATAAACAGCAGTAGGTGAGTCAGTATATAAAGTAATCTTAACAAATTAATATTATGATTTTGTAACAGTCAATATAGGGAGATGGTGCTCTCACCACTACCACTACCATAGAAAAACAGAATCCAAATGCTGTTCTCTCACCACAGCAAGTGAAAACTAAATAGTGAAATATGAAATCCAAAGGCCCTCTCATGGCCTTACCAGAAGAAACCGTCTGTTAATGACTTTGCCCTTCAGGTCACCAAAATACTTGGTTCTTACCTGGTCCAAATGAATGAATAAAGCCTGTGCTCAAAGGAGAGCCAAACAGTCCACAAGTGATAGATGCAGCTAGTCCAGCCGGGCCCCAGAACCAAACCGGTTTGTCAGCAGCCTAGATACAAACTCCCACCTCTGGTCAGGGCCCCGGAGCTAAGGCCATCAAGACAGCAATGCTCTGGAGACCCCTTGGGGTGGATAATGAGCTAAGCCCTCCACTAAGCTTTCACCCATCTCCCCTACCCCACAGAGTGTTTCTTTGACCGGGGCCACTGCTCACCAGTCCCACCTCAGGGCCCAGCAAGTTCCCAACAATATTCACATACAGAAGGACTGAGGAGATCACAGTCAGGCAATTCACCAGGTCACCAGTCAAATCCTGGCCGAGGTATCAAAAAAGTTCAAAGGAGTGGGTCTTATCAATGGTTATGGGGATGTAATAAACCAAGCCTGTAAGGACCCCAAGGCTAACAATGGCTTGGAGACCCCAATCTAACCCTCCCCTAGGTCAGGGCCCTGGACTCAAAGCAGCCCTATGACCACTCTTGTTCTGCAGGCCCTACAAGTCAGACAGAGAGCTTCACCCTCCGGTGAGCCTACGGCCAGCCCCCTTACCCACAGGGAGCATAGACAAGGTACTCCCCCCCCCCGCTGCAGCCAATGGGCCCAGGCCCAGGAACAGTCCAGTACTGTCCCACACAGGCTGTGAATGATGAAAATTAAACGCCAACCCCAGCAAGCTCACTACCTCTGGACCATAACGCTGTTAAGCAGGAAAACACAGGTCAGATGCAAGTCCCAAAGATTTAGAAGTTCCAGGGACAGCTCCTCCGGTACTGTCCTTGAGAAAATCACAGAATCGTCCCAGCAGAATTAACAGCATCACACTGTTGAGGAGTAGCTGACCTCAAGAGAAGTGGAAAGAAAAGCAGGGCTCAGGTAAGCAGATGGTCCATACTTAAAAGCAGTAAATAATGCAGTCCAACTCCAACCAGCATAAAGAGGCAGACTAGATGGACCAGGAGGCCCTTTTCTACCATCAAATTTTATGATTCTATGAGAAACTAGACATAACAGTCCAAGCACCTCTTTTCTGGAACTTGGATATAAATATAAATGTTTTGCACTCTAACTCCCTGCTCGCTAAATGCTGAGCCAGGTATTTGCCCCAGTGCCACAGGTGATGCCTATTGTTTTATGTGAACTTGTGGCTTGATACCTTGTATGTGTACAAGTTGGGGGGGGGTCTGGTCTCAAGATGCTGCTCTTGGCCAGAGTAAGGGTTGCAATGATACACTTTCTGCATGCCAGGTAACTAGCCTGTAATTAATATCACTTACCTTTTGGACAACGGAGAATGGTTCTTCAAATGCTACTTGTAGTTTATCCTGTTGGACAGGGATGAGTACCATCGCTCACTATCTCACCTCGTATTCTTGGGTTTGGGCCCCATGGTCATACCAGGTCTTCTGTCACTGTTGCACAGTAGCTACTGTAAGTGCTCCTGAACAAGCCTCATGAGCTCTTTAAAGATCAGCTGCAGCTATATTATAAACATATTACAAACGTTACTCCTTTGTCCTAACGTAAGGACAACCAGACTTCATTTATTACATGTGAAATGAAAAAATTGCCACTTAATGCTCAGATACTGTTTAAATGCTCTCCTATTTGATGGTTTCACAGAAAATCCCTCAGACATTTTTTGACCAGCTGGCAGAACCTTGAGTGAGTGCTGATTCCATTCAAGCAAGAAAGTCATCATCCTCCTCAAGTTCCTGGCAGCTCAGTACCTGGAACTTGAGGAAAATGATGTCCTTCTTGCTCGAATGGAATCAGCACTCACCCAAGGTTCCGCTAGCTGGTCAAAAAATGTCTGAGAGATTTTCTGTGAAACCATCAAATAGGAGAGCATTAAAATAGTATCTGAGCATGACAAATGGCCATTTTTTCATTTCACATGTAATAAATAAGGTCTGGTTGTCCTCATGTTAGGGAAAAGGAGTAATGTTTGTAATATGTTTATAATATAGCTGCAGTTGATCTTTAAGCTGGGTTCTGAAATTCGGGAATACTCCACAACAGAATCTCCTTGGAAAGCACAGTCACCTCCCATTAGCCTTGAACTAAATCTAGAGATCAACTCACTTTATGGTTGAACAGGAGCTTGAAGGGTGAGAACCCGGTGGACTCATTTGTGACTTCCAAAGATTTAAAAGTGAGGTGGGGAAAATATCTGCCCCAATCCCACTTCAACTGGTCAGCGAATGTCCTCAACATGGTTTTAAGAGACACATTTAATCATTCAATGAGACCATTAGTCTGGGGATGGTATGGGGAGGGGTCTCAGCTGCTTCACCACAAACTACTCATTAACTTAGATGTGAAATTGGCACCCTGGTCTGACAGTATCTCCTGGGGAAAGCTCACCCAGCTAAATACTCTAAAAACAGTGCATCAGCCACCTTGTCCACCTCAATGGATGATCAGGACACTGCTTCCATGTGTCTTGTGGCATAATTACCGATCACCAAGATAAACTGCTTGTCAGTGCAACTTGGGGTACTAAGTGGCCCCACTATGTCCACTGCTACCATCAGAACGGTGGCAGTCAGGCTTTTGACTGGCACATCCAGGGTTAGTCATATTGCACCTGTGCTGTGCAAACTGCACTGGCTGCCTGTTCAGTGGTGGATCACCTTTAAGGTTGGCTTGCTGACCTTTAAAGCCCTACATAATCAGGGATCCGACTATCTGAAAGATCTTCTGACTCCCTACTGCGACTGCCCCCCTCTCCAATCCACCAACGAGGGATTGCTAGAGATTCCCAGGGTGCGTTCGAAAACCTCTGGTGCCCGAGCTTTTTCCTTTGCGGCTCCCACCTTGTGGAATTCTCTACCTCGTCGGTTAAGAGAATGCCTTACCACTGAATGTTTTAAAGACTAATTTAAAACCTATCTTTTTAACCAGGCTTTTCTGTGATGTTTTTGATTTGATTATATCTGTAATATTATTAAATTATTTACATTGCTATTACTGTTCTATTTATTTGGGATATTGTTATGCTTTGTAAAGTGCCTTGATTTTGGAAAGGCACTATATAAATAAAGTTTTACTTTAAAGGGTTCATCCACAACTGGCAGGGGCTTCGTAGCTGCTGTGACCTTATCCCCCATCTTCCCAACCCTCTGGCAAAGTGGACAAGTCCAACAGCAATTTGCCATATTTTGCCAATATCAGCTAGAAGAAATTGTTGGGTAGCTGCTATTTCATGAGCCTCACACCCAAGTGACCTGAAAAAGGGATGCCATGGCCCAGGGCCAAGAGCTGCTGGTGGTAAACTCTAGGAAATAACAGCTGCTGGAGTACCTCTCCATCTAGCCGCTCCTCTGGTGTACACTCGAGGTACAACAGCCCATTTTCCCTGTAGAATGACTGTTCCCCTGAGAGCCCTTGACCCTATTGGCTGTCTCTCGGATTCTGAAAGGTAGGATCAGCCAGCTGTGCGGTGCCCAGCTTCACTCATCCGACCATTCCTGGCTCCCCTTCAGAAGGAGGTCCTGAGACCGCCTTTGTTTGCAACTGGGGCTTGGGCTGCTACTGCTGACCAGCCTTGCATCCATACTAGCCGCCTCCCCAGCTGCTAAAGGAGGGATTGGCACTGGCTGAGTTGCCTCTTCTCACCCTCAGAAACATCTCCTTTTGCCTGACTGTGGGTTGTAACACACAACAGAGATTCTCTGAGGTTAAAACCATTCTGCATGATCACATTTAGAGGGAGATCGGATATAACTCCCACCTTTTTTCTCCATGGCAATGCTCCCAGCTGAGGCAGTTTCAAGTCATCAGTAGTTGGACAACTGAGTCTGTGACTCTCTGAATCATGGAGTATTACAATGGCAGAATCTGCTCTGCCTGGATTAGATCCTGCCTCACCAGGGAGATGGAAGTGCCCCGTCCATAATTCACTGCGTGACTGTCCCGTTAACTATACTAGGGCGCATGTTCCCAGAGGAGGTATGTGGTACTGCAGTCTGCACGAAACTCACCCACTGTTGGGTACTATTTTGAATACCCCCTTCCCTAGGCTTTTACTCCTTAACCATTTTCTGAGGACTCTCATGCCTCAAATGCCGTACTTTGTCATACATATAACATTTCTTTTGGCTACCTGCAAGATCTCCTGACTGCCTACTGCCTCCTCTGTCCTCTTCGATCTGCCAACCAGGGAATGCTAGAGATTCCCAGGGTTCATTTAAAACCATCTGGTGCCCATACTTTTTCCTTTGCGGCACCTACCCTGTGGAATTCTCTACCTCATCGGTTAAGAGAATGCCAGACTGTCAATAAAGTCAAAATTGAGTGGAAAACAAATCTTTTTAATTTAGCCTTCCCAGATGAATTTTAATTTACTGATATATTTATTGTTTTAGTGTAAATTTTATGTTTGTATATTGTGTTTTAATTGTGAACATAGAAACATAGAAGCTGATGGCAGATAAGGACTGCAAGGCCCATCCAGTCTGCCTATTTCTTTTTCTACCTTATGAATGTGCCATCGGCCTTTGCTCTGTCAATGGCCTATCTACTCATACTCATCTGTATTGCTCCCTTATGCCTATCCCATGACTGTTTGAAGCCCTGCACTGTATTCATATCCACAACTTCCTGAGGTAGGCATTCCATGTATCCACCACCCTTCTGTGAAAAGAATCTCCTCACATTACCCCTTAATCGCCTCCTCTAATCTCATGCTTGTGTCTCTTGTCCTGCTATTTTTCTTATATTGAAACATGTTAGACTCTTTCACCTTGTTAATGCCCTTAAGGTGTTTGAATGTTTCGATCATATCACCTCTCTCCTCCTTTGCTCTAGGGTATACATATTGAGCTCCATTAATCTGTCCTCATATGTTTTCTGATGCAGTCCCTGTACCATTTTGGTTGCCCTTCTCTGGACTGCCTCAATTTGGTTAATGTCCTTGTGAAGGTGTGGCCTCCAATGCTGCATGCAGTACTCCAGATGGGGCCTAACCAGTGTCTTGTAAAGAGAGGTTATTACCCCCCTCTTATGACTTGTGATACCCCTACTAATATAACCCAAACATCCCCCTAGTCTTACCTACTGCTTTAGTCGTCTGCTTGGATGATTTCAGGTCATCTGTGATGATGATGCCCAAGTCTCTTTCTTCCCTTGTGACTGCCAGAAACTCCCCTCCCAACCTATAGGTGGCTTCAGGGTTTCTTTTCCCTGTGTGCATGGTCTTGCACTTCTTTGCGTTAAACCCCAGTTGCCACTCTTCCAACAATTTTGCCAGTTTATCCAGATCTCTTCTCATTCTGCCCACCCCATCTGGATCATCTACTCTGTGGCAGATCTTGGTGTCATCTGCAAACAGACAAACCTTACCCTCCAGTCCATCTGTAATGTCACTGATGAAGATATTGAAGAGTGCTGGCCCCAGGACTGATTCCTGAGGTACCCCACTTGTGACTTGCATTTCTTCTGACTGTATACCATTTACCACCACTGTCTGTTTTCTGCCTGTCAACCAGTTTGCCACCCAGTTGACTAATGTCTGACCCACCCCGAGCCTACCCAGCTTATTAATCAATCTTCTATGTGGAACAGTATCATAAGTCAAGGTAGACAACATCAACTGCTCCCCCTTGGTCCACCACTCTGGTTACCCAGTCAAAGAAATCTATGAGATTATTTTGACAGGACCGTCCTGTTGTAAACCCATGCTGTCTTGGATCCTGTGCTCCTATGGATTCCAGGTGTTGCACTATCCTTTCCTTAAGGAGTGGCTCCATAATCTTGCCCATTACTGAGGTAAGACTGACTGGACTGTAGTTCCCTGCCTCCTCCCTGCTACCACTCTTGTGGAGTGGGATCACATGAGCCCTTCTCCAGTCTTCTGGGACCTCTCCTGTGTTCAGAGACTTAGTAAACAGTTCTAATAATGGCTCTGCTAATTCCACTCTTAGCTCCTTTAGTACCCTGGGATGTATGCCATCAGGTCCCATTGCCTTGTCCACTCTGAGCTTATTGAGCTCTTATAGGACCCTTTATTTTGTAAAGAGACTAGTGCACACCTCCCTTCCCCGTGTCCATGGTGCTGAGCTGTGGGCCCTGCCCTACCTTCTCCTCAGTAAATACTGAGCAGAAGTATCTGTTTAGGATAGATGCTTTTACATGGTCCTCCTCGCATGCCCCCTTATTCCCTTTGATCTTAGCAATACCCCCTCTGGACTTTCTCCTTTCACTAATGTATCTATAGAAAGTCTTGTCACTTTCTTTTATTGTTTGTGCTAGTGTTTCCTCGGTTTAGGCCTTTGCCTGCCTTACTGCCTTTCCTGCTTCCCTTAGGGAAGTTTGGTATGCCTCCCTATCTTCATCCCACTGCATTCCCTTATATTTCCTGAAGGCCAGCCTTTTCGCTTTGACCTTTTCTGCTACTGTTTTTGCGAACCAAAGTGGTTTCCTTCTTCTTTTGCACTTCCTTTTCTCTCTAACACTATGGGATGTTGCTTCAAGTATTGCATCCTTAATGCTTACCCCCTTTGCCTGTACCCCCTCACCTGTATTTCTTCTTGCCAGGGCTAGCTTAACTCTGTTATCAAAGTCAGTTCCTCTGAAGTCCCATATTTTTACCTTGGAATGGGATGATTTAGTTCTAGTTGCCAAACTGAACCATACCATGTGATGGTCACTGGCACCCAGGTGACCTTCTACCTGGAGATCTGTGATCCTTTCCCTGTTAGTCAGTACTAGATCTAGGATAGTCCTGCCTCTTGTGGGTTGTTGTACCAGTTGTTTGAGGCCCTCCCCCTGCAGGGAATCCACTATGTGCTTAGTTCTGGCTGAAGTTCCTGCTGGTATTGACCAATCTGTATCTGGCATGTTGAAGTCTTCCATTATCAGAACCTCCCTTTTAGCTGTCATGGTCTGTATATCTTCTTTTTTTTTGTGTGTTATCTATTTATACCCCTGTCGTGCTCTGGAGCTGCCACTGTTTCAGGCTACCATGACCCACAGACATTCCTCCTATTATCTCCCCCAAGCCACCTTACCTCAGATCTGCAGCCATTCTCGGGATAGCCTGGCACAACCCTTCACCAGGTGGGTCCCTCTCCTCCGAGGGGAAGACACCAGTGGGAGGAGACAGGCACAATATTTTTTCCTTCGATCCCGGGCACTGCTGAGGCTTTCTGTGGCTTTCTGGGAGTCTTCAGAGGTGTCCTGGGCTGGCAGCCATCATCCGGCCAGTCCCCAGAGTGGTATTTGCATTTTCTGTGGTGTTCCCCCTTATTGCGGTCCCTCTGCTTCCCCTTCCCCTGCTGACCCCTGATGCCCGAGTCCATTCCTGAACTTGGGTCGCTGATGTGGTGAGAGGTAAGGTGCCCGTGCCTCAACCCTCTGTGCCACTGGGTCAGCATGGTATATCTTCTAACAGTAATGTGTCTATGTCCTCCCCCTGGTCTGGAGGCCTGTAGACAACCCTAATTCGTATGGCTGTCCCATTTCCTGTTTCCAGGGTGACCCACAGTTCTTCTGGTTCCTTATGTGTATTCTGAATTTCTGTAGTTTTGATATTTTCATTGACATAAAGGGTCACTCCACCCCCTTCCTTTTTTTGCACCTCAGTCTCTTCTGAACAATACATAGCCAGGTACTGAAGTCTCCCAGTTGTGGTTACTGGTGAACCATGTCTCGTTAATGGCTACTATGTCCAGTTTAGCCTCTGTCTTATTGCCTGCAGGTCTGGGATCTTGTTTCCCAGACTGCAAGCATTTGTGTACATGATTTTAATTGGCCAGATTTCAGTGTGTTAGTTGTTGGGCGAGGTCTGGCATTTGCCCCTGTGCTTCCTATGGGAAGCCAAACCTTTTTCCTTACCTGGTGAAGCAAATGAACTACAAACATGCTTAACTCCTATTTGATCACTAGCTGAGGGGAGAGGGGTGTTCATCCCATTCAACATATTGGGTGCTGCACCCCCTCCCCATTTGCTAATTTAAATATTCTACAAAGACGTCAAACTTCTGCCCCAATGCACTGACTCCCTCCTTAGTCAGATGCAATCCATCAAATTTAAAGAACTTTCACTCCCAAAACTGTTGCCAGTTACCTACAAATTTGTGTCCTTTTTCCTGGCACCAGCCCTTGAGCCACATGTTTAGCTCCCCTATCTCCCCTTCTCTGAGCTTCCATCCATCTGCCCCCCTCTCCCAAACTGGCAGGATCTCAGAGAAGGAGATGCTGGATGAAATGGATGAAAGTTTGTCACACAGCCTGGTCAGGTGTTCCTTGGTCTCCACAACTGGCAGGCTGGCAAGATCATTAGTTCCTATGTGTACCTGGACGTTGATGTTTTCTCCTGCTTCCTGTACAATTTTAGCAATGCAGTTAGTGTCACTCCATGCTGGTGTACCTGGGAGATGTTTGACCATTACCCCCTAGCTGAAGATAGATGTCAACTCCCCAAGTCATGGAGTCTCTTTTGATCAGAAGTGTTTTGGATTTTCTTTTTGCCTTTTTTGTTTTGGTTCCTGTTTTGGGTGAGTTTTGTTGTGCTAGCCCCTGTTCTGCAGTGTCCTCTGCCCCTTTGTTTGATTTCAGAGACAGAGGCAGATACCTGTTTGTAGTTTTTATATGGTTTGTGGAGGTGATATGTTGGAGAGCACCGAGTGACAGGGCACCCAATTTGCCCCCCTAACCACCTGCCAACCTCCTGGACCAATTACCCTCTTCAGTCAAGGTGCTTTTGTTGGATGTTAGGGAAATGGCAGGTGGTTCTTATAATATATTTCCTCCTGAATATGCGATTTGAGGTGCGCAATCTCTGCCCATGCTGCCTGGAGCTGAGCCCTTAGATCTCCAATGGCCCAGCATGTAGGACAGTGTCCTAAATCCTGTATAACTGCCCTTTTGAAAAGTGTCCCACAGTACCTGCAATTAATGATATCCATTCCAGATAAGTTGCTGGGTTTATAACCTGGTCAGGGTAATTAGAATGAGGAAAATTAAAGCAAAAGTTTGATTTTGTGTTTTGTTTGCTTTTGTATAACTTGTTATAACTAGTTAAATTACTTGTGCCCCTGTAAATGAGGTCACTGTGTGGATACCCCTCTGATCCATCCCTTTCTGCTTTGCTACAGGAAATGTCATAATTGTGCTACCCTATAAAAGGAGTGTCGCGTCGGGTGGTTGGAGATGGGGGTGGGTGGCTGGGCCCTTCCCCTGCCAGAAAAGAACCACCATGGACAAAAGAAACAAGGTGATAAGAGCAGAAACAATCAGCCAACAACAAATGCAGTAGCCCTGAAAGCTTATCCTAATGACAGATAAAACTGTAAAACCTGTAAAGCACCACCTGTAATAATTTCACAGATATACCCTGTAAAAACACTTTGCTATAGAGAAAAATAAAGCAGTAACAGAAACTATGCCTTGCAAAAGACAATTTTAATGAGAAGATTACAGCAGCAATCTGTAAGCGCACACCTATAGTAATGTAGCAGAAGGTATACCCAGCAACAACCATATGAATTAGAGAAAAATAAAGCAATAAAATGTTAGCAACAAACAGTAACAATCCCTGTGAGTACAAAAGAAAAAAATAACACACAGTAAATCTGCCTAGGCAAAAGAAGCCTTAATCTCTTTCCTTGCTCTGGTAAGGTTCTTTGCTCTGTCCTTACAAGCAACCTAGAAGAAAAGAGCTTAGGTGAAGCTAGGTGCCTTTTCCAGCAAACCTAGTCTACATTATTGAAGTGCCTTGGTTTTGGAAAGGCGCTATATAAATAAAGATTTACTTACATACTTACTTACTTGGCCCCTGGTTCTTAGTTCCCTTTAGAACTGGAGGGTTCTGCTTTGGGTTTAGGTGAATGTTGGTTTACTTTAGGCTGCCCACCCAGGACCCCTTAGAACCATGTGCTGTCCCCTGCCCATTGTGCTTACGCTGTGTGTATGGTCTGCTGGCCATGTTCAGGTCAGTGCCTGATGCTGCCTCCTCCAAGGAGCTGCATGCCCTGTCAAGTAGCCATACACGCATGTCCTCAGGGACAATTTTAATTTAATTGTTCCATCACAAATCTAATACTAGCTCCACAGTGTCTGCTTTTGCCCCATCCACCCAATGGTCAAGATAAGTGCACAGTCGAACATGTAGTTCTACATAACTGTCTTCTGGATGTTTCCTTAACTCCCTAAATTTTTTTCTGGAAAACCTCATTAGTTAATTCAATATGTGTTAACACAGTCTTAACTTTATCATAATCACCACAGTCTTCATCATTCATTCTGGCAAACGTAAGCGTGGCATGTCCCATAAGTAAGGGCATGAGGTGGATCATCCATGGAACCATGTCCAATTGAAACTGTATGCACACACTCTCAAATGACTTTAAAAATAGATCAAGACCATCTCTGTCCTTCTATTGAGGAAGCAATTTAGAATTAGTTTTGGCCTCATAGGAAGGGTCCTGCCACCATTACTATATTTTTGTGGTGCATTATCATCTCCTTCCTGTGCTGTTGTCTTTGGATCTCATGCTGGCATTCTTACTGTCTGTTCTCTGCCTCCAGTCTTTTCAACTCCAGTTCTGTTTCCTGCTTGTGAACCTTCCTTCTTTCCTCTGCCACTAGTCTTTATGCCTCAGCCTTGAGTTCCTTGTCTTGCAGCATCAGTTGCAGTTTCAGGATCTTCAGATGATTTTGACAGTATGCTACTCCAACTCCTGGCTTACCCCCAGTGACCCTCTGCTTTTGGTCATGCTCCTGCAAGGCTCCTATTAGGTCCTGTTTGGTCTGGCCATCCCACTGGACACCCTTTTCTTGGCACCTCTCCTGAAGCTGTGCCAAAGAAAGCCTGTCATATTCCTGGGAGCTCATCCTCTCTGCCTGCACTACACTAAGCTGTGCTGCTATACATAAAAAAAATTGTTAAATTGTACTCTTTTGTATATCCCATTTCATGACAGCTAAGGTAGACTTTTCTACTGGCAAACTTTGTCTCTCAGTGTGCTAGAATGCCCACAAATTCTGACTTTGAATTTGTGCAACTAATCCCACAATGCTGCTCACTGGTTTGTGATTAACTCCCCCTTCTGTTCTGTAGCAGCCTTTTAGAGAGTTACCCGTTTCTATTTTGTTTTCTGTTGCCACCAACCTGGCTTCCCCCGGATTTTAGCTCTTTACTGCACAAGGCTCGGGTGGTCAACATAGTTCATCATTCAAAGCTGGCAGAATGCATATCAGATGATGGATGCTAACAGAGCTGTTTTCCTTATCAGTGAAAAATAATGCAGTTACCTTAGCAATGAAGACACAGTCATGACTGTTAGGTAAACAGACATTTGCTGCAAAAGTCAGGCGTAAAATAACAGGGTCTATGTACAATACAAAAAAGAGAAAGTGCAGATTTACCAAAAAAAGTAAACACAAAAAGTTTTAACTGACAGGTGTCAGACAGAAAAATGCTACATACTAAGTTAGTGTACAAAATACTTCCCTTTCAGCTACACTCCAAGAGGACTAATATCTAATCCGACTTTATGGCTCTCATTCAAGCAGTAATGGAGGCTGTGATCTTTTCTCATGGACGTTCCCATGCAAAAAAGCTCTCATTCTAACTAAGTCTCTGAATTGTTAGCCTAAAGCTGAAGCCCTCTGGCAGGTTATTTTCAAACCCACCAAATGTTTCAGACACTGTACAAGTCTGACTTCCCTTGCTACAATTGGATTAAAATCTGAGTGTGTCAAATTAGGTTAGTTCTGCAACAGGTTTTTCATTTAAATGCTACAATGCTTTTAAAGTGTGTGTGTGGACTTCTGGTGATGTCATGCTCCCTGGTATATCTTAAATCAGGAGCTCCCGCTGTGATCAACCTTACAACCTCCAAATTTCAGCTTTTTAAACAGAAATCTATATAACTAAAATCCACGGAGGACACAGAATGCCGAGAGCAAGGGAACGAGCCTAAATAAAAGTGGTTGCAGCACCGGAGGATGAAGGATTGTCGGAGGGTGGCTCAGAGTGCGAGGGCTCCCAGGCCTCATCGGCCTCACGCCGCAGTGCGGCTACATGCAACCACATCCCAGTAGACACCCTCCAGCGACAGATGACACAGATGCTGGCTGAGCTCCACAATTTTCGCAAAGAGATGCGATCTACTGCCTCGGCCCTCTGTACTGACATCAGTAAATTGGAGAAGCGGCAAGAGACTACTGAGACCCAGGTCACTGAAATGGATGGTAGGGTGGACTGTGCTGAGAGAGTCATTGTGCAGCTGCATCACAGTATAAGACAACTCCAGGACAGGGCTGAGGATGCTGACAGCAGGAATCACCATAACAACATCTGGATTGCTGGCATCTCTGAGGGAGCAGAGGGCTCTGACATCATCCAATTTTTACAAAACACTCTCCGTGAAGTGCTCACCCTCCTGCCTCACTGCACCCTGGAGTTCGAGTGGGCTCATCGCACTCTAGGCCCGAGGCCAGCCCCTGGAGCACGCCCGCAAGTGGTACTGGTCAAATTCCTATGCTTCCAGAAGGAAAATGTTCTACACGCAGCATGGAAGAAGGGGGTAGTACTTCTGAAAAATCAGTGGCTGTATTTTGAGAATGATTTTGCCCCGGAGGTTATACTGAGGTGGAGGGCCTAAATCCTCATTATGAAAGCGCTCAAAAATGCAGGCATTCGATTTAGGATACCATATTCAGCAAGGATGACAATCTACTTCAAGGATGGTAATCTCACCTTTGATTCAGCGGCTACAGCTATGGTGGAGTTGAAGTCTAGGAAGACAGATGTCCCCCAGCAGAAACCCAGCAATGATACAGCTGGACCAAGGCCCCTAAAATTCTGCTGCTGCAGAATTTTGCGCAGAACTTACAATCTACCGCAGAACTTCTGCGGTGCCGCAGAATTCACTCTTCTTGGTGATTTTTTATTAATATTTCTGTTTATCCATAGAATCTGGTTCCCATCCCCTCTTTTTATATCCAAACCCCCCAATATGCTCAGAATTTGATGTTATCATTGCTGTAACTACTAATGAAATGACTGCATTCTGCAATGGAAATGAACAGTCACTTATCTACCACAGCTCCCGCTGCCAGAGACGGTGGCACAGCGCATCATGCATGGTGATATTTGCTCAACCTGCACTACAGCCTAATACAATTTTCAGTCTTAAATTATTGCACTAGGTCCAACTTAAACAAAACCTTGTCAATAGCACAGACCTGTTAAGTCCATACCTCACTTTGTACAAACCTATTTGTGCCTTTAAGGTATAGAGATGCCATCTGAAATGAATAACTGGTAAAATTAACTTAGCTGTCATTTTTAAGAAAAATAAAGTAATTATGCCCCGAAAAGTGGAATATAATAATGTGTAGACCTGTTGAAAGAATAGACCTGTTAAATAAATAATTGCCCTGTATGCATTTTTGCCAGGGTTATTGATTACATATTGTCACTGGTTGATAGAATCACCTAAAAGTTATCGAGAAATGTTGTGTGCAGGGACAGCTGTTGGGCCAGAGGATAGTATGCTGTGTTTCCGTGCTGGCAACTCAGGTTCAGAGATTAGCTCTGGGAGCTGGCTGGGCAGCACAAGGATTGGTGGAACACATCACTGCTCGGAGCCTGGGAAGGTATGGTGCAGTGTTCTGTCACATGGTGGACACATTGTGATGAGCTGGAGAGCTCTATCTCACAATCGGTTCACATGCATGTCATGACCTGATGGTGTTATGCAGTGTTTCTGGGAAAGCAGGTTGACATGAAAAATGAGTTTTGCAATAACTCCTCTATTCCATTTCCAATGGGACCTGTATGAATGAGGATGCAAGTTCATGGAAATAAAAAAAAAAAAATATATATATATATATATATATATATACACACACACACACATACTGTGTCTATGTCTCTCTCACCACACACACACACACACGCATATATTTGTATGTATGTTACAGAATGCATACAAATATATAAGTGATAGACAATGGAAACCTCATTAGTGGGCTAGACAGCATGCATATAGAAATACCTTATTTATCACATAATATCCCCTCTGCATATGTCACTTATTCAATAGGCTAGGACCTTAAGGGAGAGACATTTGTTTTGCTTTTTTAGGCATAAAATTATTTTTAAAAGTCTGTTATTTTTTTGAACTAGTGCTACTGTGCTTTCCACCATCCTGATTGCTATAACTACTGCCATTAAAGTGAAGTCGGGTTGACAAGCTGACACTGTGATGTGGTAGTTTGTTAGTGCCGCAGAACTTCCACAGAAATTACAAACCGCCACAGAAGTTCTGCGGCAAATGGTAGTCTTGTCACAGGACTTGGTCCCACTATGCCGCAGAAAAGTAGGGGCCCTGAGCTGGACCCTCAATTGTAGCTAAGCTCTCCCAAAAGATGTGGAGTGGCGGCCAGCGGGAGGCAAGGTGCCGCCAGGGAGCGGATGCAATACAGGGTATTGTGAGCACCCTAAAGGCATGACAGACCACATCCGTTCCTGATCATTTGGAGCCCTTGGGCACTCCGGGATGAAGCTAAGGCCAGCTGGCCAGAACAGCAAGTATCTTCTCAGTAAAAGACACTAATGGCATAAAAATAACAATATTTATTGAAACAATGGGGGGAACTCTGTGGGTACAATCCGACATCGTTATAAAACTGTACACCCCAACTGTGGTGGCTTGCATGGTTGGCGCCCCAGCCAGTCCTGTGGTGTTGGTACCCCCACTCGCCTTTGGGAGTTGTCACTGCACCTTTCCAGGTGCCTTTCCCCCCCCTCCCTTGTTTCTTTCATTTCTCCCCCCCTCCCTCCTTGTCTCTGAGTTGACAGTTGTGTCTGGAGAGGGGGCCTATCGGTGGGGTCCTGCCCCCCCGAGGGGAGGGGGGTGGGAGCACAGTGTCAATACTACCTGGTAGTTTGGCCTTCTCATAAAGCTTTTTCTCTCAAACTGCAAGCTCGTGGCAAATGGTTTGCTGGGAGGCCTGCTAATGGTGGGGGGCTCAGTGTTCTCTTTCCCCATTCCCTTCCCTTTGGGGCAGTGCCCTGCGGGGACCCTCTTGGGGTAGTGGAGGGAAAGGTTGGTGCTGCATTTTGGTGGTTGGGGGAGGGCTGGAATGTTTAAGAGGCCAAACAAAGCCATTCCCTTAGATTTCCATCTCTGTGCCCACCACTATATGCCAGCATACACGTACGCACACACCCTGGGAGAGACAAGCGGAAAATGTGGACCTTGGCAGCATAGAAATGAGTTATTGCTCTGCCCCACCTGGAGATGAGGAGGAGGTTCCCAGTGTTGGGTATGATTCCTTGTATGGGGGGGGGTGCGAGGACTGCTGTGACCCAGACCCTGTGGATGCAGAACTATCATCTGTATGTGGATGTGGGGAAGGTGGTGTTCCTGCTCCCTTCTGCGAATGCTGGGGATTGGGGGGGCGCTTTTGCCACCTGTGTGTTCGCTCTCCTGCACTTTCTGCTCTGTATCTGGGGTCGCCTTGCAGCCAGTCTGGGAGGGGGGAGTATTAGACCCGGGCTTGCTGAAACGCGGAGTGCTCCTGCCTTTTATCAGCTAAGCTACATATTTGTTTATTTTATTTTATTTATTTAGTTGTTTTAACCAGGAGTAGCACACTAAGCTGAAAGCTTTTTTACAGGAGCGACCTGGGAGCACAGGGAAGTTAAGTGACTTGCTCAGGGTCACACAGTATGCAAGTGGAAGCTGTGGGATTCAAACCCAGGTCTGGTCTGATGGATGTCACCAGATTTGCAGCTCAGAGCCTTAAACCACTGTGCTATACTGCCTCCCTTGCCTTCTTGTATTAAGATGTATAGACATTGCTGACCGTTTGTCATAGCAGGGTATGTTATTACAGTTATATGCCGGTTTATGGGTTGAGAAGTTGGTTGGGGGGGTACGGGGAGCTGGGTGGTGAGGCGCACAGCCCACCAATAGTTAGCCTGATCCTCCTGACAGAGGTCATCTCTCTGAAACTGTTTATGCACTGACAGTCAAATAATAAGATAAGGATATGTTTTGGGAAACAGTACTGGTGGATGCGTGATGCTAACCAAACACAGGAGCTCCAAACTTGGACTCGGCCTAGGGTGACCATGTGGCTGGGCTGGAGTTGGCTTAGGGGGCTGGTGTCCCTGCCCCTCTGCCCCTTCCCTGCCCCCACAGAGGCTGCCGCGCCCGTGGTCTGTGGGGTGCCATGTAACCTCGCAGTCTAATTCCACCTTATTGACTATAAGAATGAAAGGATCAGTATTGCCCCCGCTGGTTGACAGGAGAGGACGATCCACATTCTCTCTACTTGCTGGGATGGATTGGGGCATGGGAGATACTGGTGGCTTCCTGCCTTCCCCCCCACCTCGCTGGTGACCCTGGCATGGACCCCTTGTTTAAGGCTACCCTTTTCCCTACTACACCCTTCCTAAGGTCGATCACTGCCTTTCTACATGATGCCCATATCCCCCCCTTTTTCTTTCTTGTACCCTATATAGACACTATAAGTGTCTGGAGGACCCCCTCCAGAAGGGAAGTTACCTCCCAGGAAGGAGATTCCTTATCTCAGGGTATAGAAATGACCCTGCTCCATGGAAGCACTAGTTTCTGTCGTGACGGCGTAGTTGCCCAGTTGGCCACATGTCGGAACTTGTTACAGGTTTGGCCCTTAGTATTAGTTTGTGTTGACACCTTGTTGCAAGTTAGCTCTATACATAAAGTCCATGTTGTGAAAGGTTCATAGGAGTATCGGAATTCTTATTGTCTTAATAATCTAGTTGACAATTACTAAGTAAAGGGATCTAGAAAACCTCTGACAGAGGAACCACTGGAGGATCTATCCATCTGAGTGGAGGAGGGCAAACCACTTAACAGTGTTTCACTCCAGTTCAGCTCATGACCTCTCCGCACCTGAAACTCCTATCCCAAAATATAAATGGCCTGATCTCCCTGATCAAAAGATCCACAGTCTTAGCACACCTGAGGAAAAGTAAATCTTTTTTAATTTTCCTGCAAGAAACTCACCTAAATTCTACAAAGCATGCCAAACTGGCACGGTTAATTCGAGGTGAGGTTTTTTACTCCTCTAGTGGCAGAGGCAGACATAGAGGAGTGGCAATTATAATACCGCTGCACACTCCCCTTAATCCGGGACTGCGCTGGTCTGACCCCGAAGGTAGACTGGTTATCGTGCAGGGCACAATTGGTGCCAAGCAGTTCGCCCTGGCTAATGCATATTTTCCCCCGGGTCTCCCCATTCCTCAACTGAAAACACTCCTGGATAAAATAGTTCAGATGACCGTAGGGACCCTCCTGCTGGCAGGAGACTTTAATCTTCTTACAGACACTATACTGGACTCCTCCAATCCACGTCCCCCAAGGCAAGCAGCGAGCCAAAAATTCTTTAAGAAATTCACACAGGAGGTGGGCTGGTGCGATGTTTGGCGCCACACACATCTTCAAACATGAAACTACTCCCACTATTCCTCATTTCACCGCACTTATTCACGCATCGATCAAATTTATACCCAAATTGAGAACCTAAACACATTGCAAGATGCAGGGATGGGTGACATAGTCCTTTCAGACCATGCACCCTTAGTTACCACCTGGGACATTGGATTACAACCCAAAAATACCAGATGGAAACTCAACCCATACTATCTTCATTCCAAACAATTCCAAGAATACCTTATAGATAAAATTATAGAAATCGTAGGAGATAGCCCCCCAGAAGAATCATCCCTGCAGTACACTGGGAAACAGTGAAATCTGTTCTCCGTGGGCATATAATTCAGCACACGGCGGAATTAAACAAACAATGAAGAGAACAGAAGACCAAACTAGAAGACACTTTACATTTTCTGCAAATGGCCCACAAGCAGGGAGATACTTCAGTTTTCCCTCTACTGCAACAAACCAAGTCAGACCTTGATCGTTTAGCCTTACAACAAACAGAGATTGCCTTAACCTATTTGAGACAAAGATATTATGAGGTAGGGCCTAGAGCAACAAGGTTATTAGCCTACCAGATCCGAAAACAAAAGAAGTCCTCAGTTATAACTACTATCAGACACCGTTCACATTGTCACCCCTTAACTAAACTGCATGACATAACGGAGGTGTTTACTTCCTATTACTGCACTTTATACACCCCAGAGCAAACTCCTACTGCCCAACAAATAGTTAACTATCTTCACCCAGTTACCATGCCTAAACTCTCGGAACCCCAGAGAGAAACCCTAACCACCCCGATAACAGGAATAAAACTGACATCTGCCTTAGCCAGAGCGAAAACCCTTAAGGCCCCAGGTCCGGATGGGTATGGAATAGAATTTTATATGGCAACTAGATCCCAGACTCACCATAAGCTTCTGAGACTCTTCAATTCTATCCTGCAGGGAGACTTGCCTTGCCCTCATGGTCATATGCAACCATTTCAGTTATCCCTAAGCCAGGGAACCCCCCCCCCAGCTCTGTAGCGCCTATAGACCAATTTCGGTCCTCAATGCTGACTATAAACTATTTATGTCCATCCTCACCCACCGTCTGGATACCTTTCTCCCCAGCTTATAGATAGGGATCAAACTGGCTTTGTGAGAACCTGATTCACTACTGACAACATGAAGCACACCCTCCATTTATCCCATAAGATGTACTCTACTAACACCCCCTCAGTCTTACTTAGTCTTGATGCAGAGAAGGCATTCGATAGGGTGGCCTGGCCATTCCTGTACCAGGTTCTCCACAAAATTGGGATCCTACAGACCCTAAGTAGGGTCATTTAAGATATATATTCAGCCCCCCAGGCTTGTGTGAAAATAGATGGACACCACTCTAGGTATATCCAGCTGGGCCGAGGGACCAAGCAAGGCTGCCCCATCTCCCCACTCCTATTCGCTGTATTTATTGAACCCCTCGCACAAAGTATACGGGATGCAAAGAGCCTTACTGGGGTTACCCTGGGAGCACAGAACACCGAATTGCATTATATGCAGATGATGTACTACTCTACCTCCAGGACCCAGAAAAATCACTCCCAACCATAAGACAACTCTTAGATGAGTTTAGACAGGTATCCGGAAATAAACGTAACCTCTCCAAGACTGAGATTCTCACATTCCATAACTCCCCATCTCCCAACATACAAAACCTATTTTCCTGCAACTGGTCTCTGCCGAAGTTGAAATACATGGGTATCCAATTATCCCAATCCCCAGCAGACTTCTATAAAAACAACTATACCCCCGTCTCCTCTCAACTTAAAACTGATCTGGCCACATGGAACACGCTACCACTAAGTCTCTCCAGAAGAATAGAACTAGTCAGAATGGTTGTCCTCCCCAGAGCCCTTTACCTGTTTCAGAATGTCCCCATCTCCATAACAGACAAAACATTTCAGGAATGGAACTGCTCCATCTCTAGATTCATCTGGGCAGAGCAAAGACCTAGAGTTCGTTTTAAGGTATTCACTCTCCCAAGATCGGAAGGAGGTCTCTCACTTCCTGATCTCTGGCTCTATCATAATGCAGCTCTGCTTACACATTTGATGGCGAGGCAGAACACCATAACTAGCCCACACTGGGCAGAAATGGAAATGTCTCTTACTAATAACAGGGACTATTTCAGGAAAATATACGGGCAACACAATCAACCTCACCCCACCTATCTCACGGACCCATGGATAATTCACTACCTAAACGTCTGGAGAGCTATAAGGAACTCACAAAACACCCAGAGCCTTTTATACCCCTTACATGCCCCATAGCAAGCCTGAGTCAGTTCTCTCCTAACAGAACGGATCACGGTTTCTTAGTATGGGAAAGACTAGGCCTGCAATACCTCCCACGGGTCTCAACTCAGGGGAAAGTATGGTCTTTTACTGAAATTCAAACCCAATACAACTTACCTTGCAGGGACTTCTATAGATATTTGCAGCTACGCCATTACTATGAAAGCCTACCTACCCCAACCCAAATGCCCACACAAGTGCCCCCCCCGATTAGCCTTCAAATCCAACTGAATACCTCCCATGAACAGGGACACTTACTATCAGCATACTATCAAGCCCAGAAATCTCAGCAAATAACCATTACGGATAGTATAAGACTCCATTGGCAAGAGGAGCTAGATCACCCCATTTTCCCCTGAGGAATGGCAAAAAGCACGCCAATATGTCTCTAAGGTAACCAGCTCTCATCAGTGGCATGAATACATGTGGAAAAACCTTATTAGATACTTCAGAACCCCTATAATTACCAGTCACTATACCCATACCAGCTCAGCTGCCTGCTGGTGTCAGTGCGGAGAGGTCAGAGTGACCCATACACACATCACGTGGGCCTGCTCTAAACTCCAACCCTTCATAATAGCTCTTCAGGCTAACCTACGAGAACTCTTTGGGCCACAATTCCAACTAACAAGAGAAATGTACCTTTTGCTATTAATCCCTAGGGAACTCAGAAACCCCTCCATTAGATACCTCCTCCATCTCCTTCTTACATCAGCCAAGAAGGCCATTACTAAGGTGTGGTTAACCACAAAACTCCCAACTATTCAAGACTGGTGGCAGATAACTAAACAGATATACTATATGGAACGGATAACCCACAATCTAAATGATCGAGATCAATTTAACTCCAGGTGGACCTGATGGCAGTTGTATTACATGCTGCAGGACAACTCATTTGTCCCATAGGTTCCACTATTTAAGGACAAGAGGAGCCAAATATAGTCATAATCTTACATGTCCCACTCTAGATCCTTGTGTCCAACTATCCACCTGTATCCCTTCCTAAACCTGCTCCACCACCATAAATAAGTCACCCCTCTACTCCCCATTCCTCCCTCAACAAAAAACTGGGCTGAAATGCTGCAGAGGTCCTCACACATAACCCCCCCATCCCTCTTCTCCATTCCCTTTCCCTTGGGTAGATGGGTGACTGGGAAATAAGATAACTCTATGAATACAAGAGTGGGGAGAATGAAGTTAACTAAATATGTAACCTCTTTTGAGCTACTGATTAAAGGTTCAGCTTAATGAAATAACAATTGGCTCAAACTGTGTTATCTCAACAGGCATGTAATATTTGGACATTTTAACCTAAACTATTAAAACTAAAGTAATAGAGCCCTCTGTCATAAAACTATTATCTCATTGTAAAAATGATTTTTAGAAAGGTTTCTAAGAGTATGTGTAACACTCAGAAAATGTAAGCAATTTGAAATTGTCGACTATGTATGTTGAAAATTCAATAAAGATGAAATTATAAAAAAAAAGAGTGTGTGTGTGTATGGGTATGTCGGCCCAACCCGAACACTCTCTGAGATTTATCATTCTGTTCAGAGACATGGACTGCTAGTAATATAGAATTCATGACAGGCAGACACCTCTGGTGAGATTCAGGACACCAGAAAAAAATAGCTTCAGTAACCCAGACAGTTAACTAATCCATTCTAATCTCTTTCATTGGTGGAGGGTGGTCACTCTGAATTTGAGAACTCTATTGCAGGTCCTAGCCCAAGGACAGATGGACTCAAGTGACTGCCCAGTGATTATCTCACTTAATGCAGGAAAATCATTTGATGGGATTGAGTGGGACCACCTCTGGTGAATGATGAGATAAATGGACTTTGAAGATAGAAATTCTTATGTTGGGTCCAGGCAATATACCATAGTCCTTCAGTGACAGTGCATTATGACACATGGGTTTAGGCCCATTTCCTCTTTACAGAGGAACCAGGCAGGGGTATCCCCTCTCCTCACTTTTGTTAGATTTGGTTCTGAAACCCCTGGCCAAGGCATTAAGACAAAATGACTATATAAGATGGGCGCAGTCGGGAGGGACCATGGCCAAATTATTTTTGTATGAGGATGACCTCCTAGTCTGCATTATGAAGCTGGAGACATCCCTACCATGCCTAGTCAAAGTGCTTTCAGGCTACAAGATTAACATGAGTAAAACTACAGTATTACCACTGTGTGAATGTGAAGACAAAGAGCTTAAAAACTGCCTGCCCTTTATATGGATAGAGTTCAGATTTCCCTAACTAGTGGTACAAATTAGGTGACAAATAAGGGATATATATGGTGCTAACTTGTCTACCAGTGTTAAAAATGGTGCAGAATCTCTGCTGAAAATGGTGCAATTTACCCTTGTTTCTTTTAGGTCAAGCAAATGGACTGAAAATGACAAGCCTCCCAGAATTTCTATATCTTTTCTAAGTGTTACCGAACCACAGCTCAGGGGCCTTTTATAAACAGCTAGTGGCATGTGTTACCACATGAGTTTGGCCAAATAAAACACCCCAAATTAAATACAAACAGCTGACATGCTTGCCTATTAGGGTGCAACATGTTATTGCTCAACTCAATTTGCATCCATTAGGGAGTGGTACAATCCACAGAGCCATAATGGGGAATTCTCATAGAAAAAGAGTGGACAAAAAACATCCACTGCTTAACTCATACAGTTCATGCTGTAGACATAAAGTGTGCTTAACAGAACCCAATAATACAGCACCTCTTGCAAACCTAGCACCAAGTTCACAAACTGAAAGCAATCAAGTTGGACATCACTGTTCACACTCCTAAATGGAGCAATGCCCCTAGATTTATGTGGCTGCAGGACTGTGTACAGGACTTTAAGCCTACAGTACCACAGATGATCTGCAGTGCCACAGAATTCACTGTCCTTGGTGCTTCCTTATTAACATTTACAGTTTTTCCATGGCACCTAGTTAACTTTTCCTCCTTATATTTCCCAACCCCCTCTAGGCTCAGTATGAGATGTTATCAGTGACATCACATCATACACCAGCTAATAGCAAGGCTGCATTCTACCTGAAATATATCAACAAGGTGAATACAGAGGAGCTCTTTTGTCTCAGTGGGAGCTAGATCAGAAGGAGGCACTGCTACAGGCTGGGAGGGGAAGATTAAAGAAGGAGATCAGAAGACAATTCTTTACAGAACTAGTGATGATGAGATGTCTCTCCTAAGATGGTGGCTGGATTCAAGAGGGGGGTGAAGAGAAGGGTCAGGGCAAATGGTGAGAAGAGCGCAGCCCACAGTAGTTGCTAAAGAAGGGGATCCACAATTAGGTAGACTAGATACACCATATGGTCTTCTGCTGACGATTATATTTTATATGTTTCAGAGGCTACTCAGTGGGTTTAGAGCAAGGCAAAATGAGTGGTGACAAGGAATCTCCTTGGGACATTCCATGCTGTTTATTGATGTTGGAGAGGATGCTTTGGCCTTTATCATGGTTCATCTGCAAGGTAGTTTTCCAGTTTTTCATAGTGATACTTTTTACATTTATCAAAATAATGTTTATTCTATGGATTCTCATTTTTTAAGAATATGGAATACTATCAAATACCCCGTGTGAACTCACTGATGTCAGATTTTATTAGGTAGAATAATCTTGTGACATTCAGCACATTTACATGGTGGCTCCCCAATGTGAATTCCCTGATGTATTAGAAAGCTACTCTGTACTATAAAATTAATTTAGTTAATTTATTTTAAATTCAGCACAATTTTATGATCTGCCCCTTTTGGGTAGTGTTTCCAATGTTCAGGGTTTTGTAGTACCATGTCAAGAATGGACATCTTTCTTAAGCCATGGTACATTCAATGTACAGTAGTACTGTTTTAAGTCTAATATTTGCTGTGAGTGCTCTTCTTGATACATGCAATGTTTCTTGTTTAGCTGTGTTTTGTAACTGATATTGTGTCACAGATACTGGTAGCAGATTTAGATGGAAATTTCTTTTTAGTTAGTCCTGTAGCTTCAAGGACATCTGCTGTAGAACGATTTCTATGTTTTTGTTCCACTTTCATTTTGCTTCTATTTGCTTTTTCTGGTATTCAATGATTTTGTGCCTCTCCATGAGTGAGACATTGGAGTCACTTGTCAGTGATATGGTTTCTCCCGGGGTTAGTGTCTCCAAATGTTTAGGGATTTCTAATACCATGGCAAGAATGGACCCCATTCTTTAGCCAGGGCATATTCAAAACTCAAGAAATTAGTACTGTATTAATCTTTGATGTTTGCAAAAAACGTTCTTCTCAGCACACGCAACGTCCCCAAAATAGCTTCCTTTTGAAGTTCATAAGGTGTCACAAATATTGGTAGCATATTTAAATGTGCCTGAAAATTCTTTTTGATTAGTCCCATTGCTCCAAGCACTACTGGAACAATCTGTGTGTCCTTATTCCACATCAGTTTGGTTTCTGACTGCATATCTTGGTATTTCATGATTTTGTGTCTCTCTGTACGCAGCACACTGTAGTCACTAGGGGTGGCTATTTCAATCAGTAATGCTACCTTTGTCCTCTTTTCTTGTATTACAATATCAGGTTTCCTTGCTTCCACTTTCTTGGCTGTTGGTATGGGGTGATCCCATGTGATCATTACTTCTTCATTCTCTGTGATTCTTTGTGGTTCATGTTTCCAGTGTCTCTCTGCTACCTGTATGTTATAGTGTTTGCACAGTTTCCAGTGGATCAATCTTGCTACATTGTTGTGTCTTTCAGTATACAGGCCTTCTGCCATAAGTACTTCACATCCAGCCACAAGATGCGCAACTGTTTCTAATTTTCTGTTTCTCCCCTGTGTGACTTGGTTGATGTGTTATTAGGATTATCTGTGAGTGTAAACACTTGTAACATTCAGAATATTAGATACATGAAAGCCAGACCGTAGAAGCTTTTAAAACATTGCTGAAGACATATTTATTTAGCCAGGCATTCTCAGGAATGTATTGAATACATATGTATATGTTTTAATATATTTTAACATGTTTTATCTGTTTTATTTTAAAATTGTGTGTTTTTGCTGTAAAGGCACCCTGAGCATTGGAAGGGTGCCTTATACAGTACAAATAAAGTGTTGATTGATTGAATATATATATATATATATATACTGTCTCCCCATGTGAAACTGCTTATGTGTTATGGGGCTTTTCTGTGGTTTTAAACTCTTGTTACATTCCATACATTTCTATGACCTCTCTCTCTGTGACACTGCTGATGTGTTATGAGGTGTTTCTGTGCATTGAAGCTCATTTATATGGTCCTGCTCTAGAATGAGTTTGCTGAAGTTTTGTGAGGTTATAAAGGCATGTAAAACTCTTGTCTAATGCAGCACATTTATATGGCCTCTCCCCATTTTAATTTAATGTTTAATCACACCATTACTATGGCCAAAACTCCTGTTGCATTCGGCACATTGATATGGTTTCTCCATTGTGAATCTGTAGAAATGTTTGAGATTTAAAGTTACTCTGATGTAAAACTGTTGCTACATTCATCATATTTATATGGTCTCTCCCCATGTGAATTTGCTCATGTGTTTTGAGGCTACTTACAACCTCAGGTCACACTTCTGGAGAAAACTCTAGATGCAGTCAACACATTTATATAGTGTGTGTGTGTGTCTCTGTCTCTCTCTGGGGTTAGTGCCTCCAAATATTCAGGGATTTCTAGTGCTATGATGTGAGAGGATCCCATTCAGCAGGGCATATTCACAAATTAGGAAATCAGTACTGTATTAGTCTTTTTTCTGAGAGTACCCTTTTCAACTGCACAGTGTCCCTAGGATGGCTTCCTTTTGCAGTTTATAGGACGTCACAGACACTGGTAGTATATTTAGATGTGCCTGAAAGTTCTTTTCAATTAGACTTACTGCTCAGAGCACTTTTGAAATGATTTGTGTGTTTTTGTTCCATATAAAGAACATTTACATATAAAGTTATTGTAACAGTAGATCTTCGAGGAGATTTCAGTCATCAGGTTACACTGTAGGAACTTTACTGTTGGTGAAGGGGAATCCACATGGAAGATTGTCAGCAGTACAGCTGGAACCACCCTTGCCATCAATGTCCATCGATGTCATCAACTGTGTAAAGACATGAGCAGCCCTGCTCCTTCTCAGTTCTTTCCCCCAGATGCTAAGGAAGCCAAGCTTATGCCATGGGGAACCAAGGAGAGAGAGGTGCCCAGGCCTATATGAAAGGCTGGAAACACCATACAGCCAGTTCCTAGATGAAAGCCCCAAGGAGGGGGGGGGGGCAGATCTGATGACTGAGTTCCCCTCGAAGATCTAATGTTATGATAAGTTCTTATGTAACTGTCCTATCTTTTGTGGGGGTATCTCAGTAATCAGATCACACGATAGGAACAAGTCCCAAGCAGTTACAGGTGCAAACAGTCTGTGAGGAGGCCTCACCATAAACATAAGACAGGAGGCCCTGCAGTACAGCCTTGCCAAAATCTACATGGGCTCTTGAGGCAATTTCCAGACTGTAGTGCTTGGTGAAAATAATGATACTCCAGGTGGCAGCAGCACAGATGTCAACAGCTGAGCTGCCTTAGAAACAAGCCACAGAAGTAGCCATGCCACTCATGGAATGATGTTTAACAGCACCAGGCAATGCCTTGCTGTACATGTTGTTGCAGAACACAATGCAACTTGCTAACCACATGGATAAACACTGCTTAGAAACTGAATCACCCTCTCTACTTGGGGCAAAGGAAATGAACAATTGGTTCAACTTTCCACATTCCTCTGTGAAAAGCAGGTAGTACTTTATAAAGTTCAGTGCACATCAAACGCATGGAGTAGTGCTTCCCCTGGATTGGCACACTCATGAAAATAAACAGGAAAGTGGATAGTCTGGTTGAGAGTAATACTGGTGACCACCTTAGGGAGAAACTTAGGATTTGTGCACTTCATAAAAAATCAAATAAGATTCCTCACACTAGAGAGCCTGAAGATCTGAAATTCTTTGAACAGAAGTAATGGCAACTAGAAAGCATGCTTTCCAAGAGAAAAAACACAAATCTCAAGTTGAGTTAGACTCAAAAGTAGAAAGGGTAATCTCCAAAACAAAATTTAAGTCCCAAGTCCGAACAGGAGAACAGATTGGGGATTTCAGATGCAGGATTCCCCAGAAAAAAGAATGGGAGACATCCAACTGAGCAATCATGCAATCACACACAGGCTCATGCAGTAAAAGGCATAAATAGTTGAAAGCAGCACCCTGAGGGAGGAGTTCTGGAGACCTGAACTGGACAGAGAAATCAGGTAGTCCAAGATGTGGTTCACCGGGCAGGTGAAAGGGTTCAAACTTTGTTTGGCAGCTCAGATGCCAAACCGCTTCCACTTCATGGCATATGTGGCTCAAGTGGAAGGCTTCCAGGCAGCCACCAGGATGTCTGCCACCTTGTACGAGACCCCGAACCTGACAATGGCTATATTCTCAGCAGCCAAGCATGCAGATGAAGTGACCCGAGGTTGGGATGGACCAGGGTCCCCTAAATCTGGGTCAACAGGTTCCTGTAGAGGGGAAGAGGGATTAGAGATTTCTCCACCAGCTGCTGAAGCAGGGGAAACTATATCTGCCAAGGCCAGAATGGGGACCAGGATCATGCTCTCCCCCTCCATGTGCAGCTTGATTAGCAGCCTCTGAATTATAGGAAACAGAGGGAAGGTGTAAAGGAACCTTCTACTCAGAGAGAGAGAGAGAGACCAAAACTCACCAGAAAACTCTAGGCCTTTGATCTAGCAAACAGAAACTGGGCAGTTTTGCATTTAGTGGGGACAAAACAAGGTCTAACTCTGGGACAACCCCATCTGTTGGACAAGTTTTCTGCAATGGTTGACAGAAGCTCCCATTCATGCATGCTGGACTGAGCCTGGATTAGACTGTCTGCTAAAGTGTTTAAGACACCCGGCATGTGGACAGCTGACAGCATCAGGCTGCGATCCAGTGCTCAGTACCACACTCTCATGGCCTCCCTGTGTGGGGGGGTACGAATGGGTCCTGCCCTACTTGTTGATGTAATATATACTACACTTAGGATGTTTGACTGCACCAGCAGCTGATCCAGAGCAAGGTGTTCCTGAAAAGACTCTATGGCATAGAGCACTGCCCTCATCTCCAGGATGCTGACAGGCAGGGGAGGTTTCCAACTGGGAACAAGAGCCCTGGGTCCCCAGCCCAGACCCAATACATTCATGGTTAGGATCTGCTGCAAGAAAGAGATTTGGAATGGGAGACCTTGAAGCAAATTCCAGGGGTCCATCCACCACAGCAGCACCTTGCAGACTGGGGAAGAGACCAGGACTGCATGATCTAACTTTTCTGTGCACTGGTCCACTGGAGAATGGGCATATGAAGTCTGACCAGTGGGGACAGTGGGTATGGCAGCTGTCATTAGGCCCAGCAATCTGAGGTACACCCTGGCAGGAATGTAGTAACTTTAGGCAACTTTCTGTACTTGGGCTATAAGACATTCTGCTCTGTTTTGGGGCAGGCAAGCATTCCACAGTGCCATGTCCAGAACTGCCCCTTTATATTGCAGCCTTTGGGACAGTACCAGAACCAACTTGGGCAGACTGACTGTGATGCTAAGGGAGTGGAAGAGCTGGAGAGTTCACTTCAAAATCAGCAAAAACTGTTCCTTGGACATGGTCTTTAGGAGCCAGTCATCCAAATAAGGGAAAAATATAGATTCCCTTCCTTCTGAGAACCACTGCTACGCACTTGGTAAAGACTCGGGGCATAGAGGACAAGCTAAATGGCAGCACCTTCTACTGATAATGCATGCCCTGAAAGGCAAAAAAGAGAAACTTCCTGTGAGGAGGAAAGACTGACATGTGCAGGTAAGCATCCTACATGTGCAGAGAGTAGAGAACAGAGCCAGTCCCTTGTTTTGAGGAGCTGCAAAAGGCATGGCAAAGTTACCATCTGGAACTTTTTGTACTAAACATACAGACTGAGGTCTTTAAGGTCTAGAACAGGCCTCAGATCACTGGTCTTTTTGGGGACCACAAAAAACCTGGAATAAACCCTTGTTCCTCTGGTGCCTGGACACAGGCTCAATAGCCTGCTTGCTCAGATTGGGCTGTACTTCCTCTCGGAGATTAGATAGGTGTTGGGGGGTAAATGGAGGGTGGGGGAGGGTTTCAGAGGTTGCTCAATGAGCTCCATGGTGCAATCCCTTTCTATGATCTGCAGAATCCATGCATCTGAAATTACGGTTCTCCATTGATTAGGTTGGTGGGAAAATGGACCTCTAACCACTGTCTCCTGGTCTGGAACCAGAAGGGGGGGTTTGACAAGGAGTCAATCAGAGGTAAAGCCCACTGCAGGGGCTAGTCCCTTACTGCTGGGATGCTTGGCCACCAATACAACACTGGATGGGGTGGCCAAAGCAGCCTGGGCCCTGTACTTCCCTCAAGGGCAGGGAGCTGTTCTGGGCATATTGTTGGTTTTGCAAAAGGGAGGGCACCCTTTTCCCCTTGGCTGGGTATGGTAGCGGCAGTGACAGACTTGAGGGCCCAGCCCAAAGTTTGCAGGTCATTAATAATGTCCTGGACATCAGGGCCAAAAAAAGTTTAGTGCCATTAAAGGGGGCATTAAGCACTTTCTGCTGAACATCAGCAGCAACACCAGATACTTTCAGCCAGGAGTGCCTACTTAGGTATGTAGCTGTGGCAGCTGCCCTAACAACAGTGCTACCCATGCCATATAGGGCTCTGAGGAGGTGCTTACTAACATCCTCAGCTGCTTGAATGTATTGAAGCAGCTTCTGCTTTTGAGTGCCATCTGGAAGGGCCTGGGTGGCAGCCTTGCCCTTCTTCCAATTGGTGTTCTGGTACTTTACTATGTGTGACAGGGAGTTGGCAATCCTAAAACCCAGTGAAGAGGAGGCATACATTCTTTTACTCAGAGGTAAATTCTACAAGACTCCTTATCTGGGGGAAGGAAATTAAGGTGCTTAGGTGCTTCAAGCCTGTCCAGAGCTGCCTTAATCACCACTGAGTCTGTCTCAGGTTGGGCTTCAGAGTAGGAGAACCTCTGGGGTGGCTTTATAAAGTTTTCTGCCCTACGAGGCATAGCTGGCACAATGACCGGTTGTTTCTGACAGAAAAGAACTTTGGTTGCAGAGCAAGAAACAGAAGTCTAGAACTATAGATTTTTTACTAATAAATCACTTCTATCTCAGCAGGAGTAGTACCTGTTTGGATTAAGCAAACAGATACTTTATTAGAAGAAGGGGGTCTCATTTAAGTAAAAAAAAAGAAAGTCAATGTGTTTCTCTGAGGAAGGGAGCAGAGGGAGAATCTAACTGGGGTGTGGCTTAGCAGCTTAGGTGTATAAAATCAGATGTCTCCAATTACAGCTTCCGGCTGTTTCTGACAGAAAAGAACTTTGGTTACAGAGTAAGAAACAGAAGTCTAGAACTACAGATTTTTTTACTGATAAATCACTTCTATCTCAGCAGGAGTAGTACCTGTTTGGATTAAGCAAACAGATACTTTATTAGAGGAAGGGGGTCTCATTTAAGTAAAAAAAAAAGAAAGTCAATGTGCTTCTCTGAGGAAGGGAGCAGAGTCAGAGCAGAGGGAGAATCTAATTGGGGTTGTGGCTTAGCAGCTTAGGTGTATAAAATCAGCTGTCTCCAATTACAACTTCCGGCTATTTCTGACAGAAAAACACTTTGGTTGCAGAGTAAGAAACAGAAGTCTAGAACTATAGATTTTTTAGTAATTGCCCTCCTTCCCACCCCTCCACCCTCCCACCCAAAGCCAGTTCTTCTTTTATAGCCACTGGATTTGACTGACAACAGGAACTTCCTGTTTGGCAGCAGGAAGGGAAGGATCACTAAGACACATTAGTTTCATCAACCTTGAAGGAACCTAAAAAAAAAACTCTTTCTCCCCCCCCCCGGCTGCTGGAGGTCTGAATCCAAGCACGGAAGAAGGAGATTACTGAAGACTACAGGAAGTTCCTGTGCTAGAACAGGAATGAAGAGAGTTGTAAGGGCACATAGGCAGTAGGAAAGTAAGTGTAAAAATACACAGAGGGAGGAGACAGTAAGCATACAAAGCAACAGGATAGGGGATACAAAATAAGTCAAGATGGGAGTGGTGCAGTGAAATGGCTGTGGGGCAGCAGTGTTCCGGGAGACATTCTGGAGGCTGCGATGCTGCCCTGTTTGCAGGCACCTCTCTGGTCTGAGGAAGGAGGTTGCCCATCTCCAGGCTGACCTGGCTAGGATTCGAGAAACCTCTTCCCCCACCCAGGGACCACCAGGGCCACCACTGTTACCACAGAGGTTGCCAAGAAAGAGGAGCTGTTGGACCAAGGTAGGCTCAGGGAGGGACAGGGTGGTAGAACAGAGGGGCATCCCTCCAGTTGTACCTCTCCACAATTCTTATGCTGTTCTGGCAAAGAGTGGTTCCTCTATGGAGGCACCTGCAATGGAGACCAAGGAGGATGCTGGGAACCTCCAAAAAGGAGACCCACAGGAGGGTGGCACAAGACCCCACAGGGGAAGGAAACAACTCCTGGTGGGGGACTCAATCATTAGGGGGGTAGAAGTGGGGGAAGAAGGTGATAGGGAGGTAAGGTGCCTACCTGGTGCCACAGCTTGGAGGGACAGGAAGCGAATCCTCAGGATTGCGGGAGCAGCTGCACGAGGGAGGGAGCTGGATGGTCATTGTCCACCTAGGAACAAATGACCTGGCTGTGAATGGGATCAGAGCGGTGCAAGAGGAGTTTGTGGAGTTGTGGAGGGGCTTCAGACAAGTAGCATGTATGGTAACCTTCTCGGAGGTGCTGCCTGTCTATGGCAAGGATGATGTTAGGGCATTCTGCACCATAATATTCAATGAATGGTTGAAAAACTCGTGTGGAGCTCAGGGATTTGGCTTCATTGGGGACTGGGGAGCCACCTGGAGGAATGCAGGCTTATACTGGCGCGATGGTCTGCATCTGTCCGGGGGGGAGGACCAGGATCCTAGGTGACAGGTTTAAATGCTTCATTGGCAAGCATTTAAACTAGCTAAGGGGGGAGGCACTGAAAAGGAGCAGAGAAATTCCAGCCTCCCCCCACAAAACACAGTAGTTAGTAAGGTGCAGGACAGGGATAAATGCAGAAAAAGGCAGTAAGGACAGGGATGGGGCTAAAAGGGGTAAGGCCATAAAAAATAAATGGAAGGTGATGAGTACCAATGCCCGCAGTCTGTGCAACAAGCTCCCTGAACTAGTGGCCTAGATGGAAGAAGGATGCCTGGATATTGTGGCAGTCACTGAAACATGGTCCACAGAGAACCATGACTGGGATGTCAACATACCAGGATACACAGTCTACAGGAGGGACAGGGTGGGGAAAAAGAGGAGGAGGAGGAGTAGTTCTCTATATAAGGGAAGGGATTAAAGCAACAGAACTAAAGAGTAAACAGGAAGTTGATGAGTCACTATGGGTCACCCTGGAGACAGGAAATGGCACCACAATCCACAAGGGGGTTGTGTACAGACCCCCATCTCAGGGGGAGGAAATGGACAAGGAAATGATAGAAGGCATCCTTAAAATGGCAGAAAAAGGGGAGATATTGTTAATGGGAGACCTGAATATGCCAGATGTTAACTGGAGTACCTTTGTTGCAGGCACATCCAAGAGCAGGGTCATTCTTGATGCCCTACAGGGGGCATGCCTCAGACAGCTAGTGTTGGAACCCACTGGAGGGAGCAATCTTAGATCTGGTACTCTCAAATGGGGAAGGAGAAAGGATCTCAGATTTAGAAGTGGGTAGCCATCTGGGAACAAGTGACCACCAAACAGTGTGGTTCAAAATAAACACAGCCATAGAGTCAAGCCATACAAAAACAAGAGTATTGTACTTTAGGAAGGCTGACTTTGGGAAAATGAGAGTGTCCCTCAGAAAAGCACTAGCAAACGGGCAAGAAGGAGGGGTGGAGGAACAATGGGGAATAATCAAAACAGCCATCGCAGAGGCAACAAGCCTTTGTGTGAAGCAAATCAACAAAACAAAATGAAGGAAAAAACCACTATGGTTCTCAAGTCAAGTCAAGTTTATTGTTCTTCCAATAAATTAGAAAAGGTTCTCAAAAGAGGTGGCAGGGATGGTTAAGGAGAAAAGGACAGCATTCAGGAGATATAAAGAAACACACAAGAAGCAGGACAGAGAACGTTATCAGTTAAAGCAGAAGGAGGCAGGGAAGGCAGTCAGAATAGCAAGGGCACAAACTGAGGACAAGACAGCCAACTCTGTTAAGAAGGGAGATAAAACCTTTTATAGGTATATTAGGGAGTGAAGAAAGACCAAGGGAGGGATACAGAGACTTAATAAAGGGGAAGGAATGTGGGCAGAGTGTGACAGTGAAAAAGCAGGGATACTGAATGAATATTTCTGCTCAGTAATCACAACGGAAGAGGAGGGGGAAGTACCTAAACCAAACAAGGGAGAAACTCTGAATAGGGGGGTAGATACCAGTCCATTCACAGAAGAAAGGGTTTTGAAAGAACTCTTGAAACAGAGTGGACAAAGCAATGGGGCCTGATGGCATTCACCCAAGAATTCTAAAAGAACTAAGGGTAGAACTAGTAACACCACTGACTACTCTCTTTAACAAATCATGGGAGGATGGGGTAACTGAGGACTGGAGGAGGGCAATGTGATTCCACTTCACAAAAGTGGGAGCAGGGCAGAGGCAGGAAACTACAGACCAGTTAGTTTGACTTCAGTGGTAGGGAAAATGATGGAATCACTTCTGAAGGAAAGAATTGTTGAGTACCTAGAGGCCAGTGGGGCACAGGACCCAAGACAGCATGGTTTCACAGCAGGAAGGTCATGTCAGATGAACCTAATAGATTTGACTGGGTGACCAAAGTAGTAGACCAGGGAGGGGCTGTGGATATGACTTACCTAGATTTTAGCAAGGCATTTGACACAGTCTTACACAAAAGATTAATATACAAGATAGCCAGACTTGGAGTGGGTCCCAAGGTGGTAGCCTGGATAAAAAACTGGCTGGACAACAGGACGCAAAGGGCAATAGTAAACGGAGTCCACAGTGAAGAAAGGAGGGTAACTAATGGGGTACCGCAGTGTTTGGTACTGGGACCGGTCCTTTTTAATGTCTTTATAAGTGACATTGGAGAGCACCTGGAAGGAAAGGTATGTCTCTTTGCAGATGACACAAAGATCTGCAATAGGATTGATACACAAGGTGGGGCGGAAAGAATGAAAAGGGACTTGGCAAGGTTGGAGGAATGGTCAAATATGTGGCAGCTCAGATTCAATGCAAAGAAGTGCAAGGTAATGCATCTGGGAAACAAAAACCCAGGGGAAGCGTACACAATGGGGAGGTGAGTTAATAACAACAACAAAAATTGAAAGAGACCTAGGAGTAATTATACCAGATGACCTAAAGGTGGGCAAGCAATGTGAGAAGACAGTAAGGAGGACTGGGGGGATACTGGGATGCATAGGGAGAGGCATCAACAGTAGAAAACAGGAAGTTGTTACCCCCTGGTCCAGACAGTTACTGAGACCCCATCTGGAGTATTGCGTGCAATTCTGGAGACCCCATCTCTGCAAAGACATAGACAGAGTGGAGGCTGTTCAGAGGAGGGCAACCAAAATGGTGCAGGATCTGCACCAGAAGACATATGAGGAGAGACTAAAGCAGCTTAATATGTATACCCTTGAGGAAAGGCAGGAGAGGGGGGACATGATAGAAACGTTCAAGTATATCAAGGGAATTAACAAAGTACAAGAGGGTAGTATCTTTAAGAAGAAGAGATGTGCAAGAACAAGGGGACACAATTTGAAGATAGAGGGGGACGGCTCTGAGATAATGTTAGAAAGTATTTTTTTCACAGAGAGGGTTGTGGATGCATGGAACAGCCTTCCTGAGGAGGTTGTGGAGTCAGGAACAGTGGGAGAAATCAAGAATGCATGGGACCGGCATAAGGCAATTCTAGTGGGGGGTAGGAGGAAATAAGCTGTTGATTAACTAGAATCTGCAGCTCATCCATCAGGTAGGAAAATGGTCAGACTAGGTGGGCCAAGCGGTCCTTATCTGCCATCAAATTCTATGTTTCTATGTCTGGTCTATGCCAGGCTGCTGTAGCTGCATTCCTCAAGGCTCGTAAGACAGGAGGAATGATCTTATAGGGAGATTCTGGGATTTCCTGGAAGTCCACCAACTCTTTTCTGGTGCCATTCTCTTCCTCAATGTGGAAGTCCATGACTGAGGACAGCTTCTTTGTCACATTGAAAAAGGTGGGGTCCTCAGGAGGGGCTCTAGGTGTGCATTTCACTGAATCCTCACTGACAGAAGAAGCAGTAGACCTGTCAGAAACCAGGATTTCTTCCTCCTCTTCATTAGCAAGAATGAGGTCAGGATGATATTTCTCCTCATTGTCGACCTCCTCTAAATCAGGGTCTGGCATCGGTTGCACCACTGATGACCTCTAAGGAGCACATTGCAGCCTACAAGTAGGTGTAGATGATGAAGCTGCTGTTGACACAGTCATTGAAGAAGGCCTAAAGGCAGCCAGCTGCTACACAATGACATTGTTAAAATCAACCAGAATCTCATTTATGTTGATGGTGGTCATCAACAGAGATGAGGTCAATGGCACAGGTGTCGACCCACCAGTGGGACCCTGAAAACCTAAGGAGCCTGTACCCCTAGTGGGGGAAGGTGCAGGCCTCAATGGGGGAAGGAGGGACTAATGACCCAGAGATCAATGGCTGAGAACCCTGAGAATCAGGCATGGATATGTTGGCATTGGGCTGGCGGGCACAGAGACCTGGACACTAGATTTCTTTGTCAGTGCAGCTGCAACCGATGAAGATCCACCAGAGGGAGAGGCCAACAGGGAATGAGATCGCTGCTGATGGCAGCAGTCACAATCTTGGTCATTTTTATGACTCTTCCCTGATGATTTGTTTCAGGTGTTGAAAGCCAGGGAGCTCAAAGTTCTGGTAGGTGACTGAGCAGCCAGGGCCCTGGAGGACCCCTGGCTGGATCTGGCTACCTGTAGATCCATAAGGAAAATTTTCAAAGTCTTTCTACATAACCTGAGGGGTGTTTGATTAAATTTCTAGCATAGCTCACAGAGATTTTGTGGTCAGGCCTATGACAGCAGACACAGATAGAGTGTTAATTTGTGATGACAATCTTCTTTCTGCAGTGGCAGTGATGGAAGAGAGTGGTTGAAGGATGAACTCTTGACAAACAAGTAGGCAGAATCTCTTCAGAAAAAAGATTCTGAAAAATAATCACAGAAAAGCTATAGGTGAAAAAAGGCATGAATACTGCATCTGAGCTTCCACAGAAACCCATGTGTTGAAAGTGGGAAATAACTGAGGATGGAGCAGGGCCATGCATACCTTTACAGGGTTGATGGAGTCCAGACATCAGCGGCATGGGTGGGCCCAGTTGTACTGCTGAAAATCTTCCATGTGGATTCCTCTTCACCAGCGGTGAAGTTCCTATGGTGTGACCTGATGACTGAGATACCCCAAAGACGTTTAGTTACTGTTTGCATATCTAGGCATTTCATGATTTTGTGTCTCTGTACACAGAACACCATAGTCACTGAGGGTGGCTGCTTCAATCAGCAATACTAAATGTGTCCTTTTTTTCTTCTATTACAGTGTCTGGTTTTCTCACATCAACTTTCTTGACGGCTGGGACTGGGTGATCCCATGTAATCATTACTTCTTCATTCTCTGTGACCTTTTGTGGTTCGTGTTTCCCTGCTACCTGTGTGTTACATAGATTATGTAGAAACTGTCAGCAGATAAGTACCACTTTGTCCCGCCTAGTATGCCCATTTTCCCTACCTACTGTAATACTCAATGCCCTACTTAGTCTAGCTTTATCCTCTCATTCCAATCCAATAACAGTCAGTTAAGTCTATCCCATGTGCTCTTTGAATCTGTTACAGTTTTTGCTCAAACTTCCTCTACTCTGTAGCTGTTCCAGGCATCCACCACTACTTTTATGAAAAAGTACTTCCTTGTGTTTCTCCTAAATCTACCCCCCCCCCAACTTCATAGCACAATCCCTGGTTCTTCAGTACCTTTTTTTCTGAAAAATGCTTTCGTTTTGTATCCTATTTTTACTTGTGAGGTATTTGAAAGTCTCTATCATATCCCCTCTCTCCTTCCTTTCCTCCAATGTATACATTCTGAGGCCCTTTTGTCTCTCCTCATATGACTTTTGATGTAGGCCCAGCACCATTTTAGTTGCCCTCCTCTGGACCATCTCCATTCTGTCTATGTCCTTTTTGGACATGTGGTCTCCGGTACTGAACACACTTTCTTCACTTTGAATCTTATTTGCCACACTTCTGACCCCTTCTCAAGCTTTGTTAGATCTCTATTCACTTGTTCCACCCTCTTTGAGTGTCTACCCTAGTGGCAGAGGCCATTTATAACAGGGTGGTCTCTGAAGCTCTGGATGCTCTTGCACCAGTTCGTATACAACCCAAATCTTCTCACTTGAGATCCCCCTGGTTTGATGGGGATCTCAAGGTGATGAAGAGCAAGGGTTGGAGGTTGGAGCATAGCTGGTGGAAGATTTTTTTTTTTTTTAGTTGTTTAACCAGGTATAGCACACTAAGCTGAAAGCTTTTTTACAGGAGCGACCTGGGAGCACAAGGAGGTTAAGTGACTTGCTCAGAGTCACACAGTATGCAAGTGGAAGCTGTGGGATTCAAACCCAGGTCTGGTCTGCTGGATGTCACCAGATTTGCAGCTCAGAGCCTTAGACCACTGCGTTATACTGCCTCCAATTTTTAGCTGGAGGCTGATAGGCTGGCCCTATGTGCCCACTATGTGGAGTACCAGGAGTCAATTTCCTGTAGGAAGGCAGAATTCCTGTCCAGGGAAATTGCTGTGGGGAAAAATAGACCATCTCAGCTATTTTGGACTGTAGATAGGCTTTTGCACCCCGCCTGTCTGCATCCGAGAAAAGTATTGTCATCCACTTTGTGAGAAGAGTTTGATCTGTTTTTCTCCGACAGAGTGTCAGCCATCCAGTCAGGGATTCTGCGAGGGAGGCATTTGCCTCACAGTGGTTGGGCTGAGGGTCTCGGAGGCACACTGTTTATCTGGGAAGAGTTTAAGCCAGTGGAGGTGTCTGAAGTGACTAGAGTGATCTCAGAATTGAAGCACACTTCTTGTGAAAAGGACCCAGCCCCAATGCATTTCTTAATGGGATGTACCGAGGCTGTCGGCCCGGTGTTCGCCAGGATTGCCAGGTGCTCAATGGTGAAGGGAGTCCTCCCTGTGGCTTTGAAAGAAGTGCTGGTGAGGCCCCTCCTTAAGAAAGTTTCCCTTGACCCTGACATCCTGGTGAATTACCGTCCTATCTCCAACCTGTCCTTACTGGCCAAGGTTGTTGAGAAGTTAGTGGCACATCAACTCAAGGATCGCCTGGTGTCCTTGGACATCTATGAGCCATTTCAGTCAGGTTTTCAGGCTAGACACAGCAAAGAAATAACTCTAGTGAGGGTGCATAATGATCTGCCCAGGGCTAGAGATAGAGGTGGCAAGTCAGTTCTTGTTTTCCATGATCTCTCCTCAGCATTTGACACTGTGAACCACACTGTGCTTTTTGATCAACTCTGAGTTTTGTAGACTGACTCATCGGCACTGTCATCAGGTGGTTTGAGTCCTGTCTCTCAACAGGGTGCAACGGGTAGTGATGGGGAATTTCTCCCCCTCCCCAATACCCATCTTGTGGAGTGCCACAGTTCTCGATCTTGTTGCTGATGTTGTTCACAGTGTACACGTTGGCCCTGGGCAAAATCATTCGATAGTACAGCATGGAGTTTCACTGTTATGCAGATGATACTGAGCTGTACTTGCCTTTTGTCCCCAGAAAATCAGGAGTGGTTGATATGCTTAACAACTGCCTGGCTAAAATCAATGACAGGAGGGCTTCCAGCTGACTGAGACTTAACCCAGCCAAGGCAGAGGTACTGGTGATTGAGCCTGGTCGCGGACATAATGGATTACCACCTGGGGCTGACTCAGGACTTTTCCTGGGTTCTGCTGCATTGGTGGCTTCCCCCAGGGTGCGAAATCTGGGCATGATCATTGGTAACAGATTGACTTTTGAAGATCAGGTGCCATCTGTTGTCAATAGCAGTTTCTATCATCTGCGGAACATTGCCTGGATTAAGCCCCTCATTCCATCCGAGGACCTGCTAATCCTAGTACATGCTTTTATGACCTCCAGACCTGACTACTGCAACTCTCTATACTTTGGGGGCATGGGAGGGAACCTCTACAGACTTCAGCTAGTGTAGAATGCGGTGGCCCAGTTGCTGATGGGCCTCTCAAGGTCCAGTTATATGACTCCAGTCCTGCAGGCTCTGCACTGGCTGCCAGTCAGGTGGAGGGTCCTTTTCAAGGTGGGTCTTCTCACCTTAAAGGCGCTATATGGACTGGGTCCAGGTTACCTGTCAGAACTCCTGAAACCACTGACCTCTGCTTGCTCCCTCCACTCCTCTTCAAGGGGCCTCCTGGACATTCCTTGGGTTCAGATCAAGACCTCAGGAGATTGTGCATTTAGTGTCTCTGGGCCAACCCTGTGGAATTTATTAGCACTTTCTGTCCGGGAGGCTCTCTCAGTTGACGTGTTCAGCTGCAGGCTGTAGGCCCACCTCTTTGTCCTGGCTTTTTCAGTTTTTTTGAGTACATTCTGTGCTAGTCCCCACTGTGATATTCCAAAACCCTTTTTAACTTATTTTAAATTGTTATATTTTATAATTAAGCATTGTTATTGTATTATTTATTCATGCTGTTTCTCATTATGTCTTGTTTTTAATTCTTGTTAGGTGCCCAGAGCCCCCGGGATTGGGTGCCATACAAATAAAATAGCCTTGCCTATTGCAGATCTTGGTGTCATCAGCAAAAAAGGCAAATCTTTCCATCTAGCCCCACTGCAATGTCACTAATAAGGATATTAAAGAAGACCAATTCCAGTATTGAACCTTGTGACACCCTGCTGGTCACCTTCCCTTCCTCAGAGTGAACTCCTTTTACCACCACCCTCTGTCTCCTATCCTTCAAGCAATTTCTTACACAGTTTACTACATTTGGACCCACTCCTAGGCTGCCCAGGTTGTTTATGAGTCTCCTATGTGGAACGATGTTGAAGGCCTTACTGAAATCTAGGTGGGCCACATCCATGGCTCCACCCTGATCTATTTTCCTAGTTACCCACTCAAAGAAATCCTGATCTACTGTATTTCCCTGGTTACTCAAAGAAATCTATCAGATTTGTTTGACATGACCTCCCATGTTGCCTCAGATCCTGTAAGCCCCTGATTTCAAGATATTTTACAATCCTAAAGTGAAACAGCTGGTGCAGTTACCCACCAGACAAAACACAATCCTGGACTTTGTACTTTCAAACAGTACCAGGATCATAGACTTCAATGTAGGAGTAAATCTCGGGTCAAGAACCACAGGTCAGTCTGGTTCACAGTCAAAAGAACAGATGAAACAAGTCACACAAAACTGAAGATCCTAGACTTGAGGAAGGCCAACTTTGAGATTGTTTTTAATGCATGTTTTCATGTTGCCAAAGTTGTAGCAGGGGGAAGTGTGGAGGAAAGTTGGAAGGCCATAATGGATGCAATCAATCTGGCCACAGCAGAATGCACCACACAGACAAGTAAAACTAAAAGAATAAAACCTCTTTGGTTTTCTAAAGAAGTAGCAGTCAGTGTAAGGGGAAAAAAAACGAGCTTTCAATAAATACAAAGAAACAAAGCAGGACAGTGACAGAGAGGAACATGAAGAAAAGCTTAAAGAAACAGGGAAAGCTATTAGGATAGCCAAAGCTCAAGCAGAAGAGAGAATAGCAAATAGAGTAAAATGGGAACAAGACCTTTTACAGATACATAAGAGAGAAAAGGAAAACTAAAGGCGATATTTTTCCGTTAAAGACTTAAGAGGGGCAGAATGTTGAATCTGACAGACAAAAGGCAGAGGTTCTGAATGAATGCTTCTGCTCAGTCTTCAGAAAAGAGGAGCAAGGAAGAGGGCCAATACTCAACAATGAAGGACACCAGAACAGTGAAGCTGACACAATCCTTTCACAAAAGAAAGGGTCCTAAAAGAACTAAAAAACTTAAAGACTGACAAAGCAATAGGACCTGACAGTATACACCTGAGAATACTAAAGGAACTCGGAGAGGAACTTGCCACTGCATTAGTGGATCTCTTCAACAAGTCCCTGGAGAGTGATGTAGTACCAGATGACTGGAAAAAAGCCACGGTGGTATCGCTGCACAAAAGCGGAAGCAAGAAAGAAGCTGGAAACTACTGTCCAGTCAGCCTCACCTCAGTGGTGGGGAAAATCATGGAAACATTACAGAAAGGATAGTACAGCATCTAGATGCAATGGACCAGCTGGACCCACATAGAAACACAGACTTTGATGGCAGATAAGGACTGCTTGGCCCACCTAGTTTGCCCATTGCCCTACCTATTGGATAAGCTGCAGATCCTAGTTAACCAACAACCTACTTCTTCCTACCCCCCAGAAGAATTGCCTTATGTCTGTCCCATGCATTCTTGAATTCCCCCTCTGGCTTTGACCCCATGAGCTCCTCAGGAAGGCTGTTCCAGCATACACCACCCTCTCTGTGAAAAAATACTTCCTCACATTGCCCCTGCACTGTCCCCCTCTATCTTCAAATTGTGTCCTCTTGTTCTTGCACATATCTTCTTCTGAAAGATGCTACCCTCTTGGACTTTGTTGATTCCCATGAGGTACATAAATGTTTCTATCATGTCCCCCCTCTCCCTCCTTTCCTCAAGGGTATACATAATGAGCTCCTTTATTCTCTCTTTGTATGGCTTCTGTTGCAGACCCTGAACCATTTTAGTTGCCCTCCTCTGGACAGCCTCCATCCTATGTCCTTGTGGAAATGGAGTCTCCAAAACTGCACACAGTACTCCAGATGGGGTCTTGCCAACTGTCTGTACAGAGGGATAACAACTTCCTGTTTTCTGCTGCTGATGCCTCTCCCTATACATCCCAGTATACCCCCGGCCCTCCCTACTGCCTTCTCACATTGCTTGCTAACCTTAAGGTCATCTGATATGATTACCCCCAGGTCCCTTTCCTGTTTTGTTGTTGTTCCTACCCCCCCCACTGTGCACTTTTCTCCAGGGTTTTTGTTTCCAAGGTGCATTACTTTGCACTGAATCTAAGCTGCCATACTTTTGACCATTCCTCCAACCATGCCAAGTCCCATCTCACCCTTTCTGCACCCCCTTGTGTATCAACCCTGTTGCAGATCTTTGTGTCATCTGCAAAGAGGCATACTTTTACTTCCAGTCATACGAACATATGAAGAAGCCAGTAGAAGACCATATGGCCTATCAAGCCTGCTCGTGTTGCAGGCTTCACTGCTTGAGCTACTGTCCCTGCCCCCTCTCCCACCCTCCCTACCCATGACCCTTCCCCTATACCTGTCCCAGCCTCTCTTAAAGTTGCCCACTGTCTTCAATGAGATCACCTCTTCAGGCAGTGCAGTCCAAGTGTCCACCACCCTCTCTGTGAAGAAGTGCTTTGTGACCTCCCTCTTAAACCCCCCACCCTCTAGCTTAAGACTGTTCCCCCTCGTGTTATGGTTGCCACTCGGCTTAAAGAGACTCTCCTTATCAACATTATTTATCCTTTTCAAGTACTTAAAGGTCCCAATCATGTCCCCTCTCTCTCTCTCTTGTCTTCCAGGGGGTACATGCTCAGTGCCCTCAACCTCTCCTAATATGCCTTACCCTGCTGTCCAGCTATCATTTTTGTAGCCATCCTCTGGACCTTCTCCAGCAGGTTAATGTCCTTTTTGAGGTGTTGGCACCAATACTGAACTCCATACTCTAGATGCAGCCTTACCAGTGACCTGTGCAAGGGCAGTATAACCTCCTCTCTCCTACTACCGAGCCCCCTAAATATGCATCCCAGCAGCCTGCTTGCTGCTTTCTTGCACTGTGTGGAATGCCTCAGATCTCTAGTGATCATCACTCCCAGGTCCTTCTCCTCCTCTGATGCAGATACTCTAACTCCACCCATGTAGTACTCTGTCCTAGGATTCTTGACTCTAATATGCATAACTTTGCATTTCTTGGTATTGAAGCCACCTCAAGTCAAGTGATGTATACATCAAGGGAGGGTGAGGTGACCAGCGGAGTCTCCAGGGATCAATGCTGGGGCCAGTCCTATTTAACATGTTTTAACATTCTCTCTGCAATGTCACTTATAAAGACATAAAAAAGGACCAGACCCAATACTGCACCCTGTGGTACCCTACTAGTAACCCCCCTTTCTTCGGAGTGGACTCCATTTACTATTACCCTCTGTGTCCTGTTGTCTAGTCAATGTTTTACTCAGGCTACCACTCTGGGACCCACTCCCATGCTGGCTTGTTTATTGATCTTCTGTGTGGGACTGTGTCAAATGCCTTGCTAAAGTCTAGGTAAGCCATGTCCACAGCCCTTTCCTGGTCTATTACTTCTGTCACCCAGTCAAAGAAATCTATTAGATTTGTTTGACATGACATTCTCAATGTGAATCCTTGGTGCCTTGGGTCCTGTGCCCCACTGGCCTCTAGGCACTCAACAATTCTTTCTTTCAGAAGTGATTCCATCATTTTCCCTACCACCGAGGTCAAGCTAACAGGTCTGTAGTTTCCTGCCTCTGCTTTGCTTCCACTTTTATGAAGGGGGATCACATCCACCCTCCTCCAGTCCCTAGGTGCCACACCATCCTCCCACGATTTGTTAAAAAAGCAGCATGGCTTCAGAGCAGGGAGGTCATGCCAGACAAATATGATTCATTTCTTTGATTGGGTGACCAGAACAGTAGACGGGGGGGGGGGGCAGTGGATGTAGTGGCACACAGGGGCTGGCAGTATAGCCTAGAGGTTAGAGTAATGAGCTGTGAATGAGCCTGGTACATCCAGCAGACAAGACCAAGGTTTGATTCTCACAACCTCCACTTGCATACTGTGCGACTCTGAGCAAGTCAATTAACTGCCCAGTGCTCTCAGGTCACCTCTGAAAACAGGCACTTGTGCCTAGTGGGCCTTACCCAGTTACCAAAGATGAAAATAAATAAAAATAAATAGTGTATCTGGACTTTAGTAAAGCGTTCAACTCCATGCCACATGAAAGGCTAATAAATAAGTTGGAACACACAGGAGTGGGGCATAAAATTGTTGACTGGCTTAGAAACTGACTCCAAGGAAGAACCTAGAAGGTGTGTGTAAATGGCATTCAGTCAAGGGAGGGTGAGGTGACCAGCAGAGTACCCCAGTGATCAATGCTGGGGCCAGTCCTATTAAACATATTTATCAGTGACACTGCAGATAATTTGCAGGGAAAGGTATTTCTGTTTGCAGATGACATCAAGCACTGCAACAGATTAGATACACTAGGGTTCTCAGGAATGGTCTCTGATCTACAAAAGCTGGAAGGATGGTCAAAACACTGGCAGTTGAAATTCAGTGCCAGAAAATGTAAAGTTATGCATCATGGGAGAAAAAACACAGGCAGGAAATATACTCTAGATGCACTGATGTGATGATTTAAAGACAACCAGGCAATGTGAAAAGATGTCTTAGAAAGCTTGCAGCATCCTCGGATGCATAGCAGGGGTATCACGAGTAGGAAAAGGGAAGTGATGATGCCACTGTACAGTTCTTTGGTGAGGCCGCATCTGGAGTATTGCTTCCGATTCTGGAGACTGCACCTCAAGATAGATAGGGATCACCTGGAGACAGTGCAGAGGAGAGCTACCAAGACGATAAATGAACTACACAAAAAACTTTATGAATCAAGACTAAACCATCTTAACATGTACTCACTGGAAAGAAGAAGGGATAGAGGTGATATAATAGAGACATATAAATACCTCTGAGGAATCAACCCAGTGCAAACACAAGACCTCATCAAAGAAAACATGTCTACATGAGGAAGGGGGCAAAGCATGCACCTAAAGGGAGGTAGTTTCAAAACAAACAGCAGGAAGTTCTTCTTCACTGATAGGGTGGTGGAGCCCAGGAACAGTCTACTCCCAGAGACTGCAGCACCAAAAACAGTGAGGGAGTTCAAGCTAGTGTGGGACAGGCACTGAGGGAATCTAGGAAAGTTAAGAGACTAGGAGGAGGTAGCCTACATGGGCAGACTAGATGGATGGCACGGTCCCCTTCTGCCAGCACATTCTTATTTTCTTATCCTTTCCTTTAGTAGTGATTCCATTAATTTCCCCACCACCAAAGTCAGACCTGTAATTTCCAGTCACCACCTTGCTACCACTTCAGTGAAGTGAGACATCTCCCCCCAGTCCCTCAGAACCACTCCTGTCACTAGTAAGTGGTTGAAAAGGACAGTCAGAGGTGCAGCCAGCACCTCCCTGAGCTCCTTCAATACCCTGGGATGTATCCCATCTGGCCCCGTTGCCTTATCCCCTTTCATATTTGAATGTTCCTTCATGACTTCCTCCACTATAAATGGACTTGTGTCTACCTCCCTTCCTTCAATGCTCCTGACCCTTATTTGTGGTCACACACCTTCCCCTTCTACTGTGAACAATGAACATAAGTATTTGTTCAGGATGTCTGCCTTTCTTGATCCCCTTCCACATATTCCCACGTTCCTCATTAACCTCACTATCCCTCCTCTAGTCTTTCTCCTTTGACTTACATACATAAAAAGAAGTTTTGTCCACTTTCTTACTGCCTGTACTATTTTCTCCGTTTGCACTTTTGTGCCCCCGACTGCTTTTCCTTGCCTCCTTCTGCTTCTCCAGACAAACCTCTCGATCCTCCTCTTTCTGTGTCTCTTTATATCTCTTGAATACGGATTAATTTGCCCTTACCTTTCCAGCCACCTCTTTTGAAAATCACAGTGGTTTCCCTTTCCTCCTACCTTTGCTAACCTGCCTGATGCAAAGGTTTGCTGACCTCACTATGTCCCCTTTCAGTTTTACCCACTATTCCTCCACTCCACCCAAATCCTCATCCTTCCCCATCCAAGGCATCTCTGAGGCATTCACCCATCTTTGTAAAGCTGGTCTCCTTGAAGTCCAGGACTGTCACCTTTATGCGGTTTAATTCTACTACAGTTCTTATCTTGAACCACACCATACAGTGATCACTGATCCTCAGGTGGCCTACCACTATGTTGCCTGCAACACTGTCTCTGTTACACAGAAACACAGACTTTGATGGTAGATAAGAACCACTTGGCCTACCAAGTCTGCCCACTTCTCTATGTATTGGATAAGCTGCAGATCCTACTTAACCAACAACCACCCACATGAATTGCTTTATGTCTGTCCCATACATTCTTGAATTCCCCCACTCTTTGTGACCCCACAACCTCCTCAGGAAAGCCATTCCATGCATCCACTACCCTCTCTGTGAAAAATACTTCCTTACACTGCCACTGAGCCATCACACCTCTATCTTCAAATTATGCCCCCTTGCTTTTGTACATCTCTCTTTCTGAAAGATGCTACCCTCTTCGACTTTACCGATTCCCTTGAGGTACTTAAATGTTTCTATCATGTCCCCCCCTTTCCTCGAGGGTATACAAATTAAGCTCCTTTAGTTTCTCTCTTTCATATGGCTTCTGATGCAGATCCTGCACCATTTAAGCTGCCCTCCTCTGGACTGCCTCCATCCTGTCTATGGCCTTGCGGAGACAGGGTCTCCAGAATTGCACACAGTATTCCAGATGGGGTCTCACCAACTGTCTGTACAGAGGGATAACTTCCTGTTTTCTACTGGCGATGCCTCACAGAAACAGAGTACAAGTCCAATATTGCTCTGTCATGAGTGGGTTCTCCTACTAGTTGCCTGAAGAGTGCCCTCTGCAGGGAGTCCAGGACGTCCCTACTTATAGTTGAAGCAGCAGCTGGGATACTCCAATTGATATTCGGCAGACTGAATTCTCCCACCAGCAGCATCTCCCCCTTATTCGGGGTTTTATTTAACTCTAAAAATTAATTAGCGTTTTGCTCATAAAAGTGCTAAAACTTTGTGAAAATGCATAGTTTTTGCCTCACTGTGTTTAACAAACACAGCACTTCTAGAAAATCTATATAAATACTTTCTGTACAGTTAGTATCATCTCAAGAAAAAACTGCTAATCAATTATTTAAAACCCTGTTATTTGCCATCTTTTGGATATCTTTCATCAAAATTTTGTCCAATCCCCCCCCCCATGTTAGAGGTCTGCAGATCACATCAATGTGTACAGCTACTTAATTCTCAGTCTCCAGTGTGACCCATAACACCTCCACCCCCCGTATCTCTTGCTTTAATGCTATCCCTCAAGTAAAGAGCCACTCCTCCTCCCTTTTCTTATCTACTCTATCCTTTCTGAACAGAATTCTATGACAAACACACACAGAGCAAAAGTACCCCGGATATTAGGGTGTCTGATTCTAAAAAAAGTATTTATTGAAAACAGAAATGGAGCTGCATCACCAACTGCCTCACCGAACATTTTTGAGCTCGACTGAACTCTTTCTCAAGGCATGTCAGGCACTGGATGGATCATTCCTTAAGTACACACCAGTTTAAATCAATTTAAAGAAATAGTACAGATTACCCATACCATTTAAAAGCAAGTGATGTTAAGTGTTCAAAAAGCATTTTGTAAATCCTGAATATTGACAAATCCAAATCAAACATCAATCATTTAAAGTAAATGTATATTTGTGATATATTTAATTTGCAATCGAATGTGCAATATTTTCTTTTTCCCTTCCTTTCCCGCCTCCTTTCTTACTCTATTCTTTATTTCATCTCCCCACCCCTTCTTTTTATATTTATTTAATTAATGATATTTGATAGGTGGTGTGCTTATGATAATTATGACACTGTATATGGATTTGTAAACACTGACATCTTACAGATGGAGCTGATGTTACAAGAGTGGACAAAGGAATGCCCCAGAATCACACATAAAAGGGGGTAGAAACATAGGCGACAGGGTGGTAAAAAGTTTGCATACCCAGTAACCCTTTACCACATGGGACATTTAAGTGCAATAACTGTTCCTTTCTTAGACACATGGAAATAGGCAGAACTTTTGAAAATCCCCAAAATGGAAGAATATTTGAGATTAACTGCTTTATTAACAGCAATACTGAAAATGTTATTTATAAGGTTACTTGTACATACAAAACTTTTGGGGAAAACCATCAGAAAATTGAAACAAAGAGTGGGGGAACATTTAAGAGCGAAGACAGACAAGATGAGAAAGATGCTATAGGACAGCATGTGACCAAAAAGTGTGTACAGCACAATTTTAAGTTTCAAGACATAGATAAACTGGGCCCAGTTGAAAGGAGAGGAGACCTACACAATGCCTCATTACAGAAATAAACTTTTTGGCAATATAATTTGGGTGCAAGATGTAAAGATAAGTTTGGTCCAAATGCGAAATTTCAGCTTACATCTTTTTTGAAAGAAAAGATGAATTTTGGAATGTCTATCTAAATGAGTAGGTGCTTTTCTGCTTTAATACATTTGAAAAGCAGATGCATATTTGTGATATATTTAATTTGTAATCAAATGTGCAATATTTTCTTGTGTTTATATCTAGCTGGTCCTGTACTTTCTGTGACCAGTCAATCATACCAAAGCTGTATGATATCACAGGAAGGGTGATTTGATTTATAGCTTGCACTTTGTTTTGTTAAAACAGTTTCAGAATAAGCTTCAGCCTTCTGAAACATTCCTTGCTGATTTTTGCTTTCATTTGTTCATGTCATATTGTTGCTCTTTCATCTATTCCTAGGTATTTGTACACTCCCACTTGCTTGAGTTCTTGTATGTCACAACCCTCAATCAGACTGATGTTTTCATTGTGAGTTAACTTTCCTGCTATAAATGTTGCTTTGGCACATTTGTCCAAGTGAAATGTCAACCGTATATCATTGGAGAAAGTCTTGACAATCTGTAGCTGTGATTTCAGGTGTTTGTTGGATGAACTATAAAGTGTCAGGTCATCTACAAAGAGGAGATGAGATGTTAATTGTTGATTATTCTGGATTCTGCAGTTCCAATTGTATTCACAGCCCAGATAATTAATCACGCTACTTAATGAGTTAATGACAAGGCAGAACAGAACTGGTGACAAGGAGTCACCTTGGAAAATCCCTCAGTGGATCTTGATGCTTGGGATGGTGATTCAACCTTTTTCATGGTTTAATATCAGGGTGGTCTGTTACTTTCTCATAGTGGTTACAATGACATTTATCACTGTGGAGTGTACCCTGAAGAGCTATAAACATTCACAGAGCTAAGAGTGTGGGTTGTTGTCAAATGTTTCTTTGTAGTCGATCGTTGTCACTTACATTTTTGCATTTTTTGCAGCACTCCATTGTGGTTTTCTTCAGCAGGAGTTGGTACTTTATACCATGATTTTCTTTTATTGCATTTTTGTATTGCTATGAGCTTGTTGCAGTCTAAATAGTTGCAGACTCAGCATTAATTCCAAGTTGTTGGGTTATAGTTTTGGGGGAGTTTGTCGGGTTCAGATATTATCAGGAATATGGCACTCTCTGTTACATATGAATGTATGAAATTGCCAGCAGACACAGGACAGTCTATTTAGTTTGCTTGAGTGTGCAAGACTTCAGTCCATTAGACTGCAGCTGTCCCTCCCCCATCTCATGCCCTTCCCCAGTTTGTACCCTCCCTTTGAATCTATCCCACCCACACTTGAAGCCCTCAACACTCTGCAGCGATGACTTCCTCTGGCAGAGTTTCCACCTGCTACCACCCTTTCAGTGAAATAGTGCCTCTTCCATTCCCTCTTCAACCTGCCCCTTCCAACTTCATAGAGTGTCCCCTAGTTTCCCTTCTGCCCTTCAGACTGAATACACACCTGGTGTCTACTTTGTTCAAACCCTTAAGTACCTGAAGGTCTCAATCATATCCCCTCTCTCCCTTCTTTCCTCCACGGTATACATGTTGAGCTCTCTCAAGTCTCTCCTCATATGGTCTGGCCCCCAACCCCAGGATTTGTGTTGCCCTGCACTGTACCCCCTCCAGTAATTTGATGTCCTTTTTCAAATAGGGGCCAGGGGAGTATCAACTCAGAATGTGCATATAAGTGTTTTTTATAAGCGGCTAAGTCATGATGTAGGAATGTTAATACTTTTTACCAGAAGTTGGACACAGTATATGGACCTGCCATTTTTCAGCTGGAGTCCTTCTTTAGCCTCACTTCTATCTCCTTAGCTGTCACATCAGGCCATTCCATATCACCAGTAATGACATTTATTAAACTGTCTTTTATTTCCTGTATCGACTTTACATCTCTGTTATGTCAACTGGGTTTTCATAGATGCATCACCAGAAATTCTCAATTTCTTTATTTTCTGGTGATGCTGTTACCTTTTTTGTTTTATCTCTCATTTCCCTATAAAACTTCTCTGAGCCATCTATTTCAAGTTTTTTCTTTGCTGTTTTCCTCTTATCTTCTGAGTTTCTCAGCTTGAGACGAGATCTTTAGTTTCTTACAGGTAGGTCCTGGTCTGTTTTAATGCAGTGTTTTCCTTTGATTTAATCTACCTTCCTCATTACTTTCATTGATCTATTTTCCTTTCTGAATCCCACCAACAATGACACTTCTGGTATTTATCCGTGTCAGTGGCTCAGTAGGTAGCACACTCGCTTTTGAGGCCGGGTGATCAGTGGGCTGTGGGTTCAGTTCCCACATCTGGCACTTGGGTTAATATCCCAATACTGACACTATAGTGCAGCATGAGGGGGTGCTGCACTTCTGAGGAGCTGTCTTTTGGATGAGATGTTAAAGCGAGGTCCCATCTGCCTGGATTGGTGGTCGTTCAGGTGGATGCTAAAGATCCCATGGCACTTATTGAAAAAGAGTAGGGGAATTTTTATTATCATCATAACAAGGAAAACCAAGGAATGACAAACAGTGTTAAATCACACAAAATAATATACGATTCATATGGTAAACAAAAGCAAAGAAGTATTGCAGTCATACATGAACAGATCAACAGAAAAGAAAAAAAAAACTAAGCATAAACATCCTCCCCCCTAAAAAAAACTAAAATAGGGTAATGATTATACATGGCAAAAAAATTCTGATAAACAAGGTAAGAGTTTGTCATATAGAAAAAAACATAACTAAACACAAAAAGGTATTACATCATAGAGGAAGTCAAAACTGTAAAAGCAAAATCATATGGTGAAAAAATACATCAAATAAGCTGCCACAAAACATAAACTGCTAATGTGCAGTACTCAGAAAACTAGAAACCCCAGATGGCACTGCACATCATAGCCAGTCTACCGAGTCCCATCGGGATTTAAATAGGGCGGGTGAAACCCCATCACTATCCAGGAATCTCAATTTAGTAATAGAGGTATGAATCATATGAAACAACTCATCTACAGAGAAATAACGCTGTTGAGAGGTAAACCTACAATAGACATACCAAATATAGACCTTAAAACATACCAAAAACAACCACATGGTTACCTTATCATGTTTAGTCCATAAATGCGGAAAAATACCTAAACATAATATTTCCAAGGTCATATTATAAAAGGGGGACGCAGGCCACTTTCTTCGAGAAGGTGCCAAAAGTCTACAATAAAAGGACAGTCCAAAAACAAATGTACCAGTGTCTCAACTGTAAGATGACATGTATCTCTTGGGCAATAACGTTCAGAAATCTGCTTGTGCTTCAAATTCCCCCTGACATTCAGCTTACCATGAAAGGACAACCATAGAACATCCCACATATAATGTGGAATATGTGTAGATGTCAACATATAACCCATCAGACTCATATGTTGGGAAAAATTCAAGTCAAAAGGAGCCAAATCCTGAAAATATTTACAAATGAGAAAATCATAGAACTCCTTCCTACTAAAAGTAGTAATGTGTTTTTTCGTAACACCCCATAATTTGATCTTCCCAAAACAATCCTTCAAAGTCGGTGGAAGATGAGCAACAGATTTTTGTCTATGTAGAGGAGTATGTACCGGCCAAGAAACAAAAACATCACCTAATGAATCTAAAAGCCACAGAGTCCTCAACGTAACCCTCTGTGAAAGCAATGATCATAAATTAGAATAAAGGAACACGGGAGTATTTTGAAACCTCCATATTTTTCTCTCATAATAACAAAGTTCTTTTAATCAGGTTTAATTTATTACCCCAACTGCAAGAGAAAAAACAACCATAAAGTTGTGTTTCCAGGGATGGAGGAAGACTAAAAACTGTACTCAAGTACAAAAAAAGTGGTAACAAAAACATCTTGATCATATAAACCCGTTTCAATTTAAACAGCCTCCATGAATTCCAAATCTTCACCTTATGCTGTGCTTCATCAAGTTTCAGTTTACAATTTTGGTATGCCAAATCCTCAGTTCCAAACAAAAGACCTAAAATGGTACAAGTGTCTCTAATAACTGGGATTCCTGTGACATTTCCCATAGTTGATGCCAATGCCTGTATGTGTCATAAAGTCCTTTAGGACAGATTCCAAACTTTGTGCCGAAAGCATTGCAGCCACTATGAAACAAATATTTCTGCACATGCTATGCATTTCATTTCCTGATCAGTACTGAAGGACACTCCCTGTATTTCCTGCATAGCCTGTACTCTTCAAATCAAAGGATCCAAAGAGAATAAATATAAGAGCGCACTTAATGGGCAACCCTGACACACCCCCCGTTGAATTGTACACTTTTGTCCCAACCACCCATTGCAGTAAACTTGTGCAGCGGCCTTATGATAACAGGTTCAAATCCAAGCAATAAAGATAAGAGGTACCCCCATATTGCTGCAAACAATCCCATAAATAGGCATGTTGTACATTATCAAAACCCTTGGCCTGATCAAGGCTAAAAAGTAAACCCATAATTTCCCCCGTTGCCCCCTTCTGCATAATTTCTCAAAGAAGTATTAAGCCATCTGTTATTTTTCTATTCGGTATGGAACAAGTTTGTGTAGGGTGTAATAAGTAATCTGCATGTAGAAGCAATCTATCATTTAATATTTTTGTCACAAAAAAATTATATATTACTCATTCTATATTATAAGGAAGAGGGATATGTGGGGAGTGGTGCAATGCACTGGCTGTGGGGCAGCAATTTTCCGGAAGACATTCTGGAACCTGCGATGCTGCCCTATTTGCAGGCAACTGTCAGCTCTGAGGGAGGAGGTTGCCCACCTCCAGGCTGAACTGGCAAGGACTAAGGAGGCCTCCCCCAACCAAAGAGCACCAGTTCTACAACCACTGCCTCAGAGGTTGCCATGCGTGAAGAACAGATGGACCACAGTAGGTTCTGGGAGGGTGAGGGTGGTGGAACAGAGGCGTAGCCCCCGGGTTGTACCTCTACACAAATCATATGTCAGTCTGGCAAATCAAGGTTCCTCTATGATGACACCCTCAGTGGAGACCAAATGAATGCTGGGGACATCCACAAGGGAGACCCACAAAAGAGTGGCAAGGGAAACTACAGGGGGAAGAAACAGCTTCTGATAGGGGACTCAATTGTTAGGGGTGTAGACCTGGAGAAGGGAGAGGAGAGGGAAGTAAGGTGCCTGCCTGGTGCCATGGCTTGGAGGGACAGGAAGCAAATCCTCAGGATTGCAGAAACAGCATCACAGGAGAGGAAACTAGATATCATTGTCCACCTCAGGACAAATGACCTAGCTAAGCATGAGATCAGTGCAGTGCAGGATGAATTTGTGGAGTTGGGTAGGGGCCTCAGAAAGGTAGCAAGCATGGTAACCTTCTCAGAGGTGCTGCCAGTCTATGGCAGGGGTGAGGCTAGGGTACTGCACACTATGCAGTTTAATGAATGGTTGCAAAACTGGCGCAGAGCACAGGGCTATGGCTTCATTGGGGACTGGGGGTCCACCTGGAGAGATGAAGGTCTATACTGACATGATGGTCTGCAGCTGTCCAGGAAGGGAAACAGGCTCTTAGGTGACAGGTTTAAAGGCTTCCTTGGCAAGCTTTTAAACTAGCCAAGGGAGGAGATGCTGATAGGAAACAGGAAAGTTCAAGCCTCCCCCCACAAAACATGGCAGGTAGTAGGGTAAACACTGAGGTACAGAGCTTGACAGAAGGTAGGACAGTGGTAAATGGAAAAATGTACAAGGGCAATAAGATCAGGGATGGGGTAAAAAAGGATAAAGCCAACATTAAATGGAAGGCAATGAGTACCAATGCCCATATCTGGGAAACAAGCTTCCAGAGCTAGTAGCCCTGATGGAAGAGGAGCACTTGGATATTGTGGCAGTCATAGAAACATGGTACATGGAGAACCATGACTGGGATGTCAACATACCAGGGTATACACTCTACAGAAGGGACAGGGAGGGTAAAAGAGGAGGTGGAGTAGTTCTCCACATAAGGGAAGGGATTAAAGCTACAAAACTAAAAAGTAAAGGGGAGGACAAGAGGAACTCTGGGTCACCTTGGAGACAGGGAATGGCATCACAATCCGCACAGGGGTTGTATACAGACCCCTGTCTCAAGGGGAGGAAATGGACAAGAAAATGATAAAGGCCATTCTCAAAATGGCTGAAAAGGGGAGATAATGTTGATGGGGGACCTGAATATGCCAGATGTTAACTGGGTGACATGGACTGCAGCCACATCCAAGAGTACGGTCATTCTCGATGCCCTACAGGGGGCATGCATGAGACAGCCAGTGGTGGAACCCACTCAGGAGGGAGCAATATTAGACCTGGTACTCTCAAATGGAGAGAGGATCACAAATTTAGAAATCAGTAGACATCTGTGAACAAGTGACCACTGCACAATGTGCTTCACAATAAACACAACCATGGAGACAAGCCATACAAAGACAAGGATACTGGACTTTAGAAGGGCTGACTTTGGCATAATGGGTGAATACCTGAGGAATGCATTAGCAAATAGCCAGAAAGGAGGAGTGGAAGAACAATGGAGAAAAATCTAAACTGCCATCATGAAGGCAACAAGCCTTTGTGTGAAACAAATAAAACAAAGCAGAATAAAAAAACGCTATGGTTCTCAAAAGAGGTGTCAGGGAAGGTTAAGGAGAAAAAGGCTGCATTCAAAAAGTATAAGGAATCACAGTAGGAGCACAACAGGGAATTGTATCAATTAAAGCAGAAAAAAGTGGGGAAGGCAGTCAGAAAAGCAAAGGCCCAAACCGAGGAAAAGATAGCCAACTCAGTTAAGAAGGGGATAAAACTTTTATAGGATACATTAGGAGCATAGAAAGGTTAAGGAGGGATAGTGAAGATTAATAAAGGAGAGGGAGGTGGGCAGAGGAGACAGTGAAAAGGCAGAGATAATGAATGAATACTTTGCTCAGTATTCACAAAAGAAGAAGAGGAGGAGTTACCTAAACCAAACAGTAGAAGCACTCTGGGTAGTGGGGTTGACACCAGTCCATTTACAGAAGAAAGAGTCCTGAAAGAACTCCTAAAACTCAAGGTGGACAAAGCAATGGGGCCTGACGGGATTCACCCTAGAATCCTAATAGAGCTAAGGGAGGACCTAGTGACACCACTAACCACACTTTTTAACAAATCATGGGAAGATGGGGTGGTACCCGAGGACTGGAGGAGGGCAAATGTGATTCCCCTTCACAAAAGTGGGAGCAAGGCAGAAGCAGGAAACTACAGACCTGTTAGTTTGAACTCAGTGGTGGGGAAAATTATGGAATCACTTCTGAAAGAAAAAACTGTTCAGTACCTAGAGGCCAGCAGGGCACAGGACCCAAAGCAGCATGGATTCACAGCAGGAAGGTCATGTCAGATGAATCTAATCAGTTTCTTTGACTGGGTGACCAAAGTAATAGACCGGGGAGGGGCTGTGGATACGGCCTACCTAGACTTTAGCAAGGCATTTGACAGTCCCGCACAAAAGATTAATAATCAAGTTAGCCAGCCTGGGAGTGGGTCCCAGGGTGGTAGCCTGGGTAGCAAACTGGCTGCACAACAGGACACAGAAGGTAATAGTGAATGGAACACATTCTAAAGAAAGGGGTTACTAGTGGAGTACCTCAAGGTTTTAGCATTGGTCCAGTCCTCTTTAACGCCTTTATAGGTGACATTGCAGAGGGTCTGGAAGGAAAGGTATGCCTCTTTGCAGATAACACAAAGATCTGTAACAAAGTTGATACACAAGGGGGGTTAGAAAGGATGAGAAGGGACTTGGCAAGGTTGGAGGAATGGTCAGACATATGGCAACTTAGATTCAATGCAAAGAAGTGCAAAGTAATGCACCTGGGAAATAAAAATCCAGGAGAAGAGTACACAATAGCAGGGGAGGTACTAACAACAAAAATGGAAAGGGATCTGGGTGCAGTCATATCAGATGACCTAAAGGTGGGTAAGCAATGTGAGAAGTCAGTAAGGAGAGCGGGGATACTGGGATGCATAGGGAGGGGCATCACAAGTAGAGAAAGGGAAGTGGTTATCCCTCTATACAGACAGTTGGTGAGACCCCATCTGGAGTACTGAGTGCAGTTTTGGAGACCTCATCTACGCAAGGACATAGACAGGATGGAAGCAGTCCAGAGGAGGGCAACTAAAATGGTGCAGGGTCTACATCAGAAACCATATGAAGAGAAACTGAGAGAGCTTAATATGTATACCCTTGATGAAAGGAGGAATGGAGGGACATGACAGAAACTTTTAAGTACCTCAAGGGGAATCAGCAAAGTCCAGGAGGGTAGCATCTTTCAGAAAAAGAGATGTGTAAGAACAAGAGGGCACAGTTTAAAGTTAGAGGGGGGACGGCTCAGGGGTAATGTGAGGAAATTATTTTTCACGGAGAGAGTGGTGGACACAAGGAACCGCCTTCCTGGAGAGGTTGCAGGCTCTAAAACAGTGGGGGAATTTAAGCATGCATTGGACAGACATAAGGCAATTATAGTGGGGGGTTGCAGGAAGTAGGCTGTTGGTTAACTAGAATCTGCAGCATATCCAATAGGTAGGGAAATGGGCAGACTGGGTGGGCCAAGTGGTCCTTATCTGCCGTCAAAGTCTATGTTTCTATGTTAAAATCCATATTAAGCAATGTGATTGGTCTCCAATTCACAAGCTCTTTAAGATTGCCTTTCTTACACATTAAGACCACTAAGCCTTCAGTCATACTGTCCGGCAGAACACCAGAAACCAACAGTTCATTGAGAACCTTGGTAAACTCCTGTAATAATATTCTAAAAATGAAGTTATATAATTCATAGGGAATCCCATCTGTCCCAGGGGCTGAACCATTCCTAGCTCAGGACAAAATTCCTAAAACTTCTCTAGTAGTAATGTGTGTGACTAGCATGTCTGTACTTTGAGCAGAAAGACAGGGCAAGTCGCACTGAGCTAACCAGGGTCGATGCACATCAGGTAAAACATCTGAAGAACCAAATAGTAAATAAATGTGAGCATCTAGAGCTTGTAAAATGTAAAACGTCCTCCTTGGTTGAACACCAATTTCCATCCCTATCCCTAATACCTTCCATATATTTTTGGTGACATCGATGAGCACAGAACTGGTAAGAGTTCATAAAGGCTTTATCTCCCTGAGACCCAAAACAACGTTCCATATCTAAAGATTTTAAACGATCATATTGTGCTGCATTCATCAAATTTCGTATCACATTCAATTCTGGAAGCACTGACCTGTTTCCTTGAGCCGCTTGGAAATGTAGTTCCAAAAATCGTGCTCTATACCCTTGATATAACTCAGACGTGTGTCTGCCATTAATTTGTCCTATAGTTTGGAAATAACGTTTAATATCAGTTTTCGTATCCATCCACCATTCTCTATATGTATCATAAAGACATACCACTGATTTTCGTGCCTCCAATAAAGCCATGAAACCATCTTCTACTGTGGGGAGGAGTAGAAGGCCAATATTAAGTCTCCAGTAACCTAGTCCATGATGCATGGGTTCATGATTGGCAACCGTGGCTTTTAGTATAGCATGGTCTGAAGGGGCTACAGGTATAGTTTTAGTGTCAATAACCTTCAAAGACGCAGACAAAAAACAGAAATCAATTTGGGTAGCTTTGGCACCTTGAAAAAAGGTTTTGTTAGAGGTACCAGAGAGCTCAAAAATATCAATCAACCCAGTCTGAGCCAATAAGACATTCAAACAATTAGCATCACCAAACATTTTCATCATGCGAAGGCCTCTATCTTTTCTATATCTGCTACAACTGAAGTCACCACCTAAAAACACATTTAGCCGTAAATAAATATGGCTGTACGAGCCTAAAAATGTCAGTCCTGGCTGATTTAATTTGTGGAGCACAGGCATTCAAAAAACGGCATTGTAAACTGCTAACAACCAGATCCGACATTAAAACCCAGCCAGGAACTACATCCACCAGTTGCAACAATATAGCAGTGGGATTGTTTACTGCAATACCTACACTACTACAAACTTCATCCCCTAGGGACCAATAGGTAACCACCCACCGCCAACCTATCGTCGCCCGATCTAAATCCATCCTAGTATGCAATCCGGTATCTTGAAAGAACACAACATTTAGCTCACTATTCTCAAATAATGAATATATCAATAGTCTATTCCTATCAGATTGAATACTATTCACATTTAATGAAGCAATAGAAATTTTACAAAACTCCTGCATACTAAAGACAAAAAAAAAAATACAAAAGAAACTACATCTTGTATAAAAAAAGCAAACATGATAAGGAAAAATGGGTCTCATTCCTTTTTACTCCATTTTTATGTCCCCAACTTATTCTTTTTCTTTTTAACAGTATCAGGGGTTTCCATAAGCTATTCTGCATCAGACGGCCCCTCAGGCTGAGAAGACTGTACAGACACAAAATCAGATTCAGTACCATCATCATCCTGTAACACCTGATATGTATTTTGTAGGGAAATCGGGGGCTTCACAGGTGCAGCTGTCCCCAAATTTTGAGATCTGAGGCTACTGCACCTGTTAGAGACTAGGGTGAAGTCCTCATCTGGGGGCAAAGGTGGGGGCATTGACGCCGTAGAGGCAAGCGGAACTGCAGGTTGAATTTCATGGTCTACGGCAGGAGAAACAGCCAAAACAGCAAGAGTTTGAGGAACAGACAACCCATTGTCAGGTGCTGTAGTCACCTGTTGACCAACACAAGCAGGTATCTGAGTCCTCCCAGGGGGAGAGGGTGACGGCCTTTGACACAGTGCAGCCTTAACTGCCGTGTTGATAATAAAAATCTTGGATACAGAAACCCCCATTTGTTTTATTTTGTGCAGTCCAGGGGCAATCAGCATAACAGTGTTCAGCCTCACAAAGAGAATGCTTCATAGGGTGATGGCAGTCCGTCATGAGGTGCCCTAGTTCACCAAACTGAACATACTTAACAATGTCACATGTTCTGCTGAGATGTCTGGGTGAGCCACATTTATAACAGTGATGGGGCTGGCCTAGGTAGACAACAAAACCTTTATCTCTACCCAAAAAAAAGACAATAGGCAAGTGCTGCAGGCCTTCATCTGTCTGTATAAATTCACTTTATATCTCCAGCCACCATTCCAAAATCCTTCCGTGTCTAAGATAGGTTCAGGGTTACCCTGTATTGTACATTTCCTCTCAAGGCAATAAGTAATATCCTCAATGTTCACCCCCTCAATCCTAAACAGGACCATAATGACTTTAAAAGACTGCTTAGTAAGGGGAATGGCCTGAACATGAGACCATGCCGGATTCGTTTTAAGTAAAGCATACTTCATCCAAAACCGATTAAGTAAGTCTGGAGTTCGAAAACTAATGTCAAAAGTATTATCACCAGGTGTATGTATGAGTGCATAAACTTCACTGGGAAAAAAAACCAGCAGTTGTTTTATCAGATCTTTGCCAGCATAAATCTGGTCAGGCATGTCATCAGTGGACCTCAAAAACCTCAATCTCACAACATTTCTACGCTTCACTAGGGAGACTGTTTTTTTAAAAAGGCTAGCAAACGTGGCTGGAGGGGTAGTCAAAGTAGTGTGGTCCACATCATCCAAAATATGGGGTAGGTCCCTGCCCTGGTTATCTCCCAAATCAGGCGTATCAGGGCAACCTGAGCCTCAACTGGACGTGCTTCCAACAAGGGAGAAAAGGAAATACTGTCACAGTGAGAAGGTCAGAACTCTGTAAGGCTATCTGTTCAGGGGACTTCCCAGTGGTAGCTTGAGCAGGGCTGCCTACAGCAGGGATCTCCCCTGGTTCCAGAGACTGTGGTAATTGACCAGCCAAATCCATGTCATGGCATGACAAAGAAATCTCCGTGTCTAGCATCTGTTTGTATCAGTTTCCCACCCACCCCAGATACCCCAGGAATCAGAAAGGCAGGATCTGCAATCCATTCACCAGAATTTAATTGAAGCCAAGCCGCTCCTACCAGTGCTTTCTGCGGAGACCAGAAATCCTTATCACTGACTGTATAGGAACTCAGGGTCTGGGACGGGGAACAATGTTCCCTAGAGACAACAGGGACAGCAATTTTTAGAACCTTTAGTCCGGTACCTGCTTGGCCCGAGGGAGAGTCAACCTCAGGCCATTTTCTCTTCCTGAATTCTTCTTCAGCCTGCAGTTGGGCCTGCTGGTAGTCAGCCACTGCTGCCTGTAAAGTCTCCTTGTATGCTCAAGTCGACTGTGCACATCCTCCGATCTGGGAAGTAGGGGGTCACGATCCACCAGAGGACCGACGCTTGCGGACATATCAAATGAAAAACAAACAGGCTCTGCCCAAGAAACCGGGCCATCTTGAGTCTCAGAACTACTGGCGACTTCTGCACCGTCCGATGACACCGCCCGTTGCGAGGGTTGTGGTACGCTCTGCTACCCACCGCTAGGGTGCATTCTAGCCATATCTTTCCCCTAGCATGAGACCTCCAGGTGCTGACTCACAGCCATCTGGTCTCCTCCACTTTCAGCATCCATCTGAAATGCCACACACACTCAGCCGGCTCCACAGTGCCCACTGCCAACTAGTAGGGAATTTCCCTGATGTCCTGGCCAAATTTCCTCCCATTAACTAAAAATACCACTAACAGCTTAATCTGGTTTAATTTCGGTTGCTTACCATCTGTATCTCCCCTCCCCCTGGTCGCCCCTGAAAAAGGGACTTCTAGACCCAGTGGGCTTACTGGGTCAATAAAATTCAATAATAATAATAATTAGCTCTTAATTGTCCACTCTAAATGCTGTTTCAATGGTGGTGTGCTGTATTTCTCTTTCTATTCTTGGGTCTTTGCTTTTGTGGCAGTGCTCCATCTGTTATTAGTCTGGAGGCGGAATAGTGTATTCCCTTACTCTTTGTAATGCCATATAGGTCCCTTTGAAAGGTTCCAATAACCCTATTTATCCATTTTATCAGTTTCCTAACTACTAGTGTCATGTGTAGTTTTGGCAACCTTTCTCTTTGATACTTTTTGATAAATTTGTCCATTTCGATTAAATCCAGCAGGTCTTCTCTCATGTTTTCTTCCTCTTGATTGAGGATTGTTCCTGTAGTTGGCAGAACCTGCTGTTTCATTCTCTGCATGGGTTGAGTTGGGTCTTTGTCTTACTGAAACACAGCACTTGGTATTAACTTTGTCATATGTCTTCAGTGTGTGTACCTTGTTTTGTTTCTCATTACTGCGGTTGTATGTCTTTAGTGAGTGTTTGTTTGTCTTTACTGTGGTTGCTTGTCTTTAGTGTGTGTACCTTGTTTAGCTTCTCGTGACTGCCTTTTGTGAGCAACTATTTGCTGAACTCATAACAGATGGTGATGGTGGTGGTCGAGGCTGGATCCCTACCTCAAATCCTTCTGTCCTTAGCTGTTCAATAACTTCAATAACTTCGTTTTCCATCTGTTGCCTTTATGAATCAATAAACTGCTTACTTTTCATCACATTTAATTTCTATGGGATTATTCTTTTATTTGTGACATTTGCCATATCTACTAAGTGTCTCTGTCGATATATACGTTCAACTATCTTTGCAGTTTTTATCATGTTGGTAAATGCAGCAAATTCACTAATGATTAGTCACTTTCATCACTTTATATGTGCCTCTCTCTCTCGGGGTTAGTGTCTCAGAATGTTTAGGGATTTCTGATACCCTGACGAGAATGGACCACATTCTTAAGCCAGGGCATATTCAAAACTCAAGAAATCAGTACTGTATTAGCCTTTGATGTTTGCTGAGCATGCTCTTCTCAGCACATGCAGTGTCCCAAAATGGCTTCCTTTTGAAGTTCAGCGGGAAGGTCATGCCAGACGAAGCTGATAGATTTCTTTGACTGGGTGACCAAAGTAGTAGATCAGGGAGGGGCTGTGGACACGGCCTACCTAGACTTTAGCAAGGCATTTGACACAGTCCCACACAAAAGATTAATATACAAGTTAGCCAGCTTGGGAGTGGGTCCCAAGATGACAGCCTGGGTATAGAATTGGCTGGAGAATAGGACACAGAGAGAATAGTAAATGGAGTCCACTCAGAAGAAAGGGGTTACTATGGGGTACATGGGTTCAGTATTAGGACTGGTCCTCTTCAATGTCTTTATAGCGACATTGCAGAGGGACTGGAAGGAAAAGTATGTCTCTTTGCAGATGACACAAAGATCTGCAACAGAGTTGATGCACAGGGTGGGGTGGAAAGGATGAGAAGGGACTTGGCAAGGTTAGAGGAATGGTCAAATGTATGGCAGCTTAGATTTAATGCTAAGAAGTGAAGGTAATGCACCTGGGAAACAAAAACCAGGGAAGGGTACACAATGGGGGTAAGATACTAACAACAACAAAAATGGAAAGGGACCTGGGTAGTCATATCAGATGACCTAAAGGTGAGCAAGCAATGTGAGAGGGCAGCAAGGAGGGCTGGGGGAATACTGGGATGCATAGGGAGAGGCATCACCGGTAGAAAACAGAAAGTTATTATCCCTCTGTACAGACAGCTGGTGAGACCCCATCTGGAGTACTCGTGCAGTTCTGGAGACCAATCTCTGCAAAGACATAGACAGGATGGAAGCTGTCCAGAGGAGGCAACTAAAATGGTGCAGGGTCTGCACCGGAAGACATATGAAGAGAGACTTAAGGAGCTTAAGAGCTTAATATGTATAGCCTCGAGGAAAGGAGGGAGAGGGGACATGACAGAAACGTTCAAGTACCTCAAGGAATCAACAAAGTCCAAGAGGGTAGCATCTTTCAAAAAAAGAGGTGTGCAAGAACAACAGGGCACAATTTGAAGATGGGGGCGGCTCAGAGGTAATTTAAGGAAGTATTTTTTCACAGATAGGGTTGTGGATGCATGGAACGGCCTTCCGGAGGAGGCTGTGGAGTCAAAAACAGTGGTGGAATTCAAGCATGCATGGGACAGTCATAAGGCCATTCTAGGGGGTGGGGGTAGGAAGAAGTAGGCTGCTGGTTAACTAGGATCTGCAGCTTATCCAGTAGGTAGGGAAATGGGCAGTCTGGGTGGGCCAAGCGGTCCTTATCTGCTATCAATTTCTATGTTTCTATAAAGTGTTACAAGTATTGGTAGCATATTTAAATGTACATGAAAGTTCTTTTTGATTAGTCCTGTTGCTCCAAGCACTACTGGAACAATTTGTGTGTCCTTGTTCCACATCAGTTTGGTTTCTGATTGCATATCTTGGTATTTCATGATTTTGTGTCTCTGTACACAGGACACTGTAGTTACCAGGGGTGGCTATTTCAATCAGCAATACTACCTTTGTTCTTTTTTCCTGTATTACAATATCTGGTTTTCTCACTTCCACTTTCTTGGCTGTTGGTATTGGGTAATCATTACATCTTCATTCTCTGTGATTAATGCTTCCAGTGTTTCTCTGTTGTTTGTTATAGTGTCTGCACAGTTTCCAGTGGATCAATCTTGCTACGTTGTTGTACCATTTGGTATACAGGCTTACTGCCATGAGTACTTTGGATCCAGCCAAGAGATGCACAACTGTTTGTAATTCTGAACTACAGAACATGCACTTGTCTGTTTCTCCTGTTTTTTTCTATGGATTTTGTGAACCATCTCATGCGTAGTCCACTGTCCTGGGCTGCCATTATCAATCTCTTATCTTGGGACCAAAATTCACCTCTTTTGAACCACTCATGGGTCAGGGCTCGATTGACATGTGGTTGTTCCATCAGCTCCCTGTATTTTCCACTTTAATTATGGGCTTTCCAGTTGGTCTTTGTCCTTATATTCCTTTTTCTGATTCTTTGCACTTTCTGTTGCTAGTTGTTCCTTATCTACTAGTGGATTAACATCCATCTCTGTTACCCTCCCTCTCTCTCCTGGTTAGTGTCTCCAGATGTTCAGGGATTTCTCTCGGGGTTAGTGTCTCCAAATGTTTAGGGATTTCTAATACCCTGGTAAGAATGGACCCCATTCTTTAGCCAGGGCATATTCAAAACTCAAGAAATTAGTACTGTACTGTATTTATCTTTGATGTTTGCTGAGAGCGCTCTTCTCAGCACATGCAACGTCCCCAAAATGGCTTCCTTTTTAAGTTCATAAGATTTCACAAGTATTGGTAGCATATTTAAATGTGCCTGAAAGTTCTTTTTGATTAGTCCCATTGCTCCAAGCACTACTGGAACAATTTGTGTGTCTTTATTCCACATCAGTTTGGTTTGTGATTGCCTATCTTGGTATTTCATGATTTTGTGTCTCTGTACGCAGGACACTGTAGTCACTAGGGGTGACTATTTCAATCAGCAATGCTACCTTTGTTCTCTTTTCTTGTATTACAATATCGGGTTTTCTTGCTTTCACTTTCTTGGCTCTTGGTATTGGGAGATCCAATGTGATCATTTCTTCTTCATTCTCTGTGATTCTTTGTGGTTCATGCTTCTACTCGCTCGCGAATAATGGTGGCAGGGACGGAGAATGCAGTAAGTAGCACCCCTTCCAGCATTCCTTGTTTTAACCCACCAAATCAGAAAAATACATCCATCCTTGGCAATTTACTCTTCCAAGAGGGAGATAGTAATTCTCTGTTAATCAACTATAACAATACTAATGGATCCCAGCTGAATATTAGTAACAACTCGGAGCAGCTCATAATGAACATTAAACAAGCATATGTAAAACTTGAATGAGCAGCATTAAAGGCTAGATGACTCTATTGGCAAAGAGTTACGATGGAAGCTTATTTGCAGGTGGGGTGGATACCGAGGGGTTTGAGATTGATTAAACAGCCAACCTTTGGTACAGATAGATTGCTGTTTTTAAAGGAATGGCAGACCCATTTACTTGAATCGGCAGCTGGTTTGATTAGAATTATCCTAAAGAATGCTGCCATCATGGAAGAAGAGGTGAAAATTGAATTAAGTGATTGTGAAAAGTACTTTCATGATTTTAAAGAAGATAAGGACTATAATGAATGGTTAAATAAATTACAGAATTCGATTGAAAAACAGAACATTAGAACTAAGAGAGTGAAAATGAGGACATTTGAGCGGGACCGCAGAGATTATGAGAATGGACATATATCTGAGTGGGAAAAGAAGATGTATGATTCTAATTATCAGCCCAAGTCAATATTGAAACACGCTAATAAAACATCAGATTCCCCAAATGATGTTTATACTAGTGCATCGGAGTCAGAATTCAAAGACAGTTTTGGGGAGGGGGGTGACGTAGTAAATAATGTTCAGCAGCCTTTTTTGGAACAAAGACACGAGCTATACACTGAGGACCCGAGGGGTCAAATAACAGAAGTCATTTCTTTAATAACACAGAAAGCTCCTACTTGTGTGAATCTATGCCAGGATGATTTAGACAGCAGCCTCCCCCCGAATCAAGAAGCTCTCAAAATGCAGAATTTACAAGTGGAAAATCAGATTCTCCAACATCAAGTACCCACACAAGGGAGCCATTCCTTTCCACAATTACTGATTTTTCCCCAAAGGGGAATACGGAGGAGCCCAAGACTCACTCATTTTGTCGACAAGGTACCAGGAGGGGCACTGGGGGAAGGGATGGGGCGAAGATAGGCCCCATTTACAACAATGGGGAATGGATACAAGACAAACAGAGGAGCTATCAGCGTACCCGATACAGAGCAAGGGGGAGGGCCAACTGGAGATGGCAGAGGATTTAACAACAACCTATGAAGTTGATACCAATGCTTTAGTTATACACATTTCAGGAATAAAACTAACGGATGCTGAAATATCAAATTTAAATAAGGGCTTTTAATTAAGGGCTTTTCATTTTAAATAAGGGCTCCTTTGTTCCTACACACCCCCTTGAGGAATTTCATACTGTCATAGATTTAAATAGCTATGCCCACAAATTGAATCTTCAAGTCCTGTTTCATAAGGACAAAAATAAAAATAATGGTGAAATGGTAATGGAAAATGATGTGGAAGGGAATAATGAACAAGAGACTGTGCATCAAAGAACATGGAAAAGGAAACCAAATTTTATTCCACCTACTAATATGGTTGTTGGAGTGTTTCTCTGAGCATGTGAGCAGGATGTGGCTAAATTGAAGGAGGAACTGCCCACAGTACAAAGAAATTGTACTAGAGAGGAACAACAGGCCCTACAAAGACTCCAGGATTGATCTGCCTTCACCGTAAAGCCCGCTGATGGGGGGGGCTATTGTGGTGATGGCTAAAGTTAAGTACATAGAGGATATTTAAAAGACAAAGAACCTCTGTGCGCAAACACTGAGGCAAGGGTTACCCCAAAGGGCATTTGGCTGGGAAGCCAAGTTTCAAGAAAATACAAAATCACACATGCCCCCACAATGCAAAGCATCATGGGCTGCATATGCAAATCATTCTGTGGTGATTTGCATATGCAGCCCATGATGCTTTGCATTGTGGGGGCATGTGTGATTTTGTATTTACATAGATGATATGTTGCTTTTACTTAGTAATGTTGAATTCTATGGAAAACTGTCTTTTGATCCAACCCTTGAGTACAAAAGGGAAATTGAGTATACTGTATGTTAGATGAAGCAGTTCTGAATGGGGTGATAAACTTGGAAACAAGTAATTTTTTGAAAGTAGTACAACCGGTGAGGGCTACTATATATTGGCTCCCTAAAATACATAAAAATCTTGAAAGTCCACCAATGAGACCATTGTTTCAAACATTGATTCACTTACAGAACCACTAGTCCAATGTGTGGATTTCTGTATTAAACCAGTGGCACAGAAGTCCAGGGCTTGTAACTGGGACACCACTCAGATTTGGGGTATCCTTCAGGACATAGAAGTGGAGCCAGAGTGGATTCTGGCAACCCTTGACATCACCTCCCTAAACACCAACATTCCCCATCGGAGGAACTCGAAGCAGTGAGGGAAGCGATGTGTGAAGGGACCACGCTTTCTAATGAATTAATTGAATTCATTGTTAGCTTGACAGAATGTGTCTTGAATAAAAATGCGTTTTCCTTTTTAGGTACTATTTACCATCAAATCAAGGGGACGGCAATGGGGGCAGCAAAGGCCCCCAACTATGCCAGCATTTATCTTGCACAGTGGGAAAAGTTACATGTATATGATGCCACTTATAATTCATTTTTGCAATATCTGGATTTTTATCATCGTTTTATTGATGACATTATACTTATATGGAAGGGGGGACCTGTGGAATTGAATAAATCCATTACTTATCTGGAAACTACAAATCCTAATTTAAAATTTACGTTGACATATGATGTTTTTAAGATAACATTTTTGGATTTGGAAATTAGTAAAGATGGTGGGGGGTTTAAATACTGCCCTTTATAGAAAAGGAACTGATAGAAACTCCATCTTACATTTCCAGAGTTCCCACCCTACACATACAATTTCTAGTATAACCTATGGACCGTTTATGAGAATAAAATGAAATTGTAATACAGTAGAGATGTACAATAAGAGTGCTGATATTTTGACAGAACGCTTTAGAGCTAGGGGATAGGGGGGAGCTAGTCCTCAAAATGATCCTCCCCAATTTTGACTACGGCGACGTGGTCTACAGCGCTGCCTCTCCATCTACCCTAGTCAGACTGGACCTCCTCTATCATTCGTTCTGTCGCTACGTACTTGACTGTCCTCCCTCCACCCATCACTGTGACCTATACAGAGCCCTCTCCTTCCCTTCTAGAATCTCGGCGAATTTACACTGTACTAATCTTATTTACAAATACTGGTCTAATACCTCCCTGTACCCTCAGATGTGCCCTATCAACCCAACCACCCCCGCTCACCCCTCAGAGCTTCTGATCCTAAAACAACTCCTTGTACCCTTCATACAAGACTCTAAGGGCCAAACGGCCTTTATGCATCGACTCCGAAATTATGGAATGAGCTACCTGCAGACATCAGGCTCTCAGATTCCCACTGGGCCTCAAACCACGCCTGAGGTCTCACTACTCTGTGGCATGTAACTGCCACCGCAGATTTAGCTTCATATATAATAAGGTTTATACCTGATGCCGGGCTAATCACATTGTGTACTGTGACTACTGCCAACTACTCTTGACCTATGTAACACTACTGTACTGTGACTTTACTGTCTCTATTCTTTGACCTATGTAACCCCAGGTCGCATCTGGAAATGAGCGGACCCCGCTCAGAATGCTTATCTGGTAAATCTCTTAAATAAATAAATAAATAAATACACCAATACATGTCTACAGATAGCCAGACAAAAAGTTGATGGATTGGATAAACAGAATTTGTTATGTTATAACAATCAAAGAGAATCCACTAACAAAGGAGGGACTAATAAAAGTAAAAATAATTACTGTACATCTCAATGTCCTAATTGTGTTACTGCCTTTAAAATGCAGGCCAAAGATCTTGAAGATATTATAAGAAAGACTTGGCATATTTTAGCAGTGGAGCCTGCACTTAAGGAGATTGTGAATAAGGGCCCAAGGATTACATATAGGAAGGGAAGAAATCTGTTGAACATTTTGGTACACAGCCTGGAACAGGTGGAGGAGGAAAGAGAACATCTACCGGCTGGGATGTATAAATGTGGAAACTGCTTGGCCTGCCAGTGGATTATGGTAGGAAAGAATTATTATTTGAAAGGTCAAAAAAAAGACTACAGGTAAAATTATTCATTTGTTGTAATACGGAAGCAGTGGTCTATTTGGCAATATGTTCCTGCAACTGTTATTATGTAGGAAAAACTAAGAGAAAGTTAAGAGAAAGAATCCTTGAGCATGAGAGACATATTAGGCATGGGACAGAACACAATGCCCTTGCACTCCACCGTAAAACTGTTGGTCCAGGTCATGTGTTACCTTTTGGGGGTTGGAGAAGTTTTTTTGGGACCAAAAGGTGGCAATCTGGACAACAAACTGCTTTGCAGGGAAAGCTTCTGGCAATATAGATTAAAAGCTGATAGCCACCCGGGTCTAAATGAACACTTCCAGTCGGCTCCTTTTTTAAAAAGGGAAAATGAGTTATTTTGTTAACTGAATATGGATTTTATATGTTTATTTGTAGTACTGTTGCTCTCTCACCATGGGCTCTTGATTCCATTTACTCCTTGTATTCCCCCCTTCCCACCCCCATTTCCTCTCCCTTTTCTCTTGTTCTTTTTATTCCCTTTATTTGATTATTCCATTAGACATGTTTTACCATTTTGTACACTGTATATGTATTGTGGTGAGCTCTTTCTAGGTAGTTTTTTTTGTCCTGCCTTGGATTATGTGATTTATATATCAGGTACATCTTTTGGTATTATAACCATTCTTTATATTTATATATTTCTATTGTGGTGAGTTCCTAATATGCTGCTTTTTGGCCTCATTATTAATGTGCCAGATATAAAACAAAAAACAATTTGGCATTAGGATGCTTTATTAATAACAATATGGCCATTTTTCATGATAAAATAAATTTGCAGCTTTTTATATATAGCATAAATAGTAATATTATTGTTATACATTAGTTAGTTAGAATTCAGTGGAGGATCATTATTGTTAGACATGTTTAGGGATCCTTTCACTAGTGAGATTTTATATGTATGTATATTCATAGATTTGTCCAGTAGATGGCATCATCTGATGTTTATTTAGCATCAGCTAAGACCATAGTGCTACATATTTAGATGTTATTTATCATCTGAACTTGTATGTGTGTTACATCTTTATTGCTATATGGTAATGGTTCTTTAGCATATCACTTTTTGCCTTTTTTTATTTATGGTACTAGTGTGTGTACACATTAATGTATTTATTTATTTACATGGGTATGAATTTATTGTGGGTTCTGCTGCTTTAAATAGTAATGACCTTTTGCAGTATGTGTACTATAAACAGTGGTAGTAATTAATTAGCCACCACGTCTGGAAAAAGTGTCAGAGCAACTCGAAACGTCGACCATGCCCACTTTTGGATAGGAGTGCACTTACATGCTCTGTTATCTAGTCCGTTTACATTTTGTCCATTTTTACCACAATAAACGACTTTTTATCGGAACTGATTTGTTGGTTTTTCTGTGCTACTGTTGAGCCGAGCAAGTCTTTCATTTGTTTTGCTAAACCTCTTATTGTGTTCAACATATTTAAACTGTCTCACCCCTGTATGAATCCATGGATGTCATATCAGGCCACTCTTTTTGCCAAAACTCTTGTCACAATTAGTACATTTATATGGCATCTCTTCTAGGGTTAGAGCATGCAAAGGTTCCGGGATTTCTAATGCCATGATAAGAACAGACCTTATTCTTAAGTCAGGGAATACTCATTAGTCAGAAAATCAGTACTGTATTAATCGCTGACATTTGGTAGATGTGCTCTTCTCAGCACTTGCAGTATCCACAGGATGGTTTCCTTTTGCAGTTCATAGGATGTCTAACAAGTTTAGTGTCGGATTTCTAAAACGGTGACAAGAATGGCCCCCACTCTTAAGCCAGGGCATTTAAAAAAACTCAGGCAATCAGCACTGAATTACTCCTTGATGTTTGCTGAGAGTGCTCATCTCAGCACACGCAGCGTCCCCAGGATGGCTTCCTTTTGCAGTTCATAAGGTGTCACAAATATTGGTAACAAATTTAGGTTTGCCTGAAAGTTCTCTTTGATTAGCCCTGTTGCTCCAAGCACTACTGGAATGATTTCTGTGTCCTTATTCCACATCAGTTTTGTTTCTGATTGCATATCCAGGTATTTCATGATTTTTTGTCTCTTCATATGCAGGACACTGTAATCACTAGGGGTGGCTATTTTGATCAGCAATGCTACCTTCATTTTTTCTTGTATTATGTTTTTTTTTTTTTTGCTTCCACCTTCTTGGCAGTTGGTATTGGGTGATCTCATGTGATCATTACTTCTTCCTTTTCTGTGATTCATTGTGGTTCATGTTTCCAGTGCTCCTCTGCTACCTGTATGTTAAAATACTTGCATAGTTTCCAGTGGACCAGTCTTGCTACATAGTAGTGTCTTTCAGTATACACGCCTTCTGCCATGAGTACTTCTTATCCAGCTACAAGATGCACGACTGTATCTAATTATGTACTAGAGAACCCACACTTGTCTATCGCATTTTTCTCTGGATTTTGTGAACCTTCTTGTGCATAGTCCACTATCTTGGTCTGCCATTATTAATCTCTCATCTAGTGACTTAAATTCTCCTTTTTTTAACCACTTGTGGGTCAGGTCTTAATCAACCTGTGGTTGTTCCAGCAACTCTCTGTGTTTGCCACTGTAATTATGGGCTTTCCAGTTGTTTTTCTTCTCTGTTTGTCTTTGTCTTTATATTCCTCTTTCTGATTTTCTGTTGCTGGCTGTTCCTTATCTACTAGTGGCTTAATATCCATCTCTGCTACCCTCCTGAAGCCTTCTCCTAATTTGATTAGTGAAGTCATCTTAGGCTTGTTCTCTTCATGACGCAGGATGTCTGTATGCAGCCCCATTTTTGTGGACCTGTATATGTAATCAATCTTGAGGAGGCCCATGCCTCCCTCAGACCTTGAAATGTATAATCTTGGCATACACTGGTTTTTGCATATTAACTGGTAAGCATGGAGTAGTTTTTTTTGTTTTTATATCTAGCTGGTTCAACACTTTCTGTGGCCAGTCTTTCACCCCAAAGCTATATGACTTCACAGGAAAGGCGAGTTGATTTATAGCTTGCACTCTGTTTCATGATGTCAAATATGTTTTCAGTATCAGCGTTAGTCTTCTGAAATATTCCTTGCTGATTTTTGCTCTCATTTGTGCATGTTGTATTGTTGCTCCTCCTTCTATTCCCAGATCTTTGTAAACTCCCTCTTGCTCGAGTTCTTTTATATTACTGTCCTCTGTTAGGCTGATGTTTTCTTTACAAGTTAACGTTCCTGTTATTGTTGTTTCTTTGGCACATTTATCTAGGCCAAATGTTATCTGTATGTCATCAGAAAAGGTATTGACACATTGTAGTTGGGTTTTCAGGAGTTTATTGGATGAACTGTAAAACTTCAGGTTATCTACACAAAAGGAGGTGAGATGTTAGTTGCCGATCATTCTGGTTTCTGGAATTCGGGTTGTATCCATAACCTAGGTTATTGATCAGGCTACTTAATGGGTTTAGTGTAAGGCAGAACAGAAGTGGTGACAAGGAGTCACCTTAAAATAGCCTTTATTGGATCTTTATGCTTGGGATGGTGATTTGACCTTTCTTGTGGTTTAACTGCAAGATGGTTTGTCACTTTCTCATAGCAGTTGTGAAAAAGTTTGTCAGTATGGTATGTATCCTATAGATTTGCAAACATTCAATGATCCAAGAGTGTGGGATGCTATCACTTTTTTTTGCAGCCAATCCATGCTATACTAAGGTTTCAGCATTTGTGTAGCTCTTTTATTATGACTTTACTCAGCAGAACATGGTCTTTCGTGCCATATGATTTTCTTTTATTGCCTTTTTGTTCCAATACCATGAGCTTGTTATAGTTTAAATGGTTATCAACTTTATCTGCATCAATTCCAGTGTATAGTTTATATGCTGTTGGCAAACAGGTTATTGGGCAATAGTTCTTGGGGGGGATTGGATAGTTCAGATGTGATTAAGAGTACGATATTCCCTGTTGTTAGCAAGGTGGGTGTCGATTTGGGATGTGCATGTAAATAGTTTTTACAGGTGGCTAAGTCATAGTGTATGGATGGTAATGCTTTTAGCCAGAAGTTGGGCACAGCATCTGGACCTGGAGTTTTCCAATTAGGAGCCTTCTTTAACTTCGCTTCATCCTCCTTACTTGTTACATCACGCCAATCCAGTTCCTAGGTAGTAAAACTTTCAAAGCTGTCTTTTACTTTCTGTATCCACTTTGCGTCTCTTTTGTGTTTGATTGGGTCGACATAGATGCTTTTCCAAAATTCCTTAATTTCTTTCTTATCCAGTGGTATTGTTAATTTGATTGTTTTATTTATTCATTCTCGGATTACAACACCTTTGAGCACATAATAGCTCTTTTACAGAGGTTCCACATCAGTAGGAAGGGTGACAGACATACGACGGATGGTATTACATAACATTTTGACAAGAAAGTATTTAAAATGACAATATGAAATTAACATTGCAACTAAAATTAAAACTATGAATTAGTAGGAAATCAAAAATAACCTGATAAAAGGAGGCAGCCCAAGGTGCTTTGTCAAACAGGTATAGGTAGATTTGGGTGAAAAAAGTTCAGGTAAGTGTAGATAAACAGTGGAAAGAAGGCAGAGGGCGAGAGGGGTGAGGTGAAAGAAGGATCGGGGAAGGAGGCAGGAAATAGGGCAGGGTGGTTAGGGTGAAAGTGGAACAAGTACATACACAAGGACGTGTCAATACTGCTGAGGTAGTGCCATGTCAGTTGAAACAATCACATGAATTGTTAGCTGTAAGATGCTGATAAAGAGTGCCTTTAAATGGTTTTATTTCCCAGTTCCCTATAAAACTTATTTGGGACTTCTGTGAACCATCTGTTTTGTGTTTTTACTTTGTTCTTATCTTCTGAGCTTCTCAGCTTGAGCAAAAAATCTTGATTTTTTTTATTAGAGATGGTCAAATTTACATCCTGGTCTGTTTTAATGCAGCATTTTTCTCTGATTTCATCTACTTTTCTGAGCACTTTCATTGATCTGTTTCACTTTCTGAACTCCCCCAACAATGATACTTCTGATCTTAGCTCCTTTACTGTCCTCTCTAACTGCTGTTTCTGCAGTGGTGTGTTGCATTTCCCTTTTTTTTAGTTCTTTCTTTTCAGCATATATGCTGCACTGTATCAGATCCCTTTTCTTTGCTCGGTCCCATCCATCTGCCTTTTCAGCTTTGAATATCTCTAGTCTACAGAGTGAACTTGCTGATGTTTTATAAGGCTACCCTTCTGGTAAAAACTCTTAATGCATTCAACACATTTATATGTTTTCTCACCAGAGTGAATTTGCTGATGTTTTTTCAGACTACTCTTATCAACAAAACTCTTGTCACATTCAGCACATTTATATGGTTTCTCTCCAGAGTGAATTCGCTGATGTATTACGAGGAGACTCTTCAAGCGAAAACTCTTACTGCATTCAGCACATTTATAAGGTCTTTCGCCAGAGTGAATTCGCTGATGCGTTATCAGATAACCCTTCTGAATAAAACTCTTATTGCATTCAGGACATTTATATGGTCTCTCTCCAGAGTGAATTTGCTGATGTATTGTCAGGTTACTCTTCTGGCCAAAACTTTTGTCACATTCAGCACATTTATAGGGTTTCTCTCCAGAGTGAATTTGTTGATGTATTAGCAGGCTACCCTTAATGCCAAAACTCTTGTTGCATTCAGTGCATTTATATGGTCTCTCTCCAGTGTGTATTCTCTGATGTGTTATCAGGGGACCCTTCTGGCCAAAACTCTTGTCACATTCAGCACATTTATATGGTCTCTCTCCTGAGTGAATTCTCTGATGTATCATCAGGGGACGCTTCTGGCTAAAACTCTTGTTGCATTCAGCACATTTAAATGGTCTCTCTCCAGAATGAATTTGCTGATGCATTATCAGGTGACACTTCTGGCCAAAATTCTTGTTGCATTCAGCACATTTGTACGGTCTCTCTCCAGAGTGAATTCGCTGATGATTTCTTAGGTCCAATTTCTGGATAAAACTCTTGTCGCAATCAACACATTTATATGGTCTCTCTCCAGAGTGGATTTGCTGATGCCTTTTTAAATTACACTTCTGGGCAAAACTCTTACTACATTCAGCACATTTATATGGTCTCTCTCCAGAATGGATTCGCTGATGTGTTGTCAGGGAACCCTTCTGGCCAAAACTCTTGTCACATTCATCACATTTAAATGGTTTCTTGTGAAACTGGTGCATTATGGTTTTATGCTGCACAGTAACACTTTTGTCAGTATATTTAACTGCATTTATCTTGCTTAAACTCCTCTGATATTTCACACATTTAAATTGCCCCTCTCCTTGATGAAGCTGCTGTTGTACAGTGATGAGATGTAGGTCATGGAAACTCCTCCTGCACTGAGGATACTGACGAGGTTTCTTTGTTATGTGACTCCACTGGCAATTCTCAAACAATGGTTCCTGGCTCTCACTCATATTGCACTCACAGTTCCTGGTGACTGAAAATAGATAGTTAATTGGTATCATCTTAAAACAAGGAAGCAAATGTGTCAGTTGCTTTTCTACAAATGTTTTGAGAACTCATTTATTTTCATGAGATTTAACCTCAAAAATGCATTTTTCAAACATTCTAATTTTAAAATACTTTGGATTATTCTTTGTGTGACATTTCAGTTTGTTTTTTTATTCATAATATTCACAGAATGGGTCCAAACAATTTTGGCTTTTCAATGGTTGAAACCTGGTCACACGGGAGTAGGCTAGCAGGTAAAAAAAATGGCAGAAGGGGTACGCTAACCAAATACAGTGCAAAAGACAATTAACCAAATCCCACAGAACTACAGTACAAGTCACATCAAACTGTTCCTCCAATGAGTTGCTTTAGCATTTCCAACTGAGTTGCATAAGTGTTGCTGGATCCAGCATAAAGTCCTGGACAAACTGTTTCTTAAGAGTTAAAATGCAGATGCATTCCAACTGGGTTGCAAAAATATTTTACAGACATTGCTCTTGAGCTGGTTAAGCACTGAAAAATAATGCAGTATGAGTTGCCAATGCATTACCAACTGTAAAAAACAATGCTAAACCAACTTATTGGTGGAACAGTTTAATATGACTTGTACTGTACACAGAAAATTTCCAGCAGAGAAATAAATTTAGTTTTCAAAATGCAGGCAGTAACCGCAGCCAGAGTAAGGCCAAGTAAAATATCAATCTGCAGCTACCCCCTTCCCGAGTACAAAAACAATGCGCATGTATTCTGACTGGCTCCGGTAACTATCTGTGCTATAAACATTTAATTCCCTAAAATAGGAAACAAAATCACATTTTCATAATGCAGATAGTCACCAGAGCTAGTCACAATACAGTACAACTGTAGTATGACTGGCTGGCTCTGGTGACTATCTGCATTACAGAGACGTGATTCGCTTGAATAAAAAGAGAAAATTCTATTTTTAAAAAGCAGACAGTTACTAAAGTCAGAGTAAAAAAAATCATGTTTTCACTCTGTTTTTATTTGAAATTACTCCAAGTGGGATAATCCCATAAGATACAGCATCTCATTTTTATGGCAGTCCCAAGGGAGGAAGGATAGCAGCAGTTAGTGGGTTAACATAGTCCTGCAGGAATACTTACATATAGAGTGAAGTTTACAGAGGGAACAAAACATGCTCTAAACATAAGCAGATCTGAACAGTAATCAAAACAAGCACACAAAGTGAACTTGCTGCTTTTTTATAATACAGGTAACAAGTCACTAAAGTCAGACAGTACAATACAACTGCAAATATCCCATCTAACTAATCAAGCATTTATCAATGCCGAACATGTTTAACTGCATGATGTTACAAGTTAGAACGATAGTATCTGTAGGCTATGGGCAAACTTTTCTTACATCCAGTATCCACTGTCTTGTGGACTTTGGGTTCCATTGAGCTAAGTGCTACAAATCTCCATATTTACGGCCAGCCATGTGCTGACAGGAGCACTGTGTGGCAATTAGTGCACAGCTAGCCTGGGGGTAACATTCAGACAGTTAGCACACTCTGATCGTAGTGCACTGTTTGATTATGGGGACTGTGGCAGCACAGTACATCATGACTATGCATTGCGCTGAGACAGCCAGAGACTGAATATGGCCCACAGGAGCCTGATGGTCATAGTAAAGCCCAAACAGGATAGGGCAAAGGTTCTTATGCCGCATATTTAGCTCTAATAAACTAATGAGACCATTGTACATGCAAGGCTGTATGAGTAATTTGCATGTCCATTATCTGTTCGTTACCATGTATACACAGCTGCCCATGAGCACCAATGCTGTAGCCATCTTGAATAGTCCGCAGAAGATTCTACTGGAAAGCCACAAGAACAGGTTGAATAAAACACAGTTCTGTTTACACATATAGGGTAAATAAAAGGTAGTGGGTTAACAACAAATGGGTAAAACAACAGATCTTAAGTATAAGTAGTTATAGGCAGAGGAAATGCAAGACAAACCCTATCTAAGGAGAGATGATAAATCCAGTTTAAGGAAGGTTAGGAAGAGAAGAATGTAGCCAGACGTAATAGGAGGGAGTAGAGTACTGGGGAAGTACAGCCAAATAAATTACTGGTAGAAGGGATTAAACACCCTATCATCTCTTTCAGGTTCTCTAAGGAAGGGGAAGTAGACTATTAAACATAAACAGAAGGCAGAAAGGGACAATGTAGCTTCAAAGGAACAAAGGGGGTTAACAAGGCAAAGACATGGGAGTGGTAGAGTAACAGATGTGGAGTCACACCCTTTCAGGACACACCTTCTGGACACTGAGGTGCTGCCCCATTTGCACTCACCTGTCTGAGTTGACGGTAAAGGTCGCAGGATTCAGACAAGCTGGCAAGGATACAGAGGACCCTTTGCCCTACCAAGGAGCTACCAAGTATGCCACCACTACTTCAGAGGATGGCTACGCAGAGGCATATGGCTGGAACTTTTTGAACCCTGGGGTGGTGGGTGGGGTACCTACTCATCTCTCTGTGCCACTACAAAATCCCTTCACCATACTGGTAGCACAAGAGAGCTGGGAGTAGGCACCTGACGTACTGGCCAGGAAGGATGTGGGGCTTCTCAGATAAGAAGGCCACAAAGTAGGAGGAGGAGCCATAGAGAAAGAAACTGCTGGTGAGGCAATGTGTTGTTAGGGTGACAGACTTGGGAGAGGGAACTGAAGAGCAGAGAGAGGTAAACTGCCTACTGGCACGTCACCTCAATGTGATGGTGAGTGAATGGCAGGTCACAAGAGGGAATTATATGTTGTCTACCAGGGGACAAATGACATGGCAAAGGATGGGATAGGAGTAATGCAGGGTAATTTCAGATAACTGGGAAGGGGCATTAAATAGGTAGCACGTGCACAATCAAGGGAAGACCAGGGCAGTCTGCACTGGGACTTTTAACAATTAGCTGACACAATGGTGCAGGGAGGAGGGCATTGACTACATTGGCAACTGGGGCCAGTCTGGATCAATATGGGACTCTACAAGGGTGAAGGCCTGCACTGTAGAAATGTAGACTTTGTTGGCAGAAAAGGACAGGTAAGGCCCATCTAGTCTTCCCATCTTCCATGCCTGTACTGACACCACTGATCCTAGTGGTATGCAGGGTTGCATAAGAAGGGTATCACCAATAGGAGGAGGGAGAGGTGGTGTTGCCACTGTATAGATCACTGGCAAAACCCAAACTTGAGTACTGTGTCTACTTCTGGAGACCACATCTCAGGAATGACACCAAGTGAAAACAGTCCAGAGGACGGCAACTGGTGCATGGTCTGCATCGAAAATACTTATGAAGAGAGGCTAAGGGACCTCAGTATGTTCACACTGGAAGATAGGTGGGAGAGGAGGGATACAATAGAGACCTTTAAATACCTCATAGGGGTTAATAAGATAACGGAGGGGACTATTTTTCAGAAAAAGGTGCTCTAGAACAAGAGGACACGCTATGAAGCTGGAAGAAGGCAGATTCAGGACAGAAATGAAGAAGTACTTCTTTACAGAGAGAGTGGTGGATTTTCAGAACAGCCTTCCTGCACTAGGTGTTGGGGTTAAAAAAATACCTGGGATTGGCACTAAGGAATCATAGCGGTAAGGAAGTGGGGAGGAGAAAGAGCTGTAGATAAACATATGAAGAAGCCAGCAGAAGGCCATATGGTCTATCAAGTCTGCTCGTGTTGCAGGGTTCACAGCTTGAGCTCCTGTCCCTGCCCCCTCTCCTACTCCTTCCATCCTCCCTACCCATGACCTTTACCCTAAAGAGATAAAGTAGAGTCTGCAGCAAAACTGCAGGAATGACAAAAAAAAAAAAAAAAAAAAAAGAAATTAGCAGACTGGGTAAGCTAAGTGGCCCTTGTCTGCTGTCAGATTCTGTTTCTATGTTTCAGCAGTATCTCCATTAACTTCCCCACCATGGATGTCAAGCTGACTGGCTTATCGTTGCCAGCTTTCTGCCACTGCTTTTGTGTATCAGGACATCTGCCCTCCCCAGTCCAAAGGAACTACCACTGTTTCTAGGGAGCTGTTAAATAAGGGTGTCCAGAGGAGCAGCTAGGATGTCTCTGAGCTTCCTCAGATCCCTTGGTTATATCCAGTCAGGCTCCATCATCTTGTCCACTTTCTAATTTGTGACTCCCATCAGGACTCTCTGAAAAATTATTAGTATCAACCTCCCTATTCACCCACGTGAGGTACCTGTAGGTCTCTTAAGTCCCCCCCCCCCACTCTGCTCTCTTCCAGGGAGTGCATGTTGAGATCCCTTAGTCTCTCCTTGTAGGGGCTTTTGGTGCAACCCCTGAACCATTTTAGGTGTCCTCCTCTGGACTTCCTCCACATTGCCTATGTTTTTTCTGAGGTGCAGCCTCCAGAACTGGACACAATACCCCAGACATGTTCTCGCTATCAAGCGATATAGTGGCAGCACCACTTCTCTCCTCTTTCTAGAGATACACAGAAACACAGACAGCATGCCTCTCCCTGTGCATCCAAGCAGCTCACTGGCCCTGTTCACTGCTTTGTCACACTGCCCTGCCACTTTGAGGTCATCACATATAATAATTCTAATGTCCCATTCTTGCTTAGTGACCGTCAGTACCTCCACCCCATCCTATACTCAACTCCTGGATTCCTTTGCCATAGCTAAATGATTTTGAACTTTTTTGCACCAAACCACAGCTGCCATGATCTTGACCACTCCTCAAGATTCCTATGTGTTTTCTCCATCCTCTTCTGAGTGTCCACTCTATTATCAATTTTGGTGTCATCTGTAGAAAGGCATACCTTCCCTTCCAGCTCTTTTGCAATGTCTCTTGTGAAGATGACCGATGCCAGCACTGAGTCTTGTAGCGCTCTTAGCTACCAACCTCTCTTTCCTATCCATTAATTAATTTCTAACCCAACTAATCACTTTGGATTCCACCCACAGGATGCTCAATTTCATTATCAGTCTCCTGTGCAGCATAGCATCAAAGACCTTGTTAAAGTTCAGATAAACCAAGTCAAGTCAAGTACCCTTCCATGATCTATTTCTGTGGTCTCCCAGTCAAAGAAATTCATCAGATTCATTTGACATAACTCTCCAACCCTGTGAATCCATGTTGACTGTAGTCTTGCAGCTCACTGTAGTCATCATACTCTGCCAACCTTTCCTTTAACAGGGCTTCCATTAATTTCCCTCCACTGAGGTGCGACTGACCAGCCTATAGTTACTAGTCTCCTCACTGCTGTTGCTCTTATGTAGGGGGGCCAAATGTGCTATCCTCTTAAACAGCACCTCTTTCCAGACAGCTACTGATTAAGGCTATCAATGAGGCAGCTAGCACCTCCCTAAGTTTCTTTAGTACCCTTGGGTGTATCCTATCCAGTGCTATAGCCTTGTCCACTTTCAGAACTGTAAGTCCCTTCTGGATGCTTTCCTCTAAAAATGAACTTGTGTCTACCTCCTTTTATTCCTGCTACTCCCTGGTGGTCCTCCACTTTCTCCACCGTGTAGGCTGAGCAGAAGTACTTGTTCATTATATCTGCTATTTCTTGGTCCTCTTCTGTGCTGTCCCCTACCCCCACCCCTGCTACTGTCCTCTTTATCCTCAATGTCACTCCCCTTGACTTCCTCTTCTCACTTATGTTCCTGAAGAAAGTCTTATCCCCTGCTGCTACCCCCTTGGCTATCCCTTCAACTCTCTGTACCTTTACTCCCCTCACAACCTTTCTGCTTCCCCATTTTACTTGGTATACCTCCCTGTCTTCCTCCTTCTGTGTTTACTTATACCTCCTGAATGTCACCCTCTTTTCCTTCACCACCTTGGTCACTTTTCTAGAGAACTCTAACAGCCTTTTCTCTTTTAGCCATTACTCATTTCTTTCATGCACAGAAACAGAGAAACTGACAGCAGATAAGGGCCCGGGCCCACCCAGTCTGCCCATTTGTTATGTTAATTTTTGCTGCAGACCCTATTTTATCTATGGTGCTGTTTCTTCCTTCCTTCCCCTTATGACTCCCTTGTGCCTATAACAAGCATTTTTGAACCTCACCACTGTTTTCAACCCCACTACCTCCACTGGAACGTTGTTACAGGAATTTATCACCCTCTCCATGAAGAATCACTTCCTCACATCTCTCCTGACTCTACCTCCTCCAGCTTTATAGCATGCCAACTTGTTCTAGAGCACCTTTTTCTCTGAAAAATATCCCCCTGCACTTTAACTCCTATGATGTAGCTATCACATCCCCCTCTCCCATCCTGTCCTCAGGGTGTACATATTGAACTTCTTTAACCTCTCCTCATATGGCTTTTGACGCAGACCCTGCACCATTTGGTAGCCCTCCCCAGGACCTCCTCCACTCTATGTCTTTCCAGAGATATGGGGTAGGATTTTCAAATGCCCTAGATTGCCATAAGCCCTGGTGTGCCGATGATAAGGTGCATGTGGCTTGTGGTGATCTAATAGGATTTTCCAGCCTGTGCTAGCAATTGCCGCAAGTTAGACCAACTTTTTCTGGTCTAATATGCAGCAATCTTATGGGCTGTTTTTATATAGCATGTGCCAGATATATGGCTCAAGCTGCAGTAAACTGTGGAAACTGCTGCAATTGCACACAAGAATACAAAATCAGGCTCAGTTGCTGCAAAGAGTTTGGTGCACCACCATAACCCAAGTCCGGTGGCACAGGGCTGGATGCAAGCCTCATGCCTCCCTTTGAAAATCTGGCCCATGGTCTCCAGAACTGTATGCAGTATTCCTGGTGAGTTCTCACCAGTGATTTATATAAGGGCAACGCAACCTCCCTCTTCTTGCTGGTGATACTGCTACCTATGCACCCCAGCATCCCACTTGCACTCCCTACTGTCTTGTCACATTGCCTGTCCACCATTAGGTCACCTGATATGATTACCTGGCTCTCTTTCCTGCTTGGTTGTTGTTAGTATAATTTCCCCATTTTGTACTCTGCCTCCAGGTTTTTATTACCCAAGTGCACTATTTTTTACTTTTTTGCCTTAAAACTTTCTTCCACTAGTAGCCTATTCAACATCATTAGCATGGCAGCCAAATCCATCATACCTAGCCTCAATTACTCCTTCACCCTTTTAAGTGCACCCTTATCTGATAATGTGAAATTATCCACATAGTTCCCTTTACAAATATTCTCTTTTACTGCCATGCTCACATGGCTCACTACTGACTCCCCCCTGCTGTTCTGCACTAAGGATTTCTTTTTCTTTTACTGCACTCATCCACATCTCTGCACTGCTCTCTGTGAAAGCCTATCTGCCTCACTTTTTTTGCTGTCTCAGGAGTGAAAAGCGACAGTAGGCTATGCCAAGCTATCCTCTTTTGCCTTTGTTCCCTTTCCCATGCTACAAGTTTCCAAAAATGCTCATCTGCCCCCAAAGACTGTGACCTTGACCCTCCATTGATACACAGATGCTGTCAGTAGATGAGGGCCTATGGCCCACCCAGTCTGCCCATTTAAGCCTGTAAGTTCCCTTTATGTTCTTCTCTGTTGCCCCTTACCCCTGACCTCTAGCATTCCCTTAAGTCTATCCCACGCATTCTTAAATCCCGTGATTGTTTAAGATAGACAGATAGGTCATTTTATTTATAAAGCACCCTATTCCTGGGATTTGGAGCACTGTACGAAAAAACATTACATATAGTACAATAAAACCATAACAATACACAGACATCTATACAATAATACTAATCTAAAACCATAAAGTATATTCACATTGTTGTAAAAATATCAGAATTCTAAAAAAGCTTGTTGGAACAAATAACTTTTTAGTCCCTTTTTAAAAGTTTCCACTGAGGGGGCCCTCTTTAAATATTCCAGTAAAGAGTTCCATAGGGTAGGTGCAGCAATCAAAAATGCCCTATCCCCAGAGTTCTGTAGCCTTGCCCTCAGAACACTAAGGAGGGCCCCCTCAGTAGAACGGACAGTCCAAGTTGGGTGCTGAGAAACTAGGAGATCTTGCAGGTAAGTGGGACCCCTTCCATGTAGGGTCTTATAGATAAGGAGCCCTATTTTGAAGACAATCCTCTATCTGACCGGCAGCCAGTGCAGCCCGTGGAAGACTGGGGTACTGTCATCTAGGATGATGCCCAAATCCTTCACCTGTATAGAGGGGACAAGAGGAACACCCACCAGTACTAGACTGAGGGGGTGATCTCATGCCCCCCCTCCACGATAACCTGAATCCACAACGGGTACCTCAGTCTTGTCTGGACTGAGTTTAAGCCAGTTTTGAGTCATCCATGAATGGATTTCCTCGAGGCAGTTGTTAAACACTGAATCTGACACCTGGCTATCGAGTGCACAGGACAGGTACATCTGGATATCATCTGCATAACAGTGAAACCACAGTCCGTCCTGCCTGATAATGTCCCCTAATGGCAGCATGTACACCATGAACAACAGGGGTGACAAGACCGAACCCTGAGGCACTCCACAGTTCAGAGGCATCAGGCTAAATGAGAAAATTCCCATTTTCACCCTTTGCACCCTGCCTGTGAGGTATGACCTAAACCAGTTGATGACAGAGCCATCCAGATCACACCAAAACTGCAGGCGGTCAAGTAGCACCTCATGGTCCAAGGTGTCAAATGCTGCTGATAGGTCCAGGAGAACCAAGAACATATGGGCTCCCCTGTCCCTAGCCATAAGGAGATCATTTGGCACCCTTACCAGGGCCGTCACAGTACTACACCCTTCCCAGAATCCAGACTGAAAAGGTTCATAAGTAGAGGAGGATGCGAGATGTCTCTCCAGCTGTGCAGCCACCACTTTTTCTATAACCTTTCCTAAAAATGGAAGATTAGATACCAGGTCTATAATTTCCGAGGTTATCTGGGTCCAAAGAGGGCTTCTTCAAAAGGGGCCCTAACCACAGCCTCTCTCAGGGAGAGTGAAAAGACCCCATTCCTAAAGGAACACCAGACAATCTCAGCAATCACAGACACAATCAGGTCCAAACACCCCACCAAGAGCTGGGTAGGACCAGGGTCTAGATCACATTCTGTAGGTTGCAGTTTCGAGATAATCCCCACAACCTCCTCCACCTCAACAAGCTCAAACTCATCCCAAGCAGGAGGAGTGTTTTGGCACCACTCAGGCTGAACCATGCATCCCTTTTGGGAGATACCTCAGCCCTGATGGATGACACCTTGCTGGCAAAGAATAGGGCCAGCTCCTTGCACTTCGGGCTTGAACCTGTTCCCCTGACACGGAGACAGAGCAGATTTAACAGCCTGTCTATGGTTTTGAAGAGCTGAGACAACCTATTCCACGCCACAGCAATCTCCCTAGACAGAAATTCCATCTTTTTCCTGGAGATTGCAGCTTGATATTCAACATAATGTGACTTTAGGACCAATGTGTCCTCCATCAAGCCAGATCTCCTCCAGCATCTCTCTAACCTCTGTTCTTTAATCTTTAACCTCTGAAGATCCTCATCCAGCCAGGGAGGTCTTTGGAGTGAAGATACGGGGGCAGACACGATGGGTGAAATTGAGTCAAAGACCGCAGTCACAGCTCCATTATAGGCTGTCACTGGTTCCTCTGGACCAGTAACACAAGCTGCTACAACACCCAATAGATCCAGTACCGCAGACAGTCCCGACAAAGAGACTCCTCTTAACAGGCAGTACTGGGCCATCTCCACAAGGCAGGACCAATTACGGTGGAGATCCTAAACCCGAACTTCACAGTGTTATGATTAACCAAACCACCAGATCAATACTAAGATTGACAATTTCAAAAACTGCTGAAAAAAACAAGTCCAGTGTATGGCCACCTGAGTGCGTTGCAGCTGTCACAATCTGTGTAAGGCCCAGAACCCCAATACACCTTGAAGGTCACTCCCCATCTTCGAGAGCCCGTCAACCTAGACGCTGAAATCCCCCAGAATCAACCACCTGGGGGATTCCAACATCAGACCGCCGATGGGCTTTTCAAGTTCTCTCAAAAAATCCCCATCTGCACCAGGGGACGCTAGAGCAGGAGGATTCTGAAGCCCACGGCCACCCCACCATGGGCAGCCACACACTCAAAGGACTGTGTTGAATCAACAGGTAACACTGTGAGGTTCAGGGCAGATCTAAAACAAATAGCCACCCCTCCTGCCCCTGTGATCATCCCTCAGGGTGTGCATCACAGAGTACCTGGCCAGCACTGTCACCTTGAAAATAGGAGCGGCATTCTGATCCAGCCAGGTCTCTGTGATGCAAGCCAGGCCAAGCAAGGAAATCAAGTCCGCTATTACAGCGTCTTGTTACTCATCGACCTGGCACTGCATAACACAACCCGAGTAGGATGAGGTGAGGCAGTCGGTCCAGTCACCTGCCCACCCATTAAGGTGGAGTCTTTGGGTATGGGAATCAAACATTGCACCCCTCTCTCAAATTTACATTTCACCCCAGGGCACTTCCTAGGTTTCATCGCCAGTACCTCAGATATCCTGGTAGCCACTCGAGTATGACCCCTACCAGGAGTCCTACTTCAAGCTATCCCCAAGGCCCTACATTTCTTATAGACCTCGTCTGAAAAAACTGGGAGCTTGAAGGGGCGCTAATCCCGGAGGCATTCCTCCGAGTAGCTATGCCTAAATAGTCCCAAACATATTTCTTAAAACTACCGTAGTAAAACCACAACCTCACCTTCCCCAGACCAACCCTAAATTACCCCTGTATCTGGAAAAGATCCACAAAAACAGCTTATCTACAGACCCCAACAAAGATTACCAAAAATACTATAAATACAAATAACACCTCCAAGCAAATCAATTATCCTACAGAATAAAAAAACTAAAATTTAACCTAATCCCGACAACACCTTTACCCTAATAAATAAAGCAAAAACAAACAAAAAACAGGCTATAATGATGGTAATAAACAAAACCAGGCTCAGATAACAATAATTTGAGAGTTGCCCAAGTTATAGTCTTATATGATCTTAGTGTACAAAATACTTCTCCCTACCACAATTCTCAAAGGATTAAGAAGCAGACAGGAGGGCTCTCACCACCTCTTCACAATGGGAATTTGTCCAAAGGAAGCAACCCTCTCACAGTCACCTCTAAAAACTGATGGAGTGTGATTCTAACAAAGAGGCCCTCTCACTGCCTCTTTGTAACAATCAGACACAATTCAAAACAGGTAATACTAATTCAACACTGGAAGTAACACTTGGGATCCCAACTAGAAGTCCTGAACCTTGCTGAAACCAACAAGGCACGCAGATCACCAATGCTGGGAAATAAGAGTCTAAAATGACCAAGTCCCAGCCCAACTCCGAGGAAGGCACCAGAGCACAAACCGCTCTCCCCTACTGGGGCTGCTGGGCAAGCCTGACCTCTGCCAGGCCACCACCACAACCATGGCCCAGGATTCAGAAAGATGCCTGCCCTCTGACTAGCACTCCCAATTCCCCTCAGGAGAAGCAGTTGTTCCCAGCACCCATCTCTATTCACACTGGTCTGGCTAACACTCCTCTTCTCTTCCAGACAGATCCTCTCCACAATAGTCCAAAATAGAATTCATATACCGGGCAACAAACAAATCCACTTCTCAGCAGCCTCTTGCCATCTTCCAGGGCTCCTACCAATCTCGTAGTAAAGACTCTGCTCGCAGATAAGTAGAACGAGTCAGTCAGTGCTAATGCCGGTAATAGAAATGGCAGGTTGAAATAAAATCCATCCTTACTGATGCTGGCATTCATATATATATATATATATATATATATATATATATATCTATATATATATCGTCCTGACCCGACAAAATTGTGTACACTAATGCTCTCATAAAATGTTTTCAGAAACGAGAGACACTGCAATCACAATGCTATTGCTCATTACTGAGCCGTACTGTTACTAAACTGTACTGTTACTGAGACATACCGTGCCACGATAAAACTCCACCGTTAAAGCGAACTGGGCACAAGATAAGCAAGTAAATTGCATGTAAAGCAACCACAGATAAACAGCAAGATAAATGAAACAAGGTGAAAGAAAACAAAACAGCTTTGCAAAAAAAAAATTAAACAATGCGTGGATACATCAGCGGCTGGCCCAGCGTGGCGCCCCCAGCACTTCCTTTGGCAGGGTGTTCCACTTGTCCACCACCCGTTCTGTGAAGAAATTCTTCCTCACGTTTCCTCTGAATCACCTTCCCTTCAACTTCATCCCATGCCCCCTAGTCCTGGAACATCTTTTTTACTGGAAAATGGTGTATTCCTGCACCCTGTTCCTCCCTGTAAGGTACTTGTAAGTCTCTATTATAGCCCCTCTCTCCCGCCTCTCCTCCAGGGAGTACATATTGAAGTCCCTCAGCCTGTCCTCATAGGACTTGTGATGCAATCCCTGTACCATCTTTGTTGTCCTCCTCTGAACCTTCTCCACTCTATGTCCTTGCATAGGTAAGGTCTCCAGAACTGTACACTGTACTCCAGGTGGGGCCTCACTAGTGTCTTATATAGTGGAATTATGACCTCCCTATTCCTGCTGGTGATGCCCCTGCCTATGCATTCCAGCATCCTATTTGCTTCACCTGCTGCCTTGTTGCACTGCTTCCCTACCTTGATATCATCTGAGATGATAACCCCTAGGTCCCTTTCCTGCTTGGTGCAAGCTATAGCTTCACCCCAAGCTGATATGTTGTAACAAGGTTTTTGTGCTCCATAGGCATTATCTTGCACTTCCTTGCATTGAATTTCAACTGCTAAGCCTCTGACCATTTTTCAAGCTTCTGCATGTCCCTCCTCATTCTGTCTGCACCCTCTGCTGTGTCCACTATGTTACAGAGCTTTGTGTAGTCAGAGAACAGGGAAATTCTGCCTTCTAGGTCCTGTGCAATGTCACTGATGAGCACATTGAATAAGACCAGTCCCAACACTGATCCCTGTGGTACCCCACTGGTCACTCTTCCCTCTGTGGAGTGACAGCCATATACCACCACCCTCTGTGTCCTGCCGCCCAGCCAATTACCCACTCATCACACTAATGTTCTGCCCACTCCTATATATCCCAATTTGTTTAATAGTCTTCAATGTGACACAGTGTCAAAGGCTTTGCTAACGTTGAGATAGGCCACATTCACTGCCCTTCCCTGATCTACCTCCCTTGTCACCTAGTCAAAAAATTCAACGAGGCTGGTATGGCATGACCTTCCCCCCAGTGAAACCATGCTGTCTTAGGTCTTGTAGTCTGTTGGCAACCAGATGTTCCACCAATCTCTCCTTCAGTAGTGCTTCCATGCTCTCCCCACTACCAAGGTCAGGCTGACTGGTCTGTAGTTCCCCACTTCCTCTTTGTTCCTACTTTGTATAAAGGGACTACATCTGCTGTCCTCCAGTCATTGCGTACCTCCCGTTTCCAGTGACTGGCTCAAAAGGATTGCCAGAGGTTCAGCCACCACCTTTCTGAGTTCTTTTAGAACCCTGGAGTGCACTCCATCTGGCTACATTGTGTTATCGTCTCTTATTCCTTTTAGTTCCTTTAGGAATTTTTCTCATGTAAAGGGACTTGTGTCCATTTCTGTGCCGTTCCCACCCCTTGTACTCTCTTCAGGCCCATTACCCTCCTCTTCCTCAGAAAAGACTGAGCAGAAATATCTGTTCAGTATGTCATCCTCCACGTGGCCCCCGTCCTACCCTTCTGTCACACTATCCCTTCCTTTGCCCTTCTTTTTTCACTCATGTACCTGTAAGACTATTTTGTCTCCTCTACCCACTGATTTTTTGATGCACTCTTCTGCCTGAGCTTTGACTTCCCTTACTGACCTCCCTACCTTCCTCTGCTTCTTCTGGTACTTCTCCCTATCCCCTTCTGCCTGCGTCTTTTTGTATTGCTTGAATGTGATCTTTTTGGCTTTCACTTTCTCTGCTACCACCCTGGAAAACCATAATGGCCTCCTCCCCTTGCTAACCTGCTTAATGCATAATTCTGTTGCTCTTGTAATCCCTGTCTTAAATACTGCCCACTGCTCCTCCATTCCTCATTCCCTCCCCATTCCCATTAGTGTCTCTTTCAAGCATGTCCCCATTTTCCCAAAGTCTGCCCTCCTAAAATCCAGGATACATGTTTTTATGCCGTCTGGTTCTGCTCCATCTGTGATTTCAAACCGCTGTTCCCCAGGTGCTCCCCCACTGTTGCCCCATCACACTGTCCCTGTCGGTGAGTATGAGGTCCAGTACTGCCTTCTGTTGAGTTAGTTCCAGGACCAGTTGCTTAAAGAAGGCACCTTGAAGGGAGTCCAGGATAAACCTGCTCCTGGTTGATGCTGCTGCTGGAAGGCTCCAGTCTACATCTGGAATATTGAAGTCTCCAACCAGCATCACCTACCCCTTGTCCACCATCCTTTGGATGGCTAGCATTAACTCCCTGCCTCTTCCACCTTGGCTGGTGGTCTGTAGACCATTACTATGTGGAAGGCTAATCCCATTTTCCTTTCTAGCTTAACTCACAGTATCTCTTCCCCAGTTTGTTCCTTCTGTTTCTCTGTGGCCTTTATGTCATCTTTCACATAAAGTGCCACTCCTCCTCCCTTCTTGCCTGCCCTGTCTCTTCTGAATATATTGTAGACGAGTATGGTCATCTCCCAGTCATGGTTATCATTACACCAGGTCTTTGTGATGGCCATAATGTCTAGGTCCGATTGTGACACGGCAGCCTCCAGATCCTCCACCTTACTGCTAAGGCTCCTGGCATCGGCACACATGGCTTTCCATGATGTAAACTCCTTGGACTGTTTAGCTGTTTTACTTCAGCACCATCTCTGGTTGTTTTTTATCACTGGTTTTCCCTGCTGTCTGCCGTTCTGTTGAATTTTTCCCCCTTTCTGTCTATCCACCCCATGGGTGCCTATCTCCATCTTCTGCAAACTGCTTTGTAGAGATATCTTCTCCTCTTATTCACTGGTTCCACTGCTACCTATGGAGGGTGGGAAATTAGGTACCCTCCTTGCTGGCCTGCCACCCCCTCTTGGCTAGTTTACATGCTTGTCCATTTAGCATTTTAACATATCACTGAGTGCCTGGATTCCCCTCCAGGACAGATGCAGGCCATCAGGCTTGAACAAGCCCCCATCCCTCCAGGAGGGTCCCCAGTCACCAATAAATCCAAACCCTTTATTGCAGCACCAGTTCTTCAATCATGTGTTAATGTTCCTGGTGCATGCAACACTACGCTCTCTAACACCTCTCACAGGTAGTACTTCTGAGAAGGCGACAGATGAAGCTACATGCTTGAGAACCCTCTGCAATTTTTTAAACTCTTCCTGAACTTCCTTAGGCTCCCCATTTGCCAGGTCATTGGTAGCTAGGTGGCTAATTACATCCAGTTCACACTCCCATCTTGCCTTTCTGGCGATCCCTAGGATCTTCCGCCCATCCCTCCTTGCCATGGCACTTGGTAGGCACCTCACTTTCATGTCCTCGCCTTGTGTGTTCCTAGCTGGATCCCTCTTACTTTAGAGTTCCCCACCAGTATTTGCTTCCTCCTCCTCCTCTGGGGTCCACTGCTCTCCACACTGAGGTCACCTCCTCAGTTGACCTCCACATCATTCCCTTTCAGTTCTCTGGGTGCCTCTGTTTGGTTGTCCCCATTTGCCAGTGCAGCATATGAGTTCTGGAGTGGAATTGGATTTGGGACGTGCCTCTGTCTGACCACCCTAACTCTCCCAGAGCCCACTGTCATCCAAGTGCTCCTTGTTCTTGGCATCCTTTGAGGTAGCGGCGTTGGACTGGGTGGTCTCAAGGTACTTCTGACCCAGTTTACTTCTGCTCTGAGTCTGGCTGGGAGCACATCAGTGTTCAAAAGGTCTGCCTGAACACAGCTGCCCCACATCTGCTGCATAGCACCACTCCATTATACTGCACTTATACTGTTATTCCAGTACTTGTGTGTTACTGAAGCTCTCCTTCTATTTCTCTCTTTATTAATTTGCTGTCCAGAAAATCTTGCCACCAATCCTCAGATGCTTTTTTTTAAAAAGGAGGAAAACAACAACAAAAAATGAGTCAAAACACTTGTGCCGATGGTGGGCTTCCTCCCCCTTATGCCCCTCCTACTCTACAACCACTGCTATTCCCTGTACTTGGCTCCTGTCAATCAGATTTAACAGGGCATTTAATCAAGAGTGGGGGGGCATGTATTGGGGGCAAGGCTTAGCAGGAACAGGAAGAGCAGGGTTTTAAAACTCTGCTGCAGTCTCCTGGTCCCTCATCAAGCCACTGTAATTCAAAAACCACCAGAAGGAGTCTGCAGACACATTATTGGGACCCCTCTGCCTGGCATAACATGAAGGAACAGTGAAGCTTGAAGCTCCAGGAAGGCTCCAGGCAGGAGTCAGTCAGGTTGAAGATCATGCCTCTAGCCCTCCAAGGCACCACTGGAGGCAAGGACCAGTAGGAACAGGAAGAGCAAAGGTTTAAAACTCCATGGTAGTCATCAAGCCACCACAACTCAGCAACTGCAGGAGGGGAGTCCATGGACAGATCAGCGAGACCCCTCTACTTGTCAGAAGAAGGAAGAACAGCACAGCTTGAAACTCCAGGAAGGAGCCACTCAGGTTGAAGACAGCACCTGAAGCCCTCCAGGGCACCAATCGGAGGCAACAACTACCAAGACAAGGAAGCTTCATTACTCCTATAAGAGGGCTAGGCCTCCAAGTGGCCCCCCACATGAAGGACCAACATGCAAGGGTTGCCCACTGGAGACAGTCCAAGGCAGCCAGCCACTCTGCTCCCCTGCCAACTCAAGTGGATCCCTACCTAAGTAAACCTGTTGGAGGCTGTATTGTAGGGTGGCTTGACTTGGAGACTAGCTAGGCTTCTGGGATAAGTGTGTCAGTGGGCTTAGGGCTTGTCATATGCTATTCTTTTGTTGTTTCTGTATTACACACTGCTACTAGGTAGTAGTGCATTGCAAGGTTACAGGGATTGATGGGAAACTGTTGCTAGGTTCTGGAGTGTTTAGGGATCAGGGATCACCTTTAAATAGTAGCTAGGTATATTAGGGTGCAGGGATGTGCTGTAAAACACCTGCTAGGTAGCAGGGAGTGTCAGTGTTTAAGGAGCTTGTCATAACTAGGAAACTAGGACAGCCCTACTAGATCTGGGACAGGAAGGTCAAGAAGGACAGGATAACAAAAATTTGAGGACTGGTGCAATGCAATAGTTGTGGAGATGACAGTAAACTGGGAGACCTTCTGAAGCTTGAGGTGGTATCCCATCTGCATATGCCTCTCTGGGTGGAGGAAAGAGGTCCCAGGGCTTCAGGTAGCACTGGCTAAGAGTCAGAACAATGTTGCATTAGCAAGGAGTCAGGGGACCATCTCTCCCAACCAAGGACCACCTAGCCAGGCACTGCTACCTCAAAGAATACCAGAAAGAAGGAGTAGTTGGGCTATGGTGGGCAGGAGTGGTAGAATCTAGAAGGCTAGGGAGAACAGATAAGAGGCACACTCATCATCTATGGCCAGTAAGACATTCCTACACCAGTCTGGCAAAGTGGAACTGCCAAGAAGGGGCGCCTGAGGTGGTGAACAGTGAGGATATAGAAAACTGACCAAATAGAGTCCCTAGGGGGCAAGTCTCCAGACAAGGAGGAAACAACTTCTGGTGAGGAACTCTATGGTCAGGAGGATAGAGTTGGGGAAAGGAAAGGGGGGCAGAGAGTTAAGTACCTTCCTGATGCATTGACTTGGAAGGATGGAAAGCAGATCCAGCAGACTGTGAGGGCTATAAGAAGGAAGGGGGAGTTGGCTGTCATTGTCCACCTTAGGACAAATAACCGAGCTCTGGAAGGGACAGGGGCAGTACAGGAGCACTTTAGGGAGCTGGGAAAGGGTCTTAGGCAGGTAGCATGAACTACAGCCTTTACAGAAGTACTGCCCATATACAATAGGGGGAAGAAGAGAGAGCTCTGCCACTAAGGCCTTCAACTTATGGTTGAAGGAATGGTGCAGAGAGAAGTGGTATGGCAACACTGGGTATTGGGGCTCCAACTGGAGGGTTCAGAGCTTGTACCTGGGGGATGTCTTGCATTCATCCAGGAAGGGAATGGCAGTCACCAATGGATGGTTTAAGTGTCACTTCAACAGGCATTTCAATTAGCAAATGGGGCAGAAGGCAAAGGGGTTGCACAAACTGACCCCTCCCCCCAGGCTGGGATGTAGGGTGGAGAAGTTCTGAGGGAAACAATTCTCACCAGTATGAGAGACAACCAGGGTAGCAAGGGATCAGCAGGGGAGGAAGAGGGAGAGAGAAGTAGGCAATACAAAAAGAAGAGGAAGAGGAAGAAGGAACAGAGAGAAAACGTGGGAATGAACAAGAGGAGGGCTAACAAAATCTGGACAGCCATGTGTGTCAATGCTAGATGTCAAAAGATACAAAACCTGGAGGCCACCATGGCTGAGTCAGACTTGGATATTTAGTCCACCATCAAAACATAGTGCACTGACAACCATGACTGGCAAATGGTCATACCACACTACACAATGTTTAGAAGACAGAGTAGGAAGGAAAGGTTGGGGAGTGATGCTTTATGTTACAGAAAACATGAAAGTGATGGAGGCACAGAAAATTCGGGGTTGGGGGCTGAGGTGTTGTGGGTCAACCTTAAGTCTGGAAATGGAGCTGCCATTTGGATAAGAGTGGTATACAGGCCTCCGACACAAGGAGAGGAATTGAACAAAGAAATGTGGGAAGACATAAGTAAAATAGCTAAGAAGGGGGAGGTGGTGCTGGTGGGGTACTTTAATCTGCCAGAGTAAGAGTGGAAACTACCTGCTGCAGCATCAGCTACAAGCAGAAACATCTTGGGACTCTTTGCAGAGGGCATTCTGCAGGCAGCTGGTCAATGAACCCACTCAGGGTGGGGAAATACTAGACCTGGTACATACGAATGGGGACAGTGTTGAGGACATCAAAGTAGGAAGTTATTGGGGGCCCAATGACCACCACACAGTATGGTTTAATATAAGAATAGCAGCAGAATCCAGCCACACAACAGTGAGGTTCCTGGACTTCAGAAGGGCTTACTTTACAAAGAAAAGGAATGCCTTTGAGAGGACCTGGTGACAAGAAATGTTACGGGGGTGGAGGGCAAATGAGTTAGATTAAAAGAGAACACAGTAAAGGCAATGAAACTGTATGTCAGGCAAATAAGCAAAAGCAGATGGAGGAGACCATTATGGTTTTCAAGGGATATGGCAGAAAAGGTAACAGCAGAAACAGTGGCATTCAGAAGGTATAAGAACACCCAAACAGATGAGGACAGGGAAGTGTATCTGGGGAAATGGAGGTAGGCAGGCAAAGTAGTAAGGAGAGAAAATGTACTAACTGAGGGAAGAACAGCCTGGGAAGTATTAAAGGGGGAAAAGACATTTTCAGGTATATCAGCAAAAAAAGGAAGACCAAGAGAGGGATTGCATGCTTAAACAAACTCTGGTCAGAGTCACTCTGGCTGCACAGAGCTTTTCTGAGTGCTGCCATACCAAAAATAATTGTAGCTGGACTCCACATGCACAATACTCATGCCGCGCAGTCTGATACAGTGCCACCATGTTGTGCACGGCAGCCGTCATTTCCACTGCTACCGAAGAAAAAGAAGTGCCGCTGAAGTGGGTGTGTTTATGTGGCTAGTGGCAGAGATGGCCTGCAGAAACACAAGTGCTGGAAACAGTGCCATAGCACTGCTGAAGCACACAGGGCAGCAGTCTTGTCACATGCTTCCACGGTGCTGCTCTTATCCTAATGTTGGCATAACGACTAGGGAGCTCCGCCCACACAGCTGGAAAAAAGTGAAGTTTTGAGGGCCTGCTGGCAGTCATCCATTGGGAACTGGTGTACTGCTAAGCCTGTACCATATGCATTTTATGCACTACTGTGCACCTAACAGTTCTCATGAATACTTACACATATTTTTACCATTGCTGAAAGAGAGTACCTCTTGACAGCTGATGTGTTTACAATAAATAGACTGTGCAATGGATTTCTGTTGTGCTGACTAGTGCATTTTCCTATTGCATGCCACCGTTCTCTGGATGCACATTGTTTTGTTGCATGGAAACGTCATGCTGCATACATAGTTTGATTAGTGTTGCTCAGGTAGTATCTGACAGAATTAGATACTCCATATATATTTTACAGACTTTTTTTTAACCCAGCTTTACTCCCACCCCCACCTCTAGCATGCGCACATGTGTGGAGGCATGTGCATGCCATGCATCATGACACCCACCCTTCATGCCGTCCCATCTGCCTGAGCCTCCACCAGGCCTCCACCACTGTCAGATAAATCCAATTTTCTCAGATACCTGAGGACATTGAATACCATTGGTATCTGAAAACTGAATCGTATCATGTAGGATCCCGACAAATACCAGCTATCCAGTGTGCCTGTCCAGGATCCGAGGCCAGACGTCTAGCCTCAAGTCACACTATATGCTCTTAGATCTAATTATCTGAATGTGGATCTGAAATTGGAAAAAAAATGGCACCTCACAGCCATGAAATGTTGCCTAAATTTGTTGTTGTGAAAAAATGGCAGGAAACTTGCATTCAATGTGAAAGATGAATATGCTGGGTGCTCACACAGTGCTGGTCAGAGGGCAGTTATTTTTTAGCCTGATGTAATTAAATAGATTACAACTTGAGCAATACTTATAAGATATGGTTCAAAAGATTTCCACAACTGGTCTTGGGTTATTATGGAAGGTAGTAAATTCTAGGGGTTAGAGTAGCAATCTATGACCCTAGAGACCAACAGAGCAGTTTAAACCATTTGCATGCTGTATGACCATGAGCAAGTCACTCAACCTCCCCATTCCACCACCTGTAAACCAGCTCCCGCTAGTGTGCTACCCCCAGCCAATAATTCAAAAATAGTTACTAATGTTGTCTACAAAAACCGCATCTGAAAAGAGTAACAGTAGCCTGGTTATACTGTTGCAATTGCACAATACAAGTGCTAATGCCCACTTTTTGTATTATACATACCTCTAAACTGTCCCGGATTATTTGGGAGGTCCTTCATTTTACTCCTCAAAATTATTCTGTCTCTCATGGAAAACCCACAGAGATTGTACTGTAAATTCAGACTTTGAAGCAGAAATTCATATTTTAAGATGCTAAATCAAAAATAAACTTTGCACAACTAAACTTAGGGCTGGATATTCAGACTGCACCAGGCAATGGTGCAAGTGAAGGTGCAGCACAACTGAGATGCACCGGGGCCAGGATAGGGAGATATTCAATAGTGATGTGCCATGGCACATCACCACTGAATATTGCCCAGAATGTGCAAGGCACACATACGATGCGCCAGCACATTCCCCAGGCAGGAAGGACTGGGAATGCTCCAGCAGAACTGTAGTTGTGCTGGGTGCAATTGCCGTGATATCCAGACCTGGGTATGCAAATTGGGCCATAATATATGCAAGGTGCAAATGGGGCCATTTGCATGTCATTATGGTCCCATTTGCATGAGCTGCACAGGGCAACCCGGCGAAATGCACCTGGTGCCCTGCACAGACTGGTGTGTGGACCGAGTGGGTCCTGGGGCACCCCCTGCCCCATAACCACGATTGCAGTAAAAACAGTAATATACAATCCCTGGTAGTCTAGTGGTACTCCCTCCCACTCCATAACTGCGGTTGCGTAAATATAATACAATACAATCCCAGGTAGTCTAGTGGAACCCCCACCCTCCCTGTAGCTCTGATCGCGGAAATGTGAATACATATATGCCCTGGTAGTCTAGTGGTACACCCATCCCCATCCCAACCCTCTGATCACCATCCTGTTACGTAAGGACAATCCCTGGTGGTCCACTGGATCTCTCCTCCCCACCCAATGCCCCGATCTCCGGTGTATGTAGATCCTACATATCATACATGGACCAGAATTGGCACTGAGGGAGAGAACAGGTGGGTACTGCATTAATAACATTTCTGCACTGGGAGTAGGGTGGGGGAGGGAAGCAGAAGGGAATTAGTAAAACAATAATCACGTGGAACGGGGTTGAAGGGAGGAAGCAAGCGATAAGAGTGAGCAGAAGGGAACCTGTCTACAACCTGTTGCTGGGACTGTTGTGATTGTATAGTTTACTTACCCAGGATACTGTAACTGAGATGCTAGTTTGGGATACTGTGGTGGTGTCAGAGTGAGTGCAGGCAAAGAAAACAGTGGTGACAGGCAGGAGTTACTTGGGAACAAGGCAGATAGTGTTTCAGAGGCTGCAGTTTGGACACCACTGTAGCAGCAGACACTGTAGGACCCAAGCAGCAGAGCAAGCAACATTCCTGTGGGCAGTGTGCAGAGCCATTGACATCCACATGCACTCCCATGCAGGTGGCACAGATAGATCATGCTGCCCCCCCACTGACATCAAAGTAACACGACTGCAAATATACACAGTTCCTGGAGGTAATATCGTAACATCTCTGGTGTGTCCCTAGGGGTGTAATACCAAATCACAACAAACCATGTCCCCTTCCTCTATTAACATAAGTTAGTCACAGCGTAAGATATACAGGGCAAGTAAGATGATATGCACTAGAGTAGTCATTTTTTACCAGCTCCAGAACACATCCGCCTGAATTGCATCTGCCCCTATTTTCAACCTGCAAATGTATCCAGACGTGGGCCATCTATAAGATGGTGTAACAGCATCTGAATGTCACACCCCAGAATAGATGCAATTGTACACAAAGATAATCAACTCAGAGTTGCTTACTGTTTTATGCACATCATGATGATATAGTGCAGGCAACCATATCTTTTTTTTTTTTTTTGGTATTGTATTTCTTCCGGAGCTCCCGGCTGCAAGCCTGCCATCAGCTGTAAGCCCAGCGCCAACCCCCGAAGGTCAGAACCCTCTGTTGTGCACCCATGACTTACCCTTCATGGTAGGGTGGTGGGGAGTGACTCGACCCACCCCAACGGATCAATGCCAGGGAATCAATGCCAGGGAGGTGCCTTCTCGGAGGCAGCACTGTGGGGACAACTTCATTCTTCTAGGGCTATTTTCTGCTTTACTTCCTTGTGTGTGGAGGTGGGGCATGCAATGATGCCTGTGGTGAGAGCGCGCACGCTTCTGCATGCGCTCTCTCCAAGCGTCAGCCCATTTCCTCCTTACCTGCAGCGTTGGCGCTGCCCCAGCAGCGGCTAGGGGGCCAGTGGAGCGCGACAACTGAAGCTCCACACCCTGGAGAAGAGAGTAGTCCCATGGGCGCTCAAACCTTCTTCTCTTGCCGACCCCGGCGGCCCGTGCTGGATTCCCCAAACACGAGTCGCCGGCGTGGCTTGAAGCAAGGTATCCAGCACCTCAGCCCTCAACGCCACCGGGCCGGCATGGCAACCACATCTTTTGACAATATCAGCAAGGCTGCTCTGGCACAATTTGGGTGGAAGCAGACAGAGACTGTGCTTGCATCTGCTTTCAGCCTTCTAACAATCCCCCAACTGTGTTCCATACATTTTACTAACACATGTTTGTACCGACAATGAGGTAACCTTTTCAATTGTCTATCCCTGCAACTTGTGTCATCCACATATATGGGCTTGTCTAGTACAGCATGCCCTGCAAGCCCACTGGTCCACACTGTGGACCAGTAGGCTTACAGCTCATACTGTATGCTGTCATTTGGCGGGCAGACGGGCAGTATGCAGGCGGGTTGCAGCCACCCACCGATGATGGGGGGAGCTAAGTGGGCTGGAGTTCTGTGTGGGTGGGGGTTACCACTGGACCACCAGGGATCTGTAGGATGCACATACACTGGCGATTGGGGCATCAGGAGGAGGGATCCACTGGACCACCAGGGATGTTCCTTTACTACACATGATGGTGATCAGAGGGTCAGAATGGGGAGGGGAGTTCCACTAGAACACCAGGGCATTGTTCATTTGTATTTCCTGTGATTCGAGCTACAGAGGAAGGGGGTACCACTAGACTACCAGGGTTGTCTTTTCTTATTTTTACTGTGGTTGCAGGGCGGGAGGGGGTACTACTGGACTACCAGGAATGGTGTGGGTGCTTGTGGACGGTGTTATTGCTGGGTGGGTGGCCACCCATGGCGGACAGCTGCTGTGCTGCGCCCTGCAGTACAGTAGCCCACCTGTGGGTGGCCAGCATTTGAAACAGGTTTTCCTGGCTCAATTTTGTGCCCCGGTATGCGGCGCATCTGGGGGTTGTGCCAGCAGATGCGCTGCACATCCCGGGCTGAATATCGGGTTGTGTTTCATATGTATGGGCACACCCTCTTCAGATGCGCTGCATACATTAGTAATGTGCCCCGGCGCATCGGGACTTTCACTGCGCAAATCCCCCTTTTGAATATCACACCAGGCACATTGTGAGGTTGCGCCAGGCACATCCCCTTTGAATATCTGGCCCCCAAAGTTTTCCAGTGCTCTGAGCTTGTAACTCAGTCTTTGAGGATGTGTCCCAAGAAAAAATTACTTACCATAGTAATGTTGTTTCTTCTAATGGAGTCTTGCTGTATTCTGACTGAATGCAATTAGTCCCAGCACTTGAACTGCTCTGGAGAGGAAAGGGTTAACTCTATTCCAAGCATAGAACGTTGAGCTCGAGCTCGGTTTTCAAACATCTGTCTCTGGTACATTTCAGTGTAACCGTCAGATTCTTACGAGCACTATACTAACTATAGCCTATAGAAATTGTTTTTAAAATTTAGGCTGAAAGGCAAAAAACTTTTGGGTCTGAAAGACTGAAGTCGAGAACCCAAAAAGAATTTTATGTAGATGGTGAAAGATAAAAACAATAAGAAAATCAAAACTCCACCTAGCCAGGAGGGGTACAAAAGTACACCTTTGGGATGCAACACTGTACCTGCCAATCCACATCCCAAAAGACTAGGTTCTGAGAGACGAGGCAGACTAGGTTCTGAGAGGGGAGGCAGGGAGGGAGGTCAGAATACAGCAAGACTCCATTAGAAGAAACAACATTACTATAGTAATTTTTTCTTCAAACAACATGAAGTCTTGCTGTATTCTGACTAAATGCAGACTACCAAGCAGCTCCCCCCTGGAGGAGGGAGCACAGAACCTGTTTTGGGAACAAGATCTGCAATACTGCTTTACCAAACCTAGCATCACTTCTGGCCTGGATGTCCAGAGAGTAATGCTTGGTGAAAGTCTGAACTGTTTTCCAGGTGGCTGCTTTACAAATTTCATAGAAACATAGACTTTGACGGCAGATAAGGACAGCTTGGCCCACCTAGTCTGCCCATTTCCCTACCTACAGGATAAGCCGCAGATCCTAGTCAACCAACAGCCTATTTCTTCCTACCCCCCCACTAGAATTGCCTTATGTCTGTCCCATGTATTCTTGAATTCTCCCACAGTTTTGGACCCCACAACCTTCTCAGGAAAGCTGTTCCATGCATCCACTACACACTCTGTGAAAAAATACTTCCTCACATTGCCCCTGAACTGCCCCCCTCTATCTTTAAATTGTATCCTCTTGTTCTTGCATGTCTCTTTTTCTGAAAGATGCTACCCTCCTGGACTTTGTTGATTCCACTGAGGTACTTAAATGTTTCTATCATGTCCCCCCCACTCCCTCCTTTCCTCAAGGGTATACATATTACGCTCTTTTAGTCTCTTCTCGTATGGCTTCTCTTGCAGACCCTGCACCATTCTAGTTGCCCTCCTCTGGACTGTTTCTATCCTGTCTATGTCCTTGTGGAGATGGGGTCTCCAGAACTGGACGCAGTACTCCAGATGGGGTCTCCCAGCTCTGTCTGTACAGAGGATAACAACTTCCTGTTTTCTGCTGGTGATGCCTCTCCCTATGCATCCCAGTATACCCCAGCTCTCCCTACTGCCTTCTCACATTGCTTGCTAACCTTAAGGTCATGTGATATGATTATCCCCAGGTCTCTTTCCTTTTTTGGTTTTACTACCTCCTCCCCATTGTGTAATCTTCCCCTGGGTTTTTCTTTCCCAGGTGCATTATTTTGCACTTCTTTGCATTGAATCCTAGCTGCCATATTTCCAACCATTCCTCCAACCTTGCCAAGTCCCTTCTCATCCTTTCCATGCCTCCTTGTGTATCAACCCTGTTGCAGATCTTTGTGCCATCTGCAAAGAGGCATACATTTCCTTCCAGTCCCTCTGCAATGTCACTTATAAAGACATTATAAAGGACTGGACCCAGTACTGAACCCTGTGGTACCCCACTAGTAACCCCTCTTTCTTCAGAGTGGACTCCATTTACAATTACCTTCTGTGTCCTGTTGTCCAGCCAATGTTTTACCCAAGCTACCACCCTGGGACCCACTCCCAGGCTGGTTAATTTGACTATTAAGCTTTTGTGTGGGACTGTGTCAAATGCCTTGCTAAAGTCTAGGTAGGCCATGTCCACAGCCCGTGCCTGGTCTACTACTTTGGTCACCCAGTCAAAGAAATCAATTAGATTCATCTGACATGACCTTCCTGCTGTGAACCCATGCTGCCTTGGGTCCTCTGCCCCATTGGCCTCTAGGTACTCAACAATTCTTTCCTTCAGAAGTGATTCCATCACTTTCCCTACCACAGAGGTCAAACTGACAGGTCTGTAGTTTCCTGCCTCTGTCTTGGTCCCACTTTTGTGAAGGGGAATCACATCTGCCTTCCTCCAGTCCTCGGGTACCACATCATCCTCCCATGATTTGTTAAAAAGGGTAGTCAGTGGTTTCACTAGTTCTCCCCTTAATTCTTTTAGAATTCTGGGGTGAATTCCATCAGGCCCCACTGCTTTGTCCACCTTCAGTTTTAGGAGTTCTTTCAGAACCCTTTCTTCTGTGAAAGGACTGGGATCGACCCCCTATTCAGAGTGCTTCTGTTAATTGGATTAGGCACCTCCCCCTCCTCTTTTGTAAATACTGAGCAGAAATATTCGTTCAGTATCCATGCTTTTTCACTATCCCCCTCTGCCCACCCACCGTTCTTTCTATTCAGCCTCACTATCCCTCCCTTTGTCTTTCTACGCTCCCTGATGTACGTATAAAAGGTTTTATCCCCCTTCTTAATCGAGTTGGCTATCATTTCCTCAGCTTGGGCCTTTGCTATTCTGACTTCCCTTCCTGCTTCCTTCTGCCTTAACTGGTACAGATCTCTGTCCTGCTCCTTCTGTGTTTCCTTATACTTCCTGAATGCTATCTTTTCTCCTGGCTTTCCCGCCACCTCTTTTGAGAACCATAGTGGCTTTTTCTTTCATTTTAATTTGTTTATTTGCTTCACACAAAGGCTTGTTGCCTCTGTGATGGCAGTTCTGATGATTCCCCATTGTTGCTCCACCCCTCCTTCTAGCCTGTTTGCTAGTGCTTTTCTGAGGCACTCTCCCATCTTGCCAAAGTCAGCCCTCCTGAAGTCCAGTACCCTCACTTTTGCATGGCTTGACTCTGTAGCTGAGTTTAACTTGAACCACACTCTTTGATGGTCACTTGTTCCCAGATGGCAACCCACTTCTAGGTCTGAGATCCTCTCACTGTCCCCATTTGAAAGTACGAGGTCTAAGATTGCTCCCTCATGAGTGGGTTCTGAAACTAGCTGTTTGAGGCATGTCACCTGTAGGGCATCGAGAATGGCCCTGTTCTTGGATGTGGCTGCAGCAAGTGTGCTCCAGTTAACATCTGGCATGTTCAGGTCTCCCATCAACAGTATCTCCCCTTTCTCTGCCATCCTAAGCATGCCTTCTATCATATCCTTGTCCATTCCCTCCCCCTGACCTGGGGGTCTGTATACAACCCCTGTGCAGACTGTGGTGCCACTTCTAGTCTCCAAGGTGACCCACAGTGCCTCCTCTCCTCCCTGTTTACTCTTTTGTTCAGTTGCTTTTATTCCTTCCTTATCATAGAGATCTACTCCTCTCCCTCTTCTCCCTCCTTGTCTCTCCTGTAGTTCCACGATCTCTTGATGTTAACATCCCAGTCATGGTTCTCTGTGTACCATGTTTCTGTGACTACTATGATATCCAGGCATCCCTCTTCCATCAAGGCCACCAGTTCAGGGAGCTTGTTGCCCAGGCTACGGGCATTGGTACTCATTATCCTCCATTTCCTGATGGCCTTACTCCTTTTTGCCCCATCTGTCCTTCTTGCCTTTGTCACTTTCTCCATTTACCCCTGCCCTTCTCCCTATCAACATCTCTATGTTGGTGTTTACTGCACTTACTACCGTGACTTTTTTGGGGGAGCTAGGATTTCCCTGCTCCTTTCCAGTGCCTCCCTCCTTGGCTAGTTTAAATACTTGCCAAACAAGCATTTAAACCTATCACCTAGGATCCTGGTTCCCCTCCTGGACAGATGCAGCCCGTCATGCCAGTATAGGCTTGCACCACTCCAGGTGGACCCCCAGTCCCCAGTGAAGCCAAATCCCTGAGCTCTGCACCAGTTTTTCAACCACTGATTGAATCCCATGGTGTGGAGCACTCTAGCCTCTCATAAGCCACAGACAGGCAGCACCTCCAAGAAGGTTACCGTGCATGCTACTTGTCTAAGGCCCCTTCCCAATTCCACAAACTCTTCCTGCACTGCTCTGATCCCTTTCTTAGCCAGGTCATTTGTCCCTAGGTGGACAATGACATTCAGCTCCCTCCCCTGTGCAGCTGCTCTGGCAATCCTGAGGATTCACTCCCTGTCCCTCCAAGCCATGGCTCCAGGCAGGCACCTTACCTCCCTCTCCCCTTCCTCCCCCAGTTCTACCTTGCTAACAATGGAGTCCCCCACCAGGAGTTGTTTCCTTCCCCTGCAGGGTCCCATGCCACCCTCCTGTGGGTCTCCTTTGTGGAGGTTCCCAGCATCCTCCTTGGTCTCCACTGTGGGTATCTCCATAGAGGAACCACACTTTGCCAGAAAGGCATAGGAATTGTGGAGAGGTACATCTGCAGGGATGCACCTTGGTTCCACCACCCTCACCCTCCCTGAGCCCACCGAGTTCCAACTGCTCCTCTTTCTTGGCAACCTCTGAGGCAACGGCAGTGGCCCTGGTGGTCCCTGGATGGATGAGGAGGTCCCACAAATCCTAACCAACTCAGCCTGGAGATGAGCAACCTCCCCCCTCAGCCCAGAGAGGTGCCTGCAGATGGGACAACACTGCATCCTCCAGAACGTCTCCCGGAAGACTGATGCTCTACAGCCACTGCACTGCACCACTCCCATCATGTCTTATTTCTGGCCCCTTCACTATTGTTTGGAATCCTTACTCTTTCCTCTGTTTTTTTTTTCCTTCTCTCTCTACTTACTTACTGCCTCTATGCCCATTAAGCTTCTGATTGTCCTGTTCTGAGACAAGAAGATCTTACATTTCTCAGTAGAACCCTTACTTGCTTAGAGGCAGACCTCCAGCAGCTAGAGGGGGCCAGAGAGCTACTCTTGCCCTTCTAGAATGGTGCATCTTTGGTGGCTCTGTGATCACTCACTTCCTGCTCCTGAACAGGAAGTTCCTGTTGTCAGTCAAATCCTGTGCCTATAAAAGTAGATCTAGCTTTGGGTGGAAGGATGGAGGGGAGGGAAGGTGGACAATATAGTTTTTAGAAGAGTGTAGACAGTAGAAGAGTTCTACTTCTTTAGTCCTAGTAGAGAAGTCCAGTCACACAGCACTCCTTCCTTCTGGTGTCCTCTGTCAAGCCTCTGACAGAATCTTTCTAAGGCAGTGTTTAAATCTAGTTTCCTTCTAGCTAAGCCACTCCCCCTACTTACTAGATCTTTCTACAAGTAATTCAAACTGCACAGCAATCAAGCCCCTTCAGCCACCTGAGATTTACACCTAGAGAACTATTCAGATAACCACTTTAGCTTACTGAGACAAACACACCTATTTTTTTTTTTTTTAACCTAAATTAAAAGTCCCAGTAGAAGATTTCTACTTCTTTAGTACTAGTAGAGAAGTCCAGTCAAACAGCACTCCTTTCTTCTGGTGTCCTCTGCCAAGCCTCTGACAGAATCTTTCTAAGGCAGTGTTTAAATCTAGTTTCCTTCTAGCTAAGGCACTCCCCCTACTTACTAGATCTTTCTAAAAGTAATTTAAACTGCACATCAATCAAACCCCTTCAGCCACCTGAGATTTACACCTAGATAACTGTCCAGATAACCACTTTAGCTAACTGAAACAGACATACTAATTTTTTTTTTTTTTTACCCTAAATTAAAGGTCCCAGTATAAGAGTTCTACTTCTTTAGTCCTAGTAGAGAAGTCCAGTCACACAGCACTCCTTCCTTCTGGTGTCCTCTGCCAAGCCATTTCCACTAAAGGAATGTCCCTAGCTACTGCCAAGGAGGCAGCTGTACCTCTGGTGGAGTGAGCCCTCAGGCATGAGGGTGGCTTTCCCCAATTTTGAATAGCAGAACTGAATGCAGGAGACAATCCACCTGGCAATAGTTCTCTTAGTGGCAGGTTTACCTTTTTCTCAGTCCTCCATAAGTGACAAACAACTGGGAACAATCATTTCTAAGGGCCTTGGTATGCTATATAAAGTAACAAAGAGCCCTCTTCACATCCAGACTGTGTAGTCTTCACTCCCTTGAGGAGGAATGGTCAGTGAAAAATACATGCAATGACACAGACTGATTCAAATGAAAGTCAGAAACCACTTTGGGTAGAAACTTTATATTTGTCCGAAGGACCACCTTATCTCTGTGAAATGAAATTAAGTCAGGTTCCACTGATAAGGCCTGTAGTTCACCGATTCTCCTGGCAGAGGTAATGGCTACAAGGAACACAGTCTTCCAAGTCAAGTATTTAAGCTCAGCTGAAGATAATGGTTCAAAGGGAAGCTGCATAAGTTGTGCAATACAGACATTTGGATCCCAAACAGGAATAGGTTCCCTAAAGGGTGGGTTAATATAAGCCAGACCTTTGAAAAACTTAATATATACTGGATGAGAGGCTATGGAAGAACCCTTCCCTGCAGAGAGAAAGGCAGAAACCGCTACCAAGTGAACCTTAAGAGTGGCCGGCCTGAGGCCTAGGCTGGTAAGATGAACTAAATAATCCAGAACAGTGGCAGTGCCTGCTGAATCTGGCTGAATGTTACTCTGAGAGCACCAACTGCTGAACCTCTTCCATTTGGAATTGTAAGTTTTTATAGTACAAGGTTTTCTACTCACTTTAAGTATATTCAAAACTGGCTGAGAAAGATGCAGGTCTGCATATTTTAACTCCTCAAAAGCCAAGCTTTGAGTCTGAGAGATCAAAGGTTGGGGTACAGTATCCTCCCCTGAGAGGAGGTCAGCAGGTTGTACCTCCTGTGAAGACACAGGGGAATTGTCACTGACAGGGACAACAGCAAGGGATACCAAGGTTGCCTGGCCCAATCCAGGGCCACTAGAATCACTGTGCAAGACTGAGACTTGATCTTTACTAGGACTCTGAAAATCAGAGGAAAAGGAAGAAATGCATATAAAACCCGTTTGACCAATCCAGTAGGAGGGCATCCTGGGGAACAGACCCCAATAGAGGAGGTCTGCAACAAAACAGAGGAAGCTGATGATTGTCTGGGGCTACAAAGAGATCTATCTCTGGAGTGCTCCCCCCCCCTTGAAAATGCTCTGAAGAACTTGAGGGTTCAGGGACCATTCATGGTGACCCTGAGAGATTCTGCTGAGTTCATCTGCCAAAACATTGTCCTTTCCTGGGTGATGCACTGCAACCAGGGAGGCTTGAAGAGAGTAAGACAACAACCATATTTTCATTGCTTCTGTGCACAAGGCCATGGACCGAGTACCCCCCTGCCTGTTTATGTACCACATGGTTGTGGCATTGTCTGTCCTGATCTACACCACTTTCCCTTGAACTGACTTTGAGAATGTCTGCAGGGCGAGAAAGACAGCTCTGAGTTCCAGAAGGTTTATGTGCAGGAGGGACTCCTGCTGAGACCAAGTTCCCTGGGCGGTGAGCTGACCCAGATGGGCTCCCCACCCTAGCAGGGAAACATCCGTAGTGAGAATCAATGAAGGAGTCTGACTGAGGAAAGGGACACCCTGCCTCAGATTGTCCTCTTCCAGCCACCACTGAAGAGTCTGGATGAGAGTCTAAGTTACTGGGATTAACTTGGTAAGAGGATCCCTTTTCTGAGACCAAAAGGACCTTAAGTGGAACTGGATGTCCCTCATCTGGAACCTTGCTCCTTACACCACTGCTGTGGAAGCTGCCATGTGGCCTAACAGCTGTAGGAAGTGTCTGGCTGGCTGAGATACCAATGGGCAAAAATATGAAGCCAGAACAGAGAGGGCCCTTACCCTTGAGAGAGGAAGGAAGGCCTTTGCCTGAACAGTGTCCAACTCCACTCCTATAAAAGTGAGAAGCTGGACTGGTTCTAGAACAGACTTTTCCAAATTTAAAAGAAATCCTGGAGACCCTATATACACCTCTGTGTGACCTCCAGAGATGACTTGACTTGGTCTGAGGACAGGCCTACTAAGAGCCAGTTGTCCAGGTAAGGGAACACACAAATGCCCTGTCTTCTGAGAAAGGCAACCACTACTGCTAGACATTTTGTGAATACCCTTGGAGCAGATGTTAGGCCGAAGGGAATTGCCTGAACTGGTAATGGCCTGAGGGCAACTCGAACCTGAGGTACATTCTGTGAGAACATCTGATGGGTATGTGAAAGTAGGCATCCTTGAGATCCACGGAAGCTAGCCAGTCTCCTGGTCTCGGAGAGGGAAGAATTATTCCCAGAGTCACCATCTTGAACTTTGGTTTTATGATATGTCTGTTCAGGTATCTTAGGTCTAGGATGGGTCGCCACTCCCCTGTCTTTTTTTGGGGTAAGGAAGTATCTGGAATACAGCCCTTTCCCCCTGTGCTGTATAGGTACCCTCTCTGTGGGTCACAGGTGCAGTAGAGAGGAGACTTCTGCCTCTAGGGCAGTTGTTTCCAGAGGTGTGGCAGGGCTGAAGGACTTTGCTGTCATTCTGGGGAACCATTTGAAACCGAGAACAAGTCCCTGGCTTACGACTTCCAGGACCCATTTGTCTTAAGTAATAGACTTCCAGGCCTGGAAGTAGTAAGCGAGCCTGCCCCCCACTGGAACTGAAGAGGCGACCTGAACTGACACATCAGGTTATCTGCTTGGCAGGGGCCTTAGATTGAGAAGAGGATGCAGCCCTGCTCATCCCCCTCCTACCACTTCCCCTAAAGAACCCCCTCTGCTGAAAAAAGGCAAAGGAGAAGGCCTGAGCTTAGTAAGAAAGGCCTGTGAAAAGGCCTGCCCCGCCAGCCCTAGACTGCTGCTTTTGAAGAGTGGCTTGCCTTTCTTTGGCCACTGCACTCCAGTAGGTGGTCCTATATTCATTCATCTTTTTCATGTAAGCCTCTGTTTGTTCTCCAAACAGAGAGTTCCCAATGACAGGAAAATCCATGGCCTTAGTCTGGGTATCCTGTGACAAACTGGTACATCTGAGCCAAGCAAATCTCCACATGGAGACAGATGTAGCCATGACTCTAGAATGCATATCATTAGAGTCCACAGCAGCATGAAATTGGAATTTTGATGCCTCTATGCCATCTGCAGCTTCCTGCTCCAGCTGCTTGGCCAGCTGGTGAGGGGCATTCCTAGCTAGCTCCAGGACTGTATCCCACCTAGATTTCTGGTACCTGGCCATATATGCAGCCTGCCTGAGTCCCAAAGAGGATGCCAAGTACTGTTCTGTGGCCATAGCATCCACTTTCCTGGAATTCTTATCTGGGGGGTGTGATGCCAAGGGAATGTTAGCCTTGTCACAGGCTGCAGCCTGCACTACCCTAACATGGCTGCAATGGTTGACTAAGAATTCCGTACCAGGACCTGATAATGTGTATCTCCTGTCCATCTTCTTATCCACAGGAGGTACAGATGTGGGGACTTGTAACTTTTTTTGTGTCTGTTTCCCCAGAGACTTGTGCTTTTTAGACTCTGGAATATACATCATCTCCACTTAGTCAGGTTCCTCCTCAGCTTTCACCACTGGAAGCTGAAGAGTTTCATCCACCTTTCTGTAACACAAGAAGTGGGAGGGGGACTCAAAAAGCCTGGGAGGAGAATCCTCCTCCTCCTCCTTCCAAGCTGCCCTCATAAAATGCCTCCGGATCATAATCCGATGGGGGCAGAGACTGACCGAAACAGCAGTCTGCCAGTTGGTGTCAGTTCGGTCGGAACCGGGCAAAGCGACTGAACTATTATGATCGCCTTAGCAATCTCCTCAGTGGTTGGAGTATGGGAAGCAGAATCCGAACTGGCTGACTTACGCTTTTTCGTTGCAGGAAATTTTTCTGCAGAAACGACTCTCCTTTTGCCTGAGGAGGTATCGTCCGGGTCAGCAGACACCCCCTCAGGTTCGGATGGAACCAAACCGAGCTGGCTGTCCGGGTCAGCGGACTTCTCGGCCTCTCTTCCCTTCAGCCTACTCAACCCTTTATCCAGAGTGGCTTTAGGAAAGTTCTTACATATTTGGCAGTCTGATCTGAGGTGGTCAAACACATATGAGGAGAGGATCAGCCTTGGCAAAGGCCTCCCTATAATTGGTACAGTGCTGAAACCCAGTGGGACCAGTTTTCTTTTTGGGTTTCTCAGACATGGCCTTAACTCAAAGTTACCCATCACAGCCTTCAAGCCAGGTAACACAAACCTATCAGTTCCAACCATGTCACGGGTTGTTTAAAAAAAAAATGGAAAAAAAATTGTTTATTTTGGGACCGATAAGAACCGGACACCACAGTAATTTTGTAAATTAAAAGAGAATTAAAGAACTGATTCGGTTCCGAACTGGACCGACCAAGAAGAAACCGAAGAAAAACAATTTCTAACAGAAACAATCCACTATCTACCTAGATACACTACCTGCAACGAGACAGAGACTTGACACCGAAAAACAAATAAAACGGTTGAAAAACCGACCGATTTATTAGAACCAAACCGAAGCAACAAAGGAGAAATCTCCGGAGCGTCTTCACAGTTAGGCAGAGAAAAGAATCTGATAGCTACACTGAAATGTACCAGAGACAGAGGTTTGAAAACCGAGCTTGAGCTCAACATTCTATGCTCTGGCACAGAGTTAACCCTTTCCTCTCCGGAGCAGTTCAAGTGCTGGGGCTAACTGCATTTAGTCAGAATACAGCAAGACTTCATGTTGTTTGAATAAGTGTCAGTGACCCTCATTGTCCCTCATTCTGATTGTCTGTGTCCCTCATTTCAGTGACAGAAGTATAAGAGGTATGTTCCTGTAGCTGTTCCTTTAACAAAAAAAAAATGCATACCAGCTACAAAAGCTGGGCATCAGCCATTACATTGTGAAACAACAGTAACATTGTAGTGCACACAAATCTCAGTAAATAAACCTCACCTCACAACCTGAGCCGACAAAAAATCTTTGCAACTGAAGTCTTCCAGCTATGTTAACAGAAGTGTTACTGTACCAAAATTCATCACATACGTGAATTTACTCTGCACAATACTTTACCAAAGACTAGCTAGTGCCTCCCAGTGGTTTATAAGGGGAATGCTGTCCAACTCCTTTAGAAGTGCTAGCCAGTTAACTGTTGATTTAATCTGTAGAGGGTTTTAATGTTTTATATCAGCAATGTTGTATCAACTGTTATTGTTTCAATATTTTTGATACATGTTTTATCTGAGAATGTATTTATTTATTTATTGAAATGTTTCACCAGGAGGGCACACTGAACAACAAGTTGCTCGTCTCATGGTGCAACCTGGGGGGGAAGGGTTACATAGGGTTGTGAAGGATGATCAGTTACAATAGTGTGTGGGTAGTACAAGAAATTCAATAAACTTTTATTGACAAATAAATAGCTCCCCCAATCCATTTAAACAAATTAAATATTGCAACAATAGCAGGGAACTGTAACTACCCAATGTTTGTTTATTTGTTTAACGAGTTGTAGTATTATGTAAAGTGCTAATTATACTGTGTGGTCCATAGTCCTCCACCATCACCAGTTGTACCACTTCTAAGGACACAGGGTTCCTCGGTTTCCCCTTAAAATGTCTGCCACGCATCTATACCACAGGGGAAGGTACTCCCAAAACATGGCAGATGCTGTACTCTCAAAACTGTAAAAGTAGAAATGTAGAATATTATTGCTTAATCATAATTATACTTGGCACAAATGAAGGTACTGATTTTGTGTTGTTTTGTTCTTGTATCTCCATGGTTGAAGATGTATCACACATTACGAGGGATACTTTCCAATATTTTAGTGACAGAAAGTTGTGAGGTATGAGCAGTGTTACAAATAAAAAACAAGCATTTGTCAATGCCGAATGTTTGCTTGCTGGTATTAGCATTGGAAATGCAGGAGTTAGATGCAGAGAAGGAATGGCAATGATGTATTGAACTTCATGCCATCCCCACCTCCACCCTGCAGAGACGGACATGCATTGGGGTATGCGTCTCTGTTGTCACCCATAACATTCATGCCATTTCACCTCACCCTATCCTGCAGACACCGACAAGTGTTGAGGTGTGCCTTGGGGTGTTCGGCTTTACCCAATACTCCATTAGGTTGGTTCGGCAAGACCTCCCTGAGACGAATCCGTGTTGCCGCCCATCTTGGAGGCCATTACTCTCTAGGAATGCTACCAGCCTCTTCTTCAGCATCGCCTCCATAAGCTTACCCACTATGGACGTGAGACTGACTGGCCGAAAATTTCCTGGCTCCTCCCTAGGCCCACTCTTGTATACAGGCACCACATGGGCCACCCTCCAGTCCTGGGGCATACACCCCATTTCCAGGGAGGTGTTCAACAGATCTGCCAGCGGCTCAGCCAACAGCTCCGCCATCTCCCTCAGCACCCTGGGGTGGATGCCATCGGGACCTGGTGCCTTGTCCACCCTCAATGCCCTCAGCCCCTCTAGCAGCCTACTCCCTGTGATCACTTTATCCATCACCTCCTTCCCTCCTTTCCCCACCTCCCAGCCTATACTGGTAGTGGACCATCCCTCTCCTTAGTGAAAATGGAGCAGAAGTACTCATTTAGAATTTCCACTTGCTCCTCCCCCTTTTCCACCCAATCCCCTCCCTGCTTTATCCTCACAATATGTTCCTTGCACTTCCTCTTTTCCCTGACATACCTAAAAAAGTATTTTCCCCCTCCCTTTATGCCCTGTGCTAACCTTAATTCCCTGGAGGCCTTTTCACCCTCCTGGCCACCTCCCTTGACCAATTCCCGTAAGCCTCCTTATCCTCTCCCTTCCCTGTTCTCCTGTACTTCCGGTATGCAGCTCTCTTTACCCTCACCCCTTGCAGTACTTCCTTGTTCAGCCAGCATGGATTCTTGGCTCTGCTCTTCTTACTTCTGGCCCTGGTGCATGCTACTGTGGCCTCTGTTAGCCCAGTCTTTATGACTCCCCAATTTTGTTCTGCATCCATCCCCGGCCTTATATCCTAGAGTCTCCCTTGCAGTATTGCTCCCATCCTCCCAAAGTCCACCCTAATAAAGTCCACCACCTTAGTGCCCATGCCTCCTGTCTCCCTGTCCAGCGCGAGAACGAGCCATGCTGTTTGGTGGTCACTACCTGCTAGTGGGTTCTCCACCCTTACCTCCCTCACCACCTCCCCATTTGCTAGTACTAGGTCCAGAGTGCTATCAAGTCTTGTAGGTCCACTTACCAATTATGTCAGAAGGCTGTCCTGGAATGCATCAAGGAGCACCTGCTCCCTGGTACTGCTAGTGGCCGGGGTGCTCCAGTCAACCCCTGGTAGGTTACAATCCCCCACTATCACCACACTCCCCCCCTTCTACACACCCTCCTTATCTGTTCTATCAACTTCCCATCCAATTCCCCAGATTGGGCTGGTGGTCTGCACACCACTCCCAGCCTCAGTTTTCTGCTCCTGGAGTCCAGAAGCTGCACCCAAAGCGCCTCTGTCCTCTCCTCTCCTCTTCTCCCTCATCCCTTATGAATTTGATCCCTTCCCTAACAGAGTGTAACCCCCAACCCGGCCCCTCCTGTATCCCGGGATTGACAAGTCCCAATCATGGTACTCTGTGGCCCAAGTCTCTGTCACTGCAGCAACATCCACCTTCCCCTCTGAAAGGAGTGCCTGAAGCTCTGCAATTTTGTTCCCCAGGCTTCTTACGTTGAGAGAGCACCTTCCACCTGTACCCTTCCTTCCCCTCACTCTTCTCCTTGGCTTGTATCCCTCCTCCCAGTAGTCCGCACCCTTTCTTCTCCTCATTCTTACTGGGTAATGGTGCCTTTTGTATTACACTCAGACCACTCTGCCCTCCCCCTTCTGGGGTTACTATGCCTCCGCCTTTACCTATATCTGGGGGGGGGGGGGTGAGCTCATTAGGCTCCCCTGTCCAGACCTTTCTACCAACCTCAGTCTTTTGACCACCCTCCCCCACTAGTTTAAATCCACCTTGGTAGAGATATAGCCCACTAATCTCGCCTTTAATACTTCTCTCCCTGCTCAAGTGTACCCTGTACCCCGCGAACAAGTCACTATTCCCCCAGACCCTACCCTAGTTAGTCACTAACCCATAATTTCTGGTATGGCACCAATCCCTCAGCCAGTCATTGAACTCCTCGATCCTACCCTTCCACCCTGTGATTGCACATGGTATCGGGAGTACCTCCGATAATGTCACTGGCTCCCCCAACCCCTCACACTGCCTGCCCAACTCCTCAAACCGCCCCTTCACTACTTGCACAGTCTCCCCCGCCAAGTCATTTGTACCCACATGCAAAACTAAATGAGGTTTCTTCCTCCCCCTCACTGCACACTTGAACAGTGCCTGCCCTGCTCCTCCTGCAGTCAACCCAGGGATAGCTTCAACCTAAATATGGCTGTGCCTTTCCCCCCTTCCGCCCCCATCTTACCCTTTTCAGTATAGAATCCCCCAGGATGAGTACCCCACCCCGGTTCTTTACCCATTTCCCTTCTAATGCCCCTTCCACCACCCCAGTATTCGTTCTTCCCCGCCCCTTACCCCCGCCAGTTGCACCCTCTGTGACTTCTGTATCTGCACCCCCTACTTCTGCCTCACCCCTTTTCTCTGCCTTATTCCTCCCATCCCCCTTGAACCCCTTCCCAGCCTTACTACTTCCTACTGGGCTTCTCATGTCGACTTCCCCTCCTCCCCTGCTGATTTCCGACCCCTCTCCTATCCCTGTTGTTGTCAATTTACAGCCCCCATTCCCTTCGACTCCGATAGTGATGCTCAACCCATCCTTCCCCCTTCCTGTAGCCTTCTCTCCTCCAGTCACCTCCTCCTTCCTTACTAGCTCCTTCTACCCTTTCATCCTCGCTACCTCTTCCCCTACCTGTTGCCATCCCTCTCATGCCCCACTTGTCCTCCCCCCTTCAGTATGTTCCTGCTCCCACTCTCTCTCCCATAGCAGAGGCTCAAATCTATTCTTAGTCGATACCCCCTCCTACATCTCTTCCCCCCTCCTACTTGTTCCCCTCCATGCCTCCCTGGTCCCTCCCTATCTGCAGCCATCTGCTCTCTCCCCGGGTACTCCTCGTGGTCTCTTCCTCCCCATCAGGAGGCCCCCCTCACTTCTCCTCTCTCTTTTGATAGTGCCTCTGATGCTGGGGTTGGTTTCTGTCCCTAGTTGTTCTTCCCTCGTCCCCCCCTGCCATCCCCTATCCCCCCCAGACAGGATGCCTACTATACTCATCTGCCCTGCCACTTAGACTCCTCCCTAACCTCCACAGTTCCTCCCTCAAACTAGCCAGTCATATACAGACCATACACCCCCCATCCTTCAAGCCCAGTCCAGGATCATGGCCGACCCACACCCTGTACACCCCTCCACCCTTCCAAAGATGCTTGCCCTATTGACATGCGGCACCTGCCCCATTTTGGCCCCCATTTTATGTTATGGACTCTTACTCCCGGTTTCTATACCCTACTACAACTGTTAGGCCCCTAGTTACTCAAATTCCTGTTCCCCCCACACTAGTCCTCCTAATGCCCCCCTTGCCAACCGGATTAATTCAGTCTCAAATCTCATCTGTTAGATACTGTATTAATGTAGCAATCCTAAAGCCTCCTTGTCCATTTTTCACCCCTCAGCTACCATACTTTTTGTTCTCAGCCCTCATATAGTTTCACTTAGCCCAGTTAGAAATCCTATTGCACTCCAAGTATTACTCAGCTCAGTTAGAGAAATAAACAGAACTAAATCTGTATTATTACAGCAATCCTAAAAGTATCCAGTCTTTGTTTTGTCTCCACCCCAGAGACCCTACTGTAATACAGGACCACACAGGACCCTGGGCGGCAGGGTGGGCAACTCTAAAGTCTCGACAGAACTCAGTTGAGCTCGCTCACTCCCCTCTCTCACTCTCACTCATTCTGTTTCTCCCAACGCTGCAGACTGCCCTTTTGTACTGGGCTTCTGCCTGCACTGGCGCCTTTTTCTGCCCACAAAGAAATCTGCAGCAGTCCCAACAGAGCTCCATTGAGCTCGCTCACTCCCCCTCTCTCACCCACTCATTCTGTTTCTCCCAGCTCTGCAGGTTGCCCTTTTGCAATATTTTTGTACTGAGCTTCTGCCTGCATTGGTGCCTTTTTCTGCCCACAAAGAAATCCTCAGCAGTCCTGACAGAACTCGGTCACCCCCCCAACACTCGCTCATTCTTGTTCTGTCCCAAACACTGATTTCCCACAGCGACCATGCTATTCTGCGCCGAAGTGCGAAAACACATTTCGGCCAGCATGTGAAAAATGACAGCTATACTGTTCATATAGAGGTGTGAAAAAATGCCAGTGTTGAAAATCTGGCATGAAAATATTGCAAATTTGCAAAGTTACAAGGGTGCGTTGAAACTGCGAAATGCAAGCTTGTAACGCAGTCATTTTATGGACTTTTGTCACCAAGTTTTCAACACAGGCATTTTAGGACCTCTGCTACTGTCATTTTCTTAATCTGTCCCAAAAACTGATTTCCCACAGCGACTTCACTATTCTGCGCCAGAAGTGTGAAAACACACTTTGACCAGGATATGTAAAATGACAGCTGTACTGTTCATAAGGAGGTGTGGAAAAATGCCAATGTTGAAAATCTGGAGTAAACATATTACAAATTCGCGAAGTTTACAGACGGCGTGGAAACTATTGCTAATGCATGCTCAGAACAGTCACTTTTGGATTTTTCCACCAAATTTGCAACATAGGTTTTTTGAGAGCCCACCTCATGAACAGTGGCACTGTCATTTCATTAATCGGTCCCAAAAGGTGATTCCATGCAGTGACCGCGAAATCACCTTTTGGGATTGAATAACACCATGACAGCGACTGAATTCATGAGGAGGGCTCCCAATAACCTCATGTTGAAAATTTGGTGCCAAAATTCCCAAAAATGACCAAGATATGCACCAAAGTTGAAAAAAACCCTATTTATGCCATTATACAGTTTACCGGCATTTCTTCAGTTCACGGTCGGCTTTGGAGAGTGCAGATGTGTTCCCGGTCCACCGAAGACCATCGCGCGGGGCTCTGGAGGAAAGTATGGGGGTATGAGGAAGTGGGGTATGCAGAGGGTGGGCGCTGGTTGGGGAGGTGCACCGGACACGTCCAGGGACCGCTTTCTTGTTTTACAGGTAAAATAAAAAAAAATAAAAAAAAAAGACAACGCGGGTCGGTTTTCTTCTTTCGCAGGTGTGTTTGGTACACTGGTTTGGGCTCTCAGTGTGCACCTGCATTTGTGGGGAAGGGGACTGAAGCTGATGGGGATTGGCCCCCCCACTGGCACCGAAACAGATGGGGGGTGCATGATGCTAAGGGGGATTGGGTACCCTCTCGGCACACAACAGAAATAGAGGGGTGGGGACATTATGCCGACGGGGAGTGGGCTCCCCCATCAGCAAATGAAGTGGGTAGGGGGCATGCCAACAGGGGGATTGGGCACCCCCGTCGGCTTTCATGGGGCTGAGGCGGTGGCATAGAGCTCCCATGTTCCTGGTAATATTACACCAGGCAAGGCACTGCCCTGCAATGACGGGTCACTCCCTCATTGCAGCAAATGACTGACGCTGCAATGACGAGGAGGCCCCTTATTGCAGCTGCAAAATTGTTACCAGTTGGTGGCACTCTGCAGAACCAGTGTCATCAGGACACTGGGCCTGCACTGTCTGAGCACTGCCAAGCCCAACAATGCAGTGCCAGCATTGGCAGCCACAGTGCCACACCTCCACAACCCGCTTCTCTCCTAAGCTGCCACATAATGTTTCTTGCGCATGCGTGCAAGCAAATATAAAAATCACTGAGGAACCCAGCACCTTTGACATACTGTAAGATTAAACATAATGTACTTAACAGGTATGATTGTTTTTGAACACTTTGGTTAGTTGTATGCCATTATGGGGAAACTATTTGCACAAGTGCAATCCTTCCCCATTTTGCTCCTGGACCTTTGTCAGACTCTTAAGTTCACTTGGGGAACTGAGTTCCCTGTGGTTCCCCCATTTCCACCATCAGCTATGAGTACCTCCATTCCCAACTGTAATATTTTTATCTAATTATACTGCCGATGTTTGGTTTTTTGGCATTGGCATTTTCTTCAGCAGAACACAAAGAGGTGACTGTGTATTTTGGATGAAGAAACGTATCTGCATGGTACAGTATGTGGTTTCTCGTTTCCACCTGCAGAGGACACTGAGGGACAGCGTAAGCTGCATGTTTCAGGCTGTAGCACTTGTAACCTGAGCTCCGTCTGTCTCTCTCGTGCACTTTCTTTTTTTTTTTAACACTCATTTACATAATGCATGCCATGAGCCATGAAGTATGTGCACAGGAAACGGGACAGAGGAGGACTCGAGATATGTGCTCGGTCTCACCCAGCAACACAGGAGGATCGCACACAGCAGAAAAAAGAAGGGTTGGTTTTCACCAAGCACCCTGCTGTTGTTTCTCTTTTGTTAAGCTTGGGGTTACTAGTCAGGTTAATGGCCTATTTACCTGCCACTTTTGTTTTTGTCAGAAATAATGACAGTTTAGTATTTTTCTGTACTTGAGTTTCTTTCCTCAAGCTTATTGTGAGATAGCCTTGAGGCAACATGGGTAAGTATGAAACTGATGAATTCTGTTACAGGTAACAGTGGCTTTTTTACTGACTGTCAATAACGGAGGCATTAACCCATGACTGGGTATGGGTTTACTGAGCACTAATCCATGCCTGGGGGTTGGAGTCACCACGCTCACAGTGTAGCAAAAGCACAGGTGCTCTTTTGCATCAGCCATTTAATGCTAGCTTGGTAATTAATTAATTAATACAATACTGACAGTTATGGAAGCTGCACATCTGTCATGCTGAAGGGGTACACGGAGGGAACAAACTGCTTAGTAAACTTTTTTTTTTAAAGTAGAGTTGGGAAGTTACGTGATCCTGTTCTTAAAGTAATCACAATGTTTATCTTGCTTCTCACCAACTTGGCAAATGAGAGCTGTGGATTTTCAAGCAGGCAGCGGGGTTGCACAATGCTTTTGTTGAAAAAAAAAATCTGTTGCCAGATTAAAAACAATAACAGATGTGTGAGTATCGCTCATGCACAGAAGGAGTTATGGCACCATCTTGGGAACGCCAGCAGTCACTTCACAGTTGCAGAAGAAAAAGAAGTGCCGCGAGAAGGGCGCATGTTTATACTGCCAATGGAGGGGAAGGGCTGCAAAAATGCCTAAGCACTGTGGAAGCACACTGAACAGCGGTCCAGTCATGTGCTTCCACACTGCTTTTTATAAACTAATGTGATGTCAATACATTTGCAGGGCTCCACCTACGCAGCTGCAAAAAGGAGGGTGGGGGTGTATGGAGGAGAACCACGAAAAGACAGAAACCTGGAGAGCTTTAAATCTGCTCTGAAAACTTATCTATTCTCTCTTGTCTATCCTGATTTGTAATTTAAGGATTTGTCATTTCAAGATAATTCTTAATTATGTATTGTTTTAGCTGTTCTGTAAAAGTGCTTTGATATTTTTTGAATTGCACTTTAAACAAATAAAGTTATTATTATTAAATAAATATTTCTGCTCAGTATTCACAGTGGTGGGTAAGGGAAGGGACTACAAATAAGCACCAAGAGCTTGGAGGGGAGGGAAGTGGCCACCAGTCCTTGTCTGAGGATAGAGTCATGAAAGCACTTACTAATCTGAAAGTGGACAATGCCACAGTGCCAGATGAGGTGCATTTCTATGTTTCATTAAAGAGTGCTGAAGGAACTCAGGGAGATGCTAGCTGCACCCATGGCAGACTTGTTTAATGTTCGATGAAGACCAGTGTGGTCCGGAAGGACTGAAGAAGAGTGGATGTGTCCCACATCACAAAATTAGTAGCAAGGAGGACATGGGGAATTACCGTCCTGTAGGCCTGACATCTTTAGTACATAAACTGATGGAAACACTATTAAAGGGAAGAATCATGGAACACCTGGAATCCAATGGACAACAGGACCCAAGGCAGCAAGGCTTTGTGGAGGGAAGGTTGTGCCAAACAAATCTTTTTTTGACTGGGTAACCAAGGTGTTAGATCAAGGAGTGGCAGTGGACTTGGTCTACCTGGACTTCAGCAAGGCCTCTGACACAGTCCCACATAGGTGACTGGCAAGCAGGTTGGGTAGCATGAGGTGGGTAATAACCTGGGTAAGAAACTGAATAGGGGATAGCAGTCAGAGGATGGTGGCAAACAAGAGTCCACTCTGAGGAGGACAGAGTGACCAGTGAGGAACCACAGGGGTCAGTACTGGGGCCAGTCCCATTTAATGTCTTCATTAGTGGCATAGCAGAGGAACTGGAAAGGAGGGCTTGACACTTTGCAGATGACACCAAGATCTACAACAGAGTGGAAACTTCAAGCGGGCCGAAAAGGATGGAAAAAGATTTAAAACAACTGGAGGAGTGGTCACAAGTTTGACCGCTAAGATTTAATGCAAAAAAAAAAAGCAAAATAATGCACTTGGGTCACAGAAACTTGGGATGCAGTACAAAGTGGGGGAAGAGATACTAGCAACAACCAAACAAGAGAAAGGATCTGGGGTAATCATATCAGATGACCAGAAGGTGGCCAGACAAAGTGATCTGGAGAGCTAGTGGGATGCTGGGGTGTATAGGTTGGGGTATTACCAGCAGGAAGAGGAAGTGGCATTGCTACTATATAGGTATTTTGTAAGACCCCACTTAAAGTACTGTGTGGGGTTTTGGAGACTACATCTCAGAAAGGAGATAAGACAGGACGAAGGCCGTCCAAAGGAGGGCTACCAAGGTGGTACAGTGTCTACATCAAGTATCTTACAAGGAGAGGCCAAAGGAACTAAACATGCACCCTGGAGGAGAGGAGGGAGAGGGGGGATATAATCGAGAGCTTTACATACCTCATATCGGTCAACAAGGTACACACGAGAGGTATTTTCCAGAGGAAAAGGGGGCTCTAGAACAAGGACTCCTGATATGAAGCTGGAAGGGAGCAAGTTCAGAGAGATGTGAGAAAATACTTCTTCACAGAGAGGGTGGTGGACACCTCAGACAGTCTTCTAGTGGGGGTGAAAACAGGGGTGGGATTCAAAAAAGCCTGGGATAAGCACAAAGGAATCATAAGGGGTAGGTAATGGGTGAAAGAGAAAGGGCCACAGACCTGGAAGGGTCTGCAGAAAAAGCAACACAATGAAAAAGGGCAGACTGGATGGGCCAAGCGTCCTTTATAACGTCCACTGATTTTGGCATTTTATACAAGATCAGTATATCTACAGAACTTGTATTTTTCTTATAACTGCTTCCTGACTATTTTCAGTTTGCTTCATTATTTAATGCTCTGTTTATTCTGATTTTCCATGCATATACTAAAAAAGACAGTAGAATCCTAGTAAAATCTAGAAATTAAACAGACAAGTACAATTCCCACAATTTCTAGTCTTGAAAAGGGAACTGTGTTACTTTAATCTCCATAAATCAGTGCCCTTGTACATTTTCAGTATTACCCTCTATCATAATTATGATGGAAATGCTCACCAGCTTTGTCCTTGGGCTGCTCCATCCCTGCCTTCTCCTTCGGTTTTTGCTTCTCTTTCCCCTCCTTGTCTGGCCTGCTGTTCTGTGGCTTATCCTCTTTTCCTCTCTCTGACTTCTTGACACCGTTAATCTTCCTTTTTTCCTTCATTTCTTTCTTTTTCTCCAATGGTTGCTCAGATGGGTGTTGAAACATGGGAATAAGCTGGGGCTCTGAAGTTTAAATGTGTACAGGATTAGTCAAACCACCACAGGTGTCAAGCAGTTCTAAGCAGAAGTAAGATTCAGTTGTTATTTTTTTCTTTTCCACAATGGTTTTTATCCTCTGCAGGCAGACCAGGTGACTACTCAGCCATGTGTCTGTACACCTCACACTGTCCCTATCCTCCCTCCACACAGGGGGTTAGCTCCCTGGTGGCTGCCCCCTGCAGCAGGGCCACGCCACCCCCTCCGGAGTACACATATCCAGAATTGTCTTACCAGTCGGAATGGAAGAATAGGTCCAGGTGTCTAGGCAGGGCTTCACAGAGCTTGGTCTGCTCAGTTTTCTGCTGTTTTTCTCTTCCCTCTCGCTCCATAGCCATGGCAGCAAGGAGGATGCTCATGCATGGAAGTGCAACGTGCTGTCATCAGGGAGCCAAGAGCCAGGAAGGCCTATCACCCCAGTCTGAGACAGCAGAGCTGCCAGGCGACTGCTCAGTCCTCTCTTGGCCCCCCTCCACACGACCTCTGGAAACCTGAACTCATTCCCTTGGTCACTGGTATGGTGAGAGAAGAAGCGATTGACAGCACCTCAGTCCTTTTTGTCACCAAGTCAACCTGAACTAGTTCCAAAACTTGGGTTACTGGTGGGGTGAGAGGCGAAGCAATTGACAGCATTTCAGCCCTCTGTGTCACCAGGCCGACCTAAACTCATTCCCACACTTGGGTCACTGGTGTGAAGAAAGGTGAAGCGATTGACAGCACCTCAGTCCTCTGTGTCACCAGGCCAACCAGAACTTTCTCACACTTGGGTCACTGGTGTGGTGAGAGGTGAAGCGATTGACAGCACTTCAGCCATCTGTGTCACCAGGCCAACCTAAACTCATTCCCACACTTGGGTCGCTGATGTAAAGAAAGGTGAAGCAATTGACAGCATGTCAGTCCTCTGTGTCACCAGGCCAACCAGAACTTTCTCACACTTGGGTCACTGGTGTGGTGAGAGGTGAAGCGATTGACAGCACCTCAGCCTTCTGTGCCACCAGGCTGACCTAAACTCATTCCCAAACTTGGGTCACTGGTGTAAAGAAAGGTGAAGCGATTGACAGCACCTCAGCCTTCTGTGCCACCAGGCCGACCAAAACTCATTCCCACACTTGGGTCACTGGTGTAAAGAAAGGTGAAGCGATTGACAGCACCTCAGCCCTCTGTGTCACCAGGCCAACCAGAACTTTCTCACACTTTTGGTTGCTGGTGTGGTGAGAGGTGAAGTGATTGACAGCACCTCAGCCTTCTGTGCCACCAGGCTGCACTAAACTTATGCCCATACTTGGGTCGCTGGTGTGGCGAGAGGTGAGGTGAGGTGACTGACAGTACCTCAGCCCTCTCTGTCACCAGGCAGACCTGAAATCGTTCCCATACTTGGATTACTGGTGTAGTGAGAGATGAGGTGATTGACAGCACTTCAGCCATCTCTGTCACCAGGCTGACTTGAAATAGTCCCCACACTTGGGTCGCTGGTGTGGTGAGAGATGAAGTGCGTGACAGCACTTCAGCCCTCTGTGTCACCAGGCCAACCTGAAATTGTTCCCACACTTGGGTCGCTGGTGTGGAGAGAGATGAGGTGATTGACAGCACCTCAGCCTTCTGTGCCACCAAGCAGTCCTACAATGGTTTATTTTTCTTTTCTTAGACACAGAAATAGTGTATTAGCCCAATTTTAAATACAAATGCAAAGAGAAATAACAGCATCACACTTACAAAAGCAAATCATAGTCATTTAAGGAATCTTTGGCTCTACAGAAACATGGACATTGCTTGCAGATAATGACCAAGGGGTCCATGTAGTCTGCCCACAAAGAGTATTCTGCCCATGCCACTGACCTATCATGTCGAGGGGGTCTAGCCACAAGGCCCACTCCCAAACCCTCTACCTCTCTCCCTATCTCCACATCCCTGGTGTGGGATTACTGGGGCCCCCTTAGCAGTTTAGACCTAGCATATGCCTAGCAACCTCTACCGTGGACCTGGGTTGTAATTTACAAAGGTTCATGTGTTTTGTTCTTTGTACCCCCAACCCTCTTCCTCTATAAATGAGACTGGTATACATCCTAAAGCCAAGGGTGGTGCCAACCTCTGAAATTATTGCTAAAAGTAAATGGTAAAGAAAGGGTGGTAGATGCATGGAATGGCTTACCACAAGAAGTGGTGGCTATGAATACAGTGCAGGGCTTCAAACAGGCATGGGATAGGCATAAGGGAGCAATACAAATGATTATGAATAGATAGGTCACTGACAGAGCAAAGGCCGATGGCACATTTATAAGGTAGATAAAGAAATGGGCAGACTGGATGGGCCTTGAGGTCCTTATCTGCCGTCAACTTCTATGTTTCTATGGTATGCCATATGTGAGTATTAGCTCCAGAGTTTAATGGGTGGGGGGTGAGTCTAACTTGCTGTAAGTGGCATGGGAGCTACATAAACACAAACACATAGAGAAATATAGCATCATATTTACCCCAAAAGGCGCTTCTGGAATCTTTGGTCCCATGGATTTATATGAAGGTGCATAGCCAAGCTCTGCATTAAAGTACATCACAGCATCTCCAGCAGTAACCTTAATGTAGCAGTAAACGTGACCATTTATTTATATATTTATATTGAATTCATGTGACCGAAGACTCCTGAAATGACTTATAGTTTTACATATTTTTACTGAAAGACATATAAAAGATGCACCATGGCCTCTAACCAAAATCTATTAAATTTTCTGCTTTGCTTCACAGTTGGAACCAATGATCTGAACCACAGTGGCAAAGGATGGACCCAGTTTCTACTGAATGTTCTGCTTTGCTTCACCAATGCAAGAGTTTTACCTGATGGAGACACTACTCAAACAGAGGATCTTAGCATTCCTCGTAGCTAGTGGCCAACAGGACCCCAAGCAGCACGGTTTTACAGCTGGTAGGTCATGCCAGACAAACCTGTTTGAGTTTTTTGACTGCATTAACAAGGTCGTGGATGATGGAGGGGTGATGGATGTGGTCTACCTGGACTTTAGCTAGGCCTTCAACTTAGTCCCACACAGAAGGCTAGTAAAGAAGCTAGACCACACAGGGGTTGGACTGGAAGTAGTTAGATGGGTACAAAATTGGTTACAGGCCAGAACTCAGAAGGGCAGACTAACGGAGCACTTTCATCAGAAGGTAGGGTGACCAGCGGTATTCCCCAGGGCTCAGTACTGGGACCTCAACTCTTCAATATTTTTATATCGGACATCACTAATGGATTAGAGGGAAAGGTCTGTCTGTTTGCAGAAGACACCAAAATATGCAATATGGTTGACACCCAAGAGGGAGTCGGCAAGATGGAAGCTGACCTCAAGAAACTTGAGGAATGGTCTGGAGCATCACAGCTGAGATTCAATGCCAAAAAGTGCAAAGTCATGCACATAGGGAAAAGACATCCAAATAAGGCATATCATCAGGGAGGGGACTTGCTGCCCCCAACCAAAAGCGCAATCTTGGAATCATAATCTCAGACAACTTAAAGGTGAGAAAACAATGTGAGAAGGCAGCATCGATGGCCAGCGCTATGTTGGGATACACTGGGAGGGGAATCACAAGCAGGAGGAGGGAAGTGGTCCTGCCACTGTACAGATCACTGGTTAGTCCTCACCTGGAGTACAGAGTTCAGTTCTGGAAGCCTCACCTCAGGAAGGACATTGGGGGGATGGAAACGGTATAAATAAGGGTGACAAAAATGATTTAAGGACTGCAGGATATGTCCTATGAGGACAGGCTGAGAGAAGTAAAGATGCACCCAATGGAACAGAGAAGAGAGAGGGGAGACATGATTGAGACATTCAAGTACGTTAAAAGGCATAAATAAGGTACAGTCAAATGAACTTTTTCAGTTCAAAAGGGAGAGCAGAAGCAGGGGACATGTTCTAAGGCTGCAAGCAGGGACGTTCTTTACCAGCACCAGGAAGTTTTTCTTTACGGAAAGGGTGGTGGACACCTGGAACAGCCTGCTTGCAGAGGTGGTGGGAGCTAACACAGTTGTAGGATTCAAGAATGCATGGGATAAACATAAGGGAGCCCTCACACCCCAGTGCAGCTAGTTTCTATGAAGGGTAGGTTAGGTAACAAAAAAAACAAACTGGACAGACTAGACGGACCTTGCGGTCTCCTGCCGTCACCTTCTATATTTCTGTTTTACCTACTTGATGACTCCCCTCAGTGTCTCACAGAACTCCTTACAACTACATCCACTGAAACTGAACTTCACAACATACTCTGACTAGGTCCATATCTCTGCCATTTCACCTTGCGTTGGTGTACGGCTTCATCCTGCATGTTGTCCATTTAGAAGAAAGGCATCTTCCCTGGTGTCATACAGAAGGCATTTACAGGTCTGCAGGCAATTCTGTCCAGTTGTAATCTTGTAATTACTGCAATTGTAACCCAGTTGCTGCACAGCAGCTACTAAAACCCATGGGTATCCTGTGAATGGTAAAGAAGTTATGGATGGGATTACTGTGGTGGCTGGGACTGTGGCCTATATCAAGGAGCCTATTTGTGTGCTGGAAGGTCAAGGCAGTTGGCTCCAATGATCTAAACCCCAAGGCAACTGGACCCAGTTTTTTGGTAAATCACTGTTGCAGTGCTTGTGTTTGGTGCTGGCTCCAACCCCCCAGGAGGCAAGGGGAACGCTGAATGTGTGTGTGTGTGTCTCTTTGACTGACCTCTGCCTCAGCACTGATCATAGTTTCTGTGTGATGGAGAACCAGCTACACCCAAATGTCTCCTTTTCTACTTGCTGCAACAAGGGGAAACATAACCACCATTTTGAAGCCGCCCTCAAATAAAAGCCACACAGGAAAAAAGATTATTAATACAAGCCGCCCCCCCGATTTGAAGCCACAGAGTCTAAGGGGGGGGCAGCTTGAAAACGGTGAAGTAATATGTACTCCGTAAAGTCACTCCAAATCATTACTCTCTTTCCCAACAGTCAAACAGCCTTTCATTCAAGCATCAAGATGCTTTGCCACAGTACCTATTTTTCTAAGAGTTCGGTATTCTACATCGGTGTCATCATTTCTGGGACCACGAGGTCACTCTAGAGTACAATGCCAGTAACACATTGAGAAGGAACTACCAGAACCAGTAAAAAAAAAAAAAAAAAAGGATTTCCTTTCACTCCTTTCAGTTTGGACTTTGGAATGTTTAAGTTGCAAGCAGGGACCAAACTGAGGGAGTGTTTAAATCAGCACGCGAGTAATGAGGTAAGTGAGTGACTGAGGTGGGGAAGAGACAACACTGAGAAACTAACACAGATTAAGGAGCATAAGCTTCTGTTTTTTATCATACAAGCAGGTGAATAAAGGAGAGTTTTGTGTCATCTTACACTGATTTTGCACAGACTAACAAGGAGTGGGGCTTAGAAAAAAAATGTCTTGACGGTCAGCTGGCAGTTTAGTAGTCAAAGCCACCCCCAAATATTAGCCATAACCGTTCAGAGCCATGGCTCAAAACAGAAAAATGTAATAGAAGCCGCGGCTTCAAAATGGTAAAATATGGTAACTGCTGATACCCCTTATTAAAGTCACCTTAAGAAATGGTGAAAAGTGCCACCAAAGTCATGGACCAAATGGCAAATGTCATAAAACTAACTAACCATATGAGAAAAGTGCCACTGAAGTAACTGACCATATAGCACAAGGCAGTTGGCACCAATGATCTGAACTGCAAAAGCAAGGGATGGACCCAGTTTGTTGGTAAACCACTGCTGTACAGGGAGGGACAGAGAGGGAGGGAGAGAGAGAGTGTGTGTGTGTGTTTTTGAGTGGAGGGCTAGCGGCATGCCATGGTGCAAAGGCATGACGAGCAGTAGGCGGTGACGCCATAGTATAACACACTGGTAAATCATCACCTGGAGTACTGAGGGACAAAGATGGTGCATGGCTTGCACCACAAAACATATGGAGGAGAGCCTAAGGGACCTCAATATGTACTCACTGGTAAAAGGACAGCGTAAGGGGGACATGATAGAAACTTTCAAGTGCCTTAAGGGCATAAACAGGGTGCAGGTGGGAGACCTTTTCTGATGTAGAAAAGACACTAGAACAAGGGGGCACGATATGAAATTGGAAGGGGTTGATTAAGGGGGAAATGTGAGGAAATTCTTCTTCACAGAGAAGGTACTGGACACTTGGAATAGTCTGCCAAAACAGGTGGTGAAAGCAAGCACAGTGAAGGGTTTTAAACATGCCTGGGACAGGCATGAGGGAAACTTGAACAGGGAGGGAGCCATCAAAAGCCATTGATCACATAGGGTCAGTGGCAACATACACATATTGGGTTTATGGACAGAAAGGATGTGCCTAGTGGTCCTTATCCGTCAACAATTTCTATGTTTATAGTTAAAATAAATGAGGCCTAGCCCAAGATGACTAAAACAAACACTAGAAACACTCTGGATACAGAAGTTGATACCAGCCCATTTACAGAAGAAAGGGTTCTGAAAGAACTCTAAAAATTGAAGGTGTACAAAGCAATGGGGCCTGATGGGATTCATACCAGAATTCTAAAAGAACTAAGGGTAGAACTAGTGACACCACTGACTACACTCTTTAACAAATCATTGGAGAATGGGGTGGTACCCGAGGACTGGAGGAGGGCAGATGTGATTCCCCTTCACAAAATTGGGAGCAAGGCAGAAGCAGGAAACTACAGACCTGTTAGTTTAACCTCAGTGATAGGGAAAATGATGGAATCACTTCTGAAGGAAAGAACTGTCTAGTATCTAGAGGCCAGAGGGGCACAGGACCCAAGGCAGCATGGATTCACAGCAGGAAGGTCATGCCAGATGAATCTGATAGATTTCTTTGACTGGGTGACCAAAGTAGTAGATCAGGGAGGGGCTGTGGACATGGCCTACCTAGCCTTTAGCAAGGCATTTGACACAGTCTCACACAAAAGATTAATATACAAGTTAGCCAGCCTGGGAGTGGGTCCCAAGATGACAGCCTAGGTAAAGAATTGGCTGGAGAATAGAACACAGACAGTAATAGTAAATGGAGTCCACTCTGAAGAAAGGGGGTTACTAGTGGGGTACCGAGGGTTCAAGGATTAGATCAGTCCTCTTCAATGTCTTTATGCTTACATTGCAGAGGGACTGAAGGAAAGTATGTCTCTTTGCAGATGACACAAGATCTGCAACAGAGTTGATGCACAAGGTGGGGTGGAAAGGATGAGAAGGGACTTGTCAAGGTTAGAGGAATGGTCAAATGTATGGCAGCTTAGATTCAATGCTAAGAAGTGCAAGGTAATGCACCTGGGAAACAAAACCCAGGGGAAGAGTACACAATGGGGGTGAGATACTAACAACAACAAAAATGGAAAAGGACCTGGGGGTAGTCATATCAGATGACCTAAAGGTGGGCAAGCAATGTGAGAGGGCAGCAAGGAGGGCTGGGGGGATACTTGTATGCATAGGGAGAGGCATCACCAGTAGAAAACAGGAAGTTATTATCCCTCTGTACAGACAGCTGGTGAGACCCCATCTGGAGTACTGCGTGCAGTTCTGGAGACCCAATCTCTGCAAAGACATAGACAGGATGGAAGCTGTCCAGAGGAGGGCAACTAAAATGGTGCAGGGTCTGCACCAGAAGACATATGAAGACAGACTTAAGGAGCTTAATATGTATAGCCTCGAGGAAAGGAGGGAGAGGGGGGACATGATAGAAACTTTCAAGTACCTCAAGGGAATCAACAAAGTCCAAGAGGGTAGCATCTTTCAAAAAAAGAGGTGTGGAAGAACAAGGGGGCATAATTTGAAGATGGGGGGCAGCTCAGAGGTAATTTAAGGAAGTATTTTTCACAGAGAGGGTTGTGGATGCATGGAACGGCCTTCCAGAGGAGGTTGTGGAGTCAAAAACAGTGGTGGAATTCAAGAATGCATGGGACAGTCATAAGGCAATTCTAGGGGGTTGGGGTAGGAAGAAGTAGGCTGCTGGTTAACTAGGATCTGCAGCTTATCCATTAGGTAGGGAAATGGGCTGACTGGGTGGGCCAAGCGGTCCTTATCTGCCATCAAATTCTATGTTTCTATATGCCACATGGAATCAGAAAAGTGTGATGCAATAAGAATTTATTTTTTGACAGACAAGGGTGGCACTGTTCTCCACCAGAGCCAAACGAAAGAAAAATGTGTGCAGAGCAGAACGTGCATGGAAACAGCTTGATGGTGAACACCATGGACACAATAAATATAACAGCAGGGGGTTCAGAAGGAAAGGGAAGAGGGGTCTGGTATCTATTCAGCATGAAGGTCACACTTGAGAAGAAGGTAAAGCTGTGTGCCCCAAAGGGACATGGGTAACAAGGTCATAGCAGTTCCTACCAGGGTGTACTGTAACTTAATAGTTATGTGACTTGGTGGGCCATGTCTCCAAGGAGGTGGGGACAGTGCCAAGTCTGGTTCTGTACAATACATGGGTAGTGTGGCCAGAGCAGTTTCTACCAGTGTGCACTGTAACTTTATAGTTATGTGACTCAGTGTATATTTAGACACCTTGATGGGCCACACCTCCAGGAGGGTAGGAACAATACCAAGTCTGGGTCTGTATAATACATAGGTAGGGTGGCCAAAGCAGTTCCTACCAGGGTGCACTGCAACTTTTGTTAGACACCTCAGTGGATCATAGTAGAGCATGCCTCCAGGGGTGTGGGACAGTTTGGGGTGCAGGTGCGTTCCCTTCAATAAGTTTTAAATCCTGTTCATGATTGAGGGGATGGTATATAGATGCATGTACAATCTAACAGTTTCAAAAGGACCAGCCACACAACCAAATATCTTTAAATAACGCTTCTCCTTAATTCAGGAAGGTTTTTCTGTCACACTCCCAAATGATGCCAAACGCTGCATAACATCAGTCAAAAATACACAGTTGTACTGCATCTATTCCAAATAGAAATAAACAATTACAGCAGTGTAACACAATGTACACCTGCTCTGAGCACAGTTCAGTATGAATGCTGCAAAAGAACTGAGCCAATGAAGGTAAAAAATTCACTGTGAAAAAAAAGTGTTTTACCTTGATAAAAAAGGAAACAGAATACAAGAGACAATAGAGAATAACCAGTAGGGACAAGAGCCAGTCTTGAACGCTGGTTTATAAGTCTATGATTCAACTAATTTTCAGATCCTAGCCCCTGAGGAAGCCCCTAGAGGGGAAACGCTGGGATTATCACTAGAAATACCACCAACAGCTTAATCTGGTTCAAGGTCAGTTGGCATTCATCTGTATCCCCCTCCCCGGGTCGTGCCTGAAAATAGGCAGGATTTGTCTAGTGCACTTACCTGGTCAACAAAAGCTAAATAAATAAATAAATCCAGGGGTGTGGGGATAGTGGCAAGCCTGGGTTAATGCAATATATGGGTAGCGTAGCCACAGCAGTTCCTACTGGGATGCACCATAAATTTATAGCTAGGCACATCGGTGGGTTATGCCTTCAAGGGTGTGGGGGCCAATGCTAAGTCTGAACCTGTACAATATAAAGTGGGAGGGGGTGCTCCCAGAAGTGATGTATCGTCTTATTACACTAAACACAGGAGTCATGTCTAAGGTTAGTGCCCAGCCCTTCTCTCCACACGGCAACAGTAGCAGAGATGGCATGTGGTGGGGGTTGTGTCACATTGCTGTAATTGTTTATTGTTTCTATTTGGAATAGCTAGAGTAAAACTGTTCTATCTGTTATTGGTAGAGATGTCGTGTGGAGGGGTTGTGTCACACTGCTGTAATTGTTTATTTCTCTTTGGAATAGCTGCAGTACAACTGTTCTATCTGTTATTGGTAAAGATGGCATGCGGTGGGGGTTGTGTCACACTGCTGTAACTGTTTATTATTTCTGTTTGGAATAGCTGCAGTAAAACTGTGCTTTTTTGACTGATGTCATGCAGCACACATGCTTTTCAGTAACACTGACTTAGTAGCTAGAAGCAGGTAATATACTGCAAAAGGATTTTCGTTTCTCGAACTCTATTGTAAGCAACCCTGCAGGATGGGAAATATGCTTTCAAAGTGCAGGGTTAACACAGAAATATAGATATTTACAGGCAGAAAACAATCTGAGGAACAACCAACATGTGTGCTGAAAGCAGCAAATCCAGGTGCCATCCAAGATCAGCCCTGATAGCAGAAAGGCAATGAAGGAGCACTCACCATGGAAAATAGAGCTGCAAGGAAGATTTAAGTAATAATGTAGCACATGGAAGCTAATCCAGTGAAACACAGAACAAAAGAAAAGGTCTGCAGTCCAGCCGCATTGCCTGGGCTCCACAGCAAATAGGTGTGGCATACCTAAACTCAATGCATCACCCTGTAGATACCCCCCTGTATGGGACCATGTTCCACCTCTATGCCCCTCTGACCCACCACCACTACCTGACCCCTGAATCTGTCCTATCTGGACTTGAACCCAGCTACAGAATTTGCATTTACCACACTGCCAGGCAACCATTCCATCTGTTAGCCACCCATTCTGTGAAGAATCCTAGAAAATGCCTCTGAGGGAGGGAAAACCATGGAGGGGTGGAGACACAGTGGAAGGAAATAAGAAAGGACATAATTAGGGCAATGACCCTCTGTAGGAAAGAAGTAAGAAAAGGAGACCATTATGGCCCTCAAAGAGGCAGTGAAACAAGAAAGGGCAACTTTCAAAGGTACAAGGAAACTCAAAAGGAAGACAGCATGGGCGAATACCAGTCCAGGCACAAGGAAGCAGTTATAGCAGTTAGGAGAGCTATGGCACAAGCAGAAGAAAGGACTGCACAGGAAGTAAGGGGATAAGACTTGTTTCCAATACATCAGTGAGAAGAGAAAAACTAGGGTTAAGGCAAGAAGGGTGCAAGGGTGACTGTGTGGAAGGAGACCGGTCACAGGACAGTGATCATAGATTGGGGGTGACGCTAGATACCAGAGAAAGGATAGGGGGACAGGGATCAGAGGGTGGTGGGGGGGTGCCACTAGACACCAGGGCAACATGGATGGAGAATGGATGGTGGGGGCTCCCACTAGACACCAGGGAAAGATATAGGGTGACGGGGGTTCCACTAGACACCAGGGAGAAATATGAGAAGGGGGCCACTAGATAGCAGATAAAATTACATTACTACAGGGATGAGGGTCAAAGGGCTGGGGTGCCACTAGACACCAAGAAAAAATATATTAATACACGGAAGGGGATCAGAGGGTGGGGGTGCCACTAGTCCCCAGGGAAACATAGGGGAAAGAGGATCGGAAAGGGGTGCCACTAGACACCAGGGAAAATTACATTAATATGAGGAGAGGGATTGGAGGCTGGAGGTGCCACTAAATTACAGGAAAAGATATACTGAGACAGAGATTGGAGGGCAGAGGTTGCCACTAGACACTAGGGACACATATAGAATGGACCTCCTTTGTCATTCCTTCTGTCGCTTTGCTTTAGATCGCTCACTTCTTACTCACCACTGCTCCTTTTACTCCGCCCTTTCTCTCTCTCTTTCTCTCTCTCCCCTCTCTTGAAGCCATGCACCTTTCTCACTGTGCCTGTTTTTTATCCAGATTCTGGTTTGGCTCCCTTCCCTCTTACGTCAGGTCCTACCTGTCTCCTCCTCCTCCTTCCTCCTTCTTTCTACCCTCTCCACAACACCATTCCTCTCTCTCCCTCTCTCTCTCTCTCTTCCCTCTTGAAAATCTACTGTTGGTCAGTCTTCTTTTTCCTACCATCCTCCTAAACTTTGGTCTTCTCTTCTCATTTCTATTCATTCTGCCTCTTCTCCTTCCTCTCTAAGGTCTCTTCTTTCTGTGCACTGTTATCCTTCCTGCAATTCGACACGACCCTGTTCCTTGTATACTCTCTCCCTACTTGTTACTGTTTGTCCTCCTTCTCTCCCTCTCTAGTTTTCCTCCATTTCATGCCGTTTCAATACTTTTTTCTTCTCATATAAAATATATTGTTACATTTTTTTAATTGCATTCAGTCCTAAACTGCCTCCAATATTTGCAATTCTGCATGTCTGTCTGAATCACCATATCTGACTTTTGTACTTCATTATTATACGGATTACTCATCTCCTCTCCCCCGGGACACATCTGGAAGTGAGCTGATAGAAGCTCAGTATGTATTTCCTGGTTAAACTTAAAATAAATAAATACAGGGGGGGACAGGGATCAGGTGCCACTAGACACCAGGGAAAATTACATTAATATGGGGGTGGGGATCGGGTGCCACTAGACACCAGGGAAATTACATTAATATGGGGATGGGGATCAGAGGTGGGGATCGGGTGCCACTAGACTGCAGAGAAAATTACATTAATGTGGGGGTTGGGATCAGAGGTGGGGGATGCAACTAGGGAAAATTACATTAATATAGGGGTGAGGATCGGAGGTGGGGGATGCAACTAGACACCAGGGAAAGCTACATTAATGTGGGGATCAGAGGTGGGTGATGCAACTAGACATTAGGGGAAATTACATTAATATGGGGGTGGGGATCAGAGGTGGGGGATGCAACTAGGGAAATGTGAGTCACAAACTGAAGAATCAAAGGTAAGCATGCTACAATGCCATTCAATGGGGTTTTCAACTTATACAATATGATAGGGCTGTGAATATGCAAACAACATAATTACATTAATATGGGGGTGTGGATCGGAGGTGGGGGATGCAACTAGACACCAGGGAAAATTACATTAATATGGGGGTGGGGATCAGAGGTGGGTGATGCAACTAGACATTAGGGAAAATTACATTAATGTGGGGGTGGGGATCAGAGGTGGGGGATGCAACTAGGGAAAATTACATTAATATGGGGTGGGGATCGGAGGTGGGTGATGCAACTAGACATTAGGGAAAATTACATTAATGTGGGGATCGGAGGTGGGTGATGCAACTAGACATTAGGGAAAATTACATTAATATGGGGGTTGGGATCAGAGGTGGGGGATGCAACTAGGGAAATGTGAGTTGCAAACTGAAGAATCAAAGGTAAGCATGCTACAATGCCATTCAATGGGGTTTTCAACTTATACAATATGATAGGGCTGTGAATATGCACACAATATAATTATATTAATATGGGGGTGGGGATCAGAGGTGGGGGGATGCAACTAGACACCAGGGAAAATTACATTAATGTGGGGATGAGGATTGGAGGGTGGGGAACGCCACTGGACACCATGGAAACATTATACAAATACAGAGCTGGTGATCAGAGGGTGGTGGGGTGCCACTAGACACTAGGTAAACACCATGCAAACATGGGGCTGGCGATGGGTGGCGGGTACCACCAGACACCAGGGACACACTATACAAACATGGGGCTGGTGAATGGAGGGTGGCAGATACCACCAGACACCAGGGAACCACTATATACATATGGGACCGGTGATCAGAGGGTGGGAGGGCAGTGCCACTAGATACCAGGAAAACACTCTAAAAATACGGGGCCAGATATTGGAGGGTGAGGGGTGCCATTAGTCCTGAGAATTGTCCTTGGGATCAGTGCACATACCTGGTTATCAACTAAAGAAATAATGAATTAAATAGACACCAGGGAAACACTATATACATGTTGGGCTGGGGACTGGAGGGTGGAGGTGCCACTAAAGACCAGGGAAACAAATACAGGGCCTGATATCGAAGGGTGGGGGGGTGCCACTAGACACTAGAGAAACACTATACAAATACGGGACTGGCGATTAGAGGGTGGGGGGAGCCATTAGACATCAGGGAAACATTACATATATAATGGGGACAGCGCTCGGAGGGTGGGAGGTCAGGGTGCAGGGGTCAGATCAGCCAGAGACCATATGCATTTTTACAGGTTTATAGAAGAAAAATAAAACAGTGTCATGTTTCTAAAATTAATATGGGGGTGGCATCGCACCCGGAAGTGAACCAGAAGTGAGAGCAGAGAAGGAAAATAGTGCACTGGTGGGGGGCAACACTATGGTCAATGGACAGGACTGCATGTCCATAAACTCCATTGTGGAAGGGCGCAGTGCAAGTATCTGGTCACGTTTCCATATTCTCTTCTCTCTACTATGTAATAGCAATACGCCAGCATAGCTCTGCTCTGCAGCCATACAAACTAGAAGACACATGCAAAGATTTCCAGAGTTTAGAAGGTGGCCGGGTACCCCGCGGGGAGGGGGTAGCACCTGGAAAATTCCAGGTATCCAGGTAGGACAGTCCGACTCAGTCTCATCATGACTACTGTAATTCATTCTCTTCTCTGGACTTCCCAAAGTCCTTTCTCTCTCAATAACAAAATGTTTATAATAACTGGGGAGAAACCTGGTTATAATTCATCATTATAACCTGTGGGTTATAATGGCAAACATGCACCAGGTTTTTCCTCGTACTGAGTGTGCGCAGCGACCGATCCTTCATTCCTCAGTGCTGGCCACCATTCCACAGCTCTGCCCAGTTCACCGCATTCACAGTCAGCGGCAGTAAGTTATTTTTAAAATAATAAACAACTGAGCAGCATTTTGTTTTACATTATTTAGCTAAGTAAAAAAACTCTAGCCAGAGCTCACAGGGCTGTGAAGAGCTACCAAATGACTAAAGTTACACATGTGCGTAGAAATAATGCAATGCCCGGGTGTAACTTGCCCATTTTTTGGAGTTGTTATACCAAATTTTCAACATGGGCTTTTTGGGACCCCTCCTCGTAAAGAGCACCAGTGTCATTTTGTTCCCTTGTCCCAAAAGGTGATTTCACAGAGCGAACGTACTATTCTGTGCCACAGGTGTGAGAACGCATTTTGAGCAGGTTGTGGAAAATGACAGCTGTACCATTTTGAAGAAGGTGTGCAAAAATGGCAATGTTGAAAATGTGGAGTGAAAATATTAAAAACTGGTGAAGCTGCCGGCCCGGTGGCACTGAGGGCTGAGGCGCTGAATGCCACACCTCGCCGCACCGTGACCCGGTACAGGAATGGATTTGCTGTCAAGGAAGTGTGGCGCAAGGGAAGACTGAGCATGCCACAACTGCTCTCCTCCCTCTGGGGTGGGTGGGTGGGGGAACTGCATCACTTGCAGCGGCAACTGGCAGAGGCCAGATGCAGTACAGGTGTGTGCACACTTAAGGGGTGGAGCATGGCAGGCGTCTGGTGACGCTATTGCACTTTCAGCTCCAAAGGTGAGAAAATGGCGGAAATTGCAGGGCGACCGTGGCAGCTGATGGCTGCGCCCTGCACCCCTCAGACATGAGAGGTGCACCCCTGGGTGTCTGTGCCCCAGGTCCCTGTGGGGGAGGATCCAGTGTCCTGGTGAGGTGAGAGCACGTGTCACATGCACCAGACCTGGTCCAGGGTGAGGGTGCTGGCAGCCGGGCGATCGCTGGGACCGCTCTGCAGAAGAGGAGCAATAGAGTTGCGATAAAAAAAAAATTGGCTAAGTTAAGTGCATGCGTAGAAACTGCGTAGCGCACACTCGTAATGCAGTCATTTTTTTTGAACTTTTCACCAAATTTGCAACATGGGCTTTTTGGGACCCCATCTCGTGAACAGTGGCACTGTCATTTTGTGAATCAGTCCTGAAAGGTGATTCCATGCAGCGACCGTGAAATCACCTTTCGGGATAGAGTAACAAAATGATAGTGACAGTTTTCACGAGGTGGGGGTCCCTAGAACCCCATGTTGAAAATTTGTGGCAAAAATTCCAAAAAATGGCTGATTTATCAGCATAAGTTGAAAACCCCATTGAATGGTATTATAGCATGCTTGCCTTTGATTCTTCAGTTTGCGGCTCAGCTTTGAAGACTGCAGACATGTTCCAGTCCAGAGAAAAAGAGACAGTGCCGACCTCTGGAGGTAAGTATGGGGTAAAGGGGGGGGGTTGTTCAGTGGGAGGGTTGGGATGGGGCAGGGGACTGGAGTGACAATGAGGGACCATTTTATTTTGACAGAAAAACCACACAGCTGGAGCAACGAGGGACCGTTTTCTTTTTTACAGAAACAAAAATTAAAGAAAACATTTAGGCACACTGGGAGGGCTCCCAGTGTGCCACATGACTGGGGAATTGTACATTATGCCAACACAGGATTGGGCACCCGAAGTCAGCAGGGATGGGGAAGAAAAAAAGTTAGGCACACTGGGGTGGGCCCCAGTGTGCCGCATGAGTGGGTGATATAATGCCGACATCGGGACTGGGCGCCCATGTCGGCGGGTAAAATGACAAATCTTTGGGCACACTGGGGTGGGTTTCCAGTGTGCCACATGAATTGGGTGTGGTCCACAGAATGTCTCAGAGCTGGCTGCAGCGATACAACTGCCCATGCGCAGCACTCACACATGCGCAGTTGCGGTGAATGACAGTTCGCGATTTACAACATGACGCCAGTGGAACTGCACATGCACGTGAGTCGCAAATGTTCATCAGGAGCCACGGACTGCACTGAAACCCAACTGGTCCACGGCTCCGTAGAAATATCTTTATTGTACATAGTTGCTGTGGCAAGAAAACGCTCCCCAGCAATTATATAAAAAAGGCTGGGTAGGGGTGTAAAACTCGGATTTTACACACCCCAGGGGTGGATGCTTAATAACCCTCGAGTCAGCCTGGGGTTTATGTGCCATCCCACCCCTCGGGACTGTGCAAAATCTCATTTATAACCCCCAACTCAGCCATTATTCTATATGTAATACATACACCTGTCTGATCACCCACTCTTGGAATGAAGACCCCAGGAACTAAATCCACTGTCATGCCCACCAACTCTCACTTCCATTCCATGGTCACTATAAAAATAGCCTGTTCCTTTAAAAAAAATTCTTCATAACTTTACTCATTAATGTCTTTCTGACATCATCACTACATCCACGTAATCCCATATTCCCTACTCCTCCAACTCTGCACTTTTTCCCTATTACTCCTAAACTCCTCTCAACAACAGTTGGAAAAATCCCATATAAACTCATTATCTAGCTGTCCACTTACTGCTCGGAGTGTCTTCAAAATGATTCTTCTGCTCTGCAGTGTTTTTTTTTTCCCTCTACATCACCATGTGGGCATCCCTCATCCATCTCAAACAGCGATAACAGTTGCTCCTTTGGGATATTGTATCATACGGATCAAAACGAGCAGATATTGGTTAATATAAATGTCATTTATTAACAGAGCTAGATAAATGTAAAAAGAGGCTTTAGGAAATGTCTGAATTGCACCTGTAGTTACTCATACTTGAAAACTGACAGATGATGGTCCATGACCGCACCAGTAATCCATCACAAATTACAGATAAAGACAGTTCATCTCTGAAGCCAAATTATTACTTTAACACTTCCACAGTCCTTGACACTGTTCTCTCCTTGCTTACATTGTCCTACTCACACCTTTGTCTCCGTATTTACATATTCCTGTAATTCTGCCTCTCACACATTTACATATTCCTGTACTACATGTTCTCTCCATACCTACATATTCCCATGCCCACTGTTCTTTCCGTACTTACATATTCCTGTAACCCTGTTCTCTCACACGTTTACATATTCCTGTACTACATATTCTCTCCATACCTACATATTCCCACACCCACTGTTCTGTCCATACTTACATATTCCTGTAACCCTGTTCTCTCACACATTTACATATTCCTGTACTACATATTCTCTCCATGCCTACATATTCCCATGCCCACTGTTCTTTCCTTACTTACATATTCCTGTAACCCTGTTCTCTCACACATTTACATATTCCTGTACTACATATTCTCTCCATACCATAATATTCCCATGCCCACTGTTCTTTCCATACTTACATATTCCTGTAACCCTGTTCTCTCACACGTTTACATATTCCTGTACTACAATTAAATATCCAAAACATCTGCAGAGCCACCAGGTGTAAGCTTGGCCTTGCCTACAGGGCCAAATACAACCTGACTCCGGGAGCGAGGCTGGTACTTGCGAGGGGAGTGCTTCTCCCCTCCCTTAGTTATGGATACCACCTATTTGCCAGGTCACCTCAAATCCATCTTAATCGGTGGAACACGGCATATAATGATATCTGTCGGTTTGCACTTGCTGCTCCCAAACTCACCCACCGATGTGAGCTCTATAACAAACTCAACTGGCTCCCCTGCGGAATTCCTGATCCTTGGTGTGGAAACTTTACCAGGAAAGTGCTTTACGCACGGGCATACCGTCGGGACTGGCGATCTCCTCCCAAAACTGGGACGCCATCCCCTACCAGCTCAGGTCACAGACACTGAGTTGTAAGTTCCCCTACTCGGGACCCTTATGGGGATCGTGACTTGCCGCTTTGTGCCTAGGCTCTGGAACTCCATTCTGGACTCTCTGCCTGCCCTTCCCATGGGACCTTTCGCTCCTCCCTGTGGTCCCACCTAAAACAAACGACAAGATGTGACTGCTCCTAGTCTCTGTAATGTAATACTCTGCAGTCCACTATTGTCCACTCTGAGTCCATGATGGTCTATGAAATATGTATTCAATGATTCTAATGTCTATCTATGTCCTGTAACAATTTGTACTATGTGTGGCAGTATCTCTGCCCTTATACAAGCGTTGTTATAGCTGTTTTTTACTGTATCATGCTGTTTCTCCAATGTTGCCATGTATGTATACTGTATGTTTTGTGCTCTCCCGGGTCGTTCCTGAAAATAGGCATACTACTTGTCTAGTGTACTTACCCGGTAAACAAAAGCTAAATAAATAAATATTCTCTCCATACCTACATATTCCCATGCCCACTGTTCTTTCCATACTTACATATTCCTGTAACCCTGTTCTCTCACACATTTACATATTCCTGTACTACATAGTCTCTCCATACCTACATATTCCCACGCCCACTGTTCTTTCCATACTTACATGTTCCTGTAACCCTGTCCTCTCGCACGTTTACATATTCCTGTACTACATATTCTCTCCATACCTACATATTCCTGCGCCCACTGTTCTTTCCATACTTACATGTTCCTGTAACCCTGTCCTCTCGCACATTTACATATTCCAGTACTACATATTCTCTCCATACCTACATATTCCTACGCCCACTGTTCTTTCCATACTTACATGTTCCTGTAACCCTGTCCTCTCGCACGTTTACATATTCCTGTACTACATATTCTCTCCATACCTTCATATTCCCGCGCCCACTGTTCTTTCTATACTTACATATTCCTGTAACCCTCTTCTCTCGCACGTTTACATATTCCTGTACTACATATTCTCTCCATGCCTACATATTCCCACGCCCACTGTTCTTTCCATGCTTATATGTTCTTGTAACCCTGTTCTCTCACACATTTACGCATTCCTGAACTACATATTCTTTCCATACCTACATATTCCCACGCCCACTGTTCTTTCCATACTTACATATTCCTGTAACCCTGTTCTCTCACACATTTACATATTCCTGCACTACATATTCTCTCCATACCTACATATTCCCACACCCACTGCTCTTTCCATACTTACATATTCCTGTAACCCTGTTCTCTCACACATTTACATATTCCTGCACTACATATTCTCTCCATACCTACATATTACCACGCCCACTGTTCTTTCCATACTTACATATCCCTGCACATGCTATTCTCACCATACGGATATATTCTTGTAACCCCTCTTCTTTTTGGACTAACGTTCCTATACACCCTGTTATCTCGGTATTTCCATACTCTTGCACACTCTGTTCTTACCACACATACAGTACATATCCCTACAGACCCTATTCTGTTCAAACTCACTTTTTTCCACCTCCAGTTCTCTCCATACTTACACATTTCATCACCCTCAGTTCTCACCATGCTTATAACATATCCCCACACATCATGTTCTCTCCATCCTTACATATCACTGCACCCCTGTTCATTACATATAGCATAACTAGGGTTGTGTGTTTATTGAGATTTTACACCCCTTCCCGAGACGCTACATGCTACAGAAACTCCCGAGACTGAAGCTCGAGGGGGTTATTTAAGCATCCAACACCTCGGGGTGTGTGTAAAATCTCTAGTTAAACACACCACCCCATGTTTTATTTTATACAATTACTAGGAAGCATTTTCTCGCCACAGCAGTTGTATAAAATAAACAACTGCAGTCCACTACAGATGAAGGGCCATCAGTGTCTGTGACGTGACGGGCCGCTGAAACAGTTTATTTATATATATATATATATATATATATATATTTTTAACCAAGGGCTCAAAAGTGGAAATGTTTAACCCGAGAGGTAAGTTGTTGTTTTTTAAATAGCCACTTATCGCTGAGTGATGGTGGCAGAGTTGATAGTGGGCAATGTTCGGCGCTGGGTGCACGGAGAGGGGATGCAGATACATGCATAGAGTACAGTAAACCCAGCGCGTGTTCGGCGATATAACCCACAGGTTATAATGGCAAATTATTGCTGGGTCCACTTATGGGAGAAAACACTCCCAAGTTATTATAGAAACATAGAAACTGTCAGCAGATAAGAACCGCTAGGCCCATCCCGTCTGCCCGCAGGCCCTATACACGGATGCGTCCATTCACCCCAAGTCATTATAGAATGAGAAACATAAAAACACTGAAGTGATTACAGGCAGAAAATGATCAATAGTCCATCCAGACTGCTCTTTGTCCTATCTACTTGCACTCTAGCCTATCAATGGGTGGGCTTAGTCTGAACCCTCTGTAAGCAGCTCAGATTGTTAAGTAGATTTATCCCCTTCCCACTTCCTTTGCTTCCACTGTTATCAGCCCCTTGTACCTGTCTCACCCCCACTTTAAATCCCTGCACCATCTCTGCCTCCGCCACCTCCCTTGGCAAACTATTCCACTTGCCCACCACCTTCTTCATGGAGAAGTACTGCCTCACGTTGCTCCAGAACTTAACACCGGACAATCTGTATCTATGTCCCACTGCACATGCCCCTTAGCTGAGTTTATAAAATGGGAAAAAAATTTCCTGCATTTTGGTGGCTAAGAGGTACCATTTGCCGTGTCCTTATCAGGATATATATATACTTGCAACTGGTACTACTTATGCCAACCAAATTGCTGCACACTCTGAAATCAGTGCCTGCCACGGCTCTCCCGCTGCAGCTCCACAACTGGCATTAGATGGAACCGCAAAAGCTGTACCAGGAATGCTCTGCCACTATGACGGAGGTCACACTGTGTCCAATGTCCCCAGTTCCTGTACCGCAGACATTAAATACTGATCACCCCCCACAAGAAACAACACTTCACATTTTAAAATTTAATTTTCTGGAATAACGGACCAGCTTTGTCATTACTCCATATGAGCCTCGCTCTAACTGTGGGATTGGAGGAGTTCAGCCTGCCCGCTTGGAAATCCATCAGCTCAGCCATCACATTTCATGGCCATATAACTCAGTTTTTTAGTGTTTTGTTTTAGGCATATTAAAAACCCACACATATAGAATCAGGTAACTACTGAATGTTCCGATGAAACCGCAGTGATCGGGAAGTCGTGCTGGAGAAACGTGAGGCACAAACCGCTTGGTACGGTGCCTGCAGAGGGACACGCTTGCTCCAGCCCAACATCAAACAAGTGACTGGCTTGCAGTCACAGAAGACAACACTCATCCATACAACCATAAAAGCTATAAAACAACATCCATTAAAAGAAAAAATTCTAAGTAAACCATTCCATCTTTCTGTCTGTGTCTAAGCACTGGTTACTGCAACTAACATGGGACGCGCTCGCGCCTACTTCTCTGAGTGTACCTCGGTGGGCATTTTTTTAGTTGTTATAAAACACGGTCAAAATAAGAGATATGAAAAAAAGAAAGCAAATAAAAATCATGTTCAGAAGGCTTGTGTGTGTGGGGGGTGGGGGTGGGGGGAGACAGACACCACAGCCCTCTAATGGATCTTAAACATGTAAATTACAATACACTGACAAGGACTATTTTTTTGGTTTTTCTTCTATGATATCTTATTTTTACTCTTTTTAATATAAACTTTTTATGTGTAATTTTTCCTTAACTTTTTACTAAAGAACCCATTTTATAAGCGGAATAAGACACTCAGAGGTGTGGTTTATGACCTGATAAGAGCACTTCCCAGGTGGTTAATGTTCTTATTAGGCCATAAACCTCAACTCATCGTGTCTTATTCCTTACTTAAAAGACTGTTGACAATGCACCCTGCTGATCTCCTTAAGATACTTGAATGTTTCTGTGATTTCTTTCCTTTACCCTCTGGACTGGAGTACTTCAGCCTCCTCAGCTTTTGTTTTATCACGTCTGTCCTACATAACATCTATCATTTTGGTGGCCTTCTTCTGCACTGTTTCCAGGCAATCTCTGTATCATTTCAGCACTCTCCCTCCTCTCCTGAAGTGAGTACTTTAGCCGACTCAACCATTTCTATATACCATGTTAACATTTTAGTGGTCTTCCTCCATACTGTTTTCAGGCAATCCCTTTATCATTTCTCCTCTTTCCCTTCTAGCCTCAAATAACTGCTTCACCAGCCTCTGCCTTTCATCATAACACCTGCCCTGCATACCATGTATAATTTTGGTGGCCCTCCTCTGCAGTGTTTCCAGATGATCTGTGTCTCTCTTAAGATGAGGTCCCCAAATCTGCACAGAGCACTCCAGGTGAGGCCTCACCAGGGATCTGTGGAGAGGCATGATCAAACTTCACCCTCCTATTGGTGAATCCCCTGCCAATGCATTATGATGGCTTTAGTACGTCCCTTATTGCACTTAGTTAATGTCCTGAAAATATTTGTTAATGGTTACTAGAAGCTTCTTTTCCACCACTGTTTGACCACCTCTGACACTTCCTATACAATTCTGTTTTGCGGTTCTTTTTGCCAATATGCATAACCTTGCATTTTTGCTGTAACCCTAGACAATATGTATCTATGCCCATTGTGCAGGTCCCTTCTCTGATTTTAAATAACTGTTGAGAATCCACCTGTTGCTCTCATGGTACTTAAATGTTTCTTTCATTTCATCCCATACCCCTCTAAACTTAAGTGAGTACTTCAGCCTCCTCTGATTTTCCTTAGAACGCTTGCCCTGCATAACCATGTATCATTTTGGTGGCCTTTCTCTGCAGTTACCAGGTGATCTCTGTATCATTTTCAGATCTTTCTCTTCCGGCCTCACGTGAGTACTTCAGCCACTTCAGTCTTTCCTACATACCATGTAACATTTTGGTGGCCTTCCTCTGTACAAGACAATCTCGGTATCATTTTAGCCCTTTCCCTTCTGGCCTCAAGTGACTACTTCAGCATTCTCAGCCTTTCCTCATAAGGTCTGCCCTGCATACCATGTACCATTCTGGTGGCCTTCCTCTGCACTGTTTCCTTGATGATCTGTGTCTCTCTTAAGATGAGGTCCTCAAATCTGCACAGAGTACTCCAGGTGAGGCCTTACCAGGAATCTGTAAAGAGGTATGATCACGCTGTACCCTCCTACTGATGAATCCCCTGCCAATGCATTCTGCTGGCCTTAGTATATCCCTTACTGCACTTAGTTAATGTATTGAGGATATTTGTTAATGATTACTCAAAGGTCTTTTTCCCACCATTGTTCAGCCAATTCAGACACCTCCTATGCAATTCTTTGTTTTAGGGTTCTTTTTGCCAATATGCATAACCTTGCATTTTGCATTGAATTTGGGCACATATTGCAGACTCTGCAGGTCCCTCCCCTTGGCATTAATCTCTTCCTCCCTGTCCTCCATGCTACATATTTTTGTTTCCTTTGTGAATTTGTTGATCATTATCTGTATGTCCTCTCCAATGTGACAGGTGAACACACTGTAAAATCCAAGTACTAAACCCTGTGGCATCCCACTCGCCACCTTCCTAAACACAGAATGAGTTCTATTTACTACCGCCCTCTGTGTTCTATCCCTCTGCCCACTGCTTATCCAACTGGAAAAGCTCCATGTCCCTCAGCTTCTTCACAAGTCTCCTGTGCAGCATCAAGTTGAAGACATTACTGAACTCCAAGCAGAGGACATGAACAACCTGGCCTTTGCTCGCTGCCTGCAAACAGTGAGTTAAAGTAGTCAGTGAGGTTTGTGTAGCACAACCTCTCCTTAACAATATCTTAGCTTTACTCATTTATGCCTTTCTGACATCATCACTTTGTCCTCGTAATCCCATACTCCCTGCTCCTCCGGCTCTGCACCTTTTTTATGTTGTCTTGCACGTGCGCAAGCAACATTTTGTGGTAGTAGGAGAAATGCAGAGGTGTCAGTGCTGGCGAATGCAGGGCACATCTAAGTAGGTGTGTCCCTCACTCACCAATTAGCCAGCATGCTAGCACTGACACAAATTGATGCAAATTGCCACCAACCTGAAACAAATGTGCCGCTGCAATCAGATACAAGCTCGTCATGCAGCGGCACAGATGACAAACCTCCCTACGTGCCTCTGCTGGTGAAGCATTTCAATAAACATGGAGGCTGGTCCTGCTGCCGCCACACAATGCAAAAGAAGGCCGACATCAGGTATACAATCCTCGTGTCAGCATATCTTCTCCCCCACATTGTGTGGCACACTGGAAGCCCACCCCAGTGTGCTGCCACAAAACAAAGCCAACCACATCGACATGTTCCTCTCCCCAGCACACCCCCATTGTGTGGTACACTGAGAGTTCACCCCAATGTGCCAACATCATGGCCCCCAAAAGTCATGGGGCACACTGGGAGCCCACCCCAGTGTGCTTAACATTTGTTTTAATTCACCTGTAAAGAAGTAAAATGGTCCCACGAGGTCCAATTCTTTTTTTGTGTATCTGAAAAAAAGAAAATAGTCGGTTGTCCGCGGCACCACCCCTCCCCCAACCCGCACTCACCTTTTGCTCACCCCACCTCTCCACACACACCCCTCACCTCATACTTACCTCCGGAGGTCAGCGCTGCGATCTTCGGTGGAGCGAGAACACATTTGGACTCTTTAAAGCCGACCGTAAACTGAAGAAATGCCAGTAAGCTGTATAATGGCATAAATCGGGGGGTTCAACTTACGTGGATATCTCTGATATTTTTTTGAATTTCGGCTCCAAACCTTCAATATGGGGTTCTTTGGACTCTACTTCATGAACACAGGTACTGTCATCTCGTTATTCGGTCCCGAATGGTCACTTCGCGGTCACTGCATGGAATCACCTTTTGGGACTGAGTAATGAAATGACAGTGCCACTGTTCATGAGGTGGGGTCCCAAAAAGCTTATGTTGAAAATTTTGTGAAAAAATTCCACACGACTGTGTTATGAGCGTGCGTTGAGCAGTTTCCACGCACGCTGGTATCTTCGACAAATTTGAATAATGTTCCCTCCAGATTTTCAACATTGCCATTGTTTCCCACCTCCTTATGAACAGGACAGCTGTCATTTTTCAAATCCTGCCTGAAATGTGTTTTCGCACATGTGGTGCACAATGGCACTTTTGCTGTGGAAAATCAACGTTCGGGACAGATTAACAAAATCACAGTGACATTGTTCATATGTGCATAAGTGGATGTTCGAAAATGCTTATGTTGAAAATCTGGTTAAAAACATCCCAAAAACAATTGCATTATGGAGGTGCATTGCGCAGTTTCTATGCACGCTCATGACTTCACCAATTTTTCATATTTTCACTCCAGATTTTCAACATTGCCATTTTTTACACCTCCTTATGAACAGTATGGCTGTCATTTTTCACATCCTACCCGAAATGTGTTTTCATACATGTGGTGCACAATGGCACAGTCGCTGTGGGAAATCAACATACGGGACAGAGTAAACAAATCACAGTGACACTGTTCATGAGCGGAGGTCCCAAAATGCCTATGTTGAAAATGTGGTTACAAAAATCTCCTGAATGATTGCATTATGGGCGTGCATTGCACAGTTTCTACACATGCTCGTGACTTAAATTTTTCATAGTTTTATTCCAGATTTTGAACATTGCCAAATTTTTATACCTCCTCATGAACAGTACAGCTGTAATTTTTCACATGCTACTCAAAAATATGTTTTCGCACCAGTGGCGCCAAATGGCACAGTTGCTGTGCAAAATCACCTTTTGGCTAATGAACTGATAGTGCTGATGTTCATCAAGTGGGGTCACAAAAAGCCCATGTTGAAAATTTGGAGTGAAAATACCAAAAAATGCCTGGGGCATTAGGGTTTCCAACCATAATGCTCCACCATGTAGAGACTGACAGGCGTCAAGGGTGACTTGAAGGGTGAAAGTTGTGACTTGGGATTGTCAGCTGTAATGCTCATGCCACTCCACCCCACCCCCACCCTGTAGCCATTGACAGGCATTGAGGTGTGCCTTGGACGCTCTGTCCCCAAAGTTCACCCCATTCTCCTATACTGCACCCATCTCAAAGTATTTCCTTTTGGAATGGGGTGAGTGTAGGGTCCGACAACCCCAAGGCACAACGCGACACTTGTCAGAGTCTGCAGGGATGGGTGAGGTGAAATGGCATGAGCATTATGGCGGATGACCCAAAGGCACACCCCAATGCCTGTCAGTCTCTGCAGGGTGGTGTGGGGTTGGGTTGCAGGGTTGGCATCAGTTCAATACTTCACTGCCATTCCTATTATGCATCTCTCTAACTCCTGCCCTACCAATGCCAATGCCAGCAAGACAACATTCTGCATTGCCAAATGCTTGTTTCTTATTCCTCCTAACCCCTTCCTCAACAACAGTGAGAAAAATCCCATATAAACTCATTATCTAGTCGTCCACTTACTGCTAGGGGTGTCTTCAAGATGATTCTCCTGCTGTGCGGCTTTTTTCCCCTCCACACCATCACACAGGCATTCCTCATCCTGCGCAAACAGCAACAGCAGCTGCTCCTTTGGAACGTTGTACCCTGAGTATTAAAAAAGGCAGAAACTGGTTACTATAAATGTCATTTATAATCAGAACTAGTTAACAGTAAAAAAGGACAGGGAATGTCTGAATTGTACCTGCAGTTGCTTATATATAAAAAATGATGGACAGTCCATAACCCGATTTGTATTCCATTACAAATTACAGATAAAGATTGTCCCCTTCTGAAACCAAATTATTACTTTTCACACTTTCATATGGCTAGACCCCATGTTCTCTCCTTACCTACATATTCAAATACAACCTTTTTGTCTCCATACTTATATAGTCCTGTAACCCTGTTCTCTTACACACTTACATATTCCTGGACTACATATTCTGCCCATACCTACATATTCCCACACCCACTGATCTTTCCATACTTACATATTCCTGCAACCCTGTAATAATGTATGGTAGAACGTTGTTATGACTGGAAATCCATACCCGCTAAAATGTTATAGTATGTGGTTAGGGCTTATTGTGGATTAAAAGCGATGGCTTTCCAAAAGCTGTTGTAGGACAGTTCAAAGGTCAAGAAAAGTTGTTGTAGTATCGTTCTGATGTCACAACAATACTACAACAACTTCTCCCCCTTGAGCTGTTACCTGATTGGCTAAAGCAGCTCAGTGTTCAAAAAAACAAACGGGGTAAAATGGCAGCACCACCTAGCGAGCAGAGGGGCAAGTGTTTCACGAAGATACAGTAGTTTGGACACAAACTGACATTGTCGGCTCCGTGTGTCCAAACTGTCAGTTTGGCATTTTTCTTTTTTTTTTCTTTTTAAATAACTGGCGCTTTGAAATATCGGGTGGTGAGCAGAACCGTAGCAAGGACCAGAGGCAAAGCGGGACTGTAGCGATGACAGGGAGCAAGCGAGTGTGTGAACACAAGGTATGAAACCTTGTACTTAAATTAAACTGTAGACATTTTTGGGAACCATATACTATATAAAATAGTATATGGGTGACCAGACACAACAAGGCTTTGTTTCCACCTCGGGGATGTGATGATGTCAAACGGTCCTCTCGAGGTCTGTATGACATCATCACATCCCCTCGATGGAAACATAGCCTTGTTGTGTCTGGTCACCCATACACTATTCTATATGTTATGCTGCAGTAGCTTGTTGTTATGCTGCACCAGGTACGTAGCTACTGCAGCATAACAACGTGAACCTTTCACATAATGCTGTAAGCGCTGCGCGAGCCGCATTCTCTTTAAACAGCTGTCATAACTGTGCACAGTTGCGAGTGGCAATTTTAAAAATGCAGGCACCAGATCAAAGCATGTCGGCCGCTATTTTCTCCCGGGAGCTATCCGATTGTTTTTTTTTCCAGTTTACCACAATTGCTCTTGCCATCCGATGTAAGCTTATGAAATGTAAGTACTGTAAAATTCAAGAGAAACTGTTGCTGTCTTCGCGTTTCTGTCTCATTATGTGGGGTGCATTAACAATTTTCTAATTTGTCATCACAAATAGGTGACCATACACTATAAAAGATAATGTACATTCCTCGGGGTGTCAAACAGACAAGGCATACTGATGAGTCCTGGTAGGACGAAACACGTGTCTATGTCTTCTGTTAGCACCCTTTGCAAACTGTGTGAGAGGCCTTTCGACACCATGCAATTCTGCTTAAAGTTGGACCAGCGTAACATTCTGTGGTGATTTGCATACGCAACCCATGATGCTTTGCATTGTGGGGGCATGTGTGATTTTCTAATTCCTCTATCTGCGACAAGTTTGAAAACCTTATCTCGAGGATGTCATGGCGACTGAACCTCTTGAGCTTCGCTCTCGAGGTTCCAAACGTCACCATGACGACCTCTCGAAGAGTTTACAAACTTGTTACAGATAGAGGAATATACATTATCCTCTATCTCTCACACATTTACATATTCCTGTACTACATATTCTCTCCATACATACATATTCCCACGCCCACTGTTCTTTCCATACTTACATATTCCTGTAACCCTTTTCTCTCACACATTTACATATTCATGTACTACATATTCTCTCCATACCTTCATATTCCCATGCCCACTGTTCTTTCCATACTTACATATTCCTGTACACCCTGTTCTCGCATACATTTACATATTCCTGTACTACATATTCTCTCCATACCTACATATTCCCACACCCACTGTTCTGTCCATACTTACATATTCCTGTAACCCTGTTCTCTCACACGTTTACATATTCCTGTACTACATATTCTCTCCATACCTACATATTCCAACACCCCCTGTTCTTTCCATTCTTACATATTCCTGCAACCCTGTTCTCTCACACATTTACATATTCCTGTACTACATATTCTCTCCACACCCACATATTCCCATGCTGACTGTTCTTTCCTTACTTACATATTCCTGTAACCCTGTTCTCTCACACATTTACATATTCCTGTACTACATATTCTCTCCATACCTACATATTCCCACGCCCACTGTTCTTTCCATTCTTACATATTCCTGTAACCCTGTTCTCTCACACGTTTACATATTCCTGTACTACATATTCTCTCCATACCTACATATTCCAACACCCCCTGTTCCTTCCATACTTACATATTCCTGTAACCCTGTTCTCTCACACGTTTACATATTTCTGCACTACATATTCTCTTCATATCTACAAATTCCAACACCCACTGTTCTGTCCATACTTACATATTCCTGTAACCCTGTTCTCTCACATTTACATATTCATGTACTACATATTCTCTCCATGCCTACATATTCCCATGCCCACTGTTCTTTCCATACTCACATATTCCTGTAACCCTGTTCTCTCACACATTTACATATTCCTGTACTACATATTCTCTCCATACCTACATATTCCCACGCCCACTGTTCTTTCCATACTTACATATTCCTGTAACCCTGTTCTCTAGGTCATTTACATATTCATGTACTACATATTTTGTCCATGCCTACATAATCCCACCACTGCTCTTTCCATACTTTTGTTTTTTTTAAATTTACACTTTTTGCTGCCCAAAGCTGCTGGCACATAAGCCCGGCCACGGACCCATGAACCCCCACTTCCAAACTGGCCGCATCTCCTGATACCCCCGGCTTTCCCCCTCAGGGTGGAGTTGCAGCACCTGAGCTCACTGCCGCAATCGTGGGACCAGTTTGGGAGCCAGCCTGGAAGCGGGTGGGGCCAGGGGCAGGCATCACGCGGCCGTGCTATAAAATTTTCACTTTACGCCCCTGGGCGGACGCAATGACGTGCTTGCGCCTGCTCTGCCTTCTCTGTGGTTCCAAACGCTGGCATGTGAATTCCTCCTGGCATCCGCCAGGAAGTCCTACAGCTGGGCATTCACCCAGCCCTCCCCTGAATGAGGACAGCAGACCTGACGGTGCTCAATCCTTCTCCCGAACCGGGTCACTGGCGTCGTATGAGTCCAATCGCTATACTGGCGCTTGTGTTAAATACTTCTTTCCATACTTACAAATTCCTGTAACTCTGTTCTCCCACACATTTACATATTCCTGTACTACAAATTCTCTCCTTACCTACATATTCCCACGCCCACTGTTCTTTCCATACTTACATATTCCCGAGACCCTGTTCTCACGCGTTTACATATTCCTGTACTATATATTTTCTCCATACCTACATATTCCCATCCCCACTGTTCTTTCCATACTTACATATTCCTGTAACCCTGTTCTCTCACACATTTACATATTCCTGCACTACATATTCTCTCCATACCTACATATTACCACGCTCGCTGTTCTTTCCATACTTACATATTCCTGTAACCCTGTTCTCTCACACGTTTACATATTCCTGCACTGCATATTCTCTCCATGCCTACATATTCCCATCCCCACTGTTCTTTCCATACTTACATATTCCTGTAACCCTGTTCTCTCACACATTTACATATTCCTGCACTACATATTCTCTCCATACCTACATATTACCACGCCCGCTGTTCTTTCCATACTTACATATTCCTGTAACCCTGTTCTCTCACACGTTTACATATTCCTGCACTGCATATTCTCTCCATGCCTACATATTCCCATCCCCACTGTTCTTTCCATACTTACATATTCCTGTAACCCTGTTCTCTCACACATTTACATATTCCTGCACTACATATTCTCTCCATACCTACATATTACCACGCCCGCTGTTCTTTCCATACTTACATATTCCTGTAACCCTGTTCTCTCACACGTTTACATATTCCTGCACTGCATATTCTCTCCATACCTACATATTCCCACTCCTACTGTTCTTTCCATACTTACATATTTCTGTAACCCTGTTCTCTCACACATTTACATATTCCTGTGCTACATATTTTCTCCATACCTGCATACTCCCACGCCCACTGTTCTTTTCCATACTACGTACCCTGCACACACTGTTCTCACCATATTTACATATTCTTGTGTAACCCCTAGATGGCGCTATCCCAGGGGCTACTACCCCTGCCTGATTTGCCACTAACAGGTTGAGGGGCCTGGATCCAATGGCGGGTGCCTCCACCCAGAGGTCAGGGTTTGCAATAGTTAAACTAACTTGGTCACAGCCCTCTGGGACACTGCAACCCCCCTTTCTTCCCACTAGTGGCCCACACAATATATCAGAATTACCTTCACAGTATACACTTACCCTAGGGTGGTTCGGCACTGGGACCTCCTGTGAAATGAGATACAGTGCAACAATCACAGTACAGTACTTTAACATAGACAAATACCTCAGGCAGTATAACTTTGCTGAAACAAGCAGCTCTGATTTATTTAGGGGGATATAACAAGGACAGGGGGAAATCAGGTTAATTAGCTTATCACTCTAATAATCTACCTATGGCTCTGTGCACAGGCCTATCCCTATCAGTTACTGTCCCTGGGTACCCAAGCCCTAGTGGCTAGTCCAAACCGTGGCAGCTGGTGGGGCCCTTTCACACAGAGAAAAGGAGAATTAAACAGTCAGCAGTACAGTAATTCCATTTGGATTTAATGTGGCAATTCAACAGGGAGCGACCCTGAATTAGTACTCACGACCTCCAAATAAGATAGGGTCCTTCAATGTCAGCAGGGCTCACTTGAGGTACACAAACCTCTTCACACATCCATATAAAAGAAAGCACTATACCAGGCAGGCTGCATCTGTATCCCGATCGCACTACTGCACAATACCCGGAGAACACACAGCAGATTCAGTTCCTGACAGACCGAGTGCAATTTTCAGCAATTCCTCCAGTCTTCTACAGGGTGAGCCTGGTTTCTACTCTTCAGAGATCCTTTGATTCTTTTCACAGGACGGATTCAGTCCTAACAAGCTGTTACACAAGCTGCAGACCGAACTCTGGGCCTTACACACGTTTTTGACTAAAACTGCACACTGAAAAGCACAGGGCTCCTTCCTTCACTGCCAAAGCTCAACTGAAACTCCAACCGACAAAACCGGCACTTCCTTTGAGTTCCTCCCAGTTCTTGACTGGATTGGCTGTCACTCACAATAGACTGCTGCTGTTGGTCCAAAAGGTGCTGAAGTCTAAACTACATCTCCCAGAGTCACTGCTCATACAATCCTCTTGTGGCTGGCTCAGATTATGAGTCCAAGTTCTGATTGTCAAGGCACCATTTTAGAGCTAGCTTACCCCACACTGATTGGTCCAGTTCAGCAGTTCAAAACTAGAATGGGGAACTAGCAGACACAGTTCTGACTGCAAAAGCAGGTTAGACAAACTGTAATTTCATTATTACTGTAAATAATTTCTGGCAAACAGTTACATCTTTCAGATAGGTTCCTTTGCACTCCTAGTGACTGCAAAATGAAGTGAATTGGCAGCAGCTCGAGTGGTACTCAGAGAAGCACACAGTCCCCCCATACAAACTAATTATGTCTGCAAGCAGACAGCTCTTAAAGAGACAGTACCAGAGGCTCTAAAAACACTCACTGATAAATGGCTTAAATGCCAAACACCATTCAGGCTTGGAGCATTCAAGCAAGCTCCTGGAAGTCTTTTGGGAACCCCCATTTGCAGGGGGGTTACACTTGCGTTCCCTCTTCATGCAGACTAACATGTTCCTACACACCTTGTTGTCTCCCTATGTACATATACTTGCTCCCCCTGTTCTCATCAAACTTATTATATGTACCCCTATACTTGGCGTTTATACTTGGAGTGTACAATATAGAAGAAGATGTAAACAGCCACTTGTTTCTGCCTCAGAATTAGAGGACTCATTTAAAAAGCCCATATCCATCAATGCATCAAGTCTGTATGTAAAGATCTGAATATTACTGCTGGTGATCATTTCCTCTGGTAATAAATTCCATAGATACAGGATTCTTTGCATGAAAGACATTTTCCTATTATATGTTTCAAGTTAGTATTTTTTATTTGTTTATGTGACGGCTTGCTTATTTATTTATTTCTTTGACAACCGGGTAGGTGAGCAGATCCAAAGGACCCTTTTAAGTCATGTTCTGAGCCACAATATGGCACAAGTAAGAAAATACAGAATGCGGTAGCACTCAACAATAAACGGGTCTCAGAATGAGGTATGGTAACTGTATGATGTGCCTCTGAGTGAAATGTTATATTTAAGTCCCTTACAGAGTGTCCTTATGCAAGTTATAGAACAGAAGGAGATCCCCTCTGATTCTCCTCCTGTGTATATTATACAACATACAAAATAGTGTATGGGTGACCATACACAACAAGGCTTTGTTTCTATACAGGGGATTTGATGACATCACACAGATCTTGAGAGCTAAGCAAAAGAGGTCCGTATGATGTAATCACATCTTCGAGACAGAAACACAGCCTCAGTTGTGTACGGTCAACCAGAAACTATTTTTCATAGTATATTCTTAAAAAATGGAAGGGGGAAGCATTTTAGTGTGACAGTGACAAGGAGATAATGTCTTGAGGCTCTTACCATCTGTACCTGGTGTTGCCAGTTGATCTGCTCCTTCCGCTCTGTGAAACTGCCGCTCCCTCTCCATAACTCACGAGGCTGAAGAACAGCCACATTTTCTTTTCCAAATAAGGAAGAGTGATGTATAGCTAAATACTTTGGTAGTGGAGAGCTAAAGTACAGTTATGTAAGAACTTACCGTAACAGTAGATCTTCGAGAGAGGCTCTTGCAGTAGGTAATTACATATAGGACTGACGCTGGCAGGCAGCAGGACCCCACAGAAATATTTCTAGCTAGCAGTCCCTGGCGAGGGACCGCCCCCATGTCAGGTGACCGGCGTCAGACAACGTCGGTATAAAGGGGCGGTCCCGGACGCCCGCCTTCCAGTACTTTCCTGCCACAGGCCCGGAAGGCCCAGACGAGAGAGAAGCAGATATTTCCTTCAAAGGAAAAGGAGCTGAAAAAGCCTAGAGGGGTGGAGGGCGGGAAGGTATTACCTACTGCAAGAGCCTCTCTCGAAGATCTACTGTTACAGTAAGTTCTTACATAACTGTACTATCTTACTTCGAGAGGGCTTTTGCAGTAGGTAATTATATACAGGACTGAATCCCAAGCAGTCTGGAACAAAGAGAGGCACCGGGAGGAGGAAAACTACTCCAAAAAGCAGTTCTAGCTGTGCAAGGCTCAAGACAAGAGGCCTTGCAGAACAGCCAGCCCGAAGCCTGCTCTACGGCGAGAGGCAACATCCAAACTGTAGTGTTTAGTAAAGGTATGGACAGAAGTCTAGGTGGCAGCAGCACAGATGTCTGCCGCAGACAGATTTTTGAAACAAGCCATTGAGGCGGCTACTCCTTTGGTGGGGTGGCCTCTTACTTGACCCGACAGGGTTTTGTTACATTTGTCATAACAGAGTGTGATGCAATGAGCCAACCACTTAGACACGCATTGCTTGGAAACAGCATTGCCTTCCCTTTTATGAGCAAAAGAGATGAACAATTAATCAGTCTTTCTGAGATCCTTCGTCCTGTTGGTGTAGTATCTCAGAATCCGGTGACCATCCATAGTATGGAGTAAATACTCCCTTTGATTAGAGTACTGCGTAAAAAAGGCAGGTAACTCTATGGACTGATTCAGAGTAGACTCAGCTACTACTTTAGGGAGAAACTTAGGATTCGTGCAAAGAACAACTCATTCCTTGTGAAAAATCAAGTATGGGATTTTGCATATCAGGGCCCAGAGCTCGGAAATTCTCCAAGCAGAAGTAATGGCCACCAGGAAGAGAGTCTTCCATGAAAGGAACTTCAAATCCACCGAAGCTGCAGGTTCGAAGGGAGGGAGAGCAAATTTCTCGAGAACAAAGTTCAAGTCCCAAGGGGGAGCAGGAGTATGGATGGGGGGGCCTCAGATGGAGAACTCCTCGGAGAAAGGTCTTAGAGACCTCCAATTGAGTGAAAGCTTTGTCTGCGAAGGGAACATGATAGGCTGAGAAGGCCACCATGTGTACCTTCAGATAAGAATGGCTGAGACCCAGGTCAAACAGATGACGTAAATACTCCAGCAGAAGCCCCGCTGAACAAGAGAAGGGTTTCACGTTTTTGAAAGCAGCCCAGATAGTGGATTTTTTCCACTTCATGGCATAAGTGGATCTGGTAGAGGGTTTTCTGGCCTCTACCAAAATCTATGCCACTTTGGGAGACACTCCAAAACGAGATTGGGCTAAGTCTTCAGGAGCCATGCATGCAGTTGAAGGGATCTGAGGCCTGGATGGACCAGGGTCCCCTGATCCTGGGTCAGTAAACCTCGAGAGAGAGGAAGAGGAAGAGGAGGAGGAGGAGGATCCTCTGAGTATTGTTGTAGAAGAGAGAACCAAACCTGCCTGGGCCAGAAAGGAGCGATCAGAATCATTCGTGCTCCTTCTGAAGCTAGTTTCTGCAAGACTCATGGGATAAGTGGAATTGGGGGAAAGGCATAGACAAATCTGTCCCTCCAGTCTAGAGATAGAGCGTTGCTCCATAAAGCGCCTCGCTCTGGAACGAGCGAGCAGAATACAGGAAGTTTTGTGTTTAGAGGGGATGCGAACAGGTCGACCTGTGGTGTTCCCCAAAGTTGGAAGATACTGTCTAGGACCCCTTGGTCCAGTTCCCACTCATGAGTCAGAGCAGAAGAGCAACTTAGCTTGTCTGCTAGGGTGTTGTCGAGTCCTGGAACGTGAATTGCCATGAGGTGAAGGTCGTGTTGTGTTGCCCAATCCCAAACCCTCAATGCCTGCCTGCAAAGAGGGTAGGACTGAGTCCCTCCCTGTTTGTAGATGTACCACACCACGCACATGTTGTCCGTCTGGATGGCTAGGTGGCCAGGAAGGATGTATTAGTGAAGGGCTTGGAGAGCGTACAACACTGCCCGAAGCTCGAGCACATTGATGTGGAGAGCTTGTTCTAGCTTGGACCAGGAGCCCTGAGTCCGATGAGGGCCTAGATGGGCTCCCCAACCTTCACCTGAGGCGTCTGTGGTTAGAGTCTGGGAGGGGGGAGGATGAAAGAAAGGAACTCCCCGAAACAGGTTCTCTCGAACCATCCACCACTGCAAGTCTCGAAGCATCGGCGATGAGATCAGAACTGGGTGATCTAGGTCGTCCACTAGCTGATCCCATTGAGAGCGTAGAGTCCACTAAGAAATCCTCATGTGGAGACGAGCGCAAGGAACCGTCGGGATAGCAGCCGCCATGAGCCCGAAAAGGCGAAGGACCAACCTCACCGAGACCATCCTGAGGTCGGACAACAGAGTTATTTCGGTCAGGAGGGTGGATGCCCTGTCCAGAGGCAGGAAGGCCTTGCCCCTGGTCATATTGAGAACTGCCCCAATAAACTGTAGCCTCTGGGAAGGGTCCAGATGAGACTTGGAATGGTTGATGGTAATACCCAGGCAAGCAAAAATCTGCTGGGCAAGGGAGAGGTAATGCAGGAGTTCCTCTCTGGACGAGGCCGCCAGGAGCCAATCGTCCAGGTACGGAAAAACCTGCACTCCCCTGGTATGCAGGTGGGCTGACACAACTGCCAGGCATTTGGAAAACACTCGGGGGGCCGAGGATAGACCAAACGGGAGCACCTTGAACTGGTAGTGGTTCCCCCTGGAACGCAAAATGAGGGTATTTGCGATGAAATGGGCGAATGGGAATGTGCAGATAAGCATCCTGTACATCCAGAGCACAAAGCCATTGACCCGGCCGGGGGAGGGGCAGAAAGCTCTGCAAAGACAGCATCCTGAACCTTTTGTATTCTATGAAGAGATTCAGGGGAACTGAGATCCAAAATTGGTCTAAGATCTCCTGTCTTCTTTGGGACCAGGAAGAAATGGGAATAGTAACCCGTCCATTGCAGATGGAGGGGGATGGGTTCTATTGCTTGTTTCAGCAGGAGAGCCAAAATTTCCTCCTGGAGCAAGAGGAGATGTTCCTGTGAATAGGACGAATTCAGAGGGGGGTGGCGGGGTGGTTTCTGAAGAAACTCTATTGAGTGTCCTTCTGCTATGAGCTGGAGCACCCAAGAATCTGTGGTTATCATCTCCCATCCCAGAAGGTGGAGGGAAAACCTCCCTCCTACCAGTTCCTCCGAGGAGTCTGGAGGCAGTGGGAGAGGAAAGGAGTCAGGTGGTGTGGGGCAGCGCCGCAGCTGAAGCACCCGCTGCTTTTTTGGGTGGGGGGGGGCTTAGCAGCTGTGGGGGCCTGGCGTTTTGTGGCCCGCCTTCCCTGGGGTTTTGCTTTTGGCCGATTCCGTCTGCAAAAGGGACGGCGCTGCTGCTGATGGGGACGGTACATGGAATCAGCTGACTTAGTGCCGTCCCCTTCTCTTGCAAATCGGTGATGGTGTCCTTGACATCACCCCCCGAAAAGCACTGACCCCTGGAAGGGTGCCTCCTGGATAGCAGATTGCACCTCCGGGACCAACCCTGACACACGGAGCCAAGCATGATGTCGCAGGCCTACAGCGAAAGCTGAGCTCTACCCAGCAGTGTCCACTGCATCGTATGTCGCACGAAGCATGTGTCGACTGGCCAAATGAGCAGAGTGGACAAGATCAGCCAACTCCTGCTTGACTTGGGAGTCAGACAAGGAGTCCAGTTTGGCTTCCACCTGAATCAGAATGGCCTTCTGACAGTCCCCTATATGGCCAACATAGTTCAGGAACCTGACCCCCAGCATGGAGGAAACATAAATCTTTCTCCCATACTGGTTCAGAAGGCATGATTCCTTATCAGTTGGTGACGAGCTAAGATGCTTGGGGTTCGCCGACCGGCCGTGAGCAGTGCTAATCATGACTGAGTCGGCACGAGGGTGAGAATCCAGAAAATCAACACCCTGTGGAGCCTGATATAGCCTGTTCGACTTCCTAGGAAGTGGGGCTAAGGCCGACGGCTGTTTCCATATTGTGGTGACAAGGTCGGCATGAGGCTCTATCCAGGGTGGCACCAAGGTAGGAGCTGTCACAGGCAGATCCAGATGTTCAGCTAGTTTGAGACACTGAGGATCTGGTTCCAGGGAGTGCCACTGATGAACTTCCTGGATTTTCCTAAGCAACTCCGTAAAAGAAGGATCCTCTGGAGGAGACTTCAGAGGAGTCCTTGGCCTGGGCCTCGACGGAGAGCGTGGCTCGCTGTCTCTCTCGGGACAACCGTCGGAAGAATCCAAGGAGTCTGAAGGTGAAGAGGAGGATGAAGAGGAAAACAACTCCCTTTCCCGACCCAGGGGAGGAACAGACCCCTTGGGAAGTCCCTGGGGAAGCGTGTTCTGCCCTTCTCTGGATCCAGACGGAAGAACCCTGGAATCCGGAGGTGGTGAGGGACTGTGCCACCTCAGACGTATGAGAACCTGGGACGGCACCATCGTCGGAAGGTGGCTCTCGACCTCTTTGGTGAGCTGGGCCCTGGCCTCAGCCCACCAGGAGGCCAGAGTCTCCTGCAGGTCCACCATCGGCTGCGAGGGCGGTGGAGGAGGAGGTGGGGGATAAGGATACAGGTTGTAACCGTATGGAGCATATCCAAAACCTGGCTGCGGGTACTGTGGCGTCGGGTACTGCAGCGTTGGGAAACCCGGCATAGGCTACTGCGGCGCCGGAGGCGCGGTCCCGCACCGGGCATTGATAGATTTGGGGTACCCGGGAACCGGGGGGACAGAGGGTACCCGGGGGGGTTGCCAGAGCAGACGGCCTGGCCGGTGGCCTCACTGGCAGGTCCACTGTGGAGGGCCTGGAGGGCGCAGGGTCCGATGGGAGCGGGATGTCTCCCCGAGTCTGTAAGGCCGGTGTCAGGGCTGACGTTGGAGGCCCTGGCATTGGAGGTACCAATGGCGGAGGGGCCAGCATCGGAGCTGGCATCCGGGGAGCTGAAGTCAGGTCCAGAGCACCAGGTGGCGGAAGGACTGATGGAGGCGGTAGATCCCCAACTTCGCCTGGGGATGGAGGGGAAAAATCCCCGGGGTCAAGTTGGGGAGACTCTGGTTCCCCAGATGGCAGTGAAGGCTGCGGGTAGCCGGGTACGACGGATGTGTGGGGGTCCATCATCGGTTCCTTCGCCAGCTGGACGTCGGACGAGCTGACGTGTGGCTTAGGGGCGAGCTCCCGGTGGGCGCCAGAGGAGCCAAGGCCCACTTGGAGGAGAGCCGCCACCGAGGCGGGCCGAGTAGAGGGGATCAGCCTGGTCCGGGTGGGGTGGAGGCCTGCCGCACCCGAAGGGTCACACGTCTTACCGGCCCTCTCCGGGTGGACATCGGAGGAGCCAAGGCCCAGCTTACCAGAGTTGCCCACAGCGGCCAAACCAGGGGCAGAGGCCTCCAACTGCCCGGAGGCGCCTGCAAGGCCCGATCGTGAGCCAGACAGGCGGGCCGACGCCCTCTCAGAAACCTCCGAGGCAGCCATCAAGGAACGATCCCCAGGAGGGGATGTTACCTGCGTCCCAGCGACTCCCGAGGGAGACGCAGTGGAGGAGCCCTTGTCCCAGTGCCTCTCCTTCTCCTTCTTCTTCTTCTGATGGCCTTCAGGGGAAGTGGACACCTGCCTCAGTTTTTTGAGCTCCTTCTCCATTGAACTCATTTTCTTCTTCAGAATATGGGCTTCCAGGGATTGCTGCCGCCTTTTCCAGGTAGCCGCATTGAAACTGAGGCAGTGCTGGCACTTCTCAACTGGGTGATCAGGGCCTAGGCAGAACAGGCACAGGGAGTGGCCGTCCTTGTGAGGTAGTTGGGCGCTGCACGAATTGCACTTATTCTTGTGCTCGGAGGGTGTAGGGGACGACATACACCGATGATTGTACTGATGTTAGTCGAAAAAGCAATTATTTTCGGTAAAAAAATGATGAAGGTAGGGCTGACGAAGCACAAATTTTTCCACGAGGCGCTGCATGAGCTAAAGGCGGGAAAGAACTGGAAGGCAGGCATCAGGGACCGCCCCTTTATACCGATGTCTCCTGATGCCGGTCACCTGATGTGGGGCTGTCCTCACCAGGGACTGCTAGCTAGAAATTTTTTAGATCCTGCGCCCGTCAGCGCCAGTCCTATAGTGCAAAATTACCTACTGCAAGAGCACTCTCGAAGTAAGATCTACACTTGTCAGTTGCCACGGACACCCACTCACTAAACTATACTATCATTTTCCTTTTATTTTTTTTTTTTAGCCACGGCTTTAACCAATTGGGTGGTACGACAAGGCTGAAAAGTTGTTACAGTATAGTATAGTGATGGAGACCACTGGACACCAGGAAAATACTGTACACTACAGAGGATGGTGATCAGAGGATACGGGGACTACAGAGCACCAGGGTAATGTCTTTCTTTATTTGGGACTGTGAACAGAGGATGGGTGGGAACATGGACCACCATGCAAAGTTATTTTTGTATTTGGGATGGTGATTGGAGGATGGGGGACCACCAGGCACCAGGGACGTATGTCTTTACACAGGGACTGGGATCAGACAGGGTGGGTCTGGCCACAGCAGGGGCGCCGACCTGTCGCTGCTTCCCATGCAAATGAGTCCATAATGGGCATGCATGTGTCCTCTCTGTGCCTTGCATACCCAATTGGCTCATTTGCATGGATCCAGCTGAATATCACACCGTGGGCTCCCAGCACTATTGGGTCTGGGGCGTAGTTCCCTGCATGTCTCAGATCCATGTTAGGGCAGTGCTATTCCACTTAGCGCGGCACCAGCATGCCCCTATATTCAGTCGGATAGTGCCAGTGCACTACCTGACTGAATGGACACGGGCAAGCACAGAACTAAACTTTGCACTCCGCTTTTGCCTATTTTTGAATACTGGGCCCATGATGTGATAGTAGGATTTTGCAGTACACACGTTATTAAATATCAAAATAAACTGGAATTAGCAAGATACTGTGTATTGTTATATATTTAATCCCTTTAGGGTATGAATGCCCGACTGAGTGCTAAAAGAGAAATATTTCTACAGCTTATAATGGCAGTTTAACAAATCATTGCATTTCCGTTGCCTTTATTTGGTAGGAAAATCATGGACTGCATGTTTGAATAGCTGGGAGCATAGAAAAAAAATAATAAAACTGTTGGCATTATCCACACATTATGAACACAGACTATCAGAAAAAAATGAATACTGTCTAATCTAGAGTTCAGTTCTATTGCAAAGAAGCAGACTAACACCAGTATTAGATGGCTTCACGAATATGCATATGGACATACAAAACTGCAGGTAGCTATTGGCCACACGATCGATCACGTCTGCTTGAGTGTGCAACTAGCCATCCACTTACACTGCAGCTGCTTCCAATGCAAATGAGTCCATTACGGACATTCACATAACATGGCAGGATACAGTTTTCCAACAGGATTCTAAATATCTTTGCAACTTGCAGACTTCAAGTCTAAATTAGGGCTGGGAGAACTCAGTGAAGTTCTGACCCTTATTAAAAAAGAACTGGAACACAGTGGAGTTCTGATTTGTTCTGATTATTTATAAATATTTGAAAAATAAATGCGATAAAATGCATAAAAGTGGCCAAAGTGGGTCATAGTCAACAAAGAGGTCAAAAGGAAATAATTTAATGCTGGTTTGTACAGAAATTACAGTAAAACTGCTAAATAAAAGCAATAACTGCTATCTGCTTCATGACTGGGCTGTGGTGGCATATCCTGCTGGGGTCCGTAACATGCGTGTGCTGGGGGGAGAGAGAGAGAGAGAGAGAGAGACAGACAGACAGACATACAGACAGACGCAAGCACTGTTTTGCCTGCGTGCCCTGTACAGTGTACACACACTGCACAGCCACACTGAGGCCAAAGTCTGGTTGGACGCCCACAGAAAAAAACGGTTAATGGAGACCGCTCCCCTACAAAAACACTTCGGAAAGGCGTCGCACAGGGTTCTATTTTAGGCCCCCTTCTGTTTGCCATGTATATTTGCCGACAACACTGTACTGTATATTGCTAGGCCATCTCCAGAAATAACACGTAATGAACTGCAACTTGAATTTAGCCATCTCCAGAAAAACTTGTTCCACTTAAAACTGCTTTTAAATGGCAAAAAAAAAAAACCAAACAAAAGCAATGCTATTTTCTCCTTCTGTGAAGGCGTTGCATACCATCAATCTGGGTAACATACCTTAGATCACCACCCTCCTTGGTGAGCCTCTGGAATTTGTCACAAAATGTAAATACTTGAGTGTCTGGATTGACAATAAACTGTCTTTCTCCAAGTACGTAGAGGATCTCATTAAAAACTCAAGCAGAGACTCGGCGTATTCTTTTGAATAAAGCACCTTCTTACAGTAGAAGCAAAAATCAGACTTGTCCAAACTACATTCCTTCCACGTCTGGATTATGCAGATATTCTTTACGGCCAAAGAACTAGTGCAGACCTGTCCAAACTTGACACCTTATACCACTGGGCCATAAGATTCCTTACAGGAGCACCCTGCTCTACGCACCATTGCTCCTTATATGGGCTAGTTGGTTGGATGTCTCTCTGCTACAGACAGCAGAGAAATGCAGTCTTTTGGACGTACCGAGCCATCACGAAGAAGCTTCCTCAATATATCACTGACTGCCTACCCATCTGTTCCCCTGGTAGTTACACACTGAGAAGCCTTTCTTACATATCCTTGGTTATTCCTAGAGTCAGAACTCGCTTTGGCAAAGCTTCCATAAGCCTTATGGAAGAAATTGCAGAAAATCATCAAACTCTCATTGCCTATGCAATTGTCCATATTTAAAACCCTGTTCTCCCAAGCCATCACAGAATCCTGTAACTGCAGGAACTGATTACTATTCAATTAGCATATTTGTTCCTGTCTCCGGTGACCCTGCAGTATTTGTCTGGCTCCACACTTTCTCTTTGTCTTTCTTTTTCTCTACCACCCTCCTTCCTTACAGAGTCTCCTTTATCTGCTATAACTTTATCTTAGTTGTACATTTATATATATTTAGCTCATGTATATATGTTCATACGTAGTTCGTGTTTCATCCTTGTAAAAATGATTATTTGTATTTGATATGTTAATTGGGACCGTCGTCTTTTTTTAACTATATGTCCAGGTCCATCTTGTAAATTAGTTCTTCTCAATGATGTTTTGCCTGGTAAAATAAAGATTGATTGATTTCTTTCTTTATTTGTGATTTCTGCGGCTGCAAGATTTTTCTTTGGACACCAGTAGTCTCTCTCTCTCTCTTTCTCCTCTGGGTGGCGGCACACGTCAAATATTCATTTTGCCAGCCTGCCCTTGCCCTGTACACAATCAGCCACAATGAGACAAAGAATAAACTTTATTTGTGATTTCTGTAACTGTAACATTTCTCTTTGGCCCCCAATAGTCAGTCTGTCACTTGTTCTCAGCTGGATGGTGGCACAAGTCAAATATTTGTTTTTCCAGCCTATCCTTGCCCTGTACGTAACCGTCTACAATGAGACCAAGAATAAACTTTATTTGTGATTTCTGTAACTATAACATTTTTCTTTGGCCCCAATAGTCTCAGTCTCAGTCTCTCTCTCTCTCTCTCACAATGGTGACACAAGTTAAATATTTATTTTATCAGCCTGCCATTGCCCTGTACACACACAACCAGCCACGACGAGATTAAGAATAAACTTGATTTGTGATTTCTGTAACTATAACATTTCTCTTTGGTCCCCAATAGTCTCTCTCTCTCACTTTCTCCTCTGGCACAAGTCAACTATTTATTTTGACAGCCTGCCCTTCCCTGGGCCTGTACACAACTCTCCTCTCCCCTCTTTTTGGTATTCAATATATGTTCCAAACCCACATAGGATAGGCTACAGGGGTCAGGCGGTTTGTGAGGTACTACTTACCAAAGTCCATCTCCACTCTGAGAACAAGACTGATAGCTGACCCGAGAGTCAATGACCAACCAACCGACCACAGCGGCTGCAGCCCGCACTCAGATCTCCACCACAGGTGACTGTGATGTGTGGCCCTCCTGCTCCTGGGCTCAGCTCCACTCCTGTCCTCAGTCTTTCTGTTCGGCCTGGAGCTATCCATTCCTCTTTACCCCCCTCCATGGGGTGTCAGGCATGCAGAAAAAAAGCCCTGCTTTCCACGGACTCGGAACAGGACTTCTGCAGTGATGTTCGTATTTATTCAAGTATGTGGATTCAGGGTTCAATCCGGGGGTCTGGACGGAACAGTCCACCCAGCCATAGTCTAAATCTGCTAATTTAAAAAAACACAACAAAAAAGGATAGCCTGCTAAACCCTAGGGCCCAGAGCCAGCAACAGACAGAAATCAAAAGTTGCTGAATGCAAATATCCTTTCAAACCATGTGTGCTGGATGCGTTTGAGGGTAGTCTGCGGCAACAAACCAGGGCATCTGTAGCAGCACCTGTGTTACCCTAGTGATGTGGACACTGTTCATGTTTTTTTTTAACAGAAAAAAACAATGTTGATTTCCAATGATCGGGACAGCGCTTTGTTGGTTGGATTCACTGAAACCTACTGTCTCGTGCTCAGTGTAAGCAATACTATCCATTGCACAAGATAAATAAAACAACAGAGTCATTTTTAGTGTCATTTTTGTTTTATTTTCTGATGCAAAACAGAAAACATCAATAAACACAAACGTTCTCTTTAACAACTCATTGGAAACAGGAGTGCCTCTGGAGGACTGGAGGTGGGCAAATACAGTCCCACTTCACAATAGTGTTAGCAAGGAGGAGGCTGGCAATGATAGACCATCCTGCCTGACATTGGTGGTGGGAAAGCTAATCGAATCACTGCCGAAGTAAAGGATTGTGAAATATCTCGAATCCAGTGGTTACAAGATCTGATGTAGCATGGAGTCATGGGGCAGGGGGAAGTCATGTCACACAATCGGACAGATTTTTTTTTTGTTGAGTGGGTGACCGAGGAAATAGATCAGAGTGGAGGGGAGGACATGGCCTACCTAGATTTCAGAAAGGTTTTTGACACCGTTCCTCATAGGAGACTCGTAAGAAAGCTGGGCAGTTGGGGGGGGGGGTGGTCAGAAGATGTGAAAACTTGCTAAGAAACTGGTTAGGGGACAGGTGACAGAGGGTGGTGGTACGCAGAGTTTACCCTGGAAAAGGGAGGGTGACCATCTTGTTGCCTCAAGAATCAGCACTGCGAACAATCCTCTTTAACGTTTTCATGAGGAGAATTGTAGAGAAGCTGGAAGGGAAGATTTGCTGCTTTGTGGATGACACTAAAATCTGCAACAGGGTGGACATTCTCGGGGGGTGGAAAGAATGAGCAGAGATGTGAGAAAACCCAAGGATCATTCAAGGTTTTGGCAGCTGGATTTCAATGCAAATGTAACCCCCCGTGGTGCTTACCTTATCTGCCCCATTCTACTATATTTCCCTGTTGCAGTCCATTTCATGGCCAGAGTCCCCCAAAGTCCCCGTTGCTCACTAAGTCTCCATCCATCCCATGCATCACTTTTGTAGCTCAAATCAAGGGGGGGGGACAGAAGGAGTTTAAATATGGAGCCACTACTCTTTCTTCCACTTCAGTGCAGTCTGGTGATCCATGCATGCATGTGGAGCATGGTGATCTTGCCACTATTACTACAAATGAACAGATGCCTCTCCAGTGGTCCCAGTCCCCTGTTAAGCTAATTGGGGACCAGAGACCTGTAGGAGGTGTTTGAAGAGCTTCTTAGTTATTTTCTTAAAGAGCGCCAATGAGCGCTAAGGAATCAGGGGCTGCCTCATAAATGTTAATCAAGGAAGTATGAATAATAATGAAACAGGCCGCTTAGTGCCTGAGGGCAGAGAGAATCGGTGCTAGCGACAGGCTTGGGGCTAAATAAAAAATATAAAAGTCTGCATATTTTGTTGACTGCACAAGGACATGAAAGTGGGATTATATATGGACTGCCTGTTAGAACTGTGAGATAGCAGCCATATTGTGACATTCTGAGTCCTGTGCCACTCAATAACTAACTTAGGTGACCAAAAGTTTGCTGAAATGACTTACGGGAGAGATCGGAGCCAATTCTATTGAAGGAGGCTAATGAATATTAATATTCTTGTGGGACAGCAAGTATCAACCAATCAGAAGCCAGGATTTTCGTGTGAAACCCCAGGGACTTTGGGCAGTCTGATCTAAACTTTGACTGAGTCAAGAAGGGCTCAGTGCTGTGTATTAAAAACATCAAGAGGCCTTTTACAGGACTTAAGCGGTGAACTGTCTGATGATTTGAAGTAAAGAATTTTCTCTTTTTGAAGAGGCTGTGCATTGCAGCTAAACATTTAAGACATTTCATGAAAGCTTCTGGTGTTTTTGGAGAATTGGTGTTGCAGTGAGCCTGTGCCAGTTTGAAGGAGAAAAAAAACCCTGAGCCAGTGAAGACGGTGTTTTGGAACTGTATGTGTACCACAGCTACAGGCTGGCACCATATCTGAAACTGAGAACTTTGGAAATAAAAAAGGTTTGCAGGTATCAGGCATTTAGGAGCCTGCTGTTGTTGTTGAAAGCCAGCTGTGAAGAAACCATGGTTTGATCCAGTGTGGTAAACTGCTAGACAAAGGCTCTGCAATGGTTGCAAATTCAGAGAACTTGTTTGCTGCACACCAGAGCTGTGTTGTTCCTGCCCAGAAGGAAAGTGAGAGCTGAAAGTCATTCACAACTGCAACTGTGAGCCAGGTAGGAAATCTGCAACCCCTACCGAGTGGGGCAGACTTGGCAGCAAGGTGGCCACGGGCACTCTAGATCCATTAGGAGAGCTGGACTGTGGAATCACTCCTGGGTCTGGGTTCCTTGTGACCTGGTAGGCTTTGCATTTGGGCTCTGCATCTGGCCTGGAAATAGGCTGAAGGGGACAAGCTGCTAGACTTTCAAGCAAGTGGGAAGGTGACAAGTTGCAGGAGTCTTCAAACAAGTCCAAGGTCGACCATTATTCCTCTGCCCCAACTGCTTGCTGCTTTCGGTGGGATTGAGTGATCCCTGAACTTCCAGACCCTACTGGCCAGTAGCTGAACCCCCAGAGCTGCAGGACCATAAGTAACCATGGGCTTGCCCTGTCAAAAGGGGAGTAAAGTTAATAATTGTTTATCATCTTAGCAAAAGTCACTTCAAGGGTACAAACTCCGGCCAGCCCGTGACATCATTCGAACATACGAAATTTGTCAGCAGATAAAGGTCTAGAGGTCTATCAAGTCTGCTCAAATGTGCAGCTAGCACCCCTTATTCTGCAGCTTCCCCTCCCTTCCACCTTTCCCCTTTATTAACCCTCCCCTTGTCCTTTCCCATCCTCGTTTGAAGCAGTCCACAGTTCTACTGCATAACACTTCATCAGGTAACGCATTCCACCCAGCCACCACCCTCTCTGTAAAAAAGTGTCTCCTCATCTCCCTCCTGAACCTTCCTCACTCCAGTCTCATATCATGGCCCCGGTGGCCCTCCCCTCCCTTACTTTGAACAGCCCCTCTCTACCCGTCTTGTTTATTCCTTTCATGTATTTAAAGGTTTCAATCATGTCACCCCTGTCTCTCCTCTCCTCCAGTGAGTACATGTTCAGCTCCTTCAACCTCCTCTCATATGATGAGTCCCCCAGCCCCTTGATCATCTTTGTCACTCTGCGCTGCACCCCCTCCAGTAACTTAATGTCCCTCTTCAGATACGGATGCCAGTACTGCACGCAGTACTCCAGGTGTGGTCTAACTAATGACCTATACAGTGGCAGAATCACCGCCTCCCTCCTCGAGGATATACCCCTTGCAATACAACCCAGCATTTTGCTGGCCTTTGCAGCTACCTTCCTACATTGTGCAGAGTTGTTCATTGACCCTGTAATGAGCACACCCAGATCCTTCTCCTCCTCTGTCTGGGCTAGCTGCACTCCCCCTAGCTGGTAACTCCTCCTTAGGTTCTTCATCCCAAAATGCAGCACCTTGCACTTTTTGGCATTAAAGCCCAGTTGCCAGGTGTCTGACCAGGTTTCATGCTTTGCCAGATCATCCTGCAACCCCTGCCACCCCCCTAGGTCATCCACCACCACGTCTACCTTGGTATCATCAGCAAACAGACTGATCAAACAGCTCTGAGCTAAACCTGGGTACCCAGTCAGGACACAGGTGATTTCACTGGTACCAGTGGGGGTGGGCATTTGGTGTGCTTTGGCTCACAGGCTTCGTTATTCCAAAATAACCACACCTTTTTCATCACAGCTATCCTGTTCCTGGTACCCCCCTTTCCTAACCCTTCCCCAAAATAAAACTGTGATTTGTTTGTTGCAGTTCCTCTATAGTGGGCATTTTATTGGTATTAACCGTCAAGTATATGTGGTGTACAGTATTGGTAAACCACGTTATTCTGGGTGGAGGCATCACGCTACTTTATTTCTATTCTGGGACAGAACCCCCAATCACCATCGCAACAGAACCCAGGCCCCTTAACCTGTTTGATAGTTAACAGGCAGGGGTAGTAGCCCACTGGCACATGGTGCCTGGGCTACACGAAAAAGTGCAAAATCATGCTTTTGGAGCACAGAAACCCATTGGTTGAGTACAAAATGGGTGGAGAGGTAGTGACGACCATCAAACAGGAAGGACACCCTGGGGTAATCATATCTGAAGACTTAAAGTTGGCCCAGTCAGAGCTACAAGGTAGTTAGGAAGGCTAGTGGGATAATGAGGTGCATAGGGAGGTGGTGTTGCCTCTGTATAGGTCACTTGTGAAATACTACCTGGAGTAATTTGTCCAGTTCTGGAGATCACACATCTCCAGAAGGACATGGACAGAGTGGAAGCAATCAAAAGGAGGGCAACTAAAATAGTGTAGGCAAACGGGAAACTTAGTGGGAAGGTGAGGGGGAAGAAAGAGACAGAGAACAAGTAGGGTATGTAGTGACATTGTTTGTAGAGAAAATGGACAGACTGGGTGGGCCAAGAGGCCCTTATCTACAGTGATAGTCTATGCTTCTATGTTTCTAACTCACCGGAAACAGGAGTGGTTCCAAGGGAGCGGGGGAGAGGAGATGTAGTCCTGCTTTATAAAAGTGGTAGTGGGGAGGAGGCTGGCAACTATAGGCTGGTTAGTCTGAAATCAGCGGTGGGAAAGTTAACAGTCCTAAAGGAAGGGATTGAGGAGTATGTTGAATCTTTATTATTTAAAAATTGGTTGCCAGGAAAGGCACACTGAGCCAAGGCTCGTTTCCAGGTGGGACCCAGGGAGGGGGATAGGGAAACAGTCATTAAAGTACAAAGAGCAATGTATAACATACAAAAATAAGGTGTAAAACAAAGAGTAGTGCAAAATGGCAATGTGCAGAGTGAAGAAAGCGGGTGGCAGAAATAAAATCCACTCATACCATTGTTGGCAGGAAAAGGGCACACACCGGACACCCCCCCCACCACAGATGGCACAGGGCATCGGGGGACTAGAGGAGACACAGGGCTAGAGAGGGCTCAGAAACAGAGTCAATCCCCTGCTTGGCTGCACCTCCCTGATCACTGGCAGCCTATCAGGAAAGTTGAGAGCTGCAACCAGGTGGCAAGAGGGCACTACAAAAGGATCAGGCCATCAAGCGTTTCCCCCGTTCTGCAGTACCCCATGCTAAGGACCAACGTGACAAGTATGGGGGAGTCTACCCAACAGAATCAGCTGAAGGAGACAGCCGTCAATCAGGAACCCTGCCTGTTGGAACTAAGGTAAGGCAATGTACTGTTTGTACTTATTTTGCACCGTTTGATGTGGAGCCTTTGTAAAAGAGTCTTTGACTCAAAAGACTTATTCCAAAACTTCAATAAATAAATAAAAAATAAATAAATAAGTCTATTGTCTCTGGGGCATGCTATACAGAAAGTTAGGAGGCTACTACTAAATATCGTCTGGGGAGAACTGTGTGAATGCGAGAGGTTAATAACTGCTGTCCCAAGGGTACTGTTTACAGTTCTATAATTGGAAGGCTTGCTTTTAAAGTCACTGGGGGCTTCAGGGTTTGTGAATTAGGAAAGACACAAAAACCAAGGCTTATGAGAAAACCCTATATAAAGCAGGGTAACAAAATAAATTTAAAGGGGTAAAAAGAACAAGCAGACAGGACAGAATGAGGGTAGTGGTGTAGTGAAGTGCCTGTAGGGTAACAGTCTTCTAAGACACCTTCTGGAGGATACACTGCTGCACTATATGCATGCATCTTTCTGGGCTGAGGGAGGACACTGTCAGACTCAAGGCTGAGCTGGCTTGGGTTCAGAGGACCTTCTCCCACACCCAGGGACCACCTAGTCCACTGCCACTACCTCAGAGGTTGCTCAGAAGGAGTAGTGTTTGGACGGCAGTGGGCTCAGGGAGGGTTAAGGTGGTGGAATATAGGCACATTCCATAACCATTCCACTACAGAACTCCTACACTACCCTGGCAGAGGCACTTGTAGTAGTGGCCGGATAGGATGTGGGGGCCCTCCCCAGTGAAGACCTGAAGGGGGTGACACGAGACCCCAGAGGAGCAGGAGGAAGCAAATTCTGGTGGATGACTCCACTGTTAGGGGAACAGAGTTGGAAATAACTAGTGAGCAGGAGAGGGAGGTTTGGTGCCTTACCTGCATCTCCAAAAGATTGCTAGGGTAGCAGGAAGGGAGACAGAGCTAGACAACATCACTGTCCATCTGAGGATGAATGACCAGGCTAGGAAAGAGCCAAATGTAGGGCAGGAAGAGTTTAAGCAGCAGGGGAGGGGTCTTAGGCAGGTGGCTTGATCGGTGACCTTTTCGGAAGTGCTACTCGTCTACGACAAAAGGGATGACAGGATTCTCCGCACCAGGATCTTCAATGCCTGCTTGAAGAATAGGTGCAGAAAGGAAGGTTTCAGGTTCTTTGGAGACTGGGACCCCACCTGGAGGGATGTGGTCCTGTAAAGAGGGGATGGCCTATATCCATCCAGGAAAGGGGCTGCAATCCTGTGTCAAAGGTTTAAATGCTGCATCGGCAATCATTTAAACTAGTCAAGGGGAAATGGAATAAGACTGGGAGACAGAAACTATCCCCCTCAACACAAACACACACGTTCTCAGGCTAACTACAGATCCAGAAGCAAATAGTATGATACTTTTATTGGACCAACAAGTCTCCGAGGAAGAACTTGACTATGCTCAAGCTTGGACTTCTCACACTGAACCAGATGTCTTGGCTATCTCTGAGATCTGGCTGAAGAGCTCTACCCCATATCACGAAATTAACCTCCCTACTTACAGTGTCTTTCAGGCAGACAGACCAACTAGAGGTGGGGGAGGGTGGCAATTTATGTTACGGACAAGTTCAAGGTATCACTGATTGAAACTAATTCCATCCCTAAGGAATTCGAATGGGTCTCTATTAGACTCTCCCTTCCATCCTCTGAATCCATCTGTATCGCTGCCTGTTACTGGCCCCCCTCAGGTGGCCTTGCATTCTTGAATTAAATACGCAAACTGGCAGATGTGCAGCCTAGTGAAGTTACCATTATGGGGGACCTGAACATGGATTGGCTCTCCAATTCCTCTAAACCTCTAAAAGACCTGTGTGATGAACTCGGGTTCACATAGCTTATACTAGAAATCACTTGCCCCCAACTCAAAAAATTATGCAAATAGCACACTTCTAGACCTCATCTTAGTAAAAAACCCTCATCTATACAGCCATGCCACAGTACTCTTCAACAACATCAGCGACCACAGTGCAATAGCCTGTGCTCGCTCCGCCCCTAAATCTCTATCCTCCTCTCCACGTTCACCCTTAAAAGGAACCGATGAAACTTTGATCTCTATAATTATTTAGTAGACCTTAACAATATTTATTGGCAAGACTTCGACCTTGCATCCTCGGTGAATACAGTCTTTGAGATCTTCCAAAAACTGGTACTAGGCGTCACTGACAAACATGCACCCCTGACCAAATCCGTACCAGGATGAGATCCTGCCCTTGGTCTTCTGCAGAGCTAAAGTGTGATCTTCATAGTTGAGATGCTCTGGGGAAATGGGCTAGAAAAACTAAGGATCCAGCGGACTGGGCCGCCTGTAGGAAATTAAGGAACCATTGCACCAAAACTGTGAGAGCTGCTAAAGCAAGCTTCTTCCAACGTAAATTAGCCTCTGCTGCCAGCAATTCTGCCACCTTCTGGAAAACTTCAAAACTCATCGAAGGTCACTGTTCAGTTAATAGCCTCCCTTCCAAGATTGTATCCAGTAATACCAGTACCACTGATAGGCAGTGCATACTTGACTTATTAAATAATAATCTTGCTATGGCCAGTCTCGCATTCGACACATCCAAAGCAAATAAACTTCATCAACAGACCCCTGATTCTACAGATGCTAGACATCCCAGCAAGACCCCCATGTCAGAGCCCAAGTTCTCTTTCAGCCCTATTCGATATAAACAGGTGGAGGACCTTCTCCTGTGCCTTGATACCAGGAAAAGTGCAGGAGCAGATAACTTAGATCCTCTCTTCCTAAAAATGGGCCATCATGCTCTAACTGCACCTATTGTCCATTTATTTAACATGTCGCTAGCCCCTGGCGAACTCCCCATGGTATGGAAAGTGGCACACGTAGTCCCACATTTCGAGTCCGGTGACCCCAGTGACCTGAATAATTATAGGCCAATTTCCTTACTGCCCATTCTTTCAACACTGCTCAAAAAAGTCATAAATACCCAGTTAAGAAATAATGTAGACTCTGTACAGTTTCTAAACCCTATCCAATCAGGGTTCAGAAAAAAACATAGCACAATATCTGCTTTAGCCAAAGCAACCAATGATTGGCTCCTGGCACTGGACACCAAACACTTTGTCAGCACCTTATTTCTTGACCCAAGTAAGGCCTTTGACACAGTTGATCACGCTTTACTGTTGTCTGTCCTTCAAGATATCAGACTAGATGCTGTTCCTGTCAATTGGTTCACATGTTACCTCAAGGGCAGAAAACATCAAATTAAGGTACAAGGAGATCTGTCTCTGCTTAAGACACTACCCAGAGGTGTCCTTCAAAGTTTCATCTTTGGGCCACTTCCTTTCACAATCTGTATTAGCAATATTGATGCAGGCATCGATCAAGCAAGTGTGCACCTGTTTGCCGATGACACTGTTATTTAAGCTGCTAAGCCTACCCTTGAACTAGCATGCAGTACATTACAACGTGAATTTAACCTCCTTCGGCATAACCTCTTAAGTCGCAAACTCCTGCTTAATGCAAAGAAAACAAAAGCCATGATCTTTGCTCCCAAACTAATCTTGGACTCTCCTCCTCCCAGGGAACCTGGACAAAAATAACATCCCTCCTGGAGGAGCCTACTGAAACTGTAGAAAAATTCAAATATCTTGGCTTCTGGCTCGATCATAAACTCTCTTGTATAGTCCACATTGACGAAGTGGGTAAGAAGCTGAAACAGCACCTAGGGCTGTTCTTCAGAATTAAACACCTTCTAACCTATGAAGCCAGGCTAAGACTTGTGCATTCCACATTTCTACCACTCTTGGACTATGCAGACACGCTATATAGCCAAGGCCCTAGCTCTATTCTAGCAAACCTTGACACATTATATAATAGAGCCCTAAGATTTATCACCGGTGCCCCCTTCAGGATGCACCACTGTACACTACATGCTATGCTGGGTTGGCAATCATTAAAAAACAGAATATTCAGAAATGCCGCCACCTGGACCTACTGAGCTCTAACCAGTGAGCTACTGACATACAACTCCAGCCTGCTAACATATCCCACTGGTACCTACTCACTTAGGTATCATTCCTACCTATTCCTCGACATTCCTCGAATTAGAACTCGATTTGGGGCCTCTGCATTATTAATCTTAATGATTAAGCCATTCCTTACCAGCCCTCTGGAACATTCTACAGAAATCCTTGACGAGCTTGTCCCTTATAAAAATGGCAACTTTCAAATCCTTATTAATACACCACATAGCTGACTCCTGCAAGTGCTTTTCTTGATTCTTGTCTTTCTTTTCATTTCTACACGCTCTTCTAAGCGTGTGTAATGAACTGAAACTAATCCCACCCATTCTCCTTCCATCTTTCTCTCACCTCTACCTTCTTGAGGGTCCCTTCCTCTCATCTCACCTCCGTTGCCCCTGCTTCCCTCCTTCCTTCTATCTATGCAAGCCTTACCAGTACCTTTCCCAAACTGAAAAATATACCTATATAGTTTATTTATTTATTTAGATTCTGATAACTGGGTAAGCTCACTGAGACCGGAGGTCCCTTTTTCAGGAGCGACCCAGATTAGTTACAGACATAGATTACATACATTGGCAGGAGTATACCGTAGATTAAACATCCATTGGATAAGGCATAGAGTACATTACAGAGCATGTCAGTTACATACACAAATATACTATAGTAATTACATCAGACAAATGACAACTTAGCACAAAAATGTTGTGAGGGAGAAGCGGTACCCACAATATGCAGGATAATATAGTCACACCGTGGGAGCTAGGGATTACAGCCAACAAGTCTAAGCTCTGAGCTAGCGATTACAGCCACAGAGACTAAGCCCCAGCAGATATACTTTCAAGCCTGACTTAAACCCTAGAATAGTGTGATAGTTAGCCAAGTACACAGGGGAGAAGGTTCCATAGATGTGGGGCAGCGTACCGAAAGGAGCGCTTGACGTAGTTTGTTCGGACATGAGGGATGTCAAGGGGACGGCCAGTAGAGGATCTCAGGTCCCAGCTCCGGTCTTTGGGATTGAGCAGACCATGCAAGTTAGGAGGAGGGCCAACAGTGGTAAATTTAAAGGTCAGACTCAAAGAACAGTAGGCCAGTTTATGTCGTATTGCAGGCCAGTTGAGATCAGCAAGGACCTCACAGTGGTGCCTTCTAGGTGGGGAGTTTGTAGCGAAACAAGCCACCCTACGATAGAGCTTGGTTAGTTTTCTTAGTCACTTTCCCTTAGGAACTGCTGCAGGGAAGCCCCATAGAGGAGGGAGGGGAGGGGAGGGGAGGGGAGTAGGGTGGTGTTAGCTATGACATAATGAGCCTCGAGAGAAAGAGTCTCCCAGTCTATAGAGAAATCCTAACTTCTGGTGGGTAGACTTTACAACCGAGACAATGTGGGGTTTGTAGGTCATCTCCTGATCAAGCAGGACCCCAAGGTACTTGATCTTGTCTGTGACCTCCACTCCCTGCCCCTGGGCAGTGCGAAGCTAAAGCATGCTGTGCCGATCTGTACCAAGGCATCTAGACCCGAACATGACTGTCTTCGTTTTTTCTTCATTTAACACACATGAGTTTGAGGAGAACCAGGCTTCCAGTGCAGCAAGACTGGTCTGGAGGTTGGCACTGATTACACTAGGGAGTGGATCACTGCAGTAGACAACAGTATCATCTGCATAGAGAATAAGGTGGTTCTGCCCACAAACCTCCTCTAAGTCATTGACAAAGAGGATAAATAACAGTGGACCAATGACTGAGCCTGGGGTACACCGGTGATAACAGGTTTAGCATTAGACTGGATTCCTCTCCAGAAGACTTTTTTGGGCTCAGTTGAGCAAGTAGCTCTTGAACCATGTAACAGAGAGCCCGTCCACTCCTAGTAGGTGACGTTTGGAGAGGAAAAGCTCATGGCACACCAAGTCAAACACCTTGGATAGGTCAATGAATAGAGCCCCTGTCGAGGTGCCACGGTCCATTGCATCGAGGATGTCCCATGTGAGCCAGATAAGGGCTGTATCAGTGCCGTGGCCTTTCCTAAAGCCGTGCTGAATGTCAGCTAGGAGTAGGTGCCTTTCAAGGTAGTCCTGTATTTAATTGTAGACTAATCTCTCCTGCACCTTTGCAAGAGGGCAGAGAATAGAGATGGGCCTGTAGTTCCCCACATTGTCCCGGGGCCCTTTTTTATGAATGGGGACAATGGTTGCCACCTTCCATTTACCTGGGACCTTTTCTTTCAAGAGGGACCTATTGATGAGCGTGGTGATGGGGTTGGAGACAGGGGAATAATATCCCCTTCCTATTTGCCCTGGAGGAACCGGCTCTGTGGCTGATTTTTGAAGCAGAGCCTGGATTTCCTGATGGATCAGATTTAGATGGCCTGACGGGTAGTGAGACCTGCCCAGTGGGTTTCCCTGCTGTCCAGGAATTTGACTGAGTGTTTTGCTACCAGCTGAAGGACCCAAGCATCCTCAGTTATCCTCCATCCTTCCAGGTGGAGGACGAACCTTCCCCCCACAGGTTCCTCGGGAGACATGGGGGGGACCCTCTTGCATCAGGATGCTGAGGGGAGTGCCGCTTTACTGCCCCCGGCAGTCTTCTGGAGTTTTGCCTGAGGAGTCTGGGGACCTGAACCAGTGGCACAATGTTTACCCTATCACCTGCCTTGGTTCTGCCTGTTCCACCTCCTCTGGGGGCGACAAATGGACTGCTTGGGTTTCTCTCCCAAGCGGTACATGGAGCAGATGTCCTTAAGTGACTAACCGCTCTCCTGTAGCTCTGTGATAAAGTCCTTTGTGTCTCCCCAAACAGGATGGGGCCCCTGAAGGGGGCATCCAGTAGAGTGGTCTGGATGTCCTGCGCCAGTCCCGCAAGACAGAGCCAAGCCAGGCACCTCAAGCAGACTCCCGAAGCAGTACACTGGGCCATTAAATTGACTGTATTGTAAGTGGTCCTTAAGGCATGGAGGCAAGAAGACTTATTCAGTCTTACCTTCTCCAAGAGCCGATTTCTGAGGTCCTTGTCCAGAACTGCCTGCAAGTCCTTCTCCAAATCGGACGAGTCCAATTTCTGGAAGGACACTATATGGGCTACATAATTCAATGACTGGATGGCAGAGGTCGACAAAGAATAGACTTTATGTCCATATTGGTCCATTTGTTTGGATTCCTTATCGGGAGGAGAAGCACTCAGATGCTTCGGCTGAGCCGACCTATCATGGGCCTCGGTGATGACCATGAAGTCGGCCTTTGGTTGACCAGTCAGATGACCAACCCTGTCCGGGGAGTGATATGTGCGATTGGCTTTTTTTTTTTTTTTTTTGGAGACAGCCAAGATAGAGGATGGCTCTTGTCAAATTGTGGGGGTAAGATCCTCATGTGGTTCTGTCCATGGAGGGATGGAGGGGATCCGCGCTAGCGAGGTCTAGGTGTTCAGCCAAACATTTCCTCTTGGGGTCCAGCTCCTGAGATGCCCAGCCACAGGCCTGCTTGATGGACCTTAAGAGTTCCATGAAGGAAGGATCCTCTGGTGGAGACTTCAGGGACTCCTTGGGCTGGGGTTCAATGGGGAGTGGGGTTCCGAGTGATCAATGGAGTTGGAGTCTGAATCAGAATCTGAGGAATCCGGCCTGCTGGGCAAAGGGGTAACATCTGGGACCATCTCCGTCACCCAAGCTCCCGCCCGAACCCCTGTCTGATGCCCTGCCCAGGGGGAAGGGCTCCTGGTGATGGTCCTATGAATAGGTGTGAGGACTACAACTGTATGGGGTTGTCCTAGTTCCTGCAGGAGCTGGGATTCTACGTCCTGCCACCATGCCAGAATGGAGGCAGGTGGTTCCTGCTGAGGGGGAGGTGGAGGAGGGGGTGGTGGAGGCTGGTATCCAGGATACGCTGTAGTGTAAGAAGGGTAGCCAGGAGGTTGGTACCAACAGTGGTACAACTGGTAATCCTGGTAAAAATGACCCAGCGTCCAGTATCCCAGCGTTGGAGCTTGCGGCGGGTAACCCAATGACAGTCCCCTGGCATTGAGTAATAGGGAAACAGCAGCGATGGCTAGCCAGGAAAGTGATCCATAGCAACTGATGGAGGAGGGGCTGAAGGACCACTGGGTAGGACAGGATCCATCGGCAGGCCTGGGGTTCCAATCGGGACCCCAGAAGAAAGCTCAGGCATTGGTGCTGGAAAGCCTGGGTCCATGCTTAAGACTATAGTATGGACCGGGGAATGGGCCGAAGTTGGGATAGGCATGCGACCTAACGTCTGGTCTGAGGAAGGTAAGGGAGGCAAATGGATGGAGAGCCCCATCGCCAGATCCTGCCCCTAAGGCTGGAGTCTCAGAAATGATGCCCAACGCAGGAGAGGTCTCCCGAACAGCCACGCTTAGTTCCCCAGCCGGAGAAAATGAGTCATCAGCCAGGGTCAGTAAGTCCTAGGAAGGAGAACCTTTGCAGGAAGGAGGGCCTGGAGGCTCGCCTTGCACGAAGTTGGGAGACCACAGGGGTGTCCGTCGAGAGGGCTCTCTTCGGGCGGTCAACAGACAAGCTGATGACCGACTTATCGGCAAAGACCTGGTTTGCGTCAGAGAAGCCAACGTCCAACTTACAGGTGGAGGTCAGGCCCACAACAACCGGAGGGCTGGAATGGGGCGGAGCACCTGAGGCCGAGCTCTTGATGGGCAAACTGGTGAGAGCCTTAGCGGCCGAGCCTTCTACAGGGCCTAAAGTGTCCTCTGGAGAGGGGTCCCCTGACTGCCCATTGACCAAGGGCGGAGGGGGAGAAGGCGTCTGATCCACCGGAATGGATGGAGACCCTTGAGGCAAAGTACTCACCGAGGTGGAGACCTCAGTCGCTACGGTTTCGACTGTCTGATGATGTGGAGAACGACACTGCTCTCAGCACTTCTCCTTCTTCTTATGCTTTTTCTCGGGCATGGGTGGAGAAGCGTGTTCCCTCACCTCCTGGAACTCTTGTTCTATCAATTCGAGGTGACGTTTCAATCGGTAAGCATCGAGGGTCTTCTGGTGGCAGGTGTGTGTGGCCCGGTTGAACGCCTGGCAGATTTCACAATCAGCCACCCAGTGCTTAGGGCTTAGGCAAACAACACAGCAGGAGTGGTCATCCCTGTGTGGGATTTGAGAGCCACACTGCAAGCACTTTTTCTTTATTTTTCTCAATGACATACACTGAGTGAAAAGGACAAAAAAAACTTGCATGATAGTAAAAGAAATGGTGGACGACTGAGCTAGTTCTACCGTGAGGATCCAACGAGTTCAGGTCAGTGGTGGGAAAGAACTGGGCGGCAGGCATGGGGACCACCCCTATATACTGTCACGCTGACGCCTGATCAGGTGACACCGAGGGCGGTCTCCCGCTAATGACTGCTAGCAAGAAATCTGTTGTGCGGACCTGATGGCAGTGGGCGCAGTCCTATATGTGAAGACCTACTGCAGGAACCCTCTCTAAGTAAGATCTGAGAGTTATCATTTCTGATGACGTGATGGTAGCTAAACAGTGTGACAAGGCAGCGGCAAAGGCTAGCGGAGTGCTTGGATGCATAGAAATGGGTATCACCAGCAGACAGTGGGAGGTAACAACACCCCTGTATAGATCGCTGGTGAGACCCCACCTTGAGTATTATGTACAGTTCTGGAGGCCCATCTCCAAAAGGACATAGATGGGGGGAGTTGGTGCAAAGAAAGGCAACCAAAATGGTGCAGGGCCTGCATTAGAAGTCCTATGAAGAAAGGCTTAAGGATTTAGATATGTACTCCCTAGAAGACAGGAGGGACCGGGGGAATATGAAAGCCATTCTAATACCTCACAGTAATAAACAAGGTATAGGAAGGGAGCATTTTCTAAGGAAAAGAATGCTCTAGGACAAGAGGTCACAATACGAAGCTGGTGGGGGGAGGCTCAGCGGAAATGTGAGGAAGTACTTCTTTACAGAGATGGTGGTGGAAGCTTGGAACAACCTCCCAGCAGAATAGGTGGGGGCTAGAATGGTCATAGGATTTATAAATGCATGGGATAGATGCAAGGGAATCTTGAAAGCAAGAAGGGGGTGTAAGCCAGAGAACAGCTAGGCTCTCTGGTGACACTATAGATATAGAATTTAGTGCAGGTGTTTTTTATCTGCCGGCAACTTCTGTTTCTATACTAAATTTAAGGACAAAAGAGGCTAGGGACCTAATATTGCCTAAGATTATAAATAATTTCTGCAAATTAACTTTCCAATATAAAGCAGCCTATAGTTGGAATGCACTTCCACAACATATTAGAAGTTTGGAAATGTCACAAATCTCTTAAAAATTGCAATGCAGCAGGAATTAACCTATTGTTGTGTGTGTAACAGGTGAATGAATGTAATAGTATCTACACTGGTATTCTTTTAATGTTACATTGTAAGTATATTATGTCCTATCTGTCTACTGTTTGTGATATGTGTTGTCTATATCGTTGCCTATGTATCTATATTTTTGTAACAAACAGGTGCACCTTATGAAAAGGGTATTCATAGCCCTAATGGGTGTTAACACTGTATAAATAAAAATTGACTACTACTACATACTCCTGAAATACAATCAAACAGTAGGTTAAACACATCATAGCAAAAACACAATGGCACAATAAAGCCCAATCCCTGACAGAGTAGATGGGTTGCAGGACAGGGGGCAGGGTAGGTAGGGAGCTGATAGAAGCAGGAAGGGAAGGTAGGAGTTTAAGATGATGCTGAAGAGTACCCTTGGGAGGGTGAGACACAGACGAGAAATAGGAGGTTCCAGCAGGAGGGGAGATAACAGGAGAAGGCAGACTGATTTGTGGAGGTGGGAGGGTGAGGGACAGAGACAGTGTAAGGATCCCTGGAGTGAAGGGAGTAAAAGGCAGATGGAATGGGAGATCTGATTGAGGATAGGTATGAGGGCAGTGTTTCAAACCAATATTTGGAGATGAAAGATACATAGTGGTGCAAGCAATGGGAGGGAAGAGGGGGGATGGAAAGGGAGGAGAAGAGAGTGCAATGACAGGTACTCTGGGGCGAGTTAGTGGCAAAATGACAGAAAGCATTACAGAGGGTGTTCAGCCAAGCAAGGGAAGTGGGGGAAGCAGAACAGTAAACCACATCTTCAGAATGAAAAGCTGGTAGCACCATTTTGGCAACCAACTCCCAGTGGACAGGTGAGGGCAGGCACCAACTCCCAGTGGACAGGCAGAGGAAGGCAGTCTCCATTACAGTACATGATGCCCAGTTTCGGGCGGAGCTTGACAAGGATGGCTTCAATGTGGGTAGAGAAATCAAGTCTGCTGTCAAGCCACACCCGGAGGTGCTTGAAGAATTGTACCTTTTCAAGTGGAGAACCATCCAGGGTGGAGAAAGACTGGAAGGTAGAGAGCCTGGCCAGTTTTTGACTGGATGCAATGGTCACAGACACAATTTTCTTAGTACTGACTCAAAGTTTGTTGTTCTTGAACAAATGCAGGGCCTTGTGGAAATCGGAGTGAGAATTCCATAGCCTCGGTCAAGGGTCCTGAAGTGTAGAGAACTGTGCTGGCAATTGCGAGGTCATTGAGAAAAATGGAGAAGAGGATCAGACCCAGGATGGACCCTGGGGGCACCAGCATGGATTGCCTGAGAGGTAAGAACCTACCATTCCACAGCCATTGGGGTTACAAGAACTGAGACAGCAGGGATTCATGGGTGGGGGTGGTGGAATCAGACAAATCTGACAGATTTCTTTGACAGGATGGTCAGGGAAGTAGATCAGGGTGGGGCAGTGAATGTGACCTACTCTGATTTTAGTAAGCCATTTGATGCCATACGACAAAGGAGACTCATAAGCAAACTGGTCAGCTTAGGGGTGGGTCCAAAGGTGGTAAACTGATTAAGAAATTGGTTAAAGTACTGGTGACAGAGGGTGATGCTAAATGGAATTCACTCCAGGGGAGGGACAGTGACCAGTGGGGTGACTGAGGGCTCAGTTCTTGGACCGGTCCTCTTTAATGTCTTTATAAGTTATATTGCAGGTTATATTGCAGATGAGCTGGAAGGGAAGGTATGCCTCTTTGCAAATGACACCAAAATCTGCAATAGGGTACGCACTCCAGGGGGTGCAGGGAATATGCAGAAACCTGAGAAAACCCGAGGAGTGATCAAGGGCATGGAAACTGGGTTTCAATGAGAAAAAGTGCAAAGTCATGTACCTAGGGCACAGAACCCCCGAAGAGGAGTACAAAATAGGAGAAGAGGTATTGGCAGTCCCCAAACAGGAAAGGGACCTTCAAGAAATTTTATCTGATGACTCCAAGGTAGCGAAACAATGCACGAAAGCAGTGGGCAGCGCCAATGGGATGCTGCGGTGCATGGGGAGGTGTATCACCAGCAGAAGTAGGGATATGGTGTTGCCACTGTATAGATCCCTGGTGAAACCCCACCTGGAGTACCATGTCCAGTTCTAGAGACCACATCACAGGCAGGACATAGGGTGGAAACTGTCCAGAGGAGGACAACTGAAATGGTGCAGGGGATGCATCAGCGCCCTACAAGGAGAGATAAAGGAGAGATAAAAGGACCTAAATACAGTATGTACACAATAAAAGAGAGGAGAAAAGTGTGTGTGTGGGGAGGGGGGGGACATAACAGTGATCTAAAAGTACCTCACTGGACTGTGTAAGGTACACGAAGGACGTGTTTTTTTAGAGGAAAAGACGATGAGAACAAAGAGACATTCAATGGAGCTGGAACAGGGAATATTTAGAAGAGTTGTGAGGAAGTACTTTTTCAGTGAGAGAGTTGAGGATGCCTGGAAGAGTCTTCCAGCACAGATGGTGAGGGTGACAACAGTGGTGGGCTGCAAACATGCATGGGACACATACAAGAGTACCTTAGTTAGTAAGCAGTGGGGAGCCAAAATCAAGTAGGGTCTGCTATGACAGTATAGGCAGGGACAATTGGGCTGTCTGAGTGGGTAAGTATGTGCTGTCCAATTCTATGTTTTTTTTTTACAGTTTCTGGTTGGCCCTACCTAGCCAACACCTGCAGGTCCTCGTTTTAGTTCTCAAGGCTCATGGTATTAAAGCTGCTCACACTCCTTGCTTCCCTTTCTCCTCTGCCCTGACCTCTCCACTTCCCAACTCCATCCTATTTGTTAACTCCTCGCACCACTTTGTTAGCTTCCTGTTAATATTCCCATTCTGCCTCACTACCCTTGTGGTGACGTGCTGACTAGGCCCCTTACATTTACCACTGTGCCCTGGGGTTCTTTAAGTTCAGCCTCACTGGATCCAGGTTTAAATGTGTAGGAATAAAGGCATCAAATTCTTGCCCCATAGCACTTGCCCCCCCCCCCCAAAGTAGGATGAACACCTTCCCTTCCCTTCTAAAGAACCTCCTATCCCAGAGGCATCCCCAGTTCCCTTCATATCAGAACCCCTCCTCTCTGTACCACTCCTTCAGCAATTAGTTGAACAGGTCTATCTTTAGAAGCCTTAAGCCACCCCATCGGGACCTCCAAGAAGGCCAACAACACCTCCATTATCCATAGCTTGTTTTCCAACCTCCAGAAAACAGCCTTTATCTCACCTATCTTGTAACTGGTCAGGACATTGCTCCCCAAGTGAACAATTACATCTGGTACCTTCTACATGCACCCTATTTATGTATTTATAAAGGCACACCGGGTTGAGGATCATTTCCAGGTGCGACCCGTGGGAGAGCGTAATGGAAATTGCAGTAGTCAGAGTAGTAAGAAACATCGACTATAGCTCAATGAAGAGCTTTAGCATTATATGTCACAGCAGGTATATACACAGGTACATGTTTGGCATAGCATAAATTTACAAGTGTGACAGGTAATTATACAGTATAAAACAATATAAACAATTTATGCATTTGCAATAGATTATATACATTGGTAAGCTAATAATGCACCCAAGTAGCCCAATGTTATATTTATTTCTTATTTTATCATATTTGGCCAGGAAAGACACCCTAAGACAAGGCTTACGAACATATGAAAACACTGGCAGAAAAGGCCCATAGGTCAGTCAAGGCTGCCTGAGTGTGCAGCTCACAGTATATTGTACTGCAGCTGCCGTCCAGTCCCTTCCCATCATCCCCGCTTTTCCCTCTCTAGGTTCTTATCTGTACTTACCTTTCCTTTGACTGTATCCCACCCACTTTTTAAAACTGCCCACTATCTTCAACATGATCAATGCTTCTGGCAATTTGTTCCACCCAGCCACCACCGTTTCTGTAACATAATGCCTCCTCATCTCCTCCTAAATCTTCCCCCTTTTAACTTCAGACTATGCCCCCTCATGACCTTCCCTCCATTTAAGCAGAACAATTCCCTCATATTAACCATGTTTGTGCCTTTTAAGTGTTTGAAGGTCTCTTATCACATCCTCCCTCTCTTTTCTATCCTCTAGGGAATACATGTTGAGCTCCCTCAATCTTTCCTCACTGGGTTTATCCCCAGACCTAGGATCATCTTTGCCACCCTAACCTGCATCCCCTCAAGTAATCTTACGTCCTTTTCTAGGAAAGGGCACCAGAATTGCACAGTACTCCACGTGCAGCCTCACCAGTGATCTGTACTGTGGCAGGATTACCTTCTCCCTTCTACAGGTGATACCCTTGGCAATGCACCCCAGCATTTGACTGAGCCTTGCTGCCACCCTCCGGCACTGTGCTGTGACCTTCTTATCCCCTGTAACTAGTACCCCTAGGTCTTCCTCAGAAATAGATGCCTACACTCCCCGCAGCCAATTACTGGTCCTGGGGTTTCTGACTTTGAGGTGCAGAACCTTGCACTTCTTAGCGTTAAACACCAACTGCCATACACCTGATGAGTGCTAGAGTTTTGCCAGATTTTCCCTGAGTTCTTGCCTCCCTTGTTCATTGTCCACTGTCACACATATCTTTGTGTTGTCAGCGAACAAGCTGACCTTACTCCTGATTTCTTCTGCTATGTCCCCAATAAAGATGATGAATACAATGGGTCCTAGCACCAAGCCCTGTGGTACTCCACTGGTCATGAGTCTAGGCTTGGAGGTCTCCCCCTAACAATTACCTTCTGCTTTCTGTTCTGCAGCCTGCTCCTAAACCACCCCACTGTTTTCTCTCCAGTCCACAGGTTCCTGAACCTGCACAGCAACCTTCTGTGAGGCACCGAGTTGAAGGCCTTACAGAAGTCCAGATGCAGGACATCCACGGCATGGTCCCCGTCAACTAACCTTGTGACCCAATCGGAGAAGTCAATTAGGTTAGTCTGACAGGATCTTCCTGAAACAAACCCATGCTACCTTTCATCCTGGAGATCATTATTATCCAGAAAGATCCTCAATCTCTCCATCAGAATAGCCTCCATTAACTTCCCCACAATGGAAGTTAACCTTACCAGTCTACAGTTACCCAGTTCATCCCTCGGACCACTTTTGCAGAGGTGCACCACATGAGTGTTCGTCTACTCCATGGGCAAGTTCCTTATCTCCACTGAGGTGTTAAACAGGTCTGCCAATGGCCATGCCAAGACCTCTGCCAACTACTTCAGAACTCTTGGATGTACTCACTGGGGCCTTGCCCACTCACAGGGCTTTAAGGCCTTTTAGAACTCTTTACCTTGATGACCCCATCTGTTATTTCTGCCCCACTCCTTTCCCCTTGTGGTACTAGCGCATCCTTTTCTTACTGTAAACACCTAACAGGAGTACTTGCTGAGTGTCGCTGCCTAGTCTTCCCCGTTTTCTGTCCAACCCCATCCCTCTTGATCTGGACAATCTCATCCTTATAGCTCCTCTTCTCTCTTGAGTACTTGAAGAAATCCTTTCCCCCTCTCTCTGATCCCCTGAACTAGCCTTAGCTCACTTGCAGCTTTAGCCACCCTGACTGCTCTACTCACCTCCCTGGATTTCTTTGAATACTTCTCCTTTTCCTCCCCACACCAGTTTTCTTGTACCCACTGGAGGTCACTCTCTTCTCCCTCACTTTCACTGCCACTTCTCTGCTGAGCCAGCTTGGTTTTTTAGACCTGAACTGCTTACTCAGAGTCTTGGCACATGTATTAGTAGACTCTGTTAGAACCCTCTTTATGATGTGCCGTTTCTGTTCTGTATCCATCCCTGAGCAGACTGCAGCAAGATGCCCCTCAAGGATGCTTCCCACCCAGGTAAAATCTGCCTTACTGAAGTCTGACTCTCTCTCGTCCTAATCCTGGCTGCCTCCTTGCCCATGTGAAACCACAGTGAGCAATGCTCGCTGCCTGCTAGATGGTCCTGTTCCAAAAATTACCTCTGCACACACAGAACACCTGGGGGTACAACCAAAGGATAGCCAGTTGCAAGAACTCAATGAATTTCAAAGAATGGTAGCACTCCTGAAGGACAAAACACCAATCAGTCTCTGGTAAACTTCAAAATATTTCTTGGGCTAGTAGCAGATGGCAGCTAGTCAGTCACCTCAAGTGAATAAGTCCTCACCCAGCGCTTCACCTCCAAGGTGAAGTCAGTAAGCAGCTGGGAGCCAAAATCAAGTAGGGTCTGCTATGACAGTACAGGCAGGGACAATTGGGCTGTCTGAGTGGGTAAGTATGTGCTGTCCAATTCTATGTTTTTTTACAATTTCTGGTTGGCCCTACCTAGCCAACACCTGCAGGTCCTCGTTTTAGTTCTCAAGGTTCATGGCATTAAAGCTGCTCACACTCATTGCTTCCCTTTCTCCTCTGTCCTGACCTCTTCACTTCCCAACTCCATCCTATTTGTTAACTCCTTGTACCACTTTGTTAGCTTCCTGTTAATATTCCCATTCTGCCTCACTACCCTTGTGGTGATGTGCTGACTAGGCCCCTTACATTTATCACTGTGCCCTGGGGTTCTTTAACTTCAGCTTCACTGGCTCCAGGTTTAAATGTCTAGGAATAAAGGCATCAAATTCTTGCCCCAGAGCACTTGCCCCCTTCCCCAAGTGGGATGAACATCTTCCCTTCTAAAGAACCTCCTATCCCAGAAGAGTCCCTAGTTCCCTACATATCAGAGCCCCTCCTCTCTGTACCACTCCTTCAGCAATTAGTTGAACAGGTCTATTTTTAGAAGCCTTATGCCACCCTATTGGGGCCTCCTAGAAGGCCAACAACACCTCCATTACCCATAGCTTGTTTTCCAACCTCCAGAAAACAACCTTTATCTCATCTATCTTGGCAGGACATTACTCCCCAAGTGAACAATTACATCTGGGACCTTCTACATGCACCCAATTTATGTATTTATAAAGGCACACTGGGTCGAGGCTCATTTCCAGGTGCGACCATGGGGAGAGGGTAATGGAAATTACAGTAGTCAGAGTAGTAAGAAACATCGACTATAGCTCAATGAAGACCTTTAGCATTGTATGTCACAGCAGGTATATACTCAGGTACATGTTTGGCATAGCATAAATTTACAAGTACAAGTGAGACAGGTAATTATACAGTTATAAAACAATGTAAACAATTTATGCATTTGCAATAGATTATATACATTGGTAAGCTAATTAATGCACCCAAGTAGCCCAATGTTATATTTATTTCTTATTTTATCATATTTGGCCAGGAAAGATACCCTAAGACAAGGCTTACAAACATATGAAAACACTGACAGAAAAGGCCCATAGGTCAATCAAGGCTGCCTGAGTGTGCAGCTCACAGTATATTGCACTGCAGCTGCCACCCAGTCCTTTCCCATCATCCCCGGTCATGGCACGGCACAGTGCCAGAGGTAGCAACAAGGATCAGTCAAATGCTGGGGTGCATTGCCAAGGGTATCACCTGTAGAAGGGAGAAGGTAATCCTGCTGCTGTACAGATCACTGGTGAGGCTGCATGTGGAGTACTGTGCAATTCTGGTGCCCTTTCCTAGGAAAGGACATAAGATTACTGGAGGGGTGCAGGTTAGGGTGACAAAGATGATCCTAGGTCTGGGGATAAACCCTATGAGGAAAGATTGAGGGAGCTCAACATGTATTCCCTAGAGGATAGAGAAAAAGAGAGGGAGGATGTGATAAGAGACCTTCAAACACTTAAAAAGCATAAACAGGGTTAATATGAGGAGATTGTTCTGCTTAAATGGAGGGATGGTCATGAGGGGGCACAGTCTGAAGTTAAAAGAAGGAAGATTTAGGAGGAGATGAGGAGACGAAGCCTCTGTCTTGGAGGCGAAGCAGCGCTGGGTGAGGACTTATTCACTTGAGGTGACTGGCTAGCTGCCATCTGCTACTACTCCAATAAATATTTAGAAGTTTACCAGAGACTGATTGGTGTTTTGTCTTTCAAGAGTACTACCATTCTTTGAACTTCGCTAGATGGTCCTGTATGACTACATCTCAGGCATGGTCCCCATTTGGTAGCACATGAGCCAGTATGCTACCCTTGCTAGTGGGCTCTTCACCACCTGCAGTAAGTAGCTGTCCTGGACAGCCTCCATCAGTACCTGTTCCCTGGCATTTGGGGTAGATTTGGTGCTCAAGTCAACCCCAGGCAGACTGAAGTTGCCCACTATGACAGTGCTTCCCCTGCCACTGATTTTTCTGATTTGCTCCCCCAACTCCCTGTCAGTTTCCTCATTCTGTGAAGGTGACCTGTACACTACCCCAATCTAATCTTCCTACCCTTTAAAGTTTTGGAGCTGTACCCATAAGGTTTCCGGCTTCCGCTCTTCCACCTTCTCCCTGGTGCACAGCATCCCACCACTCACATAAATAGCTACTCCTCCTTCTCCCCCTTCTGTCTTTGCAGATTACCCTGCAATCAGTGTTCATAGGATCCCAGTCATCATGGTATTGGGTGGCCCAAGTTTCTGTGATGGCTGCAATATCTACCTCCCCTTCCACCATCATCGTCTGGAACTAACATACTATTTGCCAGCAGATTAGGACTTACGGTCTATCGAGTCTGCTCGAACCTTAGATCCTTAGTTGGGTGCCGAGGCCTTCCCATCCCTTGTGCTCCAGAAACCCCTATCATCCATCCCCACCCCCCTGGGACAGGCCATCATCTGATACATCCACTTTCTGTGTCTGTCCTACCCTCTCTTGAAGCCCTCCACTGTGGATCTCTGAACCAGCTCGCCAGGCAGTGCATTCCAAGGGTCCACCACCCTCTCAGTGAAAAACCTCCTCCTCTATTCCCCCCTCACCCTTCCACCTTCCAACTTCAAACCATGCCCTCTGGTGATACCTCCCTGCTTTAGTCTAAAGAGGGCAGCACACAGAAACAGCTGCTGATGGGTGGTACAGGGACTCGGGCTAGCATAGTCCAGTCTCACTTGTTAGCAGCCTGGCAGAGGTAGTATGGCCACAGGCCATCTAACAGGTGATGAAAAATACTGACACAGCATTTGAATCATTGTTTTTATGGTTTCCAGCAAAAAAAAAAAACAAAAAAAAAAACTCAATTTGTACCATCTTCCTGGTCTAGGGAAAAACGTTTCAGCACTCGTTTAGTGAGAGCACAGCACAGGCTGTGTACACTACACATGGCAACCTGGAGTCAACTATAAATGCAAATGAGCTCATGAATATTAAAACAATGTCTGTGGAAGGACTATGTTATCAGATTAGCAGCATAAAATCTTTTTTTCTACACACAAGCATGACTTTTCTAACTGTAGAAAGTAAAATAAAGATAGGAGCCCATTTTATAAGCGTAATAAGACACTCCAGGGACCAAAGGCACTCAGCCAGGGGACTCGTGCCTTATTACGCCCCTGGCTGTGCAGTAAAATATGTTCCATGCACACCCTGTCATGTCTTATTGCTTACCTAGCCTCCCCTAGAATACTGCAGTCATAGTGGAATCCCTCCTTGCTGTAGGTAGATATCAATCACCAGAAAAGAATGGGTTCGTTCTTAGATCAGCCACTGGCATCTGCTGACCATTTCCCAAAAAATCTGTTATGATATTTTATAATGCCTGAAATTACATTTTAAAACATCTAACATTTGAACTTTAAACCATAGAAACTTAAGTTTTTATTTTTGTTTTTTTAAATACAGCTATTTGGTCCCTGTCGCTTCCTCCCACCAACTGGTGACGGGGACACATATGCATTTTTGTAGTTTTTTTCCCTTGACTTCGAGACCCCGCAGCACATGGCTGTGCGAGGTGTGTGGGCATGCTTCGCACCCCATGGCACCAGTTTAGCCCCTTCCACCTACCGTTACTTGGCCACAGCCTTTCCACCTGCGCTATCCACTGGACCTCCACCCGGTTGGAGCGGAACTACAGGGGGGTGACAACCCAATCCCATCACCCTCAAGAGAGGAGAGCTGCCCACTGGCATGCTCAATCCTGCTCTGCCCACCCCCCATGCTGGCACCCCGACAACCTGAGATCATTCCCAAACCCAAGTCACCAATGTAGCGTGAGGTAAAGTGTCCAACGTCTCAACCCCCTGCACCACCGGGCCGGCACAGACTTAAGCTTTTTTAAATGAAAACTTGGAGTCTGATCAACATGTACAGATTCTGATGATACAGTTCCCCAGTGTTGCTACATGTCTGTACATGGCTTGGAGTCTGATCAACATGTACAGATCCTGATGGTACAGTTCCCTGTGTCACTACATGTCTATACATGGCTTGGAGTTTGATCAACATGTACAGATCCTGATGGTACAGTTCCCTGTGTCACTACATGTCTATTCATGGCTTGAAGTCTGATCAACATGTACAGATCCTGACGATACAGTTCCCTGTGTCACTACATGTCTGTACATGGCTTGGAGTTTGATCAACATGTACAGATCCTGATGATACAGTTCCCTGTGTCACTACATGTCTGTACATGGCTTGGAGTTTGATCAACATGTACAGATCCTGATGATACAGTTCCCTGTGTCACTACATGTCTATACATCGCTTGAAGTTTGATTAACATGTACAGATCCGAATGATACAGTTCCCTGTGTCACTGCATGTCTGTTCATGGCTTGGAGTTTGATTAACATGTAAAGATCCCGATTATACAGTTCCCTGTGTCACTGCATGTCTATACATGGCTTGCAGTTTGATCAACATGTAAAGATCCTGATGACACAGTTAAAAATTATCCTCCCTATTTTTGATTATGCAAATGTAGTCTACAGGTCTACCCCTGCAATCACCCTGTGAAGGCTTGATACCCTCCTGAACTCTTTCAGCCACTTTGCTACCATCTCCCCCCTTAGAACTTATCACTGCTATCTTTACTCCATTCTTGGACTTACCCCACTGTCCCACAGACATTATATACAATTCCTCAATCTCATATCTAAATTCTGGTTCAGCATGCTACCTTCCTACCTATTGGAAAGTCTCTCCCCAGCCTTCTCCCCTTATGAGCTAAGACACAGGAAGGAAAGATCCTTTAGCTTGCCTCATCCATCCTCCTCAGCTGGCAAAGCTGCTTTCTCCTACCAGCTCCCCAATTTGTGGAACAAACTCTAACCCACAAAGAAACATAGACTTTGACAGCAGATAAGGACCGCTTGGCCCACCTAGTCTGCCCATTTCCCTTCCTACAGGCAGGGTCGGACTGGCCCATCTGGATACCTGGAAATTTCTGGGTGGGCCCCCCTCAGTTGGGTAAGTGGTTACCTTCTGAACTCTGAAAACTTTTGCATTTATCATCTTTTTTCTAGTTAAATGGGGTATCTGGGACACTGTTGATAAATCTAAGATGCAAACACAGAGCTAGTGTATCAGATTGAAGTGGAATATTGATATGAGTGTGTTAACCTGTGCCATCCTCTATTGATTTTCCAGGTGGGCCCTCTGTACCCCAGTCTGACCCTGCCTACAGGATAGGCTGGAGATCCTAGTTAACCAACAGCCTATTTCTTCCTACCCCCCACAAAAATTGTCTTATGTTTGTCCCATGCATTCTTGAATTCTCTCACAGTTTTGGACCCCACAACTTCCTCGGGAAGGCTGTTCCATGCATCCGCCACCCTCTCTGTGAAAAAATACTTCCTTATATTGCCCTGAACGCCCCCATCTTCAAATTGTGTTCCCTTGTTCTTGTACATCTCTTTTCTGAAAGACGCTACCCTTGGACTTTGTTGATTCCACTTGAGGTACTTAAGCGTTTCTATCATATCCCCCTTTACTCAAGGGAATACATATTAAGCTCCTTTAATCTCTCCTCGTATGGCTTCTCTTGCAGACCCTGCACCATTTTAGTTGCCCTTCTCTGGACTGCCTGTATCCTGTCTATGTCCATGCAGAGATGGGGTCTCCAGAACTGGATGCAGTACTCCAGATGGGGTCTCACCAACTGTCTGTACAGAGGGATAACAACTTCCTGGTTTCTGCTGATGATGCCTCTCCCTATACAGTCCAGTAGCCCCCCAGCCCTCCCTACTGCCTTCTCACATTGCTTGCTAACCTTGAGATCATCTGATATGATTACCCCCAGGTCCCTCTCCATTTTTGTTGTTGTTACTACCTCCCCCACATTGTGTAATCTTCCCCTGTGTTTTTGTTTCCCAGGTGCATTATTTTGCACTTCCTTATACTGAATCCAAGCTGCCATACTTCTGACCATTCCTCAAACCTTGCCAAGTCCCTTCTCATCCTTTCCATGCTTGCTTGTGTACCCTGTTGTAGATCTTTGTGTCATCTGCAAAGAGGTATACTTTTCCTTCCAGTCTCTCTGCAATGTCACTTACAAAGACATTAAAAAGGACTGGACCCAGTACTGAACCCTGTGATACCCCACTAGTAACCCCTTTTTCTTCAGAGTGGACTCCATTTACAATTACCTTCTGTGTCCTGTTATCCAGCCAATGTTTTACCCAGGCTACCACCCTGGGACCCACTCCCAGGCTGGTTAATTTGACTATTAATCTTCTGTGCGGGACTGTGTCAAATGCCTTGCTAAAGTCCAGATAGGCCATGTCCAGAGCCCCTCCCTGGTCTACTACTTTGGCCACCCAGTCAAAGAAATCAATTAGATTCGTCTGACATGACCTTCCTGCTGTGAACCCATGCTGTCTTGGGTCCTGTGCCCCACTGGGCTCTAGGTACTCAACAATTATTTCCTTTCCCTACCACAAAGGTCAAACTGACAGGTCTGTAGTTTTCTGCCTCTATCTTGGTCTCACTTTTGTGAAGGGGAATCACATCTGCCTTCCTCCAGTCCTCACGTACCACACCATCCTCCCACGATTTGTTAAAAAGGGTAGTCGGTGGTTTCACTAGTTCTCCCCTTAATTCTTTTAGAATTCTGGGGTGAATTCCATCAGGCCCCATTGCTTTATCCACCTTCAGTTTTAGTAGTTCTTTCAGAACCCATTCTTCTGTGAAAGGACTAATATCAACCCCCTATTTAGAGTGCTTCCATTGACTGGACTAGGTATCACCCCCTGCTCTTCCATGGTGATCAATCCCCCCTATCCAGAGTACTTATGTTAACTGGATTAGGCACCTCCCCCTCCTCCTCTTTTGTGGATACTGAGCAGAAATATTCGTTCAGTATCCCTGCTTTTTCACTGTCCCTCTCTGCCCATCCACTATCCATTTTATTCAGCCTCATTATCCCTCCCTTTGTCTTTCTACGCTTCCTGATATACCTATAAAAGGTTTTATCCCCCTTCTTAACCGAGTCAGCTATCTTTTCCTCAGTTTGGGCCTTTGCTCTTATTACTTCCTTCCCTTTCTCCTTCTGCCTTAACTGGTGCAGCTCTTTGTCCTGCTCCTTCTGTGTTTCCTTATACTTCCTGAATGCTATCTTTTTCTCCCTGATCTTCTTCACCACCTCTTTTGAGAACCATAGTGGCCTTTTCTTTCATTTTGATTTGTTTATTTGCTTCAGACAAAGGCTTGTTGCCTCTGTGATGGCAGTTTTGATGTTTCCCCATTGTTGCTGTACCCCTCCTTCTAGCCTGTTTGCTAGTGCTTTTCTAAGGCACTATCAGGAACTCCTCCTCCTCCTCCTCCTACTTTGCCTGCAAGAAGCAATTACGCATCACAGCACTTCCCCCTGCCTTTTTCAAAGGTGATCCAACTCTGCTCCACAGACTTTTGGCCTAAAAGCTGAAGCACCATTCTGGCCAGTACTGGATTGGTAGTCATCACTCTTCAAGCAACTGCCCTTATCCTGTCTGCTTGGCCTTCTGGGAGAAAGGCCTTTTCTTGGACAGTGTCCAGGACTGCTTCTACATACTGCAGCCAATGGGTGGATCAGAGGCATGACTTGGGGAGATTCAGAATGCTGCCCAAGTCTTGAAAAAATTCGAAGGTCTCCCTTATTGACTGATGCAGCTGGTCCTATGATGAGGCTATGAGAAGCCAGACATCCAGGTAAGGGTAAACATAGTGTCGCCGTCTCCTGAAGGTTGCTGCCACTACAGCCAGGCACTTGAAAAAGATTTTTGGTGCCGAAAACATCAGAAAAACAATCTCTGCCAGTGGCATTTGAGAAGCAGATCTCAGATCCTGAGGCAAAGGATGACAGTAAAGTTGCTCAGTTAATGACAATGTACTACCTTACCAAACAAGGGCAATCACTCAAAGAGTTTGAAACACTAATAGCTCTGCAGGTGAGGAATGGAATCTTTTGGGCCGGGGCACAGGGTGGCAGCAGCTGTTGCTTGAGGACTGACACTAATGGTGGGTTTGTCAATCCACAGAAGCAAGATGGCTGTCCAGCCTTGCAAGACAGTGGCACAATCCACTCTGGTTGGGATGCAAGATATGACATGCTGGACTCCATAAACAAAGTCCTACAGAAAGAAATCAAAGCTCACTTAGCAGGTTCTCAGTTCCTTGGGGTAACAGTGGATGAAACCACTGATGTAACCATTCACAAAAAACTGAACATTTATGTGAAGTAGGTACAAAAGCACAGGCCAAAATTAATTTTATTGACTGTATTGCAATACCTGATGGGAGAACGGACACAATTGTGGCAGAACTGTTACGAGGGTGTTCTGTTAATGCAGTTGACCTCATCATGATCATCACATTAGCAAGTGACGGTGCCAGTGGCGTGACTGGAATGCACAATGGGGTGGGTGCAAAGTTAAGACAGCAAGTTAACCCAAGGCTGATTCAGATTCATTGTGTTGCCCACAGACTGGCACTGGCAGCAGGTCAAGCACGTTGGGAAAACCCTGTATTCAATGATTATCAAGTAACCATCAAACATGTGTACAGATACTACAGCAACTCTGCAGTATGGTACAATGCCTTGTGTTTCATCCAGGAAACTCTCAGTGATGAAAATATCAGATATCTGTCCCTAAAAGAACCTGCAAGTTTTCGGTGGCTGACACTGCATACTGCAGCTCAAGCAATTCACAGATCATTCCCTACACTTTTACAAGCTCTAGAGCATGACGCAGCAAAAGGGGCTCAAGAAGCAAAGGGCCTTCACACAAAACTGAAATCAGTCTGCTTATCTTATGCACTTTTTTTTTCACGGATGTCTCAGATGTGGTGAATAAACTGTCTTTAGTCACACAACGGGACAGTGTTGACATTTCGGTTGCCAGCAGCATGATAGAAGCCACAGTTACTAGATGGCAACAGTTTAAAAAGCAGAATGGGGTAGAGCTACAGAACACATTTCAGGTCCTCGGCCAACGTCCTGGCATGTAGCAGGATCAAAAAGTGAATGATAAGCCATCACTGCGAATGCAGTTCCAGACAGCATCTCAGGGATCTCTGACTCAACTCACTGAAAACTTTCCCACAAGATCTGAGACAACTTCAATGCAGCTGCTGCAGAACTTAAATGTTCTTCTAAATCCAAAGTGTCTCCCAGATGACTCCAACATAATGGACCATGGAATGCAGGAACTCAAGGATGTTTGCACTTATTTTCCAAGAAACAACCTTCAAAGAAGAAACACTGCCAGCACTTGCTGACCAACACAGGGCTGAGAAAGATTACGGACAATTCAAACTTGTTCTGAAATCTAAAAAAGGACTGACTTTGCTCAGTAGTGTCTGCCAAGACTTAATTGAGAACTATTCAGATGTATTCCCAGATTCTGTCACAATGACCAAGATTTTACTTGTGTCACCTGTTACATCAGTGGCATATAAAAGAGGGTTTTCTGTACAAAACAAAATAAAAACAAAGGTAGATGTTCCCTAAAGGCAGACACTATGAGCAAACTCATGCGGATTGCCCAAGAAGGAGCTGAATTTTAAGACTATGACCCTCATCCAGCACTTAAGAAATTGAAGGCTATAAGACTGCGTAGAAAATAATTAGTTTAAATTTTAAAATGCTTTAATAATTGTCTTTGCTTTCTTTTTCATTTCAGAAACAATTTGAGTGACTGACACTGACCCAGAGACAGGACAATGGAAGAACTTGGGCACAGGAGTAGAAGATAAGTATCAAAATGTTTTGTTCCAACAAGGGTGGAGGGAGGGATACAATTTTTAAATTTAGCCTCTTAAGGTCAACATTACTTTTGGTGGGGGTCCTGTTCAGGGGAACGGATCAAGATTTAAAGTTCCTGGGGATTGGCCAAGGTGGTGGGTGGATGGTCATACCCCATTCTGCTAAATTTAATATAATTTTGATTTTGGTGGTAGAGGAACACAGTCTAACAAGTTCAGATGATCATGTGTGTGTGTGTGTGTGGGGGGGGGTAAACTATTATGGCCCCAATGCAGTCCCTGTGGTTTTTTTTTGTTGTTTTTTTTAGTGGGGGGACAGTCTGAGATTATTGTCAAATGTAGTTACCTAACACAGTCTGCTCTTTCCACAGTCTGTCTGCAACAGTGGCTTCTACTACTGTCATCAACAGTACACTACAGTTAAGAAATGTGCAGGAGGAAGAGGTGTTGTGTTATGGGAGAAGTTATGGACAGGAGGGTGTTTTTAGGAGAAGTTATGGACAGGAGGGTGTTAGGAGAAGATATTGCCACAGAAAACACGGCATGCCATGAAAAAAGAAGTTCAAACAGAAAAAAGCAGACTTATGCACTTGCAGTGTGGCAGCCACGTGCAGATAATTCCACCAAGGCACCACCTGATTGTGCCACATACCAGACAGACTGGGAGACCTGCTGAGCCAAGGTAATTGTGGGTGGGGTGGGTGGGAATGGGGAGCTTTTAGTCACCCCATGTGCTATCCAGTCATGAACACTGGCACTAGTTCTCTTTTAGCTGCCACATACACACTTAAGAAATATGCAGGAGGGTTTTGGAGAAGTTATGGGCAGGAGGTGTTAGGAGAAGTTATGGGCAGGAGGGTGTTTAGGAGAAGTTATGGGCTGGAGGTGTTAGGAAATTGCCACAGGAAAAAATGGCAATCTAATGCCATGAAAAAAGAAGTTCACCAGAAAAGCAGACTGCAGATGTCATGCCACCATCCAGATTAGATTGTGCCACTGTTAAACTGGACAGATCTGGGAGACCTGCTGAGCCAATGTAGGTAGTGGGTGGGGTGGGTAAGAAATGTGCAGGAGGAGAGTCGGAGAAGTTATGGGCAGGAGAGTTGTGTGGAGACGTTAATTGGGCAGGAGGGGTGTAAGGAGAATACCTGCCAGCATAGAAGTACCCATGACTCGTACACACAGAAAGCAGACACACCGCAGACTCAGTTGGCATATCCACCAGATAGTGCCACTGTCTCTTCTTAACAGCAGATCAGCTGCCAAAGATAAGAGGGTGGGGTGGGTGGGAATGTGGGGGCTTTCAGTCACCCCAGTCAAATCCAATGTGTCTGGAACAGCCAGGTTGAGATATTCTTACAATTTAAAAAGATTTTGTGCAGGAGAGTAGCAGGGAGAAGTAGTGGGCAGGAGGGTGTTTTAGGAGAAGTTGTGGGCAGGAGGGTGTTTCAGGAGAAGCTGTGGGCAGGAGGGTGTTTTAGGAGAAGTTGTGGGCAGGAGGGTGTTTTAGGAGAAGCTGTGGGCAGGAGGGTGTTTTAGGAGAAGTTGTGGGCAGGAGGGTGTTTTAGGAGAAGTTGTGGGCAGGAGGGTGTTTTAGGAGCGTTGTGGGCAGGAGGGTGTTTTAGGGAAGCTGTGGGCAGGAGGGTGTTTCAGGAGAAGTTGTGGGCAGGAGGGTGTTTTAGGAGAAGTTGTGGGCAGGAGGGTGTTTTAGGAGAAGTTGTGGGCAGGAGGGTGTTTTAGGAGAGTGTGGGCAGGAGGGTGTTTTAGGAGAGTTGTGGGCAGGAGGGTGTTTTAGGAGAAGTTGTGGGCAGGAGGGTGTTTCAGGAGAAGTTGTGGGCAGGAGGGTGTTTCAGGAGAAGTTGTGGGCAGGAGGGTGTTTTAGGAGAAGTTGTGGGCAGGAGGGTGTTTCAGGAGAAGTTGTGGGCAGGAGGGTGTTTTAGGAGAAGTTGTGGGCAGGAGGGTGTTTTAGGAGAAGTTGTGGGCAGGAGGGTGTTTTAGGAGAAGTTGTGGGCAGGAGGGTGTTTTAGGAGAAGTTGTGGGCAGGAGGGTGTTTTAGGAGAAGTTGTGGGCAGGAGGGTGTTTTAGGAAGTTGTGGGCAGGAGGTGTTTTAGAGAAGTTGTGGGCAGGAGGGTGTTTTAGGAGAGTTGTGGGCAGGAGGGTGTTTTAGGAGAAGTTGTGGGCAGGAGGGTGTTTTAGGAGAAGTTGTGGGCAGGAGGGTGTTTTAGGAGAAGTTGTGGGCAGGAGGTGTTTTAGGAGAAGTTGTGGGCAGGAGGGTGTTTTAGGAGAAGTTGTGGGCAGGAGGGGGTTTAGGAGAAGTTGTGGGCAGGAGGGTGTTTAGGAGAAGTTCTGGGCAGGAGGGTGTTTAGGAGAAGTTGTGGGCAGGAGGGTGTTTTAGGAGAAGTTGTGGGCAGGAGGGTGTTTTAGGAGAAGTTGTGGGCAGGAGGGTGTTTTAGGAGGAGTTGTGGGCAGGAGGGTGTTTTAGGAGAAGTTGTGGGCAGGAGGGTGTTTTAGGAGAAGTTGTGGGCAGGAGGGTGTTTTAGGAGAAGTTGTGGGCAGGAGGGTGTTTTAGGAGAAGTTGTGGGCAGGAGGGTGTTTTAGGAGAAGTTGTGGGCAGGAGGGTGTTTTAGGAGAAGCTGTGGGCAGGAGGGTGTTTCAGGAGCAAGTTGTGGGCAAGAGGGTGTTTAGGAGAAGCTGTGGGCAAGAGGGTGTTTTAGGAGAAGTTGTGGGCAGGAGGGTGTTTCAGGAGAAGCTGTGGGCAGGAGGGTGTTTCAGGAGAAGCTGTGGGCAGGAGGGTGTTTCAGGAGAAGCTGTGGGCAGGAGAGTGTTTCAGGAGAAGTAGTGGGCAAGAGGGTGTTTCAGGAGAAGCTGTGGGCAAGAGGGTGTTTTAGGAGAAGTTGTGGGCAGGAGGGTGTTTTAGGAGAAGCTGTGGGCAGGAGGGTGTTTCAGGAGAAGTTGTGGGCAGGAGGGTGTAGGCGAAGAAATAATCACTTCTATGCCAGGTCAAGATAGTGTAGCCAGTCTGGTTTAGCCAGTTAAAAAAACTGCACTAAGCCACGCAGCAGCAACCACACGATCATGTTAGATTGTGTCATCTAAATAAGCCTGAGCGTCATTGGTAGGTGGGAGCTGGGAGGGAGGTTTCTGCAATGTTTGGTGGGTGGGCACTGCCAGGGAGTCTGAAATGGGGGGTGCTGATTATAATTTGCATCTAAAATGTCAATGTGCAGGAGAGCACGAAGGAGAAGTATGCTGGGCAGGAGATGACTGACTGGGAGACACAGGTGACTGTCAGCAATGACTCTTGGTGTCTATTAATGTTTACAACATCTTACTGGCAATACCTAATCTAATGACAGACTTTGTTTGTAGCAGTTTGGCAAATAAATAATTGGGCAACTGCACTCAGCTGCAGCAGTAGAAATTCCAACTCAACGTACCAGAAATGCAAAACTGTAAGTACATTTTTCTCACTGTAATTTATGACAGTCACTGAACAAATGAATGAACAACAGTCAATCAACAGTCACACAGGTGATTATTTTTATGTGTTCCTTTGCTACTGTGGTTACTTAGCCATCACTGGTACCTTGAGGGAATGCAAAACAACCCTGTCTGCTGAAAAAAAAAACAAAGACTATGGCATCATATTAGAACATAATGATTCAGGAATATAAAAAAAACTTGGGTATATAAATAAAAAACACTGAAATGCACTTTTCAGACTCATTCCATTCATTTCAATGGGGACCCCCAAAAATGTCATGAGGACCCAGATTTTCAATCCGGACCCCCATTTTGTTTTCAAGAAAGTCCTGGACATTTCAACAAAAAATCCTACCGAGAGCCCTGCCTCAACTCGAACACCTACAGCACCTCCTTGCGCACACTGACTGGTCCCCTATGTACTGTGTAGATACTGCCCTCGATTATTTCATCCGCCAGTTCAACAAAGCTTGCGACATCTTCGCCCCTTCTGCAAAAGGAATCTAAAGGGGGTAACTAATCCCTGGATCACCGCTGACCTATTAAAAAAGATGGATGCGTGACAGGGATAATCTGTGGCACCTTGCAATTGCCTCAGGGAGACAAGTGGACATGCAGTGGTACAAGGCCACAGGAAACTTCTGTACCCTCAAAATACGACACGCTACAAGAGAGCATATTAAACAGGAGCCCTCAAACTCATGGGGCAATGGAAGTCAACTCTGGGACAACATTAAAAACCTCAATGTGAAGCCCTCTAAAGCACCCCCAAACATGATCATTGCAGCTGGTGTCCTTAGACAAGACCCAACTACTTTAGCAGATACACTAAATATAGCCTTCACAGACCTCACTGGCATACCCCCCCAACTGCCCAAAGAGGAGTTCTAGTCCTACTAGTACCTGCGAATTCCCTTCTCCTGACAGTCCCCCGCATTCTATTTTAAAAGAGTCCCCATGATGGAGGTGAAGAAATACCTCCAAAGGGTGCTGGAAAAAGTCAGATACAGCAGCAACTCCTTGGACCTTATCTCTCTCTCTCTCTCTCTCTCTCTCTCTCTTCTCTCTCTCTCTCTCTCTCTCTCTCTCTCTCTCTCTCTCACATGTCAACAACTCCCTCAGTGCTGGAAATCTGCCTCCATCATGCCCATCCATAAAAGTGGCGACAGGATGCAACCCTCTAATTACCACCCTATCTTTATCCCCCCCCTTCCAAAACACTAGGGAGTATTGTCGCAGAGCAGCTCACGGAACACCTGACCAAATACGATCTCCACTGCGTGAAGCAGCATGGCTTTAGGAAAGCACATAGTACTACCACTGCCTTGCTGGAGTATACCAACTTCCTACATAGTGCACTCGACCGTGGCCAGTTGGTGGGGTCAATCTACATTGACATCACCTAGGCCTTTGACACTGTGAACCACTGATTCCTACTCCGCTTCAGGCCATCGGTCTCTCCAACGAGGTCTCCAATTTGTTCACCAGGTATCTTGGTAACAGGATGCAGCAGGTTAGAATTAATGAGACACTTTCCAGCTGCCACTCAGTAAGCTCCGGAGTTCCTCAAGGCTCCATCCTTGGACCCTTACTGTTCAGCCTCTTTCTTAACTCACTCAAAAAGCATGTCCTAACAACATCATTCTGTACACAGATGTTGCTGTCCTCTTCTCTGCTAATACTGACCCCACCCTACTCACCAGTGATCTTCAAACTGGTTTTGAGGAGACAGACCGCTGGTTCAGAGATCATAAACTGCTGATGAACTACAAAAAAACAAAGGTGATGCTTTTCACCACCCCGCAAAGCAACCTGCCTCACCATACTAAATAAACAAAACCTCCACCTCGAGCAATTCAAGGACTTCAAATATCTAGGTATAACATTATGCAGTACCCTGTCCTACTCTGCCCACATCAGCTTAATATCTAGGTATAACATTAGGCAGTACCCTGTCCTACTCTGCCCACATCAGCTTAATATCTAGGTACAGTACAACATTAGGCAGTACCCTGTCCTACTCTGCCGACATCAGCTTAGTATCTAGGTATAATGTTAGGCAGTACCCTGTCCTACTCTGCCGACATCAGCTTAGTATCTAGGTATAATGTTAGGCAGTACCCTGTCCTACTCTGCCGACATCAGCTTAGTATCTAGGTATAACGTTAGGCAGTACCCTGTCCTACTCTGCTGACATCAGCTTAGTATCTAGGTATAACGTTAGGCAGTACCCTGTCCTACTCTGCCGACATCAGCTTAGTATCTAGGTATAATGTTAGGCAGTACCCTGTCCTACTCTGCCGACATCAGTTTAATATCTAGGTATAATGTTAGGCAGTACCCTGTCCTACTCTTCTCACATCAGCTTAATATCTAGATATAACATTAGGCAGTACACTGTCCTACTCTGCCCACATCAGCTTAATATCTAGGTATAACATTAGGCAGTACCCTGTCCTACTCTTCTCACATCAGCTTAATATCTAGGTATAACATTAGGCAGTACCCTGTCCTACTCTGCCCACATCAGCTTAGTATCTAGGTACTGTATAACGTTACGCAGTACCCTGTCCTACTCTGCCCACATCAGCTTAGTATCTAGGTATAACTTTAGGCAGTACCCTGTCCTACTCTGCCCACATCAGCTTAGTATCTAGGTACTGTATAACGTTACGCAGTACCCTGTCCTACTCTGCCCACATCAGCTTAGTATCTAGGTATAACTTTAGGCAGTACCCTGTCCTACTCTGCCCACATCAGCTTAGTATCTAGGTATAATGTTAGGCAGTACCCTGTCCTACTCTGCCGACATCAGCTTAGTATCTAGGTATAACGTTAGGCAGTACCCTGTCCTACTCTGCCGACATCTGCTTAGTATCTAGGTATAACGTTAGGCAGTACCCTGTCCTACTCTGCCCACATCAGTTTAATATCTAGGTATAATGTTAGGCAGTACCCTGTCCTACTCTTCTCACATCAGCTTAATATCTAGATATAACATTAGACAGTACCCTGTCCTACTCTGCCCACATCAGCTTAATATCTAGGTATAACATTAGGCAGTACCCTGTCCTACTCTGCCCACATCAGCTTAGTATCTAGGTACTGTATAACGTTACGCAGTACCCTGTCCTACTCTGCCCACATCAGCTTAGTATCTAGGTATAACTTTAGGCAGTACCCTGTCCTACTCTGCCCACATCAGCTTAGTATCTAGGTACTGTATAACGTTACGCAGTACCCTGTCCTACTCTGCCCACATCAGCTTAGTATCTAGGTATAACTTTAGGCAGTACCCTGTCCTACTCTGCCCACATCAGCTTAGTATCTACTGTAGGTATAACTTTAGGCAGTACCCTGTCCTACTCTGCCCACATCAGCTTAGTATCTAGGTACTGTATAACGTTACGCAGTACCCTGTCCTACTCCGCCCACATCAGCTTAGTATCTAGGTATAACGTTAGGCAGTACCCTGTCCTACTCTGCCCACATCAGCTTAGTTTCTAGGTATAACGTTAGGCAGTACCCTGTCCTACTCTGCCCACATCTGCTTAGTATCTAGGTACTAAATAATGTTAGGCAGTACCCTGTCCTATTCTGCCCACATCAGCTTAGTATCTAGGTATAACGTTAGGCAGTACCCTGTCCTACTCTGCCCACATCAGCTTAGTTTCTAGGTATAACGTTAGGCAGTACCCTGTCCTACTCTGCCCACATCTGCTTAGTATCTAGGTACTATATAATGTTAGGCAGTACCCTGTCCTATTCTGCCCATATCAGCTTAGTATCTAGGTATAACATTAGGCAGTACCCTGTCCTACTCTGCCGACATCAGCTTAGTATCTAGGTATAACGTTAGGCAGTACCCTGTCCTACTCTGTCCACATCAGCTTAATATCTAGGTACAGTACAACATTAGGCAGTACCCTGTCCTACTCTGTCCACATCAGCTTAGTATCTAGGTATAACGTTAGGCAGTACCCTGTCCTACTGTGCCCACATCAGCTTATTATCTAGGTATAACGTTAGGCAGTACCCTGTCCTACTCTGCCCACATCAGCTTAGTATCTAGGTATAACGTTAGGCAGTACCCTGTCCTACTCTGCCCACATCAGCTTAGTATCTAGGTATAACGTTAGGCAGTACCCTGTCCTACTGTGCCCACATCAGCTTAGTATCTAGGTATAACGTTAGGCAGTACCCTGTCCTACTCTGCCGACATCAGCTTAGTATCTAGGTATAACGTTAGGCAGTACCCTGTCCTACTGTGCCCACATCAGCTTAGTATCTAGGTATAACGTTAGGCAGTACCCTGTCCTACTCTGCCCACATCAGTTTAGTATCTAGGTATAACGTTAGGCAGTACCCTGTCCTACTCTTCCCACATCAGCTTAATATCTAGAGCTATAAAGTCTCGTAGTGGCATCCTTTATAGGCACCAGCACTGCCTCACCCCCGAGGTTCTCAAGCTAGCTGTATCCAGATCAGTCATCTCCATAGCCAATAATGGTCTAATATTGTATGGAACAGCCTCAGATACAACCCTGAAAAGAATCACTGTTGCTCTCATCAAGGTATGTCGGCTGATTATGGGTGCCCACAGGTACACCCACACCTGCGATCTTTACGTGCATACTCACTGGTTGAATCTCAAAAGTAGGACCACCTACCAAACTTGTCTATTTGCGAAAAAATCAGCCTCCGCAAAACTCCACCAAGTGCCCTGCCCCTGCTGCTACCAGCCCCTAACCCCTACAACACATGAAGAGCATCTTCAACATATTACTTGGTCCCCTGCTGCTAAACAGTCCAAGGTTAGCAGTCTTTTCGCTATAGAGCCCCTGCTTGGCTAACACGCCCGAGATTCTTAACATCCTCCCTTGCTCCTTTAAACTTAAGTTTGCCCGGTACCTCACCCAACTAAACAGTCGTGACTGCCCCCAGACTTGAGACCTAGCTCAGCTCAAGGAATTGGCCCACTCCTTGCCACTACCTGGCTAGCTACCCCCTGCTCCCCCAACTACCTCTCACCCCCTTCTCCTTCTTCACCAATCCTTCCCCTTAACATACCCCCAACTACCTCAACCTGACTTGACAAGGACACCTGCTGCCTCCTTTACCCCCCTTTTGTTCCGCTCTTCTTTGATTCCCTTATCCTTTTCTTATTTCTTTCCCTTCTTTGCTTATCCTCTCTCTCTCTCTCTCTCTCTAAGCCCTGGCTGACAAAGTCAGAATTAGCTGACCCCCCCACATCTCCTTATCCCGCCGGTCATGTGATTGTCCCATGGACTGAACCCTACTGTAACTTATTTGTACACTAACTAGTGTGCTGTTCTGTATATTATGTATCTGAGTGTTTATGTATCTATTGTTGTTTGTTAATTGTTTACCTTCCTACCCTGTAATGTAAAATCCAAATTTTGTATGTACAACTTCTGAATTTGTGTCTCACGCAGAACCTTTGTAAAAGAACCTATGGTTCAAAGGTATTTTAATCCTAGCAATAAATAAATAAACAGCTGCCGCCTTGATTTAATGTAAGAATAGTTTACATATATATGAACTTCTGACACCTACAGGTATGCCCATTACCTCTTAGGGAAGATCTTTTCATTGGCTTCAGAATGTGGGGGAGCCGGCACACTTCCCTTCTCCTTCAACTAATTAAACCACCATATTGGTACAGTTTTAAATCCATGACTGTGCTCTTTAACATCTGCCATCTCCTGGGTAATCTTAGAAACATAGAAGTTGACAGCAGATAAGGACTACAAGGCCCATCCAGTCTGCCCATTTCTTTTTCTACCTTATGAATGTGCCATCAGCCTTTGCTCTGTCAATGGCCTATCTATTCATACTCATCTGTATTGCTCCCTTATGCCTATCCCATGCCTGTTTGAAGCCTTGCACTGTATTCATATCCACCACTTCCTGAGGTAGGACGTTCTATGCATCCACCACCCTTTCTGTGAAAAAGAACTTCCTCACATTACCCCTTAATGGACCTCCCTCTAATCGCATGCTGTGTCCTCTTGTCCTGCTATTTTTCTTATATTGAAACATGTTAGACTCTCTCACCTTGTAAATGCCCTTAAGATGTTTGAATGTTTCAATCATATCACCTCTCTCCCTCCTTTGCTCTAGGATATACCTATTGAGCTCTGTTAATCTGTCCTCATATGTTTTCTGATACAGTCCCTGCACCATTTTGGTTGCCCTTCTCTGGACTGCCTCAATTTGGTCAATGTCCTTATGAAGGTGTGGCCTCCAGTACTGCACGCAGTACTCTAGATGGGGCCTAACCAGCATCTTGTAAAGAGGGATTATTACCTCCCTCTTAAGACTTGTGATACCCCTACTAATACACCCCAACATCCACCTAACCTTACCTACTGCTTTAATGGTCTGCTTAGATGATTTCAGGTCATCTGTGATGATGATGATGATGATGCCCAAGTCTCTTTCTTCCCTTGTGACTGCCAGCAACTCCCCTTCCAACCAATAATTGGCTTCAGGGTTTCTCTTCCCTGTGTGCATGATCTTGCACTTCTTTGCATTAAACCCCAGTTGCCACTCTTCCAACCATTTTGCCAGTTTAACCAGATCTCTTCTCATTCTGACCACTCCATCTGGATCATCTACTCTGTTGCAGATCTTGGTGTCATCTGCAAACAGACAAACCTTACCCTCCAGGCCATCTGCAATGTCACTGATGAAGATATTGAAGAGGACTGGTACCAGGACTGATCCCTGAGGTACCCAAATTGTGACTTGCATCTCTTCTGACTGTATACCATTTACCACCACTCTCTGTTTTCTGTCCGTCAACCAGTTTGCCACCCACCTGACCAACTTCTGACCCACCCCGAGCCTACCCAGCTTATTAATCAATCTTCTATGTGAAACAGTATCGAAAGCTTTGCTGCAGTCAAGGTAGGCGACATCAACTGCTCCCCTTTGGTCCACCACTCTGGTTACCCAGACAAAGAAATCTATGAGATCAGTTTGACAGGACCATCCTGTTGTAAACTCATGCTGTCTTGGATCCTGTGCTCCTATGGATTGCAGGTGTTGCACTATTCTTTCCTTAAGGAATGCCTCCATAATCTTGCCCACTACTGAGATAAGACTGACTGGTCTGTAGTTCCCTACCTCCTCCCTGCTATCACTCTTGTGGAGAGGGATTACATGAGCCCTTCTCCAGTGTTCTGGGACCTCTCCTGTGCTCAGAGACTCACTAAACAGTTCTGATAATGGATCTGCTAGTTCCACCCTTAGCTCCTTTAGTACCCTGGGATGTATGCCATCAGGTCCCGTTGCCTTGTCTACCCTAAGCGTATCGAGCTCTTGTAGGATCCTTTCTTTTGTGAAGGGACTAATGCATAATTCCTTCCCACCTATGTCCATGGAGCTGAGCTGCGGGCCCTGCCCTACCTTCTCCTCAGCAATTACTGAGCAGAACTATCTGTTTAGGATAGATGCTTTTACATGGTCCTCCTCCTCACACACACCCTTATCCCCTTTGATCTTAGCAATACCCCCTTTGGACTTTCTCCTTTCACTAATGTATCTATAGAAAGTCTTGTCACTTTTTTTACTGTTCATTTTAGTGTTTCTTTGGTTTGGGCCTTTACCTACCTTACTGCCTTCTCTGCTTCCCTTAGGGAAGTTTGGTATGCCTCCCTATCTTCATCCTGCTGCATTCCCTTACATTTTCTGAATGCCAGCCTTTTGGCTCTGACCTTTTCTGCTACTGTTTTTGAGAATCAAAGTGGTTTCCTTCTTCTTTTGCACTTCCTTTTTTATCCAACACAATGGGATGTTGCTTCAAGTATTACATCTTTAATGCATGCCCACTTTGCCTGTATCCCCTCACCTGTATTTCTTCTTGCCAGGGCTAGCTTAACTCTGTTGGCCATCTTATCAAAGTCAGCTCCTCTGAAGTCCCGTAGTTTTGCCTTGAAGTAGGATGATTTATTTCTAGTGGCCAAATTGAACCATACCATGTGATGGTCACTGGCCCCCAAGTGACCTTCTGCCTGAAGATCTGTGATCCTTTCCCTGTTAGTCAGTACTAGATCTAGGATAGCCCTGTCTCTTGTGGGTTGTTGTATCAGTCGTTTGAGGCCCTCCCCCTGCTGGGAATCCACTATGTGTCTAGTTCTGGCAGATGTTCCTGCTGGTATTGACCAATCCGTATCTGGCATGTTGAAGTCTCCCATTATCAGAACCTCCCCTTTAGCTGTCATGTTTTGTATATCTTCTAACAGTAATGTGTCTATGTCCTTCCCTGGTCTGGAGGTCTGTAGACAACCCCAGTTTGTATGGCTGTCCCATTTCCTATTTCCAGGGTGATCCACAGTTCTTCTGGCTCCTTATGTGTATTCTGAATTTCTGTAGCTTTGATATTTTCATTGACATAAAGGGACACTTCACCCCTCCCCTTTTTGCACCTCGTCTCTTCTGAACAGTACATAGTCGGGTACTGAAGTCTCCCAAGTGTGGTTACTGGTGTACCATGCCTTGCTAATGGCTACCATGTCCAGTTTAGTTTCTGTCATTATTGCCTGCAGGTCTGGGATCGTTTCCCAGACTGCAAGCATGTGTGTACCTGATTTTCCATTGGCCAGATTTCGGTGTGTTAGTTGTTGGGCAAGGTCTGGCATTTCCCCTGTGTGTCGTATGGGAAGCCAGACCTTTTTCCTTACCCAGTGATGCAAATGAACTACAAACATGATGAACTCCTGTTTGATCACTAGGTGAGGGGGAAGGGTGTTCTTCAGATTCGACAAATTGGGTGCATTCTTCTCCCATTTGCTAATTTAAATATTCTGCAAAGACATCAAACTTCTGTCCCAATGCACTAACTCCCTCCTTATTCAGATGCAGTCCATCGAATTTAAAGAACTTTCGCTCCCAAAACTGTTGCCAGTTACCTACAAATTTGTGTCCTTTTTCCTGGCACCAACCCTTGAGCCACATGTTTAACTCACCTATCTCCCCTTCTCTGACCTTCCGTCCATCTGCCCCCCTCTCCCAGACTGGGAGGATCTCAGAGAAGGACATGCTGGACGAAATGGATGATAGTTTGTCACCCAGCCTGGTCAGGAGTTCCTTGGTCTCCATAACTGACCAGCTGGTCAGATCGTTAGTCCCTTTGTGTTCCAGGATGTCAATGTTTTCTCCTGCTTCCTGTACAATTTAGCAATGCAGTCAGTGTCTCTCCACACTGATGTACCTGGGAGACATCTGACCATTACCTCTGGCTGGAGATAGGCATCAACTTCCCGGAATCATGGAGTCTCCTATGATCAGAGGTGTTCTGGATTTGCTGTTTGCTTTTTTTGTTTTGGTTCCTGTTTGAGGAGTGTTTTTTGAGCTAGCTCCTGTGCTGCAGTGTCCTGCTGTGCAGTGTCCTCTGCCCCTTTGTTTGATTTCAGAGATAGAGACAGATACCTGTTTATAGTTTTTATATGGTTTGTGGAGTTGATATGTTGGAGAGCACTGAGTGATGGGGCACCCAATTTGCCCCTCCTAACCACCTGCCAACCTCCCGGACCAACTACCCTCTGTGGTCGAGGTGCTCCTGTTGGATGTTGGGGAAATGGCGGGTGGTTCTTATAATATATTTCCTCCTGAATATGCGATTTGAGGCACGCAATCTCTGCCCATGCTGCTTGGAGCTGAGCCCTCAGATCTCCAATGGCCCAGTATGTACTTCTGTTTTGTGACACTATATGTTGTTGAAGGGAAGTGGAGGGATAAGAACAGTGTACTTCACATACTGCTGCTTCCATTTTCAGAGAAGTACAGGAATGTTACAGCAGAACCACTATGCCAGTCCAACAGGTCTGGATTAAGACATAGGTAACACAGGCCTGTGCCTAGAGCCCTTGCCTGCCAGGGGGCCCCACCAATCCCCAAAGTATATTTACTACATGATCTTTTCTTTCTGCCTGAGCTGTATTTATTTGTAAAGGACTCAGCTGCTGAGTAATCTAAGCAAGACGGGGGTGCTAAACTGTGTTGTGATTCTCACCTCCCTGATTAAGTGTTATTTCTGGCTGATAGCTTCAGCAGTCCCTGGCCAGGCTGACCTTTAACGTGCAAATAGGCCCATTTCCTTTGCTTGTGTCTCTCACCCCTGGGTATCCCACATGGGAAGAAGTGACCAGAAAGATCCCTTCAACCCCCACCACCCCCCACACGGCTAGTGTTCCTTATATGGAGAGTGACTGGCACGAAGCTTAAAGGGACTTCTGTCCAAAGCGGGCTCATCCAAAAGAATGAGAGTTGCACAAGTTAGATTTAAGGAGGGCAGTTAGGACATATCTTAAGCCAACTGCAGAGTTCTGGAATTCGGATAGTTTGTCCATGCTCTTTGGAGCAGCTCGAAAAGGGCAAAAAGCATCCAAGACCAACCTGGCAACATGGGTGAGAGTGTCTATTGCCAAAGCATATGTGGCAATAAAGAAGAGAGCTCTGGCTCTCATCAAGGCTCACTCCATCAGGGCTATGGCTACTTTCTGAGTGGAGACAGGGGAGGCATCCATGTTGGAATTGTGCAAGACAGCAACGTGGTCCTCCATCCAATCATTTACTAAGCACTACAGAATGGGTGCTTAATGCTTCACTAGTGTGGTCTTTGGTCGTAGAGTTCTGCAGGCAGCAGTTAGCAGATACATTTATTTTCCCATTTAGGTTGTATATGGGACAATATTCTCCCCACCCAGTTTAAAATGGCTACTGCGTATTAGAACCCATATGAACCAACTACCCATTGACAATGTGGAGCGCTACAGAAAGAAGAAATTCCTTTATACTTACTGCAATTTCCTTTTCTGTTAGCTCCAATATTGATAACGATGCCTCTCCTGGGAGCCTTGCTCCTGCTAGAGAATATTGTTCTGTATGCACCTGGGATGTCTGTTTTGCATTCAGAAATGTTTTGGTCTGATAACAGTGTTGACATCCTCTTCTGATTTATCTGCTGATGTGTAATTAGGCTACATAATATTTGATTACAGGCACACAGGTTAACAGACTGATATTTCTGAACTAAAAGTGGTGCCTCTTTGTTACAGGTTAGTGCTTTCACCGTCTGCAGTTATTCTACTGACAGATTATGTCCAATCCATTCATCCCTTCCCCCTGACACAACATCAGACTTGCAGGTTTAACTGTAAGCCTATCCCTATCAGAATTCCATTTCTGAGACAGTGTCTGCTCTTACCTACTGACACCATGTTTTCATAATTCTGCACCATCACCTCCCTGTGAAGCTCCTTCTCCTGTTTGCCTAACATCTTCCACTCCTCTTTTGAAAAAGCAACAGCAACATCTTCAAAGGTTTCTGGTACCTGAAAGGATAAGAGACGTGTTTGTAATTGCTGTGGATTTCACTGCATACTTGAGAAATATGACACTTTTCAACAAGAAGGGGACAGATAAGGTTAAACTTTGCAACCTAAAATGTAAGGCTGAATTGGTCACCCTCTGACAAAGGATAATTCATATCTACCTTCCACGCTAGTTGGTAATGGGTTGAGGGTAATTCAGTGATCAGATGGGTGATCTAGCAAGGAAGGTAGCCACTGCTTGTTTTCTGCAGTGCTAATACAAAATGAGTGGTGGCTAGCCTTGCTTGTAGAGCAGAAAGCAGCTAACTAAAAGAAGCTACATTTTCTCATTAATTTAACACATATCTCAGCAGGAGTCAGTGTCTGTTGAGATTAAGCAGACAGATACTTTATTGGAAGTAGAAGGGGTCTTATTTAGGGTTAAAAAAGGAAAAGAAAAGGAAAGAAAAGAAAGAAAGTGTGTGTTCTGTGCTGGGAAGGGTACTGTATCAGCTGAATTTGCTAAACCAGCAGGAGGAGAGAGAGCTTAATTGGGGGTGTGGCTTTGACACTATAAAAGCAGGTGACTCAAATTACAACTTCCTGTTGCTAGCCTTTTTTCTTACTAATTGCCCTCCATCCCACTCTAAGCCAGTTCTACTTTTATAGCCACTGGATTTGACTGTCAACAGGAACTTCCTGTTTGGCAGTAGAAAGGGAAGGATCATAGAGAAACATTGGTTTTGTCAACCCTGAAGGAAAAAAGTAGCTCACTCCCCCAGCTGCTGGTGGTCTGCCATTGAGCAAGGAAGAAGGAGGCTATCGAAGAAGACAGGAAGTTGCTGTCCCAGAACAGGAAGGGTGAGAGCTGTAAGGAGAAGCGAGAGTAAGCATACAGAGAAACAGGAGAGGGGACACAAAATAAGACATGATAGGAGTGGTGCAGTGCAATGGCTGTGGGGCGGCAGTGTTCCGGGAGACATTCTGGAGGCTGCGATACTGCCCTATTTGCAGGCACCTCTCTGGTCTGAGAGAAGAGGTTGCCCATCTCCAGGCTGACCTGGCTAGAATTCGTGAAACCTCCCCCCCCCGGGACCACCAGGGCCAATGCCACTACCTCAGAGGTTGCCAAGAAAGAGGAGAGGCTGGACCAGGGTGGGAGAGGGTGGTGGAACAGAGTTGCATCCTCCAGCTGTACCTCTCCACAATTCATTCGCTCTTCTGGTGGATAGTGATTCCTCTATGGAGGCACCTGCAGTGGAAACCAAGGAGTATGCTGGGAACCTTCACAAAGGAGACCCACAGGAGGGTGGCATGGGACCCCACAGGGGAAGGAAACAACTCCTGGTGGGGGACTCAATCATTAGGGGAATAGAAATGGGGGAGGAAGGGGAGAGGAAGGTAAGGTGCCTTCCTGGCGCCATGGCTTGGAAGGACAGGAAGGGAATCCTCAGGATCGTGGGAGGAGCTGCACGAGGGAGGGAGATGAATGTCATTGTCCACCTAGGGACAAATGACCTGGCTAGGAATGGGATCAGAGCACTGCAAGAGCAGTTTGTAGAGTTGGGGAAGGGCCTCAGACAAGTAGCGCCTATGGTAACCTTCTTGGAGGCGTTGCCTGTCTATGGCAAGGGTGATGCTAGGGCACTCCTCACCAGGGAATTCAATGAGTGGTTGAAAAACTGGTGTGAAGCTCAGGGTTTTGGCTTCATTGGGGACTGGGGAGCCACCTGGAGGGAAGCAGACCTATACTGGTGCAATGGTCTGCATCTTGTCCAGGGGAGCCAGGATCCTAGGTGAGAGGTTTAAATGCTTCATTGTAAGCATTTAAACTAGCCAAGGAAGAGCACTGAAAAGGAGCAGGAAATCCCAGCCTCCCCACAAAACATGGTAATTAGTGAGGTAAACACCAAGATAGAGAAGTTATTAGGGAGCAGGACAGAGGTAAATGTAAAAAAAAAAAGGCAAGAGCAGTAAGGACAGGAATGGGGCTAAAAGGGGTAAGGCTATCAAAAAGTGGAGAGTGATGAGTACCAATGCCCGCAGTCTGTGTAACAAGCTCCCTGAGCTAGTGGCCTGGATATTGTGGCAGTCACAGAAACATGGTACAAGGAGAACCATGACTGGGATGTGAACATACCAGGATACACAATCAACAGGAGGGACAGGGAGGGTAAAAGAGGAGGAGGAGTAGCTCTCTATGTAAAGGAAGGGATCAAAGCAACAGAACTAAAGAGTAAACAGGGAGCAGATGAGACACTCTGGGACACCCTGGAGACAGGAAATGGCACCACAATCCACATGGGGGTTGTATACAGACCCCCATCTCAGGGGGAGGGAATGGACAAGGAAATGATAGAAGGCTTCCTTAGAATGGCAGAAAAAGGGGAGATATTGTTGATGGGGGACCTGAATATGCCAGATGTTAACTGGAGCACCTTTGCTGCAGGCACATCCAAGTGCAGGGTCATTCTTGATGCCCTACAGGGGGCATGCCTCAGACAGCTAGTATTGGTACCCACTCGGGAGGGAGCAATCTTAGACCCGGTACTCTCAAATGGGGACGGAGAAAGAATCTCAGATTTAGAAGTGGGTAGTCATCTGGGAACAAGCGACCACCAAACAGTGTGGTTCACAATCAACACAGCCATACAATCAAGCCATACAAAAGCAAGAGTATTGGACTTCAGGAGGGCTGACTTTGGGAAAATGAGAGAGTGCCTCAGAAAAGCACTAGGAAACAGGCAAGAAGGAGGGGTGGAGGAACAATGGGGTGTAATCAAAACAGCCATGACAGAGGCAACAAGCCTTTGTGTAAAGCAAATCAACAAAACACAACAAAGGAAAAAAACGCTATGGTTCTCAAAAGAGGTGGCAGGCAAGGTTAAGAAGAAAAGGACAGTATTCAGGAAACATAAGGAAACACAGAAGGAGCAGGACAGAGAACGTTATCAGTTAAAGCAGAAAGAGGCTGGGAAGGCAGTCAGAATAGCAAAGGCCCAAACCGAGGAAAGGATAACCAATTCTGTTAAGAAGGGGGATAAGACCTATTATAGGTACATTAGGGAGCGAAGAAAGACCAAAGGAGGGATACTGAGGCTTAATAAATGGGAGGGAATGTGGGTAGGGGTGACAGTGAAAAAGCAGGGATACTGAACGAATATTTCTGCTCAGTATTCACAAAGGAAGAGGAGGGGGAGGTACCTAAACCAAACAAGAGAAACACTCTGAAGACGGGGGTCGATACCAGTATATTAACAGAAAAAAGGGTTCTGAAAGAACTAATAAAATTGAAGGTCGACAAAGCAATGGGGCCTGATGGGATTCACCCAAGAATTCTAAAAGAACTAAGGGCAGAACTAGTGACACCACTGACTACCCTGTTTAACAAATTATGGGAGGATGGGGTGATACCTGAGGACCGAAGGAGGGTAGATGTGATTCCTCTTCACAAAAGTGGGAGCAGGACAGAGGCAGGAAACTACAGACCAGTTAGTTTGAACTCAGTGGTAGGGAAAATGATGGAATCACTTCTGAAGGAAAGAATTGTTGAGTACCTAGAGGCCAGTGGGGCACAGGACCCAAGGTAGCATGGATTCATGATAGGAAGGTCGTGTCAGACGAATCTTGTAGATTTCTTTGACTGGGTGACCAAAGTAGTAGACAAGGGAGGGGCTGTGGACATGGCCTACTTAGATTTTAGCAAGGCATTTGATACAGTCCCACACAAAAGATTAATACACAAGTTAGCCAGCCTTGGAGTGGGTCTCAAGGTGGTAGCCTGAATAAGAAATTGGCTAGACAACAGGACGCGAAGGGTAGTAGTAAATAGAGTACACAGTGAAGAAAGAAGGGTTACTAGTGGGGTACCACAGGGTTCAGTAGCGGGACTGGTCCTTTTTAATGTCTTTATAAGTGACATTGCAGAGGAACTGGAAGGAAAAGTATGTCTCTTTGCAGATGACACAAAGATCTGCAACAGGGTTGGTACACAGGATGGAATGGAAAGGATGAGAAGGAACTTAGCAAGGTTGGAGGAACGGTCAAATGTATGGCAGCTCAGATTTAATACAAAGAAGTGCAAGGTAATGCACATGGGAAACAAAAACCCAGAGGAAGAGTACACAATGGGGGGTGAGATACTGACAACAGTAAAAATGGAAAGGGACCTGGGGGTAATTATATCAGATGACCTAAAGGTGGGCAAGCAATGTGAGAAGGCAGTAAGGAAAGCTGGGGGGATGCTGGGATGCATAGGAAGAGGCATCAATAGTAGAAAACAGGAAGTTGTTATCCCTCTGTACAGACAGTTGGTGAGACCCCATCTGGAGTACTGTATGCAGTTCTGGAGACCCTCATCTCCGCAAAGACATAGACAGAACAGAGGCTGTCCAGAGGAGGGCAACCACAATGGTGCAGGGTCTGCACCAGAAGACATATAAAGAAAGACTAAAGGAGCTTAATATGTATACCCTTGAGGAAAGAAGGGAGAGAGGGGACATGATAGAAACTTTCAAGTACCTCAAGGGAATCAACAAAGTTCAAGAGGGTAGCATCTTTCAGAAAAAGAGATGTGCAAGAACAAGGGGGCACAATTTGAAGGTAGAGGGGGGACGGCTCAGAGGTAATGTGAGGAAGTATTTTTTCACAGAGAGGGTTGTGGATGCATGGAAAAGCCTCCCTGAGGAGGTCGTGGAGTCAAGAACAGTGGGGGAATTCAAGAATGTATGGGACAGACATAAGGCAGTCCTAGGTGGAGGTAGGAGGAAGTAAGCTGTTGGTTAACTAGGATCTGTAGCTTATCTGTTAGGTAGGAAAATGGGCAGACTAGGTGGGCCAAGCGGTCCTTATCTGCCGTCAAATTCTATGTTTCTATGTGGCTTGGCAGTACAGGGCTTTTTTAAATTGTATTTCTTTACATAAAAAGAGCAAGACAGAGGCAGGAAACTACAGACCTGTCAGTTTGACCTCTGTGGCAGGGAAAATGATGGAATCACTTCTGAAGGGAAGAACTGTTGAGTACCTAGAGGCCAGTGGGGCATAGGACCCAAGGCAGCATGGATTCACAGCAGGAAGGTCATGTCAGACGAATCTAATCGATTTCTTTGACTGGGTGACTAAAGTAGTAGACCAGGGAGGGGCTGTGCATATGGCCTACCTAGACTTTAGCAAGGCATCTGACACAGTTCCACACAAAAGATTAATAAACAAATTAGCCAGCCTGGGAGTGGGCCCCAGGGTGGTAACACTGCCTGAACAACAGGACACAGAAGGTAATAGTAAACAAAGTCCACTCCCAAGAAAGGGGGGTTACTAGTGGGGTACCACAGGGTTCAGTACTGGGTGTGGTTCTTTTTAATGTCTTTATAAGTGACATTGTAGAGGGATTGGAAGGAAAAGTATGCCTCTTTGCAGATGACACAAAGATCTGCAACAGGGTTGATATACAAGGGGGTGGAAAGGATGAGAAGAGACTTGGCAAGGTTGGAGGAATGGTCAGAAGTGTGGCCGCTTGGACTCAATGCAAAGAAGTGCAAAATACTCAATATGTCCCTGTGCCTAGGGCAGTTCCCTTCACTGTGGAAAAAGGCGGTTATTACTCCAGTTCCTAAAAATGGTGACCGTACCTCTAGTAGTAACTATAGGCCCATTTCCATACTTCCTCCCCTCTCAAAAGCATTGGAAAAAATAGCTGCAGATCAAGTTACTGAATATTTAGACTCGCACCACTTACTGTGTCAGCAACAGCATGGTTTCAGGAAAGGCCACAGCACAACCATTGCCCTCCTAGAGTTTGCCTCCTTTATCCATGACGCCTTAGACCAGGGAGCCTTGGCTGGATCTGTCTATATCGATCTTTCCAAGGATTTTGATACTGTTAATCACAGTATGCTCATAAACTCCCTCTGCTCTGTTGGCGTATCCCAAGAGACTGCTGGCTGGTTCTCCAACTATCTCCACTGCCGTACCCAACAAGTGAAGATCAAAAGCACCCTTTCTACAAACCTTCCTGTCCGGTTGGGTGTCCCCCAAGGATCCATCCTTGGCCCGCTCCTTTTCTCACTATACTTAAACTCCCTCCCTATGGCCTCCACTGGGCACCTTCTCTTTTTTGCAGATGATCCTGTGATCTTTAGTTGGCACCCACACCCTACTCAGCTCCAAAAATCCTTGCAGGGCTCCTTCGCAGAAATAGAATCATGGTTTGCCTCCCACAAGCTTGTCCTCAACTACAAAAAAAACGAAGGTCATGCTATTCGCCCACCCTCAACATAAACACAACATGGCCAAACTCTCTATACAAAATTCCCAGGGTACCACGCTGGAACCAGTTACCAGTTTTAAATATCTAGGGGTCACCCTTGACTCGGCCCTTATCTTCCGTGAGCATATAGCATCGACATGCTCAGCAATTAACATCAGAATTGGTCTCCTGTATAAACATAGACCCTGTCTCCCTCCTGATGCCCTCTGTTTAGCCATCTCTAGCTCCATCCTTTCCCTGGTAGACTATGGCATAGTCATCTATGGAGCCGCCTCTGACACTGCCCTGGTCAGCATTAAACACACCCTCAACAAAGCCTGCCGGCTGGCCACAGGCTGCGATCAGCTCACGCATACCTGTGACCTCTACCAACATTCATCATGGCTTAACTTTCAGGGGTGTCTATTCTACCAGACCTGCTTATTGGCCAAAAAATCCAACTGGGTCTAGCCCCCCCACCTGTCTCTCACTCCTCCAACCGAGTTTGCCGACATGGGCCACAAGACGCTCTTACACTACTGCCTTTCGCATCCCTTTTGTAAAGACCACTGCTGGCCAAAGGTCCTTTCACTGTAGGGCTCCACTCCGGATGAACTCAATCCCCGATCCTACCTTATCTATCCCCAGGTTGGGGCCTTTTAAATCTGAGCTACATGGCCACATTATGTCCAGCTCCAACTGTGATTGCAGATAAACTCCTCTACAAGTTCAAGAGTTCCACAGTGGCCGGCTCGGTGGTGCTGAGGGTTAAGGTGCTGGATGCCACACCTCGCTCCACACCAGCAACCCGGGTTCGGGAACAAGCCCGGGTCATTGGGGGTCTGTAGGGGAGGACTAGGATCGAACATTTGATGATAGCTCTCCTAGTCTGGGGGAAAAGGGTGGGTGCCGCCATGCTCTAGCGGTCCCAGGGGCGCCGGAGGAACTGCAGTTGCGTGGGTGCTAAGCAGGGGAGCATAGCGAGCGTCTGCATGTGAGTGCATAGACGTCGTGCATATCCGTGCTCCCATTGGGAGAAAAAGGTTAAAATGCAGCATAGTCCGCAGCAGCTAGACTGCCTCTAGTTTCACCGGCCGTGATGCCTGAATAAGGCGTGTGTGGGTAGCCGATCCTCGGCGGGTGCGGGGAGGCAAGGGGAGGCCCCTCTTGATGGTTGTAGCTGTGTATGCCAGCTGGGAACATCAGCTTCGGGGTCAGTGGTGAACGGAGGAGCGGTGGCTGGATATACAGCAGGACTGTGGCTGCAAAGGGGAGAAAAAGAGATGTGATTAAAAAAAAAAGTTCCACTGCGGAATATGTATCTGATTCTAATATATGATTTAACTATACACACCTTTGGGGTTGCTCTGTGTATGTATTGTGCATTACTGCCTCTGTACTTAGTCACTGTATTTTGTTATACTCTGTACCTGTCTTCATTTTCTGTATGACGTGGAGCCTTTGTAAATAAGTCCCTGACCCAAAGGGTTGTAATTCCTTGACTTTAATAAATAAATAAATAGTAATGCACCTGGGAAACAAAAACCCAGAGGAAGAGTACACAATTGGGGGGGGGTTAGTAACAACAACAAAAATGGAACGGGACCTGGAGGTAATAATATCAGATAACCTTAAGGTTAGCAAGCACTATGAGAAGGCAGTAGGGAGGGCTGGGGGAATACTGGAATGTATAGGGAGAAGCATCACCAGTAGAAAACGGGAAGTTGTTATCCCTCTGTACAGACAGTTGGCGAGACCCCATCTGGAGTACTGCATCCAGTTCTGGAGACCCCATCTCCACAAGGACATAGACAGGATGGAGGCAGTTCAGAGGAGTTCAACTAAAATGGTGCAGGGTCTGCAACAGAAGCCATACGAGGAGAGACTAAAGGAGCTTAATATGTATACCCTTGAGGAAAGGGAGGGTGGGACATGATAGAAACTTTTAAGTACCTCAGTGGAATCAACAAAGTCCAAGAGGGTAGACTACCTATATATTTTTTTTTTATTTGCAGATTATACTGTAAAGCTACTAGAGGGCAACAAGAATTGTACGTTGCAATCCTCTTCCCACTGCTCTCCTCTAACACTTCTAGTCCTGTGTCATTCATACCTAAAGCAAATTAACTACATCCTAACATTCAGTGGTGTGATCTGAATCTGTAAGTCTGTACTAAGCCTCTACTACCCTACCCAGAACAGTTTCCATCTCCCTCCTATTCACACCCTTCCTGGTTCTTACCCTTCTCCCAGTCTCCCCCTCTATACATATCGCCACTTCTCTCTCCACTTCCCTTCTAGATACCTCCTTCATCCTGTCAATCAATCCAACAGCTCCTCTTGTAAACAGACCCCACTTTTCCTACTACCCTCCAGCCTCTCTGTTTTCCCTTCCTAGTCACTTTGCCTTTCTTTGTTTCCTTATCTCCTTCTCTCCACCCCTTTCTCTCTTTTCCCCTCCCTCACATATTTCCTACTCTAATTACAAATGTCCTAAATTTCACTATTTCATCCTTGCCCTCCTCCTTCTTTCATCAAGAAACATCCACCCCAACCCTGGCCCTATTTCTTCTCTTACTCTTGCTCCTTACCCAAACAACATGTCTCCAAATCCCACTTCCACTGCAACCCTTCCTAATGGGTTGAAGCTCCTCCACCTGAACATCTGTAGCCTGCTACCTAAAATCGACCGCCTACAAACTTTTATGATTTCACACACTCCTGACATCCCATTGATTACTGAGACATGGCTCAAAAAAAAGCATCCCTGACAATGCCATTGCTATCCCTGGGTATTCCCTCTCCAGACAAGATCGATCAGGTTGCGGAGGGGGAGTGGCCATGTATATCCTGTCCTCACTGCAATTTATTACCACCCTGTCTTCCTCCATCCCAGCTACCTATGAAGCCCTTGTCACCCACATTATCCTTCCTCTCTCAATCCCAATCTTTGTGGCTGGCATCTATTGCCGCCCAAGCATTCAACTCTCGGTCACGACTGAACTCTTAGACAACATCACCTCCCTCTTGCAATCTGGTGAACTGTTCATAATGGGTGAAGTGAATCCAAATTGGTTGTCTCCCAAGTTAAACAAGCTATGCAATGATGTCATTGCTCTAAACCTCACTCAACTTATACTTGAGCCCACATGCCCTAAGCCCAAAACACAAAACCACACACTGCTTGACTGGGCACTCACAACCCACCCGCACCGCGTCATTAAATCTGGTCTCCTCCCTGATGTCCTTAGTGATCACAACCCCATTTTCATTGTTCGTAAGGTCCATCGTCCCAAACCTCCACCCTAAAATCATACAGCTCCGGTCCTTTAAATTCTTAGACCTTACCCCACTCAGCTCTGCACTTGCTTCCACCAACTGGGCCCCCCTTTCCACTGCCATTTCTGTCGACCAAGCCCGTGACTATTTTAAGGATGAATTCATTGCCACCTGGAATGCCTTTGCTCCTTTCAGAAGGACCAGAGTCCGTGGGCTTCACCTCCCCTGGATCACCCCCCAACTATTGGCCTGCTTCAGGAAGCATGACCCAGCCTGGAGAAAACACAAATCTACTATACTTCCAAACAACTACGCCAAGTACAGAAGGCTTCACAATTCATTTACTAAGGCTACTAGACTGACTAAGTCCGATTATTTCAACTCCTCATTCCTGACTAAGATTAACTGTCCATCTAAATTATGGAGGGTAGTTCATGCCCTATTCTCTCTCCCCCCTCTCACCCTCCCTCTCCAGTTCTCAAAAAATCTAACTCCCTAGTTTCGGACCTTGGCTCCACGGCCAACAAATTTAATGCCTACTACACCTTGTGCCCCATGTCTCTTCTAAATTCCCTCTCCCCTTGCCACCTACTAACTTCAGCCCTTTACCTCAGCCAGTACCTACCCCTCCTCCTTTTTCCTATTCTACTATCTCCTCTGATGAAGCCCTTAGTGCCCTCCTATCCCTCAACCCCTCTAAAGGCTCCTCACCAGATGAGCTTGATCCTAAACTTATCTACCTTTCTGCTCCTGCAATTGCTTATCCCAGCTCCCTAATCCTTAACCTCTCCTTTATTTCTGCCCAAGTACCCTCATCCTGGAAACACACTGTAGTCCTTACTCTCCCCAAGGGTGGTGACACATCCACTCCTGGGAACTATTGCCCCATTTCCCTCCTTTCTACCATTGCCAAATGTCAAGAACATTTAGTTCTTTCTCAACTATCACCCTTCCTCTCAGATTCCTCCTTCTTCACCCCCTTCCAATCTGTTTTTTGGAAGAACTACTCAACAACCACCTCCATCCTCAGGCTTACTGACTCCATCCTTTCAGGGATAGACGATGGCCTGATATCCTTGTTCATCTCTGTCAACCTAGCCAAAGCTTTCAACACTGTTTCACCTTCCCCTGCTTCTTGATTCCCTCTCCTCAGCTGGCCTTGCTCCACAGCCACCAACTGGTTTAAATCCTACCTCACTGGCAGGACCCAATCAGTGAGAATCCTTGATTCCAGCTCCCCTCCACTCCCCATCAGCACTGGTGTCCCTTGGGGCTCAGTACTTGGTTCCCTACTCTTTTCCATTTTCCTTAATGATCTTCCCACAGCCCGCTTATCCTCGTCTATCCACATGTATGCTGACGATACTGTTTTATACAGTTCCGGCAAAAACCCTGCTGCTGCGGAAACCAGCTTACAGCATGACTTCAACCAAGTTCAGCTCTGGTTTGCTTCTCACCAGCTTTTTCTAAATGCCAAAAAGACAGTTTCAATGACCTTTGGCACCAGGCAGAGACTCTCCAGGCTCCCAGCCCTACCCACCTTCCACACCCTTGATGGGACCATCCTGGAGGACACCTCCTCATTTAGACATCTTGGGGTTTGGCTGGACCAGCACCTCAGCTTCTCTGTGCATATTGATGCTATCCTGAAGATACTGCACCCAAAGCTTGGTGCTTTATACAGGAATCATAGTTGCATCCCGCTGACTGCGAAGTGTGAAATTGTCCAGAAGATGATACTCCCCATCTCTGATTACTGTGACGGTGCTGCTCCCAAATCTTCCCTGACCAAGTTGGACACTCTCTTTAACTCCTCCTGCTGCTTTGCTCTCGACGCCCCTTCCCATTACCACCACTGTGAACTCTATCACACTCTAACCTTCCTTCCAGTATCTCACAGACACATCTCACACTGTGACAAACTAACCTCCAAATTCTAGTTCGGAGGGCTCCCCTCCTATCTCTCATCCTCTCTCTCCACTCCACCTCCCCCCCCACTCTCTCAGATCTAATGATGGCCGCACCTTGACAGTCCCTTGCCACTCCACCCTCACTGGTCAGACTGGTTTCACCCATCGCTTCCCTAATATCTGGAATTCCCTCCCCACTGAAATACGACACTCCTCCCCCAACTACTCCCTTACCTCTGCCCTACACAATTACCTCTCCCTCAGCTGTTCCTGCTTTAACCCTCCTTAAAACCTATCCCCAGTTTCTGCCTTCCTACCCTGACCCCCCAGGCAGGGTTCTCAACATCCTGAAGGGTGAATCAGGAAATGGCTACCCCTACTCCTCTCCCCCCTTCTCCAGCTGCCCTTCGGGGTCACCCATGTGCACAACCTACCCCATCCTTTTTACTTCAACAGCACTTGCGTACTACCGCAAGCCTGCTCCTGGTACACTTGTGCACTATAATGGTTCTGCTGCATTATTACCATTTTGTATGTTTATATGTTCTTTTGTATGATTTTGGACATGTATTGTAATTTACCCAATGTTGCACTACTGTTTATTGTACAATACCTTGTGTTCCAACTGTTGCATAATCTTACAAAGTTGTATTGTTTGTACTACTCACCTACTATTGTAACTGATCATCCTTTACAACCCTATGTAACCCCCTCCCCCCCAGGTCATATCGAGAGACGAGCAACTTGTTGTTCAGTGTGCCCTCCTGGTGAAGCATTTCAAGAAAGGAAGGAAGGAAGGAAGGAAGGAAGGAAGCAAGAACAAGGGTGCAAAATCTGAAGGTGGGGGGGATGGCACGGGGCAATGTGAGGAAGTATTTTTTCACAGAGAGGGTGATGAACGCATGGAACTGCATTCCTGATGAGGTTGTGTGGTCTGAAACAGTGGGAGAATTCAAGAATGCATGGGACAGACATAAGGCAATTCTTGTATGGGGTAGGAAGAAATAGACTGTTGGTTAACTAGGATCTGCAGCTTATCCAGTAGGTAGGGAAATGAGCAAATTAGGTGGGCCAAGTGATCCTTATCTGCTGTCAAAGTCTATGTTTCTAAAAAGAACAACAGCCAATCAACTCCTTCTCAGTGCAGTTTAAATAAGCCACTGCTTGGCAAATTTAGATTGTGAATTACAATGAAAAAGGGAAAATGTGAATCACTAGGAATTGAACCTAGGATATCTAGCATTTTGTGCCAGTAACTCTGCCTCTGAGCTATGGTTCACACAGCTGCAAGGGCTGTCCAGGTCTTCCTTTCAAATTCACATTCCCTTCCTCTGGTGTTGTGTAACTTTGCAGCCTCAGAAATACATCAGAACAACAGCCAATCAACTTCTTCTCAGTGCAATTTAAATAAGCCACTGCGAGGCAACTGTTCTGATGTATTTCTGAGGTTACAAAGTTACACAACACCAGAGGAAGGGAATGTGAATTGGAAAACCTGGACAGCCCTCAGCTGTGTGCCATAGCTCAGAGGCAGAGATGGTAACAAATGCGTTACAGGTCCTAGGTTCAGTTTCTAGTGGTTCACTTTTCCCCCTTCTTCATTATAATCCATAGTTTATACACAAATAAATTCTTACAGCAGGCACCCTCAGGTTTAGTGTTTTATAGGCTATAAGTTGGTGCTCTTTGAGGGGGGGCAGCCAGGTAGCAGGAAGCTGTCAGAGACCATCAGTGCTCCAAAGGCCCTTGCTGAATAAGCACACAAGTAGTGCAGCTGAGGGGACAGCGGGGACACTCAGGTTATGGGTGCCAGTTTAGAGGGGCAATCAGGTACTGTCAACAAGGTGCTGGCATGTCGGGGATAGTCCTGTGTGCCTGGCTGAGGTAGACACACACCACACCCACAAGTGGCTGCCTGCAGGACTAGGGCAGGGGGCTCAGAAGACCATCAAGGTATGCTCCCACCTAAAAAAGGCAGCATTTATAATCACACTGTTCATATAAATTATATCCCAAAGTGCCTTACAAGCAATAGGAGACTGGTAGGGAAGTGACTGAAATGTGTAGTGGCAGATATAATGCACAATAACACCTACACACAGCCTCAAGCAATTGCTTGAAATGGTTTTACGGGAAGGGGAGTGTTGGAAGCATGAGTGCCAGTCACTCTTTGATTCAGCGAGTGTCAGGAGGTCCAAAATACCTTACCACCTTACCATGGTAATGCCATCAGCATAACATTGACTAGAACCCTGGAGATGAGCACAGAGGGTAACTGGGCACCCAGCACTTGTCCCGTATCAGTGGGACTTGTGGGTGAGGATCTGGGGCTTTGCACGTATTATGAGAGTTTACAGGGACCACTAGGAGGGTGCAGTGATCCAAACAAATGTCCCTTCAATGGGCTGAAGCAGATTCCTCAAAATTCATTGTGGCCATACTGGTAGAGAGGGGACCCAGAGATTTGTATCCTGATGCCACTCAGCTCCTAGAAACAGACGAAACAAGTACTGCACAGAGACAGAGGAGGGTGGGTGTGCACTTTGAGGTGTAGGACTAGGGTGCCACTACTGGGGCATTCCAAGCCCTATACAACATAGACCAGAGCAAAAACTTGCTGAAGGGCTAGGGTGCTACTACTGGGCCATTTTAGACCCCATACCACATAGACCAGAGCTGAATGCAGCTGAAGGGCTAGGGTGCTGCTGCTGGGGCATGCCAGGTCCCATACCACATAGACCAGAGTGGATTACAACTGAGGGGATAGGGTGTTGCTGGGGCATGCCAGGCTCCATACCACATAGACCAGAGCTGAATATAATTGCAAGGCGAGGGTGCTACTACAGGGGCAAGCCAGGTACCATGCTACACAGACAATAGCCAAATGTAGCTGTGGGGGCTAGGAGCTAAGCCTGTGGCATGCCAGACCCCATACAACATAGACCAGAGGCGAATGTAGATGTAGGGCTAGGGTACTGCTACTGAGGCATCCCAGGCCACATATCACATAGACCAGAGCTGAATGTAGCTGGAGAGTTAGGGTGCTGCTGCTGGAACACTGCCAAGCCCCACGCTACACAGACTAGAGCCGGATGCACCTGCAGGGCTAGGGTGCTGCGACAGGAGCATGCCAGGCCCAAAACCACATAAACCATAGCCGAATGTAGCTGCAGGGATAGGGTGCTGCTAATGAAGCATACCAGGCCCCATACCACACAGACCAGAACTGAATGTAGTTACAAGGCTAGAGTGCTGCTACTGGGGCATGCCAGTCCCCATATGACGCAGACCAGCGCAGAATGTAGTTGCAGGGGTATGCCACATTATATACCACATAGACCCAAGCCAAATGCAGCTACAGGACTTGGGTGCTGCTACAGGGCATGAAAGGACCCATACCAAATACACCAGAACCAAATGAAGCTGCCAGGTTAGGGTACTGCTACTGGGGCATGCCAGGCCCATACCACATAGACCAAAGCTGAATGTAGCTGCAGGGTTAGGGTGCTGCTACTGGGGCATGCCAGGCCCATACCACATAGACCAAAGCTGAATGTAGCTGCCAGGTTAGGGTGCTGTTACTGGGGCATACCAGGATCATATCACATAGACCAGAGCTGAATGCAGTTGCAGGGCTAGGGTGCTGCTACTTGGTGTATGCCAGGAACCATAAAACACAGACTAGAGCTCAAACTTGCTGCAGGGCTAGGGTGCTGCTTCTGCCATATGCGAGGCCTCATACCACACTGACTGGAGCTGAATGTAGCTGCAGTGCTAGGGTGCTGCTACTGGGGGCATGAAAGGTCCTATACCACATAGACCCAAGCCAAAAGTAGCTGTAGGGCTAGGATGCTGCTATTGGGGTATGCCAGGCCCCATACCACACAGGCCAGAGCTGAATGTAGCTGCAGGGCTAGGGTGCTGAGATTGGGGCATGCCAGGCCCTATGTCACATACACCAGAGCTGAATGTAGCTGCACTCTGAACAGTTTAAGGTGCACTAGGAACAGCTAAAGAACTTCAAACACTACAGCCCCAGTTTCATTACGATGAATTAAGGTGGGGTGTACCAGGGTGAAGCACTGGAACATCAGGACAATGGTCCCCTCACCTATGCACTAGTTACAGCTACTGGATTTGCTACTTACACAGCAATATAAAGTCACTTTAATGAAATGTACCCTTTTCTAAGTTCTTTAGCTCTTCCTAGTGCACTGATAACTGTTTAGAGTGCAGCTACCAGTGAACCCAGAGCAGTTTAGGGGGAGGGGTGATGTTGACTAGTGCCAGGTTATGCTATACTACCAGCTCTGGGTGATCACCGGTACCAGTGAGCCCACAGCAGCTTTGGGAAAGGGATGATATCGACTGGTGCCAGGCTATTAACATTTGGGTCCTAATGAAAGGTGGAAAGCACTGACCAGCAGCAGTACGGTGGTCTGACCTCCTGCAGGCCAAGCACTGGTGACATAGACCTCCTCAGAGCTGGATCTCAAACTGAGGTCAGAGTTGGGGAGCTCCATCACCCCCAACAGGGGAGCAAGCCACAGAGGACAGAGTGCAGGTAAGCCCGTAATAAGCTGGGTGACAGGGCTAGGCAGGACGGACTAGAAAGGGGCAGAAACACATGAAAGAGTAAGGTAATTACTTCTTTCATCTATTCTGGCTGTCCTTAGGCTCCATTTGCATGGAGGGCTCATAAAACAACTAACCTCCACAAATTCTAATTATGTGTCTTTTAACGGCCTAAACCAGAGTCACACACTCATTAACTTTGCACAGCTCCAAAGGGCTGAACCAGCAAAATCCAGCAGTAAGCGCCCCAACTACTTATGAGGGAGGGAGGAGTTAAACTAGTAATTGTTTATTTATTTGGTTTTTGGTAACCACGTAGGTACACTAGACAACTGAATGCCTGGCTTGACTGTAGTGTTTGAGCGAACAGTATGGTGGACAGGAAGTAGAATGGCAGACAGGAATACCACTGCGGGCAGTAATCCCGTCAGTGCCTGGTTTATGGGATGGTCCATCCACATCACCTTGGGAATTATAGGATTATGGTCGGGGCACAAGTCAGCTGAGCTGCTCCAATGGCCTAGCGGTGACAGCAAGGAGACAACAGTATGCATAGAGCACCAGCCATCCTGAGTTTGAATCCTGCTACCTCCCACTGTATTTTTTTTATTTTTATTTTGCTAGGATTCGAGTTGGTTATATAATTTTTGGGCTGGAAGTGTGAAGCCCTCCCTAATGGGGGGAGGGGTATGGGGGGGGGGCAAAGCCCCTACAAAACAACAACCATTCAGTGTCAGAATTTTGATTTTGTACTTGGCACTGACGGGATTACTGTCAATCATGGTGTTTCCACCCTCCATACTACTTCCTGTTTACTCGAGAACTACAGTCCTTCCGAATGTCTATTTTCAGCTATGACCTTGAAGGCTTCAGGGGCTCAAATTCTTCAAAACGATTACATAAACAAATTTTGAGAGCTAACAGTTCTAGGGTCTGGAAAAGTACCATATGAATTATTGATTATGTCAAAGTGTACCTGTTTTAACTAGCATTTATTGACCTACTTCAACTGTGTAATGTACATTCTATAATTATGTAATTATGTTTATCCTTTTGTACTACTGTAACACCTAGGTGGCACTATCCCAAGCGCTACTACCCCTGCCTGCTTGGCTAGTAGCAAGTTAAGGGGCCTGAGTTCTGAAATGGGTGCCTCCAACCAGAGGTCAAGGTTGGTAGTGGTCAAGCTAACCAGGGCACAGCCATCCGGGACACTGTAACCCCCCCCTTTCCTTACTAGTGGCCGGAACAAGACACAATAATCACTTTTACGATACCCCTGATACACCACACAAGTACCCACACTGTTTGCACTTACCACCAAGACTTTCCTCTGGCTCGGCCCTGGGGAACCCCTGTAAAACAAGGTTATACAGAGCAAATAACAGCAGTACAGTACTCTTGCACAAACTGGAACCACAGTCAGGGTAAATGCAAAAACAAGTTAGATCTGATTTATTTAAGGGACTAAAACAAGGGAGGGACGTAATCAGGTTAATTTGCTTAAAGACACTATCATTCAAACAGTTATGCATGCACTTCAGGGTCTATAAACAGTCACACACTCTGGGTACCCAGATGGAGAATGATGGGCTAGCCAGGAACATTGTAGCTGGTTGGGGCCCTGTGATGGAAGAAAAACAACATGCACAACACCCACTAATTGTATTACGGAGCCGGAGGGCTCAGTTCGTGAAAAGAAAAACAACAAGACAATCAGATGACACACTATTAGATTAGGCTGTTGTTTCAGGGAGCTACCCTGATGATTACTCACGATATCCAAGACTAGACACAGGCTGGATGAAAATTGAGACAGCAGGTGGTTAATCTGGAGTGCCAAGAGAAGCAGGCCCACACGATGCGCCGAAGTGTCGTTCCTGTTCAAGCGTGGAGCAAGGGGCTGATCCCCAGGCAGGTCTCTCATTAATGGCTTTCTCTGTGCAGCGGGTAGTCTAGCTGGGCAAGTGTGGCAAGGCCCAGGCCAAATGGAGACAAATTTGGATACAGTCCATTTTGGTCTGGATACAGCTTCCAGCAAGCAGAACACAGTTCACACAGTAGGGGACCAAATCACAACCCACTTTCCATACACAGCACATTTACATGTAAGGGAATTCTACTGTACCAAACAAACCGCTCTCCGGTCACGATCGCAAAGTCTCTGCACAAACCGGGGATTCAAAAGCAGCTGGAAATCCTGACAGACCAATCGCATTCAGAAAAATCTTTGGTCTTCTTCACGTATGAGCCTGGTAAAAAAAAAAAAAAAAAAATCAGTGGCTTACTTCATTCTCATAAACTTGGATTTAGTCCAAAATAATTCTCTTCTCTCCCTCTCGGGCAGCAGGTAAACATGCAGGCCAAAAACTCAGCCCTTTCACAGTTCTCCCATGCAAATCCACTCAGGATCGTTGATAAAAATCACTTGAGCTCCAACTTAGATCTAACTGAAAATTGCAAGCCATCTGGGATTTCCCCAAGATCCAAAAGATTCGGTTGGCTGATCTGTCAGTCACAACAAGAGCTCCCCCTTCAGTTGCAAAAAGGCGCCAAAAGCCCAAAACTACAATTCCTACAGACTTTGAACCCAGACAGCTCCTGTAGTCCGGCTTCATTTTAGGTCCCACCAGTACTGATTGGCCCAATTTGCAGTCCAGGACCAAGATAGTAGAGACAAACAAAACAGTCCTTGCTGCAAAGAAGACAGGTTAGACAAACTACATTATCATTATCAATCTAAATGATTTTCAGCAAATAGTTACACCTTTCAACAGAGCTCCCTCTCACATTGCTTATGCTGCAATCCAGGCAGCTCTTAAAGAGACAGTACACAGAGGCTAGACAGGCTCTGGTAATCACATTTAAACTGCTAAAACGCAGGACACCAGCCTGGCAGTGAGCATTTAGGCAAGCTCAAGTAAGACTTTTTGGGAACCCCCATTTGTAAGGGGGTTACACTACTGTAAGCTTTAAGCACGAGGCTCTCTCCCGAAAAGAAACCTAGTTCTAGTGAACCTATTCAGTTAACAAATAAATCTGTCACAATGTTTCATTGTTGGTGTTAGGTTTGAAGCCTCCTTATTATATTTTCTTATTTTCTGCACACATTTCAAAGTACTTTTGATTTAAAAGCATATCAGACTAACTCCATTTTGTCTCGTGTAACTTGTCTTTAGTTCGTTGACACAGCAGCTCCGTGCGCCTTACCTCCAGCTTCATGAACCTCTGTTTCAGACTCCAACACCACAAACTGCACTATTCAGAACACAAGCTGCTGCTGTTCAAAGTTGGGACTAGAAGAACAAAGGATATCTCTCCACAGAAAATAAACAGTTTCCTCTGCAGCTCCCAGTGTGCTCAACAATCCTTACCTCCAGCTCCATGATCCTCCGTTTCAGTCTCCAACACCACAAACTGCACTATTCAGAAACACAAGCTGCTGCTGTTCAAAGCTGGGACTAGAAGAACAAAGGATATCTCTCTACAGAAAATAAACAGTTCCCTCTGCAGCTCCCCGTGTGCTCAGCATTCCTTACCTCCAGCTTCATGATCCTCTGTTTCAGTCCCCAACAGCACAGACTGCACTATTCAGAAACACAAGCTGCTGCTGTTCAAAGCTGGGTCTAGAAGAACAAAGGATATCTATCCACAGAAAATAAACAGTTCCCTCTGCAGTTCCCCGTGTGCTCAGCATTCCTTACCTCCAGCTTCATGATCCTCTGTTTCAGTCTCCAACAGCACAAACTGCACTATTCAAAAACACACGCTGCTGCTGTTCAAAGCTGGGACTAGAAGAACAAAGGATATCTCAACAAAGAAAATAAACAGTTCCCTCTGCAGCTCCCCGTGTGCTCAGCATTCCTTACCTCCAGCTTCATGACCCTCTGTTTCAGTCTCCAACAGCACAAACTGCACTATTCAGAAACACAAGCTGCTGTTGTTCAAAGCTGGGACTAGAAGAACAAAGGATATCTCCCCACAGAAAATAAACAGTTCCCTCTACAGCTCCCCGTGTGCTCAGCATTCCTTACCTCCAGCTTCATGATCCTCTGTTTCAGACTCCAACAGCACAAACTGCACTATTCAGAAACACAAGCTGCTGCTGTTCAAAGCTGGGACTAGAAGAACAAAGGATATCTCTCACAGAAAATAAACAGTTCCCTCTGCAGCTCCCTGTGCTCAGCATTCCTTACCTCCAGCATCATGATCCTCTGTTTCAGACTCCAACAGCACAAACTGCACTATTCAGAAACACAAGCTGCTGCTGTTCAAAGCTGGGACTAGAAAGAAGGATATCTCCCCACAGAAAATAAACAGTTCCCTCTGCAGCTCCCCGTGTGCTCAGCATTCCTTACCTCCAGCTTCATGATCTTCTGTTTCAGTCTCCAACACCACAAACTGCACTATTCAGAAACATAGGCTGCTGCTGTTCAAAGCTGGGACTAGAAGAACAAAGGATATCTATCCACAGAAAATAAACAGTTCCCTCTGCAGCTCCCTGTGTGCTCAGCATTCCTTACCTCCAGCTTCATGATCCTCTGTTTCAGTCTCCAGCGGCACAACCTGCACTATTCAGAAACACAAGCTGCTGCTGTTCAAAGCTGGGACTAGAAGAACAAAGGATATCTCTCCACAGAAAATAAACAGTTCCCTCTGCAGCTCCCTGTGTGCTCAGCATTCCTTACCTCCAGCTTCATGATCCTCTGTTTCAGTCTCCAGCGGCACAACCTGCACTATTCAGCAACATACGCTGCTGCTGTTGTTGTACAAAGCTGGGACTAGAAGAACAAAGGATATCTATTCACAGAAAAAAAAAAAAACAGTTTTCTCTGCAGCTCCCTGTATGCTCAGCTCCATGCAGCTTTCAGAGTTTAAAATATAATTCCTGTCTCGTTCTTCCTAGGGTAAGGCTATCCTAGTCCTGCGAGACACACCTCCCTTCTTCCCTTTCCTGTCCGACTCTGAAATGTGTCCCATGCAACTCAACTCATTAACAAGCAGGTACCTACTGAGAAACAGTGAGAGAGTGTCTTATGTAATCTGAATTGGCTATAAAGATTATACCTTTTAAGACTTTTTTAAGGCATCAGCTGGTTGTAAAAGAACCAAAACTGCTGACTTTCATCTGCTGGTTTCAGTCTCCAGTGCACACTGGAAAAGAAGCTTTGCTTGGCTCAGAGTAATTGCAGCCACCAAATGTTAACTATAAATAAAAGTACTTCTCCTAATAGTGAGAAGTCAAAACTGGGTGTGCTAGCATCTAACTATAAATATTTAGCAACCCTTTCCTCTCGCTCCCCTTGCTGCTGCACACTACAAATATTACAGGGTTGTTCTGAATGATGTGCGAGTGGGTGGGGGCATTACAGAAGGAGACAGGAAATGCATTTTAGTCTCTGAAAGCTGCTGGAGACAGAACTCTGCATACAGAGAGCTGCTGATGGAACTGTTTTTTTATATGATAGATATCCTTTGTACTTCTATTCCCAACTTTGAACAGCAGCAGCTTGTGTTTCTAAATAGTTCAGTTTGTGGTGTTGGAGAGTGAAACAGAAGATCATGAAGCTGGAGGTAAGGATTGCTGAGCACACGGGGAGCTGCAGAGGGAACTGTTTATTTTCTGTGGAGAGATATCCTTTGTTCTTCTAGTCCCAGCTTTGAACAGCAGCAGCTTGTGTTTCTGAATATGCAGGTTGTGCTGATGGAGACTGAAACAGAGTCATGAAGCTGGAGGTGAGATGCTGAGCACACTGAGGAGCTGCAGAGAAACTGTTGACTCTATTGGATAGACCTTCGCTCTTCTAGTCCCGGCACAAGCTTGTTCAATAGTCAATTCCTGCTATAAGACGAAACAGAGGATCATGAGCTGGAGGTAAGAATGCAGGCACACTGGGAGCTGCAGAGGGAACTGTTTATTTTCTGTGGATAGATATCCTTCGTTCTTCTAGTCCCAGCTTTGAACAACAGCAGCGTGTGTTTCTGAATAGTGCAGTTTGTGCTGTTGGAGACTGAAACAGAGGATCATGAAGCTGGAGGTAAGGAATGCTGAGCACACGGGGAGCTGCAGAGGGAACCGTTTATTTTCTGTGGATAGATATTCAATTCAATTTTATTTATAAAGCACTTTTCAAATTCAAAGCGCTGTACAGACATTAAATCAATAAAATCCAGATCTTAAAACATTTAAAAGTTAACCAAAAACTAACAGGAGTATGCTAATTTGAATAAATATGTTTTGAAGGCAACCTTGAAATTAGCTATGGTTGGGCATTCTCTCAACCAACGAGGTAGAGAATTCCACAGGGTTGGTGCCGAAAAAGCAAATGCACAAGATCCTGATGACTTTAATCGTACCCTTGGAATCTCCCGCAATCCCTCATTGGCGGAACGGAGAGGACGGAGGGGGCAGTAGGGAATCAGGAGATCTTTCAGGTAACCGGGTCCCTGATCGTGTAGAGCTTTAAAGGTTAGTAAACCAACCTTAAAGGTGATCCACCACCATACAGGCAGCCAGTGCAGTTCACGGAGCACAGGTGTTATATGACTGGTCCTCGAAGTACCAGTCAAAAACCTGGCTGCCGCGTTCTGCACTAGCTGGAGGCGGCAAATATCAACCCCAGGTAGTCCTAGGTAAAGGGAATTGCAATAGTCAAGACGAGTAGTGACAAAGGCATGGATCAATGTTGGAAGGTCACCTGGGGGGATCAGATGTTTCACCCGGGCGATATTCCTCAGTTGGTAAAAAGAGGATTTGACAACAGCTGATACCTGAGATTTCAGGGTCAAACCATCATCAAAAATAATGCCCAGATTTCGCACCTGATCAGAGGTAGAGAGCGGTACACCACCAAGTAATAAACCTGATGGCTGTCCAGCTCCCACATCCATCCCCGGATGACCTGGATCCACCACCAATACCTCTGTCTTGTCCGGATTGAATCTCAACCAGCTTGAACTCATCCAAAGTCTGATCTCTTCGAGGCAGTTGTTAAGTATAGAGAGCGCATCACCCTGACTGGGGAGAAAGGACAGATACAGCTGAGTATCATCTGCATAGCAGTGAATACCCAAACTGTATCGCCTGATGATTTCTCCCAATGGCAGCATGTAGACTGCAAACAACATGGGAGAAAAAAAAAGCTAAATGAGCCTGTGGTACTCCCACAAGGCAGAGAGGAGCGCCAGAGGAATAAATTGCAGTGACAACTCTCTGAAATCTGCCTATGAGGTAAAAACGAAACCATTTGAGGACTGTACCAGACAGTCCACAAAAGACCCGCAGTGCTCCAATAGCACTCCATGATCTACAGTGTCAAATGCAGCCGATAGATCGAGAAGGACCAGAATGGTACACGCCTTTCGATCTCGGGCCATAAGGAGGTCACTCAATACCCGGACAAGGGCAGTCTCTGTACTATGCCTTTTCTGAAACCAGACTGGAGTATCATAGACATTGTGAGATATAAGGTGATCATCCAATTGCAACGAATCACTCTTTTCAATAACCTTACCAACAAATGGCAGGTTAGAGATAGGCGGTAGTTAGCTAGACAGTCAGGATCTAGGAGGATTTTTAAGGGTGGTCGAACTACTGCCTCCTTAAGAGGTCAGAAACCCCCAAAGATTTCCAGACAATGTCGGCAAGGATTGGGTAGATGGCTTCTACACAACTTACTAAAAGTGGTGTAGGACCCGGATCCAAACTACAAGTAGTTGGTCGTATAGTTTGGATGATCTTCACAATGTCAACAAATTCCGGCCGGTGAAAGTCTAGCCAGACAGACCGAGGACGAGCCACTTCCAGTCGACCATCGCAGTCCCCCATAGGAGAGATCGGGCCGATACCGGACCTGAGGTTGGCAACCTTATCCACAAAAAAATGAGCAAACTCCTTGCATCTTAGCTGAGAAAATGCTTCTCTGGGTTGAAGACAGACTGGATTGCACAGTCTGTCCGCAGTCCGGAAAAGCTGAGCCGGTCGATTTTGTGCAGTAGAAATCTCTCTGGACAGGAATTCTGTCTTTTTACGAGTGATTTCTGATTTGATAGCAATCATAATGTGCCATCAATCTAAGCCTGTCGGCATCAAGGCCCGATCTCCGCCAGACTCTCTCCAGCCTTCGGCCAACTCGCCTTAATTCCCTCAAGGAGCCATCAAACCACGGGCTCCTTGGACGAAGGGTGAGAGGCGAACATGAACAGGAGCAATTTTGTCCAGAGCATCTCCCACGGCCTTATTATAGGCCAGTACAAGATCATCTGGACTCATGCATTCACCCGACAAGCCCGATAGATCCAACACCACCGTTAGGTCATTGGGGTTAACACCCCTTAAAGGGCGGTATTGAACCATCTCCGTAGGGGCAGACCTATTAGAGGGGGCCCTGAAGCAGAACCTTATGGTGTAATGGTCAGACCAACTGACTGGTTCCACCCCCAAATCAGAGATCTCCATACCCATGAGAAAAATCAGATCCAATGAATGACCCCCTATATGGGTAGAGGAGGTAACAACCTGTGTCAGGCCCAGCATGTTCATCAGTTGGAGAAGATTTTGACCAAAATGAGAGAATTCATCATTGACCCAGGCATTGAAGTCCCCCAGAAGTATGAGTCTGGGAAACTTCAGCACCAGGTCGAGGATGAAGTCTGCAATCTCCTGCAGGAATACTCCACCGTCACCTGGTGGACAGTAGACGAGGAGAATCCTGCAGCCTGCACCCTCTCCCAGGATATATTCAAAGGAACTGGTATTTCCACATGGCACATCCACAAGGCCCAGCTCAGATTTAAACATAATGGCCACACCTTCACCCCTACGATCCAGCCTTGGACGGTGTATCACCGAGAACCCGGCTGGAGTTGCCAAGGCCAAAACAGGGCCTGGATTTTTATCCAGCCAGGTCTCGGTGATGCAAGCCAGATCAGATGATCCAACAAGATCAGCAATAATAGCTGTCTTGTTCTTAATTGATCTGGCATTGTATAACACCGCCAGGGATGAGCTGTCGGGAAGACCTCGGCACCTGTCCAATTATTTTGGAGCCCTTGGGTATGGGTACAAGACAAGAGTAACCTCTGTCTTGACCCCATTTCACCCCAGGGCATCTCCTGGACCCCAAAACCCCAATCCGTCCTCCCCTTTCCTGTCCCCCACCAAGCCCAGCTCTCCATTTTCGTCCACGCTTCAAGATGCCCAATGCACGACATCTAAAATAGATGTCAGATGTTAATGGTGGGCATTCAAAAGGCCGTAGTTCCTTGAGCCTAGTGGGGGAATAATGCCCAACCGTCTCTACACCTGTCTAACACATTTAAACAAACCAGATATAAAACAAAATAAACAAAACCTATAATATAAAAGCTTATAAATAAAAACACTCTCCACTCGCTCTCACAGAGGGGAACGAAATAAACAAACAATATAATAAAATAAGGTAAAACCTACCCTATCACAAATTAGAACCCAACCCAAAAACCCAAATAACAAACATGATAAAAATATCAAATACTCAAAGTAACACTGTATCAATGTAATCAAATGCAACTGGATACTAGACCTAAACTAAAAGAAGAACAGGAGTTTTAAAAGTTAAGTTCAATGCAGCACCTCTCACGTGCAACAGTCCAAAAATGTTATGTATTCCCCAATATCATCTCTCACGTAGTGGGGGTAAACATTTAAAAATAGACATATAGCACAATCTCACCACCCCGTGTCCAGGAGCAGGGGAAATATCCTTTGTTCTTGTAGTCCCAGCTTTGAACAGCAGCAGCAGTGTGCGTTTCTGAACAGTGCAGTTTGTGCTGTTGGAGACTGAAACAGAGGATCATGAAGCTGGAGGTAAGGAATGCTGAGCACACGGGGAGCTGCAGAGGGAACTGTTTATTTTCTGAGGAGAGATATCCTTTGTTCTTCTAGTCCCAGCTTTGAACAGCAGCAGCTCCTGTTTCTGAATAGTGCAGTTTGTGCTGTTGGAGACTGAAACAGCGGATCATGAAGCTGGAGGTAAGGAATGCCGAGCACACGGGGAGCTGCAGACGGAACTGTTTTTTTTTTTCTTGTGTGAATAGATATCCTTTGCTCTTGTCCCAGCTTTGAACAGCAGCAGCTTGTGTTTCTGAATAGTACAGTTTGCACAGGTGCCTACTGGGCCCCCCGGGAAAATTAAGTAGGGCTCTGCCCCAATTTACAGAGATGCAGCAGAGGACAGAGTTAAATTGCAGCAGAATGGACCGAAGTGACATCCCATCTTCTCATCAGCCAGCCAACATCAGCACTTTTATTTTAACTGCCCGTCCTCCCTGCACTGCTAGCCCAGCAAAGCTGTGTGCAGTTTGCACGATTTTGTGGAGGAAGAGAGAGGAACTGACCAATAAGAGGCTGCCATTTTGGCAGGATTGGCGCCACTGTGATGGTGGTTGGTTTCCTTTCTTGCTCAGCCGCCCCCTTGCTCCTTTTTGTCATGGGGTCCCTCGATCGCGAGCCGCTCCATCTCCATCACTCTCAGGAGTCGAGACTTGAGATGGCATGGACCTTATCGGGCTGTCTCCCACCTAAGCACTCAGCAGGCAAGGAGCGTGACCACATGGCTGCGATGTTGTGGAACGGTTGAGGACACACCATGGGCAGCGAGGGGGCAGTACGGATAGAGATGAATGGAGCATCAGCAGCTGGCTTCGGAGGCCCAGTATTGGGAGGTAGCCAGAATCAAAAAGCCAAGGAGGAATGGGAGAGGAGAAGCTAAACAAGGAAGTTAGGAAAAAGGCTTCCAAGTAGGATGCGGGGAGCACTGGAAGTTTCTGTTTATGTTTAGGCCTATATAGTCACTCAGCTAGCAGTGGCCCAGTGGTCCTCTAAATCTCCTACAGGAGGCTGGGGTGGGGTAATTTAACCAGCATATAGAAATGGAAATTAATCAAGGAAGGATTACTGTTATGTCTGTCACTGCAGTGAACGCCGATCTGCCTGAATAAATGTGCTTGCCCACCAGAACATAATTATGATTCTGTAATAATGGATTACTGCACTCTACAACTGGTAAGAAGATTGCTGCTGCTGAACTTGTGTTTCTGGGCGGTTGGTTGGTGCCTGATCTGCACACACTCAATGTCCCTGAACCAGATGTTTCAGGAACCCTGTCCAGCCACTTGCATGCAATGACACAGGAAAGCCCCACGTGTCACTGATGACCATCAGGAGTGAATGGCACTGGCAGCTACAATAAAGCTTAAGCTCACTAGTGCTGAGGCTAACAGGATGACTCCGCATTAGGGATTGAAGTTTGATTGCTGGAAATAAAAAAAGACAAAAACAATGCAATTAGTCTCCTGTTGACAGAGACAAAGCATTTAGGAGAAGGAATGCTCTGCCTTTTTAATGCCTACATTGGTTGTCATGGGTCGTGGCTCCTATCAGTTTTTTTTTTTTGCTTTTTCTTCTATTCTTGATGAGTCCACATTAAGAGTTTTAAATGGTGGCCAGCTACTTGAAGGGTTATGCAATTATGAAGTAACATAAGAGGCAGTATAGCACAGTGGTTTAAGGCTCTGAGCTGCTAATCTGGGGACCAGGGTTTGAATCCCACAGCCTCCACTTGCACACAGTGTGACCCTGAGCAAATCACTTAACTTCCCTGTGCTCCTAGGTCACACCTGTAAACAAGCTTTCAGCTTAGTGTGCTGCTCCTGGTTAAACAATTGGAAATTGGAATTGGCATATTGATGTTTGCTGTAGTGACTGGTCTGCTTTCTTTTGTACTTATTTAAGCGTCTATCGCAGGTCACACCTCATACATCTGTAAGGCTGGGTGGGCGGGTGGCTGTTTTCTACTTTTTTGTAGGACTCTGAAAAGTATTTACAACAATACAGTACAGTATACAGTACCTGTGCTTTTCGAAGGTGATGTGATTTTGGTATCTTATGGTAAGCAGTTTGTGTATGAAGGTTTCCCTTTTTTTTAAGAAAGTTAAAGCTCCCAAACTGCTGCGTGCTTAGGTATTAAGAAATTCTTCATTTCATAACAGGGCAGGATGTATCTTCATTTTTGCATACCCCTTACTGTGTGCCAGAAGGTGTTTATTTCAGATTGGGGGATTGGGACAATTGCCACACAGTTTTTGTTTTTGACCCACTTTTTCTTCTACCTAGGGAACAACCTGCTCACTTGTAAAGGTTTTAAACTGCTGTTTTACAAATCTGGGCTTGGTTCAACAGTATGACCTGTAAGCAGTAAGGTATGAAGGGGTTTGTGTAAACCATATTTTACAGCATGGCCAGGGGCATAGTAAGGCATGAGGCTGAGTGACTTCAGCTGCTGGCTCTGCTGTAAAATATAGTTTACACACTCCTGAGTGCCTTATTGCACTTATAAAATTGGCTCCTTTTTTTTTACCTTTGACTATTGAGAAAAGCATGTTTATATGTAGAAAAATAGATTTACTGCTGTGCGTTTGTGATAAAATAGTCCTTCTGCCCACTGCAAGTGATGTCATTGATGATGTCATTGTACTATTGCCTATTTTCTTCTTCCTGTTTTTTTCTCCACATTCAAGATATGGAATGTTTGTCATGGAATGTTTACCGTGGAATACATGGATTCAAAATTCTGCTCAGTTCCACTGGCAGAATGTTTCTCTCCCAACACACTGTACACACAGACAACAAAGGCATTTGTTACAGCCAGAGACTCAGTTATCTCACTGTCAGGGCAAGAAGAAGAGAGTTCCCTGATAAGCAGGTAAAGATAGAAGGGGGATTTTTCACTGTTAGCAAAGAAGCAGTTGTAGTGAAAACTGTAAACAACACTTATTGTTTCTAATTTGTCTATGGATGTAAGGAGAGTGTGATAATCAGGGAAACAACATTTAATTCATTTGTTTTATTTTTTATTTAAGGTAGTTTTATTTTTAGGGCCCAGCTGGAGTTTTTTTTTTTTTTTACAATGTAGAGGTAGCAGCCATGTTTGTGGGGGAAGATCAGTTCTGGCAGTAGAGGGCTAACTGAAATGCCTGTGTTCCAAGTGCCCTTTGATCTGTGTTGCAGACTCTTCATTGCTGAGCAGTCCTTTTTTAACCATGTGTAAACCATATTTTACACATAAATAAGAGACAATCAGATTACTGGATTTTACCCTGCCATTTTATAAAGTATGTTTTCATTTGGCCCTTATTTTGCATACCTACTGGGTCACTGTCCCACTCAGATAAATATTTGCAATGAACCCTGTGACAGTACACATTATATGTGTTTTATTAAATGCTACCCACTGTCCACACACCAGGGATAAGACAGGAAAAGTTATCCATGGCAGTGTTGGGTAAGTTACTTTTTTCTATTACTTTCTATTATGTTGTGAGAAGGCAGTAGGGAGGGTTGGGGGTATACTGGGATGTATAGGGAGAGGCATCATCAGCAGAAAACAGAAAGTTGTTATCCCTCTGTACAGACAGTTGGTGAGACCCCATCTGGAGTACTGTGTCCTGTTCTGGAGACCTCATCTCCGCAAGGACATAGACAGGATAGAGGCAGTCCAGAGGAGGGCAACTAAAATGGTGCAGGGTCTGCAAAAGAAGCCGTATGAGGAGAGACTAAAGGAGCTTAATATGTATACCCTTGAGGAAAGAAGGGAGAGGGGACATGATAGAAACTTTAAGTACCTCAGTGGAATCAACAAAGTCCAAGAGGGTAGCATCTTTCAGAAAAGAGACATGCAAGAACAAGGGGACACAATTTAAAGATAGGAGAGGCGGTTCAGGGGCAATGTGAGGAAGTATTGTTTCACAGAGAGGGTAGTGGATGCATGGAACAGCCTTCCTGAGGAGGTTGTGGGGTCTAAAACTGTGGGAGAATTCAAGAATGCATGGGACAGACATAAGGCAATTCTTGTGGGGAGTAGGAAGAAATAGGCTGTTGGTTAACTAGGATCTGCGGCATATCCTGTAGGTAGGGAAATGGACAGACTAGATGGGCCTAGCGGTCCTTATCTGCTGTCAAAGTCTATGTTTCTATGTTTGGAAACTTGTTCTAGGAAGCTCTGTGCAGTCACTAGCAAGGATAGAGAAGTACTACAAAACATAATACACCTTACAATTATAGTTGCTTGTTTCTTTTTATACAAAATCAATACAAAAATAGTAAATAACTATAACAGATTACATTTTTTGAAAGTAATAGGTTAGTTACTAGTCACTTTCAAATAAATGTAATCAGTTACAGTTATGTATTTCTTTTGTATAAAAAGACATAAGTAATTGTAACTGTAAGGTGTATTACTTTTTCCAGTACTTCTCCATCCTTGCTAGTGACTGCACAGAGCTTTCTGGCACAAGTTTCAGAAAGTAATATAAAAAGTAACTTACCCAACACTGATCCATGGCCTGTGGGTGGCATTTTAATAAAACAGTAGACAATATTTTTTGCAAATTCATTTTAATGAGAATAGATTTGGAGGTTAGTGAATGTCACTGGGGAGGGACAGCACCGGTATCTGCAACACTTGCTGGGAGTGGGTCAAAGTGGTGAGTGACAACACCAGAGGATATGCCAGTAGCTGGTGAGGGGGTAAGAATGGGTGAGTGACACCCCCAGTGTCTGTAACACTTACTGGGGAGTGGGTCAAGGTGGGTGAGTGACAGCATCAGAGGCTACGCCAATAGCTGTGGGAAGGGAGAAAGGTAGGTAAGTGACACCACCACCACTCACCGGGCAGTAGGTCAAGGTGATGAGTAAAAACAAAAAAAACTGGCAAATTTGGGTAATGTGCTAGCACTGAAATGGTGTTTGTTGTGCTGTGCTGTCTCGTCAGAACCCCCCCTCAAAATGCACCACAGAGCACCAAAAACCCTAGAGTTTCTGGGGGCCTTGGTGGCCCCCAGACCCCCGGCCATTTCTTAAGGCCCCCCCCAGGAAAAATAATAAATTGCTCCTATGGCAGTTTGTGGTGTTGAAAACTGAAACAGAGGATCATGAAGCTAGAGGTAAGGAATGCTGAGCACATAGGGAGCTGCAGAGGGAAACTACAGTTGTGTAAGAACTTACTGTAACAGTTGATCTTCGAGAGAGGTTCCTGCAGTAGGTCATAACAAGTAGGACTGCGCCCCCTGGCATCAGGACTGCATGGCAAACTTTTGCTAGCAATGTCTGGTGGGGACCGCCCACCTGACGTCACGTGATGGAAATCAGCATAACCCTATGTAGTGGGCGGTTCCTCACACCCTCCCTCCAGTTCTCCTGCTGGAGAAAGGATGGAATCCTGGAGCCCAGTTCAGAATGAGCTGAAAGAAATGCAGAAACTAGGGGAAGGAGGGAGGGAAATGGTGACCTACTACAGGAACCTCTCTCGAAGATTCACTGTTACGGTAAGTTCTTATGTAACTGTACTATCTTACTTTGAGAAGGTTTCTACAGTAAGTTATAACAAGTAGGATGGAATCCCAAGCAGTCACTCTCAGAGAGACTGAGAGAATCAGGGCAGGAGGAGCAAGTGAAAAACAGACCACAACCAGCCTAAGACACTAGTCACTGCAGTACAGCGAGGCCAAACCCAGCCCTACGCCTAGAGGCAATGTCCAGACTGTAATGCTTCATGAAGGTATGGACCAAACTCCAGGTTGCTCCCGCACAAATCTCTGCTGCAGAAACATTCCTGAGGAAAGCAGTAGAAGTAGCCATGCCCCTAGTAGAATGACCTCTGACCTCCCCTGGAAGAGGTGTGTTGTACTTCTGATAACAGAAGTGGATGCAGTTAGCAAGCCACTTGGAAAGGCACTGCTTAGATTCTGCCGACCCCAAGGATTTGGAGCAAAGGAGACAAAAAGCTGGTCAGACTTTCTAGATCCTTTTGTCTGGTGGACATAATATCTCAGTATCCTATGTACGTCCAATGTGTGAAGGAGAGCCTCGCCCATATTCTAGTGAACTGGGAAGCAGACAGGGAGTTCAACCGTTTGGTTTAGGATGAATTCAGAAACCACCTTAGGAAGAAACTTAGGATTTGTATGCAGGACTGTCCGGCCCTTGTGAAAAATCAAATAAGGTTCCTTATGTATCAGTGCCCGAAGCTCGGAAATTCTATGAGTAGAAGTAATAGCAACCAAAAAGAGCACTTTCCAAGATAGGTAGTGCATATCACAGCTTACCACTGGTTCAAGAGGAGGAAGAGTGAGCTTTTCCAACATAAACTTCAAGTCCTAAGGCGGGGTGGGATTGAGAATGGGGGGTTTCAGAAGGAGGATCCCTTTTAGAAAGGTTTTAGAGACCTCCAACTGGGCAATGGGTTTCCCGTCCACTAACGAATGGTAGGCTAAAATAGTCAACAAGTGGACCTTAAGAGAGGAATAACATATGCCAGAATCCGATATGTGCAACAGATATTCCATGATCTGTGAAGCTGAACAAGTAAAGGGATCCCAGCCCTTAGGTGCCATCCAGATGGAAAAGCGGTTCCATTTTATCACATAGGTGGACGTGGTACAGGGTATCACAGCTTCCACCAGGACCTGAGCGACCCTCTGGGAGACCCTGAAGCGTGATCTGATTATGTTTGAAGGAGCCACGCATGCAGGGTCCTGAGTCACAGATGCACCAATCTGCCATGATCCTTCGACAACAAATCGTGTTGAAGAGGGAGGGGAACTGGGGGTTCCACTGCAAGCTGCTGCATTAGTGGAAACCAAATCTGCCTTGGCCGGAGGGAAGCTATGAGGATCATCTGAGCTTCCTCTGCCTGAATTTTGAGAAGCACTATCTGCAGAATGGGAATAGGAGGGAAGGTTTACATGCACTTCCCTGTCCAGCAAAGTGACAATGCATCATGCCAGAAAGCACCAGGCTCTGGAACAAGCGAGCAAAAACTGGGAAGTTTTGCACTGGATGGGGAGGTGAACAGATCTACTTCTGGGTGACCCCATCACCGGAACACTAAATCGGCCACTTCCTGACTTAGTTCCCATTCTTAAGCTAGAGAAGACGTCCAACTGAGGCTGTCCGCCAAGATGTTGTGAATGCCTGGAACATGCACGACTGTAAGAAACCAGTCATGCTGGACTGCCCAGTTCCACACCTGCATTGCCTCCCTGCACAGGGAGTATGACTGGGTACCTTCCTGCTTGTTGATATACCAAACCACTGACATGCTCTGTGCCGGCCGCACCTGAAGCCTCAGCCGACACAGCAATCAAGGCTTCTTCTGCCCCTGCAGGCACCCTGGATGCCAAGTGGTCTGGTCACTGCTCTGCTCCGGCCGCACCTGAAGCTCCAGCCGACTCAGCAGTCAAGGTACGCAGCTCTTGGCTGAAGAAGCCCGGCTCCAATACTGACAGTCCGATAGGCTGATTAGAGCTACTGAGGCTGCCCATTGGCTGTTTCTCCAGCTGCATTCTAGCGGCGCCACTTTTGAAAACCTCATTGCTCTAGGAAGCCTATATTTTATATTATTTTAAACTGTTTTGGGTTTGCATTGTAATTTAACAACAGTTGCTGCAAAATGACCAATTTTGTGGATTTTTTTTCTCGCTTAAGACTGCTGAACTGTTTTGGTTGTAGTACTTAATTTAGATCACTGTTCATTGCCTATTACCAGGTCCATTGGAAAATTACGGAAAAGGTTACCCAAAATTGTGGAGCATTTTGCAAAAATTGCGGGGGTTCTACTATAGACCCCGAGTGCTTCACAATAAATATTTTAATGTTTTCTGCAACATAAATTAGTCAATATAAATTGCTAAATGAATCCACTGAAACCTGAATATGTTTAAAACATAAAGAAAAGTTTATGTTTCTAAAAACGAATACTAAACTGGTAAGCTATCGTAAGCGTTGCCCATCTTCCAAAATTTAAAAGCATCTGCCTCATACAGTGCTAAATAGATTCTATAAAAGTGAACCACAGCAAATCAATATTAAATAAAGACAGAAAGAAAACATATTTTTGTTTCTGGCTGTAGAATAATGCAGCCTAATCAACAGCTGTTTACAGTGCTCTACCAGCTATTCACCCACTTTGGTACAAGAAAAAATAAGCAGAGTGGTGAATAACTGAGTTTTAGTAAGATGTTGTTAAAGTGTTTAATGGTCATAATTTGTACTGTAGGTACTGTACACTATTTTTGAAATCACATATTTAAACATTAAATCTGGGGGTTATTGGGGCTGGCAGGATAATCTAGATGATAGCGTAACAAACTGTGAATGAACTGACAACATCTAGCAAACCTGGGTTTGATTCCCACAGCCTGCACTTGTATACTGTACTGTGCAAGTCTGAGCAAGTCACTTAACCTCCTCAGTGCTCCTGGGTTGTACCTGAAAACAGGCACTTATGCCTAGTGGGCCTTACACAGTTACCAAAAAATTTTAAAAAATACCAATATATTTTTACTGCATCATACAGTAGTCCGGGCACCCTGTAATTTACCTTTGTTTTACTCTGGACGCAATGATTTTGTTTTAGTTAAAGATAAATGTTCAGATACATTTTGTGTTTTATAAGCTTGTTTTTAGACTTTAGTCAGGTTTTTATTGTAGTCTTTGCATGCGAGTATCTCTGGGGTAGTTGCCAAGAGTGAGATAACTGTTAGCAACTGGCTTATTCAAGTTTAAAATCGACAGGGCCATCCAAAAATCCTCAGCTGTTTGAATCAAAACTAGTCTGAATGAATGTATGCTCACAAGGAAATACTTGCCCTGTCACTTACAAAAAGGCTTCATAGTTAGCACCCCATTTAAGTGAATGGGATAGTTTGCACCTTTTCTCCCATCTTTTGCTTCAGTCTGTGTGGCAACAAAAAGTTTTCTGATAGATTGCTTCAACACAGTACAAATGTTAAGTGTTAAAATGTACTTATGCTTGACCAGTGGATTTTGAAACCAAACATGACAAGGATTCAAAAGAAATCAGTGTCAGATAAACCCCTTGCCCTACCTTGCACATTTTCTTGACCTGGAAGGACACTACTTCTTTATTCAGCTGTGAGCTGTGTGAGAAACTCTATATTGCACTTGATATCTGCAACAAACGTGCACTTTTGCTTAATTCTGTGGGAGGTGAAACTAACTACCCTTGGTAATTGCTTTTTATTCACATATTTATTTAGTGTTTAACCAAGAAGGGGCATGCAAATTCTGTTTATCTTGTTAGTAACTTCAGAAGGATTTAAATACTGCATTTGGGTAGATCATGGAGGTAGCTAGATTGTCTACTAGGATTTTCTGACAGTTAAACTATTTTAAATAAATTACAGGTGGCTGAGGAGTTGAAAAGAAGCTTGCAAACTCTGCTTATCTTGGAAGTAACTTCTAAGTGTTTGAATACTGCATTTTGGTTGTCCCTTGGGGTAGCTGGATTGAATACTAGATTTTGGGACAGAAACTATTTTAAATAATTTACTGGTGCGTAGGAGTTTGTGATAGTTAAACTATTTTTAAATAAGTTACTGTAGTTAAGGAGTTGTCATAGAAAAACCTGCAGTGTGAAACAGGAAAAGACAGTCTTTCAAGCAACAGAGGAGGTGGATCTAGGTTACGTTTGTTTGTTACAATTCTTAACATTTTCAGTGCAGGAAGAGTTTAAAGCACAGCTGACTTATTTTGGGGCTGACAGCTTTCAGAGCACAAACCACCAGGCCTGTTTTGGGGCTGGGGAGGTTCACCTGTGTCTGACTTGGATGTGTGGATTTTTCTCTGTTTGATTAGCAGGGTATTTTCTCTGTCAAATTGTTGTGTAGGGCATCTTGCTGACAGGAAGGCACTCATCGCAGCGGTGGGTCAGAGCTTTTAGCTGATTGTTTTGTGAGGGCACAGTTTAGGCCCAACCCTTCCACCCTCACTCCACCCACCCTGGAAATAGTTATTTTATACCTGGGGTTCTGGCATCATTTCCTCAAGAGTGCAAAGTGCATATCACTGTCATATCTCTCTAGCACACTGCACTGACAATATAAGCATACACATTGTATAATATATATATATTTCTATATTACAAACCAATCAGACACACACACACACACGCACACACACACACACAAAAAAATGTGGGGAGTAGTGCAATGTAATGGCTGTGGGGCAGCAGTCTTCCGGGAGTCTTTCTGGAGGCTGAGATGCTGCCCTATTTGCAGACAACCCTCTGCCCTGAGGGAGGAAGTTGCCTGTCTTCAGGCCACACTGGACAGTAATAAGGAGACCTTCCCCCAGGCCACACTGGACGGTAGGAAGGAAACCTCCCCCATCCAGGGAGCACCAGAGCCACCACCACTACCTCAGAGGTTGCAAAGAAAACACAGCAGTTGGACCACAGTGGGCTCATGGAGGGTGAGAATGGTGGAACAGAGGCACACCCAGTCAGTTGTTCCACACCACAATCCATAGACCATTCTGGGGGAGCATAGCTCCCCTATGGATGCACCCGCTGAGGAGACTAAGGAGGCTGAGGACAACTGTCACAAGGGAGGCCCACAGGAAGGAGGCAGAGGACACCACAAGGAAAGGAAGCAGCTTCTGGTGGGGGACTCAATTATTAGGGGGATAAAGCTGGGGGGAGAAGGAAAACTGAAGTAAGGTGCCTGCCTGGTGCCATTGCTTGGAGAGACAGGAAGCGCATCCTCAGGATTACGAGAACAGCTGCACGGGAGTCTGAGCTGGACATCATTGTCCACCTAGGGACAAATGACTTGGCTAATCATGAGATTAGAGCAGTGCAGAAGGACTTTGTAGAATTGGGGAGGGGCCTAAGACAAGTATCACACACAATATCCTTCTCTGAGGTGCTGCCTGTCAATGGCATGAGTGAGGCGAGGGTACTTTGCACCATGCAGTTTAATGAATGGTTGAAAAAATGGTGTGGAGCACAGGGGTTTGGCTTCATTGGGGACTGGGGTTCCACCTGGAGGGACACCAGCCTACACTGGCAGGATGGTCTGCATCTGTCCAGGAAGGGAACAAGCCTTTTGAGCAATCGGATTAAATGCTTCATTGGCAAGCTTTTAAACTAGTCAAGGGGGGAGGCACTGATAAGCAGCAGGAAAATCCCAGCCTCTTCCTACAAAACAGGGTACTAAATGAGAAAAAGACTGAGGTAGACAGGTCAGTGGGGGATGCTGCAAAAGAAGGTAAAGCTATCAAAAATGGACAGCAATGAGTACCAATGCTGGTAGTCTGAGTAAAAGTTTCCTGAATTAGTGGCCTTGATGGAGGAGGAACATCTGGATATCGTGGCAGTCACAGAAACATGGTACACACAAAACCATGACTGGGACATAAACATACCAGGATACACTATCTACAGGAGGGACAAGGAGGGTAAAAGAGGAGGAGGAGGAGTAGCTCTTTACATAAGGGAAGAAATCAAAGCAACAGAACAAAAGGGAAAACAGGGAGGAGAAGAAGCACTGTGGGTAAATTTGGAGACTGGCAAAGGCACCACAATCAGCACAGGGGTTGTATACAGACCCCCTTCTCAGGGGAGGAAATGGACAAGGAAATGATAGAAAGAATACTTAGAATGGCAGAAAAAGGGGAGATATTGCTGATGGGTGATCTGAATATGCCAGATGTTAACTGGAGTGCAGTTGCAGCAGCCACTTCAAAGAGTGGGGTTATTCTAGATGCCCTACAAGGGGCATGCCTTAGACAACTAGTATTTGAGCCCACTCGAGAGGGAGCAATCTTAGACTTGGTTCTCTCAAATGGAGATGAAGAGAGGATCACAGATGTAGAAGTGGGTAGCCATCTGGGAACTAGCGACTATTGAACAGTATGGTTCACAATAAACACAGCAATAGAGTCTAGCCATACAAAGGCAAAAGTACTGGACTTTAGGAGGTCTGACTTTGCCAAAATGGGTGAGTGCCTAAGGAATGCACTAGCAAATGGGCAGGAAGGAGGGGTGGAAGAACAATGAGGAATAATAAAAACTGCCATCACAGAAGTAACAAGCCTTTGTGTGAAGCAAATTAACAAAATGAAATGATGTAAGAAACCACTATGGTTCTCAAAGGAACTGGCAGTGAAGGTTCAAGAAAAAGAAAGCATTCAGGAAGTACAAGGAATCACAGAAGGAGCAGGACAGAGAACTGCATCAGTTAAAGCAAAGGAAGCTGGGAAGGCAGTCAGAACAGCAAGGCCCAAACCGAGGAAAAGATAGCCAACTCAGTTAAGAAGGGGATAAAACCTTTTATAGGTACATCAGGGAGCGAAGAAAGACCAAGGGAGGGCTAGTGAGGCTTAATAAAGAGGAGGAGGGTGGGTAGGGGTGTCTGTGAAAAGGCAGAGATACTAAACAAATATTTTTGCTCAGTATTTACAAAGGAAGTGGGAGGTACCTAAAACAAACAGTAGAAACACTCTGGATACAGAAGTTGATACCAGCCAATTTACAGAAGAAAGGGTTCTGAAAGAACTCTTAAAACTGAAGGTGGACAAAGCAATGGGGCCTGATGGGATTCATCCCAGAATTCTAAAAGAACTAAGGGTAGAATTAGTGACACCACTGACTACCCTCTTTAACAAATCATGGGAGGAAGGGGTGGTACCCGAGGACTGGAGGAGGGCAGATGTGATTCCCCTTCACAAAAGTGGGAGCAAGACAGAAGCAGAAAACCACAGACCTGTTAGTTTAACCTCAGTGATAGGGAAAATGATGGAATCACTTCTGAAGGAAAGAATTGTCGAGTATCTAGAGGCCAGAGGGGCTCAGGACCCAAGGCAGCATGGATTCACAGCGGGAAGGTCATGCCAGACAAATCTGATAGATTTCTTTGACTGGGTGACCAAAGTAGTAGATCAGGGAGGGCTGTGGACATGGTCTACCTAGACTTTAGCAAGGCATTTGACACAGTCCACACAAAAGATTAATATACAAGTTAGCCAGCCTGGGAGTGGGTCCCAAGATGACAGCCTGGGTAAAGAATTGGCTGGAGAATAGGACACAGAGAGTAATAGTAAATGGAGTCCACTCTGAAGAAAGGGGGGTTACTAGTGGGATACCACAGGGTTCAGTATTAGGACCGGTCCTCTTCAATGTCTTTATAAGCAACATTGCAGAGGGACTGGAAGGAAAAGTATGTCTCTTTGCAGATGACACAAAGATCTGCAACAGAGTTGATGCACAAGGTGGGGTGGAAAGGATGAGAAGGGACTTGTCAAGGTTAGAGGAATGGTCAAATGTATGGCAGCTTAGATTCAATGCTAAGAAGTGCAAGGTAATGCACCTGGGAAACAAAAACCCAGGGGAAGAGTACACAATGGGGGTGAGATACTAACAACAACAAAAATGGAAAGGGACCTGGGGTAGTCATATCAGATGACCTAAGGTGGGCAAGCAATGTGAGAGGGCAGCAAGGAGGGCTGGGGGGATACTGGGATGCATAGGGAGAGGCATCACCAGTAGAAAACAGGAAGTTATTATCCCTCTGTACAGACAGTTGGTGAGACCCCATCTGGAGTACTGCGTGCATTTCTGGAGACCCAATCTCTGCAAGGACATAGACAGGATGGAGGCTGTCCAGAGGAGGGCAACTAAAATGGTGCAGGGTCTGCACCGGAAGACATATGAAGAGAGACTTAAGGAGCTTAATATGTATAGCCTTGAGGAAAGGATGGAGAGGGGGGACATGATAGAAACTTTCAAGTATCTCAAGAAATCAACAAAGTCAAAGAGGTAGCATATTTCAAAAAAGGTGTGCAAGAACAAGGGGCACAGTTTAAAGATAGAAGAGGGTGGCTCAGAGGTAATTTAAGGAAGTATTTTTCACAGAGAGGGTTGTGGATGCATGGAATGGCCTTCCGGAGGAGGCTGTGGAGTCAAAAACAGTGGTGGAATTCAAGCATGCATGGGACAGTCATAAGGCAATTCTAGGGGGTGGGGGTAGGAAGAAGTAGGCTGTTGGTTAACTAGGATCTGCAGCTTATCCAGTAGGTAGGGAAATGGGCAGACTGGGTGGGCCAAGCAGTCCTTATCTGCCATCAAAATCTATGTTTCTATGTTTCGACCAAACTCAAGTCTGCATGAAAATTGTCAATATATTTGCGAGTATTTTATTAAAAATGTTAATACTTTTTACACAGTTCAATATAAAAACTCAAACATTGCAAGAAATTGTGGAACATGTCAATTTTTGTGAAGAACGGTGAAAATTGTGGATTCCGCAAAAAAAATTGCAGGCGTAATTTTCCAATTCCCCAGCCTGTTGCAGTATTAAGTGTTTTAAGCATTCCACCTCCCCTCTAGCCACCGTCTTGGTGCTCTCACCAGCTCCCAGCCTATGCTATTTTTCTTCATTTCCTTATCCCCTCTCTCACTGCCCTTTCCATTCTCAGCACGAGCTCCCTGCTCCCCTCGTTCTCCACTCTGTACACCTCACCTTCGGCAAGAAGGAACCCGCCACTGCTCGGAAATTCTGATCGGGAACTCTGTCCCTCTCCCTCTCTCTTCACCCAGTCCCCTTGGCACACACATCCCCTCCAATTCCTCATCACCAATTCCCAATCTAGTCTCACGTCAAAGTCTGTGACCACCCCCAATCACATCCCATCCCATCATTCTGTTCTTGGCGCCTGTCACCTGCATGCCATCCTCTCTCCCCCTGTAGCTCCTAACACTGAATCCTAGCACACCTAGTTCTCTCACGCCCTCCCATCTCCATCGCTGTCCACAAGTCCTTCCCCTTCTTTAAACTTGCACAAGCTTTAATCCCTGTGACTCACGTCCTTCTCTTCCTTTCCACAGGCTTCTCCTGCCCCTGCAGGCACCCCGGATGCCCAGCGGTCCGGCCTCTGCTCTGCGCCGGCCACACCTGAAAACCCAGCCGACTCAGCAATCAAGGTACACAGCTCTTGGCTGAAGAAGCCCGGCTCCAAAACCAACAGTTCGAGAGGCTGATTAGAGCTACTGAGGCTGCCCATTGGCTGTTTCTCCATCTGCATTCTAGCGGCACCACTTTTGAAAACCTCGCTGCTCTAGGAAGTCTATACTGCTGCTCTAGGAAGCCTATATTTTATAATTTTTTAAACTGTTTTGGGTTTGCATTGTAATTTAACAACAGTTGCTGCAAAATGACCAATTTTGCAAATTTTTTTCACTTAAGACTGCTGAACTGTTTTAGTTGTAGTGGTTAATTTAGATCACTGTTCATTGCCTATTACAGTATTAAGTGTTTTAAGCATTCCACCTCCCCCTCTAGCCACTGTCTCAGTGCTCTCACTAGCTCCCGGCCTGTGCTATTTTTCTTCATTTCCTTATCCCCTCTCTCGCTGTCCTTTTCATTCTCAGCACGAGCACGCTGCACCCCTTGCTCTCCACTCTGTACACCTAACTTTCGGCAAGAAAGTTACACAAGGTTACACAACATGGATTCACAAGGGGCAGATCATGGCAAACTAACTTCTTAGAATTCTATGGCAAAGTCAGCAAATCCCTAGATGATGGTAACTCAGTGGATGTCGTTTTTCTGGATTTCGCCAAGGCCTTCGACTAAGTCCCTCATGAGGAGCTGGTTGAAGCCCTTAAAGAACTAGGAGTGCAGTCAAAAATATCTTATTGGATAAGGGCCTGGTTAATGGGCAGAAGACAAAGGGTCGATATTAGGGTCGAATTCTCCGGTAGGGCGAACATGACTAGCAGGGTACCCCAGGGATCCATACTGGGTCCCTGCCTTTTCAGTCTGTATATTGCATCAATGAAGCCTCAAGCTGACACATGGCTTTCCAGATTTACCGATGATATACCCCTTGGTCTCCCAGTAAACAACCACACGGATGCAGTAGTAGTACAAGAAGCTCTGGGGGAATTCGCAGCATGGGCTCTAAAAAAAAAAAAAATAAAATAAAGTCCTTATTTAACATCGAGAAGTGCACAGTGATGCACTTGGGGGAAAAACAATCCCTAGATGAACTATACACTAGCTGGGAAGGTACTAAAGGTAGTACAGGATGAGAGAGATCTGGGAATTAGGGTTAGTAATGACCTCAGATTCAAATTATATTGTAACCAGGTGATTAAAAAGATTAGCAGTACCCAGAACTGCATCCAAAAACATATTAAGAGCAGGAGGAAGGAAGTCCTGCTTCCCCTCTGTACTTCACTGGTGCACCCCCACACAGAGTACTGTGCCCAGTGTTGGGCACTTGGGAATAAGGGAGCTATAAAAGCCCTGGAGAAAGTCCAAAGAAGGGCTTCATGGAGAATTAAAGAGTTACAGGGTCAAACCTATGAACAGAGGCTGCAAAATCTGGAATTGTACTCAGAATTTCGCAGGTTAAGGAGGGACATGTGTCTGATCTATGGAGCCCTATCAGATGTACATTTATGGGAACAGCTGGGTCTTGCCCTTAGAGATCAGAAATATAACACCAGAGCCCACCCCCTACAGTTGAAAGGAGAGTGCTATAGCACTTGCAGAAGAAAACACTTGTTCTCTATGAGGGTGGTCAAAACCTGCAACAAACTCCCAGTAGAAGTGGTGGCTAGTAAAACCATGGATGCATTCAAGCATAATTTAGATTCTTACTTGATTAGCAATAACATCACTGGGTACCCCTAGAATACAAGTGAGCTATAATGGACTCCGGTCTCTATAAAACTCAGAAACTACCTATGAAACCTATGAAGAAGGAACCCACCGCTGCTCGGAAACTCTGATCGGGAACTCTGTCCCTCTCCCTCTCTCTTCACCCAGCCCCCTCGGTACACACATCCCCTCCAATTCCTCATCACCAATTCCCAATCTAGTCACTCACGCCAGAGTCTATGACCCCCCCATCCCATCCCATCTCAGCATTCTGTTCTTGGTGCCTGTCACCTGCTTGCCATCCCCTCCCCCCGTAGCTCCTAACACTGAATCCTAGCACACCTAGTTCTCTCACTCCCTCTCACTTCCATCGCTGTCCACAAGTCCTTCCCCCTGTTGAAACGTGCACAGACTTTAATCCCTGTGACTCACATCCTTCTGTCCCTTTCCACAGGCTTCTCCCGCCCCTGAGGGCACCCTGGATGCCCAGCGGTCCAGCCCCTTCTCTGCGCTGCCCACACCTGAAGCCCCAGCCAACTCAGCAATCAAGGTACGCAGCTCTCGGCTGAAGAAGCCCAGCTTCAAAACTGACAGTCCTATAAGCTGATTAGAGCTACTGAGGCTGCCCATTGGCTGTTTCTCCATCTGCATTCTAGCAGCGCCACTTTTGAAAACCTCGCTGCTCTAGGAAGTCTATATTGCTGCTCTGGGAAACCTGTATTTTTCTCCCTCCCACCCCTTCCAGCCCCGACCTCTATTAAATACTCCTCCCCCACCTGACACCACCTATTTTTGACTCTCTTTCCGCTCCCCACCCTGCTAGGTTGTCCTCTCTTAAAGGGTCCCTCACTTGAGTGGCATCGCCTCAATTTCTGCCTGTTCTGTATACCTGATTCTTTAGCATTGTCTAGCAGCTCCTCCTCTGCTGATTGTTCTAGCATTATATACCTGTCCTGTTCTCAGAACTGACTTTGAACCCCGGCACTTCGCAGTGTAATCTGCCTTATATTCACTAGCCAGACAGACAGACTTTGCAGTGTAATCTGTCTTATATTCACCAGACAGACCCCTGAGTAATTCCACATTGCCAAGGACACAGGCTGTGTGTCTTCATCTCAACACTCCTGAACTTGCATCCAGCCTGTTAGCACCTATTCAGTTACCTCCTCCTCTAGGCATGGCAAGGATGGCCTTTACACAGCGCTTAATGCTTACAAATATCATGATAGTCTTATTGCTTGCGTTCCTTGGCTGTACACAAGATCATGAGTTCTCAGTGCTGTAGAAGCTGTGTTAGCAGACTCAATCAGTGTTTATAGCACAATTGCCTCCACCATGCCAATATTCACTAGCAAAATTAACCCAGGTAAGGATATACCACCACCCTGCAGATGTAGGTCACCGGCAAATCATCTTTCCCTGTCTCCACCTCTGACACTCCTGTCAGGATACGCCACCTCCCAGGTAAACAGCAAAACACAACGCATTTGGTCCAAGCGCAGCATGATCGGTACCAGACAACTTAAAGACTATCTCTGCAGGCTTGCATTTCTACTGCTGCTTCTATTGGGAAACATACATCCCAACCCAGGACCCCCAGCACAGCAGACAGCCACTCCGAAGAGCCCTGGTTCGCTTACTTTCACTTCACTTAATATCTGCAGCCTCCTTCCTAAGCTTGACAGTTTATAAGCATGGGTCTCCCAACACAACCGTGATATGATATCTGTAGTGGAAACCTGGCTCACGCCAAAAATACTGGACACTTCAATTATGCTCACCGGCTTCACAGTCTTTAGGCAGGATAGGCTAACTAAGAGAGGTGGCAGTTGTGTGATCTACCTATGGGACAGCTTGCAGGGCCTTATCATGCAACTACCCAATACTGGGGAAGACAAGCACGCTCCCGCCACTAAAGTCCTCCTCAGCCCTCAGAATAGGGCCCTTACCCTGCTGTCTATCTATATCCTGCCTAGGCATACCTAGCCTGGCTTTGAAACACTCATGAACTGCCTGGACAGTCTGAGTCTAAATACAGACATCATCATTCTGGGTGACTTCAATATCAGTTGGCTTTCACCTGAAGTAAACTCGTTCAAGGATTCTGTCTCTGCCATCTACCTCACTCAACTTGTTGAATCCCCAACTAGACTGAACTAGAGGACTGGAACCAGTACTCTACTTGACTGGGTGCTATCAAATCAACCCTCACACATCTCCAACACCATGGTCCTTCCAGATGCCATTAGCGACCATTCCCCAGTCCTGTCCAGATGGACAAATAGATTTTCCAAGCCCCCCACTAAAACTATCACTAGTAGGATTTCTGCTTAAAGATCATCTTGTGCTCCTGAAATCAGACCCCAGCCTACTAGATTGGGCTGAAGTCTACTCCACCAGTAATGTTGATACAGCCCTGGAACAATTTATCTGTTATTTTAATGCAGCATGTGATAAACATGCCCCTTTCAAAAAACACAAAATCAAAGGTTCTAACAGTCCCTGAATCACCCCTGAACTTATTGAACAGCTACAAGTCAGGGACTGACTATGGCACAGGGCCAGAACTACGGGCAATCAATCCGATCTTCAAGCTTATAAAAGAGCAAGAAATGCCTGCACAAGGGATATCTAGGCAGCAAAAAGTCAACACTACAAGGAAGCCCTCTCACAATCCTGGAGCGATTGGGAAAAAAAGTTTGGAGCAACCTAAAAGAAATAATAGGAAAGACCTCAAGCTTGCCCCTGCTATGCTAAATGTCGAAGGTGTCCCCACCCTTGCCCCAAGACTCATCGCAAATGTGTTAAACAATGCATTTGCAGATCTCAGTGGTGTTCTCCAGCCAGACGTCTACAGCACCAGTGGCGCAAATGACAAACATAGAAGCTACAACTCTGCCTCCATGCACCCACCTTTTCATTTCAAAGTCATCACACAAAACACAGCCAAAAAATACTCCCTTAAGGTACTTGGGAACACTCAAATTAGTGATGATTGGCTTGATCTCAAATTCATTGCCCTTACTCTGGACAAAGTCCTGGCTCCACTTACCCACATTGTTAAACTCTCCCTCAGGTACTCGCAATTTCCACAAATTTGGAAATCCACTGTAGTGATGCCAGTACACAAGAGTGGTGACTGCACCGCCCAAGGCAATTACAGACCCATCTCTATCCTCCCCATCTGTCTTTGTTGTTGTGCCAAAGATATGCACTGTAGAGTGCAGGGAGCTGGCAGGTGACGAGGATCGGGGAGGAGAGATGACGGCTGGGCCCAGTAACCTACGTTCCAGGTCAGAAACCAGTTGGGATCTGGCATCCTTCTACCAAGATGGTATCATGGTTAGAAAGTCCTGTTGAGGGGGTGGGCAGAGGATGATAAAAGTGAGAGCCCAAACCCGGATATTGGTGAAGAGGGTACCCCTGCTAACAAGGGTAACTGGGGTTCTGATACCCAGGATAGAAATCCTGGGAGAAAGAGACCATCGCCGGACCAGATGGCAGAAATGTTGGCATCTGGGGCCCTGGAAAAGGGGATACCCAGACAGAAGAGCTTGACCCGTTGGTCTTGAAAGACCACAGAAAATATCTGGTGTCGGAATGGTTGACATCAGAATAGCCATCATCGGGACAGCTGACGTAAAAAGAGCAGACGTCAGAGTAGATGACATCCGGGGATCAGACGTTGGGCCTGTCATAGTTAGAACCTGCGTCGGGGGGAAATGTAAGAGCCCCGATGGAGGAAATTTGTGAGTGATATTCGGTGGCACCCTGTGCATCAGAGAGGGGGCTCCCAATGGAGGAGGTCCAGGTGTCTGGGCTGAGATCGGGCTTGGTGTCAGGGACGAGAAGCCAGAGGCCTGAGACGGGAACAGGTCTGGTGTAGTTGACACTGGAAGGGTATCCCGGGGAGGGACCAGGTGAACTACCGCTGGAGTGGGCAAGGGGAAAAACCATGTTCAGTGGTCTCTCTTTCTCCTCTGTCACAGGAGTAGGTTCTGGGATAGCAGATTCCACCGGGGGAGGTGGAAGGAAGGTTTCTGTCCAGAGGGGCCCTGGAGGGCGGGCTGATCCAAGGAGGTCAGCGTGCTCGACCGGACATCAGGAGTAGTGGCGACAGCCTGCAATGGGTGAGCAGCATCTGGGCAGACGTCTAAGACCCAGGCAACCAATGGATCAGACGACGGAGGGACCGGGTGGAGAAAGGGAGGACCCTCGACTAGCTTATCAGTCATCGTCAGCTGGATTCCCACTTGTTTAAGGGAGTTTGACTTATTGACCACCGGGCAGGCCCCAGAGGAGCCGGGGTTCGATTTACCGGTGACAACCAGGCGTTTGGCGGAGGAGCCGGCGGACGACTTAGCAGTAGAAATTGGGTGAAAGCAGCAGAAGATCTGGAGGGCTTCCCAGACATGGTCTGGACCACAACGAGGGTAGGTGGCAGGGAAACTGCCTTGCTGGTCGAAGGCTTACTGGAGGAAAGTCGGTCCCGGTCCTCCAAACTCTCCCATTCCCTTGGCTTCTCTTTGTCCGTATTCTTCTTCTGTTTGGACTCCGATGAAGGAGAAGAAGCGGTATTCCTCAATTTCTGCATCTCCTTTTTGAGGGTGGCCATTCTGGACTTTAGTAAGTGGTACTCCAGAGCCTGCTGTCATCGTTTGCATGTGGCCTGGTTGAAGGGCTTGCAATTGGGACAGGCCGTGGTGTTGTGATTCAGGCCTAGGCAGAAGAGAGAGTGACAGTGACCATCTTTGTGAGGGATTTGGGCCCCACACTTCTCGCACTCCTTCTTAGCCTTAGGAGTTATAGGTGGAGAAGACATAAACGAGCCAAAAGAACAGACTGAAAACAAGAAATATAAATGGTGATCAACGGAACAAAATTTACTGCGAGGTTCCAGTGCAGGTCGACAGTGGGAAAGAACTGGAAGGCTGGTATGGGGGACCGCCCACTATAAAGGGTCACGCGGATGTCTGTCATGTGACGTTGGGTGGGCGGTTCCCCGCCAGACATTGCTAGCAAATGTTTGCTGTGCGGTCCTTATGCCAGGTGGTGTAGTCCTACTTGTTATGACCTACTGCAGGAACCCTCTTGAAGATACATCTGTTTTTTTCTGTGGATAGATGTTCTTTGTTCTTCTAGTCCCAGCTTTGAACAGCAGTAGCTTGTGTTCTGAATAGTACAGTTTGTGGTGTTGGAGACTGAAACAGAGGATTATGAAGCTGGAGGGAAGGTATGTGGAGCTACTGTGTAAACAAACTAAAGGCAAGTTAGATGAGACAAAATGGAGTTAGTATGACATGCCAAAGGCCATGACCAAAGTAGTAGACCAGGGAGGTGCTGTGGACATGGCCTACCTAGACTTTATCAAAGCATTTGACACAGTCCCATGCAAAAGATTAATAAACAAATAAGCCAGCCTGGGATTGGGTCCCAGGGTGGTAGCCTGGGTAACAAATTTGCTGGACAACAGGACACAGAGGGCAATAGTAAATGGAGTCCACTTAGAAGAAAGGGGGGCTACTAGTGGGGTACTGCAGGGTTCAGTACTGGGTCTGGTTCTTTTTAATGTCTTTATAAGTGACATAGAGGGATTGGAAGGAAAAGTATGCTTCTTTGCAGATGACACAAAGATCTGCAACAGGGTTGATACACAAGGAGAAGTGGAAAAGGATGAGAAGGGACTTGGCAAGATTATAGGAATGGTCAAAAGTACTGTAGCTTAGATTCAGTGCAAAGAAGTGCAACGTAATGCACCTGAGAAACCAAAACCCAGGGGAAGAGTACACAATGGGGGGTATTAACAACAACAAAAATGGAAAGGGACCTGGGGATAGTCATATCAGATGATGTAAAGGTAAGCAAGCAATGTGAGAAGGCAGTAGGGAGGGCTGGGGGGATACTGGGATGTATAGGGAGAGGCATCACCAATAGAGAACAAGAAATTGTTATCCCTTTATACAGACAGTTGGTGAGACCCCATCTGGAGTACTGCATGCAGTTCTGGAGACCCCATCTCTACAAGGACATAGACAGGATGGAAGCAGTCCAGAGGAGGGCAACTAAAATGGTGCAGGGTCTGCACATGAAGCCATATGAAGAGAGACTAAAGGAGCATAATATGTATACGTTTGAGGAAAGGAGGGAGAGGGGGGACATGATAGAAACTTTCAAGTACCTAAAGGAATCAACAAAATCCAAGAGGGCAGCATCTTTCAGAAAAATAGATGTACAAGAACAAGGGGACACAATTTGAAGATGGGGGGGGTGGCTTGGGGCAATGTGAGGAAGTATTTTTTCACAGAGAGGGTGGAGGATGCATGGAATGGCATGGAACAGACATAAGGCAATTATGGTGGGGGTAGGATGAAGTAGGGTGTTGGCTAACTAGGATCTGCAGCTTATCCAATAGGAAGGGAAATGGGCAGAGTAGGTGGGCCAAGCGGTCCTTATCTGCTGTCAAAGTCTATGTTTCTATGCTTTTAAATCAAGAGTACTTTAATATGTGTGCAGTAAATAAGACAATGTTATAGGGAGGTTTTTAAATCTAAAACTAAGACATTGTGACACATTTATTTGTTAACTGAGTAGGATAATTAGAGCTAGGTTTCTTTCAGGAGTGACCAACACACTTAAAGATCATGTGCAGCAGTTTTTACATATTATTAATAAAAGCTTGACTAATTGCCAAGTTTTGTGACAGATATGTTTATTTGTTAATTGAGTAGGTTGATTAGAACTAGTTTTCTTTCAGGACTGAGCCATGTGCTGAAAGCAAATAGCAGTACAAAAGGATAAACATAATTACATCATTATAGAATGTACATTGTGTAGTCAAAGTGGGTCAATAAATGCTAGTAAAAACAGGTACACTTTGCCATAATCAATAAATCATATGGCACTTTTCAAGACCCTGGAACTGTTGGCTCTGAAAATTTGTATGTGTTATTGTTTTGAAGAATTTGTGTTTTGTACCTTCCCGGTTCATACTTGAAAATATACCCCCTTGGTGGGGGGGATGCTACAAGTCTCGATGGCTGAGAGGGACCTGAGGGTGGTGGTGGATGTCAAGATGAACAACTCTGAGACTTGTAGGAGGGCAGCAGCCAAGGCCAACAGGATGCTGGGATGCATCACTAGGGGGATCACCTCCAGAAAGAGGGAAGTGATGCTCCCTCTGTATAACTGCTTGGTGAGGCCGCACCTCGAGTACTGTGTGCAGTTTTGGAGGCTACATTTAAAGAGGGACATTAAACTCCTGGAGAGGGTCCAGAGGAGGGCAACCAAAATGATTTGGGGCTTTGGGGACAGTACCTATGAGGAGAGGCTCGAAGAGCTAAATATGTACACATTGGAAGAGATAAGGGACCGGGGGGACATGATAGAGGTCTTCAGGTACATGAAGGGGTTAAATAGGGCAGGAGCAGTCAGGATGCTTCGAAGGAAAGAGGAGGGGGCCACTAGAGGGCATGGGTGGAAGCTGGAGGGGGAAGGTTCAGGGGAGAAAGAAGGAGGTGCTATGTCACTGAGAGGGTGGTGGAGCCATGGAATGCACTGCCTAGGGGGCTGGTGGAGGCAGAGACGGTGGAGGGGTTCAAGAGGGGGTGGGACAGATACAGGGGAAGGGTTCTGTAAGTAAAATCCAATGCAGTGAGAATATCCGGAACTGGGATGGGAGAAGCCAGAGAAGACGAGGGGGCAGCAAGGTCAGCTCGTAGGGTGGGGGCTGACCAAATGAGCAGATGCAAAAGACCGTTAGGCCTATTCTGCTGGCATTTTAGTATGTTAGTATATTAAAATACACATTCAGTTGTCTAGCATACCTACCTGGTTACCAAAAGCCAAATAAATCAATCAATAAATACTAGTGTAACTCCTCCCTCCCTCGCAAACTGTTAGGGGCTTACGGTTACATTTTGCTGATTCAACCCTTTCGAGCGCTATGAAGTCACTGTGTGAGGCCCTGGTTTAGGTGCCTAAAAGACACATAAATGGAATTAGTGGGAGTCAGTTGTTGTATGACCCCTCGATGCAAATGGAACCTAAGGACAGCTGTAATAGGTGGTAAAAGAACTTGTGTTATTTTTGTTTTGGTTTGTTTCTGCCCCCTTGCATTGGCCGTGCCTCCTTTTAGTCCATCCTCCCCAGCCCTGCCACCCAGCTTATTATGGGGTTACCTGCACTTCATCCCCTATAGCATGCTCCTGTGATATAGGTGGTGAAGCTCCCCAGCTAGCACCTCAGTTTGGAATTACATTTCACACACTTATACCACTCAGAACACCTGAAAAGTATTTGAAATCCTGAGATCTCACACAAGTCCATTTCTTTATACTCACAAATTGGGCAGTGCTGATAGCTCTTACTGTCGATTGGTGGTTGTCCCAAGACACTTACTGAACCTTCAGTGCCATTCTCTTTACACTGTGAAGAATCTTCACTCCTCTCGGGGCTTCACAGGATCTGGTGGCCACCACTTCTAGGAAACCAGCTTTTGGATTACTGTTCTATGGCAGAAACACAAACATAGGGTCCTTCCCTCTTGAACAAGACTGCCAGCAGTCCAGCTCTTGCCCTCAGAACTCTCAGTGAGCTCCTCTCACTTCAAACTCCAACTTCCGAAGACATTCTGAAGCTGCCTGAAAGGATGCCAAGAATGAGGAGCACTTGGATGATGGAGGGCTCAGGGGATCAGGCAGAGGCACATACCAAATCCTATTCCACTCCAGAACTCATATGCTGCACTGGCAAACGGGGACAACCAAACAGAGGTACCCAGAGAAGTGGAAGGGAAGGATTTGGAGGTCAGCCAAGGTGGCGACCTCAGTGGGGAGAGCAGTGGACCCCAGAGGAGGAGGAGGAGGAGGAAGCAAATCTCAGTGGGGGACTCTTATCATGAGAGGGATTCAGCTAGGAGCACAGGAAGGGGAGACAGGGAGCTGAGGTGCCTTCCAGGTGCCATGGCATGGAGGGATGGGAGGAAGATCCTGGGGATCGCCGGGAAGGCAAGACAGGAGGGTGAGCTGTATGTCATTATCTACCTAGGTACTAATGACCTGGCAAACGGGTGCCTAAGGAAGTTCAGGAGGAGTTTAGGAAATTGAGGAAGGGTCTCAAGTAAGTAGCTACTTCTGCCACCTTCTTGGAAGTACTACCTGTGAGAGGCATGGGAAAGTGTAGGAGTGCACACACCAGGAACTTTAACTCATGGTTGAAGAACTGGTGCTGTGAGGAAGGGTTTGGATTCATTGGTGACTGGGGACCCACCTGGAGGGATGGAAGCTTGTTCAAGCCTGATAGCCTGCATCCATGGAGGGGAATCCAAGCACTCAATGATAAGTTTAAATGTTATATGGACAAGCATTTAAACTAGCCAAGGGGCGGCAGGCCAGCAAGGAGGGTACCTAATTGCCCACCCCCCACAGCTAGCAGTGGAACCAGTGAACAGGAGGAGTGGACACCTCTACAAAGCAGTGTGCAAAAGATGGAAATAAGCACCCAAGAGGTGGATAGGCAGAGACGGGGCAAAATTCAGCAGAAGGGCAGACTGCAGGGAGAACCAGGGGTAAAGGACAGCCAGGGAAGGGGCTGGAGTAGAACAGCTAAACAGTTCAGGGAGTTCAAATCATGGAAAGCCATGTGTGCCAATGCCAGGAGCCTTAGCGACAAGATGGAGGATCTGGAGGCTGTCATGGTGCAGTCGGACCTGGACATTGTGGCCATCACAGAGACCTTGTGTCATGATAACCACGACTGGGAGATGGCTGTACCCAGCTACAACATATTCAGAAGAGACAGAGCAGGCAGGATGGGAGGAGGAGGAGAAATTACACTTTATGTGAAAGATGGCATAAAGGCCACAGAGAACCAGGAGGAACAAAATGGGGAGATATACTGTGGGTTAAGATAGAAAGGAAAATGGGGTCAACCATCCGCACAAGGGTGGTCTACAGACCACCAGCCCAGGAGGAAGAAACAGATGGGGAGCTGATGCTAGCTATCCAAAGTATGGCAGACAAGGGTGAGGTGGTGCTGATTGGAGACTTCAGTATTCCAGACGTGGACTGGAGCCTCCCAGCAGCAGCATCAACCAGAAGCAGATTTATCCTGAACTCTCTTCAAGGTGCCTTCCTCAAGCAACTGGTCATAGAAGCAACTTGGCAGAAGGCAATACTGGACCTTGTGCTCACAAATGGGGACAGTGTGATGGGGGTAACAGTGAGGGAGCACCTGGAGAACAGTGACCACCAGTCACTGTGGTTTGAAATCGTGGAAGGAACAGAACCAAACCACACAAAAACACGTATCCTGGATTTTAGGGGGGCAGACTTTGGGAAAATGGGGAGATGCTTGAAAGATGCATTAATGGGAATGGGGTGGAAATCAGGTCTTATGGAACAGTGGGCAATATTTAGAACAGGGATTACAATAGCGACATAATTATGCATTAAGCAGGTTAGCAAGGGGAAAAGGAAGAGGAGGAAATTATGGTTTTCCAAGGAGGTAGCGGAGAAAGTGAAAGCCAAAAAGATTGCATTTAGGCAATACAAAGATACAGGTTGAAGGGGATAGGGAAAAGAACCAGGAGAAGCAAAGGGAGACCAGTAAGGGAAGCCAAAGCTTAGACAAAAGAGTGCATCGCAAAATCAGTGGGTAGAGGGGACAAAACCTTTTACAGGTACATGAGTGGAAAAAGAAAGGCAAAGGGAGGGATAGTGAGACTGAAGAGGGATAATCTGGGCCACATGGATGATGATGACAGTAAAGCTGACAAACTGAACAGGTACTTCTGTGCAGTCTTTACTGAGGAAGAGGAGGATAATGGGCCTGAAAGAAGTACAAAGGGTGAGAACGGCGCAGAAATGAACACAAGTCCCTTTACATGGGAAAGGGTCCTGAAGAAACTGGAAGGAATAAGAGTTGATAAAGCAGTGGGGCCAGATGGGGTGCAGTCCAGAGTCCTAGAGGAACTAAGAGAGGTGGTGGCTGAACCTCTGGCAATCCTGTTTAACTAGTCACTGGAAACAGGGGAGGTACCCAAAGACTGGAGGACAGCAGATGTAGTGCCGTTATACAAAAGCGGGAACAAAGAAGAAGTAGGGAACTACAGACCAGTCATCCTAACCTTGGTAGTAGGGAAGATCATGGAAGCACTACTGAAGGAGAGATTGGTGGAACATCTAGTTGCCAGTGGACTACAGGATCCAAGGCAGTATGGTTTCACTGGGGGGAGGTCATGTCAGATCAACCTCATTGAATTTTTTGACTGGGTTACAAGGGAAGTGGATCAGGGGAGGGCAGTTGACATGGCCTATCTGGACTTCAGCAAGGCCTTTGACACTGTGCCACATAGAAAGCTAGTAAACAAACTGGGGAATATGGGAGTAGGCAGGACAGTAGTGTGGTGGGTAGGTAATTAGCTGGGTGGCAGGACACAGAGGGTGGTGGTAAATGGCTGTCACTCCACAGAAGAAAGAGAGACCAGTGGGGGTACCACAGAGATCAGTGCTGAGACCGGTCCTAGTCAACGTCTTCATCAGTGACATTGCACAGGACCTAGGAGGCAGAATTTCCCTGTTCACTGATAACACGAAGCTCTGTAACAGAGTGGACACACCAGAGGGTGTAGACAGAATGAGAAGGGACCTGCAGAAACTTGAAGAATGGTCAAGGGTTCAGCAGTTGAAATTCAATGCAAAGAAGTACACAATAATGCATATGGGGTACAAAAACCCTGGAACAACATACCAGTTGGGGGGTGAGGCTATAGCATGCACCAAGCAGGAATGGGACCTTGGGGTTATTATCTCTGATAACCTCAAGGTAGGGAAACAGTGCAACAGGGCGGCAGGTAAAGCAAATAGGATGCTGGGATGCATAGGCAGGGGCATCACCAGCAGGAAAAGGAAGGTCATAATTCCACTGTATAGGACACTAGTGAGGCCCACCTGGAGTACCATGTACAGTTCTGGAGACCTTACCTAAGTAAGGACATAGGCAGGGTAGAGAAGGTTCAGAGGAGGGCAACAAAGATAGTACAGGGATTGAATCACAAGTCCTATGAGGACATGTTGAAGGACTTGAATATGTACTCCCTGGAGAAGAGGGGAGATATGATAGAGACATACAAGTACCTTACAGGGAGGAACAGAGTGTAGGAACACACTATTTTCCAGCAAAAAAGATGTTCCAGGACTAGAGGGCATGGGATGAAGTTGGAGGGAGGGCAATTCAGAGGAAACATGAGCAAGAATTTCTTCACAGAACGGTTAGTGGACAAGTGGAACACCCTGCCAGAAGAAGTGGTGGGGGCTGAAACAATCATGGGATTCAAGAACGCATGGGATGGAAATAAGGGAATTCTGGAGGTCAGGGGTAAGGAGCAACAGACGTCTAGGAAAACAGAGTGAACTTACAAGCTCAAATGGGCAGACTGGGTGGGCCATAGGTCCTTATCTGCCGACAGAGTCTATGTAGCTCCAGCAACAGCTGATGGCCAAGTGTGGTTTATGCTGCTACAAGAGTTTCGAACAGCATTACCTCATGTTTTGCTCAGTAGAGCTAGGCAAATGATGATATAATGTTTTACAGAGAGCATTTAATTCCTCTGAACACAGTCCACCTATGCCTGATCTAAAACTAATGGGATTCAAGTAACCCTAGGAACTGGCTGCTTACATCCCAAAGAAACATTTGTGATCACCAACACAGAAGAGGGCATCAGGTGTCGCGGGGCCCTCTCTGACAGTTGTTACAGCAGCAGTAAGCATTCTCTTCTCTCACTAGTTTGTTAAATTGTAACAAACTAGTGAGCAGAGAGAATACGTACTGGTGCTGCGACAACACCCAGAGGAGGCCCCATGACAACTGAGGTCCCCTTTCTCCTTGGTGATCTCAAACCTTTCCCTTGCTACCATTACTTCACCATGTCCCACATTAGGAGGGACATCCTTTATTTTACCCCTCTGATCCCACGATGACTGTGCAGTACTGCTTGTTTACATGGCTAGCTATCCACCAAGTTTTTTTTTAATTTTTATCTTAAACTGTCCACTGCCTCCCATGGAATTCATGCTTAACTGCTGATCACCAGTGCCAAACTCCACAAGTCTTCTGTCTCTGTGGTTGTGAGTTTATTTTTTTTCTTTTTTGGGGGGTTACCATGGCCAGCAGTTATTGACTCTCTCCTTCATCATCTTTTCTCCTTTGTTGGATATTCTCTCAATCAGCACTCTAGCAAAATGGTGGCTTCTGCAATCCTGCAATGTCTCTGTCCAGTCCCTACACATGGCATTAGTGTTATGAGAGCAGTAGAGGAACAAGAGAGGCCTGCACACTAGACCAGCAGGGACTAAGAGTGGGGAAAAAAGTGGAAGTCAGTGGAAAGTGCCATAGAAGAGGCTCTATGCTACTTTGCCACTGTGCTGTGATGGCACTCTGTGTGTGCGGAAGTGTTCCATATGGTGGGGCAAGCAGTTGCTTTGGGGGGGGGGGGTAAAATGTGTGAATTGACAGCCCAGCATATTTACCCTTATGTTTGATGTTTGTTATTGTCTCATCCCATATAAAACATTGTGGGGAATATACATGTTACCCCCTCTTCATGCAGCACTGGGACTGGCCAGCAACACTGCCTGGGACTGACCTGTGTCACTGCCCTGGGGGAGCAGGCTTGATCCAGGAAACTGGCATATCTGGAGATATATAATGGAATTGCTGTCTCGGAGCCTCTTGTTCTCAGCTGTATGGTTTGCTTGACTTTCTGCTTGAGTATATGGATGTGTGGGCACCTTAGACAGGGGAACAAAATACCTTGGACCATTGGACAAAGTTAATTTGCATGATAGGTAGTCATGGGTCTAAAGACCCCAGGTCATTAGCGCATACACAACTTCTGAGTGTAATTAAGGTTTCCTGGGTAGCCAGTTCACCACTTCTGTCAGACTACATACTTGGCTAGCTACCTGCATAACAGCTACCTGAAGTGGACCATTATAACCATTCCTTGCCCCCAGATGTTTCCACTTGGAGCATGGCCTATTCTCTTTGGTTGTGTACGTAAGTCGCCTTTGTACGGCCTATCAATACTTTTTGAATAACAGGGTGCCCTTTCTACGCTAAAACCTGGCTTCTCTACTTTTTCTTCTACTGGTTCTACCTGCACACAGGGCCCATTACTTGTTACGGAACATGGCAGGCCAGCAAGCAGTCCAGGAATATCGGGGTCAACTCTTTGCATAAAGAGTCTGTCAGACTGGCCTTTTGACTCATCGCATGCCAGGGATACAGGCTGGGGGCTTCTCAAATGCTAATCAGGGGCTCCCCCCTCCACATACGTCAATGAAATTCAGTTTCAATTTATTTAAGAAATTTACCATTGTGCTACATTCATTTACAATGACGTCCCCAGTGTGTGTGTACTGGAAATCACAGGTTACTCAATAAATACATAACAATTACACATGCAAAATGTATAAATCTATACACTTAAAGCATTTTACATTTCTTAAACCTAATAATTTTCAGTATGCAATGAATTAATAATTCATAAAATATACAGAGATGAGTCTTGCTTCCACCCTACTGGGATAGCATTCCAGTGACGCAGGCCATAGGCTGTCCTAATGCTGTTTGGGGACTCCCCACATACTTATGGAGGTGAGTCTCCTACCTGGCTTCTGATGCCTCTGTGCAATCCAGAACTGAACATAGCTACACTCCAAACAGTTCAAAGTGCACAAGGAACGAATACAAAAGTTAAAATAGGCTACGTTCCATTAAGGTAAAATTTGTATTTTTAAACAGGAAAGATGGAAAAATGACATCATAAGGACCGACGTCCTATTTACAAGATAGTCCTGTATTTGCATAAAGTTACAACATAAAACGTTAATGGTTTATAAACACGTGGGCCCAGATATTCAAACTGCGCCAGGCTGTGGCGCAAGCTTGGGCGCAGTGCAACTTGGCTGCACAGGGGTGTGGACTGGGCGATATTCAACGGAGCTGAGCCATGGCACAGCATCATTGAATATCGCATCCTAACCACCTGCAGTGTGCGTAGGCGCGGTAGCACTGCGCCAGCGCCATCAGCGAAGTGGAACAGGGGATGCGCTTCGCGCAAGTTCCATTAGCTGCGTCTTGCCCAGCAACGCAATATTCAAAGTGCACATGCAAATGGAGCCATAATGTAAGCAAAGCGCCAAATGGGGCCATTTGCATGTCAGTCTAACCCCATTTGCATGCAAGTGCGCCGATCCCCGGCGACTTCTGCCTGGCGCCCTGGCAGGCAGCAGCCGTCTGGGACCGACGCCCTCTGCAGACGGCAGTGTGCTCCACAGCCCGATCGTGGTCTGCAGTAAAAAAAAGGAAATCAGAAATCCCTGGTGGTCCAGTTTACCTGCCTGCCCGATCGCGGGCTAAGTAAAGAAAGAATATCCCCAAACTCCCTGGTGGTCCAGTGGACCTGCCCGCCCGATCCCGGGCTAAGTAAAGAAAGAATATCCCCAAACTCCCTGGTGGTCCAGTGGACCTGCCCACCCAATCGCGGGCTAAGTAAAGTAATAATATCCCCAATATCCCTGGTGGTCCAGTGGACCGCTGTCTTCCTGATTGCGGGCATTTGTAAAATAAGAATAGACTTCTGTCCAATATCCCTGGTGGTCCAGTGGACCGCTGTTTGCCCGATCGTGGGCATTTGTAAAATAAGAATAGACTTCTGTCCAATATCCCTGGTGGTCCAGTGGACCGCTGTTTGCCCGATCGTGGGCATTTGTAAAATAAGAATAGACTTCTGTCCAATATCCCTGGTGGTCCTACCGATACTGGACTGCGCCGACTTCCTTTACAGTCAATGCCCATCAACAATGCTAAACCAACTGGACACCCTTTACCACCGGGCTTTAAGATTTATCTTAAATCTACCCCATAGTACACATCACTGTCGTCTATACCAGGTTTTGGGATGGACCTCACTCTCAACTGCTCTCCTTTGGTTTTTTAGAGCATTATCTGATAACCTCCCTGCATACATCTTGAACATCTTCAAACGGCTAAAGGTTCCTATGGCCTGAGACGTTTCTCCTTAATCTGCTTCCAGATTCCTAGAGTGAAAACTACCCTTGGCTCAGCAGCAATCAACTTCTCACTTCCATCACTCTGGAACACTATGCAAGACTCATTAAAATTATCCTCACTTCCAAGCATTTTCACATTCAATGCTCTATTAACGGATTATCTGAAGGAATCTTGCAACTGTTTCAGATGCCGATGACCCCTAAGCCCCGGGTGCCACTCTCAAATCCTACGCCTAAGTATCTCATCCACCCCGCATTCCTAACAACAAACCTAGGACTTATAAGCCTAGTTCCCTTAATCCAAGATGGCCCTGCCTGTTCTCTACCTTTTACCTATTCTGGCCTCCCTTTTGGCTGCTTACTCTTTCACCCCAATTTCTACCCTATTTCTTAATACCTCCTTATTTTTTATCATTTAGGTCTGAGCTCTTACATAGTGGAGACTATATGGGATTGTTGTCTCTTCTCATTTCAGTAAAGCTTATCATTATGTACCTTTGCATGTTAATTATGTTGACCAGTATGTATAGGCCCATATTAACTGGCACCTTCACAAAGTTTTTTTTTTTTTTTTTTTTGCACCGTTGTCCACCATAATTGTAATCTTATGAAGTGTACTGTATTGTATTAATGCCTAAGACCACCTTGAAAATGAGCTTGCTCAATGGTGTTTATGCCTGGTTAAATAAAGTGATTGATTGGTCCAGTGGACCGCTGTCTGACCGATCGCGGGCATTTGTAATGGAAAAAAACAAAACACTTCTGTCCAATATCCCTGGTGGTCTAGCGGTACCCCCCTCCCACCCACCCACTGATCCTCACTGCCACTTCCTCCCCGGTCTGCCTGCGGGCTGTCTTACCTGCTGCCCCACCGCCCTCCGACTGACACCGTCCGGTAGGGTTGTACGCCCATTGGTCCACAGCGTGAACCAGTGGGTGTGCAGCCCATACCATACTACACATTCCAGATATGTGATAGACCACCAGGGATATTGGACAGAAGTCTTTTTTTTTCATTACAGATGCCTGTGATCGGGCAGACAGTGGTCCACTGAACCACCAGGGATATTGGACAGAAGTCTATTCTTTTTTTACAAATGCCCGCGATCAGGCAGACAGCAGTCCACTGGACCACCAAGGATATTGGACAGAAGTCTTTTTTTTTTTTTTTTTTTTATAAATGCCCACGATTGGGCATGGGGGGGCGGACCAGGTGCAGCCGGTGCTCGGGTGGCGTAGCTGCCGTGTTGCGCCCTGCAATGCGGCAGCTCACCTGTGGGTGCCATCAGTTGTTCCTTTTTTTTTTTTGGATCAACTTTGTGCTGGCGCAGGTAGGGGTTGCGCGTGCATGGCTCTGCACATCCCGGGCTGAATATCAGGCTGTGCAGGGTATGCATGCCCCCCCACCTGCACCTGCATACATTACTGATGCCCTCCGGCGCATCGGGATTTGTGCTGCGCACTTTTCCCTTTTGAATATCGTGCTGGGGCACATCAGTGGGTTGTGCATGGCGCAATCATTTTAAATATCTGGGCCGTAGTGTACAAAATATATTTTCATACATTTTATCAAAAGCGGAGGGAATATTTACAATACCTTATAAATTACTAAAAACACTTATCTACAATAGTACTAGTTATTGCATATGCACCATGTGTTTAGTTCATGTTTCAATTCTACAACAAAGGATTTTGTACTTTTATGAACTTTGTAATATGTTTTATTGAATTCCGTAATGTAAATGTAATATGAGAAAAACACATACTACCATATTTGTTTAATAATTTTGGAGTTTTATAGCTTCTCAAGTTTATGCTTCTCAGGTTATATCTGTATTCTGTTTTTTCCAGTTTGTCATATAAATATAAAGGTGTCTTACAATTTAGGACTTTATATATCTGATTTGCCCAGGATAACTTTCTTTCATTTTCTGGTGTTAACCAGCCCAATTTCTCATATAGATCACAATGGTGAGTTCTGTACTGCCATCTCAAAATAAATCTTGCCAAACAAGTACGTACTACATTGATTTTCAATAACAATCCTTTATTTGCTAGGCTGTAAGGGGAAAGGGAACATTGTTTATCCAGGAGTAGCACACTAAGCCGAAGCTTGATTTCAGACGTGAGCTGGGAGCCCAAGGAAATTAAGTGACTTGCTCAGAATCACACGGTATGCTCCTTGGCGGCTGTGGTATGCTGCTCAGAGCCTTAACCCACTGCGCTATACTGCCTCCGTAAATGTGGTTGTCGTATCGAGGACTGGGACCAGAAGTTGATTTACTGTTATAGTTCTCATCAATTTATTTATACAAAAAACGGGTGCATCTGAATGCCCCCAGCCTTTGGTTTATTCTTTTTATCGTTTGTTCTATATGGAAATCATATTGTAGAGACTCGTCAATCCAGACACCCAGGTATTTATATTCTGAAACTTTGGGCTATTTGTTCATGTTTTAATGTTTTTATATTTATTTCAGAGGTTTTTTTTTTACTAGTTTTTCTTTGTCTTTTGTTCAACACCATTAACTTGGTCTTTTTCCCATTTAACACCAGTCCAGAGTCAGACAGCCCCCCGCACAGTCCTGTAAAGTCTGACTGTAGGTTAGCTCCCAATATTTTGTTTTTTTTCCCCTTGGCAACCAGCACTGTGTCATCTGCATATAGTCTTATATTACTGAACCCAGCAGTCTCTGCCAGATGGTTTATATAAACAAGAAATAATGTGGGTCCCAAAATGGAGTCCTGTGGTACACCTCTTTTAGCCAAAGCCTTGTTTGATGGATAGCCATCTACCTGAACCTGCTGGGTTTGGCCTTCCAAATAAGACTCAAACCACCCACATGACTCCCTGGATATACCAGTCTCCAGCAGTTGTTCTCCCAGAACCTACCGGGTCATAATGTTGTATACTTAATAGCATACGACATTATAGCTAACCTGAAACAGTGCTGTCCATGACAGCGAATGGTGCAATACCGCGTATATTGCTGTACGTGGTATTGCACCATTCACATAATCCCAGCAGAGGATAAGACCTCTGCTGGGAGTGGGTTCCGCCGAATGGACTGAGCACAGCAGCAGGAACCCAGGCGCCGTGCTGGGACCATGTTTGATTCCCAGTCCCAGACATTTTATTTTTGTCCACAAATTGTGCACTCCCAAGTTGGACCCTCCCCAGAGTTGAGAATCTTTGGTGGGGGGTCAGGAAAACTTTAACTTCCATGTGGAGGGTGTGGGGACCGGAAGCCCCCCTCCCCCAGAAAAAGACTTATGCTGCATGGCAATATCCGCTGTATTGGCAGCACGGGTTTGCTATGCGACAAAATATCTTGCAACATTATGCACCCGTGCCCTCACAAAAGACTGTGAAATACAGTGTCAAACCCACTGGATAAATCTACGAATACCATATCCACCAACATTCACCTTAATGAAACTTGGACTGCAGTATTTGAAGTTCTTCAGCTGTTCCTAGTGTACCTTGAACTGTTTGGAGTGCAGCTACATTCAGCTCTGCTCTGTGTGGTATGGGGCCTGGCATGTCCAAATTGCAGCACCCTAACTCTGTGGCAACATTCAGCTCTGATCTTTGTGATATGGGACCTGGCATGCCCCAGTAGCAGCACCCAAATCCCACAGCTACATTCAACTCTGGTCTATTTAGTATGGGATCTGGCATGCCACAGTGATAGGGGCCTTAGTCCTGCAGCTACATTCAGCTCTGGTCTATGAGGTAAAGGGCCTGGCATGCCCTAGTAGCAGCACCCAAGCAATGCAGCCACATTAGGCTCTAGTCTCTGTAGTCTGGGGCCTGGCATGCCCCAGTAGCAGCAGCATACCCCCTGCAGCTACATTTGGCTCTAGTGTATGTGGTATGGGGCCTACCATGCCCCAGTAGGGCACCTTAACCCCATAGCTATATTAAGTTCTGGTCTGTGTGGTAGGGGGCCTGAAATACTCCAGTATCAGCACCCAGAGCCCTACAGCTGCATTTGTCTCTGGTGTATGTGGTGTGGGGCCTGGCATACTCCAGTACCAGCACCCTAACCCCTTAGCTACATTAAGCTCTGGACTTTGCGATAGGGGCCTGACATACTGCAGTATCGACATCGTAGCCCTACAGCTGTATTTGACTCTGGTCTGTGTGGTATGGGACCTGGCATGCCCCAGTAGCAGCCTTCTGCCATTCACGGAATTGGAAAGTGACTCGCACTCATGGTTCCAACACTTCTCTTCCCATAAAACCAGTTCATACACTTATTCGAGGCTATGTGTAGGTGTTCACTACTAGTGTCTCATTGCTTGTAATGCAATTTGGTATACCGTTTGTATGAAAAGCCCTATGTAAATGCTTCTTCTTCTGGGAGTATACCTTGAAGGTCTCCTGTGCCCCCTGCCCCAGTCCTGTAGCCAGGCACTTAAGGGCATGGTGTGCGTCTACCTCAACTGGGCACACAGGACTATTCCTGACATCCCAGCACCTTGTTGGCAGTATCTGATTGCCGCTCTATGCTAGCACCCATAATCTGAGTGCACTAGCTGACCCCCGAGCCGCATCACTAAGCTGCTGACCCAGCAAGGGCACTTGGACCATGGATGCTTTTTGCCAGCTTCCTGGCACCTAGCAGCCCCCCCCGAGCATCAAATAATAGCCCCAAGAACACAGAACCTCAAGAATGCTGGCACCTTGAGGGCCCCTGTCTATACTCCCTATAGCCCTTCCCACACCAGATTTACCTATGGGGGATGATGTCAGTGCACCATTTCCCCACCGGACACATACTGTAACAGCCACCTCCCCCTGCTATAAGAAAGTTTTTTTTACATAAAGAAATACAGTTTTAAAAAGTCCTTGCTACCTCACCCCTCAGATCATTGAACTGCCTTCAACTCATCACCCACTAGAGTGAAATGGAGAGCTGAATCATCCTTTGTCAGTGGGTGACCAATTCATCCTTACATTTGAGGCCGCACGTTTTTAACCTTGTCTGCCCCCTTCTTGTTGAAACATATCAGATTTCTCAAGGTGTGCAGTAAAATCCAAAGCAATTAAACACGTCTCATGTCCTTTCAGGTACCAGAAACCTTTGAAGACGTTGCTGTTGCTTTTTCAAAAGAGGAGTGGAAGATATTAAGCAAACAGGAGAAGGAGCTTCATAGGGAGGTGATGGTGCAGAATTATGAAAACATGGTTTCAGTAGGTAAGGATAGACGCAGTCTTGGTAATGGAATTCTGAGGGGGGATAGGCTTACATTTGAAACGTCAAGCCTGATGTTGTGTCAGGGGAAGGGATGAATGTTCTGGAATATTGGTTCTGCTGTAACATTCCTGTACTTTTCTGAAAATGGAAGCCATATGAGAAGTTCGTTGCTCTTATCACAATACTTCCATTTTGTGACACTCTGGGCCCAATTTTCAAAGGTTGATGCAAGCCTGATGTTTGCCGCAACTGTGCCTAGTTGTAAAAAGTTTGGTGCAGTTGCAACATTTTCCACACTTTACGGCAGCTTGCACTGACACTTTGGCACAAGCCCCATGCTAGTTTTAAGAAACTTCACTGTGAGCATCTGCGTGCTACTAGCCCTTGCACCTGCTTTAATCCACCTTAGACCATCTTTTCTTTGTCCTTTTCCTAGGTAATCCACTTCTCTGACACCTCTTTCCCACCTCTCTTAAACTCCCTCCTTACATGTCCTCTCTCTCTTTCCTAACCCTCTTTTCTCTGCTTCCCACCACTCTTCCTTCCTCTTTCTGTTTCATTAACCACGAAACTGACACTTATTTTTGTTTTTATGTATGCTCTCATTTGCAATGCCTGTTTTCTCACATTGTTTTGACTTGTATTTACTTGTACAAACGGTATTGTAACTGCTTTTTACCATACAATATTTCTGTACACCCCAAGCCTATTGGCATGTAGAATCAATGTCCCTCCTTACCCTAAGTTTGATTGTATGTTGATCCCCTCTAACAGTGCTCCTTACCTCATGTGCTGCGTCACATGTAGACTTATGTATTTTCAAGCTGTTTTCTCCCGGGTCGTGCCTGAAAATAGGCATTCTTATGCCCAGTGCACCCACCCAGTTACCAAAAGTAAATAAATAAATAAAATGAGTCCCCCAATGGTGCAAAGTTATACCGGAGGAGCTGCTCCATCATTCTGCATTTGGTACAAAGGACTTGTGCCAGGGTTTGCGGCAGGCTCCCCTCTAAAACTGCGATTGCTGCACTATTTGATGCAAGTCACTCCTTGCGTCAGACTCCTTGATGCAAGTCCCTTGCTTTGATCCAAGGCCCTTTTAAAATCAGGCCCTCTACGTTGCTGACATAAGGTAAGATTTCCCAAGAAATGGCAGATGTTAAAGCACAGTCATGGTTTTAAAATGGTACAAATATAGTAGTTCAGTTTGCCGAAGGAGAAGGTAAGTGAGCCAGCTCACTCAGGTTTTGAAGCCAATGAAAAGATCTTCCCTAAGATGTAATGGGCATACCTGTAGGAGAAGTACACAGATATACCTAGGCACTGCCCAAACTTGCCACAGGTGGATGTTGGTACTGTAAGGCCTCATCTCCTCCCTCCCCTTCACTTGTCCTCCATTACCGCAAGATGTCCATGGCCAGCGACTGCCACCGGCCCTTATGCCCAGCCTCAGAACCACGAGCCCGGCTGCACCTACCTGCCTCCTACCGCTAAAGCTGTATTTCAAGCCGCCTTTACTCCCCACCCACCCCTTCCATTTTCTTCTTCCCTGACAGTGGTACCATGAACCTGGCATCCCTCTAGCCTGCCGCCGGGATGTCTCTGACATCCTCTCTTACTTCCCTGGGCACCCTGCTGCTGCTCTGGCTGGCTGCTGATGGCCGACAGATTACGGCTTCTTCCACCCTTCCTCCCGTCTCTTATCCTCTGCGTCTACCTGGGCACTGCCCAAACTTGCCACAGCTGGATGTTGGTAAAATAAGGCCTCACCTCCTCCCTCCCATTCTCTTGTCTACCATTTGCTGCAGGATGTCCAAGGCCAGAGACTGCCACCGGCCCTCATGCCCAGCCTCGGAACCACGACCCCGACTGCACCTACATGCCTCCTACCACCAAAGCCATATTTCATGCCGCCCTTCTCCTGCTGCCACCCCTCCCATATTCTTCATCCCTGACTGTGGGGCTATGAACCTGGCATCCTCTAGCCTAGCGCGGGATGTCTCTGGCATCCTCCCTACTTCCCCTGGGTCCCCTGCTGCTGCTCAGGCTGGCTGTTGCCAGCCGCCAGGTCTACGACTCCTTCTACCCTCCTCCTGACTTTTCTCACTGCTGGGTGCTCTATATGTTTCCCATATATGGCCCACTCCGATATGCACTGGCCGACTACTTCTCCCACTATTCCTGTTGCCTGCACCCTTCCCTGTCACTCCACATCATCCTGCTCTGGCTGGGGAACCACAAAACCGGCAGTCTCCATACGATTCCTGGTAAAGCCGTAAGCATTTCATGGCCCTATACTCCTCTCCTACCCCTTACCTGTACCAACACTCCTGTAAACACCTCCTTGCTCTTGGCCTGCTGGTCACTGCTTAGTATAGCCTAAATCATGTTAGACTAGCTGGAACCGCCTCTATATATCTGGAATGTACTTGTATGGTTGTTGCCTCAATTGTATTGTTGCTTCCATGTGTTATGATGTATTGTACTCTCCCGGGTCGTGCCTGAAAATAGTCACCTGCTGGCTAGCACACCTACCCGGTAAACAAAAACTAAATAAATAAATATGTAAACTAACTATACAGTAAATCAAGGCTGCAGCCATTTAATGGACGCTTGCGATAGAAACAGCTGCCACTGAGAGGCAAACTTGTCTAACAACATAAAACTTGCCCATCCATGACACCAGATTCTGTCTCAAGATTTTATTTCAGGCAATCGGCATGCAGAGCCACTAAACCTCTTATCCTGTGTACAGTGTGGTCTTGTACAGGAGTGTTAGGAGGGAGCACTCCACTTTAGTGCTAAGAGATGGACAGTATCAGCATACAGAGTCACTATACCCCTTATCCTGTGTACAATGTGCTCTTGTACAGGAGTGTTAGGAGGAAGCACTCCACTTTAGTGCTAAGAGATGGACAGTATCGGTGCACAGAGTCACTATACCCCATATCCTGTGTACAATGTGCTCTTGTACAGGAGTGTTAGGAGGGAGCACTCCACTTTAGTGCTAAGAGATGGACAGTATCGGTGCACAGAGTCACTATACTTCTTATTCTTTGTACAGTGTGCTGTAGTACAGAAGCATTAGGAGTGAGTACTCTACTTTAGTGCTTTGAGATGGGCGGTATCGGTGCACAGTCACTATACTTCTTATTCTTTGTACAGTGTGCTCTTGTACAGGAGCGTTAGGAGGGAGCACTCCACTTTAGTGCTAAGAGATGGACAGTATCAGTGCACAGAGTCACTGTACCTCTTATTCTGTGTACAGTGTGCTCTTGTACTGGAGCATTAGGAGGAAGCACTCCACTTTAGTGCTAAGAGAAGGACAGTATCGGTGGGCAGAGTTACTATACCTCTTATCCTGTGTACAGTGTGCTCTTGTACAGGAGTGTTAGGAGGGAGCACTCCACTTTAGTGCTAAGAGACAGACAGTATCAGCACACAGAGTCACTGTACCCCTTATCCTGTGTACAGTGTGCTCTTGTACTGGAGCATTAGGAGGAAGCACTCCACTTTAGTGCTAAGAGATGGACAGTATCAGTGCACAGAGTCACTGTACCTCTTATCCTGTGTACAGTGTGCTCTTGTACAGGAGTGTTAGGAAGGAGCACTCCACTTTAGTGCTAAGAGATGAACAGCATAATAAAAATGAAGAAAAACTATATCACTCCAGCTAAACTTGAGTGATTTTACAATAAGATAATAGGGCCACTGAGCATTGTCTCTTGTGGTATGAGTCTCCTTTCATGAGGTTTGGATAGACAGAACTGCTGAGCTTCCCTTTATTGTCCTCTTGCCCAAACGTCAGACTCCTCAGAGTGTCTTATAGCATAAGAGACACCCTTTGCAGACATTGTTAAAGATTATGTGCAAAGATGTTTATCCTTAAAGAGCACCTTTCCAAGTCTTTTTGACATTCATGTATAAATTTCCCCAACTTGCATTGATTCTTGTTTTGTACTTCTGTAATGTCCTCCACAGTTAGTTTTTGCATTCTGAGCTGCTGAAAACTGCTGGGTGTACCAGAGCGTCTGCAGCAAGCCTGTTGTTGCCATAGACCTAGGGCTGTGCTGCTGACGTCACTGTATGGAATAGGAGTGCAGTACAGTGAAGCTGCAGCAGTTATGCTAGGGGAAAACTTCCATAACTCTGGGTACATACTGTGCTCAGTGTTGTTCCCCCTTCCCTAAGATAACCTGTTATCAATGCAGTATGCCAACACTGAATGCCTTGTCTGTATGTCATTTTCTACAATGGATTTATGCTGTGCGTCAGTAGCAAAGTATGGGGAATGAGAGACTAGAGAGTTGCTGTCAGCTGAGATTGCTCCATGTCAGTTTATTGCCTCATTGCAGTTCACCTCCTCATTGCAGCCAATTGCAGTGTTAGTGCCTCATCTATTAATAGTGCCTTTGCCCCATCTATTAATAGTCCCTTTGCCACCTTTGTAATCTGAACTCAGTGATGCCACCTTATCCTCATCTATTAGTAGTGCCTTTGCACCGCTGTAATCTAAACTCACGAATGCCTCCTTATCCTCATCTATTAGCAGCGCCTTTATAACTTTGTAATCTGAACTTGGTAATGCCTCCTTACCCTCTTCTATTAGTAGTGCCTTTGTAATCTGAATGCAGTAATGCCTCCTTATCCTCATCTATTACTAGTGCCTTTGTACCTTTGTAATCTGAACTAAGTAATGCCTCCTTATCCTCCTCTATTAGTAGTTACTTTGTACTTTTGTAATCTGAACTCAGTAATGCCTCCTTATCCTCATCTATAGTATTAGGAGTACCTTTCTGCCTTTGTAATCTGAACTCAGTAATGCCTCCTTATCCTCATTAAATAATAGTGCCTTTGTCATCTGAACTCAGTAATGCCTCCTAATCCTCATCTATTAGTAGTGCCTTTGTACCTTTGTAATCTAAACTCACCAATGCCTCCTTATCCTCATCTTTTAGTAGTGCCGGTGTACATTTGTAATCTGAATTTAGTAATGCCTCCTTCTCCTCATCTATTAGTAGTGCCTTTGCACCTTTGTAATCTGAACTCGGTAATGCCACCTTATCCTCATCTATTACTGGTGCCTTTGTAATCTGAACTCGGTAATGCCTCCTTATCCTCATCTGTTAGTAATGCCTTTGTAATCTGGACTCAGTAATGGCTCCTTATCCTCATCTATTAGTAGTGACTTTGTACCTTTGTAATCTGAACTCGGTAATGCCACCTTATCCTCATCTATTAGTAGTACCTTTGTAATCTGAACTCGGTAATGCCTCCTTATCCTCAACTGTTAGTAATGCCTTTGTAATCTGAACTCGGTAATGGCTCTTTATCCTCATCTATTAGTAGTGACTTTGTACCTTTGTAATCTGAACTCAGTGATGCCTCTTTATGCTAATCTATTAATAATGCCTTTCTACCTTTGTAATGTGAACTCAGTAATGCCTCCTTACCTTCATCTATTAGTAGTGTCATTATACCTTTGTAATCTGAACTCAGTAATGCCTCCTTATCCTCATCTATAGTATTAGGAGTACCTTTGTAATCTAAACTCGGTAATGCCACCTTACCCTCATCTATTAGTAGTGCCTTTGTACCTTTGTAACCTGAACTCAGTAATGCCTCCTTATCCTCATCAAATAATAGTGCCTTTGTCATCTGAACTCAGTAATGCCTCCTAATCCTCATCTATTAGTAGTGCCTTTGTACCTTTGTAATCTGAACTCACCAATGCCTCCTTATCCTCATCTTTTAGTAGTGCCGGTGTACCTTTGTAATCTGAATTTAGTAATGCCTCCTTCTCCTCATCTATTAGTAGTGCCTTTGTACCTTTGTAATCTGAACTCGGTAATGCCACCTTATCCTCATCTATTAGTAGTACCTTTGTAATCTGAACTCGGTAATGCCTCCTTATCCTCATCTGTTAGTAATGCCTTTGTAATCTGAACTCGGTAATGGCTCCTTATCCTCATCTATTAGTAGTGACTTTGTACCTTTTGTAATCTGAACTCAGTGATGCCTCTTTATGCTAATCTATTAATAATGCCTTTCTACCTTTGTAATGTGAACTCAGTAATGCCTCCTTACCTTCATCTATTAGTAGTGTCATTATAGCTTTGTAATCTGAACTCAGTAATGCCTCCTTATCCTCAGCTATTAGTAGTACCTTTGTAATCTGAACTCAGTAATACCTCCTTATCCTCATCTATGATAAGTGCCTTTGTACCTTTGTAATCTGAACTCGGTAATGCCTCCTTATCCTCATCTGTTAGTAGTGTCTTTGTACCTTTGTAAATGAACTCGGTAATGCCTCCTTATCCTCATCTATTACTAGTGCCTTTGTAATCTGAACTCGGTAATGGCTCCTTATCCTCATCTATTAGTAGTGCCTTTATACCTTTGTAATCAGAACTTGGTAATGCCTCCTTATCTTTATCTATTAGTAGAAACTTTGCACCTTTGAAATCTGAACTCAGCAATACCTCCTTATCTTCATCTATTAGTAGTGCCTCTGTACCTTTGTAATCTGAATGCAGTAATGTCTCCTTATCCTCATCTATTATTAGTGCCTTTGTACCTTTGTAATCTGAACTCGGTAATGCCTTCTTACCTTCATCTATTAGTAGTGCCTTTGCACCTTTGAAATCTGAACTCAGCAATGCCTCCTTACCCTCATCTATTAGTAATGCCTTTGTACCTTTGTAATCTGAACTCAGTAATTACTCGTTATCCTCATCTATTAGTAGTGCCTTTGTACCTCTGAAATCTGAACTCCGTAATGCCTCCTTATCCTCATCTATTAATAGTGCCTTTGTACCTCTGAAATCTGAACTCAGTAATGCCTCCTTATCCTCATCTATTAGTAGTGCTGTTGTACCTCTGAAATCTGAAGTCAGTAATGCCTCCTTATCCTCCTCTGTTAGTAGTGCCGTTCTACCTTTGTAATCTGAATTTGGTAATGCCTCCTTATCCTCATCTATTAGTAGTGCCTTTGTATCTTTGTAATGTGAACTCAGTAATGCCTCCTTATCCTCATCTATTAGTAGTACCTTTGTAATCTGAACTCAGTAATGCTTCCTTATCCTCATCCTCATCTCTTAGTTGTACCTTTGTAATCTGAACTCGGTAATGCCACCTTATCCTCATCTATTAGTAGTGCCTTTGTACCTTTGTAATCTGAACTCAAAAATCCTTCCTTATTTTCATCTATTAGTAGTGCCTTTATACCTTTTGTAATCTGAACTCAGCAATGCCTCCTTATCCTCCTCTGTTAGTAGTGCCGTTCCACATTTGTATTCTGAAGTCAGTAATGCCTCCTTATCCTCATCTATTAGTAGTGCCTTTGTACCTTTCTAACCTGAACTCAGTAATGCTTCCTTATCATCATTTATTAGTAGTTCCTTTGTACCTTTCTAACCTGAACTCAGTAATGCCTCCTTATCCTCCTCTATTAGTGCCTTTGCACCTTTGTAATCTGAACTCGGTAATGCCACCTTATCCTCATCTATTAGTAGTGGCTTTGTACCTTTGTAATCTGAATCCTGTAATGCCTCCTTATCCTCATGTATTGGTAGTGCCTTTGTAATCTGAATTTGGTAATGCCTCCTTATCCTCATCTATTAGTAGTGCCTTTGAATCTTTGTAATGTGAACTCAGTAATGCCTCCTTATTCTCATCTATTAGTAGTACCTTTGTCATCTGAACTCAGTAATGCTTCCTTATCCTCATCCTCATCTCTTAGTTGTACCTTTGTAATCTGAACTCGGTAATGCCACCTTATCCTCATCTATTAGTAGTGCCTTTGTACCTTTGTAATCTGAACTCGGTAATGCCTCCTTATCCTCATCTATTAGTAGCGCCTTTGTACATTTGTAATGTGAACTCAGAAATCCTTCCGTATTTTCATCTATCAGTAGTGCCTTTATACCTTTTGTAATCTGAACTCAGCAATGCCTCCTTATCCTCATCTATTAGAAGTGCCTTTGTACTTTTGTAATCTGAACTCATTAATGCCTCCTTATCCTCATCTATTAGTAGTGCCTTTGTACCTTTGTAATCTGAACTCGGTATTGTCTCTTTACCCTCTTCTTTTAGTAGCGCATTTGTACCTTTTGTAATCTGAACTAAGTAATGCATCCTTATCCTCATCTTTTAGTGCTGTTGTACCTTTTTTAATCTGAACTCAGTAATGTTTCTTTATTCTCATCTATTAGAAGTGCCTTTGTACTTTTGTAATCTGAGCTCACTAATGCCTCCTTATCCTCATCTATTAGTAGTGCCTTTTTACCTTTGTAATCTGAACTCAGTAATCCCGCCTTATCCTCATCTATTAGTAGTGCCTTTGTACCTTTGTAATCTGAACTCAGTAATGCCTGCTTATCATCATCTAGTAGTAGTCCCTTTGTAATCTGAACTCAGTAATGCCTCCTTATCCTCATCTATTAGTAGTGCTGTTGTACCTCTGAAATCTGAAGTCAGTAATGCCTCCTTATCCTCCTCTGTTAGTAGTGCCATTCTACCTTTGTATTCTGAAGTCAGTTATGCCTCCTTATCCTCATCTATTACTAGTGCCTTTGTAATCTGAACTCGGTAATGGCTCCTTATCCTCATCTATTAGTAGTGCCTTTATACCTTTGTAATCTGAACTCAGTAATGCCTCCTTATCCTCATCTATTAGTAGTGCTGTGTACCTCTAAAATCTGAAGTCAGTAATGCCTCCTTATCCTCCTCTGTTAGTAGTGCCGTTCTACCTTTGTATTCTGAAGTCAGTAATGCCTCCTTATCCTCATCTATTAGTAGTGCCTTTGTACCTTTCTAACCTGAACTCAGTAATGCTTCCTTATCATCATTTATTAGTAGTTCCTTTGTACCTTTCTAACCTGAACTCAGTAATGCCTCCTTATCCTCCTCTATTTTTAGTGCCTTTGCACCTTTGTAATCTGAACTCGGTAATGCCACCTTATCCTTATCTATTAGTAGTGGCTTTGTTTCTTTGTAATCTGAATTCGGTAATGCCTCCTTATCCTCATGTATTGGTAGTGCCTTTGTAATCTGAATTTGGTAATGCCTCCTTATCCTCATGTATTGGTAGTGCCTTTGTAATCTGAATTTGGTAATGCCTCCTTATCCTCATCTATTAGTAGTGCCTTTGTATCTTTGTAATGTGAACTCAGTAATGCCTCCTTATCCTCATCTATTAGTAGTACCTTTGTAATCTGAACACAGTAATACCTCCTTATCCTCATCCTCATCTCTTAGTTGTGCCTTTGTACCTTTGTAATCTGAACTCGGTAATGCCACCTTATCCTCATCTATTAGTAGTGCCTTTGTACCTTAGTAATCTGAACTCGGTAATGCCTCCTTATCCTCATCTATTAGTAGCGCCTTTGTACATTTGTAATGTGAACTCAGAAATCCTTCCTTATTTTCATCTATTAGTAGTGCCTTTATACCTTTTGTAATCTGAACTCAGCAATGCCTCCTTATCCTCATCTATTAGTAGTGCCTTTGTACCTTTGTAATCTGAACTCTGTAATCCCTCCTTATCCTTATCTATTAGTAGTGCCATTGTACCTTTGTAATTTGAACTCAGTAATGCCTCCTTATCCTCATCTATTAGAAGTGCCTTTGTACTTTTGTAATCTGAACTCATTAATGCCTCCTTATCCTCATCTATTAGTAGTGCCTTTGTACCTTTGTAATCTGAACTCGGTATTGTCTCTTTACCCTCTTCTTTTAGTAGCGCATTTGTACCTTTTGTAATCTGAACTAAGTAATGCATCCTTATCCTCATCTTTTAGTGCTGTTGTACCTTTTTTAATCTGAACTCAGTAATGTTTCTTTATTCTCATCTATTAGAAGTGCCTTTGTACTTTTGTAATCTGAGCTCACTAATGCCTCCTTATCCTCATCTATTAGTAGTGCCTTTTTACCTTTGTAATCTGAACTCAGTAATCCCTCCTTATCCTCATCTATTAGTAGTGCCTTTGTACCTTTGTAATCTGAACTCAGTAATGCCTCCTTATCCTCATCTAGTAATAGTCCCTTTGTAATCTTTACTCAGTAATGCCTCCTTATCTTCATCTATTAGTAGTGCTGTTGTACCTCTGAAATCTGAAGTCAGTAATGCCTCCTTATCCTCCTCTGTTAGTAGTGCCGTTCTACCTTTGTATTCTGAAGTCAGTTATGCCTCCTTATCCTCCTCTATTAGTAGTGCCTTTGCACCTTTCTAACCTGAACTCAGTAATGCTTCTTTATCATCATTTATTAGTAGTTCCTTTGTACCTTTCTAACCTGAACTCAGTAATGCCTCCTTATCCTACTCTATTAGTGCCTTTGCACCTTTGTAATCTGAACTCGGTAATGCCACCTTATCCTCATCTATTAGTAGTGGCTTTGTACCTTTGTAATCTGAATTTGGTAATGCCTCCTTATCCTCATGTATTGGTAGTGCCTTTGTAATCTGAATTTGGTAATGCCTCCTTATCTTCATCTATTAGTAGTGCCTTTGTATATTTGAAATGTGAACTCAGTAATGCCTCCTTATCCTCATCTATTAGTAGTACCTTTATAATCTGAACTCAGTAATGCCTCCTTATCCTCATCCTCATCTCTTAGTTGTGCCTTTGTACCTTTGTAATCTGAACTCAGTAATGCCACCTTATCCTCATCTATTAGTAGTGCCTTTGTACCTTTGTAATCTGAACTCAGTAATGCCTCCTTATACTCATCTATTAGTAGCGCCTTTGTACATTTGTAATGTGAACTCAGAAATCCTTCCTTATTTTCATCTATTAGTAGTGCCTTTATACCTTTTGTAATCTGAACTCAGCAATGCCTCCTTATCCTCATCTATTAGTAGTGCCTTTGTACCTTTGTAATCTGAACTCTGTAATCCCTCCTTATCCTCATCTATTAGTAGTGCCTTTGTACCTTTGTAATTTGAACTCAGTAATGCCTCCTTATCCTCATCTATTAGAAGTGCCTTTGTACTTTTGTAATCTGAACTCATAAATGCCTCCTTATCCTCATCTATTAGTAGTGCCTTTGTACCTTTGTAATCTGAACTCGGTATTGTCTCTTTACCCTCTTCTATTAGTAGCGCATTTGTACCTTTTGTAATCTGAACTAAGTAATGCATCCTTATCCTCATCTTTTAGTGCTGTTGTACCTTTTTTAATCTGAACTCAGTAATGTTTCTTTATTCTCATCTATTAGAAGTGCCTTTGTACTTTTGTAATCTGAGCTCACTAATGCCTCCTTATCCTCATCTATTAGTAGTGCCCTTGTACCTTTCTAACCTGAACTCAGTAATGCCTCCTTATCCTCCTCTATTAGTAGTGCCTTTGTACCTTTGTAATGTGAACTCAGTAATACCTCCTTATTCTCATCTATTAGTAGTGCCATTGTAATCTGAACTCGGTAATGCCGCCTCATCCTCATTTATTAGTAGTGCCTTTGTACTTTTATAATCTGAACTCGGTAATGCCTCCTTATCTTCATCTATTAGTAGTGCCTTTGCACCTTTGTAATCTGAACTCAGTAATGCCTCCTTACCCTCCTCTATTAGTAGTGCCTTTGTACCTTTGTAATGTGAACTCAGTAATACCTCCTTATTCTCATCTATTAGTAGTGCCTTTGTACCTTTGTAATCGGATCTCAGCAATGCCTCCTTATCCTCATCTATTAGTAGTGCCATTGTAATCTGAACTTGGTAATGCCTCATCATCCTCATCTATTAGTAGTGCCTTTGTACTTTTATAATCTGAACTCGGTAATGTCTTCTTATCTTCATCTATTAGTAGTGCCTTTGCACCTTTGAAATCTGAACTCAGCAACGCTTCATCTTCATCTATTAGTAGTGCCTTTGTACCTTTGTAATCTGAACTCAGCGATGCCTCTTTATCCTTATCTATTAGTAGTGCCTTTGTACCTTTGTAATCAGAACTGAGTAATGCCTCCTTATCCTCATCTGTTAGTGGTGCCTTTGTACCTTTGTAATCTGAACTCAGTAATGCCTCCTTATTCTCCTCTATTAGTAGTGCCTTTGCAACTTTGTAACCTGAACTCAGTAATGCCTCCTTATTCTCATCTATTAGTGCCTTTGTACCTTTGTAATCTGAACTCAATAATGCCTCCTTATCCTCCTCCTTTAGTAGTGCCTTTGTACCTTTGTAATCTGAACTCAGTAATGCCTCCTTATTGGTGTCATCACATTATAAGCACTTTACCTGATGTTTTCTTTCAGCTGGACTGCCTCTGTCTTTAATTCAAGCAGGCTTTCTAGAATCAGGATTTTAAACATCAGTTTTCTTAATACAAGCATCTTGCACTCTATATTCATTAAAGCATTTTTCTCCAGCACAACTGAGGGACAGAAAAAGATATATAAATAGTAGGATATAGGATAGTAAGAGCAGAGGATACTGAGGTAGGTGGCCAACCTACCTATGCAAAACGATTAAGAGACAAATAGAGTAAAGGGTGCTGTTCCAACAGACTATGTAAAAGGAAGGGGAGAAGACAGAAAACTGTCCCTATGTGTTACACCAATGCTTGGGTATAGCACCGCTCTACCACAGGACCACCCCTGATACTCACAATCTCCTCAGTTCCTTATGCACAGCCCCTTCTGCACTGATGTCATTTTTGAGTAGCATGCGGAATTCAGCCTATTATATCTACTGCAGCTGCAGCCAAAGTTCTTTTCACGCCGACACAGATTGCTTTGTAACAGTTCCAGAATGTCTTCAGAAGAGGACACTGATCTCTTCATTTCCTTAGCTGTCAACAGGAGGAAGAGGAATATCCATACCCACATGCACATGCGTCCCTCACCACTACCCTGGCCTACCGACACCGTGGTTTGTCAAGATAGTCATGGAACAGGCCCAGCCCTGGTCCCTAAGGAACATGTACAGTAGATATGTGATCTGCACAGTGTACCCAGTCATGGTGTGCCTGTCCTGGACATGGTCGGTGTCACAGAACAACCCACAGCATGCCTGCCACATGGTGTGCCACAGTGTCCAATGCACAGCCTCTTTCTCCTCTACAGCCCACACCATGCCACACACACCACAGTGACCACTCACCCCATTTGGAGAGTGGACCCACACCCTTGGCATACAGCACTCCGGCCAGTGCACATGCCTGTGCAAACAAACATGCAGTGATGAGTCCACCTTGGACACCAAAACAGAAGCCATGCATTCCCTCTCCTCAGTGTAAAATGCAGCGCATTGCATAACCCTTTGCCACCATCCTGTGGGCATGGAGTCCCCCCTGTCTGAGGCCTCTGCAGTGCACCCTACCACACATGGATCAGGGTGCCTTTCCCATGGCTGGGAGAGACCCCACTGTTCATCTATGTCCCCGCTATAGCATCCATTGCCAACATGAGCACCCAGTGTTGCACCTGCTACAGGCAGGGTGGCATATGTGACTGATGTGGTCTGACCCGGACCACTGTGAACAACCCTAGCCTATCCACTCCTGCTAGACATCCACAACAAAGTACTGCACACATTACTTCCCACTTGGCGGCAGCTGTCCACTACAGAACACTTTTTGGAGCACTAGCAGGTGTCCCGGGCACAGCCTGGGCAGGCCATCATGCTGGTGATGTCACCAGTCATCAGTACGTGCCTGACCAGTTTTTACATCAGTGATCATGCCAAAACACTGCCCACAGTGCTGCCCTGATCCTACACTGTAGGTCATGGGCAGTGCATGGGTATCTGCTCCCCCAGCAATAACCATGGCCATCAGTTGGACCAGTACATCCCTGGCCACCTGGTGACATGTTGCCAGCTGTATCTGCCCTGTCTGCCATCATCATTGCTGCTCTCCCCAGGACTGTGTATGGCTGTTGGGGATGCTGTGCCACATGTGTGTAGCCTGGGATGTTTGTGCAGTGACCACGGTCTGTTGCACGGGGACAACATAGTGTAGTGCTGCACAATAGCATCGTCAACCATGGGGGTCATATAAGCAACATGCAGCCAGGCACTGGAGTCGATAGCCCCTATAGTGCTTGTGCGATTGCACTATGTAGTCAGCGACAACATCACACTGTGTCCTGCGCAGTGCTATGACATGTGCCATACATCATATCCAGTGCACCATTGTGATCAGCAGTGCACCCGTAACTGTGCAGCATGATGCTGTTAGCACAGCACACAAAATCGCAAAATGCAGCTGGCTTATGTAGATGGCCTTATTTCACAGTTTGTAACCAATAGTAGTAGTAAATCATTTCTATTCAAAGAATAATGGAAACCTTCCATTGAGCAAAGCCCATTTTCAGTGAAGTTCAAGGTCAGGTAAGGCGCCATGGTTCCACATAAACGTATACATACATACAGTATAATAAATAACACAAGCAAGCAAACACATTAATTGCAATAAGACGAAACAACAGTAAACTAAAAATCAATCTTTAAAGTGCATTACATTGATTGGAGATGTTAACATTCTTTGCCCAAGTGGTACACCATTTAACAAACTCCAGAACATTGATTTTCACCCTTGGACATCGTAGGTGCTGAGGTGAATAATTCCATAAGGAAACTCCTCTAAGCACACCATCGCGATCAGCAGTGCACCCGTAACTGTGCGGCACAATGCTGTTAGCGCAGCATGCAAAATCGTAATATTCAGCTGGCTTATGTAGATGGCCTCATTTCACAGTCTGTAGCTGAACAGCATGTAAGCATGTCATTACTGGAATGTATTCAGGTCATTTGAATGCATAAGGCTTTAAAGAGGCACGCCAGCACCATCAGTCTGCAGAGGTGACTGAGAGGTACAGCAGTCGTGAAGGTAAGTGTGCTGTGTGTGTGTTTGTCTGCCTGCGAGTACTGTGCCTGGTCATGTTACCAGGGCTGTGTCCATCTCTCTTCATCCACAGCACCAGCTATGTCTACTGCAAGATGCAGATGACCAAAATTCACAGATGGGGAACAGATGGTCCTCATAGAGGCCTGTGTCACGAAGGAAGACATCCTAACCTGCCAACGGGGTGTGGCCCAGGAGCAGGCCAGGAAGGATGTGGCAGAGGCTGTCAGTGCCCAGGGTCACATGTGCAGGACCCCGTAGGAGTGTCGGAATAATGCTAGTGGCCTGTAAGTACTGGCCAAGATAAGCTGTCCAGAGCCTAATCCAAATGGCAGGCCTCAGGTGAAGGACCATCCATGCTCCAGCAACTAATACCCTAGAAGAAGCTGATAGCCTCCATCCTGTTGGTGGCCATTGAGGGCATACCCAGATGGGGTTATGAGGCTCATGTGAGTCGATGCCAGCAGGGTAAGCAGGCCTGTTGCATGTACCAAACTGCTGGCCAAAATGTTGTATGTGTATTGTGGTCATAATGCCCACACTGATAGAGGGCACTGTGTGGACACCATCAAGATGCTACTGTGTGTGTGAGCATTTTTCTGTTATGCTGCACTGTTCTCCAGTTGCAGTGGCATCCATACAGTATGTGGCAGGTCCCAGGCAATTCATGTTCCTATATATCCACCTACTTGTGTCAGTTACCGTCTCGTGTGCAAGTGCCTTTGCATTACTGACTGCATTTTACCATCTCTCTCTCTCTCTCTCCACAGCACCAAGGGCAATGACCACCCAGAACAATCTGCCATTCGATCTTCTCAGGTGATGATAGCTGCCTGTGAGGCCACTGCTTGAACCGTAGACTTGAGTTTCTACACTCAGGGAGAGATGGACGATGATGATGAAGATGATACCATCTCCCTGTTTGGTGGGGACTTGCTACCTAATGTGCAGGTCCTCTCTGTTGAGTGTAGTGAAGGCAGCAGCCTACCCACCACCAGCATCTCTGCCCCCTTCTCCCGTCGGCTGCAGGTCACCCCTCTGGTGACTGCCCAGCCCATATGCCTTCATCTTGGGCCTGCCCCTGTGTACTGACAGAACTGCCACAGCCAGCCAGCCAGCCACTGTGCAGCTACAGGGTGATGTTACATGGCCTGCATATGCACAGTCGACGGGGCCACAGTTCCGGCACACACATCAGTCTGTGCAAGATGCCCAGCCACAGCCTGAGCACACAGTCAGACACCCCCTTCCATGCACGTGGTCCATCCCCACTGCCTCACCTGGCAGCCGTGGTGGTATTACATGCTGTGTCACCTCCAAGTCGGTCACCACAGACTACTCCTCCCCAGTGGCAAGCAGCCTTCAGCCCAACACACTTGCCTGAGGACCCACAGTTTACTGCCTACATGTAGCTTTTGAGGACCACTGTGGAGGTCCAGGAATCTGTTCATAAGGGATTGTGGGGGTTGCATGCTCAGATGCACCTCCTGGAGGAGGAGGAGGCTGTGGTCCTCCATACAGAACTCATGAAGAGTCTCCATGATATATGGTCGGAGCTGGCAGCGGGGTTCACTGGGACCAAAGCAGACATGGCCTGCGCTGTGTATGATGGTTGAACAGATGTGTTCCACATGATAAACCTGCCAGGGGAGGTACAACCCATGGTAGTGGTGAGCAGTAACCCCGCTACACCCTTTGCACACCCCGCACCCCATCCCATGGATTGGCACACACCCCTCCCTCCACTCCTGGTCATGGCATTCATTTTGCCACACTGATGACTCCCATGGGCCATGCATGGACACGTTGGACTACTCTGTCCAGTGTGGGTGACTCCCCCCAAGTGGGATGGCTGTCCCCACTCTGGCCTGCTGCAGCATGCAACTGGCTTGCCCCAGATGTACATGGTGGCCGTGGGCGTAGCACCCGAAAGGTTCAGGACCTATATAGCATGCCTATGATGCCTCTGATCCACTGGTGGGACACTGGGTGCCCTGATTTGACACTAGGTGTGCTATGCTGACATCATCCACACCCACTTTACCACTGTCAAAGCCCCTGTAGCAGAGGCACACTATGTGGATGACATTCCCACCACCAGATGCGGTGCCTTACAGCCTGTGATTGACATGGGTGTGATCAGTGCATCTGGGTCATGCCTATGAAAGTGTTTATCATGGCATCTCTAGCCTATATCCAGATGCCACTGGTTACTGTGTGGGATGTAGGCCATGTTGTCTCTTTTGTGGGCCTGGTAAAATCCCCCTGGCACACATAACAGGGGCATGTCCCGCTGCTTGTCATTCTCACCATATGGCCCGCACTGCAGTACCCAAGTATGTGCATGCAGGCCACACTGCTGTGTGCCATGTGTTGGCTGAACTCACTGTCATGCTCCAAAATGTTCCTCCACAATCCATGCCCTGTATTGGCGTCCCCTCTGGGCTATGCACGGGTCCCTCTTGTCATGCTACTTCCTCTCCCCCGGGACCGGTGGCTTCAAGTCATCTGCATTGTCGCCCTCCAGGTCCTGGACCATGACTCCACAGTTTAGAGCCATGTTGTCTAGAACATCACTGGCAAGGAGTATGCCACAGGCCTTGTCCAGGCTATACTGTAGGGAACCACAGTATCCGTCTAGACATCTGAATGTCATTTCCAGTACGCCAAACACACAATGATGTGGGTGGCTGTTTGTGTCTCGTTGTATCATCTTTCTTCTGCATCAGATGTGGTCCAGAGTTAGGGTGTTAGCATCCACAGACACAGGGGGTATGCACTGTCCACTGTGTGTAGAAAGATGCCAAGTTAGTACCCGCTGTGGCATGAGTACATTGTGCTGCTGGCTGTGCATGCACTCACCCACTGTGGCATGTGTACTTTGTGCTGCTGGCTGTGCATGCACTCACCCGCTGTGGCATGTGAACATTGTGCTGCTGGCTGTGCATGCACTCACCCACTGTGGCATGTGTACATTGTGCTGGTAGCTGTGCATGCACTCACCCGCTGTGGCATGTGAACATTGTGCTGCTGGCTGTGCATGCACTCACCCACTGTGGCATGTGTACATTGTGCTGGTAGCTGTGCATGCACTCACCCGCTGTGGCATGTGAACATTGTGCTGCTGGCTGTGCATGCACTCACCCGCTGTGGCATGTATACATTGTGCTGCTGGCTGTGCACGCACTCACCCGCTGTGGTGTGTGAACATTGTGCTGCTGGCTGTGCATGCACTCACCCGCTGTGGCATGTGAACATTGTGCTGCTGGCTGTGCATGCACTCACCCGCTGTGGCATGTGAACATTGTGCTGCTGGCTGTGCATGCACTCACCCGCTGTGGCATGTATACATTTTGCTGCTGTCTGTGGATGCACTCACCCGCTGTGGCGTGTGCACAGTGTGCTACTGGCTGTGCATGCACTCACCTGCTGTGGCATGTGAACATTGTGCTACTGGCTGTGCATGCACTCACCTGCTGTGGCATGTGAACATTTTGCTTCTGGCTGTGTATGCACTCACCTGCTGTGGCATGTGTACATTGTGCTGTTGGCTGTACATGCACTCACCTGCTATGGCATGTGAACATTGTGCTGCTGGCTGTGCATTCACTCACACTCTGTGGCACGTGTACATTGTCCTGCTGGCTGTGCATTCACTCACCCGCTGCAGCGTTTGAACATTGTGCTGCTGACTGTACATGCACTCACCCGCTGTGGCATGTAAACATTGTGCTGTTGGCTATACATGCATTCAGCCGCTGTGGCATGTGAACATTTTGCTTCTGGCTCTGCATGCACTCACCCGCTGTGGCATGTGTACATTGTGCTGCTGGCTGTGCATGCTCTCACCCGCTGTGGCATGTGTACATTGTGCTGCTGGCTGTGCATGCACTCACCCGCTGTGGCATGTGAACATTGTGCTGCTGGCTGTGCATGCACTCACCCGCTGTGGCATGTGAACATTGTGCTGCTGGCTGTGCATGCACTCACCCGCTGTGGCATGTGAACATTGTACTGCTGGCTGTACATGCACTCACCTGCTATGGCATGTGAACATTGTGCTGCTGGCTGTACATGCACTCATCCACTGTGGCATGTGTACATTGTGCTGCTGGCTGTACATGCACTCACCTGCTATGGCATGTGAACATTGTGCTGCTGGCTGTACATGCACTCATCCACTGTGGCATGTGTACATTGTGCTGCTGACTGTACATGCACTCACCCGCTGTGACATGTGTACAGTACATTGTGCTGCTGGCTGTACATGCAATTATCCACTGTGGCATGTGTACATTGTGCTGCCAGCTGTACATGCACTTATCCGCTGTGGCATGTGTACATTGTGCTGCCGGCTATACATGCACTCACCTGCTGTGGCATGTGAACATTGTGCTGCTGGCTGTCCATGCACTCACCCACGAGATGCCCCCGGTTATGTCCCTAACTCAGATCGCTGTCACAGGGTGGATTGATGTCAGATGTAGGCTTTGTGTGCACTTCCAGGGAACCATGCCAGGATGTTAGTAATGCAGCCTGTGGCATGGCACACTACCTGGCAGTTGATGGAGTGGAATCCCATCCTTTTTATTCAGTTCTCATACGTTCTAATCACCATCTCATGGAGCCCCATCGGTCAGCTCCATACCTGATCCCTCATAGCCTGAAACCCTCCTACCTGCAATCCTTGATCCTCCATCTCACTGCCTGTAAGCTATTCCCTGGTCATTACCCTCCAGGGCTGGGCCACCATCTCCTGCTACTGACACTCCATGAAATCCAGTGACCTGCTGTGTGGGGGTGGACATACAGAGGTGACAAGATCCAAGATGATGAGGTCCAGCAGTGGGAGTGGTGGTGGTGGTGGAGCAATATCTCTCCTCCATGTTTCCACTCAGATATGAGAGTTCCCCTTGGAGGTGCTGACATGCAGTGTCATCCAGCAGGAGAAGAGCGCTCTCCAGCACCAGTCCTGCTGATGACCACTGACGCTTCTGCACCTTACTGTAGTGGTCCCTATTGTTACCCCCAGTCCCCACTGGGAGCCACTGGGAGCAGGGAAGCCATGACCCACCCTCCTCAAGAGAGGAGAGCAGTCCTCCGGGCACTCAGTCCTTTCTCCCCCAGCCAACCCTTGGCAACCCAGGCTCGCTTCCGACCCTGGGTCACTGGCATGGTGTGAGGTGTGGCGTCCAGCACCTCAACCATCAGTGCCACTAGGTCAGTGTGGTATACTTTCCTGATTATGTAGATCTCCTTCTCCTCATCAGGTGGTGCCTGGCTGTCTAAGAATGCAGTGAATGGCACCTAGGACAGCGGGTAGGTGCATGACCCTGTAGAAGTGCTGCATGGATGCTGTATATATACATACCTTTGAGGAAAGGAGGGAGGGGGGACATGATAGAAACTTTTAAGTACCTCAGTGGAATCAACAAAGTCCAAGAGGGTAGCATCTTTCAGAAAAAGAGATGTGCAAGAACAAGGGGACACAATTTGAAGGTAATGGGGGGACGGCTCAGGGGCAATGTGAGGAAGTATTTTTTCACAGAGAGGGTAGTGGACGCATGGAACAGCCTTCCTGAGGAGGTTGCGGGATCTAAAACTGGGAGAATTCAAGAATGCATGGGACAGACATAAGGCAGTTCTTGTGGGGGGTAGGAAGAAATAGGCTGTTGGTTAACTAGGATCTGCAACTTATTCGGTAGGTAGGGAAATGGGCAGACTAGGTGGGACAAGTGGTCTTTATCTGCCGTCAAAGTCTATGTTTCTATGACTGGTCCTAACATTGGACTCTGCTGTATGTTTCTGTGTTTCTTTGTATACTCTGCTGGCATACTAGGGAAGTGGATGAACTCCCAGCAAAGGACATCAGGGCACAATGTCCACTGAATACAGCAAGTCCTTTTCAGCAAGTCAATTTGGGTGATGTAAAAATAGTGAAGGTAACATCGGTTATGTTCTCTTAAGAGCATGTGCTATAAGTAGCACATAGTAATATCTGCGTTTTCTATCTATGTAGAGAGTACTACTTTGAAACACTATGAAAGGCTTTGTTTGGCAAAAGTACAGCATGGTTGCTGTGAATGCTCTTCTGGTAGGTCTGTGACCCTGTAGAAGTGCTGCATGGTTGTTATATCCTCTGCTGGTATGTGCATGACCCTGTAGAAATGTTGCATGGTTGCTGTATGCTCTGCTGGTAGGAGTGTGACCCTGTAGAAGTGCTGCATGGTTGTTATATCCTCTGCTCGTAGGTGCATGACCCTGTAGAAATGTTGCATGGTTGCTGTATGCTCTGCTGGTAGGTGTGTGACCCTGTAGAAGTGCTGCATGGTTGCTGTATCCTGTGCTGGTAGGTGCATGACCCTGTAGAAGTGCTGCGTGGTTGCTGTATGCTCTGCTGGTAGGTGCATGACTGTGTACAGGGTATTAAATAGCTGGTATAGCTTAGCAAAATACTACGCAAAACGGGGTATTGCTAACCATTCCAGAAATGAGTAGCAGTAGACTACTAGCCATTTTTTTACCAAGTCCATGGCATAATGGACAAGATGAATAAAAACCATATATATTTTTTAAAATTTTGCTAATCATTCTGTGCTAAGTGCTATGCATTTTTACAGCTGATTAGCATTTTCACATAGAGAATTGTTAATCAATTTGTTCTTTTTTTTTAAACTTTATTTTTCTTTTAATTTTAATAGACGTACAGTGCAGTCCACATACAGTATTATCTGAAGATATACATAACCATAATCTCATAACAAACAGTATATAGCCATACGATTATAATAACTGGAATACATAGAGCCAGCAATGAACAGTTTGTGAGTGATACAAGTCGAGCTCTATCCAAGTCGTTCCCATTTCCAAGTACCCAATCCCACAGAAGCAATGATGTAGCCCATTTGCTGTGGAGGCTTCCCTTCTCAATCTCCCCTCATATCCCCAGTTTCTGAAATACCTAGGTATCATCATGGGACAAATGTAGGGTCTCTTGCTGAGTTAAAGAACACCCAAGCCCGCCATCTGATTTCAAACTGTCCCCCACGTCCCACGGCTCCAGCAATCATTCGTTCTAACAGATAATGTTCTAATATCAGGTCATGCCAACTTTCTATTGTAGGAGGCCTGACCTGCTTCCATAATTTAGTTATCACCTTCTTGGCTAAAAGAAGAAAAGTAAATGTAAGAGACCCCCTTTGTACTTTGTAACCCTCCAGGGGAACTGACAGGAGTGCTAACTCTGGAGTGAGTGTCAAATCTGGGGCAAAAATCTCTTTTAACACCTGCTCAATCTGTTGTCAGAATGCTTGCAGTTTACAGCACCCCAAGAAGATATGTACCTGATCTGCTACCCCCTTCCCACATTGTCTCCAGCAGCCTGCTCCCAGTGTTGGAAAGATCTTTGCCAGCTTAGCTGGAGTGTTAAAATACTGGTTGCTTGACTTCCATGCAAATTCTTGCCAGTAAGGAGCCAATGAAACCCCAAGTGAGGGACAGGTATATTTTAACCAGCGGTCATAGGGCACCCTGTTAGGTAATTCTGTATTCCAGGCTTCCAGCACTGTCTTTGATGAATCTGAAGTAAATTCCCGAAGACCTCTGTATAGTAAAGATATCGGATGGAGCTGTATGGACCCTCGGATCGCATTAATTACCAGATTCAAAAATAGGGGAAAGGGACTTGGTATAGAGCTTTTTACAGGGCCCTTATGGAGGACAAAAGCCCATACTTGTAGGTATCTGTAACGCTCTCTATTAGAAAGGCCATACTTGTAGGTATCTGTAACGCTCTCTATTAGAAAGGCCATAGTCGCGCTGGAGCTGGGCAAATGAAACCACCCCTGGGGTCTAAAAATTGGTAAATATATGAAAGTCCTTTTCTATACCAATTCTGAAAAGTTAAATCAAAATGGGCTGGTAAAAAATCTATTTCTGCTATTAATAACCTCAAATAGTAAAAAAGAGGTTCTATGACAGACAACGCTCTAACTCTGTACCACATTTGTAGAGTCTGCTGCGTTCACATATAAAAGTCTGTCAATTTTTTGTAATTTAGAAGAGGGGCAAAGATTACCTTCTGTGGGTCATGGAGGTCATTCAGAAAACATTCTCTTTTCTTCCAAGGCGGCTGAAGACTCTGGTTTAACCGTGCCACAATCCGGGCAATTCCTCCTGCCACTGCATACTGGTCTAGGTCTGAAAGACTCAAACCTCCCTTATCTTTTGGTAGCTGTAGCAAGAACCACCGAATATGAAGTCTACAACCATCCCAGACAACTCTAGATAAAGTCCTGTTCTGGGAGGTAAAATACACCTTTGGGGTGAAATGGATTGTTTGAAATAAGTATAATAAGCTCGGTAAAATATTGGATTGAATGGTAGCTATTCTGAAGTAAAAATGTAGCTTCAGCTGGGACCATTTATGAGTGTCAGCTTCTAAGGCCTGGGTCAATGGCTCATAGTTTACTCAAATCAAATTAGTAATCTGTAGAGGTAAATAGACGCCCAGATATTTTAATTTCATGACTCGCCATTTAAATGGCATTCTTTGTTTTAGTTGGTTGGATGGGGTAACGTTAAGAGCAAGGGCCTCTGTTTTTAATGAATTAACAACATATCTAGAAACTGCAGCAAACTCCTCGAGGGTCTGCCAAGCCCCGGGCAATGATGTCTCAGGGTCAGTTAGGGTCATCAGCACATCATCTGCGTAAAGTGAGATGCAAAAAAGACTCTCCTCCCAACTCCACCCCATAAATTTCTCTAGAGGCCCGTATTGCCATGACCAAAGGCCCTATATAAAGAGCAAATAGCAGAAGCAACAAGGGGCAGCCCTGTCTAGTACCCTTCTTGAGGCTGTTGGTGCAGATAGGGACCCATTCACTCTAATATCGGCTTAAGGATTAGCATCGAGATTACTGAGCCATTTGATAAAATTGTTGGGAACCCAAATGCCGCCAGTACCTGCCAGAGGAACCCCCATAGCACCTGGTTGAATGCTTTATAGGCGTCGAAGCTAGCCACCAGTACAGGTAGTGAAGCTCTAGAAATATAATTTAGTAGGGGGATAATTCTGATTGTATTATCTGATGTCTGTCTGTTCTTTAAAAAAAACAGATTGATCCTGATGGATTATATCTGGTAGAATATCTTCCATCCTTCGTGCCCAGGCATGTATAATTTATAGCAGCAGTTTAAGATGAAAATTGGCCTATGTGACTCAGGGTGTCTGGGGTCTCTGCCAGGCTTAGGAATGGTTGAAATAACCGCATACACCCAGGAAATCGGGGGAGGGTCTCCACGTTGGACTTCCAAAAAAGACATGTCTCAGTAACGTGATTAAAGAAGGAAGAAGGGTCTTATACCATTCATGGGGGAACCATCAGCGCCTGGGAATTTGAGTGTTTTTGCTTTTCTAACTACCCACTGAATTTCGGCTTCTGTAGAGGGGGCTTTAAGTAACTCCTGTTGAGTTTTGGTTAACTCAAGGAATCACAAAGGGGAGAGGAACTGCTGGATACGCTGAGCAGAAGGAGGGGATGAATTGGCATATAGATCCATATACTGTAGTAGGTTTGAAATATTGAAAAGAATCTCAGGCATATTTCCTCTCATTACCCCAGAAATAGAGTATTTCAGTTTGTTATTGTAGTTGCCTTTCTAAGGCCTCGAAGTCTCTTAGCTAAATTGTGTGCTCCTCTGGCCCCCCCCCCCATAAGAATACTTTTTCAATTGTTGTAGTTTAGCTTGAACTTGGTAATCAGTTACAGCCTCAAGATCTCTCTTAATCTGCCACACTTCCTGTTCCCCAGAACCATGACTTTGTCCCTGTCCTTGCTGTAAAAGGCTTACACGAGCTTGCAGCTGATTATACCTACTTTCCCTCTGTTTTTGCTTTCAGGAGGCATAGGCTATTAATTCCCCATGAATTACAGCCTTCAATGTGTCCCAGACTACAGCAGCCAAAATACCTGGTGTGGAGTTCTCCTCAATAATCTGGGGAATCCTTTGTTCCACCACAAATTCCTGATCCTTGAGCAAAGATGAATTGAGTCTCCATAAACCCTGTCTGCGTGGCTTCCCCAAATCTAATTTGAGCACCAGCGGGTTGTGGTCTGATAAGAACTGGGCATTTAAAGAAAGGTCCCTCAAAACATCCATATGCTCTACTGAAATAAAAAAATAGTCTATCCCAGACGTGGTCTTAAACCTAGGTGATTCATACGTATACCCACCCCCTTTAGAATAAAAATGTCTCCAGACATCAAGATGCCCAAGGCAGTAATCTGGGAGCACAGCAGTGTCTGGGCTGGGGATTGTCTATGAAACTGCAGATTGCAAGCATCAATTTTAGGGTTTAAAGTAATATTAAACTCCCACCAATAATCAATACCCCTCTCTGAATATCTATAAGATGGTTAAGAAGTTGGCGAACTCTAGCCGGTTGGGAAGCTGGAGGGAGGTGGACATTAACCAGCATAATATCCTGTCCAAATAGTGTCCCTTGTACAATAACATAACAGCCAGCAGGGTCGACATACTCGACTCCCACCTCCAACAGTAGGGTGATAGGTAACAGTATAGCCACTCCCCTTCTCCGGCATGTCTTACTTGAAGCTGAATATACCTTATATCTCCCTCCTGCTGCTAGTTTTGAATGTTCAAATGGTGTCAAATGAGTCTCCTGTATATATATAAATAATATCCGGTGCCTGTTGCTTAATATATTGGAGCAGCCTAGAACGCTTGACTGGGCTGTTGATTCCATTTATATTGAGTGAGAGCACTGTTTAAGGTGAGCTAGCCATCATCATAAAGCTGGTGGAAAAACCCTGTACCCTTTACGACTGCCCAAACCTATCCCTTCCCTATTCGATAAGCAAACATTCCGCAGTGCCACCATCTTGACCATTTCCCTCTATGCCAGCTCAGATTACTAAGAAATGCATTCATTCATATGATATAATTTTTAGGTTTACGTTCTAGGCCCACTAGCTGAGCCATATATCCAGACAATGTACCTCGAATTAACTTGTAACATAACACTAAACTTAGAAACCAGGGAAACAGTTTTGTCTAACAGGGCAAAAACCTTTCTAACTGCTGGCTGATCGGTGCAGTGATTGGATTTCTGCTTGCGACGCCGGCAACCCGGGTTTGGGAGCGGACTCTGGTCACTGGAGGGCTAGGTCAAGAAGAAGGCTCGAAAGGCCCAGGGACTGCTCGCCTCCAGGGGGAGGAGGACAGGATCCGCGGCTTGTCTGACCCTGGGTGGAGGCCCGAGGTACAGCAAGCTGGTAGAACAGACCAATGGGGAGCTGTGTGGTGGATGTCGGCGTAATGCATTGAAGTCAGGGCACACACCACACAGAGAGAAACAGGGAAAAAGTGCCACCGGAATGCGGGTAGATGGAGCTCCAGTGCCAGCCCTGATTGCGACTGCCTGCCTGACCACAGGGGGACCCTATGAGACAAGAAGATATCGGGGTGTCTAGGCCCTGCCCTGTACCTGCCTGGGGGATATAGCCACAGCTCCATGGGGGAACCCCGGGATCAGGTAGGTATAGTTGGGGGGCACATAGGAGTCTCCGGAAGAAGCACAGCTCTGGGGTGGGGGTAAGGGGAGAAATAGAAAGTCCAAAAAAAAACTTTTCTAACATGTATAAACTGTAAGTCTTCTAAGAAGAAATTTGTAAAATGCTTAAGAAGATTACAAAATGACACTTCCAAGGCTGGAGAAGTACTTTCCCCCCCGTACATCCTGTATGGCTTCTCGGTAAAAAAAACAGATCCTCCAGGAAAGGAGGTAGGACCCAGGACTTTCAGTGACCATCTTGAGGACCTATCCAGAAGGCTAAAAGCCAGGTTAGGTTTCTTTTTCAGAAATAGGTCTCTCTTCCCACTTGAGATTAGAACCAGGCTTGTTTAGGCAATATTCCTTCCCCTACTTCATTATGGGGATCTAATTTACACCTCCTCTGCAAGTCAAGCTTAAGTAAGTTGGACGTCCTCTACCACCGTGCCCTGCAGTTCATTACCAACTCCCCGTACCGAATCCACCACTATGATCTTTACGCAGCTGTTGGCTGGACATCACGTACCAATAGACGTTTGCTCCATGCAGGTATTTGGACTCTTAAGTTATTCTTGAACAAACTTCCAAGCTACCTAACATCCCTCATCTGCTTTTCTCACTGTGCATATTCACTTAGGAAATCTGACTTTATCTTCCTTGTTGTGCCTAGGACTTGCACCACCTTTGGCAAATGCGCCATTTCACATGCTCTTCCAACAATCTGGAACCGACTCCAATCCACCCTGAAACTTTCCAGCATTGTCTCTGTTAACTTCTACAAAGAGTTAGCCGCATCTAAAATAAAAGATACTTGTAGCTGTTTTCAAGCCTCTTCCCTACCCTTATGTCCTTACTGCGCCCTCCCATCCACCTGGAACTAGCTCTAGTCAAGACTTGAAATTATCTAAATGATCTCTCCAGTAGTTCTCAAGACCTTCTCCTACCCTTGCCTTCTTTATCTATATCTTACTTCCCTAACTCTCCCTAGCCCTCTTCCTCCTCTGCTCACCACTAGACATCAACCCCTCCTTCTTAATTAAGTACTCTCTCCTGTCACTGTACACTGTCCACATTTATTGCTTCTCACCAGCTTATGCTTATAATCCCAACTTGTCTTGTCTTAATTGAGCACTGTGTATTATATGAACCTTAACTGTACTTTATTTTACTATGATGTACTCTTCTATGTAATGGTGCACATGAACCTCATTTGTACTTTGTTTATTTTTTTTCTATATTGCCTTTTTATGCAATGTCTCCTTGACTGTGTACATGCTTCAGGACCTCCTTGTGAATGAGCTTGCTCAACAGAGTTTTCCTGCAGTAAACATGAACTTGAACAAAGCCTAGGGCCTCCTGGGAGCGATTATTATGCTTCAACATAACCTACAAAAAGGAAAACATTACAGATTTGTAGGGTAAGGAATTCTAACACCCCTGCTCTCACTTATCATATCCAACAGCCACCCAGCACGAGTCTCCACTCCCTATATATAAGGTAGAGCTTTAAAACTAGTGCTGAGAGCATCTTAAAGTTTGTGCAACGTAGTTCAAAATATAAAAATAAACTAATTAAAGCTCTTGAGGAGTCCGATCTTAGATCATTAATAACATAAACCCATAGTTAACCAAGATTTTCTCACTTCGTATTAAAAGAATTTGGACCCATTTACTGAAAGTGCCGAACAAGTTGGATTTGTTCCAGGCTGCTCCTCTGCTGACCACCTCAGAACAATCGAGCACATTTTTTACGCTGCCCAAACCTCCCAGACTCCTATGGCACTGATCTCCTTAGATGCCGAAAAGGCCTTTGACAGGGTGGACTGGGATTTTCTTTGGGCAACTTTAAAGAAAATGGGTTTCCCCTCCTCTTTCACTCATTGGATACAAACAGTTTACACTTCACCTTCAGCCAAAATTTATTGTAATGGTGTCTTCTCCTCACGATTTTCTCTATTTACCGGTACTAGACAGGGCTGTCCTCTCTCACCTTTAGTTTTCAACCTCTATCTAGAACCTCTCCTCCACTATATTAAACGGTCTCCTCAGATTCAAGGTATTTCAGTGCCCAACCAAACCTTAATTCTTTCGGTATATGCAGACAGTATTCTTCTTCTTCTTAACCTAGAACAACCGGTATCCACCCTCGAACACTCTCTGGAGGTTATAGCTCAATTTGGTCGCTTGTCTAACTATAAGTTAAATCTCACTAAAACAGAGATCTTCCCTCTAAACTGCTTCACCCATAAATCAGAGTTCAATCACTTTGGTATGAAATGGTCACCACATTCAATTAAATATCTAGACATATACCTAACTAATGACCCCATGAAATCCAAGAAGTTAAACCTTGATGATCTGGTGGCTACAGTTCAACTAGATGTTCAGAGATGGGTAGCCCTTCCTTTATCTCTATGGGATCGAATAAACATTATTAAAATGAATGTTCTCCCTCGCCTTTTCTATCCCTTAAACATGTTGAACACCTGGCTTCCACTATTCTTTTTCCAACAAATACATTCTATTATTTCTAAGTTCAACTGGCTAGACAAACACGCCAGATGCTCTTTCTTCAGACTTGGTCTTCCCGAGGAATTTGGGGGTATTCACCTTCCTAACTTTCTTCTACATTATTGGCCCAGCCATTTATCTAGATCTGGAAGATGGTTTTCCACCAGTAGCAATGAATATACCCCCATCTGGCTTCAACTAGAAAGCTGCCTTTTGAGAACACTTAGCTTGGACTCTTCCACTTCTGTTTATCAGGGTCATCTCTTCCAGCTCCATTACAGAATTTGGTGATTGCTACTTCACTTAAGGTTTTCTCCCAATGCTATGCTTACCTTAAGATCTCCCTAAAAGATGATTTAGCTCACTCTCTTCTCTTCAACCCTAATATAAAGATAGATGGAACATGTCTTTCCTCTCACTGGCTACCTCAACTACAGGGTGTCCTGGTGGAGGATCTTTTCTCCCAGGACTCTCTCCTCTTCCCCTGAAATTTTCACAAAATTCAAAATACATCTTCAAGATCTTCCAGTTGAGGCATCTAATAGGTTGTTCTTTGGTTGTCATCCCCCAATTGTCTCGAATTAGGCTCATATTGGTCCAATTACAAGAATACTCCTCCAAACCCCACTGTATCTCCATGATATATGCCCTCCTCCTAACCAATAAGTTCCCTGAACCTTTGCCAGGCTCCAAGATATAGAACTCCCTATTACGTGATTTAGCCCTTTTAATACCACACCCAGGATAGACTCAGATTCACCCAATACCATATTCTAAACAATATGTATTACACCCCCATCATACTTGCCAAGTTGGGCAGACTCCCCGATTCCACTTGTACCAGGTGTGGTAAGTCAGATGGGAACCTTGTGCATGTATTCTGGCAATGTGAAAAGGTTGCTCCTGTTTGGCGAATAATACAATCCAAATTGGACCCCCTGCTGGGTTTAGAGAATCTTTTCACTGTTGAAATATGTATATTGGGCACGTACTCCAACATTAGGGTTAAGGAACGCAAATTCCACATGGCAATAATATCTATTGTGGTCAAAAAACTCGTGCTCAAGCACTGGATGGATCAACTGGTTATATAATATTTATTTATTTATTTATTTATACATCAGTTTACAACCTTTGAGCCAGAGGCTCGTTTCGAAAGGTACCTCGTCACAAAGAGGACAATACAAAGCACAACATTTCGTTACATCATTGTAGGTAACAACATTTAATATGCTGAATGGTTGAATGATTTATCAGTATGTTTTAGAACAACGCTTGATTGCTAGCTCTCGCAATAGCCTGAACTCTTTCGATAAAAAGTGGGGCAAATTATATGCTCTATATTTAAATTAGAAATATGTGATGTAACATGTGTCTAACTCCTTAAGGCTGTTATTGTCATTGTTGCATTTCTGCGTTTATATATTTTTTAAACAGGCACACTCCAGGGGAGGGATGGGGGAGAGGGGGAGGAGGGGAGTTTGTAGACCGTGTTTATGTTTTCCGGATGTTGTTTTAGCTTCACGTGCCTTACCTTGTATTGTGTTTTTTTTTTTATAAAATCAATAAAGTACTTTAAATTCAAAAAAAAAAAAACCTAAACCCATAGTAAATGGGACCAAGTCCCTTATCCAAAGCCCTGTGGGTGAAGGGGGGGGAGTTGGATCCCTACTCCTACACCACCTCGGCATATAGTCCATCCAGTTATATTGATGTTATTTCTTGAGTAACTACACTCTGATGGGCCTAGAGTCAGGGCAGCAGAAGGAGAGGCCCTGGGAACTACCCCTCACCCCCACCGCCCCAACTGACCTTCAGGTAAATCCTCTGATGGATGAGTGGGTCTCTCAGGTCCGCCCAGTCACCAAGCTAGTCTCCATGTGACAAAATGCAGCCGGAGTCCTTTTTGGATCTGAATTACCGTTCTTATTTTTCCCTTCCGTCATGGTTGTCTGGACTGTCTGCCAGCTTGGAGGTCTGGAGGTGGAATCCCCTGTTGCCTTTGCTCTGTCAGGGAAGTGCAGGCCCATTTGAGTGAGTTCCAGTTTCACTTCTTGTGCTGTGGCAAACTCTTTTTTGCAGCCCAGAAGGTTAACTATTAACCGAGCAGGATAAGGGGTAGAACAGGTGTGCCCAGCAGCTTTGATCACCGGCAACAACAGCAGATATGCTCGCCACAGCCTCATAGTTTTCGGGGCATAATCGTGATCAAGATAAAAGTGTTTCTGTCCATAGAAGGTGTTCTGCTTTCACTAGACTAACAGAAGGACCTGCTCTTTGGTAGAATAGCTGTTGAAAGGGGCTATTATCGACCTAGGAGGAGCTGAGGGGTCAGCCGGTTTTGGTGCTAAGGCCCGGTGCACTTGCTCTAAATTTAGCTGGAATACTTCTGGGAGCTCTAGAACTGTACATAGAAGAGTGTCCACAAAATCTTTAATGTTAGAGCCTTCAAAGCCCTCTGAGATACAATAAATACGAATGTTTTCCCGGTGGACCCTATTTTTGGCATCCTCCTTCCTGGCCTCTAACGCTTCTTGCTGCTGCTGCAGAAGTTGTACTTGTTGCTCCTTATCATTGACCCTGTTCTCAGTGGCCGTGAGCTGCCTTTCTGTGTCGTCAGCACACTGCTCTAACTGCATAACATCTTTTCGGAGTTCCCCGTAGAGCTGCTTAACCTCCACCCGAAAAGAGACAACTCCTGGTAAATTAAGTTGAACTTCACTTTTTTTGTTTTAGGTTTTGCTAAGGAGCATGAGTTCTTCTGTGTAGATCTACTTGGGTCTGCATTTTTAGTGTCTTGGGTGGTTTCCAGCTCTGAGGCGTCTGACTCCGAATTCTCTACATCACTCTTCATTTGGGACAACCATAAGTTTAGAGCACTAGTATCGAAACTGTGATACCCTCCGTTAACCGTCTGGAGTTATATTTACTTAGATGCTCCATGTTTAAGCATTTACTAGAGGGTATCGAGTTGGGAGTTGGAGCGTGACTCAGAGCTAGGCAGCTATCTCTCTCTGAGGTGGAACTGGAAGTTCATTGTTAATCAAGTTTTTCAACGTATTTAATACCCTGGAGTAGAAGTGCTGCATGGTTGCTGTAAGCTCGGCTGGTAGGTGCATGACCCTGTAGAAGTGCTGCATGGTTGCTGTACGCTCTGCTGGTGTGCTAGGGAATCAGATGAACTCCCAGCATGGAACAGTAGGGCACTGAGAAACTGGCTCAGGTGGCATGAGGCGTCAGACTGTGTGATACTGGTGGTGTCACTCTCTGGTACCAGAAGGTTCTGGTGGCAAGGAGGCACAGAGCTGTTTTTACCTTGGTCTCCACAGACATGGCATGACTGCGTTGTGTGGGTGCCTGGTGCTCTTCATGCAGCAACTCACACAGCTGCATGAGCACTGCCCTGTTAAGCCTGTACTGGTCAACAATCTGTGCATTGGGACTTCGAATGTGACGCGTGGATGGTATCATCTTTGTGTGGCATATTGTCCGTGGGCCCTTTGTCGTGGTCCTCGGGGGGGGGGCATTGGTCTGCCTCCTCCTGCTTAGATCAACCATTACAGCTTCCATATGGAACACTATGTAGTTCCTCAGCTGTCCTGTGTGTCAGTGCAGGCATAAGGGCTGCCCTTTATAGTTATGTTGCGTAGTGCATTTCTGCACCCCATGGCGTATGTGCCGCGCTGTTTGTTTGAATGTGCCTGTGTGCTGTGTATGCAGTTGGCGTCCCCAGTTTTTGCACTGCATACATTATTTGTGTGCTGTTGTAGTGTTGCATGTGTGACATCTTTGTTCCCTTTGAATATTGCGCTACCTCACTATTTCCTTCTTGCACCACGCCTTTCACTTTTGTATCATGCTTTCCATTTGAAAATGGTATGGTATGGTGTGGTATGGTATGGTATGGCACAGTATGGTAAAACTTTATTTTCATACAGGAAGAAACATGCCATTTGGACTTTAACAGTCCAGTTTACAAGACAGTCCTGTACTGGGGCCCAGTGTCTCTAAACAAATAGCTTGTCCAGTGCCGTGTTCTTGATTGAGAGTCAGCTTGTCATGCCTTGAAAGAATCCCTCACTCCCAAATGAGTATGGGGATTTACGTTTAGTACAAGTTGTACAATTGATCTGCTTCTGTGCCATAGGTCATACAAAACTGCATACAATCTTTGCACTATTTAAAAATATACATTGGTGTTCTGTTATCATTGACTGTAAACAGTTTGTTACTGCTATTGTTTTCATTCATTTGCCCGTGTCAGTTGAGTGTGGTATAGCACGGAGGTATCAGCTTTTGGATTACAACTGTAGCAGTACTGTGGTTGTCTTTGGTGCATGTATTTTGTTGTTATGCCCACCGTGTCCCTCCATGCCTGTCTTGGTTATTGCCTGCAAACTTGTAATATAAATGCTGTACGTGAATGGGAAAACAAGAGCAAAGCAGCTCCACCGGGTAAGGGGCGTGCTCAGAGTAACCGATAGCAACCAAAAACTAGTACTGCCCAAGCACTAGGAAAAATAAATCCAACTTTATTACATGATTACAAAAGATGCCACATATACATACGTGCGTGCAGGAAAAAAACTCTACCGGTTTCAATCTCACTTGATCATCATCACGAGATGACACCAGTATTCTCCACGATCCTTAAATACACAGTTAGCTAAAGTGACAGTGCTAAAAACCACCACAAGAAGGGTAGTGCATTTGATATACAGTATTTACAACCCCATGACATAGAATAGTGAGTCAAATTTCTATGACAATACTTCAGCTTCCTAAACATGTGAAAATGATATCAACAAATCACTAGTACCATATTTGCAGTACAAGTGCTATTCTGTTAAAATCATACCCAGTGTAAGCTTAAATCTATTACAAGTCAGGGTTTTATTTAACTCGAAAAATTGATTAGCGTTTTGCTCATAAAAGTGCTAAATCTTTGTGAAAATGCATAGCTCTTGCCTCACTGTGTTTAACGAACACAGCACTTCTAGACAATCTATATAAATACTTTCTGTACAGTTAGTATCATCCCAAGAAAAAAACTGCTAATCAATTATTTAAAACCCTGCAAGTCAATAATTAAAAAGGGGTAAAAAAACATTTCTCATTACTTCAGTGTAAATGATGCATTCTAAATCAGTGTGGGTTATTAGCAGCAACATCATAAATTATTTCAAGAGCACCTGATTTATACAAACAAAAGTTAATCAGACCCATTCCTGTAGTAAGTTGTGTCATTTCTCTGCTTCAACTAATTTTAATGCTGGAGATACCTCAGGTATATGAACTCCCAAGCACCTTAAAAGAACGATAATAGATATTTATATTACATAAACATCATACTCAATAATATAATGCTCATCAATAGGACAGTCAGTCTGGCACATTTCTTACTTATAATCATTATTTATACAGCCCAAAAAGTTATATCATAACAACTTCATTTCTTCTTTTTAATGCACAGCATGAGCTCTATTCTTTCATTTAATCCTGGTGCTGTAATGGCTCCTAAAGTGAATATCCAATAGGATTCTCTGTACAACAGCATCTCATCCACACTCCCTCCCCTGAGTCCCAGTGTAACTTTATTGATGGCACAAAATTTAAAGTGGTGTATGTTATTATTATGTCTCAAAACATGGGCCTCTAGTGCATTCTAGGGGTCTCCACCTGTGATAGCATGTAAGTGTTCCCCTATCCTAACCTTTAAGGGGCAAGTCGTTTTCCCTACATAGAATGCCCCACATGTGGCCTAATACACTATATTCTCTGTGTTGCAGGTGTAAAAGTCCTTCATTTTAAACATCTTGATATTGTTGCATGTTGTAAAAGTGTCTGTTTTTCAAGATGTAGTGACAAAATGTACATCTGCCACATTACAAGTTACCATTGGGTAGTGGAGGTAGACATGTATGTTGCACGGCACTGTCTCCTGCAAGCTCATCCTGATAACTATGAACGAGACAGTCACTTAAATTCTTGCCACGTTTATGTACCATCCGTGATTTCTCCTTTGTCACATTATCAAGTAGTGGTTCATTCTCCAAAGTAGCCCAATTGTCATTAAGAATTGTTTGTATAGCCTTAGAGTGTCTACTGCAGTTGGTGACTAAGTTAGCCCTAGTATGGATTACCCGTGGTGGAGATCTAGCAGCAAACTATCCCGAGGAATTTCCAGTGCCTCTGTATATGCTGTGATAACTCTCTCACTATTGTAGCCCATTAGTAAACCTGCCACATAATCCTGCCCGTTGTGTCAGATAATCAATTTCTTGTTTGCAATTTCTCCGAACTCTTAACATCTGGCCTTTCGATATGCTGTTAATCATATATCCGGGGTTGCAGCTGGAGGAAAGTAGGAGAGAATTACGATCTGTCGCCTTCCTGAACAGTTTTGTTTCCAGAGTACCACCAGATAATTTAACAATCTTTAAATCTCAAAAGGATACAGTATGTAAATTGCTTTGTACAGTAAATTTCAGGTTAGAATTCATCCCCTCTAGATATTTAACAAATCTCTCCAGTTTGCCCCTCCAGACCATAAAGATGTCATCACTAAAACGACACCAGATAACAGTCCTACTGTAAAAAGGATTGATCTGGTCATTCTGGACATATTCTTTCTTCCACATGCCCATATCGAGCTTGACATAATTAGGGGCAGAAATTGCTCCCACTGCCATCCCCTTGAGCTGTAAATAATACGTACCTTTGAACATGAAGCTATTTTTCTCTAACACATGTTCTGAGCACTCTATAAGAAATCTTCTTTTGTCATGTGCCAAAGTAGAGTCCATGTTGAACCAGGTTTCTAGAGCCTCTGACCCCACTTCATGAAGTATATTTGTGTACAGTGCAGTAACATCCATTGATACCAATACCAGTTAGCCTTTATTTGCATGTCATCAAATATACTGAACATCTCTGGGTTGTGTCCTTAATATAAGATGGCAAACCTCTAACAAAATCCCTTATGTGGGCATTCATATACTTAAAAAGTGGTTCAGTCAGTGAACCTATACCTGCTACAATAAGCGACCTGATGGATTATGTAAATCCTTGTGAATTTTGGGGAGGACATACAAACAGGCTCGCACTGGATTTTTAACAGTCATAAAATTCATCTCATCTGCTGTAATACACCCTGACAAGAAAGCATTATGTAAAAAGACATCAATCTCTTGTTTGAAATCATTTGTAGGGTCCCCCCAAGTCTGTCTGTGGGAGAACAGCTTAAACCTACCCTTCCTTGTCCACATCACCACCAGCTTCCTCTCCCTGTGACCAGTCACAGGAAATCCCCCCCCAACCTCAATTCCTCATCAGTGTATATGGGAGAACAGCATAAACAGTAGCTCGTCACATGGGCGTCAACGATTGGATGCCTACAATAATGGCAACCCAATCCCAGTGCATGTCATCATGGCTAGGTATATGGTAGTGTGACTGGATTGGGGGATGGTTGGTGAATATAGTGACGGGATGTCCTATGAAAACGCACGTGGGGGGGCAAGCACACATGGCGAGGGGCAGGAGGGATTGTGAGGGGTGGTGCCATGGTGAGTTGATAAGCTGGTCCCGTGGTATGGTGGGTGGGTTGGTGGTGTCGGTGGGCAGGGTACTGGATCCAGGTCCAGGCACTAGTGCATTTTTGTTGCGCCCTATCCCAAACTGTTTTTTTATGTTTTCTCACCCCCCCCGACATGCACCCCCCTGGAGTTGAGAAGCCTTAAATAGGGGGGCCTGCTGCATAGTACATTAAAAACCAAGTCCCCAGCGATGTTTTGTTGTAAGGGGGAGCTGGGGAGTGCTTAAACTGATTTTGGCACCTGACTTGGCGATAACTGCAATCACCTTTAGGCTTTTGCCATCATCACATAGAACCGCATAAACCTACACTGCCCTGTCCATATCCTCCCCAGCATCCTCCGCCACTTAACCAGCTGCCGGGAATCGCCCCATGGAAATTGCTTTATATGAGAATAGAAAGGAACTAGGAGCCCTTAGGGTACAAATTGTACTTGCTCTGACAAGGGGCTGTGTACATGAGGGGGGCTCAGTGATTAGAAGAAACAAATAAACATACTTTACTTTTTAAAACACAGAGCCACACTTTAATAATTTAAAACATACCTAAAGCATATTAAATCATTTGCAATGTACAGTACAGTACAACTAAAGGCCCAGTACAGTGTAAAATAGAAAAATATTGGTCCTACAGATGAATCATTCCACTTAATCAAAGCTAAAGTATCCCCCATGTCACATTTCTGGTTTACACTTGCAACAGTGGTGCTTCACCTCCTATTAATATCTGGAAAAGAGAAATCTGCTAAAATAACAACGGAAAAGATAATAGAATTCACACCACTAAACAACACCAACACTTTACAAGCTATTTAAAGCAAACATTAAAATGTAAATATGTTAATTAATTCCACTAGTTCTTTAACTTGGTGTCACAGGCAGTGGACAAGGGACAGATGATGGATGTTCTCTGTTTAGACTCCAGCAATGACTTCCGTAAGGTGCTGCACAGGTGACTTGGGGGGGGGGGCTGAGGGACCTGGGACTGGGAATAGCTTAACTGACTAGATAAGCAGTGGGCTGGGGGAGAGAACAGAGGGTTTTGGCAAATGGAAATAACTTGGTATTCAGGAAAATAATGAGTGGAATATCTTGGGTTCTGTATTTGGACCGGTACGTTTCTATATACTCACCAACAATATAAGAGAGTGCATACAGGTACAGATTAACTGATCCACAAATGAAAGAAAAATATTTAGCAGGACATTCAGGGGGGATTAGAACTATGAGAAAAGGATCTGCACAGGCAGGAAAGTGTGCCCAAGGTGTGGCAGCTGAAGTTCAGTGTACAAATGCAAGGTTATGTGCGTTTTGGCAAAAACACCCTCAAATATAGTTTTGCAGAGGAAGTGTTTGAGGTTGCCAAACCATATAGAAAATAGATCTACAGGTAATCATTATCAGATACTCTCAAGGCATTAACTGGGTACAGCAAGGGATATGCTAAGTCCAGCAAAACTCATTGGATGAGGATTCATTAGTAGTAGGGTGGAGAATGATCATATCTTTCTACAGATCCCTGAAATGACCAAGGCAACAAAAATTGATGGAAGGAGCAGAAAGCATGTTTTATAATATGAGGTTAGAAAGTCTGTTATAGTATATGGTTAGCCTCTATTGTGTATGGATTTCCATACACACACTTTTCTTGTTATAGTACAGTTCAAGGGTCATGAAAAGCTGCTATGATATTGTTCTACATCACAGCAATAGTGTAACAACTTTTCAGCCTAGTTGTGCCACCCAGTTGGTTAAACCCGTGGCTTTAAAAAAATATTAAAGAGAAAATGGCAGTGCTGTTTAGCAAGCAGGTGTCCATGGTAGTTGACACACTGACACATATAGTTAGACTTAGGACTGGCAGTTTAATGGAGCGGAAGCAGCAGAGAAGCTAACAGCAACAAGTACTGCTGGTAAGAGTCTCATGACACTATATCCTTGTCTCTGTCTAAAATGCTTTCCCCTTTCGTGTTTAACTACATACAGTAAAAAATAGTATATGGTTGACCATACACAGCTGAGGCTGCGTTTCTTTCTCGGGGATGTGATGACATCATACATACAGACCTCTTGAGCTTCGCTCACAAGGTCTAACATCACCACATCTCCTCAGTAGAAACACAGCCTTGCTCTCTGTGGTTACCTGTGTACTATTTTATACATTGATTAGTCTACCCAGAAGACGAATCAGAGGATCTCCTTCTGTTCTATAACTTGCATAAGAATACTCTATAAGAGACTTAAACATGACATTTAATTCAAAGACATGTCATACAAGAAGTCACATGAAACAAGTAAAAAATACTAACTTGAAAACAAATAATGGAAAATGTTTTTCACACAAAGAATCATAGGGGATTTATTACCAGATGAAATAATTACTAGCAATAATATTCATATCTTTAAAAACAAACCTTCATGCATTTGTGGAAAGGGTCTTTTTAAATGACTAATTCTAAGGAAGAAACAACTGGCTGTTTACGTCTCTTGTATTGTACACTCCAAGTATAAAAACCAAGTATAAGGGTATGTACCATACCTTTGCTAAGAACAACGGGTGCAAGAATATGCAAGTATGGAGAGAGCCAGGTGTGTAGGAATATGTAAATCTATAAAGAAAAGGAGCTGCAAGAAGATATCACTATGATAAGAACAGAGTGTGCATGAATATGTAAGCATGGAAAGAACAGTGATCATTGAGTATGCAGATATGGAGAGAATATGTAGTACAGGAATATATAAATGCATGTGAGAACACGTTACAGGAATATGTAATTATGGAAGGAACAGTGGGCGTGGGAATATGTAGGTATGGAGAGAATATGTAGTACAGGAATATATAAATGAGTGTGAGAACACGTTACAGGAATATGTAATTATGGAAAGAACAGTGGGCGTGGGAATATGTAGGTGTGGAGAGAATATGTAGTACATGAATATGTAAATGTGTGAAAAAACAGGGATACAGGAATATGTAAGTATGGAAAGAACAGTGAGTGTCGGAATATGTAGGTATGGAGAGAATATGTAGTACAGGAATACGTAAATGTATGAGAGAACAGGGTTATGGGAATATGTAAGTATGGAAAGAACAGTGGGCGCGGGAATATGTCGGTATGGAGAGAATATGTAGAACAGGAATATGTAAATGTGCAAGAGAACAGGGTTACGGGAATACGTGAGTATGGAAAGAACAGTGGGTGTGGGAATATCTCGGTATGGAGAGGATATGTAGTGCAAGAATATGTAAATGTGCGAGAGAACAGGGTTATGGGAATACATGAGTATGGAAAGAACAGTGGGTGTGGGAATATGTCGGTATGGAGAGAACATGTAGTGCAGGAATATGTAAATGTGTGAATGAACAGAGTTACGGGAATATGTGAGTATGGAAAGAACAGTGGGCATGAGAATATGTCGGTATGGAGAGAATATGTAGGGCAGGAATATGTAAACGTGCGAGAGAACAGGGTTACGAGAATACGTGAGTATGGAAAGAGTGGGCGTGGGAATATGTCGGTATGGAGAGAACATGTAGTACAGGAATATGTAAAGTGCGAGAAAACAGGGTTACGGCAATATGTGAGTATGGAAAGAACAGTGGGCATGGGAATATGTAGGTATGGAGAGACTATGTAGTACAGGAATACGTACATGTGCGAGAGAACAGGGATACAGGAATATGTAAGTATGGAGAGAACAGTGGGCATGGGAATATGTCAGTATGGAGAGAATATGTAGTGCAGGATTATGTAAATGTGCGAGGGAACAGGGTTACGGGAATACTGAGTATGGAAAGAACAGTGGGCATGGGAATATGTCGGTATGGAGAGAATATGTAGTGCAGGAATATGTAAATATGCTAGAGAACAGGGTTACAGGAATACGTGAGTATGGAAAGAACAGTGGGCGTGGGAATATGTCGGTATGGAGTGATTATATAGTACAGGAATATGTAAATGTGTGAGAGAACAGGGTTACGGGAATACGTGAGTATGGAAAGAACAGTGGGCGTGTGAATATGTCGGTATGGAGAGAATATGTAGTACAGGAATATGTAAAGTGTGAGAGAACAGGGTTACAGGAATATGTGAGTTTGGAAAGAACAGTGGGCATGGGAATATGTAGGTATGGAGTGAATATGTAGTACAGGAATATGTAAATGTGCGAGAGAACAGGGTTACGGGAATACGTGAGTATGGAAAGAGCAGTGGGCGTGGGACTATGTCAGTATGGACAGAATATGTAGTGTAGAAATATGTAAATGTATGAGAGAACAGGGTTACGGGAATATGTGAGTATGGAAAGAACAGTGGGCTTGGGAATATGTCAGTATGGAGAGAATATGTAGAGCAGGAATATGTAAATGTGCAAGAGAACAGGGTTACGGGAATACGTGAGTATGGAAAGAACAGTGGGCTTGGGAATATGTCAGTATGGAGAGAATATGTAGAGCAGGAATATGTAAATGTGCAAGAGAACAGGGTTACGGGAATACGTGAGTATGGAAAGAACAGTGGACGTGGGAATATCTCGGTATGGAGAGGATATGTAGTGCAAGAATATGTAAATGTGCAAGAGAACAGGGTTACGGGAATACATGAGTATGGAAAGAACAGTGGGTGTGGGAATGTGTCGGTATGGAGAGAATATGTAGTGCAGGAATATGTAAATGTGTGAATGAACAGAGTTACAGGAATACGTGAGTATGGAAAGAACAGTGGGCGTGGGAATATGTCAGTATAGAGAGAATATGTAGGGCAGGAATATGTAAATGTGCGAGAGAACAGGGTTACGAGAATACGCGAGTATGGAAAGAGTGGGCGTGGGAATATGTCGGTATGGAGAGAACATGTAGTACAGGAATATGTAAAGTGCGAGAAAACAGGGTTACGGCAATATGTGAATATGGAAAGAACAGTAGGCATGGGAATATGTAGGTATGGAGAGACTATGTAGTACAGGAATACGTAAATATGCGAGAGAACAGGGATACAGGAATATGTAAGTATGGAAAGAGCAGTGGGCGCTGGAATATGTAGGTATGGAGAGAATATGTAGTACAGGAATATGTAAACGTGTGAGATAACGGATACAGGAATATGTAAGTATGGAAAGAACAGCGGCTGTGGGAATATGTAGGTATGGAGAGAATATTTAGTACAGGAATATGTAAATATGCAAGAGAGCAGGGTTACAGGAATAGTATGAAAAAACAGTGGGCATGTGAATATGTAGGTATGGAGAGAATATGTAGTACAGGAATATGTAAATGTGTGAGAGAACAGGGTTACAGGAATATGTAAGTATAGAAAGAACAGTGGGCGTGGGAATATGTAGGTATGGAGAGAATATTTAGTACAGGAATATGTAAATATGCAAGAGAGCAGGGTTACAGGAATAGTATGAAAAAACAGTGGGCATGTGAATATGTAGGTATGGAGAGAATATGTAGTACAGGAATATGTAAATGTGCGAGAGAACAGGGTTGCAAAATAAGTATGGAACTAGAGGGTTGTATTGGGATATGTAGGTAAGGAGAGAATGTGGGGCCTAGGAATATGAAAGTATGGTAATTCATAATTTGGTTTCAGAGGTGGACAATCTTTATTCGTAATTTGTGATGGAATACTGATGTGGTTATGGACTATCTATCAGTTTTCAAGTATGAGTAACTATAGATGCAGTTCAGACATTCCCTGAATTGTCCTTTTTTACCTTTATCTATCTCTAATTGTAAATGACATTAATAGTAACCAGTTTCTGCCCTTTTTAATGCTCAGGATACAACGTCCCAAAGGAGGAGCTGCTGATGCTGTTTATGCAGGATGAGGAATGCCAGAGTGGTGTTGTGGAGGTGAATAAAGCCGCACAGCAGAAGAATCAGCTTGAAGTCACTCCCAGCGGTAAGTGCATGGGTACATAATGAGATTTTATTGGATTTTTCTCACTGTTGCTGAGAAAGCGTTTAGGAGGAATAAGAAACAAAGTGCAGAGTTGGAGAAACAGAGAGTATGGGATTACAACAATATAGTGATGATGTTAGAAAGATATAAATGAGTAAAGCTACTGTAAGATATTGTTAAGGGGAGGTTGCACCCCACAAACCTTATTAACTAGCTTAACTCTGTGTCATATGCAGCAAAGGCCAGGCTGTGGATGTCCTCTGCCTGGACTTCAGCAGTGTCTTCATCTTGGTGCTGCACAAGAGACTTGTGAAGAAGCTGAGGGACTTGGCATTGGGTAGAGCTTATCCAGCTGGATAAGCAGTGGGCAGAGGGATAGAAAACAGAGTGGTGGTACACAGAACTCATTCTGTGTTTAGTAAAGTGACAAGTGGAATCCCACATGGTTCAATTCTTGGACTTTTCAATATGTTCACCTGCCACGTTGGAGAGGACATACAGCTAATGATCAACATATTATCAAAGGAAACAAAAATATGTAGCATGGAGGAGGGGATTAATGCTTTGAAAAGGGCCCTGCAGTGACTGGAAATCATACCAAAATTCAGTACAAAATGAATGGTTATGCATATCAGCAAAAAGAACCCCAAAACAGAACATTGCATAGGAGATGTCACAGTTGGCTGAACATTGATGGAAAAGGACCATCGAGTGACCATTAACAGATATCTTCAAGACATTAGCCAAGTGAAACAAGAGATATACTAAGGCCAGCAGAATGCATTGGCAGGAGACTCACCAGTAGGAGGGCAGAGCATGATCATACTTCCTACATATTCCTGATAAGGCCTCACTTGGAGTACTCTATGCAGGTTTGGAACCTCGCATTAAGAGAGACACAGACCATATGGAAACAGTGCAGATGAGGGCCACCAGAATGGCATATGGTATTTAGGGAACACCCAATGAGGAAAGACTGAGGAGGCTGAAGTGCTCACATGAGGCTAGAAGGAAAGGGGCTAAATTAATTAATTTGACAGAACTGACCCCCAATGTGGGTGTGCTTCCTGGTGTGCACGGCTCTCACCTCCAACATCACCTACATCGAACTCGGCTGCCACAGGAAAATTAGCAGGAACCGAGCCCCCTCCTGAGTACGCCTCTGCTGTGCGTCTCTCACCTTCAACGCCGCCCACATCGAACTCTGCTGCCACAGGAAAATTAGCAAGAACTGAGCCCCCCATCCGTGTGTGCGCCCTCTAAGGTGTGGCTCTCGCCTCCAACGCCGCCCACATCAGACTCAGCTACCACAGGAAAATTAGCAAGAACTGAGCCCCCCTCCCATCTGGATACATCCCCTTGTGGTGCGGCTTTCACCTCCAATGCTGCCCACATCGAAGTCAGCTGCCTCCACTCAAACCAACAGGGATCCATCCTGGGGCCTCTACTGTTTGCCATTTATTTAAACAGTATTGATGTTGGCATCAAGGAGGCTAATGTTCACCTTTTCGCTGATGATAGTGTTGTACCTAAGTCACCCAACTCCGGAAGCCACCTGTGGAGATTTACAAACAGAATTCAACTTGTTGCAGAATCAGCAGCTGAATAAAAAACTTGTACTCAAAGCAAAAAAAACCAAAGATGTGCTGTTCTGTCTGGCTACTCATTCGGCGAACCCTGCTATCTCTGGCTCCTTACCTCCCATAAACACTTTACTAAGAGAAGGGTTAGAATTTGTTTACGAAATTCAAATACCTAGAGGTCTGGCTAGACCACAGACTCTCCTTCATTGAGCATGTCGAGGATCTGCTGAAAAAGTTGATGCAGAGGCTTTGTCTCTTCTTTAGAATAGACCGCCTCCTGACCAAAGATGCCAAGATGCAGTTAGTTCAATCCACGTTTCCATCCCTAATTGATTATGCCGATTTCATTTACAGTCAGTGTAACGCCTCCTGTCTTACTAAACTGGACACCTTATACCATAGAGCCTTGAGATTCATAACTGGCCTACCTATCACCACCCACCACTGCTCCTTGTATACAGCTGTGGGGTAGGCCTCCTTTCAGTACAGAAGGAACAGAAATGCAGCTCTCTGGACTTACAGAGCTATTACCAACAAATTACCCCAATACATTTCTGACTGTTTGCCATTATACGTGGTAGGCAACTACGGACTGAGAAGCTATTCTCTGCTTCTACTGAAGGTACCTAGGGCCAATACACGCTTTGGGAGAGTGGCCATAGGCTTTTTGTTGCCCTCACTCTGGAACAAACTACAGAAATCTATGAAACGGAGTCTCCCTGTTAGTCTTACCACCTTCAAGACCTTGTATGCCAAGGCTGTTAAGGAGCTATGCAGCTGTTTCCAGCACGCTTAGCATGCTAGGGTGCCTACTGCTTACCTACCCATTACATTTCCACCTAACCCGACCCTTTGATTGTCTCCACCTATACCCCCTTTTTTTCTGCTAATCCACTACCTTTCTTACCCCCAGACTCCTAACATATATGTCCCTAGCCCATCTACTACAGCACCCCTCCTAGAACAGCTGCAGTCCTGTACCCCTCCCCTCCATATCTGCCCGTTAAGTTTGTATGTGTCCACCCAATGATATGCCATGCTGTTTGAAAATGTTTTAATATGCTGGCTGTTTCAGAATGTTTTAATTCCCCTTTTCATACCTTTCTCCCTAACCTTGTTAACCCTATACCTGAAATACTCATTATTTCTCTGTGTATTTTTTTTCTATTTCTATATAATTATGTCTATTTATTATCTGTACATAAAAGTGTTATTCTTGACCTTGTGTAATGCAGGCCCACGTTGTAAATGAGCCTGCTCAATGGTGTTCACCTAGATAAATAGACTCGATTGATTGATTGACTGATTGATTGAAAATTAGCAAGAACTGAGCTCCCTCATCCGGGTGCACTCCCCTGTGGTGCGGCTCTCACCTCCAACGCCACCCACATAAAACTCTCCTGCCGCAGGAACATTAGCAAGGTACGGTCCCTGATAAGAAGCCTGAAAATTTGTTTAAAATTTGGCGCCAACAAACCTCCACTCAGCAAGTGGCCGCTTTCCGGCAAGACCCATGCCTGATTGACCCTGCACCAAGCCAAAAGATTTCAGCTTGCTGTAGCATTTTGTGGACGGTGACTGCTTCACAGCAGCTACTGTATTTCTCCTCATTTTCACCCTTAGTTATCAACACAGTATATTTTCCCTTTTCTGTCAAATTCAGTTGCTAACATTTTTAAAAGTAGTCATTTAAAGGGGTTAATGCATTTTAAATGTCTGGTTAGCAAGTGCTCCACCGTTTAAACTATGATCCTGACTGGGTTTTAAATGAAAGTTTCTTGCTGGCTAGCTAGAATGTATCCAGTAAGGTTTAAACTGTGTCTCAGACCGAGTTTTTAAACTTTCTGACCACTGTTCAAACTGTGCTTTCACTGTGTTTAAATTTACTTCTCACTCTGTGTAGCTAGAACCCATCCAGACAGCATAGTATGTGTTTTAGACTGTGTTTAAACTTTTAGTACGTAGTTTCTGACCTACAAGATCCCACTAAACATTTTAATTGTAAGAGTGGACTGTACTTCACACTGCTCCTAGTACTACAGCTGATATTTGCACTATTTACTGTTACTGTTTTCAGTGCAGCACTTTTTCCTCCTCCCGCTTAACCACCCTCAGAGCTCGGCGCTGACCCACCATGCCCCCTCTGCTCTTTGACTTCACTATTCTTTTTTGTAAGACTCTGTCCCATGTTTAAACAAATCCTTCCCTAGGCATCTCTGTCCCTCTTTCTTTAATTGGTCTGAGCCTGCTTAGAAACCCCTTCCCGCCGGCCCGAAACTACCTATTTATCAAATCTCTTATCTTTCTTTCTCTCCAGAACTGAGCGTCCCCCCCAAGTCTGAGTGTGCTCCCCCTGTGGTGTGGCTCTCAACCCCAATGCCACCCACATCGAACTCGGTTGCTGCAGGAAAATAAGCAAGGTACAGTACCTGAAAAGAAGCCTGAAAACTTGTTTGAAATTTGGCTGCAACAAACCTCCACTCGGCAATTGGCCACTTTCCGGCGAGACCCATGCCTGATTGACCCTGCACCAAGCCAAAAGACTTCAGCTTGCTGTAGCATTTTGTGGATGGTGACAGCTTCAGAGCAGCCTCTGTATTTCTCATAAATTTCAGCCCTGCCACCCACCCTGCCCCTCCACTCTTTAAATCCTCAAGCTGCCCCTCAAAATCCTCCCTGCTGTGCAGTTTGCCCAGTAGCAACCCAAGAAACTCCTCCCCTGAAATAAATTACACATTTTCTCCTCTGCATAAACTTGCCTTTGGTGCCCACCTGCAACAAACAGAACAAACAGAACTGCTCTATCAATTTTGTCTTTTTTAGCAATCTTCTCCCCCCTTCCTTTACTGAATATTTCTTCTCCCTCAACGCTCAACACTCACCTCCTCAATGCAGCCCCATTTCCCATTTTTGTTTCGCTTTTCCCTGATGCTCTCTTCCACAATCATATCGCCCACCCTTTCTCTCCCTGTCCAACTACTCCTACTTACTCTCCCTCCCTCTTCACCTGCAACCCTGCTCTCTCACACATCTCTCCCTCAGTTTCCCCAGCCCTGCCCCACCTTGTCCCCTCACCCTCCCCTTGCTCTCCCATCCACTGCCCACTCCCTGCCATCCCCCCTCAGCCCACCCTCACTCTCTCCCATCTCCCCCTTCTCACATGCCGCATCCCACTCACCTCCTCCTCACTCCATTTTTCCCCCCACTGATCCACCCATCCCTGCTCCCCTGCAGCCTCCTAAATCTCTCTGTACAGTCTGCTGCTCACAGTTCTGACAGGTCAAAATGCCCCCACACCTCAGCTTCTCCCTCCTCCTACTGCTCCTCTCTGGTGACATCCAGCCCAAATGTGGACCCCCCCTTTTCCCAACATACTGCTACTTCGCCAGCTACCCCCCTTGGTGCATGTCCACCCTCACTACCAAAGGGTCTCCGTATTTTTCACCTAAATGCCAGGAGCCTCTTCCCCAAATTCAATGCCCTAAATGTATGGATTTCCCAATATCAACCTGACATTCTCTGTATCTCTGAAACCTGGCTATCTGCCAAAATCTCAGACTCCTCCCTTGCCATTGCTGACTTCAACCTGTTTTGCCAAGTCAGGGACAAGCGCAGTGGCGGGGTAGCTCTCTACATCAGGCAATTCTTCTCAAGCTCTGTCAGCCTCAAATAATCTAGGATCTGGGACCATCATGCAGCATTCGGAGAAGTCAGGGTGAAATGACACCATCACCCCTGGATTACTCCTGATCTCATTGCCTTGTGTCGTGCCAGGGACGAAGCCTGGAGACTCCACAAAACCTCCCATGCCACCCAGACCTCCTTTCTTACAAACGTCTCAGAAGTAAGTACACCAAGGCTATTCACATGTCAAAGGCATCCTTTTTCAAATCACAGTTGTATCAGAGCCAAACCTCCCCTGCCTCTTTCTGGAAGGTGTTCCACTCCTTCACAGATCCCCCTACCCAACAAGCTTGCCCAGTCCTTAAAATTGATGACTCCACTATCTCTGACCCTGCCTTGGTAGCTGATGCTTTCAACAAATTGTTCACCTCTTGTGCCCTGCCTGACCCTCTTTCCTCTCCTCCACCTGGCTCAGTTCCCTGCCTTCCTGACTCTCCCTCCCCTCCCACCAGATTCCTCTTCCCACTTTTCTCCCTTCATGAAGTGCACACCGCACTCATTTCCTTCAACCCCAACAAGTCAAGCCCTGATGGTCTTCCCCCAAGATTGCTCCACATCACTGCACCCGGTATAACCACTCCTTTGACATCCATACTTAAATCTTCCTCTCTCCTCAGCCACTGTTCCCAATGCCTGGAAATAGGCCAATGTCCTTTCTCTCCACAAGGTTGGTGATCCCTCATCCCCTGGAAATTACCGGCCCATCTCGCTCCTCCTCTCCCTTGCTAAAGTCCAGGAATCCCTTATTCTTGCTAAAATCTCAGCCTTTCTGTCCTCAAATAACTCACTATCACCTGTGCAATCAGGTTTCCAGAAAAAACACTGCACAATCACCTCTCTGTTGTGTGCCACTGACTTTATCTTCTCTGAAATAGACCAAAGTCACATCACTGTTGCTGTCTTCGTAGACCTAGCAAAAGCTTTTGACTCCATCATCCATCCACTCCTTCTCCAAAAACTAAATTCGTTCAGTCCAAATTGGTGATGCACTTTCTTCTCCTCTTCCTATCCTCTCCGGGGTTCCCCAAGGTTCCATCCTTGGCTCCATCCTCTTCTCACATTTTATAAATGATCTTCCCTCGGCATGTCTCTCATCTAACATTCACATGTACGCAGATGACACCATCATCTATACCTCTGGCCCATCCCTCAACAGCGTTCTCCCCCCTATCCAAAATTATTTCAGCTGGGTTCAGACCTGGTTCCAAACAAACCAACTATAACTCAATGCCAAAAAGACAGTTACCATGTTTTTTGGTTCCAGACAGAAGCTTGCCTCTGTAACAGTTCTCTCTGCAATTACCACACTGGATGGTTCAGCACTTGAGTTGGTCTCCAACTTCGAATACCTAGGTGTCTAGTTGGATAGTCACCTTGATTTCTCTACCCACATCAAAGCCATTTACACCAAGCTTCGGCCCAAACTTGCAGTCCTTTACCACCACAAAGCCTGCCTCCCTCTCCCCTCACAACGCAAACTAGTTCTAAAAACGATCCTGCCAGTGCTGGACTACACCGACATAGTATATAACACTGCCCCAGCCACCTCCCTCTCCAAATTGGACACTCTCCTTAACTCCTTTTGCTGTTTTGCCACTGCCTCCCCCCTCTTACCCATCACTGCCTCCTATATGCCCCACTCTCCCTCACTCCGCTATCTCACAGGCATTTTGTCCACTGCGCCTCCTGCATAGCTAAGTATTGGTTTGACTTCCTTCCCCCCATCTCTCACATTGACTTTCACCTGCTAATTCCACTTCCTACTGTCTTCACCACAGAGGATTGCATACCTTCTCCATCCCTTGCCCTCACAAGACGGCAGGCCAGTCTGCATTCTCATACCATCTTCCCTCTTCTCTGGAATAATCTACCCTCTGACCTTCATTTTGCTACTCCACTCTCTTCCCTTAAAAAACTCCTTACACTACTCCCCTCCCCTCAGTGCCCAAACTGTTCCTAATCCACACCCCCCATCTTGCTTCCGATCCCTCGTGTGCTCCTCCCAATATCCCCCCTTGGGGTTTGTCGTGTACTCTCCCCCTTCTGTCTGTACAAAGTTTCCCTCGTACTTTCTGGGGAAACAAATCCCATTTGGCCTGATCTGGTTACCGTCCTGGTTTCAAGTGTCCTAAAACAAAATCTGTCAACACATTTATGTACCAAATTTTAGAAACATTTTTATTTATGTTCATCTCTGTATATATCGATCCTGCACCTTATTATCATCTTGTAATATTTTCTGTGTACATTATGTTTTCTGTAACCTTGCTCTACCTTATGGCATTGTGGTTGTTTTGCTTGTACCCGGGTCGCACTGGGAAACGAGCCTCAGCTCAGTGTGCCTTTACTGGTCACCAATTTTAAATAAATAAATAAATAATAAAATAGTACAGAGACTGCCTGAAAACAGTGCAGAGGAAAGCCATCAAAATGATACATGGTGTGCAGTGAAGGCCTTATGAGGAAAGGCTGAGGAGGGTGAAGTAGTCACTTGAGGGCAGTAGGGAAAGGACTGAAATTATAGATTGTCTTGCACAGAGGAAGGGCACCAACATGTTACATGTATGTAGGAAAGGCTGAGGTGGCTAAAGTACTCATTTGAGACCAAAACGGAAAGGGCTAAAATGATAGAGATCACTGGGAAACAGTGCAGAGGAAGGCCACCAAAATATTATACAGTATGTAGGGGAGGCCTACTGAGAAAAAGCTGAGGAGCTGAGGCTTTTCCTTGTACGTTGAATTAATACTGGCATGGGCATACGCAGAAATCACATAATACATAACATAAATGTATGTTGCAAATAATGATTGGCAGATGGCTAGCTTGTGAAACTCCTCCCTTCTAGTCTGAATTTGTGGGAATCCATCCCTAGCACGGAATGAGTCTCACAAATTCTGTCCATTGCTCCATCCAGATGGCCCATCTGCGTTTGCATTTGCCGACCCTGCCCTGTGCGTAATGGTCATATCGTAGCCCTGTAAAGCAATACTCCATCTCAAAAGACAACTATTCATCTTCCCCATTTGCATCAGCCACACCAGGGGGTTATGGTCCATCTGTACCTCAGAGTGCCTCCCATAAAGGTATGGCTCTAACCTCTTCAGGGCCCATACCAGTGCAAGGCACTCCTTCTTGACTGTGGAATAGGCCTGCTCCTGAGAAAGCAACTTTTTGTTACGGTACACTATTGGGTGATCTTCCCCCTTGTCTAGGGGTCTGACTAAAGACTGCTCCATTCCTCACATCTAAGGCATCTGTCTGGAGTACAAATGGCTTACTGTAGTCTGGACTGGCCAGCACACTAGCACCACACAGTGCCTCCTTTAGCCATGTGAAGGCTTGTTCACAGGCCGGTTCCCATTTTATCTTTTTAGCCATTCTTTTCTTTAGCAGGCCAGATAGGAGAGCTGCCAGGGTACTGTAATTTTGTACAAATGTATGATAGTACCCAGCGGTGCCTAGGAAATGCTGAACCTGCATCTGGGTTTCCGACCTGGGCCATGCCTCTATCACCTCAGCCTTGGCTTGATTAGGGTGAAGCTGCCCCACCCTACTTCATGCCTTGGGTATGCCACCTCCGCCATGGCCATGTTTCAGCCTTGAAAAGTGAGCCCTGCCCTCTGTATCCTGCCCAACACCTCCCTCAGGTGGGACAGGTGTTCCTTCCAGCTGACTCTGAAGATGACAATATCATGCCATGGTGTACTGTTCAATACCATGTAACACCTGGTTCACTAACCTTTGGAAGATGGTAGGGTGCTCTTCATTCCAAAAGGTATTACCCTGAACTCGATTAATCCTATTGGAGTGATGAAGGATGACCTGCCCCCTAGCTCTGTCAGTTAACTCCACCTACTATTACCTTTTTGTCAGGTCAGTTGTGAGATACTTCGCCCCTCCCAACTTCTCCAGTAGTTCATCCCTCCATGGCATTGGGTGGGCATTGGACTTTGTGACTGCACTGAGTCCCTGATAGTATACACAGAAGTGAGTAGAGCCATCCAGGTTGGGAGCAAGGACTACGGATGAGGCTCAGGGACTTTGGGATTTCTGGATTACCCCTAAATCCAGCATTTCCTCTACCTCCCTCCTTTTGTCCTTTAAGACAGCCTCGGACTCCTGGTAGGCTGTCTGTCGGATGGGAGCTTGTGTTTCTGTGTCTGTATCATTTGTCACTAAGTGGGTACATCCTGGCTTGGCTATAAACAAAGGGGCAAAGTCCTCTAAAACCTCCCTCACTTCCTGGGACTGTTCCGGGGACATCTGGAGTGACAGTTTTATTGCCTCCTCTGAGAACTTCTGCTTGCTTTCTGCCAGCAAGTCCAGTAGGGGGTCTTCCTCATCTGTCCCCTCCCCAGGACTACATGCTGCAAATACAGTGTCATCCCTATTTGCATGTGGCTTCATCATGTTGATATGGTACATTTTATGGGTGTGTCTCCTTTCAGGTAGTTCTACAATGTAGTTTACATCATTCTCTTGTCTGACTACGTTGTGTGGTCCTGTCCACTTAGCGTGTCCGTCCGGACCGGAATTAGGACCATGACTTCCTGACCTACACTGTATGAGTGAGCTCTGGCTCTGGGGTCATACCAGGCCTTTTGTTTCTGCTGGGCAGCTGAAAGGTTGCTCTGGGCTGCTCCCATAAGCTCCTTCTCAGCTTTCCTCTAAACGTTAGGACATATTCCACTGCTGGAGTTCCTTGGGTGGCGTGCTTGCCTTCCCAATCTTCCCTGATCAAGGCTAGGGGCCCACGCACCCTGCGTCCATATAAGAGCTTGAAGGGGGAAATCCTGTCCTCTCTTGGGGCACCTCCCTGTATATGAACAACAGGTGGGGAAGGTATTTCTCCCGGTCCCTTTCATTCTGTTCAGCATGCGCTTGGAGCATTGATTTTAGGGGGTATCCTGTGATCTGGGCAACCCGCAAGTGGGCGCTTGCTGAAACAGCGACCCACTGCGGCGACTGCCCAGATGGCGAGTTGTGGGGCTGGCGACCGGATAGTGAGGGTCACGAAAAGGTAACAGGATATTGCACATGTATATGCGCGCAGGGGGGAGCAAGCTCACTGAACGTGGCATGGGAGGATTTGTGAGGGGTGGTGCCGCAAGTTGCAGCCCAGCTGGTGTCGTGGCATGGTGGGGTGGGTGCTGATCTGGCAGTGGTGGGGATGCAGGGTTCAGGACCTGGCGCTGGTAGTTTTTGTTGCACCTGACCCAAGAAAGTAAAATTTTTTTTAATGTGGATATGCACCAGCCCCCCCAACATGCACCCCCCTGGAGTTGAGAATCTAAATTTAGGGAGGTGAGGGGGTGCAGCCCCGCACATAAAAGTAAGACAAACATGTTTTTTGCGCTGCTTTCATTGGCGCCAGGATTCCACATCGCTGAAATTGAATTTCAGTGATGTGGAGTTGTGATGAGGGCATTTGGCATTCTAAATTCGCCCTTATCGCATGGAACCATTTTAGGGTACCATTAAACCTTTCCACAAGCTCATTGGCATATGAGTGATATGGTGCCATGTGTCTCTGCACTACCCCGAACTTCTCCCACAAACATTTCATCAGGTCCGACATGAAGGTACCCTCTCAATCAGTGATAACCTCCTGCAGAAACCCAACATGGGAGAAAATCCCTAGCAAGGCATCTGCCACTTTGTCTGTCCTAAGTGAGGAAAGAGTTACTGCCTCTGGGTATCTGGTGACATAATTGACCACTGTCAGGATAAATCTCTTTCCAGAGGAGCTGAGGGTACTCAAAGGTCCCACAATATCTATTCATACCTTCTGGAATGGCTCCTCCACAATGGGCAAGCGAATTAAGGTAGCTTGGGTTTTGCTATCTGCCTTCCCTGTTTATTGGCACCAGTGACAAGACATGCATTATTTTATTTATTTTATTTGAATTTTGGTAACTGAGTAAGACCACTGATACAATTACTGTCCCTGTTTCAGGGTCGACCTGGGTAAGACAACAACACAAAACATGGCAATTACAGCAAGTTCAGGGAGAGACAGATTACAGGGAAAGTATGCTATGTACATAACTTTTTTTTTCATATTTTGTTTTTCTTGAGGTACAGTTATTTTCAGATACAGTATAAATAATGAAAGAGCAAGAGCACCTTCTTATTACATCCATTTCAGTACATACTTGATATATAGGAGCTAACTTATAGATCAATAGGTAATCTGTATGTAATTGATTTAGGTCAAAGTTTTCCCATGCTGTTATTAATACAATCCCAGATACTGTACAGTCTTGTTTGACAATGGAATTTCCCCCTCTTTTGCTACCTCCCTGTCGTGCTTCTCCTCCCTTCCATTATCTACTAAAGTTGAAGTAGCCATCATGGAGCAGATGTTGGATCTCTGGCTGAGTTATAAAACACCCAGGCCCTCCACCTAATTTCAAACTGTGCTGCTCTGCCCATTGCACCCACAATCATACGTTCTACTGTATAATGCTCCACAGTCATATTATGCCACTCCTCTGCAGCTGGTGATCTGGGTTGTTCCATAAATGCGTGATCACTTTCTTAGCCATCAACAGAAACGTGAATGAAAGTGAGCCTTTCTGTACTTTATATCCCTGAGGTGGGACTTTTATCAGGACGAGCTCTGGACCAGTTGCCTCTAATAAGGCTATTGTTACCTCCTGCCAGAATAATCAAACTTTAACACATCTCCAGAATATATGCACATGGCCCGCCTTCTGCTCTCCACATTGTCTCCAACACTCCCCTTCCTACATTGGATAGACCTTTGCTAGTTTGCATGGGGTCTTAAAATATCTATTGCGAGATTTCCATGCAAATTCCCTCCAATAAGGGGCCAGGGAAACCCCCACCAAGGACCGGGTATATTTCAACCACTGATCATATGTTACTCTATTAGGCAATTCTTTATTCCTAGCCTCCAAAACTGTCTCTGAAGAGTCAGCTACAAACTCTCGAAGGCCTCTATATAGTAATCCTCTTAAGTGTTGCCAAATGGTCCCCTGGATAGAGGTTATTATCATATTCAACAGGAGGGGAAGAGAGTTGGGCAAACAACTCCTTTTTGGTCCCTTGTGGATAAGAAATGTTCGGACTTGTAAGTATCTATAATACTCTCTATTGGTAAGTCCAAACTCCTGCTGAAGTTGACTAAAAAATGCCACCCCTTGTTTGTCTAAGAACTGATAAATAAATGAAAGCCCCTTTCTATGCCAGTGTTGAAATGTTGAATCAAACCTGGCCGGTAAAAATTCAGATTTGGCTGATAGTAGCCTCATATAGTAAAATAACGACTCCAAGGCTGGGAAGGCCCTGACCTTCTACCACATTCCCAGAGTTTGCTGCACTCCCATGTAATAATCTGCTAATTTTGGAAGAGATGAAGGGGGGGGGGTAAATACCACCCTATGTGTATCATGTAAATCACTAAGCGTAGGTTCTATCTGCTTCCAAGGTGCCAGACAACTCGCATTTAACCATTCCAGTATCTTGAGTTATTCCCACTGCAGTAGCATATTGTCTCAGATCAGGTAAATTCAAACCTCCTTTATCTTTTGGTAATTGTAAAAGAGACCATCTTATTCTTGGTCTATGTCCTTCCCATACAAATCTAGATAAGGTCTTAGTCCAGGAAGTGAAATAGGTCTGCGAGGGAACAGTGGGGATTGTTTGGAATAAATATAATAGCCTCGGTTAATATATTGTATTGTATTGTTTCAATTCTAAAATAAAAGGAAAGCTTCATCTGTGGCCACTTAGGTATATCTGCTTCTAACTTCAGTGTGAGAGGTTCATAATTTACTAGGCCCAAATTAGAAATCCTAAGTGGCAAAAAAATCCCCAAATATTTTATTTTTGTACTTCTCCATTTGAATGGCATGAGTGTTTTAAGAGAAGCCAATAGTTCAAAATTAAGGGCCAGTACTTTAGTCTTTGTGGCATTGACCACATAACCAGAAACATCAGCAAACTCCTCCAGAATCTCACACACCTTAATTAAAGATATCGCTGGTTCAGTTAGTGTAAGTAGCACATTGTCTGCATATAATGATGCCTTATAACATTCTCTTCCTAGTTCCATTCCCCTGTCCTTTTTGGATGTCCGAATTGCCATAACCAAAGGCTCTATATAGAGAGCAAATAGCAAGGGTGAAAGCTGGCATCCCTGTCTGGTACCCCTCTCGAGCTTCATGGACGAAGACATTTTCCCATTTACCCTGATCAAGGCCTGCAGGTTAGCATACATATTGCTAAACCATTTTATAAACTTTTCCAGGAATCTGAAACAGTCCAGCACCCACCATAAAAATCTCCAAAGCACCTGGTCGAATGCCTTGTAGGCATCCAAGCTTACTAACATTACTGAAAGAGAGTGTCTAGAAATATGGTCCAGGAGATGATGATTCTGCATGTATTATCAAGATGTTTGCCTGTTCTTTAAAAAACCCGACTGATCCGGGTGTATTATATCTAGTAGAATATCCTCCATCCACCTTGCCCAGATGGACATAAATAATTTATAATCACAATTTAGTATCAATATAAGTCGGTAAGAGTCCTGGTGCTGAGAATCGTTGCCTGGTTGGGTATTGTGGATGTAACTGCATAGGCCCAGGAAGCCGGGGGTCCCTTCCTGAACTTCTCTATAGGCATTTCTCAGTAAAGTAAGAAAGGCGAGAAGAAAAGCCTTATACCATACCTGAGGAAAGCCATCGGGTCATGGGCACTTTAATGTTTCTGCCTGTTTTACCGCCAGTTTAATCTCTCCCTCAGTAAGAGGGATTAACAGTCTCTCCTGCTGGATTTGTGTAAGCTTGGGGGATTGTAATGTTGAGAGAAAGTGCTGCATCCGTATTTGGGGGGGGGTGGTTAACATATAAATCACTGTATAGTATTTTTGAAATACCGATAGAATATCTGGAGTATTGCTTTTCAGGTCTCTGGAATTAGGGTCTTTAAGTTTAGTTATAGTAGCCGCTGTCTATGTCCCCTTAGTCTCTTAGCTAGAGTCCTTGCTCCTCTGGGCCCTCCCCCATAATAATATCTTTTTAACTGTTGGAGTTTAGCCTGTACCTGATAATCAATAATAGCTTGCAGCTCTCTTTCAATTTGACGTGCTTCCTTTTCCAAATCTCCGCTTCTCTGTCCCGTATCCTGCTGTAATGCTCTCAGACGAGACTGCAACTGTTTATACCTACCCTCCCTCTGCTTTTGCTTACGTGAAGCATAAGAAATTATTTCCCCTCAAACCACCCTCTTTAGTGTATCCCAAACCAGGGCAGAGGGGGACTCTGGCGTCAGGTTTTCCTGGATAATTTGAGGGATTTTCTTTACCATTAAATCCTTGGAATTCCTGTTCCCTAAGAAGGGACAAGTTAAATCTCCACAATCTCGGTTTGCATGGACTCCCTATATCTAATTTTAGCAGTAATGGAGTGTGATCTGATAAAAACCTAGTGTTTAAAGATAAATTTGGTAAGACAGCTAGATGTTCTACAGAAACAAAAAAATAATCTATTCGTGATGATGTCTTGGACCGCAGGGAGTCGTAAGTTTATCCCCCGTGTGTGAATAAAAATGTATCCAGGTGTCCAACAGCCCAAGTGCAGAAATTTGGAGCCACAGCAATCTCTGGGTAGGAGTTATTCAATGCCTTTGTGGGTGTGAAGTGTCTATTTTGAGGTTTAATGTTATATGGAAATCCCCTCCCATAATTAGCATCCCCTTCTGTATGTCTATCAGTCTGTTAAGAAGCTGACGTAATCAAGCTGGGGGAGAGGCCGGGGAGGGGTAGGTATGCATTAGCCAAAGTTATTTCCTGCCCATATAATGTTCCTTGAATAATCACATAGCAGCCAGTAGGGTCTGCATGCTCTCCTCCCACCTCAAGAAGGAGTGTAGCTGGGGTCATGTTTGCTACTCCTCTTCACTTCCCAGTCTTACTTAAGGCTGCAAACACTCTACATCTCACCCCCTGCAGCCAACTTTAGGTGTTCTGCAGGAGACAGATGGGTCTCCTGTACAAAGATAAGCTCAGGACCCTGTCACTTTATGTATTGAAGCAGTCTGGTTCATTTGACTGGACTATTAATGCCATTTATATTCAGTGATGACACTGTAAGTGGTGATCTAGCCATCATTATAAGCCCCTAACAATGTTCTTTGCCCCCACTTGTATTCTAGGACCCGCCTCCTCTCTGTTAACACAACCTTAAATCCCTCCAACTGTCTACCCTTCCCTTTATCCCGTTTCCACAACCGTATCAAGTGTACTGTTTTACCTCTTCTTTTCATGTCCTCTATATTCAACTCTCCACTATCCAACATTATCCTTTGTCTCAGCAATGTACCTCTATTTAACTTATAATATAACCATTATTATAAACTTTTAAACACCTGTAACAACCGTGCCCAGGAAAACAGTAACTTATCAGTAGCCTGATTAACCTTTAAGATTTGTATAGCTTGCAGTTCAATTACACTACAAAAAAAAAATAAAAGAGCTCCCAAGGCTGGGGAGGCTAATCCTACCCTCCCTATATTTCCTATATGGTCTCCTGGCCTTTTACAGGAGCCACCAGGAACAGAGGTAATGCCCAGGTCATTCCTGCCTGGGGCCTCCTGGGAGCTTATTCTCGCTCCAACAAAAATGAAAGTTAGGATTGAAAAGAAAACATTTAGGTTGATATTAGCAAACACCCCAATGTTCAAGCAAAATGTCAGTGTCTGCCTGACTAAAGTCTCTGCTCCCATTCAGTGTGCAATGACTTTAGTCCAATGCTGGAATCAAATCAGTTCAATAAAGATACTTAAATCCATCCCCTTATGTCAAACAAAGCCAAAATGTGTTACATAATTCCAGACAGTTCCCCAGATATATTTCTTAGAAGGGCATTTTTCCAGTTAATTCAGTAGTCCCGCCTCATTAGTCTAGTGAGGGGGAGGGGGAAGCTGGGACCTACCTCCTACACCACCTCGGCAAGTGGCCTTCTTAGCTTTACCATTGGTATGGCAAAATAAAAAAAAATGATATATTATAGTAGGCCTAGAGTCAGGGCAGCGAAAGGAGTGGCCCAGGGATTACCCATCACCCCCCCCAGTGATTTCCATGTAGTTAAAGTTCAGCAAGCTAATTTATAATTCCTTTCATGTCTTCTCCATCTCAGAAATCTTCTCTGTTCTGCGAAATGCTGCCAGAACTCTCTTAGGGTCCCTGTTATTGCGCTTTTCATCAGAAGTGTTTCTCTGGTCTGTCTGCCATCTTGGGGATCTAGAGGAAGGATCTGCTGCTGAAGCTGCCCAATCGGAGAAACTTATGTCCATTTTTGTAAGTTCCATCCTAGCTTCTTGTGCCGTTGAAAATAATTTATCCCTCCCAGGGTGAAGGACTAGTAGTCTGGCAGCGTATCGAAAATTTGTGACCCGCGTCTTTAATTACTGGTAACAAAGGAAGGTAGGCCCGACAAAGCCTCATAGTCTTTGGTGCATGACCATGATCAATATAGATACGTTTCTGTCCATAAAACACCTTCTGTTTCCTCCAAGCTAGGAGCAGAATTTGTTCTTTAAATGAGTAGCTATTAAAGGGTAAGGGTTCTGGAAGCAAAATCCAATGCAGCAAGAATATCCGGAACTGGGAAGGGAGAAGCCAGAGAAGGCGAGGGGGACAGCAAGGTCAGCACCCAGGGTGGGGGCTGACCAAACAAGCAGACGCGAAAGACCGTTAGACCTAGTCTGCTGGCATTTTAGTATGTTAGTAAAGTGGGCAATGATCAAACTAAGGGGAACTGTGGACTCCGTGGGCTTCGGTGTTAATGCCCAGTGTACCCTTTCTAAGTTCAGTGGTAAATCATCCAAGAGCTCCATGGAAGTGCGTAATAAAGTCTCAACAATCTCCTTTATATTTGAGCCTTCAGAGCCCTCAGATATGCAGTAGATACATATGTTTTTTCTGCGTGCTCGATTCTCAGCATCTTCCTGCCTAGCCTCCAGAGTTTCTTGTTCCTGCTGCAAATATTGTATTTGGGTCTCTACATCATCCACCCTGTTCTCAGTGGCCATGAGCTGCCTTTCAGTATTGTCCGCCCGCCGCTGCAACTGCATAACATCTTCACGAAGTTCCCTGAATATTTATTTTACCTCTGCGCGGAAAGAGAGTAACTTCTGATATATAAGATCTAGCTTAGCTTTTTTATGTTTAGGTTTAACTGTGTTGTGACTGTTCTTCATTGCAGCCCTACGTAGGCCCGATGCACCAGATTCCTAACTTGTTTCGGGCCCTGAGGCCTCTGAATCTGATTGCTCCACATCGCTCTCCAGTGGTGAGTTCTGCACCTTCCGGCATTGGTATTTTGCAGCGATACCCTCCGCTACCAATCTACAGCTAAATTAATACTTTTGCCATGCAATTAAGCACTTAATGGAGGGATCTGATCAGGAGCTAGCGAGAGACTCGAATCTAAGCAGCTATCACTCGTGGGGTGGAACCTGAAGTCCCTATGTACATAACTTTAGGAAAAAAATGAAAAGTGAAAAATAATTATTTACAGAATACACAATGCATAACTATGTACAAGTGAAGGTGTCATCAGCAGGCATTGCAAGCAGGTATAAAGGCACAAACCATTAGGCAAGAAAGAGAGATTAACACACGTTAGCACATATACATTGCATACCTGTATTAAAGTAAAGACACTATCAGTAACCACTACTAGCAAACAGGTAAATATGTAGGGAGGGGAGTCTGATGACATGTGAAGGAGCATAGGCAGAATGGAGGGAAAAGAGAGGAACTTGGGAAATGGAAAAGAAAGGAGGGGTAGTGGCTGTCCAAGGCTCTAAGCAGAGATCAATCTGCAGTCTTAGAAGACAACAGTCAACAATCTGCAGACTCAGGGATGAATAATCAACAGCGGAAGCGAGTGCAATTTGCAGCAGAGGCAAAAAAGGTGAGAAGACTGGACTGGAACAAAGGAAGAGAGGTGCAGGACAGGACTGAGGGGGGCAGGAAGTTACAGCCGGCTACTGCTGCAAAGGAGAAGGACTTTCATGTGACAGCTAGCTGCAGATTAGGTCTTAGAAGAGGAGGGAGGGAGGGAGGCTGATCTGAGCACTCAAGGAGCTAGTCTCCAGTGGATAATCTCAGTAAGGCAAGGTGGGGTGAATTTGTGGACAAGTTTGTGCAAGAATCTCAAGGTGGAGAACCTGAATTGCGATTCATAAGGCAACCATCCTAACGATGAGAGGACATCACAGTGGTGGAGGCAGGAGTTGACCCCAAGAGAAAAATTTCCCACCCTGTGGTATGCCTGTGTAAGAAGAGACATAGTAGAAGTATTGGTGGAGAGCAATAAGGGAGCTCCATAAGTAAGGAGGGGAAGAAGTGAAGAGGAGGCGATCTTGAGGCAGGAGGTAGATGTGAGAAATGGGCAGATGCAGTAGAGAATACCAAGTTTCTGATTAGGGTATGGAGACATGGATAGTAAGAGAGAGAGAGGAATCTAAGGTAATACGCAGATATTTGAAGGTATTGACTGCCTCCAGAACATCCCCATTGAGGGAGGTAATACAGAGAGGGGAGATGGAGCGGGAGGAGGGAGATAGATGAGAGAGGAGTATACTTTTTGCCTTTTTTGTATTGAGGACAAGCTGATTGTGCATGAACCATCCCTCGAGGTCTGCAAAGTCACTTGCGAGTTCCATGTTTATCTGAGCAACATCAGGAAAAGAGCAGTAGATGAGAGCATCATCTGCACAGAGATGCACATTAGCCCTTCCACAATTGTTGGGTAGATCATTGATGAAAAGTGAGAACAATAATGGACCCAATATGGAGCCCTGTGGGACCACATATGATATGGGTCTAAATTCTGAGATAGAGCCAGCCCACTATTCTATCCAATTAAAGAAATGTCCTCGCACAGGTTATGTGGGGGAGACAAGCCAGCAACTCCGCACTAGAATGAATTCACACAGACATTCTATTAATCACAAGAAGACTGAGAAACCAGTAGCCCAGCACTTCTCCCAGGGTGGTCACTCAATCTCAGATATGTCTGTGATGGTCTTAAAAGGACATTTCAACAGTACACAACAGAGACGGGCTTCTGAAATTAGAATAATTTTAATTCTCAATATGGTGGCAGATGGATTGAACATTGAAGTTGGTTATATGACACATTATTCCACTTAAACTTACACAGACCTTTACTTTAAAAGATGGACATAAATACTTTAGTTCTTCAGCGGGCCTTTGATTTTGTAAGTTTATGGTTATCTACGTGTTGACTTCTCACCTTAACACTGTGGTGAGTGTGTGTGTGTGTATTGATGTATGTATGTATGTGTGTGTTTGTGTGTGTTTTGCATGTGTTGTGTTTTTGTGTGTTGTGGGCATGGTGTGTGTGTGTTTTGTTTGTGTGTGCGCGCGGTGTGGTATGGTATGTGTGGGTTGTGTTTGTTATATTTGTTGTGTGTTGTGGTTGTGTGGGGTGTGCAGGGGTGTGTGTGTGTGTGGTGTGGTGTATGTACACATGTCTGTGTGGGGGGAGCGTGACATGGGACAATTGTTATGTGGCTAGGACACTGAGTTTTCACATATAGTGTACATTTACTTCCTTCTACTATTTGTCAGTGGTTGGATTACACACTGTCACATTTTTAAATCTGCTCATATTAAGATGCATATCTCATTTACTTGGGGGTTCATAAAAGGTGTAATTCCTTTGGGTAATGATTAATATTGGTGTGAATGATGCTGTATTATGACTCTTGCACATACAGTATATCTCATTCCTACTAGTTACAGTATATTTCCCAAGGAGAGAGAGAGAGGGAGGGAGAGAAAAGGGGGGAAAAAAGGAGGGGCCTGGAGGATTTCATCCTTGGAAGTTTTCATTTAGATTCCTTAGACTGATTCTGTGCATTTTGGTTATACACTGACTCTGTGTTGAAATCTGCACTTATCAGGCTCATAGTCTCATTTTCTTGGGGGTCCTTGACAAGTATTTTTAATTGGCACTTACACTTACAAGTGATAGTATCATGCATCATGTGTGTGTGTGTGTGTGTGTGTGTGTGTGTGTGTGTGTGTGTGTGTATATATATATGTTTACTTTGGGGCTCTTTTTCAACTTGCAGTTATACCTAATTTCGGGATTTTGTCTCTCATTTATCTGTTCTTTAATACACCAGGACACGTGGAATGTAAGTTGTAACCTCATCTTGCATGTATTAGAGAGAATGCTAGCCCAATGTTTTTTTATCACTAGAATGCTTTCTTAGCATACCGAGACATTTTAAAATTTATGTGCGAAGAATTCTCTGGTTGTTGAGAATTCTTGATGACATTTGCCCTTCTTAGGCTCCTCAGTTAAAAGCATGCTGGTGTTAATTAACTTCTCTGATGTAATCTTCTGTTGTGTTTTAAATGTATATGTTAAACCAATGAGAATTATTTCTGTTTTTTCAACATAATCTGGTGTTAATAGTATGGGATTTTCAAAATAACTGCCATAAAGCTTCTGAAGAAGGACCGGGTAGGTTCGAAAGCTAGAGCACTTTATTATTTTCTGTAACATCCATGTTGGTCCAATAAAAGGTATCAAATCATTTGTTTCTGGATCTGCATTCTTATGGGAAATTGCTCCCGGGTACTCTATGTAGTGAGAATGTAGGGCCAGCCGGTCGGCCTCCAGCCACGACTTCTGCCAGCAATGATCCAACCTCCGACCCCTAATCTTCATCACCTTGAGATCCCCATCAAACCAGGGGTATCTCAAGTGGGAGGATCTGGGTCATATACAGACTACTGCAATGGCAACTAGAGCTTCAGTAACTGCCCTATTATAGGAGGCCACAGCCTCTCCAGTGCCAATCGCACATGATGCATCAACCCTAAATAGATCAACTAATGCAATAATCCCTCTGGGTCAACACCATTTAAGGGGCGATAGCTGACCATCTCCACAGGGAAGGGACTTTCCAGGGGAGGGGCCCCAAAGCTGAACTCCATGGTGCAATGTTCAGACCAGATGACCTGACTAGTCTTGAGGTTGTCAATCTCAAGACCCAGTTGGAACACCAGATCAAGTGTGTGGACATGCTGATGGGTAGCCGTAGCAACCACTTGTGACAGGCCCAGAGATTGTATCTACTGGAGGAGGTCATGACCAAAATGCGAGGATTCGTCGTCGACCCAGGTATTGAAGTCCTCCAGGATTAAACACCTGGGGGACTCCAACACCTGGTCGACAACAAAATCCACTACCTCCTGCAGGAATTCCCCTCCAACCCTGCGGGGGGGGTGATTGATGAGGAAAATCCTGCAACCTGCACCTACACCCATAGTATGATAAGTCTTGGTGATGCACTCAAAGGATCGGGCGTTACCAACTGGGTGCATCGAGAAGCCCATACTAGATTGAAAAGTGATATAGCTGTCCCCCCACCCCTGCAATCCTTCCTCAGACAGTGCACCACAGTGCATCCAGTGGGAATGGCGGCCTCAAAAATAGGGCCCACGTCATCAACCAACCAGGTCTCCATGATGCAAGCCAGGTCGACAGAAGAAATCAAGTCTGCAAGAATGGTGGTCTTATTCCCCATTGACCTGGCATTGCAAAGCACTGCCCAAAGAGGATTAGGGGACACAGCCAGTCCTCTAGCTGCCTGCCCACTTGGTCCGGTGGGAACCCTGGGTACGGAGACCAGACACATCGGGCCTCTCACTAGGCTCCGTTTACACCCAGGGCATCTTGTGCACAGGACAACCTCTATGCTGCTCACCACCCCCTCCTCAGCTGCCCTTGGCACCTCTTCTTCCTAACCTGACTTTCTTAAAGCAGTTGAAGCCAGGTAAAGCCACCTTTGGCTGGTTAATGGCTGGCTTCAACCACAACTCCAGTGATGCATAGAATGTCCAGGGACTTCTGAATCACCAAAGCTTCCAGTTCAGCCATTTTTGGACAAAGGCTACAGATATTCATGTGGGCTATCTTTAAGGCTTTTGGAGGGTGCTGTATAGCAGTAATGAGATTCATGTGGCCTGTGGAGGGAGGTTGTGAAGTCAAGATATCATTATGTGACAAAGTAGTGCTAGAGGGCCCAGGATTGAGCTCAGTATCACCTGCACATGCTAATAGAAGGAAAACAAGTAGACAGACAGATAACGAGATACATGGTATCTCTCTAAGTACACCAGGAGTAGAAGGCACAAGTAACAGTTTTTGTAACCAAAGCCCCATGAGTGCGGCCCCATGCCTGGGTATACACAGTACCGATAGGAGCCTGAATGAGTATTCTGGTGAGGTGTGGCTCAGCGGTGGATGGTAGCTATCCCAAGGTGAAGACCCTAGAGAAATAGCAATAAACTGGTCGACCACACAAAGAATGGAGAGGCAGGTCAGTATGACCAGCCAGCAAATGCATCCCATGTTAACAGGACTGAAGTCAAGGACCCCACGAGGAGCAGAGGAGGCAAATAACACAAGCCACTGGGCCAAGTGGGGCTGGGGGATTTACAGCTCCCAGAAAGTAGGGAGAAGGAAAAGTTAACAAGGAGGATCTAACAGTTTTAGTGCACAGGACACAGATATACACAGGAGGGAGTGTGGGCAGGGAAGAATTAAGTGATGCTGTTCAGGTAGTATAAAACAATTGAAAGATGATGGAAAGGATGAAAAGATAAGGTGGAGGAAGTAGAGGTTAGGTCAAAAACTCCAGGAGCACTGGAGCAAGTAGATTGCACTATGGTAGTGCCCAGGATACAATAAAGTGTTGGTAGGAAATTGCAATCGAAGAAGGAACCACAGGGACGTGGGTCCTAGCAGCCAATGATTGAGTTTGGAGAAGTAGGGGAGCAGGTCCTATCAACCGGTAGAGTGGGTTTAGGGGAGTACTCAGTGAGCTGATCTGTTCTAGGGAATACCTCAGTGGCGTATAGCCACAGGTACTAAGCACCACTAGGGCAGATTCGCAGAGTGTGCTGTTATTTTAAGAAAGGGATTGTAGGAGCAGTCAGTATCAGAGGTAGATAGTGCAGATTATTTAAGGAAGGCAGAGTTCCAGAACAGATGGATCAGTTAGCAGTACAGGAAGGGAGAGCTGAATATTTAAGGGAGGATCAGTAAGATAATTGTAGGGGGGGGGACTTAAATAGTACTGCCACTTAAAGGATGGGCCAGCAGCTGATTCAATGATATCAGGGCAGAGTCTTGTGGGGGAGGAAGACTATTTAATAGAGTTCGGGCCAGGGGAGGGTGGCTGGGACAAAAATACATAACTGTAGCAAGTTCAGAAGTTCCAGATTGGGGAAAAAATGGGCAGCGTCTGCTACCTGAATGGCTGTGGTACCAGGCAGCCTTGCCCAGTGGTATGAGCTTCTATCCCCTCTGGGACCAATGGGGGCTTACCAGGAAAGGCACCAAAAATTTTAAGTTAAAAAAGAAAAAAGTGTAGGTTGCAGGCTGAACTCTTGGGCAAGTGGTCCGTACCTTCAGCTGGACTTCTTGCGGGCAGCTGCAGGCTCCTTCCTTGCCTACTCAGAGGGAGATGGGCAGGCTTCAGGACAGTATCCCGGATGGGCTTCCCAGTCACCTGAGGAGAGGGACAAAGAAGGGAATTATTAAAGGTAGCACATTGGGGAGGATTAGCAGAGTGGTATTAAATTTTAACAAAAGAAGGGAGCGGGACTAAAATCGGGAGGGGGGGTCCAGACAGACACAAAGCACCAGCAGGGTCTGAATGTTAAAGGAACAAAAGGGGTCTGAGATCGTGGGGCTGGCAGCAAGGAGGAAAACAGTTCACAGTTTTTCACAATCATAGGACGAATTAGCAGAAGAAAATAGTGTAATTATCCTAAGTCGCCTGCGGCAGTACTCAAGCAGATAGGCAGAAAACTAAATAAAAAAGAAAAATCAACTCAACAATGGCTCAAAGCTGTCACATGGTGTAAATAACCACAGAATAAAATAGATTAAATCCTGGCATTTGGCTCTGGGCAGTGATACATTTCATGACAAAACAGATCGACTGAAGTTATAACAAAGTACAATAAAAATGCAGCTCATAGTAGAAGCAAGAGCTACAGTGCCCAAGGCAACCCAGCAGGAGGCTCAGTAAACTGAACAGTGTCCCCAGGACAGATTCTAACCAAGAGGGGCCAATCGCTGCATGGTGTGTGCAATTCCCAGATGTCTGGACATGGCGATATCATGAGCAATCTTGAGTAACCGCTCACGGTACCCCTGGGGAAAAACAAGCTGCCTGCCCATCACCCCTCCCTCTGTCGTTACATCCTATACACACAACAGTCCATTGTCCCAAAATACCCTGTGTTTCCCGTCACCTCTCTGTGTCCCATCAGATTCTGCAGAAACCCTCAGCCTCTCCAAACTAGGGTCAGTCTTCTGAGCAGCTGCAAAATCCATACATTTTCCCAAGGCATGGAACATGTCCCCTTCAGTTTCTAAACTAGGGTGAGTAGCTCTAGCATCAGGGCATTCAGGGTCACTGCCATCCCTAACTGTTTGACCACTGGTTACCCCTCATACCTTAGAGTAACCTTCTGTAGCTGTTTTGTGAACTGCTACTTAGTGACGTCCTACCCCCCTTTCACTAGTCTCCATGCCAGGAGACACAGGCTAGGGAACCAGCCTCCCATTGTTTTCCACATGGGCTTCTATGGGGTCAAGGGATTACAGTCTTCCTTTGTCATCTGACTGCGGAAAACCCCACACACACACACACCCTTCTGGAGATTGTTTCCTATTATCACATTGAGAGCGAGATTGTCTACAGCTGCCACCTTTTGTACCCTCTCTCCTATCTCACTCCAGCCCTGGAGAACGCTAGCAAGTGATAGAGTTTTCTCCTCCTTAGTGAAGCCCCTTGCTGTTATGAACTGATTAAGTATAAGCTGTTCAGGCTAAACCAAAACCCCTTTTACTAAAGTAAGAGATGCCCCCATGTCCTTTAACCGATGGGTTTGCACCCCATTCACAGTAACTGGGTGTATGTGCTCCCTCATGTTTATAGGCATGCTTTCAGGGATACACAGTGCACTCTACTCTGTTTGAGGACCACTTTATCCGCTCCTTGCCTTTTTAGGACACTATCTTGCAAGATGCCCTGGCTGTCTGCAAATCCAACAATCATTATTTCTTTTGTCTGAAAAATCTATTTTTTGTAACCTGAGGCTTCCCCCTTTCTGTGGATGCAGCGAGGGTTTTAGCTGCCCTGAAGGCGCACTTTTCCCCTTCTACCCTGCCACACCTGCCCCACTCGCTTTCAGAGCAGGCCTGTTCCTGGCATAGCAGTCCAAGAGCTCAGCAGCCTGCTGTGCTGTTTTTGGGTCTCTGTCCTCCAACCAGGTTTTTAGCTCTGTTGGGCAAGCCCAAAAGAATTCCTCTGAAAGTCAACCTTCTCAATTTTCTCTAAAGAGTTTGCTTCCACTCCCTTCCACCAATATTTCAAAAACTGACATTGCTTTGTGGTGAGTTCCTCGTAGATCATGTCACGGCTTCTTTGAAGTTTACGGAATTTAACCTTGTATGCTTCAGAAGTTAACTCATGCTTTTTAAGCAATGCAGCTTTATGTTTCTCATAATCACTACTGTCCTGATTGCCCATTTGACCCAATGCTTGACAACCTTTTCGAGTAAGTAGCATGGATAGCTGTTGGCTCCAGGACTCCCTGGGTATTTTTGCTTGAATACAGACCTTTCAAGTGAATTCAAAAATGCATCCATTCCTCCCCTCTTTAAATTCAGTTAATAATTTAGAATTTAACTTGTACCCCAGTCCTGGAGGTCCAGGTTCACCTCTGCCACTTACCTCCTCTGGCGCTGGTTGTTGGATGTTTAGTTTTGCCAGTTTGAACTCCCTCTAGCACCCTTTTTCCACTCTCTTGGCCTCTTTCTGAAGCTGTTTTTCACTTTCCTCAGCCTCGCTCCAGTGCGAGTTTTCTTTTTCCTGCATCTCCAGCTCAAACCTCCTCTATTCAAGCTGCTGGGCTTCAAACCTTTTCTGTTCGAATTCCAACCCCATTCTCCTCTACTCTAGCTGCAGCCTGATCCCTTCTGGCTCCTGCATGGTGGTGACCTTCCCCTGCTACTGTGACTCTGGGTTCTCTCTGGTTTCGCTGTCCTCCTCCCTGGGACTGGACACTGCAACATCCCTTAGCACCTCCACGCCCAAGGTCTGGTCCCCTCCATTCACCTGCTGTGACTCGAGGTCCTGGCAGCTGCTAGCTCATTGACTGTCACAAGAGTCTTCACACGGTACTTTTTGGTTCGCCCCTCGTACTGGACTTCTCTCCTGGCACAACTGCTTTAGGTATTCTGAGATGTATTCACTGTAGAATCTACCCCTTTCAATTTGGTTGTGATTGGTAACCCTTTTAAGCACATCACAGTTGTCACAGATTATTAATAAAACCTGCTACAGTCACACATACAATATAAAAACTCTCTTCTTTAGGAAACAAAGTTTTGCTAAAAATATTTAAATAAATGCAGTACAACAGAAAGAGAACATATATTAATTTGGGTTATAGTATGATAAGTCTTGGAAAGTATACAGTTTAAACTCCTTAAAATTGGTTTAACTACTTCTCTACCTTAAAGATGAGAATGTTCAAAGTCCTTTTTCTGTGCAGCAGCTTGGCAGTGTTCTGTTTTGCTCAGGAGAATGTCCAAAACCAGAATGGCAAATGTGCTGTGTGTTGGAGAGCTTTCTGAAATTTGCAGTGTCATCAGATTTCCATTCTTAAGGAAGCCAGTGTATTTTCTCAACAGTGACCCATAGCATGGTTTATGACAGTTCAGAATTAGTCTCCTTGAATTCTTTAAGTTTTTACAATATCACTCTGGAAGTGACTTTTACACAGTATTGTTGGAAGGATGTGTGCCTCTTTATAGTACCTCACACAGGACTGTTAGGAAGGTATTTCCTGGCAAAAACATTCCAGGGCCTCATAATATATGATATGCTATCATAGTTCCTGAGATCAAAGCACTCTGCTTCTGTAGAGCAAGTTTATATCAGGTAAGTGGCTTTTGGCACATCTCTGTTAAACAAAAAAAAAAGCTGAGAATGAAATCTCCCTGGCAACCAAGAGGCATTCGGTCAAAATGTAAAACTCTGAAAAAAAAATCTAGGCTTTTCCCTATGCCTTGAATTAATACTGGCATGGACATACACAGAAATCACATAATGCAATACAATATATAACATAAATACTGTATATGTTGCAAATAATGATTGCCAGATGGCTAGCTTGCAACAATAAGAGCCTGGGCTTACCTGGGTGTTGAAGCTGGTTTCATGAGTTCTGCTGCTGTGCCTCTCCTCCACTCCCCAACTCAAGACTGCCCTCCTTTTCCATGGTTCTATATAGTGTTCTGGTGTGTAGTGTGTGACAGTCCTGAAGTTCATTCCTGTTCTGCAGTGTGGGCTCTGTTTCACCCCATTTTTTATTTTTATTTAAAAGAAAATTGTTCTGTCGGGTAACGTGACTGAGCGTCGGCTCTCTCGAGGCCCCAAATCTGCCGTGTTGCATGTGGTTCCACCTCCCTGCCTGCAAGTCCCTCCCACTACTATATACCTCCCAGCCTCCTGGTAGCAGCCTTTTCACCCTGGGCCAGGGCCGTGTGTCGGTGGCAGCACAGGATCCAATGAGCTGACCACCAGAAGTTCTGTTTGAAAAAAAAAATAAGGTTTAAAGGCACCAGTAGGGCACGAAGGGAATTGGCTGCAAGCCGAGGAGGTGGGACAGAGGGACGACTCTAAATAAATAAATATTCAGTGGGCGTAGTGATGCCCAAAGGAGGCATTTAGTTAAAAGGAGCCCTTAGTGGGAAATAAATATTCATAAGGAGAGCTCCATAAGCAGAGCTAAGAAGGGGTCCAGCTGAGGAAGGCCTAGTGCATTAAAAGGGGCCCAGAGGAGGAAGGCCCAGTAAATTAAATGGGGCACAGAGGAGGAAGGCCTAGGGTATTAAAAGGGGCTCAACTAGGAAAGGCCCAGTGTATTAAAAGGGGCCTAGTTAGGGAAGGCCCAGTAATCTGAAAGCTAAGAAAGGCCCAGTGTGTTAAAGGGGCCCTAGCACAGTGAGGCCCAGAACCTAAAATGGGGGCCCAGCAAGTGAAAACCCCATAACTTAAAGGGGCCTTACAAGGAAGAAACTCTGTAGTTTAAAGGGGCATGTCAGGAGACCCCGCACCCCTGGTGTGTCAGTGATTTGGGCATTGTATGTACTGTGCTTGATGATGAAAAGTACTTGAACGTGTACCACAACTGTATTATGTTGCCTGAAAACTGCTGAAACTGTGCAGTTGTCCTGCATCTGCTTCTTTGCCTCGGGAACTATGCAATTGCCCCACAGCTGTTTGCTTGCTCCTGGAACTGTGCATTTGCCCCACAGTCATGTGTTTGCCCCTTGAACTGTGCAGTTGCTCCTGGAACTATGCAGTTTCCTCTGTAATGGCGCAGTTGCCTGTGAAACTGTGCATTTGCCCCAAAGTCACCCTGTTGCTTTTGGAACTGTGCAGTTGCTTCCAAAACTGGTTAATTGTCCTTGGAACTGTGTAATGGCCCCAGGTTGCAGTTTCACCATAGTGTGTCAGCATCTTGTCCTAAGTGTATTCCTGAATCAGTCTTCCGCAACCTTTGAAGGGTGTTCAGCAAGTGTATTCCGGAATCTGTCTTCAGCAGCGTTTGAAAGGCATTCAGCAAGGTCATTCCAGAATCAGTCTTTAGCAGCGTTAGAAGGGTGTCCAGCAAATTAATTCCAAAATCAGTCTGTAGCAGGATCTTCCAAAGGTCCTCATCCACAGCCGTACTCCTGCAGCGTGACTCTGTTTTCTTGGTTTGGTACGATATAAGTAGGCTTGTGCCCATCTAAAATGTCTCCCATGACATCATGGGTGTATCAGTTGTCTCTATGGTTCCATTCCATTCCAGTTTGTTGTTTTCTGCTAGCAACAGTTTATGCCCTGGCCCTGTGCAAATCCAGTCTGGCTTCTGAAGAAATTCTCATCCTGGTTCATAGTTTATGTAGGTTCCTGCCAACGTTTCCTGCATTTTGTATCATGTCCCTGCAGTCCGTAAGAGGGCTGTAGTTGAGCAGTCTCCTGCATCTGGTTTTGTGTCTTGGCAGTCCACAAGAGCTATGTGGCAGGGTGGTTTCTACATCTAGCATGTTCCAGTAGTCCACAAGAGGACTGTGGCTGGATCCTTCATGCTTGTTCTTCATTTCTGGCAGCCCACAAGTGAGTTTTGTGATGAAGAATTCTTGCATTCATCCTTCATTTCCAGCTGCCCACTAGCAGGTTTTGTTCCTTTTTTCCAGCAACCCTGGAGATGGGGTGAATCTGATGGACTCATATCCTGTTTAAAAAGCCTTACCACACCTGTTTAGCACTACAGAAATTTTCATAGCCATGTCAGCTGGTGAGCCTGCTTGTTTCCCTTTCAGGATCTTCCTTGTTTCTCTTTCCATTCTGCAACCGATTGACCATCACATGTACAGAGACTTTAATAGTTGCACACTAATTGCAAATTGAATAATTTTAGAGTCTCGCTATTGCATTCAGTAACACTTCTCAGGTCTGGAATACTGTACTCCCAAGGGGTAGTCACTTGGGTAGAGGTACACCTCGGGGTCAGGGCAGAGTAACCTGAATAGTAATTAGCGTCTTCCTCTTATAGGAAATGGTAGAGTGATGTGTATTATATTGTAATGTATCATATTACATTACCTTACCTTACATTACATTGTATTATACTGTGTAGAATGACAGTACGGTTAGTGTGGAAGCTCATATGGCACTTGAAGTACGGTACTCTTACAGTGATAGAGGCTCTTACAGCTCTTGCATCACTGTATCTTTACAGTTTAGAGTCTTCCTCTTATAGGAATTTCAGAGTGCTTAGTCCACCCCTTCTGCCCTGTGGCCATGTCTTCTTTTACATGATTATAAAATAAATACAGAAAAGTATCTGAACCTCATTCACGACTTTCGTGCCTCTTTGTCAGGTGATACCATGATCCATCCAACTTCCTTAGAACCTGAAGTGTCCTCCCTCCATTCCACCTGCTGGGAGCGACACTGGTATTGGTAATTAGTGGGAAATTTACCTGGGTCATCCTAACACAACTGCTCTTGTCACCTTTTTATTATAATTGGAGTACAGCACACCACTAGACCATCACAGAGTAAAGATATTTGGCACAGTGGGCAGGGTGTAGAGTGTGTTCTCCAAAGAGCCCAAAGCCAGACAATGAATAGAGTTCATTTACCATTTGGAATCCAGAAGTAGTAGTGAGATGGACGGAGGACTAGGAAAAGGTCCAGAGCAGATATAGTCTTCCACGTTGACCATGCCTTACTACTTTGGAGTGCCATGGCTCCCGTGCTACACAGGAGAGGTAGGTGGCAGAAACTCTAGCAGTCTAGGAGAGGTCCAAGCTAAAATGCAGTCAATGTTCTGGTTTTATCAAGTACCAGCACACCAAAGAGTAGAAATTCTGCTAGGACAGTTGAAGGGAGCTGCCCACCGAGAAGTGCAGTCATGGCCTGAGAGAGAAGGTGACTACAGACCAGATTTTCCACAGGTTACAAGACACATTCGATACCAGCACTGTGTCTGAACTAAAGATGAAGTTTCTCTATAGGCCTCAGGAGACGTTGACGGCATATGCCTTAAGCCTGTAGGAGGCATTCCAAGCCATAGGGAGGGTGGATCCTAGAGAAGTGTGAGACCCTGGTAGGACTCTCACAGAGAAGTTCATTGATGGAGTTCACAGTGACGCTTCAAGGAGGGAACTGCGACTGCTCCGTCTGCAGGATCCTGACACTTCCTTTTTGGAGTTCAAGGAAAAAGCAATATGCATCCTAGACCCTAGCTGACCAGGAGAAGAGGCTACCATGTCTCAGTGACAGTTGATATTTGTCAGCAGGAGTACTCCACTAGAGGATGGAGACAAGAAGATCGATGGTTGCCAGGGCCATGTCCAGAGAGATGGTTTGCACCAAGAAATTTCACCAGTTATTCCACAAATGCAGATGAGGCTTGTGCCCCGATGGCACAGACGCAGGCCCTGCCTCACTGAACCAGCCCAGGGTCTGGGGCCAGATGGACTGAACAGATAGTGTCTCTCACCCACAAGGTCATGGAAGTGTGTCAGGAGGTGCAAGACTTCAAGAAACGTTGGAGACAGGGATCCATCAGTGATCAACTGGAAGGAGATTAGAGATCTGGAGAGATGGCGTTCCATCTAAGAAGAGAAGAAGGCTGAAGCCTAACTGACTTTTGATGGCCAGGGAAGGCCCGTTTGTTGATGGTGCTGAACTGCAGGACACATCAAAGTAAGATGTGGACAGGCTACTACCAATGCAGTTATTTTAAATCGAGAGTCCCTGGGAATGTGGGCTGATTCTCAGGGCAGTGGATCAGGTCCAGCCTCAGTAAAAGACAAATCCTTTTTTGTGGGAAGGTGCCCAACAGTAACTGTACAAGTGAATGGATACAACCTTCCAGCATTACTTGACACAAGTTCTCAAGTGGTCACGGTACAAAGGAAATACTTTCATCAGCATTGGTCCCTGCAAGACTTATAACCCCCACCTCAGTCCTGGATCAGACTAATTGTCAGTAATGGGACTGTGGTTCTGTACCTTGGATACACTGAAGCCAACATCCAGTTGGGAAACTGCACCCAACCTTACCAAGGTATCATAGTCAGTGATGCCCACAGCAACGAGTTGCCTCCACTCATCCTGGGGATGGACGTCCTACGACATTGTTTCAAATAACTAGTTCACATCTTGCACCAGTATGCCGAACAGCTACCAGCAGTGTATAAACAAGTGTTACCACTGGCCATCCACTTGCTAGTGTCATCAGTGCTTCACCAATACAGATGGAGAAATAGGGAAGGTGAGAGTGACATGCTGCTGCCCCACTATGCTGAATCCAGGGACTGAAACCTCATTGTGGTGTAAGGCCAAAGCGGGACTGAGAGCACAATATTACAATACTTGGGTGGAACCGTATCCCATTGCAAAAGAAGAACCAGTCTATGTCACTTGCAGCATTTCTGCAGTCAGCAAGGGATGGATCCCTATCAGAGTCCTCAACTACAGGAAACATGCAGTTCAGCTTCATAAGAAACAACCCATTGCCAAGTTGCATGCTGTCAGTATTCAAGATGTTGTAGAATCAGAGAGCCAAACCAATCTGCTGGCCTGTCAACAAACAATAAACATCGGAACAAGAAAGGGAATTAGAGAGTAGAGATCTGCCTGAATGGCTAAAGGAAATGAACAACGGCACTTCTGAAATGACAGAAGCCTAGAGGGGAAGATTTCTGAAGAGCACCAGTTTGATATAAAGAAGCCTTTAGCAAGTATCCATTGGACTTCAGACTGGCAAAAGGGGTTCAACACTACATCCCCACTAATCTGCATTCCCCCATCTGAGGTAGGTTCTGACCTATCCCTCCAGCCATGTACCAGCCAGTGAGGGGCATGCTGTGAGAGATGAAGGAAGCAAATGTAATCTGAGAAAGCCACAGTCTGTGGGCCGCACTGATGCTGTTGGTGAAAAAGAAGGATGGCAAAATCTAATTTTGTGTCAATTATCGGAAGCTCAACAACATACTGTATCTCACAAAGATGCATACCTTCTGCCCGGAAATGAAGATTCACTAACTGCATTGCAATCCACAGCTGTATTCCCTACCTTGGATCAGACCAGTGGATACTGGCAAATGCCAATCATACCCACAGACAGAGAGATGACAGCCTTTATTACTTCTGTGGGACTGTTCAAATTCACCTGTGTGCCCTTCAGGTTGTTCAATGCCCCTGGCACATTCCAGCGACTCGTAGAACATTGTCTGGGAAGCCATAACTTTGAAATACTGCTCCTGTACCTAGATGACATTATTAGGATCCCTCCTAAGAGTTACATATTGGAAACTAGTTAAGTCCAACCTTCCACAGTGCTGTAATTCTATAAGTCACCCAAACACGGTTACTTTAGGTCCCAGATTTCTTTAGCTTTCAGATATCTCATTTTAAAGTTATAGTTCATAGCAGTTATAGATTTTAGTTAAGAAAACTGTGTCGGCACTTTTAAAGCTTATATAGAAGTAGTGTTAAGAAAGCTGTTAGCCCGCTTGAAAAGTTAAGAATTTAGAGATGTTCACATCTAGTTAATGCTATGTTAAGTTATTTAAAATGTAATAGGTAGTATAAAAAGAAAATTAGGGGATACATGGGGGCATGTATTGTTTGGCAGGTCTGAATCTGTAGTGCCCTAAAGTGGGGGCACCATAGAGTGCTGTAAATAAATAAATTACCCTAGGTCAGAGTGGGAAGGATCAAGAGTAATATGGGGGGGGGTCCCCTCCATTAGTGTGTGTTCCCCTCCCTGTCTCACCTGGCAGAGCAGGCTGTGTAAAAAAGTAAACAGTTTTCCCCCTCTGTTGCCTTCTCCATTCTACAGAATACCCCTCGAGCAGGCAGCACATGCCAAGGCACCCATACCATGGGACTTCTGTCCTTGCCCAGTACATGTTGCATGTGTTCAAAATGGATCCAGTGCTGTCAAGCACAGGCTCGGGGATCAGGAATCTGTGAGTTTTAAAAAGGAAAGTGGTTTGTTGAGAGACATCATTGCTGGCAGTGAGCAGGGCATGAGCAGGACCAAGAGAGTGATGAGAACCTGGGCTTACCTGGGTGTTAAAACTAATTTCATCTGCCCTGCTGCAGTGCCTGTACTCCGCTCCCCAGCTGAAGACTGCCCTCCTGTTCCGTGGTCCTATGAGGTGTTCTAGAGGGTGGTGTGTTGTGGTCCCAAAGACCATTCCCATTCTGCGATGTGGGCTCTATTTCACCCCATTTTTTATTTTTATTTAGAAGAAAATCATTCCCCCATCTGGTGGTGTGACCAAGCGTTGGCCCTCTTGATGCCCCCAGTCGTTTGCCATGTTGCCTGCAGTTCCATCTCCCCGCCTACAAATTCCATCCCTTGCCACATACCTTCCAGTCACCTGGAAGCAACTTCTTCACCCCAGGCTGAGGCAGTGAGTCAGTGGCAACACCAGATCCAACTAGCTGACCACCTAAAGCTTTGTTTAAAAAAAAAAAAGTTTAAAAGTAGCAGTTGGACATAAAGGGAATCAACTGAAATCTGGGGGTGGGGGGTGGGCCAGAGGGCTGAATCTAAATAAATAAATATTCAGTGGGCACTTTGACACCCAGAGGAGGCACTTAGTTTAAAGGAACCCTTGGTGGGAAATAAATATTCATAAGGAGAGTTCCTTAGGTGGATGTAGGAAGGGTCCAGCTGAGGTAGGCCAGTGTGTTAAAAGGGGCCCAGATGGGGAGTTCCAGTGTATTAAAAGGGGCCCATCTAGGAGCTGGCCCAATGGCGCTGAGGGTTGAGGCACTGGATGCCACATCTCGCGCCATGCCAGTGACCCAGGTTCAGAAATGAGCCAGGGTCTTCAGGGGTTGGTAGGGGAGAGAGAAGATCAAGCATCCAGAGGACAGCTCTTCTATCTCTGGGGAGGGATCCAGGGCATGCCCGGCACTACAGTGCCCCCCAGTGGAAACCGGAGGCACTGCACCTACTTAGGGCATCAGTAGTGGGGACGGAGCTGCAGTGGACATCATTAGATGTCATTACACATTCAAGCTCAAAGGAGGAGGTGGGATGAGGAGAAAAGCAAGGGAGAAAGAAAACTCTACCAACCGGATGAGGCGAAGGCAAACTCTGGGAGCCAAGGCGCCACATGCCCAGTGCCGGCCGCAACCCCGACTTTACCCTCTTGGGACTCCCAGCCTCTCCAAGGGCACAGGAGAGCTGGGAGCCCTGATACTGATACAGTTGTCGGGACTTGCAATTCAGGCGGGTGGTTAGAAGCTGCAGACTGAGAAAGGGAACCTGAGAGATGACCCAGAAGGTAGGAGATAAAGAGTATAAAAAAAGGGGGGAGGCCAGTTAGGAAAGGTCCAGTGTATTAAAAGGGACCCAGCTATGGAAGGCTCAGTAATCTGAAAGCTAAGAAAGGCCCAGTGTATTAAAAGGGGCCTAGCACAGGGAGGCCCAGAGCCTATAAAGGAGACCCAGCAAGTGAAAATCCCATAACTTAAAGGTGCCCTACAAGGAAGAAACTCTGTTGTTTGGAGGGACACCTCAGGACACCCAGCACCCCTGATGTTCCAGTAATTTGGGCATTGTATGAACTGTGCTTGATCTTAGAGAATACTTGAATTTGTACCCAAACTATATTATGCTGCCTGAAAATTGCTGGAACTGTGCAATTGACCTGCAGCTGTCTGTCTGTCCCTGGAACTGTGCAATTGCCCCACAGTCATTTGTTTGCCTCTGGAACTGTACAGTTGCCCCACAGTTATTTGTTTGCTCCTGGAACTGTACAATTTCCCCTGTAATGGTGCAATTGCCCTGTGGCCGTTTATTTGCCCCCAAAACTGTGCAGTGGCCCCAAAGTCACCCTGTTGCTCTTAGAACTGTGCAGTTGCCTCCAAAACTTGTCAGTTATCCTTGGAACTGTGTAATTGCCCCAGGTTGCAGTTACACCATAGTGTGTCAGCATCTTGTCCTAAGTGTATGTCTGACTCAGTCTTTCACAACCTTCGAAGGGCGTTCAGCAAGTCAGTGCATTCCTGAATCAGCTTCAGCAGCCTTTGAATGGCATTCAGCAAGTGCATTCCTGAATCAGTCTTTAGCAGCCTTAGAAGGGCGTTCAGAAAGTGTATTCCTGAATCAGTCTTCAGCAGCCTTCAAAGGGTGTTCCTGAATCAATTTTTAGCAGCCTTAGAAGGGTATCCAGCAAGTGAATTCCAAAATCAGTCTGCAGCAGGATCGTCCGAAGGTTCTCATCCATGGCCAAACCCTATAACATCACTCAGTGTAAATATAAATAACAGCACTCCAGGCATAGCATCAGAGTCAAAAAAATCTCTTTAAATTTATTTATTTTAAATATATTATTCCATGAAAAAAAAGCAGTGTTCATTGACACATAGTTTGGACAACAAAATGTGGGTTCACATACAGTACCACTAAGAGTGCAGCCCCCCAGTGCTTCGAGTTCCCAAAATCCTCTTCATCAGTCTCTCAGTTTACTGGGTTTGGTAAGGCATAAGTAGACTTGTGCCCATCTAGAATGTCTCCCATAACATTGTGGGTGTATCAATTGTCTCTATGGTTCTATCCTAATCACTTTTGACATTTTCTGCATGTAACAGTTTATGGCCTGGCCCTGTACAAATGTAGTCATCCATTTTTTTTTCCTTTCTTCATCTCAGCTTCTTCAAGATATTCTGTGTCTGGTCCCCAAACCATTGTTTGTTGTTATATATTTATCCTTATCTCATCCGGCTTTGGCGCCCAGAACTCCACCACTCACTTGGTGTCTGAATAGATTCTCATCTTGATTCCTAGTTTGCTGCCAACATTTCCTGCATCTGGTATCATGACCCAACAGTCCACAAGAGGGCTGTGGCTTGGCAGTCTCCTGCTTCTGGTATCATGTCCTGGCAGTCCAAAACAGGGCTGTGTCAGGATAGTCTCCTGCATCTGGTATTGTTTCCTGGCAGTCCACAAGAGGGCTGTGGCAGGACGGCTTCTGCATCTGTCATCTGATCTCGGCTGTCCATCAGAGGACTGTGGCCAGATCCTATGTGCTTGTTCTTCATATCCAGTGGCCCACCAGCGGTTTTGGGCCAAAAGAGTTCTTGTATGTGTTCCTTCTTTCCAGCAATCATGGAGAGGGAGTGTTGCTGATTGACCCATGACCTGTTTAAAATGCCTCTCAGCATCCCTTTAGCCCTACAGAACTTTCCATAGCCACGCTGGTGGCAAGCCTTCTGGTTTCTTTCAGGATCTTCCTTGTTTCTCTTTCAATTCTACAACCAGTCGACAATCACATCGACAGAGACTTTTGATAGCTGTGCATGAATTGCAAATTGTATCATTTTAGAGTCTTGCTATAGCATCCAGTAACAGTTCTCAGGCCTGGAGTACTGCAGGGGGGTAGTCAGTTAGGTAGAGGTGCACCTCAGGGTCAAGGCAGAGTGACCTGAGTAGTAATTAGAGTCTTCCTCTTGTAAGCAATGGTAGAGTGACCTGTAAAGGAATTCCACTACTTTTACAGTGTAGAAGCTTATATAGCTGTTAAAGTACAGCGTGGTACTCTTACAGTGATCGAGGCTGTTACAGTTCTACCATCACCATACCTTTACAGTTTAGAGTCTTCCTCTTATAGGAATTTTAGAGTGCTTAGTCTACCCCTTCTTCCCTGTGACCGTATCTTCCTTTCTCTGATTATAAAATAAATACGAAAACGTGTCTGAACCTCATTCATGACTCCTGCATCTCTTTGTCAGGTGATACTATCCACCTTCCTTAGAACCTAAAGTGTCCTCCCACCATTCCACTTGCTGTTAGCGACACTGGTGTTGGTAATTAGTGGGCAGTTTACCCGGGTCATCATAACACGTCTGCTCTTGTCACCTTTTACTGTAGTTGGACTACAGCACACCACTAGAGCACCACACAATCACTTACACTATTATTGGACTATCTAAACATTATCAAAACCCTACAGTAGGTGGGTATAAAATCAGTGATGATGAAACGGAGGTCCTCCAAGTTAGTTTTGCAGTAATGCTCTGTTGAAAAAAGGTGGCCCTGTTTTTAAATATCTGGAGGTTCAGATAGGGCTCCATTTAACCCAGCTATATGTTTTAAATTATGAGCCCTCAGAACAAGGTATCAAAGATGTTCTCCAGTGCTGGAGCCTTATGCTAGTGTCATTCATTAACAGAGTTGACTCCATAACAATTAATGTGTTACACCGTTTCCTTTATTTTTCCCAAACCTTCCCAATATTACTTCATCACAGTGTTTGCCAGAAATGGAACAAGTTAATAAGGGAATACACAATGGGCACAGTGTGATATGGAAAATATTTTCACTTCTTAAGAGTGACCTCTGGATATTAATAAGTGGCAAAGCCATGAATGAGTATCCAGAGGTCACTGTGCAGGAGTGAAAATATTTTCAATATTACACGAGTGCACATCATGTATCCGTTTTATACAATACGGGCGTAATAACTGGAGATAACACCAGTTGTCAAACTATGGTAATGTCAGCAGAGTGTGATATCTCATAGTGGTGGTTTTATGCTGAAATAAAGAATGGCACATCATCTCGACCCTATTGTATAATCTCTATGTAACCCCCCTGCAAATGGGGGTTCCCAAAAGACTTCCAGGAGCTTGCTTGAATGCTCCAAGCCTGAATGGTGTTTGGCATTTAAGCCATTTATCAGTGAGTGTTTTAGAGCCTCTGGTACTGTCTTTTAAGAGCTGTCTGCTTGCAGACATAATTAGTTTGTATGGGGGGACTGTGTGCTCTCTGAGTACCACTCGAGCTGCTGCCAATTCACTTCATTTTTGCAGTCACTAGGAGTGCAAAGGGAACCTATCTGAAAGATGTAACTGTTTGCCAGAAATTATTTAGAGTAATAATGAAATTACAGTTTGTCTAACCTGCTTTTTGCAGTCAGAACTGTGTCTGCTAGTTCCCCATTCTAGTTTTGAACTGCTGAACTGGACCAATCAGTGTGGGGTAAGCTAGCTCTAAAATGGTGCCTTGGACGAATCAGAACTTGGACTCATAATCTGAGCCAGCCACAAGAGGATTGTATGGGCAGTGACTCTGGGAGATGTAGTTTAGACTTCAGTGCCTTTTGGACCAACAGCAGCAGTCTATTGTGAGTGACAGCCAATCCAGTCAAGAACTGGGAGGAACTCAAAGGAAGTGCCGGTTTTGTCAGGTTGAGTTTCAGTTGAGCTTTGGCAGTGAAGAAGGAAGGAGCCCTGTGCTTTTTCAGTGTGCAGTTTTAGTCAAAACGTGTGTAAGGCCCAGAGTTCCGGGTCTGCAGCTTGTGTAACAGCTTGTTAGGGACTGAATCCGTCCTGTGAAAAGAATCAAAGGATCTCTGAAGAGTAGAAACCAGGCTCACCCTGTAGAAGACTGGAAGAATTGCTGAAAATTGCACTCGGTCTGTCAGGAACTGAATCTGCTGTGTGTTCTCCTGGTATTGTGCAGTAATTGCGATCGGGATACAGATGCAGCCTGCCTGGTATAGTGCTTTCTTTATATGGATGTGTGAAGAGGTTTGTGTACCTCAAGTGAGTCCTGCTGACATTGAAGGACCCTATCTTATTTGGAGGTCGGAGTACTAATTCAGGGTCGCTCCCTGTTGGATTGCCACATTAAATCCAAAATGGAATTACTGTACTGCTGACTGTTTAATTCTCCTTTTCTCTGTGTGAAAGGGCCCTACCAGCTGCCACTGTTTGGACTAGCCACTAGGGCTTGGGTACCCAGGGACAGTAACTGATAGGGATAGGCCTGTGCACAGAGCCATAGGTAGATTATTAGAGTGATAAGCTAATTAACCTGATTTCCCTGTCCTTGTTATATCCCCCTAAATAAATCAGAGCTGCTTGTTTCAGCAAAGTTATACTGCCTGAGGTATTTGCCATGTTAAAGTACTGTACTGTGATTGTTGCACTGTATCTCATTTCACAGGAGGTCCCAGTGCCGAACCAGACCTGGGGTAAGTGTATACTGTGAAGGTAATTCTGATATATTGTGTGGGCCACTAGTGGGAAGAAAGGGGTTGCAGTGTCCCAGAGGGCTGTGACCAAGTTAGTTTAACTATTGCAAACCCTGACCTCTGGGTGGAGGCACCCGCCATTGGATCCAGGCCCCTCAACCTGTTAGTGGCAAATCAGGCAGGGGTAGTAGCCCCTGGGATAGCGCCATCTAGGGGTTACATCTAGATATCTCTTCGGGTAGGGCATCATCCCAGAACAGCATTTAAAAATTGCAGTTCCCAAAACTTAAGGGAAGATTGTTCCTTCAAGGTTTACTTCTCTGCATCCAATCCGCAGTGCTTCAGCATATGTTCACCTAGCTGAGCCGCACACCATGGACACACTGGGTGGACTTTATTTTGATTGACTTATTTTTATTGTATTGTTTGGTAACTGGGTAAGGCCCACTAGGCACACGTGCCTGTTTTTAGGGGCAACCCAGTAGCACTGAGGTGGTTAAGTGACTTGGTCAGAGTTGCCCAGCATGCAAGTAGAGGTTGTGAAAAATCCAACCCCAGTTTTCTGGATATACCAAGCTCATTCATAGCTCATTACTCTAACCTCTAGGCTATACTGCTAGCCCAGAACTTAGAAGTGTCTTCCCTGTTAGTCCCTACTATCCAGACCCTCTTCATGTTTAAGGGCATCAGAACATGGGGTCCCCTCCCAACAGGCCTGTTAAAGGCCTGGCAGGCAGTATTAGCCGAGATTCAGAATTGCCCTGGCACCCTCTGGTTAAGGATCCTAGCTTTTGACCTGGCATTCCTCCCTGCCGGTATGGATCACACCTTTCAGACCTGGTTCAGAAGAGACTTGGGAGATGTTTTCTCTTTTTATGCGAATGGAGTACAGTACTTAAATCCTTTGATCAACTGCAAATGTAATACCACCTTGTACCAGTGGAACAGTATAAATATTCCTAAATACGTCACCTACTACAGTCCATTATTGGATTTAGGGTGGATGATTCTGAATTACTATGAAAAATTCATTTTGTCTCAGAGGTTTTGGGGGGGCAGTGGCCACCCCACCTCATTTTGCTGTGTTATAAAGCACTGTTGGAGGGCTCCAGTACTTTCACTGAGGAAATAAAAACCACAAGGGAAGCAGGAATGTCGATATTAATCACACAAGAGGAGTGGGCCTCAATATTTATTTATTTATTTATGACTTTGATAACTGGGTAAAGTACACTGATCCCAGGGACCGTTTTCGGGCACGACCCGGGCCATGGCAGTGCTACAGGAGGCAATGATAAACAGAATTCAAAGTACAATAGTGCATAGTGGACAAGTAAAACACAAGGAGCCAGAGCAATGAAGCGAGGACAAAACAGTAGGCCTTGGTAACATAAGGTACAGAGTGTTAAACTCCGAGGCAGAAATTAAACAAAATATATTGAATAAATACAAAATACAGAAATGTGAAGTATAATATTGCATTGAGGACAAGTCATATGTAATGGAGCAAGAGCAAAGCAATCGAGTACAAAACAGTAGGCTTAAGCAACATTAGGTACAGTGTTAAAATCTGAGGCAGATTACAGGGTACTGAGAGGCGGCTGAGGAAACAGGGTTAAGGATTATACCATCTGTCAAGGAAGTCTGAAACTATCTGGAGAAACACCGGCAGCTAGACTCAGCTAGGAGCCTGTCTTTGAGGCAGGATTTGAATAGACAATGGGTAGCCAGGGAGCGAAACCTGGCTGGTAGTTTGTTCCATAGTGTGGGGGCAGCAGCGGATAGGGCTCTCTCACCCATGTTGGTGGATATCTTGGAAATGCTGAGGGGGGTAGAGTTTGAGCGTAGGCAGTGGTGTGAGGCTCTAACCTTGAATAGGGCTGCAAGAGGGGACTCTTGGCCAGTGTGGATGGCAGTATCGACCAAACAGCAAGGGGTGAAGTCAAAGCGGCCTTGGAGTGGGAGCCACCCAAATGCCTGATAAAGGACACAGTGATGGATGGAATAAGGGGCCAGTAAGGCGAAGCGACAGGCACTGTTGTAGGCAGTGTAGAGTTTGGCAATAAGGGAAGAGGAAGCTGTTGAGTTGATGGAAGAACAGTAGTTAATTAAAGGGAGTAGGTTTCCCTGGACAATGGCCAGCCGGGCCTCTGGGGTGAGGTAGTGTCTGAATCTGAAGGCTATACCAAGCTTTTGGTGAATCTTGTGAACAACAGGGTTTATGTGCTCAGAGAAGGAGTGGGAGGGGTCCAGTAATACACCTTGGTACTTCAAGGTTTCAACATTTTTGAGCAGTTGGCCATCGGGGACAACATAAAATTATGGGCTTTGACCAGTGGAGGGAGTTCAGTTGGAAAGCCACTGTATGTTATTTCAGAACCTCACTGACTACAGCTAAATTTCATCAGACTCAGCACTCCTCCTGTTGGACGGTATGCAAAATAGACATGGCTGCTCATGCATATCTCTAGGTCTTGCCCTGTGTTAACCCCTTTCTGGGGAGCAGTCGAGGAAATACTGAATGTACCGTTCCCAACCTATGACAGTATTACCCCTGCAGCAGCAATAGTGCTACAGCTACCCTACATATCAGAGATAACATTTATATTTATTTGTTGAGTAGCCCACTCACAGCAGCAACAAAAACAATACTACATCATTGGCTGAACCAGAATTCCCTCCACCAGGACCCAGAGGGAGAAGACAGTCTGGGACATGTACAGAATGGAGAAACTCGTAGCACAACTGTAAAATAAACTGGCATAACATCAGAACAGCTGGAATAGCTGGCTCATGTATATTTGGGACCACAGGCCAGATATTATCCCCTGACCACTACAAGGAAAGTGATCCAGACTGATCCCTTGGAGGAAAATGCAGTGTGATAATTCTGATCAGATGCAGATGAATGAGATGGACAGTCCGTGTGACCTAATCAGACTTGCACCTGCCTAACATACTCCCAGTGACCCCCGGAGAATGAGTCCCTCGGTCCCCACAACCAGACTGCCTCCCAGACTTTTACCCTACACCTAGTCACTTAGAAAGCGATGAATGAAACATAATTGGAAATCACAACATTGTGACTTGCTGTGTACTGAAATGCTTTCTATGTAAGTCGCGATGCACTATACCCTGTATCCAGTTATTGAGCTGAATGCAATGGATGGACACAAACTCTAAAAGAATAAAGTTTGAAAACTGGGATTGGTTTGGGAGGGTTGGATGAGCTGGGAGTAGGGAGTTAGTTTTCACAAACCGAGACTGGGCTGGGAAGGTTTTGTGAGCTGGGAGCGGAAAGGTATTTCTAAAAGATGGTGACTGGGTTGGGAGTAGAGAGGTATTTTTTAGAAACTGGGATCAAGTTGGGTAGGTTTGGTGAGCTGGAAATGTGGAAGTATTTGGAGAGCTGGTTTGTTTGCTGTGGGGGAGGCGGGCCAGACATTTTCTGGTGCCGCATTGACGGCAGGGAAGGATGCGATCCCAACGGTGGTCTGTGGAGGTGACTGCTGACCCGGGGGGGGATGACCGGAGCTGCATCGGTGGCAGAGAAGGAAACCGGAGGGCCACTGCCGCTCAGGAGCAAGGAGCGGTGGGGCCAATCAGCGGAAAGGGCACCAAACTTTGACTGTGACTGGGCTATAAATGCCATTATCCCAGTCGCAACTCAGGAGAGCTGGTTTGATTGTTGTGGGGAGGCGGGCCAGACATTTTCTGGTGCCACATCGGTGGCGGGGAAGGACACGACCACAGCGGTGGTCTGTGGAGGTGACTGGTGACCCGGGGGGGGAATGGAGCCGCATCGGTTGCAGGGAAGGATACCGGAGGGCCGCCACTGCTCTGGAGCAAGGAGCGGCGGGGCCAATCAGCGGAAAGGGCACCAAACTTTGCCTGCAACTGGGCTATAAAAGCCATTAGCCCAGTCACAACTCAGGAGAGCTGGTTTGTTTGTCCCCCACCAGCCACCCCGGCCCTGACCTCTATTAAATGGTCATTGGGGGTGGAGCCTTGGAGAGGGGGCAAGCTGTGAGTGGGTGTCCTGGACTGTTGCCGATTGGGGGGGAAGGGAGCTGTATGCTGTGCCTACTTGGGCACCACTGACTAACTGCAGCCTTGGAGAGGGCAAGCTGAAAGAGAGCGATTTGGCTTGATGCTGATGGAAGGAAAGGGGGACTGTATGCTGTGCCTGCTTGGGCATCATTGACTACCTGCTACCTACAGCTGCGGGACATAACTGTAAACTGATTATTACTACGCCGGGTGAACTGGTCACTGCTGATTGGGAGACAAGGGTCCTGTATGTGGGGTTGCAAGGCCAACGCTGTTTATATGCTGGGTTGCAAGGCCAAAAGTGTATACTACTATCAGAGGGGGTCATATTATAACAGATGTATAACAGTGTATACTGACCACAGTTGTGGGAGCAGGCAAAATTTGAGAACTGTTTATTGCTACTGATCTTTGTTACTGATCTCTGTTGGGGTGGGCAAAATTTCTGCTAGAGAACTGGGGTTGGAAAACTGGCTGTTGTAGGGAAGGAGTGAGAAGTGTGAAATCTGAGTCCTGCTGAGAGAGGGGACAAACAGCTAGTGTCCTCGAGCACCATTGCCTAAATTGGTTCTACAAGGGGGTTGGTACTGCTCACACCAAAATGAGGGTGGATTTGGGACTGCCCAGAGCGAGCATCTTCGGTAGGGTAATTGGGTATACCGGGTGCGGGGCAGCAATAATCTTAAACTGGGCATGGAGGATCGGAGGGTGGCCAGTGTGTTTTCAGCTGGCAGGACTTAGGAAGGAGGTCAAGTGGATCAGAAGAGAGCTGGAAGGCATGAGGGGGGAGGAAAGGAGTGGAAGGGGTCCTATGGGAGGAGGCAAGACCACTATGGTATACCCCAGGGAACCGGTAGACATGGACCCTATGGGAACTCCAGAGGGGTAGGGCATAATACAAGCAACGGATAGAATACATTTCACAGGAGGGGAGCCGATCAGAGGGGGCAAAGGAGGGGGGTAGGAGAAAGCATGTCGGGGGCAAGCATCACACTTAGTAATAGATATACCATGCTGTACCCAGGAGAAGAGGTGGAAGAGGCTGGCGGGAGGGGAGAAGAGGCAGACTGAGAGGGTTTGATTAGCAAGCCAGTGGAGGGTGGGGGCAGGAGAGGTTGTGGAACAGGAGGGGGACAGGCAGGTAGCAAGGGTGTGACTAGCAAGCCAGGGGGATGGGGACAGGTGAGTTGACGAGGCCAAGAGGGGAGGGGGAGAACTGGTGTCGGGCAGGCAGTCAAGCTGGGGAAGTCAGCCCAGGAGAGGGGGGTAGTGGTGGTACTCTAGAAAGGCCAGCATTGGGGCAGGAGAAGTCTGAGGAGGAAAGGAGGGTAGGGAGAGATATGCAAGGTGGGGTGGGGGAGATAAGCCTGGAGGGGGAGTTGGATGCAGGGAGGGAAGCAGTAGAAGGGTGTCTGGGTGGGGACCTGTGATTCTGGCCCAGAAGGGAGCCAGAGGGAGATCGGGGGGCAATCAGTACCATCCAGGAGGTTGGGGGGCAAGGAGTAAACTGGGAGCTGCAAGCAGAAGAAAGCGTATGGTAGGATGCACACAGATTACCGATCCCCGGATTGAAGGGGGTGGGAGGAGTAAGCTAGGGGTTGATAAAAGAAGGAAGAGCATGGGCGGGAGAAAAAGGGCCAGTAAGTCGAGGGGAGGGGCGAAGGTGATCCTGCTGGGAGACTCCATGACCAGGGACATCAGTGAGAGGGGGTAGGGGAGGGAAAAAGCAGCCCAGTCAAGGTTAAATGTATTCCGGGCCTATGCTTTCACAAGGCCAAATTCCAGCTATACTCATTAGCATTGGAATGCAGGGGATCCCCAGATTTCCTAGTACATCTGGGCACAAAGGATTTGGAGGGGAACAGCGATCTGGAAATCCAGGCAAGATTTCGGGAACTGTCCAGAGTCTGCCACTCGATAGGAAGTTCAATCTCCTTCTTGGAAATTCTACCAGTTCCTAGGGCTTCCGGGGAGACCAAACACAAACTCAGAGGGGTGAATCAGTGGCTCAGGAACTGATGCAGGGCAGAAGGTTATGGGCTGGTGGGGAACTGGGGGGACACATGGGAGGACAGGGGGTTATATACCTGGGACAGGATACATCTTAGCCTAGAGAGGAGGGAGATCTTAAAACTAAAACTCACTAGATTCATAGACGAGAAATGGGATTTAAACTTGTAAAGAGGGGAGGGATAAGTGAAGAAGTGGAATCAGGAGGGCTGCTCGATGTTCCAGGGCTAGGATGCAAAAAGAGGGTAGGTGACTGCAATGTAAATAAAGCCAGAGCTGTGCAGGAAAGGGCCAATAGGAATTGCGCAGGGCCGAGACAATTTGGTAGGGTGGGGGGATGGGGTGGAGGATGGTCTTGATCAATGCCAGGAGCATGGGGAACAAAATGCCTGAGCTCCAGGCGATGCTTGCATAGGGAGGAGCGGATGTGGTGATGACTACGGAAACATGGGCCACCAAAAAGAATGATTGGAACCTAAACTTGGAGGGCTACACAATATTCAGGAGGGACAGAGAATAGGGTAGAGGAGAGGGTGTAGCGCTAATAGTCAAGAACAACTTAGGGGTTGGTGGAGTGGAGAGGCTAATGGGGGAGTGGAAGTGATTTGGGTAACCCTGCAAATGATGGGAGGCAAAAGATTGAAAATAGGGGTGGTGTACAGACCACCAGCAATGGATGAGGCCCTGTAGGAAAAATTAGTTCAGGATATCAAGGGGCACTGTGACCGTGGAAGGGGTAGGGTGGTGGTCATGAGGGACCTAAATAAGCCAGGGGAGGACTGGGACACTATGACATCAGCGGTGGTCAGGGAGTAGAGACTGATGGATGTGTTTCAGGATGCCTTCCTGGTCGAACAGGTGGGGGGGAGGATACTGGACGTTGTCCTTGCTAACAGTGACCAGATAAGGGGTCTAGTGGTGGGTAGTCCACTGGCAGGTGGAGGCCATGCCACGGTCTGGGTTCGGCTGTGTCTGGGGGGGGGATAACCGCTCAAATACTGTAGTAGTGGACTTCAGGGGGGCAGGGTTCTAAGGAGGAGCTTGAACAAGATTAGGCCAGACATGGACGTTGGTAGCTTGTGGGAGACCATTAAAAAGGGGTGCAGGAGGCTACTAGCTCATGTACAAGGGTAAGGCGTAAAAATGGTAGGGCCAACAAGCCGTGCTGGTGGACCAGGGAGGTGCAAGAGGCGGTGAGGGATAAAAAGGCTGCCTATGCATGTTTTAAGTGCTCCAGGGGGCCAAGAGAGAGGGAAGGCTACGAAATGGCAGCAAGGAGGGTCACCAGAGTGGTGAGGGGAGCCAAGGCGAGGATGGAGCAAAACCTGGCTAAAGATATCCGGAGGGGGGAAAGGGATTTTATAGATACATAGGGGAGAAGAGAAAAGGGAGAGCACAGATCTCCAGGATTAGGACTGGGGAGGGATGGGCTCAGGAGGCGGGGGAGCAGACAGAGGTACTAAATGAGTACTTTGCCTTGATACTTATGGAAGGAGACAGGGGATCCATTCAGCCGGAAGGGAGAGAGGGGGAGACAGCTGAGCGGAGAGGTCAGATGGAGTTGAGATGATCGGAAGAGGCTGGGGCACAGGGTGGGACAGGCCTAGAAGGGTATGGGTGTTTAGTTGAAGGAGGGGGGTTGGGAGAGAGAATTCACGGAGGACAGCATGAGGGAGGCCCTTCGGACACTGAAAACTGATAAGGCACCAGGACCGGATGGGCTGCATCTGAGGGTTCTGAAGGAATTGGCGAATGAACTAGCAGCTCCACTAGCTGCACTTTTCAATGCCTTTCTGCAGACAGGATGGGTGCCTCAAGACTGGAGGGTGGCTCATGTGGTGCCTATCCACAAAGGGGGGTCTAGGGAGGAGATGGGAAATTACAGGCCTGTCACCTAACGTCTGTGGTAGGCAAACTAATAGAGGGCTTCATCAAGGAGAAGCTCGGGAGGCAACTGGAAAGGTTGGGGCACATGGATGACAAACAGTATGGTTTTGTCCCGGGGAGATCGTGTGAGACCAACCTTATAGATTTTTACAACTGGGTGACGGGGACCCTGGACCGACAAAGACCAGTGGACGTCCTGTATCTGGATTTCAGCAAGGCATTCGACTCAGTACCCCACAGCGGTTTGTTGACAAAGTTGGGGGATGGGTGTGGCAGGACAGTTGCTTAGATGGGTAGAAAACTGGCTAATGGAAAGAACACAGAGGGTAGTGGTTGGTGGGATAGTCTCCTTTCCTAGGAAGGTCTTCAAGGGGGTTCCCCCAAGGTTCGGTACTGGGGCTACTCCTATTCAATGCCTATGTCTCTGATATGGGGGGGTTAGGAGTAGGATGAGCCTCTTTGGGGATGACTCAAAACTGGGGGCACTGGCAGATGGAGAGGAAGTGAGAGAGACAGTCCAGAGGGATCTGGATACCCTAGAGGGTTGGTCAAGTAGGTGGGGACTGAGGTTTAATCCAGGGAAATGTAGGGTGCTGCATCTGGGACTCAGAAACCCAGGTCATGTATACACCCGGGGAGGGGTCTCACTGCAAGCCAAAATAAGTGAAAGGGACCTGGTGGTGGTGGTAGACACCAAAATGAATAACACTGAAAACTGCAGAAGATCTGCGGCAAAGGCAAACAGGATTCTGGGCTGCATAGCCCGGGGAATTATGTCCAGGAGGACGGAGGTGATACTACCTCTGTATAATGCCTTGGTCAGGTGACATCTTGAGTACTGCGTGCAGTTCTGGAGACCTCACCTTAGGAAGGACATAGCATTTCTGGAGAGGGTTCAGAGGAGGGTAACAAGAATGATTCGGAGCATGAGTGAAAGGACCTATGAGGAAGGGCTGGAAGTCCTTGGGCTGTACTTACTGGAGGAGAGGAGAGACGGGGGGACATGATAGAGGTCTTTAAATATGTGAAAGGGATAAACGGGCAGAAGCAAAGAGATGTTCAGGCTAAAGAAAAGGGGCACAGGGGACACAACCAGAGGAGATGAGTGGAAGCTGGAGGGGGAAAATACAAGGCAGAACGTAGAAGGTATTACTTCACCGAGAGGGTGGTGGGGACATGGCATGCACTGCCCAGGAATCTGGTGGAGGAGGGCACAGTGGAGGGCTTTAAGAGGGGGTGGGACAGGTGCATGGGTATACTGAAGCTTAAGAGGACCCTCTCGGGGGCTGGGGGGTTGGAGGAGCGAGCACCCATTAGGGGCTGGCACCGAGCAGACATGAAAGACTGTTAGACCTATTCTGCTGGCTTTTAGTATGTTAGTATTTTTCACAAACTGGGATTGGGTTGTGAAGGTTTAGTGAGATGGGATTGGGGAGGTATTTTAGTCAAAAATGGGGATTGGGCTGGAACGGTTTGGTGAGCTGTTAGCAGAGAGGTATTTTTGCCAAAATTGGGGATAAGGCTAAGCAGGTTTATTGAGCTGGGAGTGAGGGTATTTTTTTACTACCAGAGATCAGGCATGGAGGGTTTGGTGAGCAGGGCCTTTGCCACAAACAGTGATTTGGCTGGAAAGGTTTTGAAAGCTGACAGTTGGAAGGTATTTTCCACAAATGTGGAGCAGCCTGCAAGGGTTTGGTGAGCTGTTAGTGGAGATATATTTGTCACAATCTGAGATTGAGCTGGGAAGGTTTTGTGAGCTCTGAGTGGGGAGATAGTTTTCACTAATCAGGATCAGGGTGGGAGGATATTATGAGCTTGGGAGCAAGGAGATATTTTTGACAATCAGGGATTAGCCTGGGAAGGTTTTATGAGCTGGGATCGGGGGAAGTATTTTTCACAAATGGTATTGGGTTGGAAGGGTTTGGTGAGCTGGGAGTGGGGAGGTATTTGTTTCATTAAAGTGGATCGCTGGCTTTCAGAAATACCCAGCTGGGTTTTATTGATATTGAGAAAGGAACGAAAAAAGGGTAAGACAGGGAACATCTGAACTGGAGGGACATCGGCACGCAAAAAAGTATCAGTAGAATTCAGGATGGCAAGAGAACACAGTGGCTGTAGCCCATGACATGGGCATCGGCAATTGAGCACCTGCAGTAACGGTGACTCAGTCCCTGGAACATGTCATTTGGGCTACTGACTGGGTAGGGTGACCAGATGGGGATTGGTGAATATAGCAATGGGATGTCACTGTATGTGCGGGGGGCGAGCTTGCACAGTGAGGGGTGGGAGGGATTGTGAGGTGTGGTGCTGCAGTGGGTCACAAGTTGGCTCTGTGGCGTGGTGGGTGGGTTGGTGGCTTTGGTGGGCAGGGTGCTGGGTTTGGCCCAGGCACTGGTGCATTTTGTTGCGCCGGCCCAAATTATTTTTCAACATTTTTACACCCCTCCCCGACATGCACCCTCCCAGGTTGAGAATCCTTAAGTTGGGACTACGGGGTGAAGCCCCCATGGTGGTGGGTGGAGGGCATGGCCCCTGTGTAAAACATTAAAAAACATGTCCCCGCGCCCATTTTGCTGAGCTGCCAGAGTCAGAGTGCCAAAATTGATTTTTGGCACTCTGGCTTCGCGATAATGGCGACCGCCTTTAGGCTTTCACTATTATCACATAAATCCCACAGTGACTGGTTCAGTGAAACCTCTTTGAAAACTGTACTTGTTAAGCACATGTGATATTACTGAAATGTCTAGCACCATTGGCTGTAGGCTCATTTACATTCATATCATTGGCTCGCAGTCTAATACACCTACAGATTGTGCTTTTTTTGACCAGCCCAATGAATGTGTTTGACTTTGTTGCATTCTGCAAGGAAACATAATAAATGGCCAAGTTCATCATTTTGTCAATACAATAACTGCTGGAGTTACCTTGCAGTATGCGGACTCGACTGTTGCCTCCATTTCAATCCTTTGCAGATAATGATTAAGGGGTACAGGTGCTTTGTTCCTCAAGTCAGAAGTTGTACAGGAGGTGGAAGTGTTTCAACAGTTAATTTGTGGAACGCTAATCTGTTCATTGTGGAGCACAGGGAAATCAAGTTTGGGCAGGCTGTGGAGGGCTCATTGAGGCATTTGGCCTATCAGAAGCAGCTGAGTGGGGACTAGATAAAGCTCAGTGAGAGCTATAAATGTAAGTGCTGGTTTGAGATTTTATTCAGGTTGGAGAGGGAGGGTTCAGGGCATGCTGACACCCGGGTTGGAGTCGGAGTGGGGGGATATATTTCAAGGTCTAAATTCTTTGAGTGCTGCTCTGTTAGTTGCAGAGATGGTAGTGTAGCTATGGAACAGATCGCCTGTGCAAATGGTGAGGGAGGAACTATAAATGAGTTGTTGATGAATGTCTGCGACTGGCACAATACAGAGGGATGATAATTCCAAGAGGAGAGGCTAGGGATATAGAGCGAGGGGAAGGGTTCAGGAGTGGGGTACTCATGGAACAGGATCCCGTGTAAGTAGTGGGGGTGGGATTATAAAAGGATTCATGAATGGCTGGAAACTGGTACAGTATAGAGGGATAATTCGAAGAGGAGAAGCTAGCGATGTGGAGGAAGGCGGCGAGAGGAAGGGTTCAGGGGTGGGGTACTCCTGGAACAGATTGCCTGTGTAAGTACTGGGGGTGGGGTCCATGAATGGCTGGGACTGGTACAATACAGAAGGATAATTCCAAGAAGAGAAGCTAGGGATGTGGAGGAAGGGAGTGAGGGGAAGGTTCGGTGTGGGGTACTCATGGAACAGGTTGCATGTGTAAGTAGTGGCGGTGGGGCTATAAAGGTGTTCATGAATGGCTGGTTCTGGTGCAATATAGATGGATAATTCCAAGAGGAGAAGCTTGGGATGTGGCAGTAGGGAACGAGGTGGAGGATTCAAGGGTGGGGTACTTGTGGAACAGATTGCCTGTTTAAGTAGTGGGGGTGGAACTATACAGGGCTTCATGAATGGCTGGAAATGGTACAATATACAGGGATAATTCCAAGAGGAGAGGCTAGGGATGTGGAGGTAGGGAGCAAATGTGAGGGTAATGGGGTGGGGTACCCTTGGAACAGATTGCCTGTGTAGGTGGTGGGGGAAGGACTATAAAGGGGTTCATGAACAGTTGGGACCAGTACAGTAGAGGGATGACAATTCCAAGAGTGGAAGTTAGGGATGTGGAGGCAGAGGTAGGGGGAGTTTGGAGGTGGAGTACCCATGGAACAGATTGCCTGTGCAAGTAGCAATGGAGGGACTATAAATGGGTTCATGAATAGCTGGGACTGGTGTAGTGTAGTATAGAGGGCTGATAATTCCAAGAGGAGAAGCTAGAGATGTGGAGGTAGGGAGTGGTCAAGAGGTTTCGAGTGGGCATTGTGACTAGACCCCCTCAACATGGTAGGTTAGTGGCATAGATAGGATATTCTTTATGGGCAGACTAAATGGACTCTTATTATCTGCAGGCAATGTCTATGTATGGGTCAAAGCACTCCAGAAATGACTTGCAGGATTTGCTTGTGTGAGTAGGTGTGATGTTGTATTTCTGTTTGTTTTTTGTATTTCAGATTGTGCTAATGGGATATTTCTGTCTATATATGAAAAAAACAGTTGTAGTCCAGCAACACAGAGGGCAGAGGTGCTATCAAGTGCCTCACCTCTCACCACAACAGGGGCCCAAGTTTGGGAACGAGCGCAGGTATCTTGGTGGTCAGTGGGGGCAGGGCTGAGAGGATTGAGCAGTTGCTCGGCAGTTCTCCTTTCTCAGGCTATGGTGGGGACCGTCCCAGCTCTTGGCTGCCACCAGGTGGAGGCCTTTTTACTGGGATTCTGCTGTCATTCTCTTAGTATGTGTATAAATAGGATAAAACAAGGCTTAATATACAGAGCATTAAATGAAGTAAACTGAAAATAGTACAGGAAGCATTTATAAGAAAAATGCAAGTTCTGTAGATTTACTGATCACATATAAAATTAGCACTCCCGATTAACACTGGGGTCTCAAAGTGCTCGGTATTAGGGCCCCTCCTATTCTCCATCTTCTTAGATGACCTTTCCTCTGTTTGCTCCCCATCCTCCACCATACAGGACTGTATGTATACCGATGTTACAGTCCTGTATGCATCTGGCTCCTGTCCTGATGAGGTTACAACCAGCTTACAGCAAGACTTCGGCAAGGCTCGGCTCTGGTTTGCTAACCATAAACTTTTCCTCAGCGCCAAGAAGACCTTTAATACAAGGCAGAGACTCTCTAGGCTTCCCTCCCTACCCACTTTTCGCACCCTTGAGGGGACTTTACTCGAGGACACATCCTCCGTCAGGTACTTAGGTGTTTGGTTGGAGCAACATCTGAACTTCTCTGGACATATTGATGCCATCCAGAAGAAACTGCGCCCCTAAGCTTGGTGCCCTGTTCAGGAACCATAGTTCCATCCCTCCTATGGCTAGGCGTGAACTTGTTCAGAAAATGATACTGCTCATTTTCAACTACTGTGATGTAGTCTGTGGTGCTGCCACTAAGTCCTCCCTGGCCAGACTGGACACCCACTTCAGTTCCTTCTGCCACTTTGTCCTAGATGCCCCCCCCCCACACACCCATCACTGCGAACTTTATCATGCCATATCCTTCCCCTCTCTTACAAACAGATGACTGTCCCACTGTGATAAATTCACCTCCAAGCACTGGTTGGGTGAGCTCTCTTCCTACCTCACCTCCTCCCCTCCTTTATAACACCCCAACCCTCCCATTCCCTTAGAACAGCTGACTCCCATACCCTGGCTGTCCCCTGCAGATCCACCCAAATTGGCCAGTCTGGTTACTCTAACTGCCTTCCAAAAATCTGGAATTTCCTCCCCCCTCAAATCCGGCACTCATCCTCTGCCTACACCATCAACTCTGCCCTCAATAATTACCTTGCACCTAGCTGCTCCTGCCATGTCCCTCCCTAATTCCCTCCTCTAAGCCCTGGATAAACCCTACCCCTCTACCCTCAACTTCATTTTACCCTGCGCACACCCACGCCCCCAAATCTCTAGCCCTCCTCTCCTTCCCCTTCCCCCAAATTGCTCTCCCTTACTGGCCTCCCTTTTTCTCTCACAGAATGTAAAGGACCCCGAATACTCTCCATGGGTTCCTCTTCTACCCCCCAAGGGGCTTGTATCACTCATCTACTCCCTTCCCCCACCATCTTAAAGGGGTGTCTCTGGGATCTTATCCCCCTCTCTCTGGTCCCCCCATCCCCTTGCAGCATTCCTCACATTCTGAAAGGGTCTCCTGGGAGTCTCCTGGGACACAACTCTTCCTTCTCCCCCCACCCCACTTCATCCCTCCCTCCTTCCCTTTTCTTTCACGTAAGCACTTGTTTACTTATTAACAGGCACTTCTTATTGTCCATTCTTTCTACATGTTATCGGCAACACTGTTGTAATACTGTTTGTAACATCTGTCTTACAACTGTATGTTAATGGTGATTTTGTAACTTGAATGTTTAATGTCTCATTCCTATTGTACCTCTTAACCCCAGGTCGCACCGGGAGATGAGCAACTTGTTGCTCAATGTGTTTTCCTGGTGAAACATACAGATAAAGAAATAAAATGCCCAACTCTATGAAAATCTTTGTTTTTACCAGTGTGTAGACAGTCCAGATTCCAGAATTTTGCAGCTTTTCTGGTAAAAAAAAAATAAACTCGACAGCTGTGATAATGTATACACGAGAACAGCAGGGGACAACATTTTGGCACATTTCTTGCACGTGAAATGGAACAAAGGCAAAAAAGACTAGCTTTACCTGGCCTGCTGTCTATTTTCAGCACTTAGATGACAAAAGAAGTGAGTCAGATATGCTTTCACAGGGGAGCAGTGCATAGCTGCAGGTGAGTGTAGTAAAGGAAAACGAAATCCTTGGAGCAGAACAGCAGGGGGAATTAGTAGTGAATAATGTGAGCATGGCAATAAAAGAAAAAAGATTTATAAAGGGGACTGTGTTAATAGTTTTACTTTGTCAGATAAGGGTGTCATTCATGCTGGTAAACGCCTGTATGTATCAGCAGAAAAAATCCCCCTTTACACCGGTAGACATCTGTAGTTGGTGGCATATCGCTCACAGTCATGCCAGGAGATGTCTGGGGAGGTGTCTAGTTTGGATATACCATATATACTCTTGGATAAGCTAATTCACGTATAAGCCTCCCAAAACCTATCATGCATTTTTTTCCTTTTTACAAACTGCAATACCCTACATGTAAGCAGATTAGGTTACCAAAATATTTTTATTTGCACACATACAACAGTGGTTAAAGAACATAGAAATATTAATTTATTGCAACTCATCGTAGTGCAGTAGCATAGTTTAAAAACATTGAAAACATCAGCCTTCATCTTTGGAAAACCCTTGTGAGTGGTGATTTTCTGCAACGAAATCATCGGTAAGGATGTCCGCATAATGATCATCTACCTACTCAGTGTCATCCTCGTAGATGGCATAATCTTGTGAGCCATCCATGCTTCTTGGTGTCATCCCCAAACATGGCATCATCCTGCAAGCCATCCATGCTCCTCGGTGTCATCCTCATAGATGCCACTATCCTGCAAGCTGCCCATGCTCCTCGATGTCATCCCCATAGATGGCATCATCCTGCGAGCCATCAGTGCTCCTCGATGTCATCCCCATAGATGGCATCATCCTGCAAGTCATCCATGATCCTCAGTGTCATCCTCATAGTTGGCATCATCCTGTGAGCCATCAGTGCTCCTCGATGTCATCCCCATAGATGGCATCATCCTGCAAGTCATCCATGATCCTCAGTGTCATCCCCATAGTTGGCATCATCCTGTGAGCCATCAGTGCTCCTCGATGTCATCCCCATAAATGGCATCATCCTGCAAGCTGCCCATGCTCCTCGATGTCATCCCCATAGATGGCATCATCCTGCAAGTCATCCATGCTCCTTGGTGTTATCCCCGTAGATGACATCATCCTGTGAGCCGTCCATGCTCCTCGGTGTCATCCCCATAGTTGGCACTATCCCATGAGCCATCAGTGCTCCTCAGTGTCATCCCTATAGATGGCATCATCCTGTGACCCATCCATGCTCCTCGGTGTCATCCCCATAGATGGCACCATCCTGCTAGCCATCCATGCTCTTTGATGTTATCCCCATAGATGGCACTATCCTGTGAGCCGTCCATGCTCCTCGGTGTCATCCCCATAGTTGGCACCATCCCATGAGCCATCAGTGCTCCTCGGTGTCGTCCCCATAGATGGCACCATCCTGCAAGCCATCCATGCTCCTTGGTGTCATCCCCATAGATGGCATCATCCTGCGAGCCATCCATGCTCCTTGGTGTCATCCCTATAGATGGCACTATCCTGTGAGCCGTCCTTGCTCCTCTTTGTCATCCCTATAGATGGCATCATCCTGTGAGCCGTCCATGCTCCTCGGTGTCATCCCTATAGTTGGCACCATCCTGTGAGCCGTCCATGCTCCTCTGTGTCATCCCCATAAATGGCATCATCCTGCGAGCCATCCATTCTCCTTGGTGTCATCCCCATAAATGGCATCATCCTGAGAGTCGTCCATGTTTCTCGGTGTCATCGTCATAGATGGCATCATTGTGAGCCATCCATGCTTCTTGGTGTCATCCTCTTAGATGGCATCATCCTGCGAGTCATCCATGCACCTCGGTGTCATCATCCTGCAAGCCTTCCATACTGCTCAGTGTCATCCCCATAAATTGCATCATCCTGCAAGCCTTCCATACTGCTCAGTGTCATCCCCATAAATTGCATCATCCTGCAAGCCGTCCATACTGTTCAGTGTCATCCCCATAAATTGCATCATCCTGCAAGTCGTCCATACTGCTCAGTGTCATCCCCATAAATTGCATCATCCTGCAAGCCTTCCATATTGCTCAGTGTCATCCCCATAAATTGCATCATCCTGCAAGCCTTCCATACTGCTCAGTGTCATCTCCATAAATTGTATCATCCTGCAAGCCGTCCATACTGCTCAGTGTCATCCCCATAAACTGCATTATCCTGCAAGCCGTCCATGCTCCTCAGTGTCATCCCCATCGATGTCATCATCCTGCGATCCACCTATGCTGTTGCTGGTGCAACATTTGAGAAAGGCTGTTTTTACCATGTCTTCTGGTGTTGACTAGACTTCTACAACCCATTCATGAACAAGTTCAATGTCAGGCTTCTTCAGATTTCCGCCTTTGATCACTGTGCCTCTGCCCCCTTAAAAAACAATAACTAACTCCAGGTGGGGGGTGCATGTCGGGGAAGGGAGAACCTTAACAAAAGAACAGCTGACTCCCACTCGCACAGAAGCAAAAAAATATTGTGTTCCTCATCAGCCCTGAATCCTGCACCCTCCCTACTGTAGCCAGCCACTCTCACCGTCAGTCCACTGCTTTTGAGCATGATCCTTGAAAGGTTTGTTCAAGCACACATCCAGGGGTTGTAGGAGTGAAATGAGACCACTGGGAATAACACAGAGGTCAGTCTTAAGTTTCTGTGCTAATTTCTTTACTTCCTCAGTTTAAATGTGCTCTGAACATGTCCCACACCAACAGTGAGCACTTGCAAAGCAGATTCCCAGGTTACGTGTCCCATACCTTTTGGTGCCAGACACGGACCAGCTCCTCGTCCATCCAGCCTTTGGGGTGTGCTTGGAGCAGCAGTTTGGGAGGAAATGTGACTTTTTTGGGGAGTTTTTTTCCTTTTAAATACCACCATGGATCTTAACTTGGTACCATCTGCAAGACAGGCATGCACAACAGTGGAATTATTTTTTTTTTTTCATGTCCAATAGTTCGTACAAGCAAGGCCTTGCTTCCTAGGGGTTTACTGAGCAGCTCAAATGTCATGGAGTCTCATCCATGTTTCCGATGTGTTTCAGCTAATACATATGTTGTTTCTGCATTTTTGTAGTTTATTGCTGAAAACTTTCAACATTTGTCTCTAGATCAGGTGTAAATGTTTGTGAAATTTTTGACACAGGGTCAGACCATAGAACTCCATGAAGTGTGAACACCATCCAGCAGATGCTAAAACATTTTCTACACCTGCATAGCGGTATTCTTCTCTATCGCCATTTTTAGTGTGTGCATTCTGATGGACATACGAGTAGTAATGTAATCACTTTGTTGCACTCAGTGACCCAGTTATTAAGGTCAGTCTCTAAGACATAAAATGCTGGACAGTCGCCTCGGCACGCTGTCTTTGAATTTGGCAGCTCAGTCAATGATTCCTTTTGTTTTCAGCATTCCTGCACTTGTTTTTCATTTATGCGGTACAGCCAAGCTGTAGCGGAGTTGGTTGACTCGACATAGTCTATGACCCGTAGCTTAAATGCAGCATTGTAGGAACTCTTGTTTCCCTTTTTGGCTCATTTTAGCAGTGAGCTTTATTTATTTATTTAGTAAAAGTTTCACCAGGAAGGACATTATGAGCTGTAATAGCTCATTTCCAGATGTGTCCTGGGGAGGAGGGGGATACCCTAGAGGGTACAATAAACATTGCAGTTACACAGTGAATACAGAAAAACAAGTGAATCATTATAATGGAGATAGGTAATAAAAATACAGAAGCTTACAACTTGAACTTAGAGCAGATTACAGTTCATATAAATGTTTATCCTATATAAATATTTCTCCCGGCTGAAGAAGGGTGTAAACAGCAGTAGTGGAGAATGTTTTAACATTTGCACACACAAGTCCTGTACCTTCAGGGTGAGCATCTGTCATGTACTGCATGTTTTCTAATAAACAGGGTTATTATCCTACTTCGTTTTCTTATTCATGCTGCACAGTGTGTCACGATGCATGCTTTTATACAATTATTATTTTTTCTTATCCATACAAATGTGTATACCCTTTGAGTCTGCATCCAGTGGATGAATAGTGCATAAAATACGTGACAAGGATTCTGACCGATCGATATAAGTTTGCCCCTGGAATGAATCCGGCAACAGTCGGTGGAACTCAGATTTATAATCTGATGTTATAACGTAAAAAAACAGACTGAGAGTTGATACACTATTCATTACTCATTGAGATTAAGATAATTTCTTTTAAGATTAAACTGTTCTGAGTATACTATATGTTTTCAGTGTTTTGAATGTATATAAACTTGATCAATGATCAAGGCATTTAAGTAGTAATGAATGAGTCATGCCACCCATTCAGATTACAGCATTCTGAGTACCTTTTTATAATTGACATTCCACAATAATTGAATTGGTCAGTCACCACTTGCGCATCTCCGCATGTTGTGTTGCATATTAAAAGCGTCATTGTCAAACTTACCCCATAGCGAAAAGTGCCTAACTGTAGAATCAACAATTTTCAATGCCACATGTGTAATTTGAGCTTATTTACATCTTCATCTGGGAGTGCGGCCAAATGTTTTGATACGTAGTAGTAAAAACCTTTATTTTTAGACAGGATAATAGATGGAATAACACATCATTAGGACAAAGTCCTATTTACAAGATGGTCCTGTTAATATAAAGTTCCAAAACAGTTAAGACTCAGAATATAACGGCAACACACAGTAGGAAAAGGAGATATATACAATATTAGACTATTCTGTATAACAAACCAATAAATAGATCTAAAATACCATAATACATACAGTATACATTTGAACAGCTGCACACAATTTGTACATATTGCACTACTCTATTCAAGGTAAAGCTTGAAAATTACTCTATTTAATTTCTAGCCATAGCATTCGGACCTTAATCTTAATTCCATCTTTAAGACAGTTGAGAAAGATTTCACATCTTTATATTGTTTATTTATTACTGATTGCAATGCTACAATCTGCCTACATATTAAGGGATTTTACTACACTCAGTTGCAGGACTAGCAAGATGATCTGAATGCACCTGCGAGTCGATTTTAAAGAACTGATTATGCACTGAGGCAATTTTGGTTCCATGTGAAAGCGCATTCATGAAATAGCGATCGCCATCTCAGTGAGAGTGTACATCACCGAAAACCAGAATGGTGATGTAGACTCCCAGTGAAGCAAGTATGGTAAAACTGCCTTATATTATGCAAGTGGGGGCTGTGCCTCCACCTCTAAAAAAATAACCAACTCTGGGGGGGGGGTGCATGTCAGGGAGGGGGAGAACCTTAAAAAAAGAACAGATAATGCCCGCTCACACAAAAGCACAAAAAATTGTGCTCCTCCCCTGCCCCAAACCCTGCACCGTCCCCAGTGTAGCCAGCCAGTCTCACCACCATGCCACACAGCCAGCTCAGCAGCCTCTCGCTACACTACTTCCCACATACCTTCACTCCTCTTCCATTCCCTGTCCTCTGGTTGCAGTCACCTTCAGGGTAGCTCACATTACAGGTACTGAGATTGAATCACTCATATTTGAGTTTTTCAATCTCAGTCACCCTTATCCCAGGATACTGGCAATTTTTGTTGTGAATATTATGAATTAAAATGTGGTTCGATTCTCCACACCTGTGTATGGTCCAGATTTTCTATGTTGCTCATTGTATTACTAAACCACACCTCATTTTTTATAAGGCAATAAAAATTATATGAGCAAAGACTAGAGGACCTCAGTATATATTCCCTGGAGGAGAGGAGAGGAGGGAGAGAGGGGGGGAGATATGATAGACATTCAAGTACACCGGGGGGGGGGATAAACAAGGTACAGGAGGGTAGCATCTTTCAGAAAAGAAGGTGCGCAAGAACAAGTAGGCATGCTATAAGGCTAGAGGGGGGTAGGCTCAGGGGCAATGTGAGGAAGTACTTTTTCACAGAAAGAGTACTGGACCGTTGTTAGAGCCTCCCTATTGAGATGGTGGAGGTAAAAACAGGAGAATTCAAGAATGCATGGGGTAGACATAAGAGTACTCTAGCAATAGGGAAGAGAAGGTAAGTCACAGATCAACTAAGGTCTGCAGTAATGCATTAGGTAGAGAAAATGGGCAGACTAGGTGGGACATACAGTCCTTATCTGCCGTTACCTTCTGTATATCTGTGTGTATCTGTATAAGCAATGTCACACACTATGCAAATCAGTTAGTGTGCATCCATAATTGTAAACCTTCAGCCCCCGTTATATAATAACTAATACTCAGTTTCATTCTCCCTTTTTTGTTTTGTTTTATATATACAGTCATGGCAAATCATCATCCGTCTGCAATGGATGTCTGGATGGAGATACAGCAAGACATCGAGTCTGACTTGGATGAAGTCGATGAAGAAGAAGAGATTGAAGAAAGACTGTATGGTACTTGGATAGAAGAAGAAGATGATAATGATGCCGAAATTAATTCTGGTAATGATTCAGTTAATATGTGGTAGACGTACATTTTCAGAAACTTGGTAGTGGCACAAAATGCAGTTAGGAAAAGGTTTTGAGAAATATAACTTTCTGATTCTTTAAGTGTTGTGTAAGTAGTAATACAAGTGATTATGTGTTGTATTTCCACATATCCATACAGTACACGTTGGATGCATTAGACACACGATGGAACCAGGTGGTTTCTTTCATTTCTAAAAAAAATTCAGTAATTATTGGCACTACTGCCTGGCAACCTCAAGGAGTCAACCCTTGGAGGGCCACACAGAGGGGGTCAGAGGAACCCCTCCCAGTACAAGACAATGGATAGCTCCACGCCTCCTCAATCGCATCGATAGCAGGGACCACCACCAGTATCTTCATCTTGTAAGGGTTGAGTCATAACCAGTTAGGAGACATCCGAGTATGGCTCTCCTCCAGGCAGGTATTAAACCCAAAGGCCACCCGCTAGCTACCTGGTGCATAGACCAAGTATATCTGTGTATCATCAGCAATGAAAACTCAGTCTATACTGCCTGATAATGTCTCCCAATGGCAGCTTATACACCGTGCCAAACAGGGTGCTGGAACTGACCCCTGCAGAACTCCACAGAGCAGATGCATTGGGTTAGAGGAGGCTAACCCCATCATCACCACCACCTTCTGCACTCTACCCATGAGGTAAGACCTGAACCAGTTGATCACATTACCAGTTAGGCCACACCAGTACTGTAGGTGGTCCAGCAACACCTTGTAGTCCATGGTGCTGCATTCATGGTTACCGGGTGGCACCGCCAGTCAAAGTGGGTGATTTTTCTCCTAGTTTGCAATTGATTCTTCCATGGTGGTCAACCCTTGTTTTCTTGAGCTTCCTTAATCACTCAATGATACTGACAGGGATGCCTTTATGCCAATCATGAGCTTGCTCCCTGCCCCTAAAATTGTGATGTCAATACCATCCTCTTATGTAAGGACAAACATGCACACTTTACAACACTCAATCTCTAAAATAGACATATCAAATAAAATTTAAAAACTGATAACAGCACGACCAATATGCATAAAGATGTATTAGTTACTTGTGTGTAGTGCCTTTATCAAATGGGAGTTGCTCTTGTTTGCCCACAATCTACTCACTGGAATGTGTTCTTCTGTCTATGAGATCCCTGTCTCTGAATCTTATATATAAGCAAAACAAGAGGCACACCAGAGGTATAGAAGGACAGGAAGGAGTATGCACGACGGTCCAGGGAGGTGACCAGAAAAGTGAGAGAAGCCAATGCCCAGATGAAGCTGAGATTAACGCAGGGAATTAATGGGGAGACTTTTTCAGATACATCAGGGAGAAAAGGAAGTGCAAGGAGATGATAGTGAGGATAAAAAGTGGTGGGGAGTGGACGGAAAAGGGTGAGGAGCAGGAAGAAGCACTGAATGAATACTTTTGCTCAATATTCACAGAGAAAAGGGGGGACCACCACCACCACCATGGGCTGGGAGGGTGGAGACAGGGGGAGAGGAGGCAACAGATGGAAGAATTGAGGCAAGTTGAGACCTAGAGGGACTGAGGGCACTGAAGGTAGACAAGGCACCAGCGCTGGATGGTATCCACCCCAGGGTGCTGAGGGAGATGGCGGAGGTGCTGGCAGAGCCACTGGCAGATCTGTACAGCACCTCACTGGAGTCAGGACATGTGCCACTGGACTGGAGGATGGCACATGTAGTACCATTACACAAGAGTGGACCAAGGGATGAACTGGGTAATTATCACCTGGTAAGTCTCATCTCCATAATGTGCAAACTCATGGAGATAATACTAAAGGAAAGACTGGTGTCGTACCTGGAGGACAATGGCCTCCAGGATGTGAGGCAGCATGGATTTGTTTCAGGGAAGTTTTGTCAAACCAGCCTGATACAATATTATGATTGGGTGACAGGTGAGCTGGATAAGGGTCATGTGGTGGATGTTCTTTACTTGGATTTCAGCAAGGCCTTCGATTCTGTGCCTCATGGGTGGCTTGGGGGGAGGCTAACTGGTGTAGGGGTAGGGGCAAAAATGATGAACTGGATTACAAGCTGGCTGAGTGGGAGGCTGCAACGGGTGGTGGTGAGGGGGGAGCTCTCAACTCCAAGGCCGGTGATGAGTGGAGTGCCACAGGGCTCTGTGTTGGGGCCAGTATTGTTTGGGCTCTTCATATCAGACATTGCACATGGGGTGGTGAGAAAGATAAGTCTGTTCGCTGACGACACCAAAATCGGAGCAGTGGTGAATGGAGAGGAGGGATGGAAGCAGCTGCAGGGGGACCTAAGCAAGCTAGAGGAGTGATCAGAGAGGTGGCAGCTGGTGTGCAATGCAAAGAAGTGTAAGGTTATGCACTTTGGGGTGAAGAACCCAAGGAGAGAATACTGGCTGGGAGGGGTTAAGCTGGGGAGCACTGAGGAGGAGAAGGACCTAGGGGTAATGATAACAGGGACCATGGACAACACTGCCCAGTGCAGGAGAGCAGCTACAAAAGTGAACAAAGTGCTGGGGTACATAGCGAGGGTTTTTTCGTCCAGGTGAAGAGAGGTGATCTTGCCCCTCTACAAGTCACTGGTAAGGCCGCACTTAGAGTATTGTGTGCAGTTTTGGAGGTCATACCTACAACATGCTATCAGGCTACTGGAGGGGTGCAGAGGAGAGCAACAAAGATAATATGTGGAATGGAAGGGACAGACTATGGCAGCAGGCTGAGAGACCTGAATATGTACACCCTGGAGGATAGAAGGGACAGGGGGGACATGATAGAGACATTCAAGTATCTGAGGGGAATCCATAAGGATGGGGCAGATGGGGTCTTTAAGTTAAGGAGGGGGAGGGTCACCAGGCGGCATGCGCTAAGACTAGAGGGGGGAAGATTTAGGAAGGAAATGAGGAGACACTATTTCACAGAGAGGGTGATAGCAAAATGGAACGCCCTACCAGAATGGGTGGTATCATATAAATCTGTGAACAGTTTCAAAGGGCATGGGACAGGAACAGGGAGAGTGAGGGTGGGGAGGTGGGGGTGGCAGTGGGATGACAAATGGGAGGTGGGTGGGGCAGCTGCAAACTAGGGGTGCTAGCTGCACACTCAAGCAGATTTAGATAGACCGGGTGGTCTGTTTCTGCTGGCACATTCGTATGTTCGTATTTAAGGCTGACATAGAATTGAGCTAGAAAATAATTTAATCCTGTCTAACCAGGAAATTTCTACCTCCCCTACCCCAAAAAAGGTTGCATTTAACTATACTGCAATCTGTGATCTCAGTGCATGTCATGTTACAAGTTTTGTTAACTCAGCTTGCTTGATTGATTACATTTTTGGTGTACTGTATATGTGTATTATTATCATCCTCAATTGTTTTGCTTTTTCTCACTGTATAAAGCTGCTGTGACCAGCAACATATGCAGAAGTGGTCAAGCCAAGAATATCACCATGAGGAGAAGTAAGGCATCAGCATTTCAAAGGGACTCCTCAGTGGCCGAAGAATTACCGTGCAATCTCATGGATGATGAACTGGATAATGAGGATGACTCTCTTCAAGATCCTGATTATGCACCTGAAAATGAGACTGGTAAATTAGGAATACACTACATAATGTAGTGTATATTTTAAAAGGTGTCTGCGAAACTGATCTTTCTGATTTGCTGTAAACATTATAACAGCCTTATGTTAATCTGTTATTAACATACACGTATAGCTTAATCATATGCTGAAAAGGGATTACCACTATTTTAAAAAATATATTTTTAATATATTATAAATAAGGCAATCACTGGGGTTATGTTAATGTCCAGTTAATCAACCTCTTGACCATGACTCATGCCACATTACAGCAGTAGAGGGTCATTAACAGACCATTAACATACCACCTGTACTGCTACATCGGAGCTACTGTATGATTCTCATGGAACTATCAAGAGTCGCTTTAGAAGTAGGACGTTAATGTAACCACACTCTAGCAGAACACTGAACCTGTGCACAGTTACCCATACAGTATTCTTATTTATTTATTTGCTTTTGGTAACCAGGTAAGTGCGCTAGGCAACATAACCTGCCTATTTTCAGGCACGACCCGGGAGAGTACAATATGTCAATACAGCAGAGTACAAAATCATAACACAGCAGTGACAAACAATAAGATAAGTGCAGTGGTACTGTCTACAAAATACATTGACAGAGGACTGCCAGAGAGGATAATACAAAACATGAATAACCGCAAACAGTGTAAAGTTATTGCATCAAGCCATTAATAACAACAGGCAGTAGGCAGTCATTCAGGAGGCCTAGCTTGGAGCGAGCAGTCTGGTAGGCACAGCTAACTGCAGATACCCAAAATAACATGATAGACGCATACTTTTATATACTTTGTACCAGCCAGTCAATGTTAATAATATCTATTTTGTTTAGTGAGAAAGAGCGCTCAGGGATAGTGGAGCGACCCTCAAATAATTCAGTTTACTAGTAGTGAAGAGGATGCTCTCACCATTCAGCCAAGAATGAAAAATAAACCATTTTCAGTCCATGCTTGGTTTATTAAAGCAGCATATAGAAGGAAATAGAAAATACAGGTACTAGAAGCACAGGGCAAGCCTGTCTGCCTGGCTTACATTTCACCCCACCATTGGGGCTTCATCAGAGCTAATTACAAAAAAGTTCACCTAGTGTGTTAAATACACTTGCCAATTACATTTCAAATCCTTGAGTGGGCATGTGTGATTTTATATTTTCTTGAAACTTGGCTTCCCAGCCAAATGCCCTTTGGGGTAACCCTTGCCTCAGTGTTTGTGCACAGAGGTTCTTTGACATTTCAAATACCTACAACCTAAGCAGCCAGTCAATGTTAATAATATCTATTTGTTTATAATCTCATACACTAAAAAGATTTTATGATTTAATTTTTTTTTTTTTTCTATTTTAGAAGAGTGTGAAGAACAGATTGCTGAGACCAGCAGTGAATGCAGAAGAGGACAAGCAACAAAAGTGATGCAGAAGGGAAGCAGATCTGTGAGGAAGATTGAGGATGTAACATGGATCAAGGGTGGTATGGCAGAAAATACACTTCAGTTTACTGGAACTCCAGGACTTCAGGTAGCTATACCAGAAAAACCAATAGGATTTGCACAGCTTTTCTGCCTCAAGGATGAAGACCTTGAACTTGCAGCGATTGAGACAAATAGGTATGCTGCCCAGTACTTCTCATCACACCCAACTGAGCATCTGCCACTACATTCCAGGATGAGACAGTGGAAGGAGACGGACGTTGAGGAGATGAAACAATTCTTTGCACTATATGTAGCAATGGGAATTGCCAATAAGCCATCGGTGGAGGACTATTGGACGACAGACGAAATCAGCTGTACCCCGGTTTTTGGAACGGTGATGTCCAGGAATCGATTTCAGTTATTGTTAAGTTTCTTCCATTTGGCAGACAACACAACTGCCAAGAAGAGAGGAGAAGTGGGATTCGATCACCTTTACCACATCAGAATCATGCAAGACAAGTTTGTGAAGCGATGTCAAGACACATACCTTCCAGAACGAGACCTGGCAGTGGACAAAGCAACCATTCTGTGGAAGGGGAACCTCAGTTATAAAACATATAACCCCCCAAAAAACAAAAAGTTTGGCATCAGAGTGTACACTTTGCGCGAATCCACATCTGGATACATTTGTGACTGGCAGGTATGCACAGGAAAGACGGACCAGACACAAGAACATGGACACACATATAGAATTTGTTTTGATCTCATTCGGGAAGAACTCCGTGGTAAAGGATACAGGTTGTACATGGACCGTTACTACAGTAGTCCACTTCTCTTCAGGGATATGTTCATGGCAGGAGTTGGAGCATTAGGAACGGTCATGCCTAATAGAAAGGGAATGCCAAGAGGAATTGTAAAAGAAAAGCTAAGGCAAAATGAATCCATTTCATACCATCAGTCACCACTCCTCTGTATGAAATGGAAGGACAAGCAGGACATCTATATGTTGACAACTATATCAAGTGTTGAAACAGTGACAACAGGCAAGACAAACAGAACAACTGGTCAACCCATAAGTAAGCCAAAATGTATAGTTGAGTATAACAAGTTCATGGGCGGAGTCGACAAGAAGAATCAAATGACTGGCTACTATGATTTTGGACATCGGATGGTGAAGGTATGGAAGAAGCAGTTCTTCTACTTTCTTAATGCAATGGTGCTACAGGGGTACATTGTGTACTGTAAATATTCAAGTGATGTGAGGAAAATGTCACACATGGATTTCCGTCGCGAGATTGTCAGGGAATTAGTTGCATCATCTGGAAAGATTGATTCTTTACCGAGACATCAACAGAAGCGGAATTCTGTTTCAGATGAACCACCTACAAGACTAATAGGAAGACATTTTGCATCTTATGTTCCACGCACAGGTAAGAAAGAATACCCGACAAGAAGATGTGCCGTCTGTACAAAGAAGGGAAAGCGTAAGGAGTCATCATACTGGTGCGCAATTTGTGGGAAAGGACTTTGTGTTGCACCATGCTTTCAGGAGTACCACAGTGTCAAGAACTACGGAGCCACGGAATCGCCAAATACCAGTGAAGACAGCTGCTGAGCTCTGTTTTTATTCTCCCAGTTTTAGTTTTCTTTTGAAATCATTTGTCTTTCTTTTTTTTTCTGCTACTTGGCCACGCTGGCTGCAGTTGTTCCTGCATGCACTGCTGCTAGTTTTTTCAGTCTATAATGACTGGGTTTCTCACTAAGACCTTTGGAACCTGTTCTTGCCAGTTCAGCACTGTTACACCAATTGCCAAGCCTAACAGTCCTCAAGGCAACCAACCACAAATGGGAGATTGGTGTACACCAGTTACCAAAGGGCGATTGCTGTGCACCAGTTGCCACACCTAACAGCCCTCAAGGCAGCCAATCACAGATGGGTGACCGGTGTACATTAGTTGTCAATGGGCAGTTGGCGCACCAATTGTCCTTATTCTGCTCCATGCACTTCCAACACTGGGCTCCATGACGTCTTCCCCTAGTATGCACACTGGCTGTCCACCTGCAAAAAAAACATGCCAGTATACAGCTGGACTAATTCTACGCAGTTTACTACTCAAAACAATTTTTTAACAGACAGGTGCTTACATTCAATAAACTGCACTGTACTTTTTACTGTAAGATTCCTTCACTAGTGTGCAAATGGATTTTTCACATGGCCACGATACTAGGACACTGATATGGTCAGACAGCAGAGACGTTTCCATGGACCTGTACATCTGTTGTGAAATGGAATTCTAGGAGCATGGATATGTTGTTCCTCCACACTCTTTGGCATGTCCCTTTCCCCTTTAAATCTGGCTGGAAAGTCTTCAAGCTGGCTCCTCCCACCCACTCGGGTGGTAAATACCTCGGCTCTGCCCCATGATGCCAGATCTTCCTTTCCACTGGAAGATTCAGGTTCCCTTGTGCTACTTCTGCAGTTCGTAGGCCCTGGATTCTCGTCACGGTTTTCACCACAATCGCTTTCTTTAAAACTTATCAGAGTTTATGATTCTGATCCGAGCGCATCGGACATGGAGGACAAATCGTCGTCCGGATTTCGCTGGTGTCCCTGAGGACAGAAAGTGTTGCATACCGATCCCCACCTCTCGTGTGTCTATTGCTTGGGTGTCGTGCATGACACCACTTCTTGCACCATTTGTTTGGCCTTCCATCCCAATGTCCTGGACAACCGCAAGGTGCACCTAAAACTAGGGGAGTCCGGAGCTTCGCAACCCACTGGTGAAATCGAAGGAGGCCAGGTGGGTGGTTTCCATGGCTGCTGGATCCGCTAATCAGCTCGAACAGATGGCGGCTTTCGAAGAGGAAGCTGCTCAAGCTTCGGCCAGCCAAAGTTTTTTCGTGCTGCTTAACCTGGGCTCCACCTTCACTGGGTCCTTTCGGGAGTTGTGCCAGTCTCTCCCCACCAGGGGTGAGGCACCCTCGGGCTCACACTCCCCCCGCCCTAAGAAAAGGGACAAGGACCCTAAATCTTCTTCTGCCCGAAGAAGACATTCCTGGGACCAAGAGCGTTCTGATTCCCAGGATCTTGCGGTCTCGACCTCAACTGAGATTGCTTCCTCGGCCACCAGCTTCTTGGACCTTCCATCACGCCAAGGCACTGAGGCCGAGGACATGGCTGAACCGGCCGAGATTACTCTCAACCCAATCGAGCCATTGTCGCCAATTCCCATCAACAACTCACCTATCGTTTCCTTCCTCGATGAGGAGACTCAGCCCTTGGGTATCCTGATCGAGGGAAAGGTGCCAGAATCTCAATTCTCACTGACTCCGGCATCTCCCGATCGAACCAGCTGACCCTGTCGGTCTCGATCAAGGACCAGGACCCGTTCGGTCGAAAAACCGAAGAAAGGTCACAAGCACTCTAGAAAGAGGTGGTGCCACTGATCCTAATCCTCCTCAGATGAGGAGAGACTTTGATGGAAACTCCGTCGACGTTACGAGGATCTCATGTGGCAACAGCTGATTCTGACCGATCAGAAGCCGGCTCCACCGGCACCACTGGCCATTACTTGGCCACAGCCTCTTAGGCCGACTCCTCCGGAACCAAAGATTCTGGTTCCTCCACCAGTAGGGCCGGCACGCATTCCAGCTCGGCCTGTTTAGGTCTCCCCACCGATTCTGGTGGAACCACCGCCTAAGCAGCCTCAGGGAGGGGCTTCCTCAAAAGAGGATAGGGCAGACACTGGCCTTCCCCATCATCTGTCCATTACAGTGGTCCCCGATCGCCCTCGGCGTATCGAGGGAGACATAGGTGGGAGACCTTACATCCCAATTCTTTGGACTCGGATGCCACTGGTCTGCACTCACATCTCGGGGATGACGAGCCCTCAGTGACAGGCTTGGAGGAAGGTCCTTCCTCCTTTCAGGGCATCCTCCACCTCATTTCAGATTCGACCAGAATGCCCTTGGAGCCCATCCAGAAGAAGGCGGAGTACCCCCCATGGATATCCTAAAGAGGGGAGATACCCCGATGGAGGCCTTTCCAGTGGCCGAAGCCATTGTTGGCCCAGCCCTTGAGCTATGGCAACTTGCCCAGCTCCATCTGCCCATATGGCCCACAAGTATACGGTACCCATGGGGTCCCTAGCGGGTTTCACAGAGCATCCCTCGGCCGAGTGCCTTGTACTGCTTCTGTGTTTAGACGCACGGGTAGCTCAGCTGACACTGACTGCCCACCAGACAAGGATTCCAAGTATATGGATCATTATGCCCAGCAGGTTTATGCGGCCTCATCCTTGGGCCTTCGTCAGGCCAGCTCAGCTGTGATTATGGCACACTTCTCTCATGCCCTTCTGGGGTCACTAGATGAAGTCCTCCCTCATCTCCCAGTGGACATGCAGACCACAGTTAAGTAGGTCCGTGACCGGGGCTGTGCTGTTGCCAAACAGCGGCTCCAGACGGCCCTGGACATTGGAGATTCCTGTGCCCGCTCCTTAGCAGTTGCAGTGGCCACTCGCTGCAGGGCCTGGCTGAGGTTATCCTCCTTTCTGGCGGATACTCAGCACAAGTTAGCTGACGTGCCCTTTCTCTGCACCGACCTCTTCAGTCCGGGAGTGGCAGGTCACCTCCAGCATATAGAGCAATCCAATGCCACCTTGGATGCTACCTCTGCAAAGGGTTCTTCAGGCAAAAACCAGCAGAAGCACAAGAAGAAGCCTTTTCGGCACTCTTTCCCTGTGGTTACACAGCCCTCCTATCAAGGAGGTCAACAGCAACAGCAGCAGCAGCAGGCTCAAGCTTGGCACCCCAGGCCCAAGCAGGGTCCTCAACAGCCCCGTAAAGGAGGCCAAGGTGCCGGTCCAGAGCCTCCTCTTCTAAGTCTGCTCAGTGATGGGTCAGGGGTTGCCCCCCCTACACCTGTCACGCCAGCTCTGGGTCCTCCCATGGGGGGCCGGCCCCGCCACTTTCTTTCCGCCTGGTCCGGTATCACTTCAGACAGGTGGGTTCTGGAAGTGGCCGGCCTGGGACTGCCTCTAGAATTCGAGCAGTACCCTCCCAGCTGAGCCCGCGCCCCTCTGGAGGAAAGGATTTCAGCTCGCACTCAGTCGGCCCTTCAGGACGACATTACTCAGCTCCTCCGCAAGGAGGCGATAGCTCCAGTGCCGGATCTACCTACAGACCCAGGCTTCATGTCCAGGTACTTCCTGGTGCCTAAGCGAACGGGGGGTTGGTGCCCCATCCTAGATCTCCATGACCTGAATCAATATCTCAGGTCTCGCACCTTCTGGATGGTAACTCTGAACCAGATCATACCACCTCTGGAGCGAAACATGTGGTTCTGTTCACTGGATCTACAGGACGCGTTCTTTCACGTCCCAATCCGTCAATCCCACCAGTAGTTCCTCCACTTCAGGGTCAAAGGGACCCTGTACGAGTTCCAAACCATGCCGTTCGGCCTGTCATCGGCCCCTCTGGTCTTCACCAAGTGCATTGCAGTGATGGCAGCCCATCTTCAATGTCGAGGAGTTCGGATATACCCCTATCTGGACGACTGGCTCCTGGCGGGTTCCTCCCTTCAGGAGGTGGAGAGGTCCAGGGATCTGGCCGTCCAAACCTGCTCCCAACTAGGCCTCCTGATCAACGAGGCCAAGTCGGAACTCATGCCCTCTCAGGTGATGGGCTTTATTGGGGCAGAGCTCAACTCTTGCCAAGCCAGAGCTCGGCTCCCAGCGGACAGAGCAGAGGTTCTTTCCTCCTTTGCCCAATCATTTCTGGTTGGGCACTTGCGCCCTGCCTGGGACTTTCTGCGCCTTCTGGGCTACATGGCGGCGTGCACCTCGGTGGTCCATTTGGCCAGATGGCACGTGCGCCCACTTCAATGGGAGCTTGCCGCCCAGTGGACTCAGCAGTATGGTCACTTTGACTAGCTGATCACTGTAACCCAGAAGATAGGGATGCTCTTCAATGGTGGACCGTCCCAAACCGATTGCAGGAAGGGATCCTATTTGTCCGCCCCGAGCCGACAGTCGTCCTGACGACTGATGCCTCTCTCATGGGCTCGGGAGCCCACATGGGGGACAACAGGGCCCATGGTTCTGGACCCCCGAGGAGTCCCGACGCAACATCAACCTGTTGGAGCTCAGAGCAGTCAGACTGGCCCTGTCAGCTTTCACTCCTCAGCTCCGGGGTCAAGTGGTTCAAATCCAGACGGACAATACCATGACCATGTACTACCTCAACAAACAGGGCAGCACACACTCCCGTCTGCTATGCAAGGAGGCGTTCCGAATCTAGACCCTCGTCAGCCAGTTGCAGGCGGATCGCCTTGCCATTCATGTGGCAGGAGTCTTGACCCAACTGGCAGATGCTGTCAGCCGCATAGGCCAGACATCCCAAGTATGGTCTCTTCATCCTGAGGTAGCTTACAATCTGTTCTCCCATTGGGGCAAACCGTTGGTGGACCTGTTTGCCTCCAGGGAGAACACCAAGCTGAAACTGTACCATGCCGGCCCCCCTCAGCAGGGCTCGCTGCAGAGGGATACCTTCTCGAGGCCATGGACCCCAGGCCTCCTCTATGCCTTCCCTCCATTTCCCTTGATCCACAAGGTGCTTCTCAAGGTGAGGAGGGACAAGGCGAAGGTGATTCTGGTAGCTCCAGATTGGCCCCGCCAGTTCTGGTATCCAGGTCTCCTTAGCCTCAGCTGCAGGGCCCCGGAGCGGCTTTGTATATGCCCAGACCTGATATCATTGAATCAGGGCAAGGTATTCCATCCGGACCTTCAATCCCTGCACCTCACAGCCTGGTACCTGAGCGGCTAGAGTTCCAGGCTTTGGGTCTTTCTGAGGATGTCTACACTGTGGTGGAGGCATTTCGTAAGGAATCAACCAGGAACTGTTATGCCTTCAAATGGAAAAGGTTTTCCATTTGGTGTCAGGGTAAGAGTCTGGACCCCTTATCCTACTCTGTGGCTAACATTTTAGACTACTTTTGGTCTCTGTCCAAAGGGGGTCTACGGTCATCGACCCTTAGGGTGCACCTGGCAGCCATTTCTGCTTACCGGGTGTGGGCCGGTCAGCCGACATTGGCATAGGAAAAGAGTGGTCGGGTGCTTTTTCAAAGGCCTGGATCACATATCCCCTTCGGTGTGTGAACCTCCACCTCCGTGGGATCTGTTGCTGGTTTTGGCAGAGCTCATAGGAAAGCCATTTGAACCCATGCACAAGTGTGAGCTGTCACACTTGTCGTGGAAGACTGCCTTCCTGGTGGCTATCACGTCAGCCAGAAGGACAGGGGGAACTCCAGGCGCTGTCGGTGGACTCCCCTTATCTGGTCTTTCACAGGGACAAAGTTGTCCTGCGCCCCCACCCAAAATTTCTTCCGAAGGTGGTGTCAGAGTTTCACCTTAACCAGGTGTTGACTCTTCCGGTATACTACCCTAACTACACCTCGGACGCCAAGTACAGACTCCATACTCTGGACCTGAGACGTGCCCTTTCCTATTATAAGGAAAGCATGGCGGAAACTCGGGGAGAGGTTCGCCAGCTGTTTGTCACCTATGCTGAAGCCGCTTCTGCCAGACCTGCAGCCAAATGGACCATTGCAAGATGGATTACATCATGCATAGGTCTGTGCTATGAGTTGGCAGGCAAGGAGCCTTCCAGAAGGTTAAGAGCTCATTCTACCCGCCATACAGCTGCATCGGTGGCTGCTTACAGGGACATCCCTATCCAGGAAATCTGTCTGACTGCTACCTGGAAGTCAGCAAACACCTTTATTTCCCACTACCACATCGACCTTGAGTCATGCCGGGATGCTGGTTTTGGGGCCTCAGTTCTCCAATCTCTGTTTCCTAATTGAGGGGTGTGTGCCTTGCCTCCCTCCTCCCGGAGAACTGGTAGGAGTCTGCCAAAGAGTGTGGATGAACAACATATCCACGCTCCTAGAAGAACAGGTTGCTCACCTGTAACAGTAGTTCTAGGAGTAGTATATGTTGTTCATCCACATGCACCCACCCGACCTCCCCAGCTTTAGGTGCACCAGCTTGCTTCCAGTGGGCTAAGATCTGGCGTCATGGGGTGGAGCCAAGGTATTTACCACCCAGGTGGGTGGGAGGAGCCAGCTTGAAGACTTTCCGGCCAGATTTAAAGGGGAAAGGGACATGCCAAAGGGTGTGGATGAACAACATATACCACTCCTAGAACTACTGTTACAGGTGAGTCACCTGTTCTTTTTTAAATTGCACAGAAAGAACTGCAAGTGATTGCAACAAAATAGGAAATGCTTGGGAAGTGCTGGAATTAGGGTATTTTAAACTGTTGGACAATATCACTAGTCGCTATGTATAATTTTCACTTTTTTATTAAAGTCAAAAGGGTTCATTTGATCAGCAAGGAGCCTTTACAAAATGGACAAACATATAATAATCCAATACAGGTCTAATTAAAATATGTACGTCCGATCAATTGGTTTGACATTTACAATTTCTTTGTAATATATGTCATAAAATATGAATAGATCCATTTCTTATACTTGATGTAAAGTTTCTCATTCCTAAAATTATATCCAGAGTCATCAGTTTTCTTTCTATTCCTTAAAATATTTACAGGTGTTTTGCTGTTGAATAAAAATGAAACTGATCTACAGGATCAATCATGTCTGATAATATATCACGGCACAGAAGCTCACCTCTCTATTTTCCCACATCTGAACATCAGATGGTTTTCTATGACAGGCCATTATGGAACAGCCAGCTTTTCGCAGAGGAAATCCTAAGAGCACTTACCTACCGCCTGACATACAGGTCTTTCTGAAACCCTTCTTAGGTGGATCAAACCACAGTGTAGTTCTGCACCTCCCAGGGCTCCACCGAGCCAGGTAACCCACTGTAGGTCAGCTAGAAACATACTGTAGAATTTGACAGCAGATAAGGACCGCTTGGCCCATCCAGTCTGCCCATTTCCCTACCTTATGGATAAGCTGCAGATTCTAGTTTATCAACAGCTACCCTCACACTAGAACTGCCTTATATCTGTCCCATGCATTCTTGAATTCCCCCACTATTCCTGACTCCACAGCCTCCTCAGGAAGGCTGTTCCATGCATCCACAACCCTCTCTGTGAAAAAATACTTTCTAACCTTACCTCTGAGCTGTCCCCCCTCTATCTTCAATTTGTGCCCCCTCGTTCTTGCACATCTCTTTTTCTGAAAGATACTACCCTCTTGTACTTTAATTCCCTTGAGATACTTAAAAGTTTCTATCATGTCTCCCTCCCCTCCTTTCCTCAAGGGTATACATATTAAGCTGCATTAGTCTCTCCTCATGAGGTCTTCTGGTGCAGACCCTGCACCATTATGGTTGCCCTCCTCTGAACAGCCTCCACTCTGTCTATGTCTTTGGAGGAGATGGGGTCTCCAGAATTGCACGCAGTACTCCAGATGGGGTCTCACCAACTGTCTGTACAGAGGGATAACAACTTCCTGTTTTCTACTGTTGATGCCTCTCCCTATGCATCCCAGTATCCCCCCAGCCCTTCTTACTGCCTTCTCACATTGCTTGCCCACCTTTAGGTCATCTGATATAATTACTCCTAGGTCTCTTTCAATTTTGTTGTTGTTATTATCTCACCCCCCATTGTGTACTCTTCCCTGGTTTTTGTTTCCCAGATGCATTACCTTGCACTTCTTTGCATTGAATCTGAGCTACCATATATTTGACCATTCCTCTATGCTTGCCAAGTCCCTTTTCATCCTTTCCACCCCCACCTTGTGTGTCAACACTGTTGCATATCTTTGTGTCATCTGCAAAGAGACATACTTTTCCTTCCAGGTGCTCTCCAATGTCACCTATAAAGACATTAAAGAGGACCGGTCCCAGTATGAACCCTGCGGTACCCTGCTAGTTACCCTCCTTTCTTCGCTGTGGACTCCATTTACTATTACTCTTTGCAACCTGTTGTCCAGCCAGTTTTTTTTATCCAGGCTACCACCTTGGAACCCACTCCAAGGCTGGCTAACTTGTATATTAATCTTTTGTGTGGGACTGTGTCAAATGCCTTGATAAAATCTAGGTAGGCCATATCCACAGCCCCTCCCTGGTCTACTACTTTGGTCACCCAGTCAAAGAAATCTATTAGGTTCGTCTGACATGACCTTCCTGCTGTGAAACCATGCTGCCTTGGGTCCTGTGCCCCACTGGCCTCTAGGTACTCAACAGTTTACTTTGAATATATGATGCCCGACCTACACCCATTGATACTGCACTGAATTAAATCCTTGACCTAAATGAGAATTCCTTTTAGGCCATACTGGCCAGTTGCATCTTTGTCAGTTCCTGACCTCCATGTATTTAGTATAGGGAATCAAAAATAATGTTCTTCTGCTATCCAGGTACAAGCAGCCTTTTGGTCATGCCTCTGAGTCTATGGTCCAGCACAATAGGTTTAGAATCTCACCCAGAAACTATCATACTAAGCATTCCTGCCTAGTATCAAGAACAGTAAGGGAAAGGGGAACTTGTTTAACCAGGAAAGGCACACTAAGCCAAAGCTTGTTTCCAGGTGCAACCTGGGAACACAAGGAAGTTAAATGACTTGCTCAGGGTCACACAGTATGTAAGCGGGGGCTGTGGGATCCAAACCCTGGTCTCTAGGTTTGCAGCTCAGAGCCTTAAACCACTGCACTATACTGCCTTCTATAACCCAGTAACCCAAATGCCCTCTCCTACTTCTGGCTATATAACCAAGGGGGCCTACCTCATACTAGCCATTCTAATAGTCATGGAATTATAAAGTTAAAGCAAGCATTAATCTCTGAAGTTTATGCAGGTTCATGGGCAGATTGGATGTGCCTTGCGGTCCTTATCTGCCGTCAACTTCTGTGTTTCTATAACACTCAGAGCTCTAAGGTTATTACAAAAGCATGGAAGACTTTTAATTCCACAGGGGATTGCTGCAACATTTTTAGCAGGTGTGTCTGGAAGTTCAAACCCACACCATGTAGTGGATAGGATTCGGAGGCCACATAAAAATGTGTGTGGCTCCATTAAATATAGATTCTGAGCCCAAAGTTATTACTTTAAACACTCTAGATTCACTGTGTGGGTTAACAGTTTTAGTTCATTAAAAAAAGTACCTTTTAGAGCAACATACAAGTATCCTTTAGTCAACCATCTCCTGTCGCTACAGCAGCATCTTATATGAGCTTCTTTAAAAGGGCTCTAATTACTGATTTGTAATTAATAATAACAATAATCATTATTTTATTTTATTTAAAATCATCAATAAGGATCCTGTTTTATTGAGTATCTCTATTTTAACCCTAATGCTGCATTTAAAAATGGCTGTGATAGTGTTCAAGGGCTCCCTCTCCCAAACATTACAGTATACTTTCATTTCAGCTGTCTTTTAACTTTAATAAGCTTATCAAAAGTGGCTTGTTAACCATCTTAGAATTCCTGTCTCCACCAGGTTCTGCCATTAATGTGGCAACCATGAGTTTCCACCAACTCTGACGGCACTTTAGCTTTAATTTCTAACAAATTTAAAAGTCAGACCTCTCTCCAGATGCTCTTGGCCTGGCCTTTTTTTATTTATTTAAAAGTTGGTAACTGGGAAAAGCCCCGTGACTAGAAGCTTGTTTCCAAGGGAGTGGTACAAAGGTATAGCAAGTACAACAGAGTTATAACAAAGCATAGTAAATATGCGTCACTAATAGGAGGATTCTAAATAAATACAAAACTGTAGTTACATAGATATGTACATTGAGTCACTGTAAGAGGAGTGAGGAACAATCATGAAGTAAGCAAGTCTAGGAAGGAGAACAGATGCAGGAAGTAATGGGGGTTGGCTTGAGTAAGTGCTTAAGAGCAGGGAAGGAGGGAGAGAAAGATGGATTTGGGCAGGAAGGCTATTCCAGAAGGAGGGAAATTTATAGGAAAAGGATAGTTTGCCTGCAGAGGTGCAGACATGTGGGAGGGAAAAAGTGCGGGTACAGCTACCGCGAGTTGTAGGGTGAGGGAGTTGCAGAAGTAAGGAAAGAGGCAAGGTACTGTAGGATGGAAGAGACCCAAACAAGAATCAGGAATTCCCTGGATATACCCATTACCCCCTCGGAGTTGACTTCAGCAATTAAAAAATTGAAAACAAAAAAATCCTCAGGCCCTGATGGGTACTCCCCTGAATTTTTCAAATTTTTTGCAAAGGAGATTAAGGACCCTTTGTTGGAGGCCTACAGAGAGGCGCAAGCAGGAGTGGCCCTTCCAGATACATGGAACTATTCTGTCATCTCAAGTGTCCTGAAACCTGGAAAAGATATCACACAGTGTAGTTCTTTCCGCCCCATATCAGTTTTAAATATAGATTATAAACTATACGCCTCAATATTAGCGAGACGCCTGGAGGAAGTGCTGCCCAAGTTGATCAATTATGATCAAACAGGCTTTATCCTGGGTAGGCAGACACAGGATAACATTAAAAGATCTCTGCAAATCTTACATCACGTGGCCCGAACTGGGGCACCATGTATGTTATTGAGCCTTGATGCAGAGAAGGCCTTTGATCGAGTGGCATGGAAGTTTTTAGAGCTTTCTCTGAGCGTGTTTGGATTCTCAGAATCCTTTATTAAAATTATAAATAACATATACTCTAACCCCAAGGTATATATAAAAGTTAACGGTAGAGTCTCGCCACCAATAGCCTTACACCGTGGCACCAGACAGGGATGTCCCCTCTCTCCCCTTCTCTTTGCCCTATACCTTGAACCCTTAGCTCAGGTGTTGAGACAAGATGAAACAATACAGGGATGGGACCTGGGTGGGGAAACACACAAGCTTGCTTTATATGCGGATGATCTGTTAATATATCTTAGAAACCCAGAACAGTCATTGGAACACCTATGGGCACGATTGGCAGAATTTAGCCTTTTAGTTGGTTACAAAATAAACATGGGTAAAACAGAAGCCTTAAGATCAAATTATGAACCGTCGAAACGAGTTCGAGAAAAATTCCCATTTAAATGGGACTTATCGAAGATTAGATATCTCGGGGTTCAACTGTGCCTTCAAGCGGACCGGTTATTTTCCCTCAACTTTGCTCCAACACTGGAAAATATCAAGTCAGAGTTGAATTTTTTTTTATTTATTTGATATTCAGAAAGACCTTTGAGTCAGAGACTCATTTACAAAGGTTCCACGTCATACATACAATGTACAGGGGGCCGGACATTAGCATACAGAAGAAGAACAGCACATTACATAAAAACAAGAAGTAACATGAGGATAAGATGCACAGGTTACATTGTTGTTACATAGTAGGTTAACAGAGAATTCTAGGTCATTTCGCACAGCCAGTGTGAGGAGAAAAAAAGCGTCAGAGATTCAGAAAGTAGCCGATTGTCATGTTTCATAATTGCAATTGAGGTACATTTGCTGCTTATAGCTTGATAGTAAGGAGGCAAGGCAGGTCAGGTGTCATGGGCAGTCACATCTATTTGAGACCTGCAGGTATTCCCTTAGCATTGATTTAAATGGGCCCAGCCTTTTTTCCTCAGTTATATGGTTTGGGAGGGAGTTTGTCCAGGAAGGGGCCCTGTAGTTGAAGGTGCGTTGGTATTGGGAGGTCTGGCCATGGGGTACCCATAGAAGCTGTTTGATTGAGCTTTGGGTTGTTTTGCTCAGTGGGGCTGGGAGTATTATTTGGAGTAGGGAGGGTGGGGTGAGGCCTAGTAGCACTTTTTTGGTCATAAGGCAGGTGTGGTACCTGATTCTGTTATCCAGATTTAGCCAATTTGTGCTGCTGTATAGGGAGCATGAGTGAGTGAGACGATCACATCCTAGGACTAGGTGGCAGGCTCTGTTGAGCACTAGCCGGAGTCTGCTTAGGGTTGTGGAGGGTGCAGCACTGTAAATTAGTATACGTGAGTCTAGCAGGGAGAGGATCAAGGAGTTTATGGTGAGTTGTAGTGCCTTAGGGGTGAGGCAGTGTTTATACCGGTAGAGTACGCCTAGTCTGGTGCTAAGAGCAGTTGTTAGGTGTAGGATGTGTTGATTAAAGCTGAGGGTGGGGTCTAGAGTGATCCCTAAGTATTTAAAGTTGTATACTTGTTCTAAGGGGGTCCGGTTTGCTGTGAGGAAGTGTGGGCACAGGGTTTTATGAGGGTTTTGAGGAGGGGCGAATATCATGACTTTAGTCTTATTATAGTTGATAATAAGATGGTGGGAGATGAGCCAGTCTTCCAATTCCTGGAAAGAATGCTGGAGGGTTTGGTGGAGTATGAAGGGAGCTGGGCTGGAGGTGAACAAGACCGCATCATCTGCATAAAGGAGCAGATTTCCCGAGCAAGAGGATGGGAGGGAGTTGAGGTAAAGGCTGAAAAGTAAGGGGCCAAGTATGGAGCCCTGTGGAACACCGGATCGGATGGGGAGGCAGGGTGATAGGACATGGCCTACCTTGACTCTCTGGGTTCTGTCTGAGAGATAACTAGCGAACCATTTTATGGAGTCATTGGAGAGACCCGTGTGGGCCAGGGTATTTAGTAATAGGGCATGGTTGACTGTGTCAAACGCTTTAGATAGGTCCACGAAGATGGCACCTGTGAGGTGGCCTTGGTCCAGGGCAGAGTGGACATGGGAGGTAAATTGAAGGAGGGCAGTAGTGGTGCTGTGGCCTTTTCAAAAACCATGTTGCTGTTTGGTTAGAAGGTTATATTTATTCAGGTGTTCAGTGAGTTGGTTGGCTACTATGCGTTCTAATGCCTTCGACGGGGAGGTAGGATTGAGATGGGATGGTAGTTATTTGTGGACGTTCGGTCACCACCTTTATGGATAGGTGTGATATAGGTTGACTTCCAGTGTGAGGGGAATTTCCCTTGGCAGATGGAGCAATTTAGAATGTGGGTGAGAGGGGGCCAGGACTTCCTGGAGGGAGAGGCGGAGAAGTCTAAGGTCTAGGGAGTCGTGACTGTAGTGGCTTTTACTTAAGGCTTTAGTCAGGTAAGGTTTTGGCGTATCCAGATTAAGGATACATAGGTAGAAAGGCGCAGTATGTGGGGGATGGGAAATGATATGGTCCGGAGGGAGGTCGAAGAAGTTAGGGGGCAATATATGGGAGATCAGAGAAAGCAGTATTTAGGGCAGCGGCTATGTTGACAAGGTCAGTGGAGAGGTTACCATCAATGAGTATTTGGTCAGGTGGTAGATTTGGGTTTTTGCCACAGAGTTCCTTTACGTTCTCCCAGAACTTGTGCCCATTTCTCCAAGTGGAGGTTAAGGTGGCTTTGTAATGGTTTGCTTTGGCCGTGCGTATGGCCCATGTGCATTTGTTTCGGGCCTCCCAATAGCGTTGCCTGTCCTGAGGCCGCTGTGTCTCATTGGCCAGGTGCCATAGAGCATCACGCTGGCGCAGTGGGCCTTGGAGTTGATCTGAGAACCATGGGGCATGATTCCTTTTGGTCATAGTTTTGGCAAAAGGGGCAAACTTGTCACAGGCTGAGTTGAAGATGTTGACAAACAGTTCAAGGGCGTGGTCAGGGTCGAGTGTATTAGTGAGGGGTGTCCAGTCCCAATGTCTCAATGGGCCTATGTCCCTATTTCCTTGGTACAGAAGGTAGAGGCAATAAAAATGATAGTTCTCCCTAAGTTTCTATACCTGGCGCAAACTATTCCTACTCTGGTCCCAGACTCATACTTCCACTCTTTAGACAGAGCAATTACAAGGTTTATCTGGGGTTCTCAAAAACCTAGAATCCGCCTTACAGTGCTCCAGATTCCGAAAGCAGAGGGAGGCCTGTCATTACCAAACTTCAAACTATACTACTATGCAGCTCAGTTACGAATGGTCATGTATTGGCTAGACCGGACCTACATGGCCAAATGGAAAACTTTGGAGCTGTGGGAAGCTGCTCCAAGCAAGAATTTAAATAGTATGCTTCTCAGACAAAAAGAGAGGTCTGGATTGAGCCAGGAAGACAACCCCTACACTACCTCCACTTTAAAAGCATGGTATGGGATATTAGAAGACAAATGTGCTAAGAGTTGGAGGGGCCTTATGTGGTCGATCCCATACCTAGAGTCTTTTACTCCTGCCAAGTGGGATGTTGGATTTGGGGGATGGGAGAAGAAGGGGTTACATCTGGTCTGGCACTTGCTGGAAGGAATTGAGATTCTGTCTTTTGAAGCACTAGTTAATAAATATGGGTTATCCTGGCAAGATAGATTTAGATATTTCCAAATTAGGAATTTTGTTAATTTTATAAGGCAACACACAGAGGAGGGCCTTTCTCCGCCACAGATTGCAAATATTTTCAAGAAAGCAATAGAAGGGACCCCGATTAGATCTCACATTATCTCAAAATTATACCAGGCTCTCTTGTCCTGGAAGGGGGACTCTACTATCTATATAAAAAAAGCTTGGGAGAAGGATTTAGGAATCCAGATCTCTGGGGATTTCTGGGTCTGGACGCAGACAAAGATTCACTGGGGCATATCAGCAGCTAGCTGGCAGGAGTTCTCCTGGAAGATTTTTGTTCGTTACTTCCACACACCGGCAATCCAGGGGAAATACCTGAAATCCCACTCCTCAGTCTGCTGGAGAAATTGTGGGCACTTCCCTGCTTCATTGACACACATTATGTGGGACTGCCCTATTGTAACCCCCTTTCTTCAGGATCTCCAACAGGCCCTGCAGGCAATGATAGATGCGAATTTAAGGATTACACCCCTTTCTTTTTTCTTCTTGGAATTGCCCAGGGAACTCAGGGATCCCCAGACGATTAAGTTTTTGAAAATCTCCTTTTTAATGGCCCAAAAGGCAATCACGAGTAACTGGTTATCCCCCAAAGCTATCACCCTAAGGATGTGGCAAGAACGCATGATTAATATGTATAGAATGGAGGCAATGACTGCTGCCATTCATAAAAGAATACCTAGTTTTGAGATTTTGTGGCAGAGATGGGTCCTTTATATGGCAACGATGAGACCTGATTTTGTTCCTTGATCAATACCATGTTGAAAAAATCATATAAAAAAGCCCGAGAGGTTAAACTTATAATTCTATACAGAGCCCTGTAAGGCATAGATACAATGCCTGTAGTACTTATTGGCTCATAAGACAATAAAACATCTCTGCACTTATATATAGAGTAGCGTAATAGGGAAAACAAATCTGATGAATCTTTATGACTTTTCACATAAAGGAAATTCTGGTGGATAACCTCTGGGTTACCTCTGTATAAACTCCGGATTTAATGTCTTACTTTTCATTAAACTGGATAAATTGCCTCTAAAAACAAAGTTGAAAAGAAGGGAAAACAGAAAAGATAACTGTATTGGTGAATAATCTGTATGTATTTTGTCTGTTTTGTTTGTCTGAATGTAAAACCTTTTTTTTTAAATAAAGAAAGTTTAAAAAAAAAAAGGGCACATGCTAGAGTTCCTGGAGTTTCATCCAGCCTCTTCTCTGGATCGCATACATTACTCCCTGCACCAGGCTCTGCTGGTCAAGGAGGAAATCAGGGCCCTGAGACTGAAGGCAGTGGTAAAACTCGTACCTCTGTCCCAGAGAGGACAGGGATTTTACTCCCACTTTTTCCTGCTCCCAAAAAAGACAGGCGACCTCATGCCCATCCTGAACCTCAGTAGTCTGAACCTTTCTATTGAGAACAAAAGATTCTGTATGCTGACTGTGCAGGGCCTCCTACCCCTTCTGCAGAAGGACCACTGGCTATGTGCACTGGATATGCAAGATGCTTACCTGTGTAGTCCAGTTTTCCTGGGCCACCACCGTTTTCTGCAGTTCTGCTTCCAGGGACAGCACTTCGAGTTTACAGCACTTGCCTTTGGCCTTTCCTCTGCACTCAGGATCTTTACCAAGTGCCTAGCACTGGCCTTACACCGTCGGGGTATAGCAGTCTTCTTCTACCTAGATGACTGGCTTTTGATGGCCCTGTCCAGGGACAGTCTTCTGGAATCCCTCTCAGTCACTCTGGACCTTTGCTCACAGCTGAGGATCACTGTCAATCCCCCTAAGTCATCCCTGCCCCCTCCCAGAACCTCCAGTTTATTGGGGCAGTCTTAGACATGACCCAGTGCAGAGCCTTTCTGCCCCTGGACAGGGCAGAGACTCTTCAGGAGCAGGTCAACTTAGTTGTCACTTCTAGATCCCTTCTGGCCAGGGCATTGCAACACCTTATGGGCCTGATGGCAGCCTCCATCTCCATAGTACCCTTAGCCAGGCTGTATATGCAGATTACCCAGTGGATGTTATGCGTCCAATGGGACCAGCGCTTGGATGACCTGGACCATCCCGTTCTGGTCTCCAGCACGCTCAAAAAAGATTTCCTGTGGTGGCTATATCTTCTAAACCTGTCCTGGGGACTTCCCTTTCGAAGTTATTCACCTCTCTGGTCCCTCACCACAGACGCATCCTGTCTGGGTTGGGGAGCACATCTGGGGGATCATTGAACTCAGGGTCCCATGGTCCCAGTTGGAGATGGCCTTACACATCAACATCCTGCAGATGAGGGCGGTTCTTTACACACTTCAGGCTCTTGAGACCATCCTATTGAGAGGAAGACTGCTGATACAGACAGACAACATGTCAGTGGTCTGGTACATTAACAAGCAGGCAGGCACCCAATTGTACTCCGTCTGCAGGGAGGCGATGTAGGTGTGGAATTGGTCAGTCCAACACAGCCTGTGGCTCACAGCCATGCATGTTCCAGGCATTCACAACATCCTGGTGGACAGCCTCAGTCAGATGTCATTTCTCATGCACAAATGGGAATTAGGTCAGGTAGTAGCAGATTCCCTCTTTCTGAAATGGGGTCAACCAGAAATAGATCTGTTCGCCTCCCCATCCAATGCAAAACTTCCCAGTTTTTGCTCACTCATTCCAAGCCTGGTGCTTTCTGGCACGATGCGTTATCACTATGTTGGACAGGGAAGTTCTTGTACACCTCCCCTCCTTTTCTCATTCTGCAGAGAGTTCTTCTTAAGCTTCAGGCAGAGGGACCCAGATGATCCTCATTGCTCCTCTCTGGCTGAGGCAAATTTAGTTTCCGCTAATGCAGCAGCTGGCAGTGGAAACCCCAGTTCCCCTCCCTCTCCGACATGATCTGTTAACACAGAATCAGGGCAGGCTGGTGCACCCAAGACTCAGGACCCTACATCTTCATGCATGGCTCCTTCAGACATAATGAAATTCCATTTTGGGGTCTCCTGGAAGGTAGGTCAGGTCCTGGTGGAAGCTAGGAAACCCTCCACTAGGTCTACATACACTAGAAATGGAAGCATTTTTCCATTTGAGCAGTGTCTAAGGGTTGGGACCCTTTTTCTTGCTCAGCTCCACAGATTGTGGAATATCTGTTACACCTGTCTGACTCTGGTCTGTCTTGTTCCTCTCTTAAAGTTCACTTGTCAGCTATTTCAGCCTATCATGTACCAGTGGAAGGGAAACCTGTGGCTCAGCTGGAGGTCTCTAAACCCTTTTTAAAAGGGATCCTCCACCTCAAACCCCCCATCCTTAGCCCCACCCCTCCTTGAGATTTGAATTTTGTATTAGAGATGCTTATGCTTCCTCCCCTTGAACCAGCTATGAGCTATGATATGCGCTACCTCTCCTGGAAGGCACTCTTTTTGGTTGCTATTACTTCTGCTCATAGAATTTCCGAGCTTCAGGCCCTGATGCATAAGGAGCCTTATTTGATTTTCCACAAGGACTGGATGGTCCTTCGTACAAATCCTAAGTTTCTTCCCAAGGTGGTTTCCAAGTTCACCCTAAACCAAACAATCAAACTCCCAGTGTATTATCCAGCTCATTGGAATAGAGGGGAGTCTTTCATTCACACACTGGATGTTCACAGGATCCTGAGGTGCTACATCCACCGAGCCAAAGAGTCCAGAAAGTTTGATCAGCTTTTTGTCTGCTTTGCTCCCAAATCCTTGGGGACGGCAGTTTCTAAACAGTTTCCAAATGGCTTGGTAACTGCATCCACTTCTGTTAACCAGAAGTACAACAAACCTCTCCCGGGGAAGTCAAAGATCATTCTGCCAGAGGCATGGCTGCCTCAACAGCATTCCTGAGGAATGTTTCTGCAGCAGATATTTGTGTGGGAGCAACCTGGAGTTTGGTCCTTACCTTCACGAAGCATTACAGTCTGGACATTGCCTCTAGGCATAGGGCCAGGTTTGGCCTCACCGTTCTGCAGGGCCTACTGTCTTAGGCCGGTCCTATGCTGTACTTTCAGTTGCTTCTCTTCCTGTGACTCTCTTGATCGGAGAGTGACTACTTGGGAAATCAGTCCTATATATGATGACCTTCTGTAGAAACCCTCTTAAAGTAAGATGGTACAGTTATGTAAGAACTTACCGTAACAGTAGATCTTTGAGAGAGGTTCCTGCAGTAGGTTACCTTTTCCCTCCCTCCTTCCCCCAGTTTCTGCATTTCTTTCAGATTATTCTGAACTGTGCTCCAGGATTTCTGTCCTTTCTCCTGTCTTATCCTCCTTGGATCTCCGGTGAGAGAACTGGAAGGCGGGAGTAGGGACCGACCACTATATAGGGTCACGCTGATGGGTGGGCGGTGCCCCGTCAGACACTGCTGGAAAAGTTTGCCATGTGGTCCTGATGCCAGGGAGTGCAGTCCTCTATATGATGACCTACTGCAGGAACCTCTCTTGAAGATTTACTGTTACGGTAAATTCTTTATGTTTCTGTACTTTCCATGTGATTGTTACTTCTTTATGCTCCACCTTCTGGATTCATAGTTCCAGTGTTGTTCTTCTACCTGCATGTTACAATGGTGCAAAGTTTTGAGTAGACCAGTTTTGCTACATTACTTCACTCCTGTACTTTATGTGGATGATCTAGTATTCCTCAGCCATGCCTCAGAAATAACTGACATCAGTAGGGACCTTACAGGGGACCTCAAGGCTGTACGATCCTGGCTCAATGAAAGCAAACTTCTCATGAACCATACTACATCCCAGGTAATGCTCTTTGGAACCCCTCATCGAATAAAGAACATAAATACTCCCCTAACTGTGGTCTGTGAGAACGGTACCCCATTAGATGTGGTTACTTCTTTCAAGTACGTTAGAGGCATGCTCGACACCTCACTACACTTCTCCTTTCATGTTCACTCTATATGCAAGACTGTTAACTCCAATCTAGGCATCGCTTACTGTGCTAGTCCTAACTGCTCTCCTTCTGCATTAATCTCTGTTGCCTGCAATGTACTCACCCTAAAATTAACCTATAGACTACTGGTCTTTGTCCACTCCTCCAATACCTTGCTGTATAGATGGGTTGTAGGGTATAACAATGTCTGCCGCTTTGCTGTCATGTGTAATTGCCTCACTCACTACTGCCTCCTATTCAGCAAGCTAGGATGGCCCTATCCCACAGCCTTATTTGATTTTTTTCCCTGGGACAGTTGTCCATAGTGCATTACACAATCTGAAGGCTCACTGCTTAGTTAGGGACTAAATCAAGGGTCTCACCTTGACGTTAATGATTTAGCTTACTCAAATTGGAATTCCAGTCTGAAACTAAAAGGACCCACTCCTCACATGGAGCTAAAAGTAAATGTAGCTAATTTTGGCAGTGGAAAGTTTAAATATGCCATGTTGTGTGTGTGGGGTGGGGTGGGGGGTGCTGGTACTTTTGGATTACCTTCCCATGCACCCTGGTATTTAAACTCACCTCTCTAGACTTCTGTTGCTTAGAATGCTCATTTTATTGATTTACCACTTAATCTGTATCCCTGTACTGGTCACTATTTGTTATCTGTTGGCTTATTCAGCCTTATGTTCTATGTACTATTCACTATGCTGTGCCACTGTTTTTAATTTCACTCATTGACTCTGTATTTTTATTGTAGTGTAACCTCCCAGGTCATGCCTAAAAATAGACAATAGTCTGTCTAGTGCACCTTACCCAGTCAGCAAAAACTAAGTAAATAAAAATAAATAAATGGTACCTTTCTGTATGTAAGCTCCCCAAATGGGATTACCTTGTTTGTCGCTAGAGTGATTGGTACCCCAAATCCCCTTTTAGCCCCAGTAATGCATTTGTCTTTTAGAAAGGGTCAGAGAAGCGGAGCCACAGAACCACCACACAGCAGCCTCAGGAATGTGTCAGCTGGCCATCCGCGCAGGAGCAGCAGCACCTTTTCATTTTTGGACTATTGCTGTGGCAAGCCAAAGGTTCCTTCTGTGCTCCTGGACCCCAAACACAGTTAGTTGGTGTCCAGAGACATTGGGGAGGAGGCAACAAATTATTTAAAAAACTCCAATGACCATTGAGGACCTGGTAATTAATGTTAATGAGGGCCTATAAATATTGATGAGAACCTGCCTGCTGCCTGGGAGACTGAAGAAAGGGCAGCCTCGACAGGCAGGAGAAAGGGTTCTGGTTTACATTTTTGCAGTTGAATCACAGAGAAAAGGGACTGCTATAAAAGCATGGGGCATATAATAAATAAAAATGTTTTGGCTGGCTGCATTGGAACTTTAAAGTCCGGACACTACATGGGCTGCATCTTGACTGTGTATTCAGCAGCCATGTTGTCAGCTTTTAAACTCACCCCCAGACAATCAGAATGCAAGGATGTTACAAGGGGACTAATGGGACTGCAATGAGGGTTTGTGGGGGGAAAACCCGGGACATTTCTTGGTGCACATTCGAGCAACCAGTAGGGCACCGAGTGAGCCCCATGAATATTAATGTTTCAGTTGGACCTCTACTGCAGCCAATCAGTTAAGGGGAATGGAAAGACAATATAAAGGGCTGTTTTGCCCTCCAAAAGGGGGACTACAGCCAGTGGGTTTGGAGTGAGAGGACTATAGGAGGGATTAAGGGACTATTCAGCCCATGGACTGCACTCAAGACCCAACGGATAGGTGTTGGCTGTCACAAACCTACCACAAGTTTGCAAGAGACCATAAAGCTTGTGCAGAGCAGAGCAAGGGAGACTTGATTTTTGTAGCTGGACCAGAGAATTGTAGATCTCTTTAACTTATGAGCAGAGAGAGAGAGAGGGAGTTTAGTATAGAGAGAAAAGTCTGGCAGCCTGTTTGAAGTTCTGTGTCAGTGAAGAGACAGTATGAGCTACTGATGCCCCCCCCATGGGGGTAAGCTAAGAACTTACTGTGGTTAGGCTAAGGATTGTGAATGCTGTGGCTAGAGGCTGTACTGAGCAAGTCAGTATGACAATTAGAAGGTGAAATGACAGTGCTGGGGCTATAGACTGAGCAAAAGCCCAAACCCTAATTGAGCTGCTCTAGAGTATGCAACAGAGGTGCCTGGGTGGTCATACCTACCCTGCTCCCTAGGCTGAAGAAGAAGAGGACCAGAGGAGGAAGATGGTGATAGGCCTGCCTTGTGAACACAGTCCACAAAGGATTCTGAGGGGAAGCTGGTGAGGCCAGGCAGGTGAAGACCAGTGACCTCATCTTCTTCTTCCAGCCAGCTCCTGTTTGGTGCACCCAAAGGGATACCTCTATGGAACCATGACAGAATTGCATTCAAATTGTTGCCCCGGGCTTCAAAACCGTGAGTACCTCTGGGCTGTGGCACAAAGGAGAACTTAATTAGCTAGCTAACTAGGTGGATATCAGGGGGTTAAATCCTGGGCAGAACTCTTTCAAACATATGTACCTGAGCCTGAAAATTAAAGAGTCATGAATTTAACAGGTTGGGCCCCAATGAAAGATTCTCAGTGTTGATTTTTGCACTATGGTGTGCTACCACCCTAGGGATTCTAAAAACTGGTTGCCAGCTGCCAGGGGAAAATCAGGTCCACCCATAAGGGGGGAGGCAGGGATCTTGTTGGCACTGTGATTTCTAGCCAGTTTAATATTGTTGCTGTTAACCTGTTCTTCTTTTCCTTTCCATTTTCCTTAAAAATAAATCCTGTTGCTGTTTATGTTAACTGCTCAAACAGAGTATTAACACAGAAACACAGAAATTGTCAGTAGATAAGGACTGCTTGGCCCATCTAGTCTGCCCATAAACCCTTGTACTGGATTACTGCTTCTGACCCATCTGTTGCTGTACCTCCGTGGTTCCCTTATGCCTGTCCCATGCATGCTTGAATCCATCCACAGTGCTCAGTCCCACCACCTCCTGAGGCAGACCATTCCATATACCCACCACCCTCTCTGTGAAGAACTTCCTCACATTCCCTCTTTACATCCCACCTTCCAGTTTCATGTCATGCCCCCTCATTCTTGTGTTCCTTCTGTATTGGAAAATGTTCCCCCCTCCACCTTGTTCATACCCTTGAAGTTCTTGCATGCTTATATAATGTCCTCTCTTTCCCTCTTCCCTCTTCTCTATCCAGTGGATAGAGAGGAGGGATATTGTTGCAAAGAGAGGGGGGGATTGTCATTGTGTGCGGGAAACTGTCTTGGCAGCAGTAGATATATTTTCCTGGGGGATGGTAACCTGCAAATTACATACAAGTATTTTCTACCATTTCCTCAGGTGGAGGCACCACACTACCCCACAAAGACCCAATCTAACCCAGGCCGACTCCTTGGAGTGTGAGCAGTGAGGACCACAAGGACCCTGAAGACAACCAAGGTGAGTCAAGGGGCTGTTACATGTATAAAGCCTTCTGACATACAGAAGTACCTCACATCATGCCACTAGATATTAAACGGATTATAACTGTGCACCGTAGAACATACTCTTGCCTATTTTCATATTCAGTTTGGGAACTATCTTGTGTGTTCCCTACTGCCAATATCAACATAACATCTTGGGGCTTGAATTCTTCTCTTTGTAGCTTATGCCTCAGTTCTTGGTCAATATTGTGTTGCTGCAGCAGATCCCTGCATTTTCTGCTGAAGTTGTTGGCTTTCCTATTTTATTTATTTTTTTTTTGTTGCTGATAGCCTATGTTCTTTTTACGTTCACTTGCGCGCATGCGCAAGGAACGTTTTGGGAGAGTAGCACACTTGGAGGTGTGCCTCTCCCCATGCAATGCACTGCTTCCTTGAGCAGGCATGGTGGTCCTGCACAAATGGTGCAGGAGCTCTGTATGACAAGCGGTGTTCCTCTGCTTCAAAGCAGAAACACGCTGCCATACCGACACCACGTCCGACGCCACCCCTCGTGTCACGTGCTCCCCAGCAGCGCATCCGCGCCCCAAAGCTTTGTGCCATGCTGGCAGCCCACCCCAGTGTGGCAACGTTGTCATCGACACAGGTGCCCAACTCGTCGGCCCACGGCCCTGCTTCATCCTGTTGCCACGCTGGGAGCCCACCCAGCATGGCAAACGCTCCATTTTTGCCGACCGGGTGCCCAATCCCCATCTGCTCCTCGGCCCCCATCTGCCATGCTGGGGCCCACCCCAGCATGGCAAGCGTCCACGTTGTCTTTTTAAATTTAAATCTGTAAAATAAAAACGGTCCCACGGCGCGTCTCCCAGACCCCCTCCCACAACCCACACCCAGCCTCCCCACACCCCCCTCACCCCATACTTACCTCCGGAGCTTGGCACAATGATCTTCGGTGGACCAGGAACACGTCTGCACTCTTCAAAGCCGACCGCGAACTGAGGAAATGCCGGTAAGCTGTATAATGGGCTAGATAGGGGTTTCAACTTTAGTGCATATCTCAGTCATTTTTTGGAATTTTTGCATCAAATTTTCAACATGGGGTTTTGGGACCCCTTCTCATGAATGATTCATTGTCATGGCATTATTCAGGCCCGAAGGGTGATTTTGCAGGTACTGCTCAGTCACTGCGTGAAATCACCCTTCAGGCTTGAATAATGCCATAACAATGACATCATTCATGAGAAAAAGTCTCAAAACTCCGTATTTGAAAATTTGTGAAAATCAAACTGTTCTGTAGCGTCGCATTGTGCAGTTCCTACGCAGCTCGTAAGTTCGCTAAATTTTCAATATTTTCACTCCGGATTTTCAACATTGCCATTTTATCACACCTTCTTATGAGTTGTACAGCTGTCATTTTTCACATCTCATCCAAAATGTGTTTCCGCCATGTAGCACACAATGGCGCAGTTGGTGTGCTAAATCAGTGTATGGGACACATTAAGAAAATCACAGTGATACTGTTCTTGAGCAGAGGTCTTAAAATGGCTATGGTGAAAATGTGGTGAAAAAATTCCTACAAATGACTCTTTTACGAGCGTGCGTTGTGCAGTTCCTACGCACTCTTGTACGTTTGCGAATTTTCAATATTTGCAGTCCAGATTTTGAACATTGCCATTTTACCACACCTCCTCATGAGCAGTACAGCTGTCATTTTTACATCCTGCCCAAGACATGTTTCTGCCCATGTAGCGCACAATGGCGCAGGCGGTGTGTGAACTCAATGTATGGGACACATTAAGAAAATCACAGTGACACTGATCATGAGCAGAGGTCTTAAAATGGCTGTGCTGAAAATTTGGTGAAAACGTTTCTAAAAATGACTGTTTTACGAGCGTGCGTTGCACATTTCCTATGCACGCTCATAGCTTTGCGAATTTTCAATATTTCCACTCCAGATTTTCAACATTGCTATCTTACCACACCTCCTCATGAGCAGTACAGCTGTCATTTTTCACATCCTGCCAAAAACGTGTTTCCGCCCATGTAATGCACAATGGCGCAGTCTGTGTGCAAACTCAATGTATGGGACACATTAAGAAAATCACAGTGGCACTGTTCATGAGCAGAGGTCTTAAAATGGCTGTGTTGAAAATTTGGTGACAAAATTCCTAGAAATGACTGTTTTACGAGTGTTCATTACGCAGTTCCTATGCACGCTCATAAGTTTGCGAATTTTCAATATTTTCACTTCAGATTTTCAACATTGCCATTTTACCACACCTCCTTGTGAGCAGTACAGCTGTCATTTTTCACATCCTGCCCAAAACGTGTTTCCGCCTATGTAGCGCACAATGGGGGTAACAAAAAGGTCATGCTGACAATTTATTGTGCAAATACCAGCAATCGCACAGGGCATTAGGGTACAGCACCATACATGCCAACACCACTGCAAATACCTGCAAGCGTACGTTCGTCATTGACAAATGCTTGTTCTTTCTTCTGCTGCTCTGCACATTCTCTCACCCATGTGAATTCTCTAAGTATTATCCAGTTTCTCTGCTCTGTAAACTCATCCCATGTGAATTCTCTGGAGTGTTATGAGGTTACCACACTACAAATCTCATTACATTTAGCACATTCATATAGCGTTTGACCCATGAGAATTCACTGATTTGTTAGAGGACAGTCTGCGTTATAAGCCTCTTGTCACAAACAGTACATTTATTCAGTTGTTGGTGTGGGCTCTCCAGTTGTCTTGCCTTTGCTGATGATCTGTGTATTTCAAGGGTTCCTTATCGCTTGAAGGCTGTGTAGTCAATCTCATAAAGGCTCATTCCTCCTTCAGATCTCAGAATAAATAATATTGGCTTACCTGAGTTTTGTAGATTCACTGATGTCTAAAGGTTTCTCTGTCTAAAAAACACTTGCACATTCAGTGCATTTATATTTATATGGCCTCTGCCCTATGACAGTTCAGTGTTGTGCTTGAGATTACTCAGCACTATAAAACTATTGTCACATTCAGCTCATTCATATAGTCTCCTGCCCATGAGAATTCAGTGATTCTTTTTAGATAACTCAGCTCTTGTCACATTCAACACATTTATATGACCTTTGCACCATGAGAACTCATAGATTTGTTGAGATTACTCAAACTCTATCAAACCCTTGTAACATTCAGCTCATTTATATGGTCGCTGCCCTATGAGACTTCATTGATTCATTAGAGGTTACTCTGCACTAAAAAAAACTCTTGTCACAAACAGCACATTTATTTAGTTGTAGGTGTGGGCTCTCCAGTTGTCTTTCCTTCACTGAAGGTCTTTATATTTCAAGGGTTTCTTATCTCGTGAAGGCTTTCCCTAACAGTGTAACAGAAGTAGTCTTGGACATGTTATCTTAGTGGTGCAGAACGTTTGACTGTATTGGAGTCCTGAAATGTCATTAAATATGCCTCTAGCCTCACAATCATCAGTCTATCTGTGTTGTCAGTATCAAGATGCCTCATGCTTCTTTCAGAATTTATAATAAATAATACTGGCAAACACTGCTTTTTAAAGATTCATTGATACTCAAAGATTTTTTTTCTGTTTGGTTCAGCTCATTCTCTGGTCAGTTACAGTACATGTAAACTATATGACATAATAGATTGCAGGGGGGCAAGTTGATTCATAGCTTGCACTTTATTGCATGTTGTTAAAGCAGTTTTCCATACAAGTTTCAATCATCTAAAGCATCCCTTACAGATCATTTCTATAGTTATTTATTGATTTATTGTTGATCCTTCATTAATTTCCAGGTATTTGCAGACTCCCCTTTACTCAAGTTCTTTTATATTATATATCTCTTTCAAATTGATTTTTCCAGTATAGGTGCTGCTGGTCTGTGATGAGAGGAGGCAACGGCTTGCAGCACCAGGAGCTTCATCTCATGGTTAAAGGAACAGTACAGAGAGGAGGAATTCAGCTACATTGTGGACTGAGGACCCACCTGAAGGGATAAAGGCCTATATAGGGGTGATGGCCTATATTCATCTGGGAGGGGAACTACAGTCCTCAGTGGATTATTTAAATGTTTCTTTGAGGAACATTTAAAATAGCCAACAGGGGGATGAAAAGAATCAGCGAGACAGAAAATGCACCTACAAAGGCTGAAGTAGACAACAGGAAGAAACTGAGGGGAAATAAATGCCCCAGGGCACAAATTAATAGAGGAAACAAGGTTGTAGAAATGAATGAGACTGGCAATGGGTGCATTAAAATGGAGGGGAAAAGAGAGAGGGGGAAAAAACAAAAAGGGGGTAATGAGCAGAGTGGTAAAATTTGGAGGGCCATGTGTGTGACTGCTAGAAATCTAGGAAATAAGATCCTGGGCCTAAAGACCATCATGGCAGAAGCAAACCTTGATATTGTGGCCATTACCAAGTCATAGTGGACTGAAAACCTTGTAGGAGACATGGCAATTCTAGGCTATACTCTGTTCAGGAAGGAAAGGAGGGATGTGATGCTTTGTATGGGGGAAAGCATAAACGTGATGGAGATACTGAGAATATGGGAGGAGGGCAGAGGTATTGTAGGTCACCCTGGAGACAGGGAACAGAGCCACTGTTTGCAGTGGCATGATCTACAGACCTGCAGCACAGAAGGAGGAATCAGATAAGGTACTAATGCAAGCCACTGGCAAGATGGCAGAAAAGAGGGAGGTGCTCCTAGTGGGGACTTCAGTCTGTCAGACATAGATTGGAGGTTCCCAGCTGCAACTTCAGCTAGAAGAAGGGACATCCTGGACTCCCTGCCAGGGATGTTCCTCAGGCAACTAGTCAGTAAACCTACTCCTCGGGCAATAAGTCAGCAAACCCACTCATGAAGGGGCAATACTGGATATGGTAATAACAGGGACAGTGTTGCAGTCATCAAGGTGAGAAGTCACCTTGAGACCAGTGATCACTATAAAGTGTAGTTCACTATATGGACAGCTTCAGAATTCAGCCACACAAGGATGAGGGTCCTGAACTTCAGAAGAGCAGATTTTTTAAAGCTAGGTGGCTGCCTCAGGGATGACCTGGATGGGGTAGAGGAACTGTGGGCAAAGCTGAAAAGGCATAATAAAGCCAAAAACCCTCGATATTAAGTGAGTGAAAGCAGAAGGAAAAAGAGACTGCTATGGTTCTCGAAAGAGGTGTCTAAAAAGGTAAAGGATAACATTCAGAAGGTATAAGAAGATGCAGAGAAAGGTACATCTTGGAGAACAAAGGGAAGCAGGGAAAGCAAAAAGGAGCATGAATGTGTTAACTGAAGAGAGTATAGCCCAGGTGGTAACAAAGGAGACAAGGAATGTTTTTTTTTTTAGTTTAGGTATGTAAGTGGAAAGAGTAAGATCAGGGGAGGAATTTTAAGGTTCAAAAGGGAAGGAAAGAAGCCAGCCCTGTGGTACTGAGGATTTAGGTGCTGGACACCACACTTCACGACACATCGGTGACCCAGGTTCGGGAGTGAGATTGGGTCGGCAGGGAGGAGAGGATCAAACGTCCAGAGAACTGCACTCCTCTCTCAGGGGGAGGGTGCTGTGTCATCCCACTCACTAACTGCCCCCTGGCTGTGGTCAGAGGGGAATATTGGTTGGGAGGCATGTTTCTGACATGCCTGTGTTGGTGTGGAGGGAAGAGAGAGAAAAGCAGAAAATGGAGGAGAACACTGGCCGGCGCTCAGTGATGGCTGCTGTGCCCTAAGGCCAACTCGTTTCTGGATTGGGTCTCCAAAGGGAGGTGTAGCACCCCACCACATTCCTGGCCCCACAAGAGAAATTCCAGGGTCAACAGGCATGGGTGCGGGCAGATCCGGAGAGAGAGTGTCCCCCTGGCAGGAGGGCCAAAGCCACTGGTCAGGGAGTCTCCCTGGAGGAGGAGGATAAAATACAACTGTGAAAAAAAGGGAAGAAGAGGAACTGTATAAGTGGGACTGGGAAAAAGAGACATCCTGAACAAATATTTTTGTTCAGTGTTCACAGAGATAGGAGAAGGGGATGGGCCATGAAAGAGTAACAGAAGCTATGTTGCGAGGGAGGTGGACACTAGTCCTTTTTCAGAGAAGAGTGACTGAAGGGATTCACTAATGTGAAAGTGGACAAAGCAATGGGAGCAGATGGGGTGCATCCAATGAAGATGAGGGAGCTCAAGGAGGTACTGGTTGCACCTCTGATGCTCCTGTTTAACAGCTCACTGGAAACAGTTGTGGTTCCAGAGGACTGGAAGAAGGCAGATATAGTCCCACTTCACAGAAGTGGTATCAGGGAGGAGAGTGTCAATTATAAACCTATCAACATGACATTGGTGGTGGGAAAGTTAATGGAATCAATGCTGAAGGAAAGGATTGTGGAATATCTTGAATCTAACTGGTTACAAGACCCAAATCAGCATGGATTCACTGGGGGAGATTATGTCAAAGAAATCTGATAAATTTTTTTGACTAGATCACTGAGGATTTAGATCAGTGTGGAACAGAGGATGTAGTCTACCTTGATTTCAGTATGAGTTGACACCATTCTACATGGTGTCAGAGAAAGACTGAGTGAGAGCAGCAAAAGGCCAAGCAAGAGAAGAGTGAGTGCCAGAGGAAATTTGAACTGGAGAAGCTACAATTCCAAAGACCAGCACCAGATCAGGTAAGTGGCATGGGTGAACCTGAAAGTCCAGGACTGGGTTACAAATTAAATTCTAAATTGATAGCTGAATTTAAGAGGGGGAGGAGATGGATGCATTTTTAAACTCATTTGAAAAGGTATGCATTCAGGCAAAAATTCCAAGAGAGTCCTGGAGCTTCCTGTTATCCTCAGTGCTAACTGGAAAAGCTTGTGACACATTGGGTCAAATGGACAATCAGGACAGTAATGATTATGGCAAACTTAAAGCTGTATTGTTAAAAAAAATGTGACTTGACAGAAGCGTACAGAGTTAAGTTCTGTAAGCTCAGGAAAAGCCCTGATATGAGCTCTGAAGAGCCAGCCACGAAACGACGTCAGTTTTTAAAATGTTGGTGGGAAGGGATACAAGCAGACTTTAGAGAAAATTGAGAATTTTGTACTTTTGGAGCAGTTCTTTTGGGTTTACCCAGCAGATCTGAAAACCTGGCTAGAGGACAGAGATCCAAAAACAGTGTAGGAGGCTGATGAGCTCTTGGACCACTATACCAGGAGCAGACCTGCTCTGTAAGGGAGTGAGACAGGCAGGCATGGCAGTGCAGAAAAGGAAAAGTGCACCTGCAGGGCAGCTAAACCCCTTACTGCCTTCACTGAAAGCGGGAAGCCCCAAGTTACAAAGCTAAGATTTGCTTGATAAAAGAAATGAATGTTGGGTTTGCAAACAACCTGGGCATCTTACAAGACAATGTCCTAAAAAGGCAGAGTGCACAAAGTGGTGCTGGGAAAGAAGTGTTTTTTTATCCCTGAAAGCATGCCAGTAAACATGAGGGAGCACATACACCCAGTTACTCTGAAAGGGGTGCAGACCCATGGATTAAGGGACATGGGGCATCCCTTACTTTGATAAAAGGGCATTTGGTTGAGCCTGAACAGCATATATCCAATCAGTTTGTTACAGTACAGGAATTCACTGGGGAGGAGAAAATGCTGCCACTTGCTAGTGTTTTCCTGGACTAGGGTGAGAGAGGAGATACTGTGCAACAAGTTGCATTGGCAGAAAATCTTGCCCTGGATGTGATTATTGGGAATAATCTCCAAAAGGGGGTGGTGTGTGCAGTTACCCACAGTCAAGCAGCAAAGGTAAATTGTAGTTCCCTAGGTCCCATATAAGCCCCTGTGGAAAACGCTGGGAGGCTGGTTCCCCAACCTGTGTCTCCTGATATGGAGAATAGTAAAGGGGGGGAGGGTATAAATTCCCCAGGTAGTAGTTAACAGAACAGCTACAGAAGGTTACTCTGAGAAGGGAGGGGTAGCCAACTGTCAGAGGGTCAGTGACCCTGAATGCCCTGACACTAGAGATAGTGACCCTAGTTTAGAAACTGGAGGGGACCTGTCCCATACCTTAGGAATGTGTCAAGATGTTGCAGCTGCTCAGAAAAATGACACTAGTTTAGAGAGGCTAAGGGCTTAGGCAGACTCTGACAGAGCACTGGGAGGCAATGAGAAACAGTTTCATGGGAAAATGGACTGCTGTATACACAGGATGTAAGGACAGAGGGAGGGGTGATAGGCAGGCAGCTTGTCATTTCACAGTGGTTCCGTGAGCAGTTGCTCAAGATTGCTCATAATATTCCCTTGTCTGGCCATCTGGGAATTGCATGCACTATGCAGCGATTAGACTAGAATTTCTTTTGGCCCAACTTCACCCAGCAGGTGAAGGAATATTGTAGGTCTTGTCACCGGTGCCAAGAAATAGGGAAAGCAGGTAGTAAAACCCAAGCCACCCTAATTCCCTTGCCCATAGTGGAGGAGCCCATTCCAGAGGGTAGGAATGGATATTATGGGGCCTTTGAATACCCCCAGCTCCACCGGGAAGAGGTTTATCCTAACAGTGGTGGATTATGCCACCTGGTACCCAAAGGCAGTCACCCTATCTTCACTGAGGACAGACAAAGTGGCAGATGCCTTGCTAGGGATTTTCTCCTGTGTTGGGTTTCCTCAAGAGGTTATCACCAATCGAAGGGGTTCCTTCATGTTGGACCTGATGAAATGTTTGTAAGATAAGTGTGGGGTGCTGCAAAGATGTCCATGGACTTGTGGATTCAGTGGTACCCTTAAATCAATGTTCCAAGCTTTTCTTGACCAGTATGGGAGGGACTGGGAGAAATGCATTCCCCACCTGTTGTTCACATACAGGGAGGTGCCCCAAGAGTCAACAGGGTTTTCCCCCTTCAAGCTCTTATATGAACACAGGGTGTGTGTCCCTAGACTTGATCCAGGAGGACTGGGAAGGCAAGCATGACACCCAGGGGACTCCCATAGTGGATGATGTCTTTAAGTTTAGAGAAAAACTGAAGGAGCTTATGGGAACAGCCCACAGCAAATCTGGCAGTTGCCCGGCAAAAGCAAAAAGTGTGGTACGATTGTAGAACCAGAGATCACTCACACACTGTGGGTCAGGAGGTCGTGGCCCTAATCCCAATCCAGAAAGATAAGCTTAGTGGGCAGGACCATACAAAGTAGTCAGACAGGTGAATGATGTAAATTACATTATAGAACTGCATGACAGAAGCCATACCCAAAGAATGTACCATGTTGACATGATGAAGCCATATACACATAGGGCTAACATGGTCTTTGCAGTGTGTAGTCCTGGGGAAGGGACGGATGAAGAAGCCCCCCTTCTGGACCTGCTGGAAGAAAGCAAGCAGGATTCCTCTGTGGGGACAATTAAAATGTCACCCCAGTTGACCTTGGACCAGGTCCAGGAAGTAAGGGGGTTTTTAGCAGACTTTGCCCCATTGTTTAGCACCAAGCCTGGACTAACCCCCCTAGCAATGCATGATGTAGAGACAGGGACACAAGCCCCCATATGGTGGACAGCATACTGGGTGTCAGAGGCCATCCAAAAGGACATTCAGAGGGAGGTGGAGGAAATGCTGGATTTAGGGGTAATTCAGAAGTCCCACAGCCCCTGGGCCTCACCCGTAGTCCTTGTTCCCAAACCAGATGGCTCTACTCATTTTTGCATGGACTATTGTGCACTCAACTCAGTCACGAAGTTGGACACCCCCCCAATGCCATGGACAGATGAACTACTGGACAAGTTGGGAGGGCTGACATAACTAACCACTGTTGACGTGATGAAAGGCAATGGGCAGGTGGAGTTAAATGCCAGAGCAAGGGAGATGTCAGTCATCATCATTCCAATGGGACTGAGTTTAAAGTAATGCCTTTCATGATGAAAAATGCCCCTGCCACCTTCCAAAGGTTGGTTAACAAGGTGTTAAATGGCACAGAAGAGGATGCCGTGGCATACCTGGATGATACTGCTATCTTCAGTGCCAGTTGGAAGGAACACCTGTTCCACCTTAGGGAAGTGCTGGGCAGGATACAGAGGGCTGGGCTAACTGTAAAAGCTAAAAAAGTGCCAGGTGGCCAAGGTTGAAGTGGCATATCTCAAGCATGTAGTAGGCCGGGGACATCTCCGTCCCAATCAAGCAAAAAAGGAGGCAATCGAGGCATGGCCCAGACATGAAACACAGAAGCAGGTTCTGATTTTCCTAGGGACTTCATGGTACTACAGAAAATTTGTATCAAACTATAGTGCCCTGGCAGCTCCCCTATCTGGCTTGTTAAAGATAACAATGCCTAAAAAGGTTAACTGGGAACAAGCCTTTACACGATTAAAAGAGGCACTGTGCAGTGCTCCTTTATTAGCCAGTCCAGACTAAAGTAAACCCTTTGTAGTCCACACAGATGCCTCAGATTTAGGTATTAGGACAGTTTCAGACAGACCTCTAACCAAGGGAAAGATTACCAAGTAGCGTACCTCAGTAAGAAGTTAATTCCCAGGAAGCAGGTTTATTTTACAGTGGAGAAAGAATGCATTGCAATGGTATGGGCACTAAATAAGTTAGAGCTATACCTATACAGGTGGCATTTCAAGGTACAAACAGATCATACAAATCATGTATGGAATGGTGTAGGCTGTAACTGAAACTGTTACATAGATACATAGATACATAGACAGTGTCGGCAGATAAGGGCCTATGGCCCACCCAGTCTGCCCATTTGAGCTTGTAAGTTCAGTTTGTTTTCCTAGAAGTCTGTTTCCCCTTACCCCTGACCTCTAGAATTCCTTTATGTCTATCCCATGCATTCTTAAATCCCGTGATTGTTTCAGCCCCCACCACTTCCTCTGGCAGGGTGTTCCGCTTATCCACCACCCGTTCTGTGAAGAAATTCTTTCTCATGTTTCCTCTGAATCGTCCTCCCTCCAACTTCATCCCATGCCCTCTAGTCCTGGAACATCTTTTTCACTTAAAAATAGTGTTTTCCTGCACCCTGTTCCGCCCTGTAAGATACTTGTATGTCTCTGTCATATCCCTCTCTCCTCCTCTCCTCCAGGAGTACATGTTCAGTTTCTTCAACCTGTCTTCATAGGACTTGTTATGCAATCCATGCACCATCTTTGTTGCCCTCCTCTGAACCTTCTCTACCCTGTCTATGTCCTTACGTAGGTATGGTCTCCAGAACTGTACTGTACCTGTACTCAGGTGGGGCCTCACTAGTGTCTTGTATAGCGAATTATGACCTCCTTTCTGCTGGTGATGCCCCTGCCTATACATCCCAGCATCCTATTTGCTTTACCTGATGCCTTGTCACACTGTTTCCCTACCTGAGGTCATCAGAGATGACAACCCCAAGATCCCTTTCCTGCTTGGTGCATGCTATATCCTCACCCCAACTGATATATTTGTGCAGGGGTTTTGCCTTATGCATTATCTTGCACTACTTTGCATTGAATTTCAACTGCCAAACCCTGACCATTCTTCAACTTTCAGCAGGTCCCTTCTCATTCTGTCTACACCCTCTGGTGTGTCTACTCTGTTACAGAGCTTTGTGTCATCAGCGAACAGTGAAATTCTGCCTTCTAGATCCTCAGTAATGTCACTGATGAAGATGTTGAATAGGACCGGTCCCAGCACTGATCCTGTGGTACCCCACTGGTCACTCTTCCCTCTGTGGAGTGACAGCTTACTACCACCACCCTCTGTGTCCTGCCACCCAGCCAGTTACCTACCCACCACACTACTGTCCTGCCACACCCATATTCCCCAGTTTGTGTAATAGTCTTTATGAGGCACAGTGTCAAGGCCTTGCTGAAGTCCAGATGGCCATGTCCACTGCCTCCCTGATCCACCTCCTAGTCACCCAGTCAAAAAATTCAATGAGGTTGGTCTGACATGACCTCCCCTGGTGAAACCATGCTGCCTTGGGTCCTGTAGTCCATTGACAACCAGATGTTCCACCAATCTCTCCTTCAGTAGTGCTTCCATGATCTTTCCCACTACCGAGGTGAGGCTGACTGGTCTGTAGTTCCTGCTTCCTCTTTGTTCCCACTTTTGTATAAGGGGACTACATCTGCTGTCCTCCAGTCTTTGGGTACCTCCCTGTTTCCAGTGATTGGCTAAACAGGATAGCCAGAGATTCAGCCACCACCTCTCTTAGTTCTTTAAGGACCCTGGGGTGCACCCCATCTGGCCCATTGCTTTATCAACTCTTATTACTTCCAGTTCCTTCAGGACCCTTCTCGTGTAAAGGGACTTGTGTCCATTTCACACCATTCTCACCCTTGTACTCCCTTCAGACCCATTACCCCCTCTTCCTCAGTAAAGACTGAGCAAATACACCTGTTCAATATGTCAGCTTTACTGTTGTCATCCTCCACGCTCCCATCCTCCCCTTCAGTCTCACTATCCCTCCTTTGTCTTTCTTTTTTCACTTATGTACCTGTAAAGGTTTTGTCCTCTTACCCACTGATTTTGCAATGTGTTCTTCTGTCTGAGCTTTGGCTTCCTTACTGACTTCCCTGCCTCCCTTTGTTTCTCCTGGTACTTCTCCTATCCCTTCTGCCTGTATCTTTTGTATTGCCTGAATGCAATCTTTTGGCTTTCTTTCTTTCTTACCTCTTTGAAAACCATAATGGTCTCCTTTTCCTTTTCCTCTTGCTAACCTGCTTAATGCATAATTCTGTTGTTCTTATAATCCCCATTTAAATACTGCCCTGTTCCTCAACCCCTGATTCCTGTCCCATTCCCTTAATGCCTCTTTCAAGTATCTCCCCATTTCCCAAAGTCTGCCCCCTAAAATCCAGGATACGTGTTTTGTGTGGTTTGGTTCTGCTCTTTCTGTGATTTCAAACCACAATGACTGGTGGTCACTGTTACCCAGGTGCTCCCCCACTGTTAACCCCATCACCTGTCCCTTTGTGGCACAAGGTTCAGTATTGCCTTCTGCCGGGTTGGTTCCATGACCAGTTGTTGAGGAGGCACCCTGAAGGGAGTCCAGGATAAATCTGCTCCTAGTTGATGCTGCTGCTGGGATGCTCCAGTCCACGTCTGGAATATTGAAGTCTCCAACCAGTACTACCTCACCTTTGTCTGCCATCCTTTGGATGGCTAGCATCAGCTCCCTATCTGTTTCTTCCTCCTGGGCTGGTGGTCTATAGACCACACCTGTGTGGATGGCTGTCCCCATTTTCCTTTCCAGCTTAGCCCACAGTATCTCTCCCCCATTGTGTTCCTCCTGGATCTCTGTGGCCCTTATGTCATTTTTCACATACAGTGCCACTCCTCCTCCCTTCCTGCCTGCTCTGTCTCTTCTGAATATGTTGTAGCCAGGTATGGCCATCTCCCAGTCATGGTTATCATTACACCAGGTTTCAGTGATGGCCACAATGTCAGGTCTGACTGTACCATGACAGCCTCAGATCTTCTATCTTGTTGCTAAGGCTCCTGGCATTTTGCACATAGCTTTCCATGATTTGACCTCCCTAGACTGCTTCACTGTTCTCTCCAGCCCCTTCCTTGGTTGTCATTTATCCCTGGTTCTCCTTGCTGTCTGCCCTTCTGCTGAATTTTGCCCCTTTCTGCTTATCCACCTTTTGGACACTAATCTCCATCTTTTGCACACTGCTTTGCAGAGATAGCCACTCCTCTGGTTCACTGGTTCCACTGCTAGCTGTGGGGGGTGACAGTAGGTACCCTCCTTGCTGGCCTGCCACCCCTTTGCTAGTTTAAATGCTTGTCAATGTAGCATTTAAACTTATCATGAGTGCTTGATTCCCTCCAGGATGGATGCAGGCCGTCAGGCTTGAACAAACCTCCATCCTCCAGGTGGGTCCCCAGTCACCAATGAATCCAAACCCTTCCTCACAGCACCAGTTCTTCAACCATGAGTTAAAGTTCTGGTGCATGCACTCTATGCTCTCCCTTGCCTCTCACAGGTAGTACTTCAGAAAGTGACAGAAATAGCTACTTGCTTGAGACCCTCTCCAGTTTCCTAAACTCTTCCTGAACTTCCTTTGGCTCCCCATTTGCCAAGTCATTAGTACCTAGGTGGATAATGACATCCAGCTCCCCCTCCGTCTTGCCTTCCCAGTGATCCCAGTATCTTCCTTCCATCCCTCCATGCCAGTGGCACCTGGTGAGCACCTCACCTCCTGTCCTCCCCTCCTGTGTTCCTAGCTGGATCCCTCTTACAATGGAGTCCCCCACCAGGATTCGCTTCCTCCTCCTCTGGGGTCCACTGCTTTCCCCACTGAGGTCACCTCCTTGGCTAACCTCCACATCCTTTCCTTCCACTTCTCTGGGTATCTCTATTTGGTTGTCCTCATTTGCCAGTGTGGCATATGAGTTCTTGAGAGGGATAGGATCTGGGATGTGCCTCTGCCTGACTGCTCTAACTCTCCCTGAGCCCACTGTCATTCAAGTGCTCCTCATTCTCGGCATCCTTTGAGGCAGCTGCATTGGACTGGGTGGTCCCTGGATAGGGGTGATGGTACTCCTGACACAGTTTACTTCCGCTCTGAGTCTGGCTACCTCATCCCACAGTCCAGAGAGATGCATGCAGACAGGGCAGCACCTCAGTGTCCAGAAGGTCTGCCTGAATATGGCTGCCCCACAGCCACTGCATTGCACCACCCCCACATTATACTGCAATTCACTACTTGTCTGCTACTGGAGCTCTCTAGTTCTCTTTTTATTAATTTACAGTACTAAAAATCCTGTCACTGATCCTCAGATAATTTTTTTTTAAGGAAAAAGAAACCAATAAATAAATAAATGAGTCAAAACACTTGTCGTGCTGAGGGTGGGCTTCTTCCCCCTTATGCCCCTCCTACTTCACACCTCTTACTATACCCTGTGTTTAGCTCCTGTCAATTTATTAATTTAACATAACTGTTCAAATGCAGGAGTGATAAAAAAGTGGGACCATTCAATTTTAGCCACAGCTCCTTTGCTGAACACAATAAAGCCATCTACAGTACAGTTGCTTACATTGGATGGGAAATTAAATTGATTGTTTTTTTCCATGCAGACTGCTGCAATATCACAGCACAGCATTAATGATCACTTTATTGGGGGAAAAAAGAAGTTGAGCACAGTCAAAACATTAATTAAAAGGAAAATGCACTTACTGTACTACCCTACTGACCTAACTTGAAAATACATAAAAATTAATAAACAGAAACACACTGAGGCACAAAGACAATGGTTCAGATTTAAAATGTTATTGAAAAAAATACATATAAAAGGGTTAGGATGCTAAAGCACTTCTACGAATAATTATATTTCCCATTATGATCTCAATCATGACCAGTGCTTTGGCTCTGCTCCTGCGGTGTGGTGTCTACCTCTTCCCGCTGCCCACACTACGCTCCCTGGAAGCTTGCAAAGCCACAGATCTGAAAACACTCAATGCTTTGAATTCTAGTCCTTTTCCATCCCCCTTCAAGCAATTGGCTGCTCCAATCTAACCCGCTACTCCCACTGGCTGTCCTTGGACACTTGACTGCAATGCACCTGCCGGCACTTTGGCCCTGTTCATGCAGCATGACATCTGCTTCTCCACGCCGCCCACACTATGCTACCCTGGAAGCACTCAATGCTTTGAATTCTAGTGCTCTTCCATTGCCCTGCCAGCTGATTGGTTTCTCCAACTTAACCCACTACTACCATTGACTGTCCTTGGACACTCGACTGCAACACGCCTGACCAGATCTTCAGCCCTGCTTCTGTGGCAGGGCATCTGCTTCTCCCCACTACCCACACTATACTCCCTGGCCTCCAGCAAAGCCATAGACCTGACAGTGCTCAATGCTTTGAATTCTAGCGCTCTTCCATCACCATGCCAGTCAACTGGCATCTCCGACCTAACCCGCTACTCCCATTGGCTGTCCTTGGACACTCGACTGCAACATGCCTGACCAGCGCTTCAGCCCTGCTCCTGCTGTGTGGCATCTGCTTCTCCTCACCACCTGCACTACACTCCCTGGTAGCTGGCAAAGCCATGGACCTGAAAGCACTTGATGCTTTGAATTCTAGTGCTCTTCCATTACCCTGCCAGCTGATTGGCTGCTCCAGCCTAACCTGCTACTCCCACTGGCTGTCCCTGGTCACTCAGTCAGCTGACCCATAGGAGCCCTGCAGCCTGGTCTCTGCTGCTATTTCTCAAGCATGGACTTATTTTGCTTCTCTCTACTACCTATTATTTGTTGCTCAGACTCTGTGTAAACTAACTGGGGAACTTTATTATAGGGTTCATAGCTGAGGTAGCTGGGGAATATTTTATTCATTGTTGATCAGACCAGGGAAATGTTTAAAAGTCTGCGTTACTTATTGCATGTATATGCACTTTTTGTACTACATAATTGTGCTAAGAAGAGCTGTGTTGCTTAGTCTACCCCTGGCTAGTTACTCTTTCTCCCTCCACCTCCCTATCACAGTTTTTCTTTTATTTCCTTATAACTCTACTTCAGACTGCTGCCTCTCACCCCCTTCCCCACTCAACATGGGGCTACCAGTTCCCGCCATGTACCTCTTCATATTTTCTTTTTTTTGTGTCTTTTGTCTCTGCTTATTGTCCCTAGTCTACCTGCCTCCCTGTGAACCCCCGATTTAACTTAATTTCATCGCCAATTAAGGCTTCCCCACTACTGTGCTGTCTCCTGCTTCCTCTATCCCATCCCCCCTTGCAGTTTTCACCTCCTTGAACTGACCTTGCTTTCCTTCTGTCCACAGACTGCAATGCAGATGACTGGCACTCCGTCCCTGCTCCTGCAGTGCGGCATCTGCTTCTCCCCACCACCTGCACTATGCTCCCTGGAAGCCAGGGACCTGAAAGTGCTCAATGCTTTGAATTCTAGCGCTCTTCCATTGCCCTGCCAGCCAATTGGCTGCTCCAACCTAGCCCACTACTCCCATTGGCTGTCCTTGGATACTCAGTAAGCTGACCTGTAGGAGCCCTGTGGCCCGATCTCTGCTGCTATTTCTCAAGCACAGACCTATTTTGCTTCTCTCTACTATCTATTATTTGTCCTGCCCACCCTCTCCAGCCCTAACCTGTATTAAATCCACACTAGCCCTGCCCTTACTGGCCTTTCCCATCTGTTTCTATTGGCCAGTCTCAATCTTTCCTCACTGCCCCCTCTCTCCTAAATCCGTTGTTGTAAACAGCACTGACTCTTGACCTTCTCTCAACCTCAATGTTAATATAGTTTCCTCACTCCACACTTGATAGACCTACTTGACTCTGTCCCACAGCAATCCCCTCCCCGTTTTTCCCTAAGCCACCACTCAGTAGAACAATAGCCCTCTGTCTGGCTCTTTCTCCTGGCGCTCTCCTCTGAACTGATTACAACCTGCAGGTCAACCACCTCCTGACTCACCATGTATTTCAGCTCATGTATGACTGTGTGGCTTTCCCTAACCTCCCTGCTGCTAGCAACTGATGTTTGTGCATCCACCCTAGTGGTCAATCAGCAAAGGCTATGCATCTTACCCTCCACAAGCGGTAGCTCAGATATCTAATCCATATGTGCAGGCATGAAATCACCCTCACGTGTGAAATTCTCCTGGTACTTATGTCCAGTTATGAATGACGACTACTTGGCATATTTGTGCAGTCCCTTGCCCTAAAAACCTCCCCTGCTGGCATCCACCCACCTGCCCCCTCCTTTCCCTTCTCCTCTCCTGAGACATTGAACCTAACCCCGGTGCTACAAACACCCTCATTGACCACACTGACACCATTTGGGCAAAGCTCTCCAATCTAAAAACTGGTCATATGAATATTTGCAGGCTCCCAGCAAAGTTCTCTGACCTGGAGGCATGAGTAGCACAGTACAAACCTCAGGTGCTAGGCATCTCTGAGACCTGGCTCAAGCCCTGCCACCTAGACTTCCATTTTCAACTACAGGGCTAATTACTCCAGTGCCAGGACAGACCAGGTAGAAAAAGGGTCAGTGGCATAGCACTATACAGCACTATACAACAGCTTAGCTGCTTCATCCCCACCTCGTCAAGTGAATGACTCCTCATTGAACTAACCCTGGGTGAGTTCAAAGAAATCCATATAGGCTGCTGCTACAACCCTCCCCCCATCAGGAGGTATCCCTGGACTATCAAATTTCCTGGATGGAGTGGGACACCTAGCACCCACAAGAGATCTGGTCATGGTTGGGGACTTCAACATCAACTGGTTAGACACCACTACACTGACCTATGCAAACCTGCTGAAGGAACACAATTTAGAACAACTTATCACCACCCTCACAAGACACAATGCCCGCACCTTAAACCACTCCATCATTGACTGGGTCACCACAAATTGCACAGACTTACTCCTCCAAGCAGGTACTATGTCTGATTCAATCAGCGACCACTTCCCTACCTATGCCATCCTGTCCACCAAGGCAACCTGCCCCCCCCACAAACCTCTGTCCTTCCAGAGGTTTGACTAGCAGGATCCCCAGCCAGTCCTCAGAGACACCAGGGTGGTAAACTGGTCTGCTCTCTGCCACCTTAGTAATATCAGTGCAGCAGTCATCTTCTTTACCTCCACCATTTCACACATACAAGACACATGCTTCCTCCTCATGACAAGAAGGATAAGAGGCAGTGCCATACACTGGATATCCAAGAAACTGCTGACTCTGATGAACACCTGGGATAGCAAGTGAAAGGCTTACAAAGTGTCTCCCTTCCCCCTTCTCTAGAATGCCTACAGGCAGCTGAAAAATGCCTGTAAACAGACTGCCAAGACACTTAAGCACCAATTTTATATTATTCAGCAAAGCAGCAACCTTGACAACCCTCTCACCTTCTGGTCTGCCATTGCGTCCCTTCTAAACCCTAAAAATAGTAGGCAGATCTCTGAGCTTGCATTCGCCTCCAGTCTCATCTCAGACCCTACCAATATCGCAAACACTTTCCGTGTTAAATTCACTGGCCTATTCCCCCTAACTCCACGAGTTACCCCCCCAGGCCTCCACTGCCCATAACTCTTAGCAAAACTACCTCCTCCCTGCCTGCACAAAGCCCCCACCTTTCTACTTCAGGACCATCTACCACACTGACATGATCAAATTGCAAAAATCCCTAAGAGCAAAAGGAAGTCCTGGCAGTGATGGGCTGTATAGAAACATAGAACATAGAAACATAGAATTTGACGGCAGATAAGGACCGCTTGGCCCACCTAGTCTGCCCATTTTCCAACCTAACAGATAAGCTGCAGATCCTAATTAACCAACAGCTTACTTCCTCCTACCCCCCACTAGGACTGCCTTATGTCTGTCCCATACATTCTTGAATTCCCCCACTGTTCTTGACTCCACGACTGCCTCAGGGAGGCTGTTCCATGTATCCACAACCCTCTCTGTGAAAAAATACTTCCTCACATTGACTCTGAGCCGTCCCCCCTCTATCTTCAAATTGTGCCCCCTTGTTCTTGTACATCTCTTTTTCTGAAAGATGCCACCCTCTTGAACTTTGTTGATTCCCTTGAGGCACTTGAAAGTTTCTATCATGTCCCCTCTCTCCCTCCCTCCTTTCCTCAAGGGTGTACATATTAAGCTCCTTTAGTCTTTCTTCATATGTCTTCTGGTGCAGACCCTGCACCATTTTGGTTGCCCTCCTCTGGACAGCCTCCTACTTTCCTAAGATTTGTCTTGCCTGCTAGCATTAAACACCTTACATACATCTTCAGTCTTGCTCTCTCCACAGCTTTGGTACCCAACTCATGGAAGCATGAAAACATAGTATCGGTCTTCAAAGCTGGTGACTCACTCTCTCCAGATAACTACAGGCCCATCTCCCTCTTCTCACACCTGAGCAAGTTACTCATAAAAATCATACATGTTGAGCTGTCAGAATACCTGGAAAAACAAAATCTTCTCTGCCCCGTCCAACATTGCTTCCATAAGCAGCATTGCACCTCATCTGCCCTAGCCATCTTCACAAACCATGTTCTGAGGAACATGGACCATGACAAACCCACAGGCACAGTTTTTGCTGATCAGTCAAAAGCTTTTGACTTGGTTGACCACCATCTCCTCCGCTCTACCCTTCTACATTTTGGCTGTTCCCAAGGACCTTCTGCGTGGTTTTCCAGCTACCTTTCTAACAGAACTCAGCCATCATTGGGAAACAGACTTTGATGGCAGATAAGGACCGCTTGGCCCACCTAGTCTGCCCATTTTCCTACTTAACAGATAAGCTGCAGATCCTAGTTAACCAACAGCTTACTTCCTCCTACCCCCCACTAGGACTGCCTCATGCCTGTCCCATGCATTCTTGAAGTCCCCCACTGTTCTTGACTCCATAACCTCCTCAGGGAGGCTGTTCCATGCATCCACAACCCTCTCAGTGAAAAAATACTTCCTCACATTACCTCTGAGCCTTCCCCCCTCTATCTTCAAATTGTGTCCCCTTGTTCTTGCACATCTCTTTTTCTGGAAGATGCTACCCTCTTGGACTTTGTTAATTCCCTTGATGTACTGAAAGTTTATCATGTCCCCTCTCCTCTTCTTTCCTCAAGGGTATACATATTAAGCTCCTTTAGTCTTTCTTAGTATGTCTTCTGGTGCAGACCCTGCACCATTTGGTTGCCCTCCTCTGGACAGCCTCCACTCTGTCTATGTCTTTGCAGAGATGGGGTCTCCAGAACTGCACACAGTACTCCAGATGGGGTTTCACCAACTGTCTGTACAGAGGGATAACAACTTCCTGTTTTCTACTATTGATGCCTCTTCCTATGCATCCCAGTATCCCCTCAGCCTTCCTTACTGCCTTCTCAAATTGCTTGCCCACCTTTAGGTCATCTGATATAATTACCCCCTAGAAAGTGTCCTCAGCCCCATCCCTGTTACTACTGGGGTCCCCCAGGGCTCTGGACCATACTTGGTCCCCTGCTCTTCTCCATGTTTATAAACTCACTCTCCAAGGAGAGCCTTAGTTGTAATGCTCTTCTCTATACCAAATGATTTAGTCATGTATCACAGCAATAATTCAGTTTACTCCATCTCATCTGCCCTCACATGTGATTACTGCTCTGCCTATAACTGGTTCCTCTCTAACAAACTACTAGTAAATGAAATGAAGACAAAGTCAATGATTCTCGGATCTAAACCCTTCCCCTCCAAGAGAACCTAAACCAAATCCTTCCTCCAAGTGCTCATCCCAGCCGGTCCACCACTTGAAAATGTTGCCTCCTTTAAATACTTAGGAGTCACCCTTGACCCCTCACTCTCTTTCTATAAGCATGTTAACCTAACCACACGAAGGATCCTCCAAAAGCTGGGCGTGGCCTGACATTCATGCTACCTCACAGAGGAAGCATGACTTAGCAGTGCTCATGGAAACCTTCTGCCCCTCCTCAACTACTGCTCCCCAGTCTACTCACACCTATCCTCTAACCTGCTCTCTCACCTAAAGACAACCTGCAATACCATATGTCATTTTGTCCTCCTTGCTCCTTACCACTCCCATCACTGTTCACTCTACCAGACCCTAGGATGACTCCCCTTACAGGGGTGATTTGACTATGCTAGAGGCTGTTTGATGGACTGCACTCTCCGAAACCAGCATAGGTACCCCTGTTTACCGCTACTGACAGGTAGAGTGGTCTCTAGGTCATCTATCCCCCCACTTGAAGTCCCCCGCATCTCCACTACTGTGGGAACTCAAGCTTTCTCGATTGCAGTCCCCTCCCTATGGAACAAGCTCCCACCATCTGTTTGCTCATCTGCCACCTACCATGCTTTTAAACAAAATCTAAAGGACTGGCTCCTTGCAAGGGTGTTAAAGGATACCTCCAGCTATTGCCCTTACTACTTTATGGCACTTTCCTCCTCTCAATATTCCTGTTTTCCACCCTTCCTCACCTTGTCCTCTTTTTCCCTATTAGCCCAAAGCCTCCCCTTACCCCTTTCAATACCATAACCAGACCCCCAAGTTTTTTTTAATTTTATTTATTAAATTCTCAGATTACAAATACCTTTGAGCAGAAACTGCTCATTTACAAAGGTTTCACGTCAAAGGATGAGGGTCAACATACATACAGAGGTAGTAAAAGAATGCACAACAAACAACCAAAACAACTAAAAGAAAAAATAAAGATACTCAGTTATAGCATACTTTAAGATAATATTCATATAACGAGCAGTTTGAGTAGGCAGCTGGCTGTGGTAACAATAAGAGATAGAGGGCACCATAGGCAGTTAGTATTGCAGGCGTGCGACCGGGAGAGGAAGTTGGCAGGCTAATGGGCCACTGTCTGATGGTGGTGGAAAATGTATTGTACCAGTGGAGATGTAAAGCAGGAAAGAGTCACAAGGAAAGCCCAATGCCAGAGGGAATGAGACTGGGAAAGGGCGGGCTGTGAGACATGAGTGAGCTGGGAGGTGTTTAGAGAGACCTCTGTTCAGAGAAGCAGTCACATTGAGTGGTAGAGGTGAGGTAAAGTTTGAGATTCCTTTTGAAGGTTCCAAGTATAGTAGAGGAAAGTGCTTCTTTATTGAGGGAATTGAACCATTGAGCGGCTCTATAGATAAAGGACCGCTGACCCATGGAGGTACGACATCTGGGAGCCTGATCCTTTTTCCTGTTGTGTTCCTTTTTACACAACAATCATACTGATCCAGCTGAAGCGACTTTGTGCAATGTCCCTACTGTCCTCCCCTTCCAACCCCGACCTCCCCCCTATTTCTATTACAAATGTCTCTGCACAGATGGCATACTGTCTGTTGCCACTATGAATTGTTACAATTACTACTTTTGCAGGAGGCCCTGTACTCTAGATACATATATTCTGTGATTACCTGTACAGCTGTATGAACTGTAAGTTACTGGTAACTCTGCATCTTACTGACTGATTATATGTGTAATCTGTATAAACTATCATATTGTACACCCCCCTTTTTTTCTTCCTGACCAACCCTGACCCCCCCCCCATTTCTGCTACAACGGTCTTTGTACAGGTGTCATATTGTCTGCTGCCACTATTGAATTGTTACATTACTATTTTTGCAGGAGCCTTGTATTTTAAATATATATATATTGCATTGTTTACCTGTATACAGTGAAGCCCACTAGGATGAAGCACAGTATCAAGGATTAATCCAAAGAACAAATTCAACAGCACACTACTGGACATTATGTTGGTTAATAAGCCTCATCTGTATTCTCATGCTGGAGTGCTATTCAGTGACATAAGTGATCACTGTCCCATAGCTGGCATAAGATCAACAATCAAGCCACCCAACCCTGCAAAATTTCTCCCAAGAAGGTCTAAAAAGAACCTTAATATCACAGGTTATCTTCATGATCTGTGCCATACCACACATTGGCAAGAATTCTATCTCACAGCTTCAATAGAGACAGCTCTACAGGTCTTAAATGATATTATCATAAGTGCCCTCAATATACATGCACCCCTCACCAGTGTCAGAACCAAGCTCAAATCTTCTCGCTGGTTCTCTGCTGACCTTAAATCTGCACTGCTTGCCAGAGATAAACTCTGGAAAAGGGCAAGAAAGACCAAGGATCCAAATGACTGGCTTCAATTCAGAAAAGCCAGAAACTCCTGCACAAAACAAGTGAGAAATGCCAAGGCTGCCTTCTACACAGCTGAATTGGATGCCTCCTATCACAACCCTTCCAGATTCTGAGGTACCATAAAGGGGCTCCTAGGTCAAGTTTCTACCCCTGTCTTACCACCCAAAGTGCAACTAAATAGTGTGGAAATCACTGACAAGCAAGAAATCTTGAATGCCTTCAACAATCATTTCACTACAGCTGGCCTAGCTTTCGATTCCTCACCTGCAAATCTAATGAGGTCATCATTAAACTTCCAATCTACTGAGGGACAAAAGACTGCTTCCACATTCTCCTTCAAACCAATACTCTTAAAAGAGTAGAGGACCTACTATTCCAATTAGATACAACTAAAGCGCCAGGTGCAGACTCTCTGGATCCCTACTTTCTAAAAAGTAGCATTACACCTATAGCTGCCCCCTAACTCACCTCTTAATTTGATTTGTCCCTAGCCACTGGTTCTATTCCCTCAATATGGAAGACAGCTCAAGTGTTTCCCCTACTTAAGGCAGGTGATCCCATGGACCTCAACAATTATAGGCCCATATCCATCTTACCAGTACTGTCCAAAATGCTTGAAAAGTTAGTGAACATCCAGTTAAGTGCCTACCTTGATATCAATAATCTCCTTAACCCAGCTCAATCTGGGTTTAGATCCATGCACAGCACCATCTCTGCCTTAGCAAAAGTTACAAATGACTGGCAGACTGACTTAGACAAAAAGAGCAACATCTGTGCTGTGTTTCTGGATCTAAGCAAAGCCTTTGACACTGTGGACCATGAACTACTAATCTCCTCTCTGAATTCCATAGGCCTTGACTCACTCTCTCTTAAATGGTTCAGATGCTATCTCTCCGGAAGAATACAACAGGTAAAAAATGAAGGTGACTTATCTACCTCTAAACCACTACTAAGAGGTGTACCGCAAGGTTCCATCTTGGGCCCCATCCTCTTTGCCATTTACATCAACAATATTGACTCCAATCTCTCACAATCTAATATTCACCTCTTTGCAGATGATACTGTACTATATGTCAGTAATCCCTCACCATCAAAAGCCTGTGAGCTTTTACAGTCTGAGTTCTCCCTCCTACAGCACAATTTACTAGAAAAGAAACTACTATTAAATGCCAAGAAAACGAAAGCTATGTTCTTTGCCACCAAGAGCTTCTCTTCCACTGTCCCATCATTCACCCTCCCACAATTATTTACCATCCTTGGTGAAAATCTGGAATATGTGGACAAATTCAAATATCTTGGAGTCTCGATTGACAATAAACTTGACTATACTAGCCACATTGAAGAGCTCCTGAAAAAGCTTAGACAGAGACTTGGCCTATTTTATAGGATCAAACACTACCTGACCAGAGATTCCAAACAAAGATTAATCCTGGCATCATTCCTATCCCTCATTGATTACGCTGACTTCCTTTATGGTCACTGTTCCCTCTCCCATTTAAATAAATTGGACACCTTGTATCATAGAGCTATTAGATTAATTACAGATCTTCCTTCAGCACCCATCATTGCTCTCTCTACAATGCAGTCAGTTGGACATCCCTACACCATAGAAGAAACAAAAATGCTGCTGTCTGGATCTACAAAGCTCTGACAAACAAACTCCCTTCCTACATCTCAGATTGTTTCAACCAGATCATATCCAGGCCTTACGCCCTAAGGATCAATAAACTCATCATGCTGAAGATTCCTATTACCTGCACCCGGTATGGAAGGGCTGCAATCAGCTATTCCCTAGCACTTATCTGGAATTCTCTCCAAAAGACCTTGAAATTGGATACCCTCATTCCATTAACATCCTTCAAAAAGCTGTACACTAGTCTCTTCCCAGAATCATGCAATTGCTTCCATAAGGCCTAGTCCTCTCACACACCCTCTTTTCCCCTACTCCTTTTTGCACTGCCCCCCTATTTTTGTTTTTCTAGTTTTTTTTCTCCAACCTACTTCATATAAAAATGATCCCTCAAGTCCCATCACCCTAGCTTTATCCCTCCAGTACTGTTTGTTTCTTTCATTTTAGTATAACCAAGATCCAATGTCATATTGCCTTGTACATATGTAAATATTTGTATACCTGTTTCATTCATAAATCTTTGTATTTGTATTCAATCAGTACCTTGTTTTTTGTGTAAAATTGTAACCTTATATTGTTAAGACCAATCAGGTCCATCTTGTAAATGAGCTATGCTCAATGATGTTCGCCTGAATAAATAAAGATTTTGATTGATTGATTGATTGATTGATTGAGTATCACAGGTTTCCTGCATGATGAAAGGGGATTAACTCCCATTAAATTGGCATTGTTTGCTGTAGTAACTCTACTGCAGAATTCCGCAGTGCTGCACATCATTCTGGTGGACTTTACTGCAGCTGCATGAACTGCAAGTTATTGGTACCACTGCATCTTATGGACTGCTTATATGTGTAATCTGTATAAACTATCATATTGTGTACTCATCACTTGTTTATACTGTCCTAAACCCTGCATAATTGTGTCTTTCTACCACTCCCAACTGGGGTATGCATTGTTGTTCTACTTCTTGTAAGAACGATTTGCATACATGTTGTTTCTCTGCCACTTTAGTGGCCCGGGGTCATGCCTGAAAATGATCCTCTGGATTCAGTGCTCCTATCCAGTCACCAAAGACATAAAAACAAATAAATAAATCTGACACCATCTACAGGTTAATTGGTGGGTGGTGGATAAATTACACTACAGGCACAGTTATTCTGTAAAGGCTAATGGTCACCATCTCATGGATAAGTGATAAACTGCATTTAAAAAAAACTACCTCAATCAGATATATTCATTACTGGGAGGCAGTAGCACAGTGGTTTAAGGCTCTGAGCTGCAAACCTGGAGACCTGGGTTTGAATCCCACAGCCTCCACTTGCATACTGTGTGACCCTGAGCAAGTCACTTAACTTCCCTGTGCTCCCAGGTTGCACCTGTAAACAAGCTTTCAGGTTAGTGTGTCTCTCCTGGTTAAACAATTGGAATGAGCTACCACTTCTGTACCACACCGCAGGAGTGGTACCGAGTGGTATACCTCATTACCAATAAACATTTCTGTAAACACCACTATATATAGCTACTGTAGGAAATATGAATTACTACACCTTATCCTGAAAGAGCTGCTCTTGGCCTTCACAGCTTTTTATATGCTAAGTGACTCTAAGTGACATCCAACCACAAGGTGTGCAATAGTTCTAACTCTATACTACAGAAACTACACCTGTCTGTTTTTTTTCTAGGGATTTCTTGAACCTTGTTGTATGTAGTCCACTATCTTGGGCTGCCATTATCATCCTTTCATTTTGTGGCATAGCTTTGCCTGTTTTTCACCACTCATGGGTCAGTTTTTGAGTGATTTGTGGTTATTTGAGCAGCTTCCTGCATTGTCCACAGTAATTATGGGCTGTTGAGTTTTCTTTGTTCTATATTGATCTTTGTGCTAAAATGCTTTTTTCTGATTATTTGCACTTTCTCTTGCTGGTTGTTGCTTACCTACTGATGGCTTAACATCATCCTGGTTTAACTCTCTCCCTGCACCCATCTTCAATGCCCCCACAATCTCCAACTTCAAAACTGCCCTTCAGAGCCAACTGTTTAACACACACAGCTGCTCCTGTGTCTAACTGGTGCCTTGCCACTATCTCACTACACTAGACAATGCCCACTGGGCACCACTCCACCTCACTCCCCCACCTCTTCTCCCTCCTGTGCATCCTGCCTTTGTTGCTACCAGCATGTGCTCAGCTGTATCACTGGAAATGCTACTAAATTGTACAATGTATGAAATCATTCCCTGTAACTCAAAGTCAGTGACCTTTATTCTGTAACCTAACTGCTCTGTCTGTCCTCAATATGACGAGATACCTTTGTAAATGAGCCTCTGGCTCAAAAGTTGTAAACCAATTGTGCAAAATAAATAAATAAATAAAACATCCATGTCTGCTACCTTCCTGAAGGCTTCTTCTAACTTAATGATGGAAGTCATTTTACACCTGTTTTCTTCATGATGGAGGTCCTTGACTATGTTTGGTTCCAGGGATGTCAGTAGGTATGTAAGCAGACCTACTAATGTGGACCTGTATGTGTAATCAATCTCAAGATGGCCTATGCCTCCCTCTGCCCTTGGGATGTATAATCTTAGTGTGCACTGGTTTTTATATATTCACTGGTAAACATGGAGTAGTTTTCTTGTTTTTATATCTAACTGGTTCAATACTTTTTGTGGCCAGTTGATTACACCAAAGCTGTATGATATCACAGGAAGGGCAAGCAGATTTACAGCTTGCACTTGTTTTGTGTTGTTGAAACAGTTGTCAGTATAAACTTCAGCCTTCTGAAATATTCCTTGCTAATTTTTGCTTTCATTTGTTGGTGCTTCTTCATCTATTCCCAGATATTTGTACACTCCCTCTTGGTTGAGTTCTTTAACCATGCAACCCTCTGTCAGGTTGATGTTTTCTTAGTGAGTTAGTGTTCCTGCTATAAATATTATTTTGGCACATTTGTCTAGACCAAATGTCATCTGTATATCATCAGAGAAGGTCTTAAAGGAGAACTGAGCTGAACCTATTGGTCACTTTTCCCAGTAGAAGCTGTTTTTAAGTACTGATTTAATTTTTGTTCTTGCTCCATCTGTACTTGCCTGTTAGTAACCTTGTTTCTGCTTTACATTGTGGTGTTAAGTGCCATTTTGGAACTGTATGATGTAGTTTATGTCCATTTTAATCTCAGAGTTCTATACTAGAGCATGAATGCATTGTGTCAACAATAGAGTTAAACAGGGACATACACTACATCATACAGTTCTAGTGGGGGGGAGGAGGAATTAGGCTGTTGGTTAACTAGGATCTGCAGCTTATGCATTAGGTATGGAAATGGGCAGACTAACTGGGTCAAGTGGTCCTTATCTGACGTCAAATTCTATGTCTCTAAAAAGCTCAGCTAGCTAAAGCAATTACAGAATGGGGACCACAATTAAAAAAAATAGCTTCTACTGGGAAAATAACTTATGGATTCAGTGTGGTTCTCCTTTAATAGTTTGTAGTTGTGCTTTCAAGCCTTTCTCAGATGAGCAGTAATGCTGTAGGTCATCTACAAAGTGGGGGTGCGATGTTGACTTTTTATTATTTAGGTTTTTGGGGTTCCATTTATATTCATAGCCTAGATTATTGATTAGGCTACTCAGTGGATTGAGGGCAAGGCAAAACAGAAGTGGTGACATGGCGTCACCTTGAAATATCATTCAATGGATCTTTATACTTGGGATGGTGATTTGACCTTTCTCATGGCTTAATTGCAGGGTGGTCTGCCACTTTCTCGTAGTGATTGTGATAAAGTTTATAAGTATGGGATGTATTCTATAGATTTGTAAACACTCAATCCAGGAGTGTGGGATTCTGTCAAATGCTTTTTTGTAGTCAGTTCATGCTACACTATGGTTGTGGCATTTTTTGCAGCTCTCCATTATGGCTTTGTTCAGCAGGAGATGGCCCTTTGTACCATATAATTTTCTTATAATAATTGGTTTATATTTTTGTCCCGTAGACAAATAAGTAGCAATTCTGTCATTACAACCAGCTGGTTATAATGACATTCACATGCCAGCTTTCTCTACACAACAGCGCAAGCCACACATACCAGATAGGCGAACACTTGCTGCCCACAGCCACAGTCGGTGTCTCATCTTCCATAGCGCTGCTCACTTGTCCCATCACCATAGCAATGGGATAAAGATGGGTGAAAAAAGGAAAGTAAAAGACATTTGAACTTCAAAAATAGTTAAAAATATTTCCCTATTAAAAACCTAACCAATGTTACAAGTTCTAGCATACTATTTAAAAAACTTTATTTCTGTGTGTCATGGAGTAGGATCCTAAATCATCACATGGCACTGCAACAGTAAGTTTAAAAGTTAACAATTTAAAGTTTTAGTTTCATCCTGCTTGGAAAAAAATGTTACCTGACCACAGCTGCTGAGATGTGCACATTTCCTCATGATATGTTTGTTATGTTCTGAAATAAAAAATTCAACCAATGAAAAGTCACAACTGCTTATATTTCTGGACTCCAGATTCAGACCACATGGGTGAAAAAATAAAAAAATAAGAATTATACAAAATAAAAGTTGGGTAGGTGGTTAAAACTTGGATTTTACACACCTCTGAGAGGTGGGATGCCTTAATAACTCCCTTGAGCTTCGCTCTCTGAGTTTATGTGGCATCCTACCCCTTGGAGGTCAGTAACATCTCTTTTCAGAGTGAATTTGCTGATGATTTTATTAAGTCACCCTTGTGGCTAAACCTCTTGTCACATTCAAATATTTATATGGTCTGTCTCGGGGTTAGTGTCTCCAAATGTTTTGGAATTTCTAGTATGGACCCCATTCTTTTTTTTTATTTTTTTTATTTTCTGTTTTTGTTCCAGCTCCTTTTTCCCTTCACTGCTCATCTGCCTGCTGCCACCATGTGCAGGCTTACCCCACTGGGTGGGACCACCAAGAGGGCTTCCCACTCCCGAAGGACATTGTGGGCAAGCCCTGAATTATCCCGCAGGTTGGGCCATGAGAGCAGGACCTCCCCAGTGGGCATTGGTGCCAGTGGACGGCAGAGCCAGATAAGCCGTCATGTCGGAGCAGGCATTTTTTCTGAGTTTTTCTTGGGGGTGGAGACGTGCAATGATGTCCAGCATCTGCCCCGCCCCTGAACTTGCAGGCACCAGTAGCTGCAGTATCCCCGGCCACCGCCAGGGGTCTGTCAAGCACCTGACAGACTCCCTGCCCCCCCGGAGAAGGAGAGCAGTCCTCTGGATGCTCCACCCTTTCTCCCCCCCGCCGGCTCTCCAATGACCCTTTCAAAGTTCATAAGGTGTCACAAGTATTGGTAGCATGTTTAAGTGTGTCTGAAAGTTCTTCTTGACTAGTCCAGTTGCTCCAAGCACTATTGGAACAATTTGTGTGTCCTTATTCCACATCAGTTTGGTTTCTGACTGCATATCTTGGTATTTCATGATTCTGTGTCTCTCTGTACGCAGGACACTGTAGTCACTAGGGCTGGCTATTTCAATCAGCAATGCTACCCTTGTTCTCTTTTCTTGTATTACAATATCAGGTTTTCTCGCTTCCACTTTCTTGGTTGTTGGTATAGGGTGATCCCATGTGATCATTACTTCTTCATTTTCCGTGATTCTTTGTGGTTCGTGTTTCCAGAGTGAATTCGCTGATGTATTATTAGGTGACCCTTCCGCCTAAAACTCTTGTCACATTTAACACATTTATATGGTTTCTCTCTCGAGGTTAGTGTCTCCAAATGTTTTGGGATTTCTAATACTGCGGCAAGAGTGGACCCCATTCTTTAGCCAGGGCATATTCAAAACTCAAGAAATTAGTACTGTATTAATCTTTGATGTTTGCTGACAGCGTTCTTCTCAGCACACGCAATGTCCCCAAAATAGCTTCCTTTTGAAGTTCATAAGGTGCCACAAGTATTGGTAGCATATTTAAATGTGCCTGAAAGTTCTTTTTGATTAGTCCCATTGCTCCAAGCACTACTGGAACAATCTGTGTGTCTTATTCCACATCAGTTTAGTTTCTGACTGCATATCTTGGTATTTCATGATTTTGTGTCTCTCTGCGCATAAACTTTCTTAGTCACTAGGGTGGCTATTTCAATCAGTAGTGCTACCTTTGTTCTCTTTTCTTGTATTACAATATCAGGTTTTCTTGCTTCCACTTTCTTGGCTGTTGGTATTGGGTGATCCTATGTGATCATTACTTCTTCATTCTCTATGATTCTTTGTGGTTCATGTTTCCAGTATCTCTCTGCTACCTGTATGTTATAGTGTTTGCACAGTTTCCAGTGGATCAATCTTGCTACATTGTTGTGTCTTTCAGTATACAGGCCTTCTGCCATGAGTACTTCACATCCAGCCACAAGATGCGCAACTGTTTCTAATTCTGTACTACAGAACCTGCACTTGTCTGTTTCTCCTGTTTTTTTCTATGGATTTTGTGAACCATCTTGTGCGTAGCCCACTGTCTTGGGCTGCCATTATTAGTCTCTCATCTCGTGGCCTAAATTCACCTCTTTTTAACCACTCATGGGTCAGGGCTTGATCAACCTGTGGTTGCTCCAGTAGCTCCCTGTATTTTCCACTATAATTACGGACTTTCCAATTGTTTTTTTCTTTTCTGTTGGTCTTTATCCTTATACTCCTTTTTCTGATTCTTTGTGTTTTCTGTTGCTGACAATTCCTTATCTACTTTTGGATTGACATCAATCTCTGCTACCCTTCTGAAGGCTTCTCCTAATTTGATGAGTGAAGTCATTTTAGGCTTATTTTCTTCATGATGTAAGACCTTGGCTATATTTGGGTCCAAGGATGTCAGTTATGTATGCAACCCCATTATTGTGGATCTATATGTGTAATCAATCTCAATGAGGCCCATGCCTCCTTCTGCCCTTGGGATGTATAATCTTGGCATGCACTGATTTTTGTATATTAATTGGTGAGCATGAAACATTTTTCTTGTTTTTAAATCTAGCTGGTTCAACACTTTCTGTGGCCAGTCTATCGCACCAAAGCTGTATGATATCACTGGAAGGGCGAGTTGATTTATAGCTTGCACTTTATTTCGTGTTGTCAAGGCAGTTTTCAAAATTAGCTTTAACCTTCTAAAATATTCCTTGCTTACTTTTACTCTCATTTGTTCATGTTGTGCTGTTGCTCCTTCATCTATTCCCAGATATTTATACACTCCCTCTTGCTCAAGTTCTTTTATGTCACAGACCTCCACCAGATTCAAGTTTTCTTTACGAGCTAACTTTCCTGCTACAAATGTTGCTTTGGCACATTTGTCTAGGCCAAACGTCATCCGTATGTCATCAGAAAAGGTCTTAACAATTTGTAGTTGTTCTTTCAAATGTTTGTCAGATGAACTGTAAAGTTTTAGGTCATCTACAAATAGAAGGTGAGATGTTAGCTGTTGATTATTTTTGTTTCTGGGATTCAAGCTGTATCCATAGCCTAGGTTGTTGATTAGGTTACTCAAGGGATTGAGGGCAAGGCAAAACAGAAGCGGTGACAAAGAGTCACCCTGAAATATCCCTTGTTGGATACTTATATTTGGGATGGTGATTTGACCTTTCTCATGATTTAATTGCAGGGTGGTTTGCCACTTTGTCATTGTTGTTGTGATGAAGTTTATCAGTGTAGGTGTATCCTGTAGATCCGTAAGCACTCAGTGATCCAGGAGTGTGGATACTGTCAAATGCTTTTTGTAGTCGATCCATGCTACACTAAGGTTTCGCATTTTTGCAGCTCTCCATAATGGCTTTGTTCAACAAGAGATGGTCCTTTGTGCCATATGATTTTCTTTTATTACCTTTTTGTTCTATTGCCATGAGTTTATTGCAGTCTAAATGATTGTAGACTCTATCTGCATCGATTCCAGTATATAGTTTATATGTTGTTGGTAAACAGGTTATTGGGCGATAGTTCTTGGGGAGACTGGCAGGTTCAGATTTAATAAGAAGTGTGGTATTCCCTGTCGTTAACCATCTAGGTGTTAAGTCAGGGTGTGCGTATAAATAGTTTTTTGAGGTAGCTAAATCTTGGTGCAAAGATGTTAATACTTTCAACCAGAAGTTGGGTACTGCATCTGGACCTGGGGTTTTCCAGTTGGAGGCCTTCCTTATCTTCATGTCTATCTCCTTAGCTGTTACGTCAGGCCACTTCATATCTCTAGTAGTACCATTTCTAATGCTGTCTTTTATTTCCTGTATCCACTTTGCATCCCTATTATGTTCAACTGGATCTTCATAAATACTTCTCCAGAATTCCTCAATTTCTTTCTTTACTGGTGGAGTTTTTATAATGGCTGTTTTCTTTCCCAGCTCCCTATAGAATTTCTTCGGGTCTTCTCTAAACCATCTATTTTTCATTTTTTCATTATTCCTTTCTATGTATCTCCTGAGCTTCTCGGCTTGAGCAGAAATCTTAAGTTTGTTATTTGAGATGGTAAAATTTAGGTCCTGATCTGTTTTAATACAGCATTTTTGTTTGATTTCATCCACTTTCCTGATGACTTTCATTGATCTATTACCTTTTCTAAACTCCTCCAGCAGTGATACTTCTGATCTTAATTCCATAATTGTCCCTTCTATCCGCTTTTTCCATGGTGGTATGCTGAATTTCCCTCTCTTTTTGTTCTTCATTCCTTGCTTTTTTGGCATTGCTCTATTTGTTATTAGTCTCGCTGCACAATAATGTATTCTGTTTATTTCAGTGACATCGTATGGATCCTCTGGATGGTTCCAATAACTTTGTTTATCTGTTTTATTTGTTCCCTAACTGTGTCTGTCAGGTGTAATTTTTGCAGTCTTTCCCTTTGATGTATTTTGATATATTTATCCATGTCAATTAGGTCCAGCAAGTCTTCTCTCATGTTTTCTTCCTCTTGGTTAAGGGTTGTTCCGGTAATTGGCATTTCCTGCTCTTCCGCTCTCTGTATGGGTTGACCTAGAGCTTCAGCTGTTTTGCTTGGATATGGCACTTGATGTGCACTTTGCTGGGTGTCTTTAGGAGGTGTGTCATGTTTCGTTTCATGTACCAATATTGGCTGAGCAGTTGTCTGCTGTAACGGCTTACCAGATGATATTGGTGTAGGCTGAGTCTCTACCTCAAATCCTTCTTTCTTTAACTGTTCAAGGACTTCTATTTCGATGTGTTGCCTTTCTAGATCACTAAACTGTGCACTTTTCATTACATTCCACTTTTGTGTGGTTATTCTTTTCTTTGTGATGTTTGCCATATCTGGATGTCTCTGTCTATATGCCTGTTCAAATATATCTGCAATTTTTGTTGCTGTGCTGGTAAGAGCTGCTTTCTTTTTGGCATAAATGCTACATCATATCAGATCCCTTTTCTTTGCTGTGTCTCATGTATCTGCTCTTCCTGCTATGAAAGCCTCTGGTACCTCTTCCTTCTCTTTTGCTACCTCTTCACCTGCTTCCTTTTGTAGTCTGTCCAAGTTAATCTCATCTATGTACTTTTTTGTTTTTATTTGTCCTATTAGGGATCTAAAGTTTGCATCTGTCGCACTGTTCAGTTTGTCTGTGGCAATTATTTCTCTGCTGCAATTTGTTCTGAAGTCTGATAGTATATCCTCTTACTGGAAACTCAGGGTTGCGTCGCATAATAATAACAATACATAATTTCTAGTTTGTCTCGTAAGTCCACTTAACTATTTGCAGTCCTCTGGGCTGGCCTATCAGTCTTTTACTGTTTGTGGCTTGCTGGTTTCTGCTACTACTGTGGGACAATGCACTTCATGGTCTGACGCTGTGGCAGGGATGGTACTATTACTCGAGGATGCGGTACTATCACATCGTCCAACCCTTGCCCTAGTGCCTAGGCTAGGGTTGGGCACTTTTTTATGCTGGGATCTGTGAGTCCAGCTTTCAGTTTCATTTTTGTCTCTTTCCATACTATATATTGTCTATACAGTAGTATCGCCTTGGTGAGATTCTGTTAAAACAGGGCCCACCACGTGAAGGTACTCACCAAGACTTAAGCACGAAATAACTGTGGCTTGTCACTAGTGTCACAAATTGCTCCACCAATGATTCGTCACTCTCACTTCATCACTCCATCCGAGCCCCTCCAGAATGATTTACTTGATGTTTTTTCAGGTTACGCTTTTGGTGAAAACTCTTGCCACATTGACTACACTGATATGGTTTCTTGGAAAGTCTGTCTGTTATGGTTCCTTGCTGTATAGTAAAACTCTTGTCAGTACATTTAACTGCATTTAGTGTACGTAATCTCCCCTGATATTTGGTACATTTCAATTGTCTCTCTCCTTCATGAATCTGTTGTTGTACAGTGACAATATGGAGTTTCTCTGTTGTGTGAGACTGCTGCCAATTCTCAAGGAATGATTGCTGGCTCCCAGTCTCATTGCACTCAAACTTCCTGTTGACTAGAAATAGATATTTAATTACTATTTTCTTACAATAAGGAAACAAATGTGTCAGATGCTTTTGCTTACTCATTTCGAGAGTTACTTTATGAAATTTAACCTCAGAAATGTGTTTTCAAACATTCCCATTCTAATATACTCTGAATTAAATCATCAATCAAAACTTTATTTTTATAGCACCTTTCAAGAACCAATACATTGTACACTTTAAATACACAGGTATAAAAACTGAGTAAAACAATAACATAAATTAAGAACACTCTGGGAAGGCTAATATAAATATGTTTTTAACATTGAATTAAAACTAATGATGTTCAGACATTCTCTTAACCAACGAGGTAGAGAACTCCACAGGGTTGGTGCTACAAATGGAAAAGCACAAACACCAGAGGTTTTTAAATGAACTCTGGGAATCTCTAGCAATCCCTCATCGGCAGATTAGAGAGGACGAGTGGGGAAGTAAGCAGTCAGGAGATCTTTCAGGTTGTCAGGTCTATGTTCATGTAGGGCTTTAAAGGTAAGCAAGCCTACCTTATAGGTGATCCACCACTAAACCGGCAGCCAGTGTAGTCCATGCAGCACAGGCATAATGAGGCTGGTCCTTGAAGTACCAGTCAACAACCTGGCTGCAGCATTCTGCACTATCTGCAAGTGGTAGACGTCAACTCCAGACAGGCCTAGGTAGATGGCATTGCAGTAGTCAAGATGGGAGGTAATGAAGGCATGGACCAGTGTTGGCAGGTCATCCAGTGGAACCAGTTGTTTTGTCCAGGTGATATTCCTCAGATGTTAAAATCAGGATTTAACCATGGCTGACATCTGAGATTTCAAGGTCAAGCATTCATCAAAAATAACACCCAGGTTATGCACCTGATCTGAGGTAGTGAGCCGAACACCATCAAGCCATAGGCCCTGAATATGCCCAGCCTCCAAACCTGCCCCTGGGTGAGCCGGGTCCACTACCAACACCTCAGTCTTATCCGGATTCAGTCTCAGCCAGCTATAGCTCATCCACGCTTTGATCTCAGAGAGGCAGTTGTTTAGCACAGAAATCACATCAACCTGTCTGGGTATAAAGGAGATATACAGCTTAGTGTCATCTGTGTAGCAGTGAAAACTCAAGCTGTGTTGCCTAATGATATCTTCCAATTGCAGCATATACATTGTGAACAACATGAGTGCCAATATGGAGCCCTGTGGCACCCCACAGGATGAGGACAGCATCAGAGGAATAAATTCCTGTGACCACCCCTGAGACCTGCCCATGAGGAATGATCAAAACCATTTGAGGACTGTACCTGACAGTCCACAAAGGATCCACAGGGACTCCAAAAGCTGCTGAGAGATCAAGAAGAACCAAGATGCTATGAGACTTTCAATCTCTCACCATTAGGAAGTCATTTAATACCCAAACAAGGGTGGTCTCCTTGCTGTGCCACTTCCTAAATCCAGACTGGAGAACTTCACAGACATTGTGGGTTACAAGGTGATCATCCAGTTGCAATGCAACCACCTTCTTAATAACCTTACCCACAAAGGGCAGGTTAGAAACAGGCCAGTTGTTAGCTAGACAGTCAGGGTCCAAGGAGGGCTTTTTAAGGGGTGGCCATATGACTACTACCTTTAGGGGATCAGGAAAACCCCTCCTTTCTAAGTTCTCCAGACAATTTCAGCTAGGATTGGGCAGATAACATGTACACATCCCACTAAAAAGGGGGTAGGTCCCTGATCCAAACTACAGCTGGTTGGGCAGAAAGTGTGGACAATCTTTACAATGTCCATGAATTCCAGCTGACTGAAATCCATCCAGACAGACCAGGTGCTCACCACCTCCCATCATCCTCCACAACCCTTCATAGGGGAGAGCCAGGCTGATTCCAGACCTGATGCTGGCAACCTTATCTGCAATAATCGAGCTAGCTCATCACACTCGACCTGTTAAAAAGCTCTTCCAGACTGGAGACAAATTGGATTGCACAATCTGTCAACAGTTCAGAAAAGCTGAGCCGGTCAATTCTGCGCAGTAGAAATCTCCCCAGACAGGAACTCTGCCTTCTTATAGGTGCTTTCTGATTGATAGCCCTTATAATGTTCCATCAATCTAAGCCTGTCAGCATCCAGGCCGGACTTCTGCCATGATCTCTCCATCCTTTGACCAACTCACCGCAACTTCTTCAAGGAACCATCTACCAAGGGGGACCTTGGGCAAAGAGTGAGTGAGTGGTCGAACATGAACAGGAGAAATAAAGTCCAAGGCATCTCCCACCGTCTTGTTGTAGGTCAGTAAAAGATCCCCTGGACTTCTGCTTTCACCCAGCAATCCTGATAGGTCCAGGACTGCTGATAGTCCATCTGGGGTAACTCCGCTTAAAAGGCTGTACCAGATCATCTCCGAAGGGGCAGGTCCACTTGGGGGGGCCCTGAAACTGAACCCTATGGTGTGATGGTAAGATCAACTGACTGGTTCCACTCGCAAGTCTGAGATCTCCATCCCCAGTACGAACAACAGATCCAGTGAGTGACCTACTGTAAGGGTAGCAGAGGTAACTGCCAGTGCAAGGCCCATCATTGTCATTAGCTGGAGGAAATTTTGAACAAATTGTGAGAATTCATTGTCAACACAGGCATTGAAGTCCCCCAGAAATATCCATTTGGGAGACTCCAATACCATGTTGATGATGAAGTGCACTCTCTCCTGCAGGAATACTCCATCACCTGGTGGACAGTAGATGAGGAGTATCCTGCAACCTACACCCATAATACACTCAAAGGATCTGGTTGACCCCACTGGAATATCCACAAGGCCCGGTGTGGTCTTAAAAAGATGGCTACACCCCCGCTCCTATGATCCAACTTCGGGCAGTGGATCACCGAGAACCCAGCTGGAAATGCAGAAGCCAATACTGGGCCTGCATTTTTGTCCAGGGCATCTTCTGGTCCTCACCCCACCCCAATTAACCCCCACTTTCCATTCCTCTACCAGACCCAGTTCTTCCCCTTTTCCTATGCCTCTTGGCAATCCCTAGAGCTCGACAGCCTTTGTATTGTTTCAGTTGGGAAGTAGGGGCAGTCAAAAGGACTCAATTCCCTTAGTCTGGTGGGGAAATACTAACTGACCATCCTTAAGCCTGTGACAGGGTAGAATAGGACCCTGTCCCATTTGTTTTGGAGAAAGTGTTTAAATGCAAGGATCTGCATTCTTTCCTTTTCTGTCTCGTCTGTCTAGTTGTGCAACCAAATTTTCCTGTGAGACTTCGGACTAGATCAACCCAAACAGTCTCGCAGTTCTTTGCCTCTCACTGTGTCTCTGTCTTCTCTTGCTGTCTGCTTTTCTTCCTTGCATATCTAGATCTGCTAATATAAAATATATGAGAATCAATGTATGGAAATGTGTCTGATAATGGGATCACTTTTGTTTAGAAAATATTTGGTATTACTGGTAAAATGTATATTAATTGTATTTTGGCATGACTTTAAAACTAGAGGTTACTTGGGTGCAAATGCCTGAGCCTTTTGCAAAGGCTGGAGGGGCTTCAGGAAGCTCGCTGTTCTAGCAGATCCTGCCCGAAATTTATGAGAACAGAATGTTTTGCAAAGACAGGATGCTTGCTTGAAGATGGGGGTTGAGAAAAAAACATAAAAGAGCTGAGCTGCAATTGCAGAGAGAGTTTTATTGGTTTTGGAAGAATAAGAGAGATTTTACAGGAAAGATTTGATTTTGCTTCTGTACATAGTTATTCTGATCGGGTTTATTTTACTTTATGTTACTGCAACTACATATAAGCAGTTCTGTGGAATTTTACAACTGCTCCTGGGTTTTCCCTATGCTTTCTGGCAGGTGCCTCAATGACAAAGCCATCACAGTACATTTCTAAAACTAGCAGCAAACACACCCAAGATAACTAAATACCACCTAAACCAAATAACTATCAACAACAGATAATAAATATAAATTTTAAACATTTATGGCAATGTGTCAAATATAAAACACTTTCCAATCAGAGTAAGTTCTCAGTCCAAGAGTTCTAAACCCAGAGAGCTCCTACCTCTCTGGGAGGCAGTCAAAAACCTTCACCAGCTCTATCCCTCACATAGGCTGGGAAAAAAGAGCAGAATAAAGCAAATTAATTATTTTAATGGGCACTCACTGCCTACCCAGATAAATATGGTTCTAATAGAAAGGAGAAAAGGAGGTGTGACTGTTTTAAAGAATTCAGGTAAGTCCCAATTTCCAGCTTTCAGTCCCAGAAAACAGCACAGGAGTACAATGAGTCCAGCAATCAGACACGATCACCAGGCAGGAAAAACAAGGCAACCTGATCATATCTACCCAGAGGCACCACTCTAAAGACCCGTGGCCACTGCTACAGCCTCAAACAGTAACAGACCCTCTGGTCCACTCCCCAGGAAGCCTAGGAGTGGCTAGGGACACCACCAACAGCTCTCCAGTGGATGCTGCCCCAACCCTCCTGTGTGGTCACAGTCCTGGTGGCTGCCCCTGAGAGGGAAGAAGGATCTCCCTGCCATGAACCAGTGATCACCAAGAGCCAAAATCAACACAGATCTTCCTATGCTGCAAAGCTCACTACAGGGGACTCAGAGGATCCAGAACCAGTCCATTCCTCTATCTGATCCTCCTCACAAGTCCATCTGCACCACAGTTCTCCTTGAACAGCACTCTCACCATGGCAGTTCCCCAGAAACCGATTCCAACACCGGACTGCACAAATTCACCAAAGATTCAAAACGTTCAAGACCTCCTTCCCTTTGTCTCCCACGGCAGATCTTAACACTGCTTCAGCCAGATAGGGAGGCATTCCACAATTTAATTATTTTGGCCATTTTCAGCATAAAAAACTCTGGGCAGAAAAAGACCACGGCCAAATAATATCTATTGCTTCTCCCTAGTCCCGAGAACGCTGCTAACCTCTGCCTTCCTCACTAAGATTCCCTTCCTGACTAACACTAAAACCTTAATGGCAAATGCTACTGTATGAAGGTAGAAAATAACACAAATTATTTAAAATCAACACACAATTACCACAGATTCCAAAAAATTAAATGTGTTATACTGCTGCTCCTGACAGCAAGCCTAGCATGGCTGCCATCTTCCTTCAGTCAATGGGGAACTCTTTCAGCAATATTTAAATTTATTATTTTTATTGATAATATTTATAGAATGGGTCTGACCAATTTTGATGTCTGACTGGTCAAAACCTGGACACAAGGGAGTGTGTTAGTAGTTAATAAAAAATAGCAGGAGGGTTATGCTAACCAAAAACAGTAATGAAACAGAGCAAAAGATGATTAAACAAATTACACAATCACATACAAAATTTCCAGCAAAGAAAAAATAATATCAAACTGCAGACGGTAACCAGAGTCAGAGTAAGACTAAATAAAATATCAATCTGCAGCTACCCCTCCCTGAGTTCAAAAAGCAAAATCTCATTTTTAAATGCAGACAGTCACCAAAGTCAGACAGACCATAATACAACTGCAGTCACCCCCCCCCCCGCTCAGTATAAGACAGATATATTATGTTTTAATGCAGGTAGTCATCAGACACAGGCACAATACAATGCAACTGCAGCTGTCCTCCAAATAAAAAAAAAAATCACAATTTTAAATGCAGTCACCAAAGTCAGAAAGAATGCAATACAACTACAGTTACCCCTCCTCTTAGAATAAAATCCAAACATCACATTTTTGTTATGTAGATAGTCAACAGAGCCAGTCAGAATACAACTAGACCCCGGAGCCTCCGTTGTCAGTCATAATCGTGAGCTGCAATTTACATCAGTTGAAAATGCCCTGAAATGCAGCCACAACTGAGAGCAGTTGCATTTACATTAAATCGACAATTCTGTCACAAATTAACTTGATAGTCTGATACTCAAAACTCATCTGGGACATCACCTCAGCTTCTCAGCAAATTATGTACCCCAGGCTCCTTGACACCAACCATCCACCAATGAGAGAGAGAGGGGGAGCCAAAAGTTGTGTGCAAAATGGGCGCTGTCTGTGAATAGATGAGGCAGGCAGGTGTCCATTCAGCTGGGAAGCAGGCAGTGTCGCGTGAAGTAAGTTGACAAGAAAAGTGCAGTCATGTTAAAATTTATTTAAATCTTTTAAGCACCTAAGAGCATTGTCAGTGAAGAATTAGACTGACTGTTTTCTCTGGTGTCTTCACACAGTGGGAGGGGAGCATCTGTCGCAAGTGCAAGGTTGGGCAGGGCGAGGGCAATGAGCTGGTCATCGACGACACCAGTTGAGGACAGAGACAGTGAGCCAAGGAGAGAGCTCAGAGGCCTAGATGGACACTCAGGAGACCCACCACTGTTCAAGAGACCAGAGGAAAGAGAGAGAGCAAGCATGGCTCTGTAGGCCCGCCGGTCCAAGGAGTAGGTAGGGAGAGCTGTGGTATGAGCCATAGCGTAGCGGACCATGGAGCAGTGAGCCTGAGAGATGTGCTGAGTGTGTGGCTGTGCACCATGGTGGGTGGGTGAGGTGCAGGCAGCGGTGTGAGGAGGACGTGGCACCAGGCCATTAGGTCAGTCAGACTTCTTGGGCAGTGCCAGTGTGGCACAGTGAGTAACTCTGGAGGAGTGAACGATCGATGACAGAGTTGAGTCTGAGTGAGTAATGGCATTTGGGTACTCTGGTGGGAGCATGATAATTACAGTACTGTCCCCCAGGCCTAACTAGTGCAGTAAGTAAGTACCTTAGTGTGTGGTGGGCTGTGCTGGCCTACTAGGCCTAGGACTCTGAAGGGAGGGGAAGGAATATGTTTGAGTCATTGATGACTTGAATGGAGTCAGGCAGCAGGTGAGGGCCCAACAACTGCTAGGCCTGGCAGGAGTCTGTCAGAACAGCACACACAGCAGTGCAAAAGAGAAAAAGTGCAAGCGGCAGCAGAACGAGGAGACTGCTCAACAGCAGCTGCCTCTGTCCCCTTTTTTAATCTTGTGAGACAATGACTGGTAAGTGTCAAAACTAAGTAAAATGCTTTAATAAATTAATGCTGAGCTGATGTATGATGGTGTTATTGTTCTTAATATTTTGGCCCAAGAGACTGAATTGAATTTCCGTCCAGGGCTCAGGCAGTGCAGGATTACCAATGCATATATTCAAAAGAAAAGAAGCATATAAGGGATTTGATTAAAATTTCAGCCGTTTAGCTCTTGTGTTCTTTTTATTGGGGGAGTGGGCACTTTGCTGAGGGTAAGGCAGGTGGTTTAAGTCTGACATGGGAACTGTAGTTTTATTTCTTGCACAACTATTATTTATTTTCTACAGTACAAAAATTATCCAGATTTCCATGCTACTTACCCTAATAACAGCTCAAGTAGGCATGCCTTGGCTCACTGGACTATGCTAGCCTGGCCTGCCCTGCACTGCTGCAGCTCAGCTGGAGTCATCTGGACAGTGTATGAGTCTTGGACTTAGTGGCATGTATGTACAAAAGGAAAGTGAGATTATGGTGATTCACTGGTGCAGGGCAGGGGTATCATAGTTTACTGCAGTATCCAACACAAGGGTGTAATACTGCTTTTTATGTGGCTTCAGGGTGGCGTGTAGCATGATGCATCCACCCACAGAAGGGTCTAATGCTGTTTATGTTGTTTTGAATTTTGATCTTGAAGGGGTGTACTACTCAAACACCATCATGTGGTTATGTATTTTTTTTATACTTTGTTTATTTGTTTAACATTTCAGTTTCATGTCACACAGATCAATTGCATTGCATTAGTTACATGTGAAATGTCTTACTTCTTCCAGCACATTAATACATTTCATTCTTATTCAATTTAATTCTTTTCATAGGCTTCTAACAAAAACAGATATAGCCTTCTCTTTTCTTTTTCCCTTTTTACAACTTTATAACGTTTCATTAAATCTATTCTTGGGGGATAAATGAACCGTTTATTTCAGCTAACATGCAGTTGGGGGAAAGAGAAAAAGTAGGTGGGGGGGGACTACTCCACTTCATCTCTATATATATCCCAACGTGTCCATCTATTGGTGTATGACTCTATGTTATGATTGACAGCAAAGGTAATTCTTTCCATTACTTGAATTTGAGAGATTATTTGCAACCAGTCCCTTAACTCTGGAAGAGATCGCTGCATCCACTTTTTTGTAATTGCTTTTAATGCAGCAATGTTTAACACAGCCCATAGATATCTCCCTTCTTTTCCTTTAATTCCCATGGGACACAATCCTAGCAGAGTATTCTCTGGGCCTATGCCCACCGCTAAACCAAAAAGCTTACTGATAAGGGATATGACCGCTTGCCAATAGGCCTGAAGCAATGGGCATGTCCAAAAAACATGTGCCATATCCGCCTCCAAATTGCCACACCCTCTCCAACACTCGGCCTTGGCTTTTATGCCCATCCGCACCTGTCTACCTGGAGTCAGAAAATATCTTACTTTAATTTTCCATGCAAATTCTTGCCATATAGGTGAAGATGTGGTACGCCAACTACTCCTAAATACCTGACCCCATTGTGTTTGGTTAAATCTTAACCCCAGCTCTTGTTCCCACTTCTTTTGAAGAGAATATGTACCGTGTGCTCTGTCTGCAATGGAGTTCCAGTATAGCATTGTTATAGCTCCCTTACCATGCTCTGAACTCCAAATCGTTTCAGAGGCTCTGGGATGAGGTCTCCGGTCCTCATAATGGAGACTCTTTTGCAATTTATCATTTATATATTTTCTCAATTGATAGTAATAAAGAAGGTCTTTACTTGTCCAATTATATAGGGCCTGAGCGCTTTCAAAAGATAAAATTGTTGTTCCTTGCAGTAACTGCCACACAGCACACACGCCCCCCTCCTCCTGTCTCTTGTACCAGTTTGAAAACTTCGCCGGGGTAAAGTTTTTGTCTGCAGTCCACCAAACGTATCTCCATATATCTCTAACTGTATAACCTCGCCTTATTCCCTGTAACCACCCAGAAAGAGTCACCCCAACCGCAGTCATTGTCTCCTTAATCTCATGTATTCTGAAACCCGGGTCAAAAATCTTGGAGCATAATTGTGATCTCCCTGCCTGGTCCAGTTCTAATTGTTGCCAGTGGGCCCTGTAATTCTTATGCGTCCATAGTAATGCTGTTTTCATTTGAACTGCAATCCAGTAATCCACCAGTGATGGACAAGCTCTACCCCCTCCTGTTTCGGCAAGAACAAAGTTTTCTGGGCTATTCTTGGGAAAGTATTACCCATAGGTATGCCATAATCCACCTCTCCAGTTTTTATTTCTTTCAGTGGTATTATACATGGTACCGCTTGAAATTAGTATAAAATCTCGTAATATATTTGTTTTAATTATTTGCCATCTTGAATAAAATGGGAAGGGTATACACCTCCATTTCTGGAGATCTTCTCTCACCTGCCTGCATAGTGTGGGGAAATTGTCCCTAAAAAGTGTAGCTGGAGATTTGCCCAACATAACTCCCAGGTATCTTATGGTCTCACAGTCCCATTTCATATGATATTTAGATTTGGTCTCCTCTGCTACAGCTGCAGACAACGATAATACCTCGGTCTTAGACCAGTTAAGGGTGTAACCAGATATATCGGTGAACCGCTGAATTTGTTTAAAGACCTGTGGTAGGGATACAGAGGGATTTGTCAGGTATAGCAGAACGTCATCTGCATATAAAGCTATCTTGTGCGTAACATTTCCTATTTCTACCCCCTCTATCTCGTTGTCCATCCTGACAGTCTGGGCTAAGGGCTCTATATATAAGGAGAAAAGTAATGGTAAGGGGGGCACCCCTGACGAGTCCCCCTTTCTAACTGAAAAGCTCCAGAGATATGGCCATTTGCCCTAATATATGCTGAAGGTTGAGCATATAATTTAGATAAAAAAATTCAAAAAGGGTGCCGGGAATCCAAAGCCAGCCAAGGCACCCCACAAAAAGGACCAAGAGACCTGATCGAAAGCCTTCTCCGCATCTAAGCTCATCACACAGGCCGGGGTCTTTAACTTATGCAAATGCTCAGTTATATCTACAGATCTCCTTATGTTATCTGAGGTTTGCCTCCCCTTCACAAAACCTGCTTGATCTAAGTTAATTAGTTCTGGCAAAAGATTTTCCAGTCTTCTGGCCATTATCCCCGCTATTATCTTATAGTCCGTGTTTAATATGGAGATTGGCCTGTACGAAGAGCACAGTGTGGGGTCCCTGGCCGGCTTCGGCAACACCGAAATTATGGCCTGAGCCCATGAGGGAGCACCCTCCCCCTCCCTCCATAGTGAGTCATAAGCCTCTTTTAGCAAAGGCACAGTTGCCTCTCGGAATGTTCTATAGAACTCGTTTGGAAGACCGTCTGTTCCGGGACATTTGCCTGCCTTCAATTGAGATATTTCTGCTTGTATTTCACCCACCGAAAAAGAAGAAATCAGGTTTTTTTGTTGTTGAACCATTATTTTAGGCAACTGAAGAGGGGACAAATATTTCTGTATGACCTCAGGGGACCGGTTCGCTTTTTTAGCATATAACGTTTGATAAAAAGACTTGAAGGCGTCAGCTATGCCTTCCACATTATGTTTCCAAGTCTTATCCCTTGAATCCCATATTTTTGGTATGCACGCTTTGGCTTTCCACTTTCGAAGCCTACTCAACAAAAATGTTAGTGCCCTCAGGCCTTCCTCATAAAACCTTTGCCTTAAATATATCATTTTTTGTTCCACCTGATAGTCAAGCATTTCTATAAGCTTCCTCTTCAGCTTCCCCAATAACTTCCCCCTCTCTGTGTTTAATTGTTGCTGTTGTTGGAGTTTCAGTGAAGCTATTTGATGTTGCAGATTGACCTTCTTTGCCTCTCTCAACTTTTTGTTTCCGGAGGAGATCTCTATAAGTTTGCCCCTAACTAGAGCCTTTACCGTGTCCCACAATATACCTGGTGATATGCCTGGGCCTTTATTTTCTTTAACCGTTTGTTCTATTACCTTCTCTATCATCTCCTTGACCTCCTGACTATGCAGCAGAGAGAGGTTCAGTCTCCAGAATGTATTATGTTTAAAGGGGCCAAGTCTAAGTTTCATATATATTGGGGCGTGATCTGATTGTGTTATATCTCCAATCCAAGATTCAGTACACAAAGATATTGAGTCTTTAAACATTAAAAGTAGTCCAACCTCGAGTACGTTTGGTGTGCTGCAGAAAAGAAGGTATATTGTCTATTATTTTTATGCATCTGCCTCCATACATCAATTAGTCCTAACTCACTCATTAACTTCACTACCTTATTTGCTATCCCTTTCTCCTGTCTAATCACCCCACCAGATGTATCTTTATGGACATTAAGACGAAGATTTAGGTCCCCTCCTATAACTAGATGACCTTCCGCCCACTCTGATACTTTCAAAAAGAACTCTCTATAAAAAGAGAAGTCTGATCCCGGAGGGGCATACACTGAAACCAGGGAAATTACATTTACATTATATTTACCCTTTAACCCCACAAAACAACCCTCTTTATCTTTGAAAGTATCCTGCACTTCAAAGGGGCATTTATTAGGTACCAAAATAGCAGTGCCTCTACGCCTGCCTTTCTTGTACGATGTATATTGGACTAGCTGAAAGCCAAATTGCTTAAGCTTCTCATGCTCCACCTGGTTTAAATGTGTCTCTTGTAACATTATAAATGAAGCTTGTGACTTGCGTAAAAAGGCCATCACTCTGCTTCTCTTAATCGGGTGCGTTAGTCCATTTACATTAACAGACAGTACTATTGATTCAGAATTATCCATTCTCCCAAGTTATTAGCTTATAGTTTACATATATCCCCACGTAATACCTCTTCCCCTGCTCCATCCCCCACCCCCAGCCCAACCACATGAAATCCCCACAAACGCTTGAACTTCTAAATTGCAACTAACAAAACCACATCACTAGATGTGGAGATAACTATAACAAGTTTAAATTTGTTTCAAATTTGTACTTCCACAGGTGGAAACCCCTTAACACCACCAGGGGTCTCTAATGCCAGTAACCTCCCACCACTGGTACGAGGAATACGTCTTACCACCGCAAGTGTGGTGTTCCTCGCGAGCCTGGTAGATTGAATTACCGGCCTCCAATATATTTTAAGTTGTGACGTCACTCAGCCGTTAATCGCCCCTTAAAACGTTATATGAGCCAATTAACCCCCCCAGAAGACTAAATGATTTGCTTCTTTAACCCTGACATATTCAAACCCTCTATATAGTCACCCTTTCTGTATTAATTTGTTGATTTGTTAAACAGGACCCATAGCACAACACAGTCCAATTCGACTTGAATCGTTTTTCAAATATTTACTCCAGGCATTCTAAAGCTGGGTAGGTAAAGCCAGGATGAAGACAATTAGTCAATGAGCACCATGCTTAACTGCATCACTCAGCCAGTCCAGATTCACCTCCGGTGTGCTTTTTTTTCCCCTTTGTTATAAGCTGCCATGTATAACGCTGGCTTAACATGCGCATAGTGCTTTTATTTTCTGGAATACTTGCATTCCATCTTCGATTTGCGCAACTTCACTCAGTCCTGCGAGTCTTTTTGTAAGCCATCACGACTTTCCTGAAGCTTCTGGAGTAGTTTCTTCATCACGAGGAGTGGCGCAAGTGATGTCATCTCTTTGCTGCTGCCTCTCTTTCTCTTACCCAATGAGGTTGTCCATTCAAGGGACCCTTCTGAGGCATCCTGGGAGGATGAGTTTTTATTCCCAGCGTGTTGCGGTTCCATTAGGCCCTTCTCTATAAGTGCAGCTCTGGCTTCCTCGGGTGAGTTATAAATTTTAACACCTTCCGGTCAAAATACCCTCAGCCTTGCAGGAAAAGGAGTATGAAACTGATATCCCTTGGTTTTTTAAAAGTTTAATTATTTCTGCATATTGTAAGCGTTGTTTCTGAATTTCTTGTGGGTAGTCATGATCAAAGTAAAGTCTCTGGTTTAAGTATGTGACCTCCTTCAGTCTCCAGGCCCTTGTTAAGATGTCTTCCTTTATTTTGTAACTGTTAAACTTAATTATTACTGAGCGTGGTCTAGCGTTTTCCTCAGTGGGTTTTGGCTGGAGAGCTCTATGTGCCCTCTCAATATTTAACTGATACCCAGCAGGCAGTTGTAGAACATCCATCAGGAGATCAGAGATAAATTTATGCATGAGCCCCGTTTCCGAGCCTTCGGGCAAGCCGTACAATCTAATATTTTCTCTACGCGAGCAACTTTCAAGATCTATGCATTTCTCTTGTAATTTTTCCGTTTGAATGATTAGGGCCTGCAAAATCTTTCCATTCTGAAATATGCCATCTTCAGTCTGTGCAATCCGTTTTTCCGCTCCCTCCACACGCTGCTCGAGACCTGTGAGTTTTTGATTCAGGTTTCTAAATTCCAGCTTCGTTTCCACCCTCATCTCTCTTAATTCCCTGAAAAGTTGCTCAAAGCGAGAGCGAGATAGTTGCTCTGTCTCCTCTTCAGTGTCGGCCATGCTGGATATGAAAGGGCTACGGCTCGATCTTCTGGAGGACGAGTGCGATCCTTTCTCATCCTGTGAGTTTGGCTTCAGTTTCACCCTATCTTTGTTTGGCTTGTCCTTAGCACGATTTGTATTCACCATTTCTCCCGTTTTGTATTTATTTTAGCTGGTATTTTGTATTTCTGAGTATATGGGGGTGAGGAGCTCGCTTCACTTGCTCCCGCTAGGCTCCGTGACATCACCGGAAGTCATCATGTGGTTATGTAGCCTCAGGGGTGTACTACTGCTGCGGAACTTAGCGGTCCTTATCGGACAACAATTTCTGTGTTTCTATACATGCCTGGGACATACACAACTGGATCCTTAGAGGTGGGAAGAAGGGGGAGGCTGCTGGCCAGATAGGGCCAGAGGATACAGTAAAGCTTACGGGCGGACTGGATGTGCCTAGCAGTCCTTATCTGCTGACAATTTCTGTGTTTCTATGCAGTGCAGCATCATTTCCACACTGGATACTAGGCTGGTTATGAGGCTTTAGTTGTGTACTGCAGCATCTTACAGGTCTAAGGCTGGTTATGTTCTGTTGCTTTGGAGGTTTATTGGCTTCTGCAGCATCCTGGATAAAAGGCTGGTTATGTGGCCATGGAGTTGTACTGCAGCATGCCACAATGGATACAAGGCTGCAGAGGGCTGCTTATGTGGCTTTGGGCCTGGGGGTGTACATCAGCATCCCACTCCCACACCAGGGTCTAAGGCTGTTCATGACATGTGGCTTTGGGGGTGTACATCAGCATCCCACTCCCACACCAGGGTCTAAGGCTGGTCATGACATGTGGCTTTGGGGGTGTACATCAGCATCCCACTCCCACACCAGGGTCTAAGGCTGGTCATGACATGTGGCTTTGGGGGCGTACATCAGCATCCCACTCCCACACCAGGGTCTAACGCTGGTCATGACATGTGACTTTGGGGGTGTACTGTAGCATGATTCCATCACCAAGCTTTAAGGCTGTACATGGCTTTGGGGGTATACAGAAGCATTCTCCCACTTCAGGGCCTAAGGCTGTTTATGTGGCTTTGGGGCCAGGGTGTGAGGGTACATGACAAGTATGCTCATGGTATATAAGGCAAGCAAGCAAGGCCGCACCAAAACAACAATGACAAAAATAATAAACAGGTTCTGTAGCACTGGACCCAAGCAATGTTTCGTGGCTTTCTCATCAAGGGGGCAAAATAACAGTATATGTCTTAAGTCGTTAATCGCTTTTATTATCGCAACTGCAAAATTCTGCTTGAATGCCTGGTCTTTGCTCTAAAGTGGATATAGTTACTTCCAAATAGTTCTAACCTGTATCTGGTTCTATACCAGTGTATTCACTAAGTAAATGAATGTGCTGTAAAGTTTTTTCACTAATGGCGCCAAAAAGTACTTCAGATTAGTACATAAATAAAATGCAGCGATGGTGAAAGTTGAAAAATTGGTTGAATTTTCTTTAGTTAGTTGAAGTCATAAATGTCAAACTAGTTGAAAAAAATCAGTCATAATGTGTGGTAAGTCAGTCATAATTGTTTTTTCAACTGATTCCGGGGTTTAAATACAACACAACTGCAGCTACCCCTCCTCCAAATAAAAAAAAACAGATATACTGTATTCTGATTAACTTTAGTGACTATCTGTGCTGTAAACGTGATTCCATGAAGTAAAAAACAAAATCAACTTTTTTATAATGCAGATAGTCACCAAAACTAGTCACAATACAGTGCAACTTGTTTCTGATTTACAACGGTATTGTGACTGGCTGGTTCTGGTGACTATATACATTCTAAAACATGATTCCCCTGAGAAAAAACAAAATAACATATTTATTATTTTTATTTGAAATTACTGTAAGTGGAATAACCCTGTGAGATACAGCACCTCATTTTCATGGTGGTCCCAGGGAGGATGGCAGCAGTCAGTATGTTAACATAGTCCAGCAGGAATAGTTACATATAGGGTTAAGTATACACAGGGAACCCCATGAGATACTGCATCTTGTTTTCATGGCAGTCCCAGGGAGGATAGCAGCAGTCAGTAGGTTAACATAGTCCAGCAGGAATAGTTACAGATAGGGTAAAGTATACACAGTGAACCCCATGAGATACTGCATCTTGTTTTCATGGCAGTCCCAGGGAGGATAGCAGCAATCAGTAGGTTAACATAGTCCAGCAGGAATAGTTACAGATAGGGTATAAACAGGGAACACAGACAAGTTCTAAATGTAAGCACATCTGAACAGTAATCAAAACAAGCACACAAAGTGGACTCACTGCTTTATTACAATACAGGTAAGAAGTCACTAAAGTCAGATAGTACAATACAACTTCAAATATCAAATCTAACTAATTAAGCATTGATCAGTGCTGAACATGTTTGCTTGCATGATGTTACAAGCTAGAACAACAGTATCTTTAGGCCATGGGCAGACCTTTCTTACATCCAGTAGCCACTGTCTTGTGGACATTTGGTTCCACTGAGCTAAGAGGTAAAAATTGCCGTATTCAGAGCCAGCCATGTGCAATGTGCAGACAGGAGCACTGCGCGTCAGTTAGCGGACAGCCAGCTCAAGGGAACATTCAAGCAGTTAATAAACTCCAACCAGAGTGCACTGTTTGACTAGGGGACCATGTCTGCACTTTATATCAAGGCTATGCATTACACTAAGGCAGCCCCAGACTAAATATGACTGACAGGAGCCTGATGGGGATAGTAAGCCCAACCAAAATAGTGCTATGACTCTTGTGGGACACATTCAGCTGCTCTAATATGCTAATGAGACCATTGGGCATGCAAGGCTCTATGAGCCATTTGCACACCCACTGTGAGTTCACTGGCATGTAAGCACAGCTCACAATGTGTGCGAAATCTGTAGCCATCTTGAATATTGAATGCAAGGCATCAGCACGTGTCTCAGATCGTACAGAGTCTGCAAGAGGTTCTACTGGACAGCCACACGAACAGGTAGGATAAAACACAGTACTGTGTACACTTATCCTATAAGGAGTAGGCTAAATAACAACAAGCAATGTGTTAACAACAAAGGGGTAAAACAGCAGGACTTAAGTATAGGTAACTACAGGCAGAGGGAAAACAGGACACATATCTAAGGTGAGGGGATAACCCATTTTAAGGAAAGTTAGAACAAGAAGAATGTTGTCAGGCATTAAACAAAGGCAGTATAGTACTGGAGACATGCAGCTGACAAGAAAACAGGTAGAAGGGATACTAGGAAACACCCTACATACGGTATGGTAACTTCATTTCAGGTACTCTAAGGAAGGGGAAGTAGATTATTAAGCACAGATAAAAAGCAGAATAGGACAAGGTAGCTTCAGTAGAAAAAGGGGTTAAGCAGGCAAAGACATGGAAGTGGTGCAGATAACAGATGTGGAATCATAGTCCTTCAGGACATCTGGAGACAGAGATATTACTTCATTTGCACTCACCACTCTGAGCTGAAGGAAGAGGTCGCTGAAATCTGAGACAGGCTGCAAGGATGCAGAGAATCATATGCCCTTCCAAGGGGCCACCAAAGATGTCACCACTACCTCATAGGATGGCTAGGAAGAGGCACAATGGCTGGATCTTTGTGGGCATGGGAGAGTGAAGGTGGTGATTAGGGTACATACTCCTCAGCATGTGCCACTACAAAATTCCTTCATCATATTAGTGGGATAGGACAACTAGAAGGACACATGTGATGTAGTAGCTAGTGAGGATGTGGGGGTTCTCAGTAGAAGTTCCACATTGGGACGAAGAAGTTCCCAGCCAAGGAGGAAGTATCTACTGGTGAGGGACTGTGTCATTAGGGATACAGACTTGGAAAAGGGAGCTGGAGAGTACAGAGAGGTAAGGTGCTTCCTGGCACTTTAGCTCATTGGAATAGTGAGTTGGTCCAGTGCATTGCTAGACTGGCAGTTTACAAGACAGATGTAGATGTCACTGTCCACCTGATGACACATTACAAAGCAAGGAATGGGGTAAGAGCAATGCTGGGTAATTTTAGGCAGGTAGGAAGGGGCCTTAAGCAGGTAGTATGTGTATGGCTGAGGGATGAACTGAGCAGTCTGCACTAGTACTTTCAACAATTAGTTGAATAATGATATTGGGAGGAGAGCTTTGGTGACATTGGAGACGGGGCAAGTCTGGATCAATATGAGGCTCTACAAGGGTGAAGGCCTGCATTGTAGAAATGTAGACCTTGATGGCAGAAAAGGACTGGTAGGCCCCTCTAGTCTGACCTTTTTTCTTGTCTATTCTGACACCACTGGCTCTAGTGTTATGCAGGGTTGCATTGGGAGGGTATTACCAACAGAAGGTGGGAGGTGGTGCTGCTGTTGTATAGATTACTGGTAAGACTCCAACTTGAATACTTTGTCCAGTTCTGGAGTCCAAATCTCAGCAAGGACATAAAGTGGAGGTGGTCCAGAGGAGGGCAACTAAAATGACGTGGGGTCTGTATCACAGTCCCTAACAGAAGAAGCTAAAGGACCTCAATATGTACACCCTTGAAGAGAGGATGGAGAGGGGGGATATGTTAGATGATTAAATGCCTCACGTAGGTTAACATGATATAGGAAAGGGATTATTTTCAGAAAGAAAGGTGCTAAGGAGTCAGATTCAGGAGACATGGGAAGAAGTGTTTCTTTATAGAGATAGTGGTGGATTCCTTGAACAGCCTTCCTGTGGTGGTGGTGGAGGAATAAGCAGTGGTGAGGTTCAAAAATGCCTCGGATAGGCAAAAGGGAATCATAGAGTTAAGGAGGGAGAAGGAGCTTTAGATCAATGCAGTCTGCAGCAAGACTGCAGATAGGACGAAAAAAAAGGCAGACTGGGTGGGTCAGCTGGCCCTTGCCTGTGGTCAGATTATATATAGTTTGCTTCAGCAGTATCTCCATTAACTTCCCCATTATAGATGTCATGCTGACTGGCCTATAGTTGCCAGCTTCCTCCCTGCCACTGCTTTTGTGAAACAGGACTACATCTGCCCTCCTTCAATCCTACAGAATTACCACCATTTCTAGTGCGCTGTTAAATAACAGTGTCCAGAGGTGCAGCCAGTCCCTCTTTGAGGTCCTCAAAACCCTTGGATGTACCCAGTCTGGCCCCATCATCTCTTTCACTTTCTAATTTACAAGTCCCCTCAGGACTTTCTCCTCTGAAAAAGAATTAGTGTCTACCACCCTCCATTGCTCCTGATGCCTTTATATTGCCCATTCCTCTGTTAATAACAAACATATTTGTTCAGGATCTCTGCCTTTCTTTGTCCCCCTCTTCATAGTCCTCCCTCCCCTTCTTAGACATACAATCACTACCCTGATCTACTTCTCATTTATATACCTAAACTTACTACCTCTGTATGTATGTTGACCCTCATCCTTTGACGTGGAACCTTTGTAAACAAGCAGTTTCTGCTCAAAGGTATTTGTAATCTGAGAATTTAATAAATAAAAAAAAAATGTTCTTTCCCTTTTCTCTTTCTTTACCCCTGAGCTATTATTTCCTCTGTTTGCACCTTTGTGCTTCTTGCCACTTTCCCTGCTTTCTTCTATTTCTCCTGCTACATATCCCTTTCCTCCTTCCTCTGCATTTCTTTATATCTCCTGAATTATATCCTTATGCCCTTCTACATTTTCAACCACTTATTGGAAAACCAATATGGCCTCTTTTTTCTTCTACTTTAGCACTTCCTTTGCATAGAGGTTTCTTGGCTTCACTGTGCCCTCCCTTATCCTTGCCCACTGTTCTTCCACTCCACAGGTCATCTCCTTCTGCCAGGCTGTCCCTGAAGCATTCACTCATCTTTTTAAATGTGCCCTCCTGAAGTCCAGGACCCTTGTCCTTGTGTGGTTTGATTCTGATTCTGTTCTTATGTTGATCCCCATTGCACAGTGATTACTGTTCCCCAGGTGGCCTCCTACCATTTGCAGCAGCCTCCCTATTAGTGAGCACTATGTCCTGTATTACCCCCGAAAGTGGGCTCCCTGACTTGTTGCCTGAGGAATGGCCACTGCAGGGTATCCTGTGTGTCCCTGCTTGTAGCTGATACTGCCGCTGGGAAGCTTCAATCTACACCAGGCTAACTGAAGTCCCCCACCAACAGCACTGCTCCCTTTTTCTGCTGATTGGCAAATTACTGCACCTGGAGTACACTGTGCAGTTCTGGAGACCTTACCTATGTAAGGACATAGACAGGGTAGAGAAGGTTCAGAGGAGGGCAACAAAGATGGTGCATGGATTGCATCACAAGTCCTATGAGGACAGGTTGAAGGCACTGAACATGTACTCCCTGGAGGAGAGGAGGGAGAGAGGGGATATGATAGAGACATACAAGTATCTTACAGGGAGGAACAGGGTGCAGGAATGCACTATTTTTAAGCGAAAAAGATGTTCCAGGACTAGAGGGCATGGGATGAAGTTGGAGGGAGGATGATTCAGAGGAAACGTGAGGAAGAATTTCTTCACAGAACGGGTGGTGGACAAGTGGAACACCCTGCCAGAGGAAGTGGTGGGGGCTGAAACAATCACGGGATTTAAGAATGCATGGGATAGACATAAAGGAATTCTGGAGGTCAGGGGTAAGGAGCAACAGACTTCCTGAAAAACATAAACTGAACTTACAAACTTAAATGGGCAGACTGGGTGGGCCATAGGCCCTTATCTGCCGACACTGTCTATGTATCTATGTATCTATGTATTTCCACCAGTACTTTATCTAGACTTTCCCTACATTGGAAGTCTGTTGATCATGCCAGGGCAAATACAATAGTAAGAAGATTGATGGAGGGAATTCCAAGAGATGGCACTACCCTAAGAGTAGTGTCTCAGGGAGCTAGTGACAGAGACTAACACAAAAAATAAGGTAACACAATTGGGAAATGGGATCAAAGCAGAAGAATGGGTACAGGGGACATGGGTTTCATGTAATAAGAGTGATTTCCTTATGGCACCACTCATTAGAGTAACAAACTAATCGCCCATACCAAAAGGATGACTGTCCTGTAGCGAGACCACCACAAAACAACAACGGTCCTTTAAAATAATCCACAACTTTTTCTTTTATGTGGGGGGCTTCACCCCCACACACACCTTTGTGGGAGGTAAGCCCCCTGCACCCCAAGATAAAGATTCTCATCCCTGGGGGGAGTGGACTTAGAAGTAATAGCTACTCCCCCTGGAAGCAAAAATGCATTGCCTGCACTGGGATCCAAACCTGGCACCACAGGCTCTAGAGTTAGTGGCTCATGTCACTACACCACAAGGCCGGCTCAACAGTATCCAGCCAAATTCTTTCCTTCATTCTCTCAATAGTGACTGTAGCCCACATCCCTCTGCGCTACACTCACTACAACATATGGCTCTTTTTTCATTCTTGTTCTATATATGAGTGGTATTACTGAGTCACTCATTCTTGTAGTGCTTATATTGGGGGATACTGGGGACATGGTAAGTAAAATGGTTGGGTCAGCAGGAATAGTAGCTGGCAGTTTATTGGCAAGCAAGGTGGGAATGCACGTGGCAAAAGATGGGTTGGAGAAGGAATGGACAATCATGTGTGCTAATGCCAAGAGCCTCAGAAACCAAATCTGTGACCTGGTGGCTATCATGGCACAGACTCATCTGGCTATAGTTACCATTACAGAGAAGTGGTGCACCATTCACCACAGCTAAGAGATGGCCATAACAAGCTACTCATTTATTAGGAGTGACAAGGCTGAAAAAAGGGAAGAGCAGTGGCACTGTATGTGAGGGAGAGAATTAAAGCCACTGAAGTGTGGGTACATCAAGATGAGGAGGGTCTAGAGGTGCTGTAGATAACCCTAGAGACAGGCTATGGGACCACTATTCAAACAAGGTAGTTTACAGGCCACTAACGGAAGGGGAGAAGACAAGACCCTAGGGGATGACATCATTAGGATAGCATGGTAAGGAAAGGTGCTGGAGATTTTGATCACTGGCTGTGGAGTGGAACCTGACAGCTGACACTTCAGCAAGGAGCAGGGGCATTCTAGACTCCTTACATGGTGCTTTTCTCAGCAATCTGTACAGGAACCTGCTAGAGATAGGACAGTGCTGGACTTGGTAGTCACAAACATGGACAGCACTGCAAACATCACAGCTGGTAGTTCCCTTTGTTCCAGTGATTCCTGTATTGCATGTTTAAACATGAAGGAAGGAGCGGAGGCAAGCCACACAAATAATGAGGTCCTGGGTCTCAGGAGGTCATATTTCAAAGCAATCGATGAATGTCTCTGAAAATGATTCAAGGGGATGTATGGGGTGGGCGTAGGAGCAGTGCAAGTGATTAAGGGAGGGCATCATTAGGGCAAAAAGTCTTTGCATGAAAGCGGCAAGAAGGAAAGAAGACTGTTATAGTTCTCTAAGGAGGTGGCAAAGGCAGTGAAGAAAAAGAACAGGCTTTAAACTGTACAGAGAAACTCAGAGGGAAGAGGATAGGAAAGTGTGTCAGACCAAGCAGAAGGAAACAGGAAAGGAGGTTAGGAGAACTAAGGCACAGAAGGAAAAAAGGATTGCAAGGCAATCAAGGAAGGGGGACAAAACTTTTTTCTGATACATCTGTGAGAAAAGATAGGTCAGGGGTGAGATAGTAAGGATAAAAAGGTTGGATAGCTGAGACTAAGCAGGATACCAAGAAAATGCAGACATTTTAAACAAGTACTTTCCCTCAGTTTTCACAGAAGAAGAGAACAGGAATACAGGTGGTGAGTGGGTGGACACACCATTTACATGGTAGGGAGTACTGAAAGGACTTGCAGCCCTGAAAGTGGACAAGGCTGTGGAACAGGATGAAATACATCCCGGGCCGCTGAGGGAGCACAGGCATGTGCTAGATGCTTCATTGGCAGCCTTGCTCAACATGTCTACTTTGGCATGAGCATGCCCCCCCCACCCCCCCCTGAATCAGGGCTGCATAGAAACAGAATTTGTTAGCAAAAAAGGACTTCTTGGCCCACCCAGTCTGCTCAGATGGTCCCTGCTTAGTCTGTCTCTGCAGACCTTACTGATCTCCAACATCTCTCCCTCCTCTCTGCCTATTTACTAATGTAACCCCCTTGTTACCCGGAGTTACTAGAATCCCAGTAAGACCTAGTGGTAGACAGGGAAGGCAGCTTGTGAAACTCCAGTTAAATGGGTTTCACACTGTCTCACTCTGCTCTCAGTCACAGCTGAGACTTGAGAGATGACATCACCATAGAACTTTCGCAGCTGCATAAACCACATTGGAATCTGCAGCTCAGGGGAGTGAGTTTAGAACTTTGGGAGTTTTCAAAGTCAGTCTCCTGCTTGCTTGCCAGCAGGAAGGAAGTCAGTCTTCAGTTTGTCTTAAAGAAGAAGGAAGTCTTCTGTTTACCTTTTAAAAGTGGTGGAGACCGCTGTCCAGGTCTCAGTGCCCCCTCCCTCTGGGAGGGGAGGTGGAAGAAAAGTCCCTTTGTGGGTTCCAGGGGCAATCCCCTATTTCCACTAGAGAAGAAAGCTGCCTGTTTTTTCAGTTCTGTTCTTGTATAACAGTAAAGAAGTGGTACTTCACCTGTGGGGCACCTGCAATGAAAAGGTGAGTGTTTTGCTCCATTTGAAGGGGCAGACCAATTGGTTTCATCATTTGGAAATATAAAGGAAGTTGGGATGTGAATTGCTAATTTGGGAGGACTATGTTACTAGGACAAACAAATGGAGCAGTCAAAATTTTAAAGTTTTAATGGATTTCAAGTAATGCTGTAGAAGGGGTGCTTCAGGTTATCCCCGTTAATCTACATTTCAAGTAATGCTGTAGAGGGAGTGCTTCAGGTCATCCACCATTTAATCTACATGGCAAAGTTTTAAGTTTATGTTTGTGCAGAGAAATGTCTGGGTATGGGCTGCCGGAGCTGGAGGTGGGAACACCCCCCATCTTTAGTAACCAGGTCCACCTCTACTGATTTCTTCTGTGATTTGCTACTTGCCTCATGCGCCTGGCCAGTGATGAGGTGGGTGCCCAGACGTGGGTCGCAACTTTGGAAAATCTCTCTAGGAGTCGCAGACTCTATGTGGTGTGGGGAGCCACAGGATGGAAAGATATACTCCTTGTTTGATAGGAGTCCATTGGAAGTAAGAAATTAAATCTCTTTAGGAGTCACAGACTCTATGTGGTATGGGAGCCACAAGCTTGGGAAAATAAACTCTTTGTGTGATGGGAGTCTCTCCAAGTAAAGTTTGGGTTCATTCTTCAAGTGGACCATCAGTCAAGTGGCCAGCAGGAGAGCCGGGCCAGTCGGGCTGTGTATCCAAAGCGCATACAAAGTCCGGGCTGAGTGCCTGGTGGGTCCAGAACCAGACAATAGTAAAAATGTGTTCATTCTTCAAATGGACTGCGTTTAGTCTCTATCTGCATATACAGTGAACGTAGCCCCTTGGGGGACCATTAATGCTTTGTCATGTGTCAGCTAGTTTTGAATAAAGCCACACTGAAAAATCCCAATCCTGGATTTGGACATTACAGTTATTGCTTCCTTTATTCTGGATTTACTTGGGTGCCCCTGTGCAGAGTAGCCAAACCTAGGTACTTTGTGCCAGGTAACCTCATCCTCCCCTAACCCAGGTCCCCACCAGGTATTGCTGCCAATGCCAACAGCATGCCACCTGTCATTTTAGTAAAAAGGCAGGGGTGAGGGGTTACACTAATATCCCCCATGGCTATCCTATGCATGCTGTAAGTCTCTACCTAGTCTGTCTCTGCAGACCCTAACTGGTCTCCAGCATCTCTCCCTCCTCCCTGCCTATTTACTAATATCCCCCATGGCTATCCCATGAATGCTCCAAGTCCCTACCTAGTCTGTCTTTGCAGACCCTAGCTGGTCTCCAGCATCTCTCCCTCCTCCCTGCCTATTTACTAATATTCCCCATGTCTATCCCATGCATGCTTCAAGTCCCTACCTAGTCTGTCTTTGCAGACCCTAACTGGTCTCCAGCATCTCTCCCTCCTCTCTGCCTATTTACTAATATTCCCCTATGTCTATCCCATGCATGCTCTAAGTCCCTGCCTAGTCTGTCTCTGCAGACCCTAACTGGTCTCCAGCATCTCTCCTTCCTCCCTGCCTATTTACTAATATCCCCCTATGTCTATCCCATGCATGCTCTAAGTCCCTACCTAGTCTGTCTCTGCAGACCCTAACTGGTCTCCAGCACCTCTCCCTCCTCCCTGTTTACCAATATCCCCCATGTCTAGCCCATGCATGCTCTAAGTCCCTGCATATTCTGCCTCTGCAGACCCTAACTGGTCTCCAGCATCTCTCCCTCCTCCTCCCTGCCTATTTAGTAATAGTCCTCTATGTCTATCCCATGCATGCTCCAAGTCCCTACCTAGTCTGTCTCTGCAGACCCTACTGGTCTCCAGCATCTCTCCCTCCTCCCTGCCTATTTACCAATATTCCCCCTATGTCTATCCCATGCATGCTCTAAGTCCCTACCTAGTCTGTCTCTGCAAACCCCAACTGGTCTCCAGTGTCTCTCCTTCCTTCCTGCCTATTTACTAATATTCCCCTATGGCTATCCCATGCATGCTCATATGTTGTTTATGTGGTAGTTGTATGAAAGAGGTTGGTCGAGCAGCATGCCTAGGTACTTGAAGGTAGAGAAATTCTCAAGGGCAGGGCTGTCAGGAGGGTAGATGAGAAGGTTGTCATTGGCATGTAAGGGTCTTAACTTGGTTTGGTTCTGAACCAAACAACATGGCCTTTGTATTTTTAGCATTGACTTGCAGGAGGTTGGATAAGAACCAGTATGACACTGCACGGTAGTTCTCTGATAAGATGGAGGATATGTGGGAAAAGGATTTGTCGCTGTGGAAGATGACAAGATCATTAGTGTAGAGCAATGAGTTACAGATGAGGCTGTCAGCATGGAGGGAGTTGTCAAATACAGTAATGAACTCAATTAGCAATCTTGTCTCGTACCCTGAGATAATGAAAAAGAATCAAATAGGACCCCATTTACCAAAATTTCTGGCCTTAGGAGAAAAATAAAGACAATGGATTCATTCTGAAAAATTAGGACCTAACCACAAAACTGCAAGTGTATGAAATAGGTACTGCCACTCGGTACAATCAAATGCCTTCTCTGTATCTACAGTGACCAGTGCTGCTGAATGAGGATCCTTAGATGCAACATGAATTAAATTTAATACAGCCCAAAGATTGTCAGAAACATGTCTGCCCTTAACCAATCCTGCTTGTGAATTATGAACAATCAATGGAAGGAGTTTTTCCAACCAACTACAGTAGCTAAAAGTTTGGCTAACATTTTACAGTCAACATTTGGCAGGGAGATGGGCCTAAAATTAAAACAAAATATTGGGTCTGGCTTCAGCAACACTGTTATTGTGGCTTCCTGCATCAATAGAGGTAAAGAACCAGAGTTCTTAATAGCCAGAAAGAGCCTGTGTAACCAGGGGGCCAGTAAATCTTCAAATGTCTGATAAAAATCCGCAGTGAGACCATCCGGCCCAGGGGCTTTTCCCTTCGCCATCGATTGGATAGCTTGCTGCACCTCCTGTATAGTAATATCTTCTTCTAGTTTTTGAACCTCCTCTAGGGATAGACATAGTAAATTTAAGTTATGAAAAAAGGAATTATAATCTTCCACACTGGGGGACTCTTTAGATTTATATAGGAAGAAATAGTAATCCTGGAAAAGGTTGATCATCTGCGGAGGATTTGAAATCATAGAGTTCTCTATTTAGATTTTAAATAGGGAGTCAAAGTTTCTCTTACTTTCTTCTTTAATCTATAGGCAGGTAATTTGCCTGCCTTGTCTCTGGACTCCCAATACACCTGCCTCATAAAAAATAATGCCCTTGTAGCTTGTTGGGTGAAAATATTGTTTGACCGGTACTTGAGAGAAGAAATCTCAGTAATTTGGGAGTCCAAAGGCAAGGGAGATGCATAAATCTCTTTTTCCAACTCCTAAACTTGAGCTGTAAGATCTGAAAACTCCTTATTATGTTGTCAGTTAAAATAAGAAGCATATGAACTAGCCTGGCCTCTAACAAATGCTTTAAATGCCTCCCACAGTGTAAATAATGAGACACCAGAGATTTCATTAATCTCAAAATAAGTCTGCATCTCAACTTGAAGTCATTCTTGAAAGCCTGTCATAAATAAAAATGTAGGCTTAAGATGCCTCCTAGGGGATTTAGAAATTGACCCTTTTGGGGCCCAGACTATGGTCACTTAGACATGATCAGATATGGTCATTGATAATATGGTTGCCCCTAACAAGTCTCCTACAATCACTGAACTACAAAGGAAATAATCCAGGTGGCTACAGGATCGAAACCTACTGGTTTGGAAGTTAAAATCCAAAGTGTCTGTATGGAAAATCCTCCAGCAGTCTACCAGGCCCACTTCAGCATATATCTGTTGAAGCATATGCCTAGCAGGACCCTCCAATCCTTCTAAAAGCCCAACTACACGTACATTATTTCTTCTATTTCTATTTTCAAAGTCCTCTATCTTGAAGTCTAACAATTGAATTTGCTGTTTTAATCAGGACATCCTTTCAGCCTACCTGGCCGATTCTGATTCCACCTTCAATGCAAAAAATCCAGCATCAGCTACCTGCAATTCCACTGTCTCAACCCATGGATCTAATTGTGCCAAAGAGTCTTTGATTGCTGGGACAACACTTACTAGTGACTGCAACATCTCTTGAATGTCCAAGAGGTCCGCCAAATCTACCATGACTTGAGAGCCATTTGTTGCCATCGTTGGCTAAGGGAGAACAGACCCTTCTTATGTTGTAGGTTGAGAGCTGACCAAGAAGAGCAAATCTTTGGGAAAGAAAACACCACACCCAGAATCTACAGTCAATCCACGAGGAAAAGCTGGAACAAATTCTAATAAGAGGCCAAAATAAATGGGTAGAATAGTTGGATAATGAATTCACACTGCGGCGCTCCGTTTTCAAGTGGCCGTCTCCATCGTGTTCGCACATGCGCCCCCCCCAGTGGATTGGCTGTTCTGAAAATTAAGTTGGTTTTCTGAAGAAGTAGAAATCATATATGACTGGGATGTTTCCAAAAAGAGTTTTTCCTCATAAACCATGATTTACTGACAGATATGGACTCTTGATATCAAAATAAACGTCTTTCAAAGCTACATAGAGACTACCTTCTTAGGGTTGCTCTCCTGTTGCTTCTACTGTCTGGCAACATCCATCCTAATCCAGGACCTGGTGCCTTGGCTCCAAATGGTGTTCATCCCAAGCAGGGCACCCTTAAGTTGTCTACAATCAACATTTGTAGTCTTGTGAGCAGAATAGACAGCCTCAAAGTCTGGATTTCACAACATGACCTTGACGTACTGTCTGTCATTAAAACTTGGCTGTCCCCAAAATACCTGACACAGCTGTTGTCCTACCTGGATATACCATTTTCAGGCTAGACAGGTCATCCAAACATGGTGGCAGCTGTGCCATCTATCTAAAAAACTTACTAAAGGGCCTAGCATTGCCTGTGACTGACCTAGGGTGCCTCACCCAGGTACTTGTAATTAAAGTACTACTTGGTGCCCATAACAAAACATTCATAGTCTTATCAGTTTACATACCCCCTAAAGACTCAGCCTCTGATCTCCACAGCATTCTGGACCATTTCTGTGCCCAAAACCACCTCACTGAGACAATACTAATGGGTGATTTCAATACAAACCAGCTATCACCAGCCATTCGCCCCATAAGGGATGCTTTCTCGGCCCTACACCTGTCTCAACTAGTCAACACACCAACCAGAATAAACTATAGGACTGGGACAAACATAGTCCTGGACTGGATAATCTCCAATCATCCTGATCGCATCTCCAATGTAACCGTACTCCCTAACTCCCTTAGTGACCACTCCCCTATTAACTGCAGCTTGTCCAACAAATTTCATGCAGCCCCACCCCAAACTATCTACAACAGAGTGCTAAAATGAGGTCACCTTGATCTCTTAAAACAACAGCTATGTAACCATGACTGAGCCCTGCTTGACTGCACTGGTGACATTAATACAGCACTGCAGCACTTCATTACAGTCTTTAATGCTGCCTGTGATATACATGTGCCACTAAAAAAGATGAAGGTCCGTGGTACGGTGCACTCCTGAATAACTCCTGAGCTCATAAACAGCATGAAACAATGGGACCATCTTTGGTACTGTGCTAAGTATCAGGGAAACAACTGGATATACAAGCCTTATAAAGCAGCAAGAAATGCATGCATGCAGGCTATTCATCAGGAGAAAAGTAGATACCATAGAGAAATGCTATCTTAACACGTGGGAGGACTGTAAAAATTCTGGTCTAATACCAAAGATATCACTGGTCAGGATCCAAAGGTGTCACTTGCAATGCTAAACCTTGATGGAGCCCCCACCATGGACCCTATTAAATTTGCGAACACTTTTAATGAATCCTTTACTAACCTGAGCAGTGTGCTTCCTCATGACTTCTTTGATTATACCGCTACAATGACTGCCAGCCGCTACAAGGACAAGATCCCTGGACTCCTCCCTTTCTTCTTTAAGAAGGTCTCAGTGAACCAGATTAGAAAACTCCTGAATAACGTGCTGGTGAAATCTAGGCACAGTGGGGGAATCACTAGACCTCAAACTTATCACACTCACCCTGGGGAAGTACTCTTACTCATGACAAAGATCCTTAACCTCTCGCTAACCCTGTTGCAACTCCTGCATGTCTTGAAAACGTCCCTGGTGACCCCAATACATAAATCTGGTGATTGTGCCCTACATAATAACTATAGGCCAATATCAATCCTCCCTCCACTATCCAAAGTACGGGAATGCATTGTCGCTAATCAGCTTGTGGATTGCCTTGAAAAATACTCTGTCCAATGCCCACAACAACATGGGTTTAGAAAAGGACACATCACTATCACAGCACTTCTTGAATTCACCAGCTTCATTCAGCAACCATTCGACCAAGACAGTCTTGAAGGGGCTGCATTCATAGATTTAGCAAAGGCCGAGAACACGGTTAATCACCCACTTCTCCTCAGTCAACTAGCCACACTAGGTCTTTCCCATGACACACTACCCTGGTTTAGTAGCTACCTTGAAGACCGATCCCAGTGGGTGAAAATATCCAGTGTCACCTCTGAACAGCAGGTCATCTAATCTGGAGTACCACAAGGATCAATCCTTGGCCCCCTCCTTTTTAGTATCTTTCTGAGCAGCCTGCCGGCCTCCTGTCAGCAATGGATTCTCCTATATGCAGACAATGCTTTTTTTTTCACTTCTCACCCTGCTCCCAACCTTCTAGAAAGCAATCTACAACTCTATTTCAAGGAAGTTGAGGAATGATTTAGAGCCCACAAATTGGTCCTAAACTATAAGAAAATTAAAGTTTTGCTATTCACCTCCTCTCGCAATAAGTACAAGAACCATGCTCTTACCATTAGAAATAACCTGGGAGCTGCAGTTGAACAGGTCCAGCAATTTAAGTACCTAGGAGTAACCTTGGATATTCATCTCTCCTACGTGCTTCACATCGAGAATGTTGCAAAGGCCATCAACATTAGGATTGGGCTCCTATATAGGCACAGGCGGAGTTTGACACCAGAAGCTCTCATGCTTGCTATCCACAGTTCTGTACTATCAGTCATCGATTATGGCTTGGTCATATACGGGTCTGCCACTGCTACCTCACTTAAAAGGCTTACTGTCACTTTAAACAAAGTGTGTAGACTTTCCATGAGTGCTGCACGTCTCACACACACTTGTGAGCTATATACTTAAACTAGATGGCTTCAGCTAAGTGGTAGGATCAAATACTAAATGTACCTACTAACTGAAAAGGTGCTCCTTGGGCTCCTGCTTCTGGGTGTGGGAAACCTTCTTAGCCAATCTGAAAGGACCCAACACACTCGCACCTCAACCACCCAATTCCTCCTCGTCCTTAGGTGCTGAACAACTCAAGGTCAGCGTTCCTTTGCATATAGAGTTCCACTCTGGTTCGGATTGAACAGTGAATTAACCAATCTATCCAGACTTGGCCAGTTTAAGCACATGCTCTGACAGTATGTCATATCTGAAAGCTCCTGTGACACCTAAGCAAAGGTATGCCTGTCTGCTCACCCCCTTCCCCTGATTACATGGTGTGATATACTGACGAGGCCTCTGGCTGCTACCTCCATCCTTTGGTCTTCAGCCCCTTTCCCCCTCTTCTCCCTTTTCTCTCCCCTTATTCCTGCCTTCTCCCACAGCAACCTTGACAAAGCCGCTGGCTGCTACCCATCTCCTTTGGTCTTAAAATTCTACTTCCCTCTCTTCTTCTCCTTTTGACCATTCATTCCTTTCTCTTATTTTGTATAGTGCTAATTTTTATCATGTAATAACTGATCTTACTTCGAGAGGGCTCTTGCAGTAGGTAATTACATATTGGACCAACGCCGGCCGGCGGCAGGACCCCACGGAAAAAATTATAGCTAGCAGTCCCCGGCAGGGACTGCCCCCTCGTCAGGTGACTGGCGTCATACGATGTTGGTATAAAGGGGTGGTCCCGGACGCCTGCCTTCCAGTTCTTTCCCGCTGTCAGCTCGTGCAGTGCCTCACAGTTAAATTCCTATCACTCAATCCTGTTACTTCGTCGTGTTTTTCTGAAAAAGTTTTCAGTATTGTATTTTACACTTCCATCGTCAGGTGAACGTCGGTATATGTCATCCTCTTCAAAGAATAAGTGCGACTTGTGCGGCGCCTAGCTGCCTCACAAAGACGGTCACTCCCTCTGCCTATTCTGCTTAGGCCCCAACCACGTGGTTGACAAGTGTCCGCACTGCCTTTGTTTTAATGCGGCCACCCACAGACAACACCAGCAGTCCCTCGAAGCCCATCTCCTCAAAAAGAGGATGTCTGTGATGGAGAAGGAGTTGAAGAAACTTAAGCAGGCATCTACCTCCCCTGAAGGGCATAGGGAGCGGGACAAGGAAAGGCACCGGGAGAAGGCCTCCTCTTCCGCGACTCCGGCCGGAGTCATGGCTAAGGTAACATCCCCTCCGGGGGATCACCCGATGGCAGCCTCCAAGGCTTTGGAGGAGGTGGCCCATCCGTTGGGTTCGCATTCGAGCCCGCTGGGTGCCTCCTGCCAAAAGGAGGCCCCAGACCCCAGTACTGCAGCAGGCTTGTGGTCTACTGGTGCGGGCACCTCTCTTAAGCTGGACATCGGCTCCTCTGACATACGCTGGGAGAAGGCCACTAAGACGCTCAACCCTTCGGGGCGGTGCACAGCAATGTCCCCTTCAGACTAGGCCTCTTTCCATCCTCAGCCTGTCTCCGACGAGGGAACCCCAAAGTCGGACTTTGGCTCCTCTGGCATCCACCAGGACTCGGCCCCTAAGCCACACATCGGCTCCTCCGACGTGCGCCTGGCCCCGGACCCTACAGCAGACCCGGCTTCATCTGTCGTACCAGGCTCCCCGCAGCCTTTGCTGCCATCAGGGGAGCCCTAGTCCCCCCACATGACCCCGGGGACTTTTCCCCTTCGTCCCCGGACGAGACTCTGGATACTGGGCTACCGTCCGATCCTCTTCCAGAAGAGTGGGATCTGACGTCGGCTCCCCTGACATCGGCTCCTCCGACGCCAGTCCCGGCGACACCGGTTCCAACACTGTCCCCTCCAACGCCTCTTCCATCGGGCCCTCCACCCCATGGGCCTATCCCGGCTGATCCGCCCGTGGAGTACCCGGCTGGGCCGTTTGCTCTGGCAGCTCCTCCAGTGCCTGGTTATCCGCCGTCCTATCTGACACTGGTTTTCCCAGGTCTGCAGTATCCTGCGCCGCAGTACCCAGCTCTGGTATATCCGCAGCCGGGCTACAGATACTCTCCCTACAGATTTCCTCCGTACAACTATCCCCCTCCTCCTCCTCCACCGCCCCCTAGGCCACCAGTGGATCTTCAGGAGACTCTTGCCTCCAGGTGGGCTGAGGCCAAGGCTCAGCTCACCAAGAAAGTCGAGAGCCATCTTACGGTGATGGTGCCACCCCCGGCTCCCATATGCCCTAGAAGGCACACTCCCTCTCCACCTCTGGATTCCCGAGCTTTGCCTTTGGGATCAAGAGAGGGGCAGGACACGCGTTCGGGGGTCCCTCCCAAGGAACCCATTCCTCCCCCTAGATGAGTTAGGGACTCTTTCTCCCCTTCTCTCTCAGACTCCTTGGAGGCTTCTGATGGAGGTTCCGAGAAAGACGAAGAGCCACGCTCTCAATCCAAGTCCCAGCAGAGGACTCCTCCGAAGTCTCCTCCGGAGGATCCTTCCTTCACGGAGCTGCTCAGGAAGATCCAGGAAGTCCATCAGTGGCATTCCTTAGAACCAGATCCTCAATGGGTAAAACTCGCCGAACATCTGGACTTGCCCCTTACAGCTCCTACCATAGTGCCACCCTGGATCGAGCCTCACGCCCACCTTGTTTCCACTATTTGGAAGCAACTGTCGGCTTTAGTCCCACTTCCCAGGAAGTCAAACAGGCTATAAAAGGCTCCAGAGGGTGTAGACTTTTTAGACTCTGACCCCCGTGCAGACTCGGTTGTGATTAGCGCCGCTCACGGCCGGTCAGCACATCCGAAACATTTAAGCTCATTTCTCCCGGATAAGGAATCTTGCCTTCTGGATCAGTATGGAAGAAAGATCTATGCTTTTTCCACACTGGGGATTAGGGCCCTGAACTATGTAGCACATATGGGGGATTACCAGAAGGCCATCCTTACCCAGGCGGAATCCAAGATTGACTCTTTGCCTGACTCCCAAGTCAAGCAGAAGTTGGCCGACCTGGTCCGTTCTGCTCGTTCGTCCAGTCATCACATTCTGAGGATGACCCATGATGCAGTGGACACTGCTGGAAGGAGTTCTGCGTTCGGCGTTAGTCTTCAGCCTCATGCATGGCTCCGTGTGTCAGGTCTGGTCCCAGAGGTGCAGTCAGTGATCCAAGAAGCACCTTTCAGGGGTTCTGTGCTTTTCAGTGGTGATGTCAAGGACATCATCACTGATTTGCAAGAGAAGGGGACGGCCCTTAAATCCATTGATTCAATATACCGTCCCCATCCCCCACAGTGCCATCCCTTTCGCAGATGCAGCCAGCCTCAAGCAAAACCTCAGGGAAGGCAGGTCACTAAACATCGGGCCCCCACAGCTGCCAGGCCCCCGCCACCAAAAAGCAACAAGTGCCCCAGCTGCGGTGCTGCCTCACACCACCTGACTCCTTCCCTCTCCCACCGCCTCCGGACACCCCGGAGGAACTAGTAGGAGGGAGGTTCTTCCTCCACCTTCTGGATTGGGAGAGGATAAGGGACCATCTTCCTTTGGGCAGGGAAGAAATTTTCGGCACTCCTTGTGAAACAGGCTATAGAGCCCGCCCCCCCTCACCTCTATGGGATGGGTTACTATTCCCACTTCTTCCTTGTACCAAAGAAGACGGGAGATCTCAGACCTAGTCTCGATCTCAGCTCTCTGAATCTGTATGTGGAATACAAGAGGTTCAGGATGCTCTCCCTTCAATCCCTTTTGCCCTGCTGTGGCTGGGCCAATGGCTTTGTGCACTAGATATGCAGGATGCCTACCTGCACATCCCCATTCGTCCTTCGCACTGAAAGTACCTCAGGTTTGCATTCCAGGGGGTCCACTACCAATTCCAGGCACTCCCATTTGGTCTTTCCTTGGCCCCCCAAGTCTTTGCCAAATGCCTGGCAGTGGTAGTGGCCCACCTGCATTCTTTGGGAGCTTAGGTTTTCCCCTACCTGGACGACTGGCTCTTGGCAGTCCCATCCAGGGAGGAACTCCTGCATTTTCTCTCCCTCACCCAGCACATTTTCACTGGCCTGGGTATTACCATCAACCATTCCAAGTCTCACCGGGATCCTTCACAGAGGCTCCAGTTCATCAGGACAATTCTCGACACAACATTGTGCAAGGCCTTTCTGCCTCCGGACAGGGTTATCTCCCTCCAGTTACAGATTTCCCTCCTATCGGAGCACAGGAGGGTCCCAGCAAGGTTAGTGCTCCGTCTACTGGGGCTTATGGCAGCAGCCATCCTGACGGTTCCACGCGCATGCCTCCACATGAGAATCTGTCAGTGGACTCTTCGATCTCAGTGGGATCAACGAGTAGATGACCTAGATCATTTGGTTCTGATCTCCTCGCTGATGGTAAGAGACTTGCATTGGTGGATGGTTCGAGAGAACCTCTTCCGGGGGTCCCCTTTTTTCATCCTCCCCCCTATTGGACCCTGACCACGGACGCTTCAGGCAAAGGTTGGGGAGCCCATCTGGGTGCTCACTGAACCCAAGGCCTTTGGTCAAAGTTGGAGATAGTTCTCCACATCAATGTGCTTGAGCTTCAAGCAGTGCTGTATGCGCTCCAGGCCCTTCACCAATACATCCTTCCCGGTCACCTAGCTGTCCAAACAGGCAACATGTGTGTGGTGTGGTACATCAACAAGTAGGGAGGAACTCGGTCCTACCCGCAGTGCAGGGAAGCGATGAGGGTTTGGGATAGGGCAACTCTCCACAACCTTCACCTCATGGCGATCCATGTTCCGGGAGTCGACAATGTCCTGGCAGACAAAGTCGTTCGTCAGCTCTTCCACACGAGTGGGAATTGGATGAAAAAGTTCTAAAAAGCATTTTCCAGATTTGGGGGACTCCTCAGATAGACCTGTTCGCTTCCCCCCAAAATGCAAAGCTTCCCATTATTTGCTCGCTCGCTCCAGAGCGAGGCGTTTTCTGGAACGACGCTCTGTCTCTAAGCTGGAAGGACAAATTCGTCTATGCTTTTCCCCCAATTCCTCTGGTCCCTAGTGTGCTTCAGAAGCTTGATTTAGAAGGAGCGAGAATGATTCTGATCGCTACTTTCTGGCCCAGGCAAATCTGGTTCTCTCTTCTACAACAATACTCAGAGGTTCCTCCTCTTCCTCTTCCTTTATCTCCAGGACTGCTGACCCAGGATCATGGGACCCTGGTCCATCTGGGACTCAAGTCCCTTCAACTTCATGTATGGCTCCTACAGACCTAGCTCAAGCTCATTTTGGCGTTTCTCCTAAGGTGGCCGAGATTCTGGTGGAGGCTAGAAAGCCCTCCACTAGGTCCACCTATGCCATGAAATTGAAAAGATTTTCCATCTGGGCTGCTTCCAGGAATGTGGAGCCCTTTTCCTGCCCTGTGACCATCCTGCTTGAGTATATGCATCATCTTTTTGACCTGGGTCTCAGTCACTCCTCTTTAAAAGTCTATATGGCGGCTATTTTAGCCTACCATGTCCCTTTCACTGATAAGGCATTTGCCCAGCTGGAGGTATCCAAAACTTTCCTCAGAGGGGTTCTTCATCTCAGACCCCCTGTCTGGGCTCCAGCTCCGCCTTGGGACTTAAACTTTGTCCTCGAGAAACTTACCCTTCCTCCCTTTGAGCCTGCGGCTTCTGCAGACTTCAAGTTTTTATCGTGGAAGATGCTCTTCTTGGTGGCCATTACTTCTGCTCGCAGAATTTCTGAGCTCCAGGCCCTAATGTGCAAAATCCCTTACTTGATTTTTCACAAAGAACGAGTAGCTCTTCGCATGAATCCTAAGTTTCTTCCGAAGGTGGTAGCAGAATCTACCTTAAATCAGTCTATTGAATTACCTGCTTTCTTCACGCAGTACTCCAGTCAAGGAGAATACCTGCTCCACACCATGGATGTTCACAGAATTCTGAGATAACTACACCGGTAGGACGAAGGATCTCAGAAAGACTGATCAGTTGTTCATCTCTTTCACTCACAAAAGAGAAGGCAATGTTGTCTCTAAGCAAATGCCTTTCAAAATGGTTGGCCCATTGCATCACTTTCTGTTATGACAAGTACAACAAGACCCTACCGGGTCAAGTCAGAAGTCACTCCACTCGTGGAGTTGCTGCCTCTGCAGCTTGTTTCAAGAACGTGTCTGCGGCAGACATCTGTGCTGCCGCCACTTGGACTTCTGTCCATACATTTACTAAACATTACAGTTTGGACATTGCCTCTCGCTGTAGAGCAGGCTTCGGGTTAGCGGTCTTGCAGGGCCTCCTTTCTTGAGGTTTGCAAGCTTTCTTGCTACTTATTGGAGTAGTTCCTCCTCCCGGTGCCTTTTTCTTTTGGTCCAGACTGCTTGGGATTCTGTCCTATATGTAATTACCTACTGCAAGAGCCCTCTCGAAGTAAGATAGTACAGTTACGTAAGAACTTACCGTAACAGTAGATCTTCGAGAGAGGCTCTTGCAGTAGGTAATACACTCCCGGCCTCCATCCCCCTAGGCTTTTTCAGCTCCTTTTCCATTGAGGAAATATCTGCTTCTCTCTCATCCAGGCCTTCGGGCCCATGGCGGGAAAAGAACTGGAAGAAGCGGGCGTCCGGGACCGCCCCTTTATACCGGCGTGGTGTTGCCGCCGGTCACCTGATGTGAGTGGTCCCGCCAGGGACACTAGCTAGAAATTTTATGTGGGATCCTGCCACCGGCCGGCATCAGTCCAATATGTAATTACCTACTGCAAGAGCTTCTGTCGAAGATCTACTGTTACGGTTCTTACGTAACTGCACTTTATTGCATGTATGTAATTCAATTGTTAGTTCTTCCTATGTCTGTCTGTAACCCTCCCCACTGAAGTGGAACCTTTGTATAATGAGCTACTTTGTGCTCAAACGTATTTTGTAATCCGAGAGTGAATAAATAAATAATGATTTGAAGCATTCTGAGTATACTATTAATTACATTACTTAATAGGCATTGCAGTACCTGCTGATAATTGATTTATATTATTTGACATGCAGCATTCTGAATATGATACTAATTACATTACTTGCTAGGCACTGCAGTACTTGTCGATAGTTAATTTATATGATTCGATATACAGCATTCTGAATATGATACTAATTACATTACTTGCTAGGCACTGCAGTGCTTGCTGATAATTAATTTATATTATTTTTGATCACTGAGGAGGGAGTCTGTTAAGGATAGGCTCTGCAGTAACAACTGGAAATTGGTTCAGTTTGTTCATTGCTCATGGAGGATGGAGTCTGTAAAGGGTGGGGCTGCTTGAGCATTCCACTGTTGGTAACTATAAAGATTGTCAAATCTAAATTGATCAGTGTTGGATATCAGTCAGGGGTGAGTCTGATAGCAGGATGGGTCCTGTTATTTTCTAAGTTCTAAGCTCCAGAAGATAAACCTTAGGGCTAGGACTCAAAGTGGGCAGAGGAAAGGGACTTAGGCCGACAAGCCATAAAGGGGAACATTGGTAGCGGAGGGATGTGGAACCCTGGCTGATACACTCAGTGGGGAGCAGGGAAGGGTGGGAGGGGAGATATGTGGGAGGTTCTGAGCAGCAGAAAAGAACCAGGAGAATTGTCAACTGCAACAGATGTGGGGTAGCAATTTTCTTGGATGCAATGTGGAGAGCTGGCAGGGCGGGGGGCTGCCTGACGTGCAGGTGCTTGGCACAGCTGAGAGCTGAGTTGAACAGGCTAAGGTGGAAATTGGAAGACGAGGAGGTTGGTTTGGAAACAGAAACATAGAAGGTGACAGCAAATAAGGACTGTGCAACCCACCTTGTCTGCACCTTTTCCCTACCTAATGCAATGCCACAGAACCTAGTTGATCTGCGACTTATCTTCTCTTCCCTATTGTGAGAGTACACTTATATCTATCCCATGCATTCTTGAATTCCTCTACCATTTTTGTGGCCACCACCTCCGCAGTGAGTCTGTTCCAAGCATTCACTACTCTGTCTGTGAAAAAGTACTTCCTAACATTGCCCCTGCACCTACCCCCTCTAGCCCCATATCATACTCCTGTGTTCCTGCACATCTTCTTTTCTAAAAGGTTCTACCCTCCAGTACCTTGTTTATACCCCTGAGTTACTTGAATGTCTCTATCAAAGCCCTCCCTCTCTTCTACATCAGGGAATACATATTGAGGGCATCTAGTGTTTTTCTCATATGACTTTTGGTCCAGTCTTTGCACCATTTTTGTTGCCCTTCTCTGCCTCTGTTTTGTCTATGTCCTTTTAGAGATGTGGCCTTCACTACTGGACACAGTATTCTAGATACGGTCTCACTGGTCATCTGTACAGTAGCATAGACACCTTTTTTTGACTGGTGATACCTCTCCCTATGCACTGTAGCATTCCACTGGCTCTCCCCACAACCTTTTCACATGTTTTGGTTACCTTCAGGAGGTCATTAGATATGATTACCTCCTCTGGGTCCCTTTCTTGATTTGTGGCCATAAGTTCCTCTCACCCATCTTGTACTCCTCCCTTGGAGTTCTGTGCCCCAAACACATGATTTTGCACTTCTTTGCACTGAATCATAGCTGCCACACTCTCAACCACTCCTCAAGCATATTTAGGTCACTTCTCATTTTTTCCACCCCCCCCAGGAGTGTCAGCATGTTGCAGATGTTGGTGTCATCTGCAGAGGCATACCTTCCCCTCCAGCCCCTCTGCAATGTCACTTATGAAGACATTAAAGAGGACTGTCCCAGTACGGATCCCTGTGGCACCCCTCTTGTGACCCCCTCTCCTCAGATTGAACGCCATTTACCACCACTATCTGTGTCCTGTCACTCAACCAGATTCTGACCAAGTTTACCACCTTGGGGGTTACTCCCTTGCTGCCTAACTTATTTACCAACCTTTTATGTGGGAAGGTGTTGAAGGCCTTGTTGAAATCTAGGTGGGCCATGTCCACTGTCCCTTCCTGATCTACCTCCCTGGTTACCCAATCAATGAAAACTATTAGATTTGTTTGACAAGACCTTCCCACTGTGAATCCATGCTGCCTTGGATCCTGTCCTCCACTGGATTCAAGAAATATCACCATCCTTTCCTTTAGCAGTGACTCCATTAATTTCCCCAGTATGACTCCCTCACAGCAGCACTTCTACAGTGACATATGTCAATGTCAACAACATCAACATGTCACTGTGGAAGAAAACACTTGCCACAACCACAGCAAGAGAAGGTCAGCACTCCATTTCAGACTCTTTCAAACTTTAATATTCCAATAAATTTCCAACTTTAAAAAGTCCACCAGCAGTAGTATCCAAACAAACAGGCATGTAAACAGGGAAGGTGCACAGCAAGGGACTAGAAGTAGACAACAGGAGGAATATGAGATACTGGAGACAGTGTGAGTAAATAGGGAAGGGTGCACAGCAGGGACTAGAGGACAACAGGAGGAATGTGAGGCACCAGAGACAGTGGGAGTAAAAAGAGAAGGGTTCACAGCAGGGACTAGAGGACAACAGGAGGCGTGTGAGGTACGGGAGACAGTGTGAGTAAACATGGAAGAGTGCACAGCAGGGACTAAAGGACAACAGAAGGAATGTGAGGTACCAGAGACAGTGGTAGTAAACAGGGAAGGGTGCACAATAGGGGCTAGAGGAGAAATGGAGGTATGTGAGGTACTGGAGACAGTGGGAGTAAACAGGGAAGGGTGCACAGCAGGGACTAGATGAGGACAACAGGAGGAATGTGAGGTACCAGAGACAGTGGGGAAAAAACAAGGGAGGATGCATAGTAGAGACTACAAAGGAGGAATGTGCGATACTGGAGACAGTGGGAGTAAATAGGGAAGGGTGCACAGCAGGGACTAGAAGACAACACGAGGAATCTGAGGTACTGGAGACAGTGGGAGTAAACAGGGAAGGGTGCACAGCAGGGACTAGAAGACAACACAAGGAATGCGAGGTACTGGATACAGTGAGAGTAAACAGGAAAGGGTTCACAGCAGGGACTAGATGACAACAGGAGGAATATGAGGTACCAGAGACAGTCAGAGTAAACATGGAAGGGTGCACAGCCAGAACTAGAAGAGGACAAGGGGAGGAATGTGAGGTACAGGAGACAGTGGGAATAAACAGGGAAGGCTTCACAGCAGGGACTAGAGGAGGTCAACAAGAGGAAAGTGAGGTACTGCTGACTGCCCTATCTTAATCCCATGCTCTTTCCATCAGCCTCCCACTACCATTGCCTTACCACTGCTCTACCCCTAATCATAGTTTCTTCTACCACACTCAACTTTATACCCCACTTCCCTATTCCCTCACTGATTACTGTCCTGTAACCTTTCCTCTTTGTTGCCGCCAGCATGGAGTGCTCTAAGTGGTTCCACCTCTGCTACTTAATCTAACTCCTTGTTTTTCCCCCTCTGTCCCCATCTGCTCAACTCCCCTCACCATGCCCCTCCCCCTCCCTCACATCCCTCTCCCCACCAGATTTGCCCCAAATCCTTCTCACACCCTCCCTCATTTCTTTCACTCACCCCCGTCCCACACCTCCTCACCCCATCCCTTCCCCCACTCCCACTTGTGCATCCAAATCCATCACTGTCCCTCCCCATGTGAACCCCTTCATCAGCCTTTGCCTGTTCCGTGAGTTCCCTCCTTCCTACCACAGCCATATCTTTTCACCACCACTCACGCCAGGCTTTACTCCACAAAACTGTCTTTGCTTGTAAACCGCAGGCACTTAAGGCTCTTCCTCCTACTACTCCTTATCTCAGACTCCATTCACCTCAACCCCAGTCCCACACCCTCTACCAATTTCACCCCACACTCCTCCCCCAAACCCACTAAACAACTCACTTTTGCTCACCTTAACGTGCAAAGCCTTTTGGCAAAAAATAACTTAAGAGTCCTGGGTGACAGATAATGCTTTTGATATCATTGCCTTCACCGAAACCTGCCTGAAGGAGGACATCTCCCCCAATTAAATCCTCCTTGAAGGTTACTCAGTCTTTAGAAAAGACCGGGTGCAGCAGCATGGGGGCGGCTGCCTCATATGGGTTGCCAATCAACTCTTTGCCACCGAATTGGACTCCTCACTTCCCACCTGCTCCCTCGAGACCATCTCAGTTAACCTCCTTTTGGAGAGGATAAAATGGTCACAGTCAGTGTGGTGTACCTGCCACTCTCTTCCTCACCCTGTGATCTCAACTTCTTCCTCGATATCAAGACCTCTCTCCCCCAAGGGAGAGATTGGATCGTCCTTGGGGATTTCACCTAAACTGGCTGTCCCCTCACTGTGACTCCACCAAGGAATCTATACTTGGCCTTGGCATACACCAGCTCATCACTGAACCACCTACCAGAACCAGCTACAAAACTGGATCTCAGTCCCCCACTGATTGGGTCCTGATCTCACACTCCTCCCATGTCATCACCTCCGGAGTTCTTCCTGACTCAATCAGTGACCACTGTGCTGTTTTCTGCCGATGGTCCACAAAAACATCCCCCCCCCACACACACACAGATTAATCCAAACCAGACAATTGAAGAGGTTGGATGCCTCAGAGTTTTCCAAAGCTGCCCTAGCCTAAGACTGGTCCTTCACTGAAAACATTTCTGACATCTGCAAAGCGCTTGAAGCCTTTAGCAATAAGTTCCTTGCCATCTGTGGCCATTTCATCCCGCTTAAAAAAAATCCAGGTTAAGGGTTCTAGCCAAGAATGGGTTACCCCGGAGCTTCGCAAACTAATAAGGGATAGGGACTGATCCTGGAAGTTGTACAGAAAACACAAACCCCCTTCCCAACTCCTCCAAGACTTCAAAACCCTCAGGAACAGGTGCAAATCTTCCACAAGATCTGCTAAATCCTCCTCCATCCTGCAAAAACAATGTGCTGCTCAGGGGAACTCTAGGAGGACCTGGAACATTTTTAACAACCTTATTCATAGGGGAATTTCCAAAGAACATATTTGTCTTACCTCCGAAGGGACAATCACCACTGAGCCAAGCGAAATAGCCTCCCTTTTCAATAAATAATAATAATCTTTATTTTTATAGCACAATTCAGAGGCATCAAAGCGCTGTACAATTTTATCGATAAGAACACATTGAAAACCAATAAAATACAGTGCAATTCCGAACTTCAGGCCAATATACAATAAAACAGTTTACTATCTAAAATCCCAAAAAGTAAGATGGAATAAATGGGTTTCTAAATTCGTCTTAAAGCTCTCCATGATCTGGCACTTTTGAATACGATGAGGAAGAGAGTTCCACAGGATGGGGGCCGCCTGCATAGAGGCTCGCGACCCCAAAGTTTTCAACTGTATCCTGGGAACCTCTAGCAACCCCTCGTCGGCTGAGCGGAGTGGTTGGTTGGAGCAGTAAGGATTCAGGAGTTATTGCTGGTAGCCTGAACGTTGTCCATGTAGGGTCTTGTAGGTCAGAAGACTGACCTTGAAGGTGATCCACCACTGTACAGGCAGTCAGTGCAGTTCGCGCAGCACAGGAGAGATGAGGTTTGAATGAAGAACCCCCAACCACAATCTTGCCTCTGCATTCTGCACTAGCTGCAAGCAGTGGATATCAACACCTGGAAACCCTTGGGAAAGGGAGTTACAGTAGTCCAGGCATGAGGTCACAAAGGCATGGATCAACGTTTGAAGGTCACTAGATGAAACAAGATTCTTAACCCGGGTGATGTTCCTCAGATGATAAAAAGAGGACTTGACTACTGCCGACACCTGCAAGTGCAATGTCAGCCCATCATCAAAAATCACCCCCAGGCTTCGCACCCGTTCAGAAGAAGGCAGCTGGTTACCCCCGAGCCAAAGCCCCGAGGGAGACCCTGCCACAAAACCCTCTATCTGGTGACCTGGATCCACCACCAACACCTCAGTCTTATGGGACTTCAACTTCAACCAGCAGGTTTTCATCCAGTCCTGGATTTCTGCGAGGCAGCTATTAAAGACTGAGACTGCACTATCCTGGTCAGGCACAAAGGACAGGTAGGGCTGTGTATCATCTGCATAACAGTGAAACCTCAGTCCATACCATCTCACAATGTCTCCCAATGGCAGCATATACACTGCAAACAGCATTGGGGGCAGCACGGAGCCCTGAGGGACCCCACATGGCAGAGAGAATGAGTCTGAGGAATACATCCCAGACACCACCCTCTGAGACCTGCCAGTAAGGAAATCATCTGAGGACCTTCCCCAAAGGCCACAGATACTCCTCAAGCACTCCAGCAATTCCCCTTGGTCCACGGTGTCAAAGGTCGAAGAGAGATCAAGAAGGACCAAGATGGAGCGTCACTTCTAATCTCTTCCTATCAGGAGATAATTGAGCACCCGAACCAGAGCAGTCTCAGTACTTTGCCTCTTCTGAAAACTGGACTGGAGGGATCATGATGTCATGAATGGTAAGGGGTTCTCCAGCTGCAGCGCAACTACTTCTCTATCACCTTCCTTACAAAAGGGAGGTTAGACATTGGCCTGTAGTTAGCAGGACAGTTTGGGCCAAGCAAAGATTTCTTAAGGAGTGGTATCACTACTGCCTCCTTCAGGGAGTTCAGAAATTCACCAAACTGAGCATGGCTCAGTTAGTAGCACATCCGCCTCTGGACCAGAAGGTTGTGGGTTCTCATCCCACACCAGGATTGGACTTGCACCTAAAAATGCTGGCATCCAAATGCAGTATTGGGGGGTACTGTACTGCTGGGGTGTGCCATCCTTCGGATGAGATGTTAAACCGAGGTCCCTTCTGCCCATCCTGGTGTTGTCCTGGTGGGTGTCCAGGTGGATGTAAAAGAACCAAGGTCGCTCATCGCAAAGAGTAGAGGACATTCCCGCTGTCCTGGCCAACATTCCCCTTCCCATAAAACCGGTTCATGCAATTGTCCATGCTGTGTATGGGTGTTGATATGCAATATGGCTGCCACTATACTTTCAGTCACTTCACTACCAGTCTAGCATTGCTTGTAAAGTGCTTTGGGATACAAAGTGTATGAAAAGCGCTATATAAATGCTGATTCTTCTTCTTCTTCTAAAGAGCACCAATCTCTATAAAGACAGAGCAAATGGTTTCCATGCACCCCATTATGAGGTGCGTTGGGCCCAGGTCCAAGCTACAGCAAGTCGGCTGCATACTCTGGGCAATCCACATGATATCAACAATCTCCAGCTGAACAAAGTATGCACAAGAAAATTAGAGAGTAGTAACCAAGCACTGACCACTGACAACCCCCCATAGTGCGAGCTGATCAGATCTCCGCCTTGATGTTGGCCACCTTATCAGCAAAGAATCATGTGAACTCATTACACTTACCTTGTGAAAACACACTTTGAACTTGCAGACAAGTTGGATTGCACAACCTGTCCACAGTTCGAAAGAGCTGAGCTGGTTGATTCTGAACTGCAGCAATCTCCCCGGACAGGAACTCTGCCTTCTTATGAGTGATTGCTGATTGATAATCCAATAATGTTCTATCAATCTAAGGTGGTTGGGATCAAGGGCAGATCTCCGCCACTGCCACTCTCACCTTTGTCCAACTTGCCTCAACTCCCTCAAGGTCCCGTCAAACCAAGGGGAACGCAGGCGAAGAGTGAGAGGATGAACATGGACAGGAGCAATAGAGTCCCGAGCTCCCGCCATGGTCTTGTTATAAGCCTAGACCAGGTTTTCTGGACCCTTGCTTGGACCAAGCAATCCCGATAGGTCTATTACTTCAGTGACCTCGACCAGTGCAAGTCTTCGGAAATCGTGAGTATCCAGAGGTCGCTGTTCACTCATGAAGATATTTAACATATCACACTGCTGCCCATCATGTATCATATATACAGTATGTGTGTGTGTATGTGTGTATATATATATATATATATATATATACACACACACATACATAATATGTGTACTAGTGCCTACTCAAAAACTCAGAACTTTTATTTTAAAGTTGTTGTTTTTTTGTTTTTTTTACAATGTTTTGCAATACGATCTTGAACAGCACTGTTTAGGTAAAGATTGGGGCTGATTTAGCTACCCTTTCCTTGTGATGCCATGAGAGGAAGTTGCATTGCAGCATGCTAGCAGACAAAGGTTAAAACTCAGTCTAACAATATTTTATTAGATCTGTGTTTTACTTTTATTGTACTTATTTATTTATGGTGCGGTATATAAAACGTATTTTCTAATAGTATTGCCATTCATATGGCATCATTGTTATTGTATGCATGCCAGATTTATTGGTTTGGCTGTGTTCTGAGAATCACCTTTTTTCAAGTTGACATGGAAAAATAAACTGTGTAAAAGGCCCACTGCCCCATCCAATCTGCCTAGTTCTTGCCTACGGTTGGATTTAATGGTCCTAGTGGTCACTCAGTCCTTCATCCCCTTCCCAGTTCCATCTGTCCTTACAATGTGCAGGGATCTAGGGAAACTAGAGGCAGGGTTGAAGGCATTGTAGTTGGAGTCAGTGCCAAAAAGTTCAAAATCATGCACTTAAGAGTACTAAAATCTTTTGTAAGCTCTATCCCTAAGAAAGTAATGGAGCTCTGTGCCCATTTAAGGCACAATTCTCTGATGTCAGCTTGGGAGCACGAGGGGGTCAGGGCTAATACTGTGGTTTTAAGGACGTTTCATTTATACCTAGATAAGGAACTAAAATCTGAGATAATTTGTAGTACAACAAGGATGGAATGTTGCCAGTCCGCTATGTGGAGCAGAATGTCGTCCACAAACAATGAGATTCTAAACTCTAGACTCCCTACTTTTATAACTATAATCAGTGAGGATGATTTAATTTTTCTTATCAATGGTTCTATGTACAGGTTGAATAGTAGGGGGGGATAATGGATATCCCCAACGAGTACCTCTGTTTAAGGGAAAAGCCGAGGATATGGCTCCATTATTAGCAACTCTGGCAGTAGGGCATTTGTAGAAGATTTTGACCCATCTAACACAGTCCTCTGGGATACTGTAGAGAGGAAGGATATCAAATAGAAAGTCCCACTCCACTCTATTGATATTGGTCAACCCATATCCTCTTCCAGCTGTTTGGAGCACAGGATAATTGTAGAGCTTGCTGCTAATAAAAGGCTGTAGGCATACATTTGTCCCAAAGAAGTGCTCCTAATAGTTTATAAAGTCTTGAAATTGGTCTGGTTAGTAGAGCTGTATCAGATAACTTAGAAAAAAGTTGACTAGCTTTAGCTGACCATGGAGGTTTGCCTAAAACAGTCTGCACACAGTGTTGAACCTGAACATATTTAAAGAGGCTTGATGCTGGGGCGGGGGGGCAGATCCCCAAATTTTGTTATAGAAGCAAATTTGTCCTGATAAACCAGGTCAGATAAAAGTACATCCTTCTGAGTTCATCAAAATCTATGTGTAATAACTTTATTACCTATCACCAGATTTGAGTTGCCAAAAAGAGGCTGTCCCAGATCCAATTTGGGATATAGCTGAAAAAATGAACACAGTTGTTTGTGGGCTTTGACTGACCATCCACTTGGGGTCTCTTTTAGCTAATAAGGGAGATTTTCATATGGGACAAACAGGAGAGAGAAGCTAATGAGATGTTTAAGTGTTGTGTTCTAGTTTGTTCTTTCATCAGCCATTCTGGTTCCTGAAGAACCAACTTCGGGTCCCGTTACCAACAAAAATACTTCACACCTTGGAAGGAAAAAGTATAGCTGGAGATACGGGTAGCCCCCCCCCCCAAATGTCGGCGGCCTGCACAATTTAGTCAACACCCTTCTGGGGGATTTCCCTAACCAGAGAATACTGTCCAAGTAGCTGCTATCCTTTGAAACCACTGCTTGGATAATGGAACGTTTCACATAGATAAGGGGTACATTAGTTTTGGTAAAACATTCATTTTAAAGATATTCCCTCTGCCCCATAAAGTCAAGGGTGTGTGTTGCCATCTCTGTAGGTTCTGCTCTAACTCTTTGACTACCAGATCCAGATTTAATTTCTTGAGAGTACTAAAATCTTTTGTTAAGTTCTATGCCTAAGAAAGTAATAGAGCTCTGGTGCATTTGAGGCCCAGTTCTCTGATGTCAGCTTGGGAGCATGAGGGAGTCAGAGCTAATACTGTGGTTTTAAGGGAGTTTAATTTATACACAGGTAAGGAACTAAAATATGAGATAATTTGTAGTACAGCAGGGATGGGATGTTGCACAGTCCACTATGTAGAGTAGAATGTCATCTGCAAGCAATGAGAGTTTAAACTGAAGACTCCCTACTGTTATACCTCTAATCAGTGAGGATGATTTAATTTTTCTTACCAATGGTTCTATGTACAGGTTGAACAGTAAGGGGGATAATGGACATCCCTGACAAGTACCTCTGTTTAAGGGTAAAGACGAGGATATGGGTCCATTACTAGCAACTCTGCTGGTAGGGCATTTGTAGAAGGTTTTGACCCATCTAACATAGTCCTCCAGGATACCGTAGAGAGGAAGGAGATTAAATAGAAAGTCCCACTCCACTCTATCAAAGGCTTTTTCTGCATCCAGGGAGATGAGCACACTCCCTGTGTCCGTCTCCCGGATGCAGAAATGAGATGAAGTATCTTGCGGAAGTGGTCACTGGGATTCCTGCCCGCAACAAAGCCCAACTGTTCAGCTCCTATTAGGTCCACCCATGCCTTTTTTAATTGATTGGCTATTATACTGGCCATAATTTTTATATCTAGGTTTAGAAGGGAATCGGACAATAATTTTCTAGTAAAGTAACATCTCTTCTAACTTTGGGAAGAACTATAATGCGGGCTTCATAAAGAGCAGTTTCCTTTATTTCATGTTCAGAGAGGTAATTATAAAGGTTATATGACATAGAGCTACTTCCTCCCAAACCATTTATAAAATAAAGGTGGAATCCTCTGGGCCTGGTGCCTTGTCTGAAGGAGACCTCAATCACCTCTAATACTTCCTGCACCATTACTGGGCCTGTTGAAGTGCTTCTCTGTTCTTGTGGAAGTTTTGACAGCTCAATCCTCTCCATAAATTGCTGTATCCTGGATAGAGAATAAGTGTTTTTGGGTGTTGCCAAATATAAAGCTTGATAATATTCTTTAGAAGAATCTACAGTTTTTACCAGGTCTGCCACCAGTGTATTTGACCCTTGGGGTCTAATAGAAGAAACCCAATGCAAAGCACATTGTTGTTTCAATTTGTTGGCTAGCAGCTTATCAACCTTTTCCCCTTGACCGATATAGGTGGCCTTAATTTTGGTAGCCATTTTTGTAACTTTATCAAGTAGAAAAGTAGAGTACTTTGCTCGCAGTGAAGTAAGTTCTTGCCAGAGACTTTCTTCCGATTTTTTAGCTAACTGTGACTCCAGGAATGTTATGCGGTTAGCCATTCCTCCGTTTGCTTATTTAATTTTTATTTTATATGTGGAGGCTAGACAGATTAATTCCCACCTCCATAGAGCCTTAAGGGCACCCCACAGTATGTCTTCAGCTTCTATGGAAGCTTTTTTTTCTTCCCAGATTGACTTATAAAAGACTTCACATGCATTAATTTGTGGTTGTCCTCCAGTAACAGGGTTTTTAAGGACCAAGTGCCAGACTGTGGATGGTCACCTTCTACAGATACATTAACCCAGAATGGGGAATGGTCAGATAAAACTCTCAGACCTATTCTGCCATTTCCACCCCCCCAAAAGATTATCACTAATAAAAAAAAGTCTATCCGAGAATGCACTTTATGAAGGGGAGAGAAGTATGTGTATTCCTTAACTTCTATGTTCAAAAATCTCCATTGGTCTTCCAGACTTAAATCCACTCTAAACTCCTGGAGGGCTCGCTGCGCAGGATATAATCCCACTCTCCAGTGGAACGATCCATCCAGGTCATTATTAAGCACCAGATTCCAGTCCCCACCTAAGATACAGGGAATGTTATAAAATGATGAAAATATTGCAGCAGTCGGCTGAAGGATGGAAGGGTTTCAATATTAGGACCATATATAGATCCTAACAGCACTTCTGCTAGCTAGTCACCCATGTACTATAATGAAATGTCCATCTGGGTCTGCCCATTCTTCTATCATAGTGAAAGGAGTAGGCTTATGTACTAAAATAGCAACCCCTCCTCTGTCTTGCACTCTGCTCCAACACAAATACCTGTCTCACCCATAGTTTTTTTAAATAACTCAATTGATCCACTGTTATATGTGTCTCCTGTAACATGGCAATGTGTGGTTGATATCTTTTTAAGTGCTTATGGATACAGAAGTTTTTAGTATTTTCCTTCCCCCCTTTTACGTTCCACGATATAAATTTCCAACTGTTATCCCCATCGTCCTTTATGCTCCTATACTGTGTGACTGCTTTATTGCAATGATAAAGACTTGTCCCCCTGCCCTATAAAACCCTACCTGCACCCTCCCCCCAACTCCCTAACAAAACTAACCACTCCCTACTGCTCTTTTAATCTTCCTTCCTACTTATCACCCACCCAGGGGCTGATTCCTATACACGTGGCTCATGATGACCTTCAGAGCAGCTGCCCCGCCCATCCCCTTACTTGTCCACTAAAATGTATAGTTGTCAACCCACCAAATGTTTTAAACAAACAAGGTCTCCCTAACTAAGAAACATCCGTAATGCTAAAAATAAAATGTACTTGAGTCTTTCTCCCCAGTTTGACTTCTAGAATAATTAATATGTCTATGAAGTAATTTACCTCCTAGGAGATCCTTTTTTGTAACATTTGTACTACTGAAATGTTAATGGACTAAAATAAAGCAGACATCTCATATCATTTAAACAAGGTAGAAGGCCCATGCTCCTGGTTAACTCTGCAGAGATCATTCCAGTCCACTTAATTTTTGAATAAAGTCTAAGGGGAACCAGGTGAGGAGGGGTTAAAAAGACTACTACAAGTATTGATAACCTTCTCTAATTTTCCCTTTCACCCAAAACAGTGTATTGAACCACTGCCTTCTTACCCCAGGAGTCCTTTAGCATCAGTAACTTTTTTGCACTTAGTTGGCTATGTGCAGTTGCCCTGGAAGTGTGCCTTTAAGAGATATTTAATGAGCATAGAGCCAAGCCAATCAAAAGACAGGAGGGGGAGTGAACTGGATGACAGCAGTTGACTGCTTCAGAATTTTTTCTTCACTGGACTGAGCAATAGTGCCTCTGAGATGTCTCCCAACTTTCCTTGTTGACAGCCTCCTAGTGCTTATCTGGGTAAAGTTTTCCTCACAAATTATTTCCTTTAGTGTGCTGAGTGAAAGTTTTACTTTTTTATTAGCAATGCGTAGATTTTTTATTTTTAGCACGACGGTGCTATTTAGACTTTAATTTTACCGCAGCTATTTAGTTTAAAGCCTAATTTTATCATGGGTGCTTATTTTCGATGGTTTCCTTCATTTTTGGACAAATTCTTGTGGGAACTGTCAAATTAGGGACAGTTGCCTTATTTTTTACCTCAGATCTTGTGGGGTTTACCGCGAGGCACCTGCAGTAGATTTCAAACTTAAACAGTGCCTGGGGGTTTTCTCTCTAGATTGGCAATTACAAGGAAACCTTTTTTGTTATATTACTGGACCTTGGTATCATCTGTGTCAGGACTGTCTGTAATGGTCCAGCAGCAACCTGTGCGCAGTTGAGTATTACTGGGTTTCTATTAAGATTGGCACTGGTATAGATCACAGTTTTACAACCCAAAAAAAAGGCACTGGTAACCGACAGAGTTTATTAACTGGGGCCGGACTGGCCGGTGGCATTTTCACAGAAACCTGCACTCAGTTAGTAGGTCTAGAACTGGTTTGCTTTGCTTAAATTGGCGAACATAGCAGACAGTCCTTTGATTATTATGGCTGAGGATAAATCAAAGGCTTCTGATGAGGGGCCATTCAAAAGTACTAATACCAAAAGCAGAGGTGCTGAGGAACCCTCCATATCCCAGTCAAAAATAAAGCTTCCAAAGATGAAATTCCTCACAAATAGAAAAATAATAAGAGTGATGAAAAAAGGAAGCTTGATCAAGCCTCTGATGAAGTGGCTAAAAAGAAACTCTGTCAAGAAAGATATGCTCCCGTTGCTACTGGGAAAGTCAATAGCGAGACAACAGGCAGCTTAAAGCATACAGAAAAAACAAAACACTTACAAATTGCGCAGGTTCTTCCATCAGTGCCAGACATGGAAAAAGCATGGCAACTGTTTCAGACCCTTCAAAAAATCGGTCCTGTATTTACTGGGGCTGGCAAGCACTCTTCCACAGATCTTTCTTCTGTAGACTGTGAGGGTGATGCAGATGATCAATTTTATGATGCCCCTGACATGGATTTTGAGGACCTTGAGCCCCAGGATTCCCTGAACCCTCACCTTGGGGATCCCACGGGTGATCATGAGGATCCTTCCTCTATGTTTACATTTATACAAAATATGCTGGATACCCTGGATCTTGCTATGCAGGAGCCCAACCAGGACTTCAATAAAGATGACGATTACAGGGAGATGAAGGGTCTTTCATCCTCAAAGACCCTGGTCGCCCCTATCTATAATGTATTTAGAAAAAATACCATAAAGGTGCTTCAACACCCTACTTCAGTACCGGGGGTTGATAAGCGGCTTAAGAGAAAATATGAATTGTCTAAAAATGGTTCAGAGTTCCTGTCTGCACACCCTAGCCATGAGAGTATAGTGCAGCAGGCAGCTTGTGAGAAAGCTGGAGTCTCCTTGTCGCCCTCTCCCCCGACAAGGATTCCAATAAATTGACTTTATAGCAAAGAAAATGTATGCCACAGCTTCCCTTCTTCTCAGGCTTTCTTCTTACATGGCATTCACAGCCAAATATCAGAAAGCCCTTTGGAAATCTGTTCAGGCTATCGCCCGCAACGGATCAGATTCTATGGTGCAGGAGCTGGTGGATACATCAAAAACTGCCTTGGAAGCTACTATGTACCAATTCCACATGGCAGATGCCAATAATGATGCAGCCTCTAGGGCAATGGCCCATGCCATCTCTCTGAGATGCTTCGCCTGGCTTAGAACAACCAGTCTGACCACAGACACTCAGAACAAGGCCATGGATTTTCCCTGTGATCAAAATATGTTGTTTGATTACAGAACCACTAACTACATGAAACAGGTCGATGAGTACAATGCCTCCTGGCAGAGCCATTCATCCAAGCCTAAACCCGCCACCCCTCAGAGATCCTGTCCCAGGGGCAGTAGGGGTAGAAGTTTTGTTCCCAGGCCTTACAATCCCTATCCCCAATCTGACTTTGGCCGGTACAGGGGTCTTTCAGAGGCAGGGGCAGAAGGGGCCAAAGAAGAGCCACCTCTACCCAGCCATCTGCCTCTCAGTCTAAGTCCTGATGTGACTGTCTAGATCGCCTCCCCATTTCTGGTTGGAGGCAGACTCTCTCACTATGTTCAGCACTGGTCCCTCATCACGTCAGACAAGTGGGTGCTGGAGATAGTGGAGAAAGGTCTGTCATTACAGTTCAAGCAGCTGCCAGACCTCAAACATACCCAGGTGTCAAGACCTCTGTCCCCAACACAGATACCGCTGTTGGAAATGGAGGTACAAAACCTTCTGGCTTTACGAGCAGTGGAGGGGGTTCCCACCCATGAGTAGGGCAAGGGCCTCTACTCCAGGTATTTTCTAACAAAAAAGAAAACTGGGAAGTGGTGACCTATCTTAGATCTCAGATATTTAAACAAACACCTGAAAAAAAACAAATTCAAAATGGTCACTCTGTCACTGGTCATACAATCCTTCCAGCAGGGAGACTGGCTAGCCTCCCTCGACTTAAAGGACGCCTACTTCCACATACCCTTAAGGAGATCTCACAGGAAGTTTCTTACATTCAAACTTCCTTCAGGACACTATCAGTTCACCGTAATGCCCTTCTGTCTGTCCTCGGCCCCAAGAGTCTTTATGAAGTGTCTCGCAGTGGTAGCAGCACATCTCAGGAGACTGGATGTCACTCTCTAACCCTATCTGGGCAATTGGCTCATAGTAGCAAAGTCTCCTTGCCAAGTCAAGGAATCTCTTTCCCTCACAGAATGCACTCTGGAGTCTCTGAGTTTCCTGGTAAATCTTAAGAAATCTCACCCAGAACCCACCCAGCTGCTCACCTTCATGGGGCCCAGCTGGACACTCAGAAGGGATATGCTTTTCTCCTCCTTTCAGTGGCAGATTCTTTTGCCCAGGGATAGCCAAGAACAGCCAGACATTTCCTCAAACATCTGGGACATATGGCCTCTATGACTGTAGTAGTCCAAGGGGTCAGGTACAGGATGAGACTCCTGCAAGCCTACATCAGAGCTCGCTGGTCTCAGAGAAGCAAAAAATGTTCAAAGTTAATACCGGTGTTAGAGCAGTTCCTCCAATTCTTGCTATGGTGGAAGTACCCTGCAAATTTGCAGGCAGGGGTTCCCTTTCAAGCTCCTCTTCCCACAAAGGTGATCACCACAGATGCCTCCCTGTTGGGCTGGGGAACCTATCTAGACAGGGCCTCAGTAGCGGCAACTGGATTCCGAAGAGTCACAGTTGCACTTAAATCTTTTGGAACTCAGAGCAGTCTTACTAGCTCTCAAAGTTTTTGCTCCCAGTATAGAACGGCAGGTGGTTCAAATTTGAATGGACAGCACCACTGCAATGTTCTACATAAACAAGCAGGGTGGTACCAAATCAGGAATACTCTGGAAGCTCTGAAGGTCTGGTCTCTAGCATTCTCCCTGGGAGTCAGCCTCTCAGCTATTCACCTCCTAGGCAAACTCAGTACTCTGGCGGATGTTCTAAGCCACATCAGTGAAGGTCAAAGTGAATGGACACTGAGCAAGCAAGTACTAGCCACAGTGTTCAGGCAGTGGGGCACACCAAACATGGATCTGTTTGCCTCACCTCTCAATTTTCAGCTTCCTCTGTACTGTTGCTGGCCCCAGTTCTGGGAACACTTCATCTGAATGCCCTGATCCTGGACTGGTCAGGGAGGTTCCTATATGCATTTCCTCCCTTTCCCCGATATTCGGGGTTTTGTTGATACTCAGGCAGCAGCCTGCATCCATGATTCTAGTGGCTCCGGACTGGCCCAGGCGAGCCTGGTACCTTCTCCTTCTCTCAATGTCCTGCAACAGGCCCATTCGCCTGCCTCCGACTCATTCCTTGCTGACCCTTCCTCAAATTGGACAGCAGTACCTAGACATACACTCTCTTCACCTCAAGGCCTGGTTCTTGAGGAGTTAGAGTTTCCATCCTCACAGTGCTTTGAAGAGGTCCTTAAGATACTGAGGATGGCTAAAAAACAAAACACTAAGAAGACTGATGCAGCAAAATGGAAAAGGTGTTTTTTCTGGTACAAGAGCGAAAAGGTCAAACCTCTGTCAGCTTCAGACCCTCAGCTGCTAGACTACCTGGTACACTTACAGGCGTCAGGCTTGAAACCATCTTCACTTAAGCTACACCTGGCGGCAATTTCAGCCTACCTTTCGGTGGGAAGGAAGAAATCATTTTTTTCCCACAACATTTTTAAATAGTTTTTCAAAGGCCTCTTGTACCTCCAGCCTCCAACCAGGGAGCCTGTTCCTCCTTGGAGCCTGAACCTTTGCATAGATGGGGTCATGAATCCACCTATGTCCATGGCCCACATCAAGTTTGTATCTTTGAAGACCATCTTCCTGGTAGCTATTGCATCTGCCAGGAGGATTTCAGAGTTACAGGCCCTGTGCACTGAGCTGAATTACATCATCCCTCACAACAATAAAGTTGAGCTCAGGACAAATAAGAAATTTCTGCCAAAGGTGGTTTCAGAGTTTCACTTGAACCAGTCCATTACTCTGCCTGTCTTCTTTACTGAGCCATCCACTCTAGGTGAACAAAAGCTTCACAGTCTGGATGTTAAAAGAGCCATCTTTCATTACCTAGAGCATACTAAACAGTCTAGAGGCTCTTCCACTCAGTTGTTCTTCACCTACGGGGATATAGGCAGAGGAAGACCAGCTACCAAGAGAACTATTTCTCGTTGGTTTGTCTCTTGTATTAGATTCTGCAATGAGAAAGTTGGTCAACAACCTCCAGTAGGGCTCAGGGCCCATTCCATCAGGGGTGCCGCAGCCTCGCTTGCAGCAGCAAGGGACATTCCCCTACTAGATGTCTGCAAAGGAGCTACCTGGAAATCTGTGCACACCTTTGTGAAACACTACAGTTTGGATGTGCAGACCAGATCTGATGCTAAATTTGGCAGGGCAGTTCTGCAGAGCCTCTTTCCTAAGTAGGTTCTCTGCCCGCCTCTCACTTGGTACTGCTTGGTAGTCTGCAAAAAAGTTACTGATGCTAAAGGACTTCTGGGGTAAGAAGAAAAAATTACTCACCACAGTAATCTTCTTTCTTCCACGGGGTCCTTTAGCATCAATAAGCTCCCACCCTTCCTCCCTGGTTCACCTGTTGGAAAAGGGCTCTTACGTTGCCTTTTACCAAATTTGGCATTTCTTATTGATGAGTTTTTACCTCATGTTGCTGTTGTTTCTATTTCCACTTTTGGACATTTGCATGTTTTTTTGAATCCTGTTAATTCTTTTTTGGGGTATTTGACCTCGTTTTTCCTTGAAAAAAATCTGAAGCAGTCAACAGTTCTCACTCAGTTCACATCCCCTACAGTCTTTTGATTGGCTTGGCCCTATGTTCATTAAATATCTCTTAAAGGCACACCTCTGGAGCAGTTGCACCTAGCCAGCTAAGTGCAAAAAAGATACTGATGCTAAAGGACCCCATGGAAGAAAGAAGATTACTGCAGTGAGTATTTTTTTCTTGTGGTATAAAAAATAAAAAGTAGGAGTTCCAGTCATTAAGATAGTTAAAGCAGACACAAAGGCAACAGCCCGCCTTACAACAAATAAATAAATTGTCCCCTTTGTCGAGAACCACGCTGGCCACCTGCAGCGTAAATTAATAATAATCCTCACAGTTTGAAAACTCCTAGAAAAAAGGATCTGTGCAATCCAGTTTTCTTCTGGTGTGTCTAAGTGTCTAGTAAAACAAAGTGGGTGTCGCCTCTTCTCGGTGACACCGTAACTCAGCCGGCTGCTCCAATTTAACATCTCCCCCGCCATGCTGGTATTCCCCTAACAAAAGTCTCAAGTTGTCTTATTGTGTCATATTTGAGGCAGAGTTTTGGGGACAGATGCTGGGACCTTCTGCTTCCTGTCTCCCCCCATCCAGAACGTAAAATGGAGCAGGGCTCATAAATAAAGAAAAAAGCCGATGGTGAAACACCTTTCTATCTAGGAACCAAAGTCCACTAAAAGTACAAACTAACTCTTCATTGCAGAAATTCTGAGGTTATAAGTCTCTAACATTCTTTTACTCCCTGTTTGAACTGAGTCTCCGTGATGACAAAACAAATGTCTCTATATCTTGAAGATCACTTTAAATAGGTGGGTTATTCACATTTTATATATCCCCCTCGGTGCTCAATTTCAAAACTGAAAGGAAAAAGTCTGAAGAGTATTGCTGTCTCTTAATTCTGAAAAAAATTGAAACATATGCAGTAGGGTGAGTGCAGAGGCCTCCTATTTCTTGTTGCCCCCATTTACCACCATAGTGAATAACCAAGCTCTGACTAAAAGATAAACCAGTTAGCGATGCACACCCTTATTTCCTGGTCTTAGAGCTTGTGATAAAGTCACCCACCTTTCCCAAATATGTCTGGAAATTGGGTCTTCAAGTCTGCGAGTGCCTGGGCCATGGAATCATAGCACTACATTCCTTTGTTAGTGGCCACTTCTAGTCTGGCAGGGTGCACCATTTCGTGGTGAATTTTTGCAGCCCACAACTTTGCTTGAATTGGGCAAAAAGCTGCCTTGTCCTGCTGCACTTTAAAGGTGAGATCTGGGACCAGACATATTTTCTTTCCCTCCCATTCCGTGTTTTCTAGCTTTTGAACAGCACGTAAAATATGGTCCCTATCTAAATAGTTCAGCATTTTAAAGATGGTAGGTCTTGGGGGTTTGCTCGGACACGGCTTCGGACAAATAGCCCTGTGCACTCGCTCAATAACATATGTTGGAGCATTTGGTGAGGGACTGGCCAGCTTCATGCATAACTTCTGTAGAAAGTTTATTGGAGAAGGCCCTTCCTCACATTCGGGTAGACACAGGACAACTAAATTGTTCCTCCTTGAGCTGCCCTCTAGGTCTCCACCTTCTCGTTAAGCCTTTTTACTCCCTTTTTTGTCACCACTAGTTTAGCCACCCTGTCTTCTGTCAATGAAATCCTGGCCTTGGCATCGGCGGCCGCCAAGATACCTCCCCTACAGCCAGCTTCCATTCCTTAAATTCCTCTATAAGATTGAAGAGTGACGATTTAATTATTTTCAGCTCTTCTTACATTTGCCCCCCAGGTGTCACCTCCTCCAAAGGTGTTTGAGAGGGCAGTTACAGTGACGTACTTCTCCTAGGCCACTTGGCTTCCAGGCCTGCCACTGCCTCAGGATCTCTGTGCCACACGAAAATAAGATTTTGTTCTTGCTCTTGGTGATCTGGGTCCATTGTAATCACCAGGTATACACCCATATCCAGGTAGTAGACAGACAGAGGTAAAAGAAGCCCCTTGGAATGACTTTTTTATATAAAATTTTAAGGGGTCGGATGGAGCTCCACCATGAAGCAGTTCACTCACTCCTACACATCACATGACTCCCAAGATAGGATTAATTTTAAAAAATCTTGTGTCAGAGGCAAGACAGAAAAAGATTCTGGACTTCTTTGCCACTGGTGACAGCAGAGCTGAAAACACTGAAGTCGCACACTTAGATGCTTCAGGAGCTTCTGTTGGCAGAGATATGTGATTTTTTTAATTTTAGAGCTCTACTTTTGATTACACTAAATAAAACTGGCAGGGTCATTCTGTTTTAGTACCTCCTGTGCTGTGCTGTATGGCAACTCGGGCAGCACATCAATGTTGGGACACCACCAGAGTGAACCTTTGACTACCGCCCAACCTGACTGGAATGCTGGTGAATAAAGATACCACACTACAAACACAAATGTTTTAAGTGTTTCAAAAAAGAGCTGAAATCACTATGGTCCTCATCTCCACATGTGTTGTGTTTGGTTGTTTGATTGTTTGCCTGTGAGTGTCAGCATTACTGATGACCAGTAACCGTGAGAAAAAAATCACCTCTCTTAATTGGGATGGCCGCTTAAAGGGGACAAAAAGGTGTCCATGGAGCCATATCCTTTAAACAGCTTCTACTGTATGATCCCACTGCGTGAATGAAAGCTTTATGCAGTTGAATCACACAGTCATTCAAACTGTCGCTGGCTGTGGAGGGTCTGGAGCAGTAAGGAGTGATTGACCGTTGTCACAGGGTGACTTGTGATGAGTGAGGGTTTTAGAAAAATGTTAACCCCCCCCCACCGCAAAGGAAATAAAGCACTTGGGTGATAAATTAAAGTATAGGGCAAATGTGGGGTTGAAACAATTTATTTAAGAGAGGCAGGAGCACTAGAATAAAGAGGTGCAGTGTAGGTTTCTCTGTCACCTTTTAAATATGTAAATGTGGTTGGATGGTTGGATTACCGTTGTTATCTTGTAATATAATGGAATGAGGCTGTATAGCATAATGTTGCTTTAGGCACTGATGTACCATCATGATATGCTTACTGTCTGTTGAAAATAAAGCTTAATAATTAGGAAACAATTGTGTTAGAGGAGGATCCCCCTTTGTGTTTGTAGGTGCAGCAGTAGATGGAGGTGGGATGGAATGGCAGAACGGCATGTGTGGAAGGCTCTGCTGTTCTGCTGAATATGGGTATAGTGAAAGCCGCCACATGAGGAAACATGGTTGTTATAAAGGTTTTTCCTCATGGTGGTGTGGCTGTTCCAAGTCCCTATTAATTTAGGCTGTGTTCTGATGGAAACTGCAGGAATTGACTGACAACATAGGGCTGTTTTGCACTATATGGGGTAAACATTTGAATGGGGAATGGAAGATTGTTGTGGGTTGTGAGTTGTGGGATGTTCTTCTCCCCCTCCCCCGAGTGAATGTGACGGAAGAGTCTGTGTTATCCTCCAGTTTCTCAGGTGGTTGCCTGTTAAGGGGAATAGTTTTATTTTGTGGTGTGACTTGGGGTAGGGCTATAGCATTCAGCTGAACAGCTGAAAAAGGTGAAGGAGTGCAGAGTTGGGAGCAGCAAAGCCGCCGCCTGGAAAACCGCAAGGATATGGTACAGTTGTTCCGTCGTGGTGCTGCTTGGTGGTTGTGTGGTCTGTTTCCTGACCTGTTCCCTTCACTTCAGTGCTGGATGTTGCAGTTCACCATGCATTCTTGCACATTTGTGCTGCTAAGGATGGTGGTGCTGCGGAGCTGGTTTGGAAGCCAGGTAGGCACCTTTGTGGGGTGGATTGTAGGGTCTCGGGACCTTTCTTCAGCCTGGCTATTTTTGTGGGCTGTTTCTGGAGCCACTGCCATGCCTCACGGCTTGCTTGCTCACACGGGCTGCATGCGTGGTGTTCTTGCAGCCGTTGGGGAGATATAAAAGAAATATAGAAATAAGAAGGGTGAGCTGACAAAGGAGTAGTGAGCCGAGGAAGCTGAGTGAGATGGGCATCTGCTTCCTCCCCTCAGTGACTCAGCTCTCGTGTTTCTGCTTCACCTTTATGTATTTTACCTTTAGGGCTCTAAAATAATGATTGCTGTCTGCCAAAGAAACTGAAACTAGGGGTTTTGTTATTTCTTGTTGCAAGTGTTTGAATTTAGGTGGAACAATGGTCCTAATGGGAGGAGCTGCACTTACCCCTCTCTCTCTCTGGTCTGCTCCTTCCTGTATGATTTCAGGACTCCTTTAGGAGCTTGCTGGCCTTGTAGTTGCTATATTTATACAGTTCAATGCAGGACCATTTGAATGGAGGTGGAGCTCATTAATTATTTATGAAGTGTTTTGGTTTTTCTCTTGAAATATAAATTAAATAGTATTTATTTTCAGTGTCATGCAATACAAATGTTATAACAGTACTGTTAAATGAAGATTGAAGTAAAAACAGTTTGTATTGTTTAAAATAAAAGTTTAAAATACTAGATGGGGTGGGCTCAGAGTCACATGGGTTTGTAAGCAAGTATATAAGGACTGATATTACAAGTCACTTTAGATAGGTGTTGGGTCTGGAGACAGACACCAGCAGGGAGCTCTGAGCATTGCTCGCAGGTATTAAAGTAGAACACCTGGGATGGCTAGCCCCTTCTGGCCATGTATTCCAAGTGATTTCTGGTTGCTATTTCTGTCATACCAGTTCGCTGTTTAAATATGTCTTGCTAAAAAAAAAGAAAGAAGCCGAAATAAAATAAATTTGCTGAATTTTTTTACCTGCCCTTGTGTCACACTACTATGCAGTTTGTTCAGTCCATGAAGTTACCCGCACTCTACAACAACCGTATCAAAAGCTTTTGTAAGATCTATTGTGTTCTGACCTGCCAGTGGATTACAACTACTACAGGCAGCAGCAGAATGCCTGAGAAAAAGAAATAAGATCATCCAGAGGTTCATACTGCAAAAGCTTACTAGTGAATGCCTCGGGTGACTCCCCCCCAAAATTCTGGTCACACATTAAAACCTTCCTGGAGTCTACCTGCTCCGTCACCCCAAATGATATGGTCCTCAATGGTACTCATTGTAACAATTCTCAGACTATAGCTAACTTTTTAATAATCAATTATTAGATCTACTATGTCCTCCTTCCATGCCTCACAACAGCACTGTCCTCCTGCGACCTCCAGGAGGGGCCAAGAAGTCATTGGCCCTTCCTTCTACTTTAAGGCTATCACTCTTCAGGAGGTCTGTAAACTACTTAGCTCTTATCTCACAGCACAACCAACCACAGGCTTGGACATTCTTGAACCCAGACTACTAAAAATAGCAGCCCCGCTCATTGCTGCTCCCTTAGCCAAAATGTTCACTCTTTATGTCAAAGTAGTGTCCCTGGCATATGGAAGATAGCCAGGGTCACTCCTGTCTTCAAAAAGGGTGACCCAAAAGACCCATCTAACTACATACTCATTGCCATCCTCTTGGTTCTGAACAAAATCCTGGAAAAATTGGTTGTTACACAAACCATTGAATTCCTTCTTAATAATGACCACCTTACAACTGACCAGCATGCTTTCTGCAAGGACCATAGCACCTCTACGGCCCTGCTTAAGTTTACTACTGACACACTCACTGCTATGGACTCAGGCCTTCTAACTGGAGCTGCTTTCATAGGCATGACAAAGGCCTTTGACTTGGTGAACCACTCCATTTTCCTTGCCACCCTGAAGTATTTAGACTTCACATATAATGTTGTCAACTGGTTCAATAATTACCTGTCAAACAGGATCCAAGTTGTAAGATACAGTTCAACCTATTCTGACCTGACAGCAGTGAATACAGGTGTACCACAAGGCTGAACTTTGGGGCCACTGCTATTTTCTATATTTATCTATAACATCACCCCCAATCTTAGTGTCACCTCCTTCCTCCTATACGCTGATGATATAGTCCTATACACCAGCATGAAAAACATCTCTGACATCAATCTGCGGCTCTCCACTGACTTTCAGCACACTCAAGTCTGGCTCTCACATCACAAACTAGTTCTTAATGAGGCAAAAACCCAATCCATGCTATCTGGGGCAAATTCTACACTCAAAACCTGCCAAAAAAAATGTCATGGTCTCTTGTCTGGATGGCTCTCCTGTTGGTTGAGTGGCCTCATTTAAGTACTTAGGGACCAATCCCTAAATTTTGATCTTCACATCCAGGACTCGTGTAAATCTGCCAAATCTAAATTAGGTATAGCGTACTGGATCAGATATGCACTAACTCCTGCAGCGAGGCTTGCCATTGCTTGTGCTATTCTTCTATGCACCCTTACATATGGAATTGTGACCTATGCTGCCTTACCTAAATCCAGTCTCCATAGATGGGACATCACCTATAATAATATCTATCATTATGCCTTCTCCTCCTCCCATCGGTGGAAACACCACTGCCTCCTCTCCTTGGATCTAAACTGGCTGTCACCAAATGCTACTAGACTTTACTCCCTTGGGTTGACTGTCGATGATATTATGTGGTCTCATACTCCACAAACCTAAGCTGATCTAGTTGTTCCTCAAAAATCTGGCTATCGCCTACACTCAGCTGGAAAATCCCTTCTATGTGTCCCAAAAAGTAGCACCACCAAAGGCACCAAGTATGTGGTTGGTTGTTTTCAATGGACCTTTCACCGAACTTTGCATCATGATAATTCCTTGCAAATATGTGACCTATGTCATGCACCTGCCAACAAATTGCCTTATCATGTTTTGTCATGAATCACATTGTTTTGTACCTTGCTCTCATCACTACACTCACCCTACAAGATGGTTGAGTGCTTTGTGGATATAATCTGTGTAGGCAAGGAAGGCAGTGGCAGTGCAGTGATCATTCCTAAACCCATATAGCTGAGGGCATTGAATGCCATGGGTGGATAGATATTCAGTTAGCTGTTTGGCCACTAAGCATTTAAGGGCTTTCAAGAGGGGTGGTAGAATTGAAATGGGACTGTAGTCGGCATGGTTTATTCTGTCACCACTCTTGTAGATTGGAGTCACAACTGCAGCTTTTCAAACAGAGAAATTGACCAAGGCATGGGGACAGATTTAGTATCCAGGTAAGTGGTGCCAGGACTTCATTAATGGAGAGGAGAAGCAGTTTGATGTCAAGAGTGTCAGAGCTGTGCCTTGACTTATCAAGCACCTTCACAAGGTGTTTCTTGGCAGCAGAAGGAGAGACTGACCTGAAGTAGAACTGGGGAGCATTTGGAGGGAAGGTACTATTATGGGCAATATCCTCAGCAGATGGCTCATTGAAGAAATTGAGGGGACTCCACTCAGGTCAATGAATGAAGTATTGAAAATTTTTGTACTGGGTCTTGAATGGCGAATTCTACTCAGAGTTGAGGTGGAGGGGACTGAGTAGGGTTACCCATAAGGTTTTTAATATTGTCCCAAAAGTTTTTACTATTATCCCATTAGCTCGCAAATATACCTTGGTAGTATTTGACCTTTGCCCGCCCGATGTCCCAGGTACAATTATTTCTGGCAGCCTTATTGCATTGCCAGTCTCTAGGTTTGCCAGTGACTGGTGCTATTTGACAAAGTTGGCCATGAGTGGCCATAAGGTGCAGAAGAGAGGTTGTAATCCTCTGGGAGGCAGTATAGTGCAGTGGTTTAAGGCTCTGAGCTGTAAATCTGGTAACATCCTGCAGACCAGACATGGGTTTGAATCCCACAGCTTCCACTTGCATACTGTGTGAGCCTGAGCAAGTCACTTAACTTCCCTGTGCTCCCAGGTCACTCCTGTAAAAAAGCTTTCAGCTTAGTGTGCTACTCCTGGTTAAACAACTAAAAAAAAATAATCCACGGTTATGCTTATGCTTGTAAATATCGCACCAACAAACAGTCAAATTATTGTTTATGTGCTTATTCTCTGTGATCCTGCATAGTTACAATTCTGTTTTGTCTAGTAACTTCAGAATTGTTTTACTGCATTATTCTGTACATTGTACTGTTATTTTGTATCTTTGTATTGTAGACTCCCTGTAACCTTCCCCCCAGGTCGCACCAGGAGGTGAGCAACTTGTTCAGTGTGCCTTCCTGGTGAAACATTTAAATAAATAAGTATACTGTCCTATGACAAAAATAAATGCTGGGTCAACCAGATATTTACATTTACTTTCAGAAAACACTTGCTTCATCCATGTACTCTCACTAAGCAAGAAACATAGCCACCATTGTTTTTTTCTTGAAAATCTCTCCCAACCCAATTTTGAACCAGTGGGAGTGTGAGACACAAATGTAGGGATATCTGATCCCTAAAAATGACACCACTGGTCATAGCAACCAGCTGTAACTCTTAGAAGAAGATGCAGATGGCAAAATCTTCTTCTTAAAACAAAATTTTAAAAAGTACTGCTAAAACTATACAGCAATTGATGTCAGGGACACCATACACCATAACAAATAGTGGATGGGCAAATATGTGCAGAACCAGTGTGTTCTGATACCTTGAGGATCCAATTCCCACAGACCTCTCAAGCATCTCTCTTGAGGTCAAAGGGAATGAGAACCCCTCTGTGGCAGAACACACTGATTCTGCATGGTTGTCCATCCAGTATTCTCTATGTTTTCACAATTAATGCCTAGTTAACACATACTTGCAAATGTGCACACTTATATTTACCAAATGTTAGTACTGTAACTGTGATGTAAGTTCTCATTCAGAAGTCAGTCCCTCGAAAACTTAAAGGAGCATACCCGACGTGTACAGCTGTGCATCCAGGGATGGTTGTGCAGTGGCTGGCATTTGTGGTTGCCAGCCTCTGTGTATCTCTTCTCTATGGCTCTGCCACCCGGCACACTAGTTGATTACAATTGATTGCATAGCACCACTGGAAAGGTAATGTTGTGCTGTACAACTTTGCCACTTGTACTTTGTGTGTAGCACTTACGGTTCAAGAGGTATTCACATTTCTTTGTGGCATGCTGATTATGGCTTGATTTTGCTTAGAAAGGACCAGGATGCAGTGCTAAGAGTATGCAGGGCACAAGTGGAGGAAGTCTCAAAGAGCTCTTGTGGCATGAATGAGTTAAAACAGTGCAAAAGACCTGCATTTATATGCAGTTACACTTGTAAGATCAGATTTAATAATCTCAAAAGAAGCAACACAGTAGTTACACAATAGATTTGCTGTTACAATTTGCAATAGCTAATACATGTGTAGTTGTCCTTATAAGAACAAATAACATAATGCCAGAAGAGATAGAGTTCTATTTGCACAATATATTTTCTGTTACACTTTGCAACAGCTATTACATGTGTAGTTACTCATCAGAATGAATTGATTTGTGCTAAAAGGTAGACATTAGTAGCTCATGTATGCAAACCATGTAAGTACACAACACGCAAATGTGAAATTAACAGCTACAAAGTACTGTAGTTCCATGTAACTACACAGCAGTTACAGAGCAGTTACAGCATAGTTATACAGTAATTACACTGTAGTTAAGGAAATGTAAAGTATTACTGAACATTTTACTAGAATAACAAAAAAAGATAATCATCTCTCTAAGTCACACTATTACACAACACCAAATCCCTACAAGCTTTTTAAAGTAAACAGTAAAAATGCAAATACATTAATCCCCTACTAGCTCTTTAACTCATTGTCACAAGCAGTGGACAAGGGACAGGCAGTGAATGTTCTCTATATAGACTTCAGCAATGTCTTCAATGTGGTGCTCCACAGGTGACTTGAGAAGAAGCTGAGTGGCTTGGTATTGGGGAGAGCTTATCTGACTAGCAAAACAATAGGCTGGGGGAGAGAACATAGAGGGTTTGGTAAATGGAACTAACTCAGGGTTCAGGAAAGTTATGTGTTGGATGTCCTGGAGTTCTGTACTAGGACTTGTACATTTCAGTATTTTCACTTGCAACACAAGAGAGTGCATACAGACACAAATTAATTTATCTGCAAATGAAACAAAAACAAGGGATATACTAGGGCGAGCAGAATGCACTGGCTGGGGATTCATTTTTATAAGGGCAGAGAAAGAGTATATCTTGCTACGGATCCCAGAAAAGACCAAGGCAACACAAATTGATGGGTGGAGTGGCAAGTATGTTTTATGTTATAAAATTAGAAAGTCTGTTTGTAGTATATTCAATACATGTGTTATTTTCTCTGTATTTGTATTACTATTTACTGTACTTTGTTTTATTTTGACTGTCCTACCCAGGATGTCCTTGTGAATGAACTTGCTCAACAGAGCCTGTTCCTGGTAAAGTGAAATTGAATTGAACTGAAATATTCTTAGCTCCTATTGTGTATGGATTTCTATATACATAATATTCTTGTTATTGTACAGTTCAATGATAGTGAAAGCTGTTATAATATCGTTCTGATGTCACAACGATACTGTAACACTTTTCAGCCTTGTCATGCCACCCAATTGGTTAATCCCATGGCTTTCAAAACAAATTAAAGAGAAAACAGTGGTGGCATTTCAGGAGCAAGTGTCTGTGGCAGTTGACACACTGACATATGTAGTTAGTTTTCAGCTACTAAAGTATTTATCCATATTGCATATCGCCCTTCCTTATTTAAAAAACAATGTAGCTGTTATTCAGTCTTGGGCAATGGAGATTTGGGAGCAGCAGTTTCACAGAGCCAAAGGAATGGAGCAACTGTCAGCACCAGGTACCGATGGTAAGAGCATCAGAAGACTATCTCCTTTTCTCTGTCACATTAAAGTGCTTCCCCCTTCCATTTTGCAACCATATACTATAAAGGGTAGTGTATAGTTGACTACACACAACTGAGACTGTGTTTCTGTCTCATGGATGTGCATCACATAGACCTCTTGAGCTTCTCTCTTGATGTCTGTGTGACACCATCACACCCCCTCAGTGGAAACAAAGCTTTGTTGTGTATGGCCACCTACACAGTATTTCACATGTTGCATAGTCTACACAGGAAGAGAATCCAAGGGGATCTCCTTCTGTTCTGTAACTTGCATAAGGACACTATATAAGGGACTTAAGTATAACATTTTGTTCAGAGGCACGTCATACATGAACTTGGCTTCACGGCCAATGCCCTTTGGGGTAACCCTTGCCTCAGTGCTTATGCGCTAAGTTTCTTTGTCTTTTAGCTTGTTTATTGTTTTTATTGGGCTCACCAGAACCCAAACCCAATAGACCATCTTTGGATAGCTGGTTCATTCCCCTGGTGTGTCATACAGATGAGGCACACTGTTGAGTCTTGGTAGGACAAAACACATGTCTGTTTCTTCTATTGGCACCCTTTGCAGACTGGGTGAGAGGCCTTTTGGTACCATGCATTCCTACTTAAAGTTGAACTAGCATAACATTTTGTGGTGATTTGCATATACAGCCCATGATGCTTTGCATTTTAGGGATATGTGTGATTTTGTATTTCTTTGAAACTTGGCTTCCCGGCCAATGCCCTTTGGGGTAACCCTTGCCTCAGTGCTTACACGCTAAGGTTCTTTGTCATACAAGAAGTCACGTGAAACAATTAAAAAATACTAACTTGAAAACAAATAACAGGAATATGTTTTTCACATAAAGAATCATATATATATATATATATATGGAATTTATTACCAGAGGAAGTAATCATCAGCAGTAATAATTAAATCTTTAAAAATAGACTTGATGCGGTCATGGATATGGGCTTATTAAAAGATTCCTTTAATTCTGAGGTAGAAACAAATGGCTGTTTGCATCTCTTTCTGTATCGTACACTCCAAGTATGAATGCCAAATGTAGGGATATGTACAGCAATAACAGTGAAGCAACAACACAACAAATGGCTGTCTACATCGCCTTGCATATCGCACACTCCAAGTATAAACAACAAGTATAGGGCTATCTATAGCAACAACTACACAACAACAAGTGGCTGTTTACATCTCCTTTTGTAATGTACACTCCAAGTATAAACACCAAGTATAGGGATATGTATAACAACAACAGTGAAAAAACACAACGACAATAGCTGTTTACACTTCCTTCTGTATTGCACGCTGCAAGTATAAACACCAAGTGTAGGGATATGTGCATCAACAACAACAAATGGCTGTTTACAGCTCCTTCTGTATTGCACACTCCAAGCATAAACACCAAGTATAGGTATATGAACAGCAACAACAACAGTGAAACAACAAACAACAACAAATGGCTTTTTACATCTGCTTCCATATCGCACACTCCAAGTATAAAGACCAAGTACATGGCTATGTATAGCAACAACAACACAACAACAAGTGGCTGTTTACATTTCCTTTTATATTGTACACTCCAAGTATAAACACCATGTATAAGGATATGTACAGCAACAACAACACAACAACAAATGTCTGTTTACATCTCCTTGTGTATTGTACACTCGAAGTATAAATAAGTATAAGGATATGTACAGTAAACTTTGGTGAGATCAAGGGGTGCAAGAATATGTAAGCATGGTGAGAACAGGGTGTTTAGGAACATATTAGTCTGGAAAGAAGTGAGGTTGCAAGAATATGTAAACATGGTAAGAACAGCATGTGCAGGAATATGTAAGTATGAAAAGAAGAGTGGAAGTGGAAATATGTACAGTAGGTATGAAGAGAATATGTAGTACAGGAATATGTAAATGTGTAAGAAAACAGAGTTGCAGGATAAGTATAGAAACAAAAGGCTGGGTTGGAATATGAAGGTAAGGAAGAGGACATGGGGTCCAGGAATATTTTATTTTTTATTTATTTATTTAGTTTTTGTTGATCAGGTAAGTGGACTAGACAAACTCTTGCCTATTTTCAGGCACGACCCAGAGGAGGGGGATACAGATGAATGCCAGCTGACCTTGAACAAGATTAAGCTGTTGGTTGTATTTTTTTTAGTCAATGGGAGAAATTTGGCCAGGACACCGGGGAAATTCCCTACCCACCAGTAGGGGGATCCATGCTGGCCTGACAGGCTGAGTCAGTCCTACTGAAACAGTGAGAGAGTGTGGATGTGAAGGAGGGTGGGGAGAGAACCTCCTCCCCAGTCTTTATTCTATTAGAGGCCATGGATTGCGGGAGAATGGAGAAGGCAAGCAAACAAAAGAAACAACAAAGAAGTAGTAAAGAAAACAGAAGCAGACCAGAAGGTGAGCAATCTTCCATGGAGATGGAGGATGCTAAAACTCAAAACATGAGTAAAAAGATTTCTATTCCTGTGGACACAAAAGATGTTTCAGTAAACAAAACAAGAGATGATGAGAAGCTGTTAAAACAGAAGCAGAATGCATGTCAGACAGTGAGAATGACAGGCCTGAAGCCTGTCAGAATCAGCTGCAACCAAATGACACAACAGCATCAAAGGGTGTTGGGCCTGCAGGTTCTGAGAACAGTGTAAATGACAGGGAAACATTAAAAGGGAAGGCCAGAGTGAGTCAGAAACTGCTCGGCTTAAGGAAGAAACCAGATACTAAAATGGAAAGTAAAGGAAAAAATAATGAGTGCAAACACAAAACAAAAAGGTTGTTGGAAAAGAACGTGGGGGCCCCCAAACAGAAAATAAAGGAAATAAAGGTGAAAAGCAAGAAATAGAGGACAGCTCAGATGAACTTGTATTGGAAAATTATAAAGATAATCCGGAGTGGGTTACAGAGGCCCTAGTAAGCGCAGGATGGAAATTGAAAGAGGATGGGTCAGGTTGGGACCCAAATATGCCCAGCACATCAAGAGAATGATTAAAGGTGTCAGAAAGTCACAGTGTGAAAAAAAAGGAAGAAAAAGAAGAGAATGTAAAGGAACAAAATCAGGGGAAGATGGCAGAGACAGATGATACTAAAGAAATTCTATGTATAGATGGAATGAATAAAAGCAATGATGCATCAATGGAAGTTGAGCAGAAAACAATACAAACAGATGAGGAATTAAATAAAAATGGGGATAAACAACAAAAGAAAGAGAAAGAGGAAACCTGAAGGGGGAATACAAGAGAAAAATAGTTCCCAAATAAAAACAAGTCTCGACAAGCTAAAAGGAGAAATGCAGTGCGTCTTAAATTCAGAGGATCATCAACAGATGCACCAGACAGGATTTTTATTGGCAGGTGTCTTTTAAAAGAAAGTTTGAAGTATTACCCATATGAAATATATGCGCTTATTCATGTTCCAGGTAGCACAGAATATGACATTAGCTTCAAACACCCAGGGCCTGGACAGATTTTGGAAACTATACCAGCAGTTAAAATACACTGAGCTAAGGAAAACTTTTATCGCAGTACCCTTCACAAAACCAGCCTTTAAAATAGCAACAGTCCTTTTTCAGAATGAAGGAGTCAATGTCATGGATATAAATTTTGGGATGAAACAATGATGTACAGTACATGGTCCACCTGAACCAATCCTAGATGAAGAGTGCTTATGGACAGGTTGGAAATATAAGATAACTGCAAAACAGATGGAGGGAGAAATGCAGCATTTACCTAATTTTTTTTCTCAGGACAAGATTGTGGCATTGTGTTTTATGCGGGACAACCCAGAGATTGTTATAAATGCAGGGAGAAAGGACATATAAGCAATGCATGTGAAAAGGTTAAATGTGGCCTGTGCAGAGTGTTGGGGACATTTTGGTGCTGAGTGTAAAAATAAACTAAAATGTAACCTGTGTGAGGAAGAAGGTCATGTATTCTCAAGGTGTCCATGGGCATCGCACAATAGCCCAGACACAGGGGAAAGAGCAAAGCAAGATGTTTACCTGGTAATGGCACAGAAAAAAGGGGGAAACAAAATAAAGTTCTGCTAGAAGCATTGCAGGAGGATGACGCAAAACAACAGAAAAAAGGGAGGAGGAAATAAGAAAAAAGGCCCAGAATACTACAGGAAAAGAGAAAGAAGGAAAGCAGAGTCAAGAAGGAGGTAATGTGCACACAAAGGGGGTAAGAAGAAGTTGGCTGCTGGTTAACTAGGATCTGCAGCTTATCCAGTAGGTAGGAAAATGGGCAGATTGGGTTGGCCAAGCGGTCCTTATCTGCTGTCAAATTCTATGTTTCTATGTTTCTATGTAAAGCTGCAATGGGACAAATACAAACTAAATCTACCTTGGTGACTAGATACAGAAACCAGAATCTGAGCCAAATGAAACAGAAGATGTTGGTGGAAAAGGACAGAGAAGGGGTGGAACTCACAAGCAGGTATACTGTTTTACAAAGTAAGGAATGGACAACAATGGACGAGGAATCAGAGAATTCTAGCACTGATTCATCTCATAAGGAAGAAGCAACAGATGAAGGGATGTCAGATACTCCAGCATCAAAAAAAGGAAAAAAATCAAGGGACGCAGGATGAACTGATTTACTCTCTGAATTCTCAAAATGGAGAATTTAAAATGCTTAACTAATAATGTTAATTGCATTAAAAATAGAAAGAAAAGGTTAATTACTTTTAAAATATTAAGTGATTTAAAAGATGATATAGTGATATTACAAAACACTAGACTGCACACTATAGAGGAACTGCAATAGGCACAAAAAGACTGGATATGGGGGCCCTCCCTATGGTCTATTGCAGAAGAGAGATGATCGGGGGTGGGGGTAGCATTCATGTCTCAAGAAGTTAATGTCCTTAAGATAATAGAACCTGTACCAGGAAGGGCCTTCATAGTTGATTGTGTATTGAAAATAATTGCAATACAGATAATAGTAATTTACAATCCACAGATCAAAACAGAAAGAAATAAGTTAATGGGGGAAATTGAACCATATTTGCATACTTCAAAGTTGGTATTATGGGGATTTTAATTGTGGATTAACAAATGCTGATTGGGGGAAGTAACAGAGAAAGTATATTGTGATACTAACTTTTTAAAGAAAATCATGGTAAATGCAGGGTTGGAAGATGCGTATAAAATAAAAGGGAAAAAAGGTGAACATACATATTTTAAAGGTAAACGATCTATGAGAATAAAGTTTTGGATGGTTGCAAAGGAAACAGTTTTGGAGCAAGTTAAAAGTTTCCTGATTGAAACAACAGACCATATGGCTGTGGAAATAAACATAAACCTAGGGGGGAAAAAATGGTATTTGGGAAAGGTTTTTGGAGGATGAATGTAGCAAAGCTAGAAGAGGAAGGATGTAAGGAAAATAAAAGAGTTATTAGAAGCAAGGGTTACTGTAAAATATATGTATGATAAAAAATAGAATGGTGGAAGGACACAAAAGTTGACATTAAACAATTACTGATAGAAGAAGGAAAAAGGGCAGAAGCTACAAAATATGGAAAATATTTGAGTTTAATAGCCAAGTTATATAAATTACTTTTTATTTATTTATTTATTTATTTTTGAAAAAGAAAACAGCAAATAATGTACAATATTCCTTCTGGTAGGTTTGGTACAATATTATATAATATATTTACCAGTACATGACATCAAGTAACTCAAATATGTAGAGTTCAGGAAAAGCAAGCACCGTATTATAAGTGATATGCAATTATTACATTTCTATGAGTCATTATGAAAGTTTGTCCCCAATATTTCTTAAGGATAGAACGTTTTCAAACGGTCCACACACTATCAAACTTTAAGTCATTTTTTTGTAAGCAGTATTGAATCTTTTTGATCTTATATATATCTGCCATAAGGTTCAACCACATTTCATAATCTGGTGGATTCAGGTCCTTCCACTTCATCAGCAAGCATTTATGATTGCCAGCATTATTAGACTTTGGTACCCAGAATTAATTTGATTGGGAAGAAAGCCAATGGTCAAGAATAAACCTCCACTATTCTTACTGATTTTCAACTCAGTCATATTATAAATAGCTAATAAAACTTTTTGCCAAAAAATATTGAGCTTTTGACAAAATATAAGCATATGCTCTAGAGTGGCATTTTGAGTTTTACATCTAGGGCAATGATTTGAATATTGAGGGTTCATTAAATTTAACCTATGGGGAGTGTAATATGTCCTATATATGATATTGAAATCAATTTGAATTAATCTAGTGGAAAGTAGTCCAATATTTTTGAAATTTATAATCTGAGCCTATTTAGCATCTGATAATTGAGATTTATGTTTGTCTTCCCACTTTAGTTTTAATGAATTTAATGAATTACCAGATTTATTTAGTGATATTGAATATATTTTTGATATTAATGTAGTATTATTTTTCATCGTAAGTTGACATTTCACATCATTTAAGGTAGGTTTGGTATAGAGAAAGAAAAAATTACTCACCATAGTAATGTTGTTTCTTCTAATGGAGTCTTGCTGTATTCAGACATAATGCAGTTAGTCCCAGCACTTGAACTGCCCTGGAGAGGAAAGAGTTAACTCTATGCAGAAGTATAGAACGTTGAACTCAAGCTCAGTTTTCAAACCTCTGTCTGTGGTACTTCCCAGTGTAACCGTCAGATTCTTACGAGCTAACTAGTAACTAAAGTATGGAAATTGTTTAAATATAGCCAAAGAGCAAAATATATATTTTCTTGGGCCCCAAAAGACTCAAGTCGAGAACCCAAGAAGGAAAGGTAGTGACAATATTTAGTAAAACACCAGAAAAAATAATAATAATAACATCTACCCCACCCAAGAGGAAGGGTACAAGGTATACCCCTGAGGTGCAACACTACCTGCCAGCCCACTTCCTAAAACCAGGTTCTGAGAAGGGAGGCAGAGGGAGGTCTGAATACAGCAAGACGGCATTAGACGAAACAAAATTACCATGGTGAGTAATTTTTTTTTCAAACAACATGAAATCTTGCTGTATTCAGACATAATGTAGACTACCAAGCAATTCCCTATGGAGGAGGGAATGCAGAACCTACTTTGGGAAGAGGCTCTGCAGTACTACTGTACCAAACCTAGCATCACTCCTAGCCTGGATATCCAGGGAGTAATGCTTGGTGAAAGTATGTACTGTTTTCCAGATGGCTGCTTTACAGATCTCTAACAAAGGTATATCTCTGGCTGCTGCTAGAGAAGCAGCTGTACCCCTGGTCGAGTGAGCCCTCAGGCCTGAAGGGGGTGTCTTACCCAACTTGTCATAACACAATTGTTTACAAGAAACAATCCACTTGGCAATAGTTCTCTTAGTGGCAGGCTTACCCTTTCCCACTTCACAATAAGTGAGAAACAGTTGAAGACAGTCATTTCTATGTTCCTTAGTATGCTCAATGTAGTAGCTAAGGGCCCTCTTAACGTCCAGACTGTGTAACCTTCTTTCATCTGGAGAAGAATGGTCATTGAAAAACACAGAGAGAGAGAGATAGACTGGCTCAGATAAAAATCTGAAACTACTTTGGGCAAGAACCTCCTGTTGGTTCTGAGGACTACTTTGCCCCTATGGAAGGAGATGAAGTCAGGTTCCACTGACAAAGCCTGTAACTCACTAATCCGCCTGGCAGAAGTAATAGCTACCAGGAACACAGTTTTACAGGTCATGTGCTACAATTCAGCTGAAGCTAGAGGTTCAAAGGGTGGCTATATTAGCTAGCTATGCAGACATTAAGATCCCAAGGCGGAGTGGGCTCCCTAAAGGGAGGATTAATGTGAACCAGACCTTTGAAAAACTTTCTGAAAACAGGATGAGATGCCAAGGAAGAGCCCTTCCCTGCTGAGAGGAATGGAGAGACAGCTGCCAGATGAACCTTCAGAGTGGCATGCCTGAGGCCTAAACCATTGAGATGAACTAGATAGTCTAAGGTTGTGGAAATGTCTGCAGAATCAGGCAGAATGCCTTTCTGAGGGCACCAAATACTGAACCTTTTCCATTTGGAGTTGTAGATTTTTCTAGTGGTAGGCTTCCTAGAGACCTTCAGAATATCCAGAACTCCCTGAGAAAGATGTAGAGCTGCATATTCTAACTCTTCAAGAGCCAGGCCTTGAGATGGAGAGACTGGAGATTGGAGTACCAGATCCACCCCTGGGAGGAGGACAGGAGATTATATGCCCTGGGTAGAGACAGGGGACATGACACTGACAAGGACAGTAGTAGAGGATATCAAGGCTGTCTGGCCCAATCTGGAGCCACCAGTATCACTGTGCAGGGTTGAGTCTTGATCTTGATCAGAACTCTGAACAGCAGAGGGAAGGGAAGGAAGGCATAGAGAAACCTGCCCTTCCAGTCCAAAAAGAGAGAGCATCCTGGGGAACTGTCCCCAGGACTGGAGGTCTGCAACAAAACAGAGGAAGCTGATGATTGTCAGCTGCTGCAAAGAGATCTATCTCTGGAGTGCCCCACCTGGAGAAAATGACCTTCAGTATGTGAGGATCCAGGGACCATTTGTGGTGTCCCTGTGAAATTCTGCACAGAGCGTCTGCTAGTATGTTGTCCTTCCCTGGAAGGTGAACTGTTACCAGAGAAGTCTGAAGAGAATAGGCTGGAGACCACAGCTTCATGGCTTCTGTGCACAAGGCTGAGGACCAAGTGCCTCCCTGTTTGTTGATGTACCACATTGTGGTGGTGTTATCCATTCTGACTTGGACCACCTTGCCCTTGACTGAATCCAAGAAGCTCTGCAGGGCTAGGAAAACTGCCCTGAGTTCCAGGAGATTGATATGCAAGAGAGACTCCTGTGGAGACCAGAGCCCTTGAGCTGTCAGGGCTCCCACTCTTAGAGAGAAGCATCCGTAGTTAAAACTACTGATGGGACTTGAGGGAGAAATGGAACCCCTTGTCTGAGGTTGTCCTGATCCAGCCACCACTGGAGAGCTTGGACCAGAGTCTGAGTCACTGGAATCAGTTTGATAAGTGAATCCTTCTTTTGAGACCAAACAGACCTCAGATGAAACTGAATTTCCCTAATCTGGAACCTTGCTCCCTGCACCACTACCGTGGAAGCTGCCATGTGGCCCAGGAGCTGGAGGAACTGTCTTGCTGGGCGGGAGACCTGAGGTTAAAAGGAAGAAGCAGGATCCACTAGGGTCTTTACCCTTGCCAGGGGAAGGAAGGCTTTTGCTTGTACAGTGTCCAACTCTATGCCTATAAAGGTGAGAAGCTGAAGTGGTTCAAGTACAGACTTTGGAAGATTGAGAAGAAAATCCAAGGAGCTGAGTAGGTCCTGGGTAGTCTGAAGAGCTGACTTGACCTGTAAATGAGACTGACCCACTAACAGCCAGTCATCCAGATACGGAAAGATGGTTATACCCTGTCTTCTGAGGTAAGCCACCACTGCTGCAAGGCACTTTGTGAACACCTTTGGAGCTGATGTTAGACCGAATGGCATGGCTCTGAATTGGTAAAGGCCTGAAGGCAACTTGAACCTGAGGTATTTTCTGTGGGAGCACCTGATAGGAATATGGAAGTAGGCATCCTTGAGGTCCAGAGATGCTAGCCAATCCCCTGGCCTTAGAGAGGGAAGGATTATTCCCCAGAGTTATCATTTTGAATTTGGGCTTTGAAATGTGTTTGTTCAGATACCGTAGGTCTAGGATGGATCACCACTCCCCTGTTTTCTTTGGGGTAAGGAAGTACCTGGAATACATTTCTTTCCCTTGTGCTGAGTAGGAACCTTCTCTATAGCTCTGAGAGCTAGAAGAGAGGAAACCTCTGCCTCTAGGGCAAGGGTTTCTGAGACTGATGCAGGTGGAAAAGACATGGCCCTTCTTTTTGGAAATGTTTTAAAGTTGAGGGCCAGTCCCTGGCTTACTACTTCCAGGACCCACTTGTCTGAGGTCACAGACTTCCAAGCCTGGAAGTAGTAAGCCAGCCTGCCTCTTACTGGAAATGGGGAGTCGACCCAGGCTGACACATCAGGGTGTCTGCTTGGCAGGAGCCTTAGACTGAGAGGAGGAAGGAGCAGCCCTGCTCATCCCCCTCCTACCCCTCCCTCTGAAGAACCCCCTCTGTGGGAAGAAGAGGAGGCCTGGGCTAGTAAAAGGCCTTTGAAAGGCCTGCCCTGCCCCTAGACTGCTGCTTGTGCAGTGTAGCCTGCCTTTCCTTGGTCTGTGCACTCCTGTATGTGGTCCTATATTCATCCATTTTCTTCATGTAAGCCTCTGTCTGCTCCCCAAACAGAGAGTTACCTACTACAGGAAAATCCATGGCCTTAGTCTGGGTATCCTGTGAAAGGCTAGTACATCTGAGCCAAGCATGTCTTCTGAGAGACACAGATATAGCCATGACTCTAGATGCCACATCATTGGAGTCCACAGCAGCATGAAATTGCATTTTGGATGCCTCAATTCCATCAGCAGCCACCACCTCCAGCTCCTTGGCTAGCTGGGGAGAGGCCTGTTTAGCCATTTCCAGAACCATGTCCCATCTGGATTTCTGGTACCTGGCTGTGTAGGCCGTATAAGTAGCCTGCCTGAGTCCCAAAGAGGATGCCAAATACTGTTTTTTGGCCATGGCATCCACTTTTCTGGAGTCCTTATCTGGGGTGTGTGAAGCCAAAGGAATGTTAGCCCTGTCACAGGCTGCAGCCTGCACTACCCTAACATGGGTACAATGACTATAAAGGAACTCCACAGCTGAGCCTGATAATGAATACCTCCTGTCCATTCTGTTATCCACAGGAGGTATTGAATTAGGGGTTTGTAAAATGTTGTGTGTCTGTTTCCCCAAAGATTTATGAAGAGGGATAGACAGCTTTTTGGACTCTGGGATGGCCATCATTTCCACAAAATCAGACTCTTCATCCTCCTCTGCTGCTTCAACCAAGGGAAGCTGCAGGGTTTGTGCCACCTTTTTATAGAACAAAAAGTGTGAAGGGTACTCAAAGAGCCTGAGAGGAGAGACAATTGAGGGCCTGTCTGGGGAGATGTCCGGTTCAATGGGCACATCCAGACCTCCTTTATCATCATCATCGTCATCACCGGGATAGTCTTCGTCTCCCTTCCACTCCTCATAATAAGCATCTGGGTCATAATCCGGAGGAGACAGATCTGACCAAACCGGCGGTATTGGTTCAGATGGAACCGGTCTAAGCGATTGGACAATACTGATTGTTTTGTCTGCTTTGTCCACAGTTAGAGAGTGGGATACAGGATCTGAACCAGCAACCTTGTGCTTTTTCTTTGACAGAACCGACCCCTTGGGGTCGGCTCTCCTTTTACCCAGGGAGGCATCACTTAGGTCAGTAGGCACCTCCTCAGGTTTGGACGCAACCGAACCAGGCTGGCCATCCGGATCTACGGACTTCTCGGCCTCCCTTTCCTTCAACCTACTTAGTTTTTTATCTAGAGTGGTTTTAGGAAAGTTCTTGCAGATTTGGCAGTCTGACTTGAGGTGGTTAAACCCCAGACAATAAACATAGAAGAGGTGGGGGGTCAGCCTTAGCAAAGGCCTCCCCACACTCAGTACAGTGTTGAAACCCAGTGGGACTGGTTTTCTTCTTGGGTTTCTCAGACATGGCCAACCTAACAAATAACCCTATAAAATCATTCAAGCCAGGTAATAAAGCAACCGATCAGTTACAAATCATGTCACAGGCTTTTTAAATGAACCAGCAAAAGTCTGGTTCTTTTGAAACCAATCGGTACCGGAACACCACACTAATCCCAGAAAGAGAGAAACATTTTACAAAGTCGGTTCCAAACTGGACCAACCAGAAAGAAACCAAAGAAAGACAATTTCCACTCTTTTTAGCAAAATAAACACAGTCACTATCTATCTATCTACAGTACATACTACCTGTACCATAGACAGAGGCTGGAAATCTGAAAATAACAAAAATATGCGGTTTAAACTGAACATTTTATTTTTCGTTTACCGAACCGAGCCGAGAAAATCTCCGGAGCGACTTCACTGTTAGGCAGAGTAAAGAATCTGAGGGTTACACTGGGAAGTACCACAGACAGAGGTTTGAAAACCGAGCTCGAGCTCAACGTTCGATGCTTCTGCATAGAGTTAACTCTTTCCTCTCCAGGGCAGTTCAAGTGATGGGGCTAACTGCATTATGTCTGAATACAGAAAGACTTTATGTGGTTTGAATCTGTTTTCTCTAGGTAATTTTTAATTGTAAGTATCTAAAAAAATGATGATTTGGAATATTATGGGATATTTTGAGTTGATTAAAGGATATTAGTCCTTCTATATTGTACATATATTTGATATCCAATACTCCTTTATCATACCATATTTTAAAACCTTGATCCTCTACTGAAGGTATAAAATCCTTTAATATTATAGGGGTATTCGGTGAAAGCTTATCATTTTGAAAAACAATTACCTATACTGTATTTATATCCCATAATTTGCAGGTTGTTAAAGTACTTGATAATAATTGATTTATCTGTAAACATGCAGTACCTGAATATAATAAATGTTTTATAAATTTTAAGGGTAAGTGGGTTAGTTCCAGTTGGCAATTTGCCTGGTAGTTGTCTTGCTGAAACCATTCATAAGTAATAGCTAGGTTAGCTGCTAAATAATACAAATAGAAGTTAGGTAAGGACAGGCCTCCTTCTGTCTTTAAGAGATAAAGTTTTTCCATCTTTAGCCTTGACCTTTTGCCTTTCAAAGAAACCTTTTTATTATCGTTTCCATTTAAAAAAATGAATTATTAATAATAGGTAAAGGCTGACATAGAAAAAGACATTTTGGAAGTATATTCATTTTGATGACATTAACCCCTCCTATCAAGGTCAGGGGAAGTACTTCCCAATTATTGAGTTGTTGTTGTATTTTATGCAGTAGGGGTTCAAAGTTATTTTGAAAATTGTGCTCAGTTTTATTATCAAACACCACTCCTATATATTTTAATTTCTAAATGTTTTAATGTTTGAGTTTATTGCATTATTAAATGGGTTTGAATGGTATTTGGATTCAGTTGACTCGATTTTATCCCAATTGATTTTATATCCAGAATATTTACAAAAAAATTCTAGCATGCAGCTCAGTTCAGTGTATGATTTGTTTCTTTTCCATATATATTAAGGCGTCATCTGCATTAGGCTATTTTATGAACTACTTGTCAAGTTATATAAATTACTTACAAGACAAACAAAATAGAAAATAAACAAAGAACAACAAATAACAGATATTAAGCAAGAAATGGGAAAATACCAATATAGTAGAATTAAATATCTTATAATGGAACAGAAAAGCAGGACACGGGATAAAACACCAAACAAATCCTTTTGATAGTAATAAGGATAGGAATAAAGAAAGAATAATGTATGAATTAAAATATAAACAAGGTAAGGTGCATACAGATACAGGGAATATCAAATGCATAGTGCAAGAATTCCTGAAGGGGAAAATACCAAAAAGAAATGTGCAAGGAGAACAACAACTTTGTTGATACTATTAATATGCCTAAATTAAAAAAAAAGATGAAGCAGAGTTAATTAATGAAGAAATTAAGGAGGAAGAAATAAGAGTTGCAATTAAAACATTATCAAATAATACAGCACCAGGAATAGCTAGAATACCTAATATTTTTTATAACATCTTTGAAGAAAAACTTACTCTTATGTTAGTCCAACTCTATTATGAACTTTTTCAAAGGGGTGAACTTTTGGAAAGTATGAAACACGGTGTAATGATATTTCTTTTTAAAAAAGGGGAGAGAACACAAATTCAAAATTGGAGACCTATAAGTTCATTAACAACTGATTCAAAAAATACTGGCCAAAATAATAAATAATCATTAAAGATTTTTTTTGCAGAGCAGTTAGTTTTACAGATGCCAACATGTACAATACTGGGGAGGAGAATACAGCAAAACTTAACTTATGTAAGAGAAATTATCAGTAAAGGGCAAGAAAAAGAAATGGAGGGATGTTTGTATGCTCTGGACCAAGAGACAGCTTTTGATGTTAGTAGTATAAGTTCATATATCTTGTCAAATGTTCAATTTCAGCCAATCAGCGCATGCCACATCATTTGACAGGTGAGCATAGCCTAAAATGGACCAATCAGAATCATCCCTTGTTAAACCGGTAGTCCCTCCCTAAAATGCACTAGCCCTGCCCACTTTTGCCAGAAGTGATGTAAGCTCGAACCCGTGTCCCGCCCCTTGTGCAGGAAGTGACATGCTTGTGAACCCCTGTTCTGCCCACTTGCGCAGGAAATGACTCATGCTGAAACCCCGGCAGTGACATAACGCCACCATTTTGTAAGCATCATACTCCCCTCCTTCTCGTAAACTCCTCGAACCCCTGCCACCCACCATTTTGTAAGCATCCTATGCCCCTCCTTCTCATACACTCCTCAAACCCCTGCCACCCACAGCGTCCTACGTCCCTCCTTCTCGTGCACTCCTTGAACCCCTGCCACCCACCATTTGTGAAAATCCTATGCCCCCTCCTTCTGTTATACTCCCTCAACGCTGCCACCCACCATTTTGTAAGCATCCTACGCCCCTCCTACTCGTACACTCCTCAAACCCGTCCCTCTTCACCATTTCACCACCATGTCTCCACCCACCCCAAAAATAAGTTAGGGTTTATATAGTATTATGTGCCCCCTGTCAGCTTGGATGTATAACTGCAGGGGCGTGTGTATGTTTTTTTGATTAGGATATTTTCACAAAGTAGTATTTAGGAGGCAACCTTATCATGCAGAGGTTTTGGAGATCTGTTTGGAGGCCCCCCCGAGGGAAATTCATTTGCCTGTGTGAGTACCCCTTTTTCTGTTTTATAACAAGTTATAAAATGTGTAAAACTTGCACCAAAAGGTTACCTCCATGTTTCTTTATATGCATGTACTATTCATAAGCTAAAACAGGGACCTCTGTAAGTAAGCTAGTTAAACAGTTTCTCTGGATAGCATTGCAAAATGCTGGCTGTGTGTGTGTGTGTGTGTGTGTGTGTGTGTGTCAAGATTCCGTATTTACAGGGATCTAAAAAAATGTAGATATAAGCTTTTGTTTTAAAAAATAAAACTGAGTGTTTTAAATTGACAGCAAGAAAGGCTAAGAATCTGGTGTGTGTGTTCCTCATTAGACACATAGGAAAGCAATGTCATATATGCAGATGTGAAATAGAAATGGGCTTTCTGGACCCCTTGTACTGTTATCAGTGAGCTGGATGTCTTTGTGTCTTTTAAGACTAGTGATGTGTGTGTGTGTGTTCCTCATTAGACCGTGGAAAGCAACGTCGTATAAGTAGATGTGAAATAGAAATGAACTCTCTGGATCCCCTTGTACTGTTATCAGTCAGCTGGATGTCTTTGTGTCTTTTAAGATTTGAAACAACATCTGTGTTTCATTTATAAAAGGGCAATTATCCCTACTTGCAAAAGACAGAAGTTATCTGTTTTTCATTACTCTTCAGAAATAAACTTTGCCTTAAACCTGAATACTAAAAAACAGTATAAGCTATGCTTATTGCAATTGAGTTAGAAAAAAAAGCACGTTCTGCATACCTTTTAGTATACAGCGACCCAGGCTTTAGCAGAATGAAAAGTCAATGCAACCCCCCCCCCAGCAATCACTCCGAGTCAAAAGAAAAAACTTGTAAGCTGTTTTGTGAGGGCTTTATTATATTTTTTCCATGGGGATGGGTGGGGCCTTGGACTGACTGTGCCACATATTCAACATTTTTTCAGCAGTAGCCACATACTTGGTGGGTGTGGTGGTGGTTTACCAAGGAGGTAGTCCAGCTTACAAAGCCTGATATAAACCCTGCAGCTGAAGCCTGATGGGACAGCATTTTGGAAGACTCCTCCGAGTCTGTTTTATAGACTTGGAGCAGATTATCCAAAAACATCAAGAAGAAGATGGCACAGCACAGCGCTTCTCAATTCAACCTCCAGCAACAGGCCAGACTGTCACACCACTGAATGAAAAGTCTGGAGATGAAAAAACAAGCAAGAAGATGGCTATTGAGGGCCACACCTAAGCCAATGTATGTGTACTACATGAGGTGTGAAAAAAATGTCCCACACAAGTCTTGTTGGTGGAAGAATGTCTGACATAAAAAGAAGCTCACTGAGAGTTTGGTGAATCAGAAAATCCTAAATCTGACTGTCCTTCTGAAGAGGCACCACTGAAAGACCATGAAGAGTTGCTGGGGTGTGAATCTGATGCAGAAAAAGATGTTACTATGAAATCCAAAACAGAGAGCGACAAGAAGGGGGGAGCCAGAGAAGATGGTAGGTGAGACACTGCCAAAAAAAGCATCAGAGAAAGTTGTGAAAAAGAAATCCAAGACACAGACAAGAGGCACCTCTGCCCAAGAGGTGGATGATGATGATGATGATGATGATGATGATAATGCAGCCACAAGCAGTCAAGCCCAGGCTAAGAAAGAGAAAGATTAAAAAAATGAAGAAGGATAAGAAGAAGAAGAGAGTTGCCTTGATGAGGTAAATGCATTTTAACAGTAAAAAAATGCATGAGTGGTGACATGCTAATATGGTGTAACTGAAGAGATGAGTTAGCAGCAGAACTAAATCTTGCCTATAGTGAGTCACAGGACCAATGCTGTTTTCTGTTTTTACTTTAATAGACTGAAAGATTTGCGATGGAGCAGCAGTCATATTCGGACAGCATGGATCTGTGACTTTCCACAAATCTATTGCTCGACTGTGTTTGCTGTGTGAAAGATACAAATGTGGTTGTTAATGAGATGTGTGAGGACCAGTATGTTAGAAATGCAAGGAGCAATAGAATGTTTCAAAATGTCACAGAACAGGCTGTGATCACTACCCAACCCTCTCCTTCTTCTGAGATTAGACAGGGGCTCCCATGTGGAAAACCAGGTCTCAGTAGTAAACCCCCCAAAACTGACCATGATATGTATTGCAAGTACGTTTTGTATCATACCATCCGTGGCGTAATTGCTGCAGTGATAGAGAGGGTGATACATGCTGAATTGGTTGATGCCTGTCCAGGGTGCGAGATAGATGACCCTAGTCAGAAAAATCATTCTTGTATCACCAATGAATTGACCCTTATAGAATTAAATAGAAATGTTTCTGAAGCCATACATGTAGGGCAACCTGTGATTTTAGCAATAGCAATGAAATAACAGGGCTTAAATATGACCAACGAAACACTACATCATATCGGTCATGTTTTAAATGATGTGAAAAGAGCTGATGATCCCAAGTGGTGTATTAAAAATATGTACCACCAGACAGACAGAGAGATTAGAAGGGAGGCCACACACCTGGTCAGCAAAGGCCCCTTTAAAAAATTTCTAAAAAGATGTTCAGGGACCCTGTTTATATTGTAGAAACCATTACCCCCCACACATTGATACATGTAAACATTTCAGTACCAAAAAGTGTCATATTTTATTTTATTTTACAGATAATTAAAGGGGATGCAAGTACAGAGAGAATCCAAAGACTTAAGTATCTGATCCTAAGCCATTACTGCCATCCATCACTGTTTGTTTCACCTCAATATGACATTTGCCTTTGTGAGATATGTGCAGCTTCTGAACTGATGATGTGTGCCCTTCCAGAAGTATGGGAGGATACAGATAAATATATAAATGAATCAGTGTTACTACTTGTAGAAAATATTAGAGTGTTTGCCGATACATTCATGGAAGACAATGAATGTCTTTGTGGACTTTATATCATGATAGTCGTGTGTGTGTGTACTATAAAGCAGAAAAACCTTGTGATATTGTGCGTGTTGTTAACCTGACTTCTCTGCTTGCTGAAATGATCCACTGGTCAAAAAAGGGCTCTTTAAAAAAAATTCTATAAGGAAATTCAGGAACTCTGTTTATGTTGTAAAAAACATTCACCCCCCAAAAACTGCTTCTTGTTACCATTTTAATATTGTTCATGTTACCCTGGTTCTTCCACTTGCTAAACTGCACCATGCAGTGAGAGGTCACTAAAACATATTGCTGTATGTTTTTTCCAGGGTATACCACGATGGGAAATACCCTGTCAGTGTGTCCAGAGGCTTATTTACCAACTGGTCAGACACAGAGCAAAACAACCTGGTTTAAATTTACCTACAGTACAAGCACCTTCTGTACTTTTAAAGACATGCCATGGCCTTTTGATGGTCTTAAGAGGACCCCAAAAGAAACTGTGGATTATGTTAAGGATGAGGTGCTACTCTTGAGGATACAATGTATAAAATTGCTATAGAGTTTAAGCATGATCCTTACAATGTAGTACACTTTGTGGTTTTATCTGTACAGCTGTTGAATTTTTAGTGTTTCGTCTGCAGAACAGGGGGTCTGAGTCTGTCATCATATATTTTGCTTCTTTTATCACTTTTGTTGTGTTTCATAAATCAGATTTAGCATATGCTTTTCCTAAATAGTGTATTATAATGTACTTTCAGATGGAACATACCGGCATGCTCCTGATATTCCAGTCAGTCTTGATGTCTACAGTGTACTGTGTGATAAAGGACATTTTAAAAGAACCTGTATACTTTGGAAAGCAGCCTGCATTAAATGTCTGCTCTGGAGATGCAGCTGTTTCACTGGCAGAAAACACACTGACTCTGATTAAAGAATTGCCTCCCTTTATATGGAAATTCTGTATTGAAGTAATGGAAAAAGTTAATCGTAGAGCAGTATGTAAGGTGAACGACATTGTAGATGTAACAGCTTTTCTTAAAAATCAGGCTGATTATTTGGAGTGGTGCATGACATATGTGTGTGTATTGTATCCGCCTCATCACTAGGGGAAGTGGAGCGATGCCCATGCTTGTTTCACACATGCAGCTCAAAAGTTACTGTCTGTGGGTATTGTAAAACATGTAAAACTGGAAGAGTAGAAAACAAGATATTATGTAATCATTGCATGCTTGCTATGTGTTATGCCTTTTGTATGTAACCTCTATATGCATTAGTTTATGTATTATAAAGTATATAAAGTAAACCTTCAAATACTATTATGACGTGTGTATTTATAAATAAAATACAATCATGTATTGAACTTTGTGGTTGTCATAGTGTTTTAAAAGAATAAAAAGAGGATAGCTTTATTTTACTGGTAACAAGAGTTTTGCTATCTAACAGATGTATCAGGGTTTGATGAAAGAAGATGATCACCTGCTCCAGAATATATATGTTAATGCAAAAAAAGTGGGTAGTTTCACAGGAGTGACTCAGCTGTATAAGGCTGCAAAAAAACTTGATAAAGATGTCAGCAGGAAAGGTGTTGCAGAATGGCTTGCGAAGCAGGGCCCCTATTCATTACACAAAGCAGCCAGAGTCCAATTTAAGAGAAATCCTGTCATTGTTTCTGACATAGACAGACAATGGCAAGCTGATTTAGTGGATATGAGTCACTATGCAAAGTACAGTAATGGGTTTAAGTACATACTGATGTGCATCGATGTGCTGTCCAAGTATGCCTGGGTAGTGACTTTAAAAGACTAATTAGGCAAGACAGTGACGCAAGCCTTTAAAATGATTTTTAAAAGTGGACGCACACCTCAGAAGTTGCAGACCAATCAGGGTAAGGAGTTTCTAAATGCCTCCTTAAAGAACCCATTAAAACAAAATAAAATACACCATTTTGTGACGAATAATGATGTTAGGGCCAGCATTGTAGAAAGATTTAACAGGACACTGAAGTCACGCATGTGACATTACTTTACAGCCCAGAATACTTGGAAATATACAGATGTGTTGTCAGACCTGGTGCACAGCTGTAATCATACTTATCACAGAAGCATTAAACACAGGCCTGTGGATGTTAACCCTTCCAATGCCCTGGGTGTATGGAAGATCCTCTGGTAATACTGTTCTTGGCAAAAACAAAGGGTACCCTTCAGAAAGATGATCATGTGAGACTATCTAAGCTAAAGAGGTGTTTGAAAGGAAATGAACAGATGTACACAGAGGAGATATTTATTGTGATGGAGGTCTTAAAGACACAGAGGCCCACCTATAAGCTAAAAGACTATCGGGAAGACATCAAAGGTACTTTCATGCTGAGGAGTTGCAAAAATTGAACCAGATGAGGACCGTGTATATAGGGTGCAGAAAATCCTGGCAGAGAAAAAGCATGGCAGAAAAACTTGGTATCTGGTAAAGTGGCTAGGTGGCCTGATAAATTTAATAGCTGGGTTGAGGCAACACAGGTTCGGGACATTAAAAGCAGATAAGGCATAAAATGCTCCAAAAATTTTATGTCACCCTACCACAACGCCTCATACAACATTTTCCCCAACAATACTATATCCACTTTTACAGTAAAGTTACCACACGCTTGAACTACCAGGTGAATGGGAAGTGGGCTTAGCAGAAATTCAGTACCCTCATACTGGGACAATGTGCCTGCACAGAAAAACAGGTTTAGTATGCTCTATCAACCTCTAAGCATAGCCCACAGTAAAACACCACCAACCGGCACCTTTGTTGAGTCAGCAGCATTTAAAATTCCATCGGGCTATTATCCTAACATGGCAAGTGTTATTACTCAAATTAATAAAAGCATATTTGAAGTAAATGAACTGCCAGTGGTTTTGGAACAACAAGTTGTTGGGAGAGAAATAAGCATTGACAGTGACATCAAATGCATTTTGGTTATGCACGGGCAGTTACAGTACCTTTTGGGTTTTAGCAGACTCGAGGTAGGTGTAGGAAAGACTCTTAACAAAGAACCCTACAGATATTAATGGGGGCTTTTACACATGATATATCTACACTGACATTATACCGCAGAGTTCAGTATTGGGTCCAGTCCTTTTTAATGTCTTCATCAGTGACATTGCAGAGGGACTGGAAGGAAAAGTATGCCTTTTTGCAGATGACACAAAGATCTGCAACAGGGTTGATACACAAGGAGGTGTGAAAAGGATGAAAAGGGACTTAGCAAGGTTGGAGGAATGGTCAGAAGTATGGCAGCTAGGATTCAATGCAAAGAAGTGCAAAATAATGCACCTGGGAAACAAGAACCCAGGGGAAGAATACACAATGGGTGGGGAGGTAGTAACAACAACAAAAAAGGAAAGAGACCTGGGGGTAATCATATCAGATGACCTTAAGGTTAGCAAGCAATGTGAGAAGGCAGTAGGGAGGGCTGGGGGTATACTGGGATGTATAGGGAGAGGCATCATCAGCAGAAAACAAGAAGTTGTTATCCCTCTGTACAGACAGTTGGTGAGACCCCATCTGGAGTACTGTGTCCAGTTCTGGAGACCCCATCTCTGCAAGGACATAGACAGGATAGAGGCAGTCAGAGGAGGCAACTAAAATGGTGCAGGGTCTGCAAGAGAAGCCGTATGAGGAGAGACTAAAGGAGCTTAATATGTATACCCTTGAGGAAAGAAGGGAGAGGGGGGACATGATAGAAACTTTTAAGTACCTCAGTGGAATCAACAAAGTCCAAGAGAGTAGCATCTTTCAGAAAAAGAGACTTACAAGAACAAGGGGACACAATTTAAAGATAGAAGGAGGGCAGTTCAGGGGCAATGTGAGGAAGTATTATTTCACTGAGAGGGTAGTGGATGCATGGAACAGCCTTTCTGAGGAGGTTGTGGGGTCTAAAACTGTGGGAGATTTCAAGAATGCATGGGACAGACATAAGGCAATTCTTGTGGGGAGTAGGAAGAAATAGGCTGTTCGTTAACTAGGCTCTGCGGCCTATCCTGTAGGTAGGGAAATGGGCAGACTAGATGGGCCTAGTGGTCCTATCTGCCGTCAAAGTCTATGTTCTATGTTCTATGTTTCTATGATGTAATATTTTCTGGAGCGCTTTAATTTTGGTGATGTTTGATATTATGGGGACCCTGCCTTGTACAGAAGCTATTACAAGGCACAGGCAGGATATGGCCTGCCTGGCTTTCATGGACTTCCTACCATGTATGGTTCTGGTATAGGAGGATATTTCATAGTCTGTTCAGAAAAGCAGTTCCATTTTTAAGAAGGGGTTTGAAATTTCAAAACCACATCTACAGACAGCTGTTAAAAACTTTGCAAAAGGATGTTGTGGGGCATGTGACTAGTGCTGTCACTCAAAAATGTCAGGGGTGATAAGCCTACTCAGGGTGGTTCAAGGCTGATTGTATTCAAGAGAGGTAGAAAAGGAAAGTGCAGAGTACACCCTTCACTTCTCATTGGACCTCCCGGCTACTTTAAAAGAGGTGTTTCAAAATGCAAAATTTCATATAAAAGAAAGCGTTCAAAGGCCAAAGGACCTTCAAGGGGGCATAAAAAAAAGCAGTGACCTGTTCTAAAAAAAAAACAAAAAATATGGCTTTCGTGCACTATGGTTCTGAAGAATGCACAAAATCAGAACTTGTTTGCCGTTTCTCCCACACAGACAAGCATTGAAGAAAGCATTTATGTTGAGGTACCCTCTCTAGCTGCCCTTTTAGAAAACTCACCGATTTAATTTTATATAGCAGGGAATGGTGAAGACTATTTGGATCTAAACAACATGCTTCTTTACCTGGTTTGCAAAATCACTGAAGTGGATGGTGGTGCTATACCTGCAGCAGCCAAAGTGGGGCTTATAAACTATCCAGTGGCCACCATTTTCAGTCAGCTGGATGTGACTGTTGGTGATTGGCTCATCAGTCAGAGCAATAACTGTTACCCCTACAGGGCAGTCATAGAATCTGTGCTGAACTTCAGTGAACAGACCCTGTCTACCCAATTTACCACAGGGATATTTTACAAAGACACGCCCTACATGAAATCACAGACAGAGACAGTGACAATGTAGGTTTTAATAAAAGAAGCTCCTTCACACATCTCAGTACAGGGGTAGAGCTGCTGGGACACTTGCACATGGAATTATTTTTTCAAGAGAAACTGATACTGAATGGTGTGGTTATTAAAATTAAACTGAAACGTAACAAGGATAGCTTTTGCCTGATGAGTGGAGATGCTGAGCCTTATAAGCTAAAAGTCATGGCAGCCTCTCTGTTTGTCAAAAGAGTTAAACTGACCCCCAGTGTTCGTCTGGGGCACTCAGAAGCCCTGCTGAACTACAATGCTAAATACCCTATAGACAGAGTGGGAATGAAAGTGTTCAGCCTCCCTGCAGGCAGTAGGGTCTGCAACCAAGATAATTTGTTTTTGGGACAGTTACCAAAAATGATGGTCATGGGATTTGTTGACAATGATGCTTTTAGCAATTCCTACACTAAAAACCCTTTAACTTTAAACAATATAATATTAATTTTGTGGCTCTGTATCTGGACAGTGAATAAAACCCATTAAACCTCTGCAGCCCGATATTAGAAATGGGAATGCTGTAAGAGAATATTTTAATCAAGTACAAGTGGCAGGAAAATCTATGAAAGATCAGGCGCTACTTGTTAACCGTTGGGAATTTACCCAAGGGTGCACGCTGTTTGTCTTTGATCTCACTCCAGACCAAGAATGTGCTGATCGTTACTTTTTAGTTAAAACTGGGAACCTCAGAGCAGAGATCAGATTTGCAGAAGCCCTTCCACAAACAGATAATCTCATTATCCATGCTGTGTTTGTTAATGTCATTGAAATAAACCAGAGAAGAAATGTTATTTTTGAGTATATATGATAAACCATAAAAAAGGAACACAAAGCAGCTGGAAAAATTGTAACCAATGACTCAGATCAACGTGACTGCTTTCTGGGCATGTTTCTGCCATCTGCTACCCAAGGAGAGACTGAGAAACCTTCCCGCAGCACTAGTCATCAATACTGACCCCCATGACCTCCCTGGACAGCACTGGTTAGCTGTATACATTTCAGAAAATGGGACTGGGGAGTTATTCGACAGCTACAGTTTTCATCCTGACAATCATGCACAAATGATTGGGGACTTTTTAAACAGAAATGCAAAGAACATTTTGTACCAAAACACACGGTTGCAAGATACCTTCTCTACCACCTGTGGATTTCACTGCATCTTTTTCTTACACCACAGATGCAAAGGACTTTCTTATGCTCAAATTCTAAAAATGTACTCTAATGATTTGCTGAAAAATGATGCCATGGTAACTAGTTTTGTACGTCGCCTTTTCAGACATTTAAACATGTCAGGGCATGTATCATTGAGGTGGCAACATGTTCAGACTTGTTTGTCTTGTAATAAATTTAAAATATGCAACCACATGTAATTTTATTCAAAAACAGTCACTTATAAAATCATATATAAACACTCAAAATTGTGTGTCTGTCAGTTTTTTTTCTGGGGACCTGTGTTTAAACTTGGGGGTTGGGGTACATTTTCAGATATGCAATGTCTTCAATAATGACAAAAATGTATAAAATATAAAGATATTTATTGTAAAAAAACATGTCAATAAAATACAACATACATCAGTGGTAACATCATGGATAAGATATAATAAACAGAAGCATCTCCTGTTAAAAAATGCACACTATATATACCATAGCACTGAGGTAGTCTTTAATGTTGACTCTGGTCTCCCCTGTCTGTACTCTCCCGGGTCGTGCCTGAATATAGGCAACATTGTTGTCTAGTGTACTTACCCGGTAAACAAAAACCAAATAAATAAATAAATAAAATGATAAGCACCTCTTTCTAAAAACATGTTAACATATTTAACTATGAGGTAGGCTAATGTGCATCAATATAAATACTATTTTTTGTAAAAACAGGATTACATAGCCAATATGAGGTAAATGGTTAACATAGGTTGCACACAACAGTCACTGAGGTATATAACATTCATACATAGAGATGGCATTTAAGTTTTACATAATGAGCCATGTAGTTTTTTTTTAAAAGACTTTTGTCTTTTGGGTGTCACTGGCCATTGGTTCACTGGAGATGGCTGTGGTTGTTTTGCACCAGCTGCCGATTTCAACCTTTCCACATAGCTCCTGTTTGCTGAATGAGCAAACACTGAGGTGGGTATGTTAGACTCAGCCATTGCTTTGACAGAAACATCCCAGCCCTTTGGCTTTCTGTGGTCAGGCAATGTGTGAGTGGCTGTAGCTGCTCTTACCAAATCAACCATGTGAGACCCAGAAACAACAGTACCTTTATACATTAATTCCCCCTTATCACTCCAAAAAGCAATATCCTTGTTCTTTGCCATATGCTTTAACAAAAGTTCAGCGTTGGTTTTAGACCGATGAGAAACACTACTTAAAATGTCTTTTTCCATAGAACCTGGTACATAAGCTGTCTATGCCGTGTCCGCAGGGGAGTCAGACGTTGATTCATTTTCAGGCATGAATGTAAAACTGGTTTTAGCTTGTTCTCCTTGTCTTACCAAAGTCAGATAGTGCTGTAACACAGCAGAGTACATTTTGGCTTTGTCATAGTCTGATAAATCAGTCCGGGACAGTATAGATCTCATGTCTGTGTCCAAACTGTTAGTTGCCACTTTTCTCATATCCTGATCAGGGTAATTAGTTTTAATGTGATCCCCTGTTGCTGAGGCACCAAATACATTTTCTGAGTAAAATCCATTATCTGTTAGCCAGCAGGCTGGTGATCAAAGGGTTGGCAATTCCTAACAGTGTCTCTATAAAGCCGCCTGTCTGGTTAACTATTTTCTTTTTCCTTTTTAAGGTTATTTGTTTATCGCTTAAAGTTTTAATGACTCTCCTTTTTTTTTCAGCAAACCCAACTGTTTTGCTGACAGTGGAATATTTCCTTTGAGAGTGTTTAAGGCTATCTCAGCTATAGCTGATATCAGATCATCAGAGGCTGAACATAAAATAGCTTTTCTTGAGCTGGGAGGTCCTTTTACTAGTAACTTTAACAGACAGATTTCTCTGCAGTCTTTTAGGCATAATGACAATATAGTATCATATATTTTTAGAAGCAGAATGTGTTTTTTTCATGACATATGCCACAGGTCAGTCGGGGGAAACAACCCACTACACAGTCTATATTCATCTGGTGTATTGGATCTTAAATTGACCAGTAAATAGCCATAAGGCTTTCTTGTGGTATCTTCTTCTAAGAAAAATTTTGTCTGACCAGGATACATCTGCCTAATCAGAGTTATGATCTGCAGCTTGTCTCTGGGGTTTTTAAACAAAATAATGTATTTGGCATTTAGTGTGATGGTCCTGCTTTTTTTAACTTGACAGAACACATTCTGGACAATTAAAAATATTGTCAACTGTTTATGATGGCTGTACTTGGTAAACCCATACCGACTTCACTATTTTGACTGGAGAGTCCATTAAATCATCTATAACAACAAAATGTGCCATCCCAGGGGGTAAGAGATCGTCAGCTAGTGACATCGGTAGCCCCTCCACAAATTTAATCTGTGGGAACTTTAACAACAATTAATTATACAAAGGTTGCCAACAGCTGTAGAACCAGCCAATATTCTCAGGCTTGTGTGATAAAGTGGCATCAGCATTTTCCTGCAACTGTTTTATAAAGAAGCTCTTCCCATTATTAGAGGGGCCAGCCAACAGACAAGTAAAGGGATGCTGTAACCTGATATCCATTTTTCACAATCATTATCCGTAAGGAAGTGTTTTAAAATTGTCTTGTAAAACTAGCTTGTCATAAACTACTCTCTGGGCCTTGGACAGCATTTTTGTTTCAAGGGACTGTTGCTTTTTATTCCTAACAATGCTGGGTTGACTCACTGTAATTTCTTTAGAGATCTGTGACCCCGTGTAATCAAAGACCAGGTCCTTCACACTTTCAAAATTAATGTGTTTACTGCTGGCTACATTAAGGGAAAACCCTTTCACTTTAAGAACAACCTCTCCACTGGACAGCCAGTAGCCGAAAGTTTTAGGGCCCGCGGAAACAAACTCTGTAATGTGTTCATCTGCAGGAACTTCACTGGTCAGCTCCCCTAAATAATCGCCTAGAGGTGGGGCCCAGTCACCTGGTCTGGACACATAAATGATAGAGCCGGTGTCGTGGTATAGGCACCTGTCCTGTAACTTATCTAGTAGGTTGTAGGATTCCACTCTGGCATATGCTGTTGTAAAACTAACTATTAATATGTTGATATTATTAGAATTTGGGTAATGATCCCTGGTATATTTCCAGCTTAAACAAACTGTTTCATCATTGATGAAAAAGCATGAGGCAATATCGTAGTAAGGGGCAAACATGTACTGAAAGAACTTGTCAGGGTCTGTTACTGTGCTTGTGGTCAGTAAATTAGCTCTCTGCCCAAATTTGCCAGCGAGAATTTAAAACAGTTTAGATATCTGTCTTCTTCGGGTTAACAGCTAAGGCACCAGGGTTCAAATGTACATTTTCCTTCAGAATACTGTTATATGTACCTGACTTTATCCGTTTCATTTTTTACCCATGAAGGGAAACCAAACACCTCCTGCTTGCCTTTTAGATGCAGCTTGATGTAGTCTGGAAAAAGCTCTGTGCATGACTCTTTAAAATGCCAAACTGCATAAATGTTAATGATTTTGTAGCCTTTTTCCAGTGCCAGGTTTAGTTCTACAGTCCAGTAGGTACCTATAAGTGCCATTTCCTCATCATTGTGTGCACACAATGTTGTTTGAAGTCTGTCTTTAGCGCATGCATGACATAATGTGAACACAAGTTTTTTTCCAATCATGGATGGTAGCACTGGAAAAAAAAGGCCTGTAGGGGGTAAGACTTTTACTTTTGCTAAACCAAAGTACTGAGTGAGGTAATCAAAATGTTCCTATACGATGTCAGGATGACCGACTGGATACTGTTTGGTTTTGTTAACAAAAGGGTACATGCTGGTAAAATCATAATAGTATATTTTCTCATCAGGATGCGTCTTATAGTACAGACAAATGGCATTTGTTCTCCCCAAACAGTGACTGCCTAGGTTTGAGTGGCTGTGGTAGCTGCCTGTCCCTCAAGAAATTATTCAAACCCTGATCTGTAGCCAGCATTGCTTTTCCATTCATATTCCCAATACTCTAATGGCAAAACTCTTGGTTTTAGAAAATGAAATTTGTGGATGGTCCTATTGAATAACTGTCCAAAACTAGTCCCTGTCATGTGGTTTCTATCTTTTCACAGTAACAGATGTTGCAACCGTAAAAAAAAAAAAATCAACCATTAAAATTCAAATGCTGTGGGTATTCCATTTATGACAGCGAAACCATCCAAAAAGTATGGCCCTGCCTTAAATTCACCACCCCTTAGCGCATGCTGAATAGAAATGTTTTCTTTCTCAGATATGTACATAAGGCACTGAATAGCTGGTGTGGAGTATCTCTTTAATTGTCTGTGGTAGTCATCTGGGGGAAGAACAGCGATAGTGCATTCTTTCAAAAATAAAAATCTGTACATGGCCATGCAGACTGAGGCTATTGTGATGTACTGGAAGGGGTCCAAGGATACTGTTTCATACTCTTCTGTATCACCGTCTGACTGTTTAAAACCCTTTTGCTGTCATGTTTATCACTTCTTTCCTAAATCTGTCACAGACTTTTCGAAGAATTTCAACATCTAACTGACAAAGTAGCAAAGCTCTCTTTTCAGATCAAATTCTCTATGTCTGTTAGCTAGGTACCATTGCAAAAACTCTTGCTTTTCTGCAGGCAGCATATATTCAGAACCATAAAACTGAGCATTGGGCAGGGGGCCTACATCATTTTCATTAGCCTTGGTGTTAAAAAAATGGGGAAAGTAACCTTTAGCAATCTCATTCTCAAATCCAAGGGCTGCAGGGATTTTTGCTAGTTTAAAAGGAAGAAAACAATGACTGTCAATAAATCTGATGTGTAGGGATTGCATTGTGACACAGAGAAGTTTTCCTCCTTGGGTGAGCAATTTAATATCAATTCTTTCCTTGACTAGCTGGCTGATGATAAAATAGCTGTCATAGCCTTTGGCACTGTGTGCTATAAATGTGTAGCATCTAAGGCCCTGTCCACACTGCAGCCCGAAAACCCTTCTGTAACATTACAGAGGGTGTAAACCACATCGGTAATGGCATGCATTTACACTGGTAATGTTACAGGAGGTGTTTTTGTAACCATTGTGGAAACCACCTATGAGGTGGTTTCCACAATGGATATGAAACCGGTTCTGCCCTGGGACCGTTACCGGCGGTAGTGTGGACTGCCGGCAACGGTCCCCTGCAGGGCACAAAGTGCAGCACAAGCTGCATTGTGGGATCAGGCACCACTGTAACGGTCACCTGGATCCCGATGTGTGGACCGGCGGTGCTGGTCCCGTAATGGACACCGCCGAGGTGTGGACGCACTGCACCACTCTGCGTTCGTAATGGATTGCATCCATTACCGGGTGAAAGTGGTGTAGTGTGGACAGGGCCTTAATTGCGTGGCAATAAAATGCCCTACAAAATCTTTTATACAATCTTCCCCTTCAAATTCCCAGGACCTCTTCCCATCTGATTGCTTAGTGTATACAAAATTTGGTATGTGAATCCCACTTTAGTGTCTGGCCTCAAAATCAAACAGAATATATTTCTCAGAGATTTTTACATCTGTGAGTGGTGACATGTAACACAGATGTTTGTCTGCAGTCATGAAAGACTCACATCTGTTACACTGAATCAACTTACATGTATGAGAACCCTTGTAAAAGAAAAACATTCTTCATACAGTTTCATGGATTTACAAGGCACGGTGCCACCATCAGCTCTAGCTAAATGTCTTTCTAGGCATGCTAAAGACCTACAAATCTTTATACAGTAGGGCAGGATGCAGTGTCAGTTCCTGTTTAAGACAGTTGGGGTCAAAGCAAACTTTGCACTATTGTGCACAGACATGATTTCCCTTATGGCTATAGGCTATGTCACAATATTCACATAGGTACCTAGCACCGATTAATTTTTACATTTGTTATACTGTAATAATGGTTGTCATGCAGAAAATACAAACAGTGTTTAGGAAGTCTTTCTGGCCCTATTGAAAATGTTTGCCAGTTTCCTTCATTATGATATAAAATCTTAATTTTGACTCCTAAAAATGTTCAAACTGGGGCACATCACAAAGTGACAAGGGTTTAGTCTGACAAACCTAGCTCAGCATGCAATATTTTAGCCCTATTCAACAACTGACTGTCACTCATATGTGGATTTAGGAGTGTGAGAATGTAGCCACCAAACGCAAACTATTATCTCTGTTATTTAAATCAATCAAGTATCGTCTCTTTTTTGTAAAATCCTGCTATACTCGCTGGCCTGGTGGCACTGAGGTTGGCGCTGGATGCCACCACCAGCGCTAAGCCAGCGACCCAGGTTCAAGAGCGAGGCCTGGGCTGTCGAGGTCGGCGGGGAGGAGAGGTTCGGCGTCCGTCAGACTGCTCTCCTTCTCCGAGGGGGAAGAGATGCCTCGATGTCCTGCGGCTCCTAGCGGTTGCTGGGGGCTATGGCAGGTCATGGCAGAACCAGATGGATGTGCTGTGGCAGATGCTGGGAGGGGGCGCGTGCGGTAGCACGCACGCTCTGGTCCCTTGGTGTCATTGCACACCACAGATGTACGGGAGGAAAAGAGGAGAAAAATCCTTGCGTGCTACTTGATGGCCAGACAAGCAGCTCCCGCCGGCTTCTACCTGGATGCTCCCCTTGTTCTGAAAACCCCCCTTGGATCCCGTGGCAGTGGTTGCGTGCCCACCAGCAAATGGATCATTGTGCAGGTTGGAGGTAAGGAGTTGAGCTTGGGATGGGGGAAGACTAGGAGATGTTGGTCAGGGCCGGACTGGGAGGGAACCATCGGTAAACCTCCCCAGCTGCAGAGGAGATAAGAAAAAATGTACAGCAAAATAAATCCTGCTATACAAGATGGAGCTCAGTGTCCGTCTCCCACCCCAACCCTGGTGATTCCTGATAGTAGTTACCACAAGATGTATAGTGCCATGAGCAATTACTTCTGCATTGCTCTGTAGCATATCAGCTAGCTTATCTAAGAAGGTGGCAGCATTTAACTCATTAGGGCGTGTTTTCCTTGAGAACAAGGGCTGATTTAAAAGCAGCATTTAATCTTAACTGTATAAAGTCTCCATGGCGTGTTTGTCTCATCACCCTGTCCTGTAATTCTTGTATAGCCTGGTGCATTGCAGCAATGGCCTCTGTAAAAGATTTTATTTTATCTAGATTTATAAACTTGTATCACTCATGCAATTCCATAGCCTTTGAACTTTTTAGGACATGTTCATATTGCTGCACACTTTCTAAAAAAAACTGTAGGGGGCTCCCTGTTTATCCACTCATCATCTTGCATATGTACACAAGCTGGTTTTCTAATTTACCAGCCTGATGAACATCAACAACATGCTGTAATACCCTATGATGTAATATTTTCCGGGCACGCTTTAATTTTCTTTTCAGATTTTCTCTGATTGTTTTATTTTACCCATATTTTTCTTTTTGACCCCATTTTGTTATTTTTTTCATTTTGTTAGTACTTCCCCCTTTTCACTCAGCATGTGAGATTTTTTGTTGCTTCATTTTATTTATTTTTTTTTTGGACAGCTTTTCCTCCAGTGTCCTAAACTTTTCAAACATTTGGGCAACATTCTCTGTCTATTTCAGCTCTGAGCATGAGTACTTGGATGCATAATAAAGAAAATATACTACTTAGCAAACTACCTTTACAAAATTCAGATTTAAAAATCTTATGATCGTAATCCTCACTAGATAATCTGCTCTCAATTACCATGCCATTGAACAAACCATCAACTGTAGCAAGAATACAAGCTTTTCCTACATTCACCATGTCAAGGTCCTTTTCTCAAAACCTTGGGTGCAATGACTCTTTGTCAGACACCCTTGCACCGCTACTGCTCGTAGATGGGTGTACATCATCATTCAGATTCACATAAGATCAATTTTGCTCATGACTTGCACCAGCAGTAGAAACTTGTGAGCGTTTCTGTGTCACTTCCGAATGCCTTTTTCCCCCCTCTCTCTCCTGCAGGATTTCTTTGTGCTGTTGGCAAAAACAGAAAATACGCCCCTGTCGCTACTTTTGTATTTTCAGCATCATACTGTAGGACAAAATTTCAAATCTAAAACCTGCAACATCTATTATTCCTAGTTAAAATAAAAATACAAACCTTCTGCAGTGTTAAGCTACACCAAACGAAGTCAAACAGGTAAACAAGCAACATTTTAAACAAGCATCTAAACTACAATTCTTAGTTAAAAGTAAAAATACACACCTTCTGTAGTGATAGACTATAAATTATTCAGCTGTTCAATGGTTGAAAAATGTTGGAAAAGGACTTCATTTCCACCCCATGGATCCATTATTTTTGACTGTCTAATGCTTTTTTTAAGAGTTCTGCAACTCAGGTGGTATTTTTGACAGTATCACTATAGTCTTTTTGTCCTAGCACAGGATACAAAAGAGCTGCAGGGTTTATATCAGGCTTTGTAAGCTGGACTGCCCCCTTGGTAAACTACCACCACACCCACCAAGTACGTGGCTACTACTGAATAAATGTTGAACATGTGGTGCTGTCAGTCCAAGGCCCTGCCCATCCCCATGGAAAAAATATATAAAAGCCCTCACAAAACAGCTTACAAGTTTTTTCTTTTGACTCAGAGTGATTGCTGGGGGGGGGTGCATTGACCTTTCATTCTGCTAAAGCCTGGGTCACTGTATACTAAAAGGTATGCAGAATGTGCCTTTTTTCTAAGTCAATGGCTATAAGCGTAGCTTATACTGTTTTTTATTATTCAGATTTAACGCAAAGTTTATTTCTGAAGAGTAATGAAAAACAGATAACTTCTGTCTTTTGCAAGGAAGGATAATAGCCCCTTTATAAATGAAGCACAGATGTTGTTTCAATCCTAAAAGACACAGACATCCAGCTGACTGATAACAGTACAAGGGGATGCAGAGAGCCCATTTCTATTTCACATCTGCATATACGATGTTGCTTTCCTGCGTGTCTAATGAGGAACACGCACACCAGATTCTTAGCCTTTCTTGCTGTCAATTTAAAACACAGTTTTATTTTTTAAAACAAAAGCTTATAGCTACATTTTTACAGATCCCTGTAAATACGGAAATCTTGACACACACACACACACACACACACACACATACATATACACATCCAGCATTTTGCAATGCTATCCAGAGAAACTGTGCAACTAGCTTACTTACAGAGGTCCCTGTTTTAGCTTATGAATAGTACATGCATATAGATAAACATGGAGGTAGCCTTATGGTGCAAGTTTTACACATTTTATAACTTGTTATAAAACAGAAAAGGGTACTCACACAGGCAGATGAAATTCCCTCTGAGGGGTCTCCAAACAGATCTCGAAATCTCTGCATGATCAGGTTGCCTCCTAAATACTTTTCTGAAAATATCCTAATCAAAAAAACACACACATGCCCTGCAGTTATACACCCAAGCCAACAGGGCCCATAACACTACATAAACCCTAACTTATTTTTGGGGTGGGTGGGTGGCACAGTGGTGAAAAGGGACAGGAGTTTGAGGAGTGCATGATAAGGAGGGGTGTAGGATGCTTACAAAATGGTGGGTGGCAGGGTTTGAGGCATGTACGAGAAGGAGGGGAGTAGGATGCTTACAAAATGGTAGGTGGAAGGGGTCTGAGGAGTGCACAGAAGGAGGGGCATAGGACGCTGATGGGTGGTAGGGGTTTGAGGAGTGTACAAGAAGGAGGGGAGAGATACTTACAAAATGGTGGGTGGTAGGGGTTCAAGGAGTGAACGAGAAGGAGGGGTGTAGGACGCTTACAAAATGGTGGCATTATGTGACTGCCGGGGTTTCAGCATGGGTCATTTCCTGTGCAAGTGGGTGGGACATGGGTTCACACACGGGTCATTTCCTGCATAAGGGGTGGGACATGGGTTCGAGCTTACGTCACTTCTGGCAAAAGTGGGCGGGGCTAGTGCATTTTAGGGTGGGACTTCCAGTTTAACAAGAGACCATTCTGATTGGTCCATTTTAGGCCACACCCACCTGTCAAATGATGTGGCATGTGCTGATTTGCTGAAATTTAACATTTGATGAGATATATGAACTTATACTACTGATGTTATAAAACATATGTATACGTGGATACTTTAAAAGAATATAAATACCAGATCAAATGATTATCCTGATTAAAACTCTGTATAAGGAGGTACACATATGCCCAATGATAAATGGGCAATTAGGAATACATATGCTCATTAAAATGGGGTAAGACAAGACTGCCCATTAAGCCCCTTGTTATATGTATCATGTTTGGGTCCCCCTTTAAAGAAAATAGAACAGGGAAAGGACATTCAGAATGTAATGTGGCAAGGAGAAAGACTGGCCAAAACTAGTGTGTACACAGATGATTGTGTAATACTAGTGAAAGATCAGGAAGCAGGGAATAAGATGCTGGACTTGGTGGAAGGCAATAGTCTTTACACAGGTATTAAGATAAATAAAAGGAAACATAAAATATATCCATTGGGGATGTTAAAATAGGTAAATCTGGAGAATTGGAAGTAGTACAAGGAGAAATAAGGATATTGTATGGCAACCAAAAGGTTATTTAAAGGAATTGGGAATAAAAATATGATATTTCAGAAAGGAAAGGAAAGTCAAGAAGAAGTGGAAACAATGGAATAGGACAAAGGGAAAAAGAATATATTTATTAAAGACATTCAGTTTGTCCATTTTTTTGTACTTTGCATATGTATATCCTGTACCACTGCAAATGCAGACTAGTATATTATCTCTTTTTTTTTCAGATGTTATGGGGAAGCAAACTAAATCCAATAAAGAGAGAAATAACGTATAGGGATATATAAAGGATGGTGGGTTAAATATGATATAGCCAATTGTAGTTTTAGTGGATATGTTTATTACTTTCAACATAGTACCCTTGATAAAAGGGGAAACTAAAGGATGGGTAAAATTTTCATATAAGTGGGGTGACTCTGGTTAAAAATATAGGGAAAAAAGGAAACACAAAGGTTGGGAAAAGATGGCTAGAATATATGGAAACTTGCAGGTATTACCTCACACAATGGGGGTAAAATAGATTCCTTGATTAGGAAAAATAGGAAACAGATATGTAAAGAAATAAAGGAAAGACATTTCTATGAGGAGACAGTTTTTAAAGTCAAAGAAGGTATAGTAATTAAAGAATTGCTGGCAGCAACCTAAGCTAAAAGAATTCCCAAGAAAATGAAAGAGACTGTCTGGTTGTGTAGTCATGACAAACTGAATGTGAGAAGCAATCAAAAACATAAAAACATGGAAGAGAGGTTATGTGGAGAAATATTTTGTGGGATGCAAGAAGAAACTATGTTGCTCATGTTCTTTTAAATGTTCCTATATCAAACCCTGCTAGAGAATGTTGGCAAAGTTCTAGGAGATTAAATGTTTCAGGCATATGACTTATGATGTATTAGTATATGAGCAATTATCTAAGGAATGGAGTAATTTTAACAAAAGTATGGTATATGTTATCCTAGCAGTTTTGAAATGGGTGTTATGGTAAAATAGATGTCACAGAATACTGCAGGAAAAGAAGAGTCTTTGCAGGATCTTTTGTTTAAAGTACAGTTTGAAATTGACAAAATATATCAAGAAGAATGTAGGAATTTGGGGGAAGAAAGAGCAAGGAAAATGTGGAAAAATAGTAATGGTATTGGTTGAAAAGTGACATATGGATGTTTGTAAAATGATGTAACCGTGTTTGTGATGAATGATATGTTTTTGGTTTTAATAAAAAATTCCCCTACTCTTTTCGAGAAGTGCAATGGGATCTTTAACATCTACCTGAACTACCACCAGAAGAAGCAGATGAGACTTCAGTTTAATGTCTCATCCGAAAGACTGGACCTCTGGAGCGCAGCAACCCCCTCATGCTGCACTGCAGTGTCAGTATTGTGATATTAACCCAAGTGCCTGGTGTGGGGATGGAACCCACAACCTTCTGATCGCCTGGCCTCAGAGGCAAATGTGCTACCTGCTGAACCACTGACACTGGCTTTCAATATGAAAGCATGGAAAGTAATAATTTGGTTTCAGAGCTAGACAGTTTTTATCAGTAATTTGTGATGGAATACAGATGTGGTTATGGACTGTCTCAGTTTTCAAGTATGAGCAAAGCAGGTGCAATCCAGACATTCCCTGTATTACCCTCTTTTCCTCTTGAACTACCTCTAATTATAAATGACATTTATAGTAACCAGTTTCTGCTCTTTTTAATACTCAGGATTCAACGTCCCAAAGGAAGAACTGCTGTTGCTGTTTGCGCAGGACGAGGAATGCCCAAGAGGTGATGTGGAGGGGAATAAAGTTGCTCAGCAGAAGAATAATTTTGAAGACACTTCCAGCAGTAAGTGGTCAGCTAGATAATGAATTTGTCTCACTGTTGTTGAGGAAGGGGGTTAGGAGGAATAAGAAAAAAAGTGTAGAGCTGGAGGAGCAGGGAGTATGGGATTATGAGGAGGTAGTGTTGATGTCAGAAAGGCATACATGAGTAAAGCTAAGATATTGTTCAGGGAGGTTGTGCCTCACAAACCTGATTGACAGATTTAACTCAGTGTCAAAAGTAGCAGACAAAAGACAGGTTGTTCATGTCCTTTGCTTGGACTTCAGCAATGTCTTCAACTTTGTTCTGCTCAGGAGACTTGTGAAGAAGCTGAGGGATATGGGGTTGGGAAGAGCTTATCCAGCTGGATAAGCATTGGGCAGAGGGAGAGAACTCAGAGGGCGGTGGTAAATAGAACTCATTCTGTGTTTAGGAAGGTGATGAGTGGTATACCAAGGTGTTCAGTACCTGGACAGATCAGTGTGTTCACCTGCCACATTGGAGAGGACATGCAGATAATGATCAACATCCTCACAAAGGAAACAAAAATATGTAGCATGGAGAACCTGGAAGAGGGGATTAGTACCATGAAAATGGACCTGCAGAGTCTGGAAAATGGGCCAAAATTTAATTCAAAATGCAAGGTTATGCATATTGGCAAAAAGAACTCCAAACCAGAGGCTTGCATAGGAGGTGTCGAGTTGGATAAACAGTGGTGAAAAATGACCTTTGAGTAACCATTAACAAATATCCTCAACACATTAGCCAAGTGCAACAAGAGGATATGCTAAGGCCAGCAGACTGCACTGGCAGGGGATTCACTAGTAGGAGGGTGCTGCATGATCCTACATATCTATAGACTCCTGGTAAGGCCTCTCCTGGTGTACTCTGTGCAGGTTTGGGATCTCATCTTAAGAGAGACACAGATGATATGAAAACAGTGCATGGGAGGGCTACCAGAATGGTACATGGTATGCAGGGCAGGCCTTATAAGCAGAGGCCAAGGAGCTGAAATACTCACATGAGGCTAGAAGGGAAGGGTCTAAATACAGAGACTACCTGAAAGCAGGACAGAGGAAAGCCATCAAAATGATACATGGTATGCATGGAAGGCCTTTTGAGGAAAGGCTTAGGTAGCTGAAGTAGTCCACTATAAAAAGGAGCCCCTGAGTGAGTGGGGTGGGATACGAGTAACAGCTACAGTGAAGTGCATTGGCAGCTTGAAATTATTCTGTATATTTTAATGCTTTCACTTATTGTGACAGTTGTTAAAGATCAATAGATGTTTACTCTGCAGTGGGAAGGCTGTATATAGGTCCAGTTGCTAGAACACTAAAGCAAGGGTAGTTGGGGAGTGCAGTTCACCAGCGACGCTGGGAACTACTAATAGCTGACAAATGTTTGTTGGGTGCAGAAAGGCTCTTTATGTTAGCTTTTATATTGGCACAAGAGCACTTTATAGGTTAGTAAAGCACTCTGCGTCTTGTATTTTAATTTACTTTACAATCTGTGCTGCAATCCACGAACGGTCACTTGCCCTCCCTTGCACTTCCTGGTCCACTATAAAAGGAACCCTAGGTAGGCAAAGTGAGCACAAGTAGGTGACTGCATGCAGACGCACACACACAGACATGTGCTTCTTGGCATGTGTCTAGCGTGTCCGGCGGGGACAGCAGGAAGCAGGGCCTGGTACTTTGTTTCTACTCTTCTACCACTGACTCAGTTTTGATTTTCTTGTTATGAATCTAACAATTGGCTTTAATAATCAGTTTACTATTGTGTCAGTCCTTTGAAGCATTGTACCTGAAGACTTTTTTAAACTGTGAATTACAGCTCATCTGTACAGTCTATATAGCAAGTATTGACAAACTTTATTGTCCTTCACCATATCTGTTCATCTGAACCCCGAATCCTTCACCAAATAAGGAAACAAATGGGTGATACCATCATGACTGTATGCATTTTTTGACAAGCTTCCAGATCACAATAGCTGTTTATAGAAACATAGACATTGACTGCAGAAAAGGACCGCTTGGCCCACCCAGTCTGCCCATTTCCCTACCTATTGGATAAGCTGCAGATCCTAGTTAACCAACAGCCTTTTTCCTAACCCCCACCAGAATTGCCTTGTCTGTCCCATGCATTCCTGAATTCATCCACTGTTTTTGACCCCACAACCTACTCAGAAAGGCTGCTTCATGTATCCACCACCCTTTCTGTGAAAAAATACTTCCTCACATTGCTGCTGAGCAGTCCCCACTCTATCTTCAAATTGTGCCCCCTTGTTCTTCCACATCTCTTTTTCTGAAAGATGCCTCCCTTTTGGACTGTGTTGATTCCCTTGAGGTACTTGAAAGTTTCTATCATGTCTCCTCTCTCCCTCATTTTCTTCAGGGTATACATATTAAGCTCCTTTAGTCTCTCTTTGTACGGCTTCTGGTGCAGGCCCTGCACCATTTTAGTTGCCCTCCTCTGGACTGCCTCCATCCTGTCTATGTTTTTGCAGAGATGGGGTCTCCAGAACTTCACCCAGTACTCAGATGGGGTCTCACCAACTGTCTGTACAGAGGGATAACAACTTCCTGTTTTCTGCCGGTGATGCCACTACCAATACATCCAATATCCCTCAGCCTTACTTTTAGGTCATCTGATATGACTACTCCCAGGTCCCTTTCCATTTTTGTTGTTGTTAGTACCCCTCTCCCATTGTGTACTATTCCACTAGGTTTTTGTTTCCCAGGTACATTACTTTGCACTTCTTTGCATTGAATTTAAGTGGCTATACTTTTGACATTCCTCCAGCCTTGCTAAGTCCCTTCTCATCCTTTCCATCCCCTTGTGTATTGACCCTGTTCCAGATTTTTGTGTCATCTGCAGAGAGGCATACTTTTCCTTCCAGTCCCTCTGCAATGTCACTTATAAAGACATTAAAAAGGACCAGTTCCAGTACTGAACCCTGTGGTTCCCCACTAGTAACCCCCCTTCTTTGGAGTGGACTCTGTTTACTATTACCCTCTGTGTCCTGTTGTCCAGACAATTGTTTACCCAGGCTACCACCCTAGGACCCACTCCCAGGCTGCAACTTGTTTATTAATCTTTTGTGCGGAACTGTGTCAGATGCCTTGCTAAAGTCTAGGTAGGCCATGTCCACAGCCCCTACCTTGTCTACTTCTTTGGTCACCCAGTCAAAAAAATCCAGTGGATTCATCTGACATGACCTTCCTGCTGTGAATCCATGCTGCCTTTGGTACTGTGCCTCGCTGGCCTCTAGGCACTCAACAGTTCTTTCTTTCAGATGTAATGTGAGCAATGCATTAACAGTGTACTGAGAGAAGATATTAAAACCTTTTATATGAATCAGGAATAAATTGAAAAGTTCTAAGCAGACATGCCCCTATACATGCCCCTAAAAATAAAGGAGATTAATATAGAACAATTAAAAATCCTGTAATCTGACTGGCTATCTACATTTGGCAACAGTGAGGTTATCTGAACACAACCTCTCTGTACTGATGCATGCTTAGCATTTGCATTCGCATTGTTTGCATCTTCTCTTAAGAAACAAAGATATATTTCCACACTAAAATTATTTTGTATCATAATGAGACATTGCATAATAGCAATAATAAACTCCAGGGTGTGGGTTGTGCTGGTATAACCTCACTTCTGGGACAGTGGATGCACTCGACCTGCAGCCTCATGCCCAACCACCCTGGCATGAGGTTATCCCAGCACACCCTGTTGTGCATGATTGTTTAATTCCTCAGTGCCATTCCCCAACATTAAAGATTATTCAAGCAGCACAACACCCCAAGTAGTAAGTGACACTCATTTTCAGCCACTAATAATGGCAGACATAAGTAATGTAGTCCCATATAAGCACATTATCCAAGATAACAGAAGAGGATAAGGGACAATGATGAAATTGACATAAATGATTTGCAGGAGTGGACTGTGGTGGGTACAAGGAGAAAAAATTTTAAAGGGTAGAGGAACTATGGGTCTCTAACTTGAACTTGCCAACAGATTCCAACCCTTGATTTCAGTTTCAAATGATGACTCATACACCCTATACCTAATGAACAGACTGAGCTAGTAGTGGACAATATTTTTAGGTAAGACTAGTCAAAACCAACTTCAATCCAAGATGCTTATGCACCTACACTTCCATCTGGGGCCATAGTATACTCTACTATTTACCCTCTTGGGCTAACTCAAATCCATATGGATTTACTTAATAATGAGAAGAGTACTGAAGAAGCATCATCCTCGGCCCTACTGTGCAAACAGTGATTACTCAGTCTCATGTTAGATTGATGTGTGAACATACAAATGATGAAGTAGATAGGACTCCCGCCAACAATCAGTGTAAATATTTTGTACTCCAGGGGGGAGGGTTCAATAATTAAATTCACCAACAAAATGATTTGTAACCATGATAAACAGAATAGAACATGCAGTAGCTTCAGAGGAGTTAGAATAAATGACATAAATAAAATTTCCCAGGACATACTGAAAAATACCAGCTTGAAACCCCTCGTTATTATCCACATTGGGGCTGATGATATCAATAAGTCAACAGCTGATGAAATTCAAAGAGATTTCATAGCCCTAAGTGAGACCCTTGAGCAATTTAGGATGCGAAATACATTTTTCTGAAATCTTGCCCGTACCAAGAGCCAACCACACAAAGGAAAGGAAAATTAAATCAAGTTGACAAATGGCTCATAAAATGGACCTTATCAAGAGACTACTTGTGTATCATCCTTTGGGATACATTTACTAATGACTATGGGTTGTTCAGTTTGGATGGGCTTCAGGACAATCACGGTAGTAAGTGTGGCAAACACCAACATGGAGGTGTCGATAGGGAGAAGGGCTGGGGTAAATGGAGAAAGTGACAGAAGCAAGAAGGACAGGGATGGGGCAAAAGGGGTAAGGCCACTAGGAAATGGAGGGTAATGAGTACCAATGCCCATAGTCTGGACAACAAGCTCCCTGAGCTGGTGGCCTTAATGGAAGGGATGCCTGGATATCATAGCAGTCACAGAAACATGGTACACAGAGAACCATGACTGAGATGTTAACATACAGGGTACATAACTTACAGGAGAGACAGGCAGGAGAAGAGGGGAGGAGTAGCTCTCATGTAAAGGAAGGGATAAAGGCAACTGAACAAAAGAGTAAACAGGAGGAGGGAGGCACTGTGGGTCACCTTGGAGACTGGAAAGGCACCACAATCCGCACAGGGTTGTGTACAGACCCCCATGTCAGGGGATGGAATGGACAAGGATATGATGGAAGGCATTCTTAGAATGGCAGAGAAGGGAGATGCTGTTGATGGGAGACCTGAATATGCCAGATGTTAACTGGAGCACATTTGCTGCAGCCATCCAAAGCAGGGCCATTCTTGATGCCCTACAGGTGGCAGGCATTAGACAGCTAGTTTCAGAACCCACTCGTGAGGAGCAATCTTAGACCTCGTACTCTCAAACGGGGGCAGTGAGAGGATCTCAGATCTAGAAGTGGGTTGCCATCTGGGGACAAGTGACCATCAAACAGTGTGGTTCCGTTAAACTCAGCTACAGAGTCAAGCCATACAAAAGTGAGGGTACTGGACTTTAGGAGGGCTGACTTGGCAAGATGGAAGAGTGCCTCAGAAAGCACTAGCAAACAGGCTAGAAGGAGGTGTGGAGCAACAACGGGAATTATCAAAACTGCTATCACAGAGGCAACAAGCCTTTGTGTGAAGCAAATAAACAAATCAAAACGAAAGAAAAAGCCACTATGGTTCTCAATTTTTTTTTTTATTTATTTATTGAGTTCTTGGATGACACTTGTGAGCGGATGCTTGTTGAAGGGCTCCACGTCAGATACATTAGACAACAAGGTACAATACTGTGCACAAATGTACAAATACTGTAAAAAATATTCATGGAAGTCACAGAAAACAAAAATAAAACACTAGCTATGCTGAGGCATTGTACAATGTATGCCCATGTCAAGAAGATAAGCAGACAAGGTTAGGGAGGGATACATTGGGAGTGGGAGGGCTAGGTGAGCAGAGCACATAGGACAGGGAGGGAGGAGGGTAGGGAGAGGTCCAGGGGCAGAGCCAGGAGGGTAGGGAGGTGGGTGAAGTGCTGAAGTTTGACTAGCCTGTCATGACAGAGGCAAAGATAACTGCTAGAGGCAGATTGTTACTGCATGCTAAGCCTTAGTGGGGACACATGCAGCTATGCATATCAAAGAGGCACTGTCGCAGTCTACATTTAAAAGAGCCAATCACTGAGGAGCCAGAGATGTCAGGGGCAGTGCATATACCCAGAGGGGTGCACGGTGTGAGAATGCATGCTGTGAAATGGTAGTGTGGCATCAAGGCACATGGAAAATTTGAGTGGCAGAGCTTCTGGTTTGTCTGTTATTCATAGGCAGTGTTAGCAGGTTCTGCACCCCTGTTGGAAGCAGATTTAATGTGACCTTTTTGGCAGGAAGGCAGGTTTAAGACTTGATTCTGTTAGTCAGTTGAAGCCAGCCAGCCCAAGTATAAAGTTCACAAGAGTGTGTGAGTTTTGTTGCATTTGAGAGTAGGCGGCAGGCTTTGTTTAAGGCAACTGAGATCCGTTGGAGCACCGTGTTGGTAGCAGAACTGTATATGGTCAGCCCATAGTCTATGAGAGAGAAAACTGAGCTGCTGATGGCTAGGTTTAAAGCTTCATGGGTTAGACAATGCCTGTGGTGGTACAGGATCCCAATTCTGGTATTAAGAGTTCTTGCAGTGATATCAGTATGATGAGAGAAGGGCAGACAGGAGTCAATTGTAACCCCCAGGTATTTGAAATGTGAGACAAGCTCCAGTTTGTCACCACTGTCATTCCTTATTGCCAGGGGGTAGCTTTTTAGCTTGCTTTGGGCTGTGGAGTAGAGCATTCTCCTTTGTTTTTTTATAGTTCATGACCAGTCTTTGCTCTTTAAACCAGTTTTCCACAGATGCAAAGCCATTTTGGAGATCAGTTTCAAGGAGTTCAGGATGCAGGTTTCTGGTAAAAATCACTGCATCATCAGCATATGGCAGGAGGCTGGGAAATTATTTAAGAAAACACTGAACAGCAATGGTCCCAGAATGGACCCTTGTGGTACACCAGATAAGACAGGTCAGTTGTCTGATAGCACTTCTCCAATCCTGACTTGCTGGGAACAGCAGCTCAAGTAACTCCTAAACCAGTTCACAGTTTCAGGTGTGAGTCCAATGTCGGATAGCTGCATGATGAACCATATCAAATGCCTTTGATAGGTCAATGAAGGCTGCCATACAAGGTGGCCTTGGTCTAAGGCATTATGGATGAGTTCGGTAAATTCGAGTAGGGCTGTGTTAGTACTGTGGCCACACTGGAACCCATGTTGCTCTGGGCATAGGAGTTGGTATTGATTAAAGTATTCCACCATCTGGTCAGCCACAATCCACTCAAGAGCCTTGGAGAGTGGCGGGAGTATGGAAATCTGTCTGTAGTTATTATATAAGGACCTGTCTTCACTTTTGTGTATGGGGGTTACTGTAGCAGACGTCCATCTTTGTGAGAATTAGGAGTGGAAGAGGGATAGGTTAAGTATTCTGGTTAGTGGTCCAAGTTTTTCATACAGTGCTAAGTGAACAAATTCAAGGTCCAAAGAGTTCCCACTGTGCCTAGATTTTCTGAGGACTTTTTTAAGGTATTTCCTAGCATCTGCTTCAGAGACCATTTTGAAGCAGAATAGAGGCTGGTTAGATGGTAGTGCAGGTGACCTCGTACTGTCACTTGGGTTGGGGGTATTGAAGATATCCCTGGGAAGCACACTACTGAGGCCAGTGAAAGCATGATTCAGTGAGTTGGCAATAAGCAGAGGGTCCAAGGTTAGAACCCCCTCAACAGTAAGCATAGCAGGGGGAGTTTGGGGGTCTTTCCCTGTGATGTCTTTAAGGTTGGCCCAGAAAGACTTGCTGTTGTTTCATGAGTTAGAGAGGGCTTCTTTGCAGTATGTACTTTTTGCATGGTGGATAGCTTTCATACAGTCACTGTGGGCCTTTTTATATCATTGAATGTTTGCTGTAGTCCCCTTTGCACATGCTATTTGCCAGATATGATCTCTTAAGGCAAGTTGCTCCAGGAGTTCAGGAGTAATCCAGGGGTTAAAAGCCCTTTGGATTTTCTTGCAGTAACTGGTGCGAATTTGTCACAGACAGCATTACATTTTGACACAAAGAGGTCAAGTGCAGTGTCCACATCATTGGTTTCATGGAGGTCCATCCAGTCAAGGAGTTTTAGGTCTGACTTTAATTTTGGGAGGTGACCTTTTAGTAGAGGCATTTTTTTATGGTTCTGGTGGGGAGTTTGCAGTAGTTGTTATTCTAGTTACATTTGACAGGGGGAGTGGTCACTCAAAGAGTCAGTGAGATTGGAGATATGAGCAGGACAGTTGGTGAGCACCCAGTCCAGCAGTGTACTGGTGCCAGTCTTGTAGTTGACTCATGTCGGAATCTCCACCATTTGGGAGAAATGGATAGCAGATATCCTTGACAGAGGTGGTGGCAGGGGAGAACCAATTTATATTAAAGTCACCTAGCAGCACAATTTCTGTATTTAGACTCAGAGTACTAATGTAGTCCAGCAGGTTGCTGACACCGGTCTTGGCTAGTTTGGGTGGAATATATACTGACAGCAGAGTGAGCATTCTATTGTGTGCCCCTAAAATTAGTCTAATGACCAGAGCTTGCAAGTAGTCACTGCTACACAGGGGTAGGTAAGACATGTCCCTGGAGAGAGTCTTTAATGTAGGTGACACAGCCCCCACCTCTTTTCAAGTGTCGGTCCTGTCTGTACAAAGTGTACCCAGAAAGAGCGATGGCAATGTCTGGTATCTTTGGGGATAGCCAGGTTTCCACTATAGATAGCACATCTGGGTTATGACGAGTGACCCATACCTTCAGGCAGTCCATTTTGGGGAGGAGGCTGCAGATGTTTAGATAAGCTTGCACAAGTCCTGCAGTTTTTCATGGTCGACCATTGGAGTCATGTTGAGCCTCGGTTGGGATGCACATTGCTAGACAGAAGTAGGGGTAGTAGTAGTAGGTGAAGAAGTTGTTCCTGTATCAGTTTATGTAGAGACTGCTCTATTTGACTAGGTGTGTGGGTCTTTCGTGTTACCAACATAGATTACAAAACCACTGAGGAGTGGTACCATGGAGGGATCCTTGGGTGGGCATTCCAGGCCAGTGATCATATAGGGTGACTGATGGAGACTGTGGGTTTCATCAGGGTAGAAAGTGGTAACTGTTCCATATGCATTTAGAACTACTGCATCATTGGTAACTCTAGTAGATTCAATGGGTCAATTACAGGGCCCCTTGGAGGCGATAATGGTAAGTATAATGAAGCATTGCAGTAATCCAGTGGAAGTGGGAGACATTGTTGGTCCACAGGGAGGCAGTGAGTTTGGTATTGGGGTAAAGCAGAGGGAGAGGATTTCTTAAGCTAGTAAGTCTAAGAGAGCTTTTGTCTGAGTTGATTGACAGAGCTGAAGAATAGATAACAGAACTAATCAGGGAGTATCAGAGAGTGAAAAGCTCAGTCAAGGACCTGATAAGAGGAGATAAGGAACTAATAACAAGAAAGGAAAAAGGTGACCTCTAGTGGGGAACAATGATAACCTGCAAATGGAAAATGAAGGGATTATGAGAATGCAGAGCGGTGGAAAGTAAAGGAAACTGTGGCATCAATACAGTGGGAAAATGAACAAAAATATCTTGATTTGGAAAACGGTTGTTTATTAAACACTCTGGTACTAGAATTCTTCTACGTTCCTACTAAGAGAAAACAGAACAGTAGAGGCAAAATCCCCTCTGTGGCTGACTAGCGCAATAAAAGGACAAATAACAGAAAATAAAGCAGTTAGGAAGCAGACAAATAAACCTTCAGAAACCCTTAAGCTTAACTGTAGGTCTGAACAACAAAAGCTAAAGAAAATTATTAAGAAAGTAAAATAATTAAATTCTGAGTTTAGATTATCACATACCAAGGATAACAAAGCAGTTTATGCTTATACTGACAACAACAAAAGCTCTACTAGATGAGTTGGTCCCCTACTCTGTGATGGTAAGACAGTATCTAACAAATTTGAAATGGCTCAGTATTTTAATATGTACTGCTGTTCAGAATTCAATACCAAAACTCAACATGGCTCAGAGTTAGGGGTTACTGAAATTATGACACCATATTTTACAGAGCCTGATGTATTAGACATATTGAATAATATTAAAACTAAAACCTCTCCATGTCCAGATAATATATACAGTATTCTAGAATTCTGAAAGAATTGTCAAATTTCCTAGCCTGCCCTCTAATGATCCTGTTTAATAAATCTTTAGACTCAGGTGATGTACCATCTGATTGGAGAAGTGCAATTGTGGTTTCAACTTATAAAAAAAAGTAATGTAAATATTGTCTCAAATTATAGGCCCATAAGTCTCACTTCCCTGTGCTGTAAATTGACTGAGAAACTAATAAGACAGGAACTTGACTGGAAAATTAAAATATTAGGGAAAGAGCACAGTTCGCATCACATATTCAGAAGAGGTCTTTTGTGCTCTATCAACCTTATTTCATTTTACAATGTTGCAAGTTGTAAAATTGATAAAGGTATGCTGGTTGATGTTATTCTGCTGGACATGGGAAAAGGTTTTGACACTATTCCTCATGGTGAAAAACCTAATACAATTTGAGTTCAGATTACCCATAGTGAGATGGATTCACAGTTGGCTGACATATTGATCCCAAAAAGTAAGAATCAACAGGTCCCTATCACATGAGGTCAATGTGATGAGTGTTGTCCCCCAGGCTTCATGTTGGAACCAGTTTTGTTTGGCCTTTATGTAAGCCTAAGATGGAGATTAGTGTCCAAAAGGTGGATAAGCAGAAAAGGGGCAAAATTCAGCAGAAGGGCAGACAGCAAGGAGAACCAGGGATAAATGACAACCAAGGAAGGGGCTGGAGTAGAACAGTGAAGCAGTCTAGGGAGGTCAAATCATGGAAAGCCATGTGTGCAAATGCCAGGAGCCTTAGCAACAAGATGGAAGATCTGGAGGCTGTCATGGTACAGTCAGACCTGGACATTTGGCCATCACTGAAACCTGGTGTAATGATAACCATGACTGGAGATGGCCATACCTGGCTACAACATATTCGAAGAGACAGAGCAGGCAGGAAGGAGGAGGGTGGCATATGTGAAAAATGACATAAGGGCCACACAGATCCAGGAGGAACAAAATGGGGAGAGATACTGTGGGTTAAGCTGGAAAGGAAAATGGGGCCAGCCATCCACACAGGTGTGGTCTATAGACCAGCCCAGGAGGAAGAAACAGATGAGGAGCTGATGCTAGCCATCCAAAGGATGGCAGACAAAGGTGAGTAGTACCGGTTGGAGACTTCAATATACCAGCGTGGACTGGAGCATCCCAGCAGCAGCATCAACTAGGAGCAGATTTATCCTGGACTCTTCAGGGTGCCTTCCTCAAGCAACTGGTCATGGAACCAACACGACAGAAGGCAATACTGGACCTTGTGCTCACAAACAGGGACAGTGTGATGGAGGTAACAGTGGGGAGCACCTGGGTAACAGTGACCACCAGTCATTGTGGTTTGGAAATCACAGAAAGAGCAGAACCAAACCACACAAAAACACGTATCCTGGATTTTAGGGGGCAGACTTTGGGAAAATGGGGAGATACTTGAAAGAGGCATTAAGGGAATGGGACAGGAATCAGGGTTGAGGAACAGTGGGCAGTATTTAAAATGGGGATTATAAGAACAACAGAATTATGCATTAAGCAGGTTAGAAGAGGAAAAGGAAGAGAGACCATTATGGTTTTCCAAAGAGGTAGCAAAGAAAGTGAAAGCCAAAAAGATTGCATTCAGGCAATACAAAAAGACACAGGCAGAAGGGGATAGGGAGAAGTACCAGGAGAAACAAAGGGAGGCAGGGAAGTCAGTAAGGGAAGCCAAAGCTCAGACAGAAGAACACATTGCAAAATCAGTGGGTAAAGGGGACAAAACCTTTTACAGGTACATAAGTGAAAAAAGAAAGACAAAGGGAGGGATAGTGAGACTGAAGGGGGAGGATGGGAGCCGAGTGGAGGATGACAACAGTAAAGCTGACATATTGAACAGGTATTTCTGCTCAGTCTTTACTAAGGAAGGGGTGTAATGGGTCTGCTGAAGGAGTACAAGGGTGAGAATGGTGCAGAATGGACACAAGTCCCTTTACACGAGAAAGGGTCCTGAAGGAACTGGAAGTAATAAGAGCTGATAAAGCAATGGGGCCAGATGGGGTGCACCCCAGGGTCCTTAAAGAACTAAGAGAGGTGGTGGCTGAACCTCTGGCTATCCTGTTCAGCCAATCACTGGAAACAGGGAGGTACCCAAAGAATGGAGGACAGCAGATGTAGTCCCCTTATACAAAAGTGGGAACAAAGAGGAAGCAGGGAACTACAGACCAGTCAGCCTCACCTCGGTAGTGGGAAAGATCATGGAAGCACTACTGAAGGAGAGATTGGTGGAACATCTGGTTGGCAATGGACTACAGGACCCAAGGCAGCATGGTTTCACCAGGGAGGTCATGTCAGACCAACCTCATTGAATTTTTTGACTGGGTGACTAGGGAGGTGGATCAGGGGAGGCAGTGGACATGGTCTATCTGGACTTCAGCAAGGCCTTTGACACTGTGCCACATAGAAGACTATTACACAAACTGGGGAATATGGGTGTGGGCAGGACAGTAGTGTGGTGGGTAGGTAACTGGCTGGGTGGCAGGACACAGAGGGTGGTGGTAAATGGCTGTCACTCCACAGAGGAAGAGTGACCAGTGGGGTACCACAGGGATCAGTGCTGGGACGGTCCTATTCAACATCTTCATCAGTGACATTGCACAGGATCTAGAAGGCAGAATTTCACTGTTCGCTGATGACACAAAGCTCTGTAACAGAGTAGACACACCAGAGGGTGTAGACAGAATGAGAAGGGACCTGCAGAAACTTGAAGAATGGTCAAGGGTTTGGCAGTTGAAATTCAATGCAAAGAAGTGCAAGATAATGCATATGGGGCACAAAAACCCTGGCACAATATATCAGTTGGGGGTGAGGATATAGCATGCACCAAGCAGGAAAGGATCTTGGGTTGTCATCTCTGATGACCTCAAGGTAGGAAACAGTGTGACAAGGCATCAGGTAAAGCAAATAGGATGCTGGGATGTATAGGCAGGGGCATCACCAGCAGGAAAGGGAGGTCATAATTCCGCTATACAAGACACTAGTGAGGCCCCACCTGGAGTACAGTGTACAGTTCTGGAGACCATACCTACGTAAGGACATAGACAGGGTAGAAAGGTTCAGAAGAGGGCAACAAAAGATGGTGCATGGTTGCATCACAAGTCCTATGAAGACAGGTTGAAGGAACTGAACATGTACTCCCTGGAGGAGAGGAGGAGAGGGGATATGATAGAGACATACAAGTATCTTACAGGGAGGAACAGGGTGCAGGAAAACACTATTTTAAGCGAAAAAGATGTTTCAGGACTAGAGGGCATGGGATGAAGTTGGAGGAGGACGATTCAGAGGAAACATGAGAAAGAATTTCTTCACAGAACGGGTGGTGGACAAGTGGAACACCCTGCCAGAGGAAGTGGTGGGGGCTGAAACAATCACAGGATTTAAGAATGCATGGGATAGACATAAAGGAATTCTAGAGGTCAGGGGTAAGGGGAAATAGACTTCTAGGAAAACAAACTGAACTTACAAGCTCAAATGGGCAGACTAGGTGGGCCATAGGCCCTTATCTGCCGACACTGTCTATGTATCTATGTAAGCAATATAAACGTAGCTATAAAAATTAATTTAATAACAAAATTGCAGATGATACAAAGCTACATGAGGAAGTAGACACTATTGAGAAATATATTTCTTTGATGCAGGATCTGCAATTCTTGTTTGAATGAGCATCCATGAATAAACCCTTCTAAATGCACTGTGTTACATTTTTGGTTATAGTAACTCAAATGTTTTATATCACCTTGGAGGAATAATACTTAAATCGGCAGATAAGTAAAGGAACTTGGGGTTTTTAGTAAACAAAGGTCTATTCTCAGTTGATCATTGCAACCATGCTACAAAAATCACAAATAAGTTGGCCCACTGTATTCAATATTTATCTCAAGAAACAATGCATAATGCAATTATACAAGACATGTGTTATCCCTCATCTAGATTTTGGATCCTCGCTATGGAACCCTTATCTAAGATATTGACAAAGCTAATATATGGCTTATATACCTTGACTTATGAGGAAAGACTCCAGTCATTAGGGCTCTTTAGCTTGGAGGATAGAAGAAACATAGGAGATCTGCTACTACTTTTCAATACTGTAAACAATCCAGAACTTGTGAATAAATGTGGACTGCAATTTCATTTTAGGTCTACTCACTTGAAGTAACATAGTGATTCCAAGGGTAAAAACTACTTAAAGATTCAGTTATTTCACAGTCCAGTCAGGGAAACTGTGGAATAAACTCCCTATTGATTTAGTAAATAAACAAACAATCTTTTGGCACCTTTAAGACAGGGCTTCATAGAAACATAGACTTTGATGGCAGATAAGGACCACTTGGCCCAGCCAGTCTGCCCATTTCCCTACCTACCAAATAAGCTGCAGATTCTAGTTAACCAACAGCCTACTTCCAGCAACCCCCCACTATAATTGCCTTGTGTCTGTCCCATATATGTTTGAATTCCCCCACTGTTTTAGACCCTTGCAGTGATGATTGCCTTACGGTGAGTAGAGGTGACAATTAAATGGGCTCTTGGCCTACTTTGTCCTACTACACCAAATCACCACATCAAGTCACTTGAGGCCAGAAGAGAAAGGGCTGAATTGATACAGAGATTGTCTTGTGCAGAGGAATTCCACCAATATGTTACATGGTATGTCGAAAAACCTGAGGTAGCTGAAGTACTCACTTGATGCCAGAAGGGGAAAGGGCTGGGATAATATAGAGATCACTTGGTTTTCCACGTGAATGGCAGAATTCTGCCTGCAAAGCGGAATTTCTCCCCCAAATGGAGTGATTTCACTCATAAACTGCAAAATTCTGCATTTCACGGATGGAATTCCACCATTTGCAGTGAAATTCCACACTTCACAGATTGATCTACACTTCACAAATTGTGCTAAATTTGCAGAGTGTACAGTATTTAGCCATTTTTTCCCATATCTACATGTAAGTACCATAAGAAGATCGGCAAGGTCGATTGTCCACGGTTATTTAAACTCAGTGAAAAAACCTGAGCAATGGGGCATTTATTTAATTACCGTAATTAATTTATTTAATGGTATCGGAGTTGCAAACCTTTGAGTCAGGGATTCATTTACAAAGGCTTCAAGTCACGTTACAAAGACAAGCATACATACATTCACAGGTACCAATGTGGACACAATACAGAGAAATAAAACTTATACACAAGTAAATAAACATTGGAATGTACAAATTAGGTAATACAGAGATAAACTTCCTATACAGGGTAGTAGCTAAGTAGTCATTGCATGTAACACAGGATAGCAGGCATTTGTTTCACATAATACAGTGACAAATAGAATTTGAGGCTCCGGATCATTGGGAGAGGTCTCCAATGAGGTGGGATTGGCCAGGAGAAATGACCTGGCTATGAGCAGTTACAGCAGCGGGAGGCGAAAAGATGGTGCCGAAGTGTTGCCTTGAAAGGCCCAATCTTTGCTCGACTGTCAAAGCCCTGCCTGTTTTAATGTAGAATGTCCTTAAGTATTTGAACACACAACACTTGCTTTTAGGACTGCAATATTTAGTAATACTGAAACAGAATTGTAAGGAGATGTAACAGAGACAAAATAAAAAAATATTTTTGTCTCCATTATGTAAACTAATGAAGACTTAAGAGTGTGATCGCCAGTTTGGCAGGTCCGCTGAGAAGTAGAAAAAAATAAGAAAGAAATAGAATCTCCCTTATTCTGATTTTGTTTATACTATTAAAAAATAGAACTATTTATACACCCTTTCTTTTTAGGTAGTTTTTCTGCCTTAAGAGGACTCAGCAGGTACAGAAGCCAATGTCTTTTTTGATAACATTTATGATAATTGTGTTGTGTGTTTTGGGTTTTTAAATCATATATGTCATCACATTTTTCTATTTTGCACAAGTGTCATTTGTATTTTTGCACAAGAAACCTTTAAGGGGTTAAAGAAATGTATAAGCTAAGAGGAGCACAGGCAAAATGAGTTGTGATGTCATCCAATTTTGTGTATTTAAGGTGATGGTAACTTTTTGATTCCACACCCCGATGAAGAGGGTTTTCCCTTGAAGTGCCGGGGAAATCATGTTGTCTTTATTAACTAAATGGTTTGTTTTGGAGCTCATCATGTGATCACTTTTTGTACTTGTTTTCTATAATAGCTAAGTAGTCATTACATGTAACATAGGATAACGGGCATTTGTTTCACATAATACAGCGACAAATAGAATTTAAGGCTCCTGAGCATTGGGAGAGGTGTCCAATGAGGTGGGATTGGCCAGGAGAAATGACCTGGCTATGAGCAGTTACAGCAGTGGGAGGCAAAAAGATGGTGCCCAAGTGCTGCTTTTAAAGGACCAATCGCTCAGAAGTGATGTCAGAAGGAAGGGTGTTAATCCAGGAAGGGGCTCTGTAGAGAATGGACCTTTGGGCCAAAGATGTCCTGACTCTGGGCACTTGAAGTGAGGTCTTGGAGGAGCTCTGGGTGGAGATAGTTGGGAGGGACGGGCTAAGGATTGCAGACGGACCCGGTGGGGTTAGGCCTGCTACTATTTTTTGGGTGAAAAGACAGGTTTGGTAGCACAGCCTCTCATCAAAGTTGAGTATATTTGCCATTGAGTATAGCGTATAGGTGTGGGTGAGTCTGTCAGATCCAGTGAGTAGCCGGCAGACTTTGTTAAGTGACAGTTTGATTTTGTTGAGAGCAGTGTTGTCTGCTGCACCATAGACCAGGAGGCCACAGTCCATGAGGGATAGGACTGAGGAAGTAATGACCAGCCTCTGGGCTTCAGGGGGGGAGGCAGTTCTTGTGGCGGTATAGCAGGCCAATACGTGTGTTGACAGCAGAGCAGACAGTATGGATATGGTCGTGAAAGGAAAGAGCAAAGTCAAACATTATGCCAAGGTATTTCTAGGTGTTGACTTGTTCAAGGGGGAGGAGTTTACTGGACTGGACAGAAAGGGAGAAGTCTTCGTATTTATTTTGGTTATGTGAGAAGAGCATGAGCTTTGTCTTTTTCAGATTGAGCACGAGTCTGGGTCCAAGAACCAGCATTCAGCCTGGTTAAAGGAATTTTGGAGGGCACTTTGGAGTGAGCTGGATCCAGGTGGGATGTAAGAGGACCATCGTCCACATAGAGGTATTTTCCTGAGCAGGAGTTGGGGGGCGTGTTCGGGTATAGACTAAAAGCAGTGGTCCAAGGATAGAGCCCTGGGGGACTCCTGAGCAGATGTGTTGGCTGCTAGAGAGGGCACTGTTGATTTTCACTCATTTCATACAGGATGAGAGGTACTTGTTGAACCAGGCAAGGGGGTCCTGCGAGAGGGTGGATATGAGAAGTGGATGGCTGACAGTATTGAAGGCTTTCAATAGGTCAATGAAAACTGCTCCCATGAGGTGCCCTTTGTCAAGAGCAGAGTAAATAAAATTAGAAAATTTGAGGAGGACAGTGGTGGAGCTATGATCCCTGCGGAAGCCATGTTGCTCCACGCAGAGGAGATTATGATTGGCGAGGCAGTCAGCTAGTTGGGCTGCTGTAAGCTTTTCTAAAGCTTTGGGTGGGGGGATTAATTTTGGCCTGTAATTCCTGGAAGAGGTACTGTCACCACCTTTGTGTATAGGGGTGATAACCACAGTTTTCCAGGTATGGGGGAACTGGCCAAGGCAGAGGAAGTGACTGAGAAGGCTGGTAAGAGGGGAGAGTACTACTTCCAAGACTAGGCATAGAAGTTTGAGGTCCAGCAAGTCATTACTGTGGCTGACACCTTTTAGAGCTTTAAGCAGGTAGGGCTTGGCTTCAAGCAGAGAGAGAGAACATGTAAGTAAAAGGGGGGTGGAGGGGGCAGGGGCAGGATCTAAGAAATTAGTTGGGAGTACTGCGTTGAGGTCTGAGAAGGTGGCATTGATACCATCGCTGATACACTGTGGCTCTGTGGAGATTGAGCCATTGATGTCAAGTTGAGATGGGGGTGGGGATGTGGTTTTTCCATTGAGTTCCTTTATGTTGTCTCAGAACTTATGGGTAGTGCCCCAAGGGGAGGCAAGGGTAGACCTGTAATAGTCCACTTTTGTTTTGCGGATGGCCTAGGTGCATAGATACATATTGTGCAGGGTTAAGTTCTGGAGCAATGTGAGGAAATATATCTTCATGGAAAAGGCAGTTCACCAGTGGAATAGGTTGCTGATGGAAGTGGTTGAGGCAGACATGATTCAGGTATTCAAGGTGGGGGTCAGACAGATATAAGGCACTGATAACAGTGGGAGAAAAGGACAAGGGAGGGATAAATCTACATAAAGAATGAGCTACTTGAAGAGGCCTCAGACTCAGCCCACCCATTGATAAGATGGAGTGAAAGTAGATTGGGCAAGAGCAGACTTGATGGGCTGTTGATCATTTTCTTCCTGTAATCACTTCAGTGTTTATATGTTTCTCATTCTGTAATGAACAGGGGCTGCAGTGATATGTAAGTATGGGGAGAACAGGATGTGTAGTAAGTATAGAGAGAATTGAAGGTGCAAAATGTGAGCATGGAGAGAATAAGGTTTATAGGGATATGTACTGTAAGTGTGGTGAGAACAGCCTGCACAAGAGTATGTAAGAATGGACAGAACAAGGTGTATAGCAACATGTTAGTACTGAAAGAAGAGGGTTTGCAAGAATATATAAATATGGTGAGAACAGCATGTGTACAAATATGTGAGTATGGAAAGAATAGTGGATGTGAGAATATGTAATATGGGGATATATAAATGTGTGAGAACAGGTTACATGAATATGTAAGTATGGAGACAAAAGGGTGAGTAGGAATGTGGAAACAAGGAGAGGTCACAGGGTCAAGGACTGTGGAAGTATGGAAAATAATAATTTGTCTTTAGAGATGGTGAATCTTTATCCGTAATGTGTGATAAAATACTGATTTAGTTATGGACCATCATATGTCTAGTAGGAGAAGTTACTGGCACAATTCAGACATTCTGAGAAGGGAAAAACACAGCTGCACATACCCCAATAATGCAAAGCATCATACGAAGCATATGCAAATCCCCATGAAAAAATTTGGACTGGCTCAACTTTAAGCAGAATTGCATGGTGCCAGCAGACTCACACTACAATCTGCAAAGGTTGAGAACAGCAGACACCTGTTTCATCCTGATTTGGACTCATCAGTGTACTATATATGTCTCTCAAACCAGGGAGAGGGAGCCAGCTGGCCTTAATAAGGGAGATCTTCCTAGTTTGGGTCATGGGGTGCCCTTAGTAGAGGAAGAAAAGAACTACAATAGAATCCCAGAGCAAATGCACTGAGGTGTTTGCTTTTTACCTTTATCTAGCTCTGATAATAAATTACATTTATATTAAGCAGTTTCTGTTCTTTCTGATGCGCAGGATATGACATCCCAAAGGAGCAACTGTTATTTCTGTTTGAGATGGATGAGGAAAGCCCACATGGTGAAGTGGAGGGAAAAGAGCCTGCACAGCAGAAAAATCATCTTGAAGACACTCCTAGCAGTAAGTGGGTGGCTAGATAATGAGTTTATATGGGGGTTTCCCAGCTGTTGTTGTGAGGGGGTTAGGAGTAACAGGAAAAAGGTGTAGAGTTGGGAAAATGATGGAATCACTTCTGAAGGAAAGAATTGTTGAGTATCTAGAGGACAGAGGGGCTCAGGACCCAAGGCAGCATGGATTCACAGCGGGAAGGTCATGCCAGACAAATCTGATAGATTTCTTTGACTGGGTGACCAAAGTAGTAGTTCAGGGAGGGGCTGTGGACATGTCCTACCTAGACTTTAGTAAGGCATTTGACACAGTCTCACACAAAGATTAATATACAAGTTAGCCAGCCTGGGGTGGTTCCCAAGATGACAGCCTGGGTAAAGAATTGGCTGGAGAATAGGACACAGAGAGTAATAGTAAATGGAGTCTACTCTGAAAAAGAGGTTACTAGTGGGGTACTGCAGGGTTCAGTATTAGGACGGTCCTCTTCAATGTCTTTATAAGTGACATTGCAGAGGGACTGGAAGAAAAAGTATGTCTCTTTGCAGATGACACAAAGATCTGCAACAGAGTTGATGCACAAGGTGGGGTGGAAAGGATGAGAAGGAACTTGGCAAGGTTAGAGGAATGGTCAAATGTGTGGCAGCTTAGATTCAATGCTAAGAAGTGCAAGGTAATGCACCTGGGAAAGAAAAACCCAGGGGAAGAGTACACAATGGGGGTGAGATACTAACAACAACAAAATGGAAAGGGACCTGAGGTGAGTCATATCAGATGACCTAAAGGTGGGCAAGCAATGTGAAAGGGCAGCAAGGAGGGCTGGGGGATACTGAGATGCATAGGAGAGGCATCACCAGTAGAAAACAGGAAGTTATTATCCCTCTGTACAGACAGTTGGTGAGACCCCATCTGGAGTACTGCATGCAGTTCTGGAGACCCAATCTCCATAAAGACATAGACAGGATGGAGCTCTCCAGAGGAGGACAACTAAAATGCTGCAGGGTCTGCACCAGAAGACATATGAAGAGACTTAAGGAGCTAAATATGTAGCCTCGAGGAAAGGAGGAGAGGGGACATGATAGAAATTTTCAAGTACCTCAAAGGAATCAACAAAGTCCAAGAGGTAGCATCTTTCAAAAAGAGGTGTGCAAGAACAAAGGGGCACAATTTGAAGATAGAAGGGGGGCTCAGAGGTAATTTAAGGAGTATTTTTCACAGACAGAGTTATGGATGCATGGAATGGCCTTCGGAGGAGGTTGTGGAGTCAAAAACAGTGGTGGAATTCAAGCATGCATGGGACAGTCATAAGGCAATTCTAGGGGTGGGGGTAGGAAGAAGTAGGCTGCTGGTTAACTAGGATCTGCAGCTTATCCATTAGGTAGGGAAATGGGCAGACTGGGTGGGCCAAGCGGTCCTTATCTGCCGTCAAAATCTATGTTTCTGTGTTTCTATATGAGTTGAAGGAGCAGGGAATATGGGATTACGTGGATGTAGTGATGATGTCAGAAAGACATACATGAGCAAAGCTGAGAAGAATATTTTTAAAGAAATTAGCTATTTTTATAGTGGCTATGGAATGAAACTGAGAGTTGATGCGCAAAATAGTAGATTGAGTTCATGGGGTCTTTATTCCAGGAGTGGGTGAGCAGTTGGGTATATTATTCTAAAACTGTTATTTCTGAGAGGGGAAGTACTTGCGGAAATTCAGAGAGGAGTGATGAGACCGAGGTCACGTTAGGTTGCCTGGATACCTGGAAATTTCCAGGTACCCCTCCCTCCACATTGGGTACCCTGCCACTTCCTAAACTCTGAAAATCTTTGCATTTATCTTCTAATTTTTATGGTTGCATAGCAGAGCTATGCTGACGTAATTCTATTACATAGCAGAGCTAGGGGACTGTGGAAGCACGAGACAGGTACTTGAACTGTATCCTTCCACAGTGGAGTTAAAGGACATGCGGTCCTGTCCATTGGCCATGGTGCTGTTCACTCCTGCTGGTGTCCTATTTTCCTGCTCTGCACTCACTTCCGGGTTCAGTTGTTGTCTCCATATTAATATTAAAAATGTGACCAGTGATAAAGAACACCGCCCCTCACTGTTTTATTTTTCTTCTGCTGTACTTTATGCTCTTCCTCCAATGGCCTGGCCCCCATCATCCCTTCCCTGTGCCCAGCCCTGTCATCCAGCATCCCCGGGACTTTCCCTACTAGGTGTTCCTCACTGGATTTCCTCCAGACTGGGGCCTTTGGGAGGGGGGCCCCCTCACTCCCTATGGACACCAAACTCTGTTCCTGGGGCTGCTACCGGTCAGGGGTATGGAGCCTGTAGCACATGGTGGGTGACATCCTGCTTGGCCCAAGTTTTCTCGTTTTCTTCTCCTAGGAGGCAGGACATGCAGTGATGTCAGGGGCATGTATGCTGTCTGCCCCACTTCCAGTACCTGCAAGCTCTGACTGTCGGACCCCTGGTTTCCACCAGATGTTGGATGAGCAATGACAGCTTCCCCACCCTCTTCCTGGAGGAGAAGATTAGTCTATAGGATGCTCAATCCTCCACTCCCCCTCACTGGCCCTCTGATGCCCAGGCTCATTTCTGAACCTGGGTCATCGATGTTGCAAGTGGTAGTACTACCACTATGCTGGCAGGCTGGCTGGTTTTCTTCTTTAAACCACTAAAAAAGAAAATGGACCCTCGCTGATCTGACCTCTGCCACCCCAACCTCCCAGCCTCTGATTGCTGTCCCTGTAATATATGTAATGTTTCCCTGGTGTCTAATGGCACCCTACCCTCCCACCCTCAATATCAGACCCCATATTTGTATAGTGTTTCCCTGGTGTATAGTGGCACCCCACTCTATGATCCCTGTCTCCATATTAATGTAATCTTCCCTGCTGTCAAGTGGCACACTCTGCTCACCAATCTCCATCCCTGAATTAATGTGCTTTTCCCTGGAATCTAGTAGCGCCCCTACCTCCAGTCCCCATTCCCATATTAATGTGCTTTTCCCTGGAATCTAGTAGCACCCCTACCTCCAGTCCCCATTCCCATATTAATGTGCTTTTCCCTGGAATCTAGTAGCGCCCCTACCTCCAGTCCCCATTCCCATATTAATGTCATTTTCCCTGGTGTCTAGTGGCATCCCGCACCTCCAATCCAAGTCATCCTGTATGTTTTCCTGGTGTCTATTGGCACCCTTCACCCTCCAATTCCCCTGTCTTTCCCTGATGTCTAGTGGCACCCTCACCCTCTGATCCCTGTCCCTATATCAGTGTAATTTTCCCTGGTGTCTAGTGGCACCCCACACCTCCAATCCAAGTCATCCTGTATGTTTCCCTGGTGTCTAATGGCACCATTTGATTTCCCATCCCCCTATTTCTTTCCCTGGTGTCAAGAGCCCCCCCCTCCAACTCCCAATCCTGAATTAATGTACTTTTCCCTGGGGTCTAGTGGCACCCCTGCCATCTGATTCCTGTTTTCTCTATAGTTTCTCTGGTATCTAGTGGCACCCCTCACATCCTATCACCATCCTGTGATCTGCAATGAAGAAAACCATCCCTCCTTTTTTTTTTCTTTTACTCTCTCTCTCTTTAAACCTCTTAAAAAAGAAAATGGTCCCTCACTGATCTGGCACCTGTCACCCCAACCTACCACTCAAAACTCACCACCCCAGTCCCCCAGTACACCCCTACACACCCTCACTCATCTGAACAGGTCACATGGTGAAGATCCACTCTGCGATTGAAGACACATCTTGCTGCTGGCATCAGTGACTGCAATATGAGAAACTAAGGTAAGTGCAGTTCAGTGTATTTCAAAGGGGTTTTCTGTTTTTTGTAGCATATCTTTATTGAGTTTTAAAAACTTTTTAAATAAAGAAGATACAGCACAAACAAAGTCTCCATTGTAACTTTTCTAATACATCACATGAATCTCAAGAATGAGATACCCATTACTTTTCAACAAATGACTGTATCCTCAATGGCAACTTCAATCTGTTCCCACAGTATGAGCCACTTAATTGATCTTTCCCACCCCATCATACATCCATGCCATGTTTATCCATAAAAAAGATAAATGCTAAGACCAAAGTAAAATAGAGATATATGCTATTAAAAAACAGTTCAGAAAGGCTAAAAATAGAGAGAAATAAGCATTCTGCCTCTGTACATTTCAGAACATATAAGTCAATTCAAAATATAATATAGTTCATATATTGCATTTTAGGAAGCCAATTGCCTAGGCCGCCACCCTTAACTGCTCAGTCTCTCCGTAGTGTATTGCCCAGTTCCAAGGATCTCAGCCTCCAATGGAGATAGTGAGGCCAAAAGGGGCTCCCACTCCCTGGTAAAGTATTCCCTCTTGCCCTTAAGTGCACAAGTGAGCCTTTCTGTGGCTAAGTTTGCCAATAACAGGTTTTTCAAAATCTGTGTGGTGGGCTTCACACAAGAGACCCATGTGTTCAAAATAATTTGTCTAGCCATTATCAACATGACTCTTATCCATCTAGGGTAAAGGCTCCACTCCCCATTAATCTCTTATTCCATGCCCATCAACAAAGACAAAGGGGAACCCCTACACCTCCCTTCTCCACATATTCTTTAATTCAGATGCCACTTCTTCCCAATATTTTTTAATTATACAAAATACAAAAATAGTGGAAGTACGTTCCTCTCTACGGAGAACAATGACCACATATCGGAGAGATACTAGGATGAAATCATTGTACATAACAGGGTTCTCAGGTGTGGGGCAACCCAGGCCTATAAAGCTGCCCTGGCCAAAACTGACTGGTCTCCAATTGACGCCAATGATTACATCAGCCAGGCCTTGCACTTTTTTGTAGACACCTTCAATGGTATTTGCAATACTTTTGCACCACTGAGAAAGAGAAGGATAAGGGCAGCCTTCAATGGCTGGGTCTCCCATGTTCAACTGTATGAGGGAGTGGGATAACCTCTGGTGTCTGGCTGGAAATTCTGGCAGCCCCACTGACTGGCAAAATTACCAGGCAGCAAAAAACAAGTGCCCCCTGCTCATTCGGTAAGCCAAGGCAGCACATTACAAGGAGAAGCTAAACAGCAGTTGGGCAGATGGTCGACACTTCTGGGACAACACCAAAGTCCTGCTTGGAAAGGAAGACAGGAGACACCCCAAAATGCTCACCATTAATGGGACTCCTACCACTGACTTGCACATCATAGCTGAATACTTTAACCTATCGTTCTCTGATGTTAGTGCTGTCCTGCCACCAGACTATTTAAACAGCCCAGAACCTCCCCCTCCACAAGACCAACATAACTCCTCCCATCCCAAATTCTATTTTAAACTAGTCACAATTAGTGAAGTCAGAACCTACGTACATAAGGTGCTCGGGAAAACAAGGTCAAGTAGCAATGGTTTAGACAAGAAGCTTGTGGTGGTAGCACTTGAAGAGCTACTGAGACCAATTACCAGGCTCTTTAGTAAATCTCTTACCCAGGTGAAGTTCCCTTCAACCTGGAAGTTAGCCCTGGTCACCCCAGTTTTAAAAAGTGGGAATTGGTCCAACACTGCCAACTATAGACTGATCTCCATCCTCTCTCCCCCCTGTCTCTAAAGCCCTAGACAGGATTGTGGCAGACCAAGTTACTGAGTACCTCCATAAGTATGGACTCCAATGCCTGCAACAGCATAGATTCTGCAGGAACCACAGCACAGCTACTGCCTTGGTGGAGATCTCCGACTACTTGCATAAGGCCATGGACGAGGGCCATTTGGTGGATTCATAAATCTCAGTAAAGCATTTGACACTGTCAGTCACTGCATCTTTCTTACTGACCTACTAAACCTGGGTCTCTCACCTGAAGTAGTCCACTGGTTCCAAGACTACATATCCCACAGAAAACAAAACGTCAAAATCGGGACAGCCATATCTCCCTCAAGTGAAATTACACTGGGGTCCCCAAGGGTCAATATTAGGGATGCTTCTATTTAGTCTGTTTATAATTCTGTTCCAGATAACAGACCCAAATAGATTGTTTTTAAAGCACCTTATGGTGATCTCCACTATCTCTGACCCTGGTAGTTCATTCCATTCTCCACCACCCTGTCAGTGAAACAGTTCTTCGGTGTTCCCTATAAGTCTATCTTCCTCTATCTGCAGTGTATGCCCCTAATCCTCTTGTGGCCCATTTAGTTTAAAAAATAGTACTTTAGTACATCTAGCTGCTCCAGCATCAATCATCCCATGAGAGCCCTTCATGTCCATTGTTATACCTCTGCCAGTTATCCCTTTACCTTCCTCTCTCTCCACCCTGTATCCTTGAATCCTGCAGCACTGTTCACTCCTATCTCCTCTCATTGACAGCTTTACTTTTTACTCCTGCTCTTACACTGTTGCCCATAAACACTATATCACAACTGACTGCATATCATAGTGCCCTGTAGCCGCAGGGTTACAGGCATCCAGCATTGACATAGCTCGGGCAATTGTCTTTATCGCCACTTGCCACTGCATGATTATCTCTCTAGAAGGGCTCTCTGAGCATTCTGGATAGGACATCTCCTTGATGGGATAGGGTGCCCCAACCAAACTCCCTGTCATAACATTTCCCCACCCATGCATTCCATGACTTCACCACACCGGCCCTTGTGGCTATCTATGTCCCCTATCAACCACTTTGTCTGTGAGTACACTGAATCCATGAGCTTATACTACGTGCATCTGCTCCTGTTATTAAACATCTGCAAGTGTGTCCCCAGTACATTGTCTCTGCTTTACCTGTCCACTTCCTCCAGTCACCCAAACTCATCTGGAACTAGCACTCTACTTGAATCTGCCCCAACTCTGTGACTCAGTCACCGCAGTGCAGGATTTGAGGCGCATGCACCTCTATTGTTATGTGGCTATCCATAAGAAGCTCTTTTTCCACCCTCCATACCTGGATGGAGATTTTTGAATTTTCGTTGTTTTTTTTTGGTAAAATACATTACTGTCACTGTTATGCACTGTAACCCCTGTCTCCATTGTGGACCTACTCGTCCGTGTCCAACAGCATGGCATGCTCTTGACACCCAGTTATGCTGCCCTTATGCTTCCTATATCTCAACTAACTTTATATTTCTATCATTGTGTGCGCCACCAGATGTTTCCTAGTAGTGCTTTGCGTGTTATCATCTGTACAGTTCTGATATAACTGGGCACATACAGAAGCAGGTTCCAGACACCGGATAATTATTGTGATGAATTGCTTGTGATTGCCGATACACAGCACCTCATGCTATGTCTATGTGATGACATCCATACAAAGCAATGTAGAAACCAATACAGACTCCAGGAAAAGTCAATGATGTAAGAGTTTAATTTATCTCATGGTTGTTAAAAGTGTCGTGTATGGCGTTTATTTTAATAGAACAACAGGATGTAAAGCTATTTCAAATCTACGACGATTGCTTTACAAATCTGTATATCATGGGAAAGTAACTAGATGACAATAAAACATTACAAGCTCACATCAATAAGTAAGACTGTATTGTCAGGAGCATAATAGCAGGAAACTACGTTAGACCGTAAGCTTGACATCAGTGGAGGTGGAATTGATGGAATCAACTATGAAAATAAAAATTGTTGAGTACCTAGAGGCCAGTGCAAGGCACAGGACCCAAGGCAGCATGGATTCACAGCAAGAAGGACATGTCAGACAAATCTAATATATTTTTAGACTGGGTGACTTAATGTAGAAGACCGGGAGGCTGTGACATGGCTCACTAGATTCTTTTGCAAGTTATCTGTACAGTGCAATACAAAAGATTAATAAACAAATTAGGTGCCTTGAAGTGGGTCCCCTGTGTTAGTCAGTGCTTAAAAAGTGGATGAATAAAACACAAAGGCTATAGTAAATGGAGGCCACTAAGTTAGTAAGGGTTATTAGGTCAGGGTAACGAGGATTCAATACTGAGCAGTTCCTTTTAAAGTCTTTTATAAGTGCCATTGCACATGGAATGGAATGAAAAGTATGCCTCTTGGCTGATGTTACACAAACAACTGCAAATAGGTTGATACACAAGGAGGGGAATAGATGAGCAGGACTTGGGGTTCGAGGAATGTCAAATGTGTGGCATCTTTGAGTCAATGCAAAGAAGTGCAAAAGTAATGTACCTGGTAAACAGAAACCCTGTGGATGAGTACATAATGGGGGATGAGGTGGTATTTACAACAGCAAAATGGAAAGGGACCTGGGGGTAGTCGTATCACATGAGCTACAGGTAGGCAAGCAATGTGAAAAGGCAGTAAGGAGGGATGGTAGGATATTGAGATGTATAGTGAGAGGTATCAACAGTAGAAAACTGGAAGTTATCACTCGATACACACAGTCTCCACAAGGACATAGACAGGATGTAGGCAGTCAAGAGGAGGGCAACTAAAAAGTAGGAAACCCTGCAACAGAAGCCATTTAAAGACAGAGTAAAGGAACTTAATATGAATACTCCTTGAGGGATTGAGGTAGAGGTGGGGACATGAGAGAAACTTGAAATACCTCTTTAGAATCAACAAATTACAAGAGGGCATCTTCATTAAAAAAGAGATGAGTACAGTACCGGGACACAAAGATATATGGGGGAATCTGGGTCAAAAGTGGAGGGAAGACACGTTCTGGCTAGAAAGGATGGTGGATGCATGGAATGGTACTAAAAGGAGGGTTATGGGGTCAAGGTGAATGTGAGGGAAATCTCAAGAGTCCAAAACCCAGTTGCACCTGCTGGGATTGTGGTAAGAAGCAGGCTGTTGGTTAACTGGGTTCTGCAGCTTATCCAATAGGTGGGAAAATGAGAAGACTAGTAGGTCAAGCGATCTTTATTTGACATCAGTTTCTGTTTCTGTTTCTATGTGTAAGACACATGATTAACATGGGAGAGAGGTATATAATGACTTCAAGTCTGAGCAGTATGCACTGTGGAAAGTTAGTTAGCATATAGAGGGAGACAACATATACCATGGTGTCTGAATTTGGGACGTGATGTTTCATGGTGAGCTTTGATAAACTATAGTAGACAAAAATGGCTGCAATCAATGCACAATGTAAACGTGGTCTATGGATTGATGATAGCCACCACTGAGATGGAAAAACGTTTGCACACATACATATAGACTAGCCAGCCAAGAAGACAGAGATGCACACACACACAATAAAAAATAGAATAGAAATGTGACACATACACACACAAAAAATACAGCAAATGCAGACTCAATTTATACCTTATGTAATGACACAAGAAATGTGTTGACAAAACAAGAGTTATTATAAGTCTAGAGTTCATCCTAAGTAAGGTTGAGGGGGAATGGCTCAGCATTGAAGGAGTGTGTACCTGAGAGAACTCAGCTACTAGGACAAATAACCACACACTAGCATGGATACTTACAAAAACTGAGGCATGGTAATTGGCTTTAAAAAATTAAGTGGAGACATAATGAAGAAGAGTAACAGTGCTGGAATATAAGCACAGTACAGGGACATGTACCAAAAAAAAGTAGATCAAATCAGTGGCAGGACAGTGCTTCACAGACACAGAGTAAAACTGTAGTTTGAGCAGATCATATTGAAATGACAGACTGACAGAAAGTGAGACACACAAGAAAAACAAGGGATCGCCCATCGCCAGTCCAAAAGAAAGAATCCACCCCACCCCCACTCACCAATATTCTCAGTCCAGAAATATATAAAATTGAAATTAATTCACTAATTTTACTGGTGGTCCAGTGACATCACCGCCCGATCGTGGCATAAGTGAAATTAACAAACTTGCGGTCTAGTAGAACCCCAATCGCCTGATCGTGGGTAAGCAAATTAAACAAACATGGTGGGTCCAGTGGGCCTCTACCCTGCCAGATCACAGGCAAAAGTAATTCAATAATTGTGGTCCAGTGGACCTCACCAACAGGTACAAGTAAATTAAAATCCTGGTGGTCCAGTGCCCCAACCCCCCCTTAATCACAGACAAATGTAAAAGATAATATCCCTGGTGGTACAGTGGACTTCCCACCCCCTCACCCGATCGTGAGCATCACTAAATTAAAAAAAAATCTCTGGTGGTCTAGTAGAACCTCCCAAACGCCCAGTCGTGGGTATAAGTAAATTAAAAATCCTGGTGGTCCAGTGGAATTCCTCAATTGTCTGACATTAGAGAGAAAATTAAAAATCCCTGGTAGTCAGTGCGATCTCCCCATTGTTAATAATGGTGGGTATAAGTAAATTAAAAGAAACCACCCCCATCACCTGATAATGGGCACATACAGAGGGAATGACCCTGGTGGTCCAGTAGGCCCTCTCCCACCAACATTTGCCATCCCTCACTCCTGCAACCACCCCAGTCAGCGGCAGCACCTCGCCAGACCACTCACCGACCGGATAGCGCACAGTCTGTCTGAGCATTGGTCCATCATGTCAATGGTACTGTCCACCTGGTTAGTCTGTACACATGTCTGGAATTGTAGAGAGTTCATTTACATTCGGGACTGTGTAATATAGTTTGACTGAACACCCATTGGCACACGGAGGACCAAAAGGCGTGACAGCTAAACCACAGACACAGAGCCATCAATCGGCCCGCGCGGTGGGGTGGCTTGGTGGGGTGATGGCACTTGCCACTGACTGGGGGTGCAGGGGTGGAGGTACTGCAGAGGGCGGGTGGGGAGGGGTTACCAATGACCAGGGTCGTTCGATATGTGTGCTGGTGATTTTTTTATTTACTTACTTACTCCCACGATCAGGCAAGGTCCACTGGACCTCCAGGGATTTTTTAATTTACTTATGCATGCGAGATGGCAAGGGGGCAAGATCCACTAGACCAAAATGGATTTCTTAATATACATATGCCCATGATCAGGAGGGGGGGGGGAGGTCCACTGGACCACCAGGGCTTTTTTTATTTACTTAAGCCCGTGATCGGGCGAGGGGGGCAAGGTCCACTGGACCACCTGGGACTGTTTAATTTACTAATTGACAGAAATGAATACTGAATATTCAGCAGAATAATTGAAAAAAGGTATTTGCACAGCCTTTGATTACTTCCAGTGTGTCAGTCCGCAGTAATACTTGTTAGGGACATACCAGAACACAGAACCAGTCACTAGATGCAATGCTATTCACATACTGGCACCCTAAAAATACCAATACAAAGACTTTCAGCACAAATGAACTAGGGCAGCAGTAAGAAAAAATTTCTCACCTTAGTAATTCCTTTTCTTCTCATGGAGTCTTGCTATATTATGACTATATGCAGTCAGCCACTGCAGCTGAACTGCCCCGGAGAGGAAAGAGTTAACTCCAGAGAGTCTGGAGTTCCACAGGGTGAGGGCGCTATACCAAAGCTCTATCTGGCCAGTTTCAAATGAAACTGTCAGATCTTTACGAAGCTAACACTAAGCAACAAGTCTGGGTGGAAAGCTCTACACTAGCCAAGTGGCTACCAACTAGTAGGAATAACAACATATAAATAAATAATATAAACAGCACATCAAATAACAATGAATATTAGTATTATTAGTTTCTCCTCACAAGCACTATTAGACCCCTTCCCTAAAGACTCAAGTCCAGGAAGGGGGCCAATATATTACTTAAAAACAGAAATACCTAATTCCCTAACCCTAAATAAAGGGGTGAAGGGAAGAACTAAATGGCATGACACAGTGCTTGCACTAATTTGCCACCCTACCCAAGTAGAAGTTCTGAGAGGGGCAGGAGGAGTGTTTATTACAGCAAGACTCCATGAGAAAAAGCAATTACTAAGGTGAGTAATTTTTTCTTCAAACACCATGAAGTCTTGCTATATTAGGACTTATTGCAGATTACACAGCAGTACCTCCATGGAGGAGGGTCAGAACTCACTTTAGGAAATAGGCTCTGAAGCACAGCTGTGCCAAACGAGCATCTCTCCTGGACTGAATATCCAGGGAATAATGCTTGGTAAAAGTGTGAACTGTTTTCAAGTAGCAACTTGACAGATTTCCAGAATGGAATATCTCCAGCAGCCTCATGAGATGCAGCTGTACCCCTGGTGGAGTGAGCCCTCAGTCCTGAGGGGGTTCTCTACCTAGTTTTGATAACAAATTGGATACAAGAGACAATCCACCTTGCAATTGTCCTCCTTAGTGGCAGGTTTCCTTGCCAACCCTCGCATAGGTAAGGAAGAGTTGGAGGGATTCGAACCTGTGACCCTTGGTGCATTCCAAATAGTAGCTCAAGGCTCTTTTGACGTCCAAGCTGTGCAGACTCCTCTCACCTGAGGAAGAATGCTCAGTGAAAAGTACTGGAAGAGAGATGGATTGGTTCAGGTGGAAATCTGAAACCACTTTAGGCAAAACTTCTTGTTAGTCCTGAGGACTACCTTATCTCTGTGGAAAGAGATAAAATCTTCTTCCACTGACAGGGCCTGTAGTTCACTTATGCGTCTGGCAGAAGTGATAGCCACTAGGAAAACAGTTTTCCAAGTCAGAAACTTGTGCCCATGAGGACAGAGGCTCAATGGGGGTTGCATTAACTGGAGCAATGCAACATTCAGGTCCCAGGCGGGAGCTGGTTCTCAAAAGGAGGGTGGTGATGTAAACCCTTTAAAAACTTGGAAAGCACAGGGTGAGAAGAAAAGGAAGCAGGCTTCCTGCTGACAGAAAAGCAGAGACAGCTGCCAGATGAACCTTTACTGTAGCTGGGCCTAAGGCCTAAGGAATTTAAATGGACCAAATAGTCCAGTAAAATGGGCAGATCATCAGATTCTGGGATAATCTGCTTCTCAGAGCACCAGATGGAAAACCTTTTCCACTTAGAATTGTAAGTGGTTCTAGTGGAAGGCTTCCTTGAAGCCTTTAAATATCCAAAACACCTTGAGAAAGGTGTAGTCAGCAAATTCTAACTCCTCAAGAGCCATGCCTTGAGATGGAGGGATTTGAGGTCCGATACCACACTTCCCTGTGCACAGGCCAGTAAGTCGTGGACTCTGGGCAAGCTCTAGGCAGGGGTGGACTGTCAAGGACAGAAGCAGTGGTACCAGGGCTGTCTGGCACAATCTGGAGCAATCAGAAATCACTTTGCAGGGCTGAGATCTGATTTTACTAGTACCCTGAGAAAGAAGGGAAGGGGGCATACAGGAACTTCCCTTTCCAATCCAACTGAAAGGCATCCAGGGGGACTGATCCAGCACTGGAGGCCTGCAACAAAATAGAGGAAGTTATGGTTGTCTGGGGCTAAAAGATCTATCTGAGGGATGCCCCATCTGGCAAAGACTGACCCCAGCACCTGAGGATTCAGAGCCCATTCGTGATGGCCCTGAGAAACTTGCTGAGGGCATCCGCCAGGACATTGTCCTTCCCTGAAGGTGATCTGCTATCAGGAGGTGTTCAGGGAGTGCTTCAGAGACCACAACTTCATTGCTTCAGTGCACAAGGCTGGATGACCGAAAGTGCCCCCTTGCTTGTTGGGTTGATACCACATTGTTGTGGTGTTGTCTGTCCTGACTTGAACTACTTGTTCTGGACAGAAGCTGAAATGCCTGAAGAGCTAAAAAGACAGCTCTGAGTTCCAAAAGATTGATGTGGAGCAGAGATTCCTGAGGAGACCACACTCTGAGTGGACAGGTCGCCAATGAGCTCCCCACCTAACAGGGAAGCATCCGTGGTGAGGGTGAGGGAGTGAAATGGAATGAAAGGACACCTTGTTTTAGATTGCTTTGATCCTGCCACCAGTGTAAAGGCCAGGATCAGGTTTGGGTCACTGGAACCAATTTGGAAAGGGGTCCTCCTTTGAGACCAATAGGCCCCTCAAATGGAACTGGAATGTCCTCATCTGGAATCTTGCTCTTGCATTACAGCTGTGGAAGCAGCCATGCCCCAGGAGTTGCAGAAAATGCCTTGCTGGTCGAGAGACCCGCAGGGTAAAGGAGGATGCCAGGGCAAATGAGTCTGTCTACCCTTTCCGAGGGGAGAAATGCCCTGGCTAACTTTGATGTTCAATTCTGCACCTATAAAAGTTAGTACCTGAACTGGTTCGAGAACTGACTTTGTAAATTCAGCAGGAATCCTAGGAAGTGAGCTGCTGGCTGACTTGCAAGTGGGATTTAGTTGATCTGGGACTGACCCACTATGAGCCAGTCGTCCAGGTAGGGAAACACAGCAATCCCTTGCCTTCTTAAATGAGCCACTACCACAGCTAGACATTTCGTGAATATCCTTGGTGCAGAGGTAAGGGTGAATGGCATTGCCCTGAACTAGTAGTGGCCTGAGGGTAGTTCGAACCTGAGGTACTTTCGGTGAGAAGGCCTGATCAGAACATGAAAATAGGCATCCTTGAGGTCCAGGGAAGCTAACCAGTCCCCTGGCCTCAGGGAGGGCAAAATTATTGTCAGAGTTAACATTTTGAACTTTGGTTTCAAAAGATGCTTGTTCAGGTACCTTAAATCTAAATGGGTCACATATTTCTGTCTTTTGGGGTAAGAAAGCATCTTGAGTACAGCCCCTGCCCTGATGGCAAGGAGGGACCCTTTCTACTGCTTTGCAGTCCAAAAAAGAAGAAACTCTGCTTCCAAAGCAAGGGCTTCTAAGGATTTGCAGTGGAAAATGTCTGGCTCTCATCTTCGGAAACTGTTTGAAGCTGAGAACCAGACCCTGGCCTATTACCTCCAGAACCCACCTGTCTGAAGTTAGGGACACCCAGTTCTGGCTGAAATAAACCAACCTGCCCCCACTGGTACAGGAGAATGGCCCTGGGCACCCCATCAGGTGCCTGCTTGGCAGTAGCCTTAGGCTGAGGGGAGGGGACGGTTTATTTGTGCCTCGCCTACTCTCTGCGTTCTAAAGAAACCCTCTGTGCAAATGCAGAGGAGGCATGAAATTGGTAAAAGGCCTGTGGAAAGGCCTGCCCTCACCTCTGGGAGCGTGCTCTGTGGAGTGGCATGCCTCCTTAGCCTGGGCACTTTTGTAGGTAGTTCTGTATTCATCCATCTTTTCATATAGTTTTCTGTTTGTTCCCAAACAGAGAATTACCAACAACAGGAAAATCCATAGCCTTTGACTGAGTATCTTGGGACAGATTAGTGCATCTGAGCCATGCCAACCTACTGAAAGCTACAGAAGTGGCCATGACCCTAGAGGAAACATCATTAACATCAACAGCAGTATGAAATTGAACTTTAGAGGCTTCAATGCCACTCAGCAGCCACCTGTTCAACTCACTCAGCCAGCTGGCATGGGTCTGTTTGGCTAACTGCAATACTGTGTCCCACCTAGATTTCTGATATCTAGCCACATCAAGCCATATAATTTGCCTGCCTGAGTCCCAAAGAAGCTGCCATATACTGTTTTTTCACCATGGCATCAATCTTCCTGGAATCCTTATCAGAGGATGTGAGGCCAGAGGAATATTAGCCTTGTCACAGGCTGCAGCTTGTACCACACCTACATGACTACACTGCTCAGTGAGGAAGTCTGTATCAGAGCCTGACAAGGTATATCTTCTGTCCATTTATTTATCTACAGGACGGACAGAATGAGGATTTTTTAAAATCTTTGTTGTTTGCTTCCTAAATGACTTATGCAAAGGAATAGACAACCTCCTAGACTCTGGTATATCCATCATTTCTACATAATCAGGCTCCTCTTGCTCATCCACAGCTTCCTCTAAAGGAAGCTGGATGGTTTCTGCAACCTTTTTGTAAAACATAAAATGAGAAGGGGACTCAGACAGAATAGGAGGAGATTCTAAAGGTCTGTCTGGAGAAATGTCGGGTTCAATGGGCACGTCCAGACCCTCCCAGCCACACATGTAATGATCAAATTCCTCCTCCCCCTCCTGTGGTTCATAAAATTCCTCAACATCATACTCCGGAACCACTGGCACTGAACTAACCAACCTTTACCAACTGTAGGTGGTCTGCAGGACCCTGAGACAGTGACTGGACAATATGTATGGCTTTAGCTATTTCTGCAGCAGTTGGAGAGACAATTTTGACTCCAAACCTACTGATTTCTTTATCTTTTCACTGAGACTGGTTCCCTGAACCAGCCTTCCTTTTGCCTGAGGAAGTCTCGCCCTGGTCAGAGGGCACTCCCTCTGGTCCAGTGGGTACTGGACCGGGCTGGCCATCTGGGTCAGCAGACTTCTTGGCCTCTCGTTCCCTGAGCCAGCCCAATCTCTGTTCCAGGGTGGCTGCAAGGAAATTTTTACACACCTGGCAGTCTGACAGGAGGTGGTCAGCCCCCAGACAATAAACACAAGTGGTGTGTGGGTCAGCCTTGGCAAAGGCTTCCCCACAGACATCACAGTGTTGAAACCCAGTGCCCGGTTTTTTGGGTTTCTCTAGGCATAATGCCAGCCTAACCAAAAACTTGCCCTTTGATGGTAGTGCAGGCAAGACACCTTATCGGTTCCCTAAACGTGTCACGGTATTTGAAAAACCTATTTAAAAGCAAGGTTTTTAGAACCGATAAGAACGGGAACCGTGACTTTAAAAGCCCAACCAACACTTTAAAACGTTAAATTAACAAACCGATCGTTCAAAACCGAACCGATAATTGAATTTCCACACAGACTTTAAATTTTCTACTTACGGTTTACTAGATAGAGCTTTTAACCAAAACGGTTAAAATACTTTGCCGGTTCAAATGAACCAAAAATACCCGCTGAACCAAGAAATAAACCATGTGAAGGAGCTGATCTCTGGAGCGACTGTTCAGTGAAGCGGAGTAAAGAATCTGACAGTTTCATTTGAAACTGGCCAGATAGAGCTTTGGTATAGCGCCCTTGCGCTGTGGAACTCCAGACTCTCTGGAGTTAACTCTTTCCTCTCCGGGGCAGTTCAGCTGCAGTGGCTGACTGCATATAGTCATAATATAGCAAGACTTCATGGTGTTTGAATTGCAACTCTTGGAAGGGGATGGGTGCAGTTCTTGGGTGCAGGTAGAATCCACACAATTGCACATATAAAAAAGGAAGACATAAATTTATGACATGGTCAGAAGGGACAAAAACAGCACTACATCCAGACCAAAACATTCAGTTGTGCATGAAAAAATTGAGTAACAGTGAAATCGCCACAAAGCGAGAGAAATTTCAAGCATTGGGAACTCACCTGACTGTGACACAGTGGGAAACAAATGGGAAGAGTGCTTGCTCTGACTCCAGGAAACTATTTTAGACGGAAATGAGAGAGTACAGGTGCATGGAGAATATATGTGCGTGCTGATGCACCTTGCAGCGTTATGGTTAGATGTAACGCTGTTGGGGGCGTAACGACAATAGTAGACATTTAATGATGGCACATCAGAAAAAGCTTGAAAACAAGTTTGAAAATCAAATACAAAGCATGACAACATATACAGTGAAGGTGTGGGAAGCTGCACATTACAGGTAAACAGGACAGAAATATGTAAAGGTTGAGGCAACAAAGTTAATTCATTTAGTGCCCCTCTGACCCTGTCACACAAAGTATCTTACAGTACATAGCCATAAAAACATACAATATATCAACAGATCTGGAACACTAACCTGTTAACTATAGCTGTAACAGCACTTTGCCCCCCACCCCATTAAAAACATCCCACTTCAAAGTATGTCAAACAATGAAGCTCTTTCATTAGATTGGTGGTCAGCTATGACCCACTTCAGATATTGACTGTGATCTGTTTAAAGGTGTCCAATTTTCTCTGTTTGACCAACATAGGAAAATTTGTACAGAATGAATCAGAATCAGGTGAGAGGCACATGTTGCATCATGGAAAAATAGAAAGGCTCACGCACAGCTGATGCAGGGGTTGTGGTGCAGCTGTGGGTCGGCCAACCAACACTGAAAATCAAAAAAGCAAGGAGTAACCACATTCAAGAAAACATGACATGACATGATGTAGTAATAGAATTAAAGTTGGACCCTGACAAAGCTCACCCGAGCGAAGTGTGAGGGCACCTGGTGTGCAGCAATTGTCTACACCACCACATCACATTTGTGACAGCACCGGAATTTGTTAACAAATGCTTTAATTCTATCACTAAAGAAAATTGTGGTATGGTTTCTTGAAAGCAACTGCTCCTTGCTCATTTTGGTTTGGGCTCCACATTTTAAAGCATAACTGTTTTAGCATGTTGATAACACATTTGCATGTAAATAGTGTTATTGCATAGTGCTACGTAAATGCTAGCTGCTGCCTCTTGTACCTTCAAGATCATACTTGACTACAGAGTGCAAGCTCCAAAGAATTTGGCTGGTACAAAATCTAGTAAAATAAATACATATAAAAATAAAATTGCAACTTGTGCTTGATTTCTGAAAGATCAAGCCTCACCCAAGCTTCTATAATTGCTACAGCTAAGTAACTCTTATTTCTGCATTATGGGGCTCATATGCATGACATGGGCATGGGTACATGCACAAGGTACATACCGGACCCACACTACCCAGCACTTGCAGGCAGGTCCACACTGGCCAGCATTCACCACTGCCAGTTGCCTATCCACAGCCCCAACAACGCACGCTGCAGCATGTGGGAGGAACATGGCAGTGCAGGCAGACATCCAGTTGGATGCACGTACTGGGTCCTGAAGTGTATCCGCGCTGTGCTCATTCAGAGTGTCCTGGGAAGGAGCATAACTTGACATGGTTTGAACACTGGGTGTCTGCCCGGACACCCTCGGCCCTTCCAGGCAGCACAGTAGAAAAGTGTGTCTGTGTACAGGGGGATCCCAGTCCTGCCCTGCTGTTAACCTTTGGGGGCAAGTAAATTCTTATGGCAGGGTCCCCCCTCACATAGCATTATGTACTTTGATGTGGCACACAAGTGCTGTCATGCATATGTGGTGCTCGGGTACCACTGGAATGTTCCTGCACCGCCCCTGGTGTTGCACTGCATGTCCGGCTGGGAGTATCCAGTGTACAAGGTGCTAGCACACTTGTGAAGAATGACACTGGGGGTGCAAAGATCACTGCTGCATGGAATGTGGGTGTAGGAATGCCTCCTTGCTGCCCTTATGCGGTGCATAGCCTATATAGGCCCTATCTGCACATTCACATGTACATGTATACAGAACCAAAGTGCAATCTGTTACTGTTTTAAAATCCATTCATTTACAGTCTCAATCTGGCCATTTTAAATTAAAATGGTGGGGGAGAAACAGCTGAAGTTTGAAAATGTCTATGAGACATTATTCAAATATGTGTTTAAAACATGTGAGTGAGGTCTTTTTTTTTTACAAGTTCTTACTGCAATATCACATGCTTTGTTTACTTACTCGGAGCATGGTCAACACAAATGAACAGGGAACCTGAGTTTTGGTGTTACCACAGTAATATGGTTCTCTGGGATTTTTATATTTTGTTTAGATGCTGATTTAAAAGAGAAAAAACTCATTTAGAGATCATAAGCATAGACTATAATGTTGCAATAATATCATTTGACATTTTATTGATTTTAGGAAACATCCATGACGACATAAAGTATCCTTTTTTAGAGGTGTCCTGTGTCCTACAATATAAATAACACTTGCCAATAATAAACATGTAACAGACCTAAAACATCCCCATTTCATGCAGCATTTATAAAAAGATTACAGAGTGCAAGTAAAGGCAGATCATTTTCATATGGTCATAAATTCTAAAGAAATTAATAATCCCTCCATTCTTTATAATCTTGGAGGTCGTTGGTGCTAGAAAGCTTGCGGTGCCGGAATTAGCAAAGCACTCGCCGGCAGAGACAGGCTCAGATGCGATAATCGCAACACATACTGTCCACCGAGGCATGAAAGCGGGAAGTTAGGTGGCAGTCAGGTATGGTGCTAGGCACCTTCTCCTCTCGGTCTGTGTCCTGCTCTCTTTTTTCAGTCGCTTCTGGAGCTTCTGTACTTCAATAGTTAGAAACTAGCCAGAGAATCGTAGAATGGTTACACCTGAGGCTCACTAATAATGTTGTTTTCGTCAGCCCAGGTTTGAATATAAAATAATTGAGGTGAAAAGTTTCTGAGTGGAATCAATTAGATTAATGGGTCTGTACACTGAAGGATTATTACTTTCACCTTTTTTGAAAACAGGATAGATTATACTCCCCAGCAAACTTTTGGGAAAACAGCCCCATTGAATGCAATAATTAAAAATTTTGTGAAGAACGCATAATCACCAATCAGCAAATAACTGTAATACATCCGCCAATATGTTATCACGGCAGGGGCCTTGTTAAGCAATATTCGAATAATGGCAATTTTTCTTTTGTGACTATGTTGTAAAAAGGTTTGGGATAAGATGTAATAGTAATACCATTTTAATTAGATGATAAAATTTCTGAGGATGAAATGTTTAACTGAGAAAATTGATTTACCCAAACAGCAGAGGTAATTCCTACGTCTATATTTCTGGAGTATTCATTAAAGCCCTGCCTTACCAGTAACCAGAATTGTACAGTATCTTATGAAAGAATCGTTAACTTAATTTCTGCCACATTTTGGCTTCATATTTTCTTTTCGACTGCTAGAGTCACTTTATACTGTTTGTTAGGTTTATTGATTATACCGTTAGCAATTAATACTGACTTTTTTCGCACAACAGATAATTCCTGTCATATTTCTTGTAGCTTTTCTGGATGCATCATTAGCCATGTATTCCCAGCACCATCGGACCAGCTGTGCACGAAACATTCTTTTATTTTAATGCAATTTTGTTTCCTTTCCTCTAATACGGCATTTACTGCTAGTGAACAGTAAGACTTCTGGTGATACATTTTGTTTGACCTCTGCAGCCTCGACCGACACCCATCAGTTAGACTGAGAACCAGGAACCGATGCTGACCTGCTGTTGTGATTAGCCCTTCATCCCCCTCTGAAAGCCAAATTCAGCAGGGATGGGAGCAAGTCCATCATGCATGGTGGATGATCACTGCAGATCCCAGCTGTACTGCTGCAAAGCCACAGCATCCGGTGTGCACAAAACGTTTTTCTTCAGTTCTGCCAGTCTTGGACCTAGACTCGGCATGTACAACTCCCATAAAGGGTCTTCTATACCAACACAATCAGATTTTGGCTGTGTTCCCGATTTTGAGGCAGGGGGTATATAGACATGCACCAGAGCCAGGAAGCAGCATAGAAGTTTAAAACCTCATTTATTTACATGGATCCTACAATAAAACGAACCTGTGAAATTTTATGTCTAACTGTATGTAATGCTTATGACAATTTCAGTTAAATTACAATGTGCTTTTCTGTCCAGACATTGCATCTCAGCCTGGGGATATGCTGAAACTATGAAACAAAACTGGACTCATTCAATTTTTTTTATTTTCAGCGCACAAACGCCCACCACCATCATTTTACTCTTACCACTGAAAACAGATAATGCACTACCAAGTGCTTCTGGTTAGATGTGCTCATTCATGCACAAGCCCCTCTTTCTGTACTCCCTTCCGATCAGAGTACACAGTGTACAGAGTACTCATTCAGCCACCCGCAATTACAATGTGCTTTTTCTCTCTATGTTCCGACTTGATGTATTTAGTTTTTTTACAGTGACCAAATACGAACTTTACAGCATGGGAGGCACTTTTATGGAGACTGTCAGATGTCCAGACATTGCATCAGTCACATCTGCCCACAGCCACTGGCGGGGGTACCTTTCACAATATTCTCATCTTGTCTTCCAAGGCAAAAACAATTCTAACAGAACTATAAGTTGCTCAGATTTTCTTTAGGAGAACACCAAGTCACGGGTCAATTTTACTCGTAGACGATGCAACAACGCATTCTCGGCCCCAGTACCCCTTATGGTAATTCTTTATAAACTGCCCTTTTTAGTTTCCGTTGTTGTCCAGTGCATTCCAGTTGCATCATAAAATGTTTCTCCTTTTTTGCCAGTCCCATAGCATTTTACATGTCTTTACCGCTTCTCTGACATTTATCCAGACTTGTTGAAAAACTGGAATAATTTTATTCTCAGCATTTAATCAGTAGCATATTGGAATCCGTTCGTCACCTCACCACGTTCACAGCTGTAGCTCGAGTAGGGACCCACGTTGCTTCCTTCACCCTGCCTAGATACATATGTTTATTATTCCCGCAACATAACAAGAACTTCCCCACCACTAGCGAGTTTTAAAATTTATATGACAAGCTGTACAAAATAAAATAATTGGAATACTAGAAATTGAGAAAGCCCATTAAGCCCGATCGCCACTGTACCTTTCCTAGCCCACTCTCCTGCCCAGCCGTGTTTATTTGCCCGTGTAGTCCGCAAGTGAAATTAAATAAAAATAATCAGTATGCAAAACCACCTGCTCACTCTTGCTCCCACTGACTACTTTTCTGAGATTACCTGGAGAAAACGGAAGCAATAGTTGACAGCATTTGTAGGAACTCACCTTCCACACTTTTCAGACAGGAACCCAGAGGTATAGCGATTGTTTCAACGTGGCAGCCTAAAGGAGCTGGAAACGCTAGGGACAGGTGTGATAAGAATTTATGTCAGTCAAAGCAGGGGAGCATGACGCCACTGCGTAGGGGCTGTATCTACGAAAGGAAGGATTGTATGCGGACCCGAGGGAAAACACAAACGGGGTAAAATTACGAACATTAGGAAACTGAGCTAACAGAAAGAACACATGTTTAGGTAAGGGATGTGCTGAACATACTGAAGGGTTAATTGTTGAAAAGATACAGTGTCCTTCACAAAACGATGGACAAAGGCTGACAGTGCAGCTTTAAGGACTGGAAAATATAATTACCAGTAGAAATCCTGATAACAGTAATGAAATGTTTAAACTGCACTGTTTTTTATCTGTGTTTTCCACATGGTCTTTCACTGATATTTTAATGAGTTCTGAGGCCTCATATGGTGTTTATACATTTTTGTTGCTTATTGTGTGTATGTCTCTTTAACTGGCTTATGTATTTAAGTGCTTGTACCTATATGCTCCCTACACCTTTGAGAAAGCTCCTATTAAGCAAAATGTGTCAGGTGATCCTGGTGGTATCAGGAAGTTGGAATTTTGGGTTGTGACATGTGTATGACTCGCTTGTAAATGCTCTGGACTATTTTTATCTCCTGTTCCTGTCTTTTGCATATTTTGCACAAATAAAGGATTATTTGCACAACGGAGACAAGTCTGGAGCTGGTGAGTTCAGAAAATTGACTATGTCCTTGTAAATGCAATACACTTTTAGCCTTAGTAAATACGTGGGTTTTGAAGTGCAAACAACTGTAGAATTCCATTTGACCACAGCACGACATTTCCTGGTGTGGCAGCTTGCTGTTACACTTTACCATGTCTATGTAATTATCTGTCTTTCTGTCAATTGCATGTATTGCTGTTTTTACCTGTTTCTAAAATAAACCAGCATGTCACATTTGCCTGCACTCTGAGCACATACTTATCAAACTGTGCATATTTGTACTCCACTTCTGCATAGAACCCATACATACTTTCCTAATATTCAGGGGTGTAGCCAGGGATTTCAGATCTGCACACCAAGTGGATGCACTGCTACCCCCCCGTTAGGGTGTGCTGGTGTGATACCCCCCATGCATGGGTAAATGCTAATGCCATGCATTGCTCCTTAAGACATCCACATACCAGCCCAAGCCTGTAAAGTTGCATTGTCCTTAGGATGCAATGACAGTGACCAGTCCTTCTAGTTTCAACTCCTATGAATAAAATTTCAGAAAGGTTCAGCATTTTCTTTGTTAGTTTTCATGCAAAAAGGAAGCAGTTCAGAGTCTATTCGCTACCCCCCTTAAATAAAATTGTACACCATGGAGTACTTGGAGTATGCCTGGCTACACCCATGCTAATATTCCCCTTAGCACAAGCATAACTATCTTTCCCTTATCAAAAGCAACCCCCTCTGAAAGTTACTATCACATTTTCTCTGCTAACAGTCCATCATTACACCTGACTTCCTGACATGAACACATTGCTTAACTATAACTTACATCACCTCATGGACAAAAACCCTGTTTCTCTAAGGGAAAAAACAAACAAAAAAAGTGTAAATAATCCCAAGGCTGAACATATGCCAGCCATTACTTTTTCATGTACTGCCACCTTCTGTACCATCATGGGGATGTGCATATCTTTCCCATGATGCTTTGCATTATTGGGGTATGTGTAATTGTGTTTTCTTTAAAATGTGGCTGTCCAGCCAATATCATCCGGGATAACACATACCTCAGTAGCATTTGCTCTGGGGTTCTTTTGTAAACCTATATTGCTTCCCATTCCTTCCATTAAAATGTACACCTCCATATATTTTTCTAATAATGTGTATGCCTTCCTTAGAACAGAAACTAAAACAAAGCTTACTACTTACAAATCATTGTATTGTTTCTTCATACCTCCTTAACAATTACCAGGTTATCAAACTTTAAATAAAAAAATAAATAAATAAAATCCAAAAGACTTCACTAACTTCATTTATGCAGCCGTGGTGGATCTGACCAGATTTTGCTATAGTAGTCATTAATGGTGGCAGTCTAGTTTGACACACTGCCAGTTTATGTTGACTGCATCCACACTGAAGATCCCTGCATGTTTTCTTATGTACCACAACCTGTATTTAATGTAAATCTAGAACAGGGAAATCGGCTCCGGATAAGCCATGTACTATCCAGTTCTGTGCACGGAGCTTCATTGTGGTTGCCCTCTACATAAACCGGCAATGTGTAAACTAGACTGCAAACATGAATTCTACTTAGCATTTTTAATTTGTGTAAATCCAGCATTTTTAATTTGTGTGATACAGCATTTTTAATTTGTGCAAATCCAACATTTTTAATTTGTGTGATACAACATTTTTAATTTGTGTAATATAGCCTTTTTAATTTGTGTAAATCAGCATTTTTAATTTGTGTGATACAGCATTTTTAATTTGTGTGAATCAATATTTTTAATTCATGTGAATCCAGCATTTTTAATTTGTGTGATACAGCATTTTTCATTTGTGTGATACAGCATTTTTAATTTGTGTGATACAGCATTTTTTATTTGCGTGAATCCAGCATTTTTAATTTGTGTGAATCCAGCAGTTTTAATTTGTGTGAATCCAGCAGAGGGAAATCAACTGTTTGCTAAGCCCTTTCTCCCCAGTAGATTTAAATGTAAGTGTCAAATGCAATATGTACAGCAGTTCAATATTACTAGCTTGTCCCAAAGAACCAAGGAAGAACTCCCAAAGGAAACCAGTTTTTTCTGTTTGTACAGCAGGCTGGCCTCTACTGGAATTAGATTACGTGTGAGAATGAGGTCCTGGACTGGGGCCAGTCCTTTTTAATGTCTTCATCAGTGACATTGCAGAGGGACTGGAAGGAAAAGTATGCCTTTTTGCAGATGACACAAAGATCTGCAACAGGGTTGATACACAAGGAGGCGTGGAAAGGATGAAAAGGGACTTGGCAAGGTTGGAGGAATGGTCAGAAGTATGGCAGCTAGGATTCAATGCAAAGAAGTGCAAAATAATGCACCTGGGAAACAAGAACCCAGGGGAAGAATACACAATGGGTGGGGAAGTAGTAACAACAACAAAAAAGGAAAGGGACCTGGGGGTAATCATATCAGATGACCTTAAGGTTAGCAAGCAATGTGAGAAGGCAGTAGGGAGGGCTGGGGGTATACTGGGATGTATAGGGAGAGGCATCATCAGCAGAAAGCAGGAAATTGTTATCCCTCTGTACAGACAGTTGGCGAGACCCCATCTGGAGTACTGTGTCCAGTTCTGGAGACCCCATCTCTGCAAGGACATAGACAGGATAGAGGTAGTCCAGAGGAGGGCAACTAAAATGGTGCAGGGTCTGCAAGAGAAGCCATATGAGGAGAGACTAAAGGAGCTTAATATGTATACCCTTGAGGAAAGAAGGGAGAGGGAGGACATGATAGAAACTTTTAAGTACCTCATTGGAATCAACAAAGTCCAAGAGGGTAGCATCTTTCAGAAAAAGAGACTTGTAAGAACAAGGGGACACAATTTAAAGATAAAAGGAGGGCGGTTCAGGGGCAATGTGAGGAAGTATTATTTCACAGAGAGGGTAGTGGATGCATGGAACAGCCTTCCTGAGGAGGTTGTGGGGTCTAAAACTGTGGGAGAATTCAAGAATGCATGGGACAGACATAAGGCAATTCTTGTGGGGGGTAGGAAGAAACAGGCTGTTGGTTAACTAGGATCTGCGACTTATCCAACAGGTAGGGAAATGGACAGACTGGGTGGGCCAAGCGGTCCTTATCTGCCATCAAAGTCTATGTTTCTATGTTCTAATGAACAATCAGTCATCAAGACAACAGACAGCATGTAGGTAGGCTGAGGTTTCTATTTAGTAACAATCCTGAACATGTCTGAAGGTGGTTGGGAGAAGTGTTAATTACAGGTGTGCCCTAGTACTTTCCAACTCAGTGTTCCAAAGATGCAGTCATATTAGTTGTGGGAAGGTGGATTCCTTGCTGTGTGGAATGCAGTCCTCATAGAAAGAACAACTCAGAATTTTTATCAGAAAGGAAAGCCTGCTGATCTGCTCCTGCTGTTCCCAGAACAATGCAAGTGGGAAAGATTTAGTATTGAGAAATGCATGTTGCAGCCAATGTAAGTGCTAAATAAATAAAGAAATACAACAATACAGGGGATGTCATTGGGCCTTTGGGTTTGTAACTCACTCATTTTATAAGAAATATAAAATCACACATACTCCCATAATGCAAAGCATCATGGGCTGTACATGCAAATCACCAAAAAATATTATACTGGTTCGACTTTAAGCAGAACTAATCTGCTCCACGTAAAGCAGTAATGTGGCAGAAAGTAGGGGAGGAGGTCTAGTCATTTGGTATAAGGCATGGCACCAATCATAAGATATTTCACCCCAATGGTTAGCCACAGCATTTTCAGGGTGCTTACAAACATGTCTACTATGCACTGTGCACTATAACACTCATAGGATCTGTCTGCCACATGAATAAGGGGGAATAATGTCAGAATATGCCCCATATACATGTTTCGACAATTGTATATATCCCCGGCCAGTCACTGCACTTTTATGTGCACTAGTAGGTTTACGGTCAGGACGTCACAAGGCAATACTTCTCAGAAGCAGTGGAAAGGAAAACAAAGCAAGATGAAATTGTGATCGTTGTCATTTTTTTACTTTTGAAAAACAGCAGCAGTAATTCACGGCATTCATACAATTACAATAAAAGAAAATGCAATCCATAGCTGCAGAAATACAAGTAAAATAACGAGCACCTGCACAGACCCAACGTAAATACAGCAGTTAGTAGGAGCAAAAATATAGTTATTAGCAGGACCTGGGGGGTGTAGTAGCAGCAGAAATACAATTATGAGCAAAATCCGGGGTGTGTGGGGAGTCAGAGTGCCTACACAGAAATACATATTGCACTACAAATTCTTAAACATAATACTACACACAGCATAATAGTAACACCCGGGGGGTGGAGCGCCCCACAGAAAGAAATAAAATACAGTAATGTTTTAATTGATGGGGTGTCTGCCCCACACCCGGTGCTACTTATTATGTTGTGTGTAATATTGTGTTTAACAAATAGTAGTGCAATATGTATTTTTGTGGGGGCACTCTTTGTCCATCATGTACAGGCAGCTCTGACTGGTACAACTAGCAAGAGTTTCAGCTGAAGGCACAGTTCTGCTTGTGGGATCATAATCTTTCTCATGACAGCCAAATGTGAGATTACACCTATTGAAACATTCAGTACCCTACAGCTGACCCTTCACTCTCTGTCTACCTATTGCCTTAAATGTTCAGAAATTCTATTCAGGGAAAAATCATTAGCCATTTAGTTGGGTTTGTGTACACAGACCTAATTAAAGCCTTTGATATGGTCAATCACATGCTCCTAATCGATTTTCTCTAATCTCTTGGCCTCTCCTTGGACGCCACCTCCTGGTTCACCAACTACCCGAGTGGTTGAACACAGAGGGTAAAAATTAACGAGACATCCTCCACCTATCTACCAGTTTGATCAGGAGTTCCCCAAGGCTCATTTCTCAGCAAGCTCCCGTTCAGCCTGTTCCTCAACGAGCTCCCCTAAGCCTAACCTGGGCAAAAGTTACTTTACGCGGCGCCATCCTGACCCTACCTCATTACAGAAAGAGCTCCGAATCTGCTAATCCACAAAACAAAAGCAGGCCCCTGAATATTCTAAACTCCATGCTTGCACCCCTGGAACAGGTGCCTCACTTCAAATACCTTGGCGTCACTCTGGATTCCACCCTCTTGTTCCAGAAGCATATTGACCAGGTCTGTAAAGAGGTAACTACCAGGACTGGCCTTCTCTATAGGCATAGGTCATGCATGCCTCCTGATGCCGTGCCTGGCTGTTACCTGTACAGTACTGTCCATAGTTGACTATGGTATTGTTATATATGGATCAGCTGCTGACTCTGCCCTTAGAAGGATCATGTTCTCCCTGAATAAAGCCTGCCGCCTGGTCGCTGGTTGTAATCGGCTCACTCACACTTGTGAGCTATATAAACAAGCAGACTGGTTGAACGTTGAGGGAAGGCTTTCTTACCATACTTGCCTGCTAGCCAGGAAAATAGCTTCTACCCTCCTTCCTACTACTGCCCAACATCTCCTTACTGTGGCCCCAGCCACCTGCACAACCTGAAACTCCTCTAAAGCACCTTTCCTAGTCTCATTTTGTAGGACCTCCATGGGGCAGAGGTCTTTCATGTATAGGCCTTCTCTCTGGCTCAATGGTTTGCCCTTGGAGATCACTTCTGTCTGTAAACTAGGCCCATTCAAAAATTTGCTCAGACAACTTCTCCTTGCTTCCAGTAGCTGTGACTGTTTCTAGCATCTCCATATATCCAAATATGTAACTCACCATAGCAGAACTTTCATTAAGATGACAATGTCTTCTCAGACTGCTGCTCCTCTATTTCCTCCCCACCACTGCTCACCCCTCCCTCCTCCTCCTTCTCTCATTCTCTGCTCTGCCCTCTATATCCCACCCCTAAGCTCCTCTCTAGCCTGTACCTTCTGACTACTTGCCCTGCCTCAACTCCTTTTTTGCCTGCAACCCCTACTGTACAGTGTCTACACATTATGTTCTGTATTTTCTGGTTATAAGTTGTTTATACTAGTTATTAACACTGTGTTTTTGTGTATTATGTAAACCTGCTGCTTCATTTAATTGTAGCCTGATTGTACCCAGATTGTATTTATTTATGTTCTTGTTGACATTGAGTCTTTGTAAATGAGTCTGTGACTGAAAGGTTTGTAATTCCGATATTTTCAATAAATTAAGATTTAGTGATTTCTTGTGGTTGCCCTATAACAGTTGTTGATACTTACTTGGTGTCCATTAAGTAAAATTATTTTCGTTACATGGTAAAAAAAGAATAGATGACAGAGGTGCAACTCTTTCAGACTATGCACCTGATCAGAACATATTCTTGAATATAGGTGAATGTACTGTCTATTAAAATAATTCTAATTAAAACAGCATATTTCCTTTTAGTTTGTTTTTTAATCATTAAACCAAAAGTAGTTTACTGAATGGGTCCCAGCAGTAGCAACAACTGGGATAGAACAAGCACAAGTAAGCATGGACTCTGTATGCAATTTTTGCCTGAAATATATTTCGAAATGTGCCACAATGGGAAGACAGAGATTGAAACAGTAGTAGTAATAGAAGCTTTTATTGATTTAGAATGAATCGTAAACTCAGCTGAGGCGAGCTCATTTTCAGTGAAGTCCTTATCAGAAAATGGTTACAAAACATGTGGAATTATACATACAAACAACAGAACAAAATAAATATTAATACAAACATACAATATAAAACATACATTAATCAGACAATAGACATTTACAATACAAAATATAGTATGCATCAAACTATTAAACACTTTTGTAATATAAAACATAAACCTCAATTATCCCTATAAAAAGGCAATTTTACTTTCCTACTTGACAGTCCCATTCCTAAACCAATTATTTGTCTGACTTGCATGCTTCTTTCCATCCTGTGTCCAAGGTAAGTTTTCCTTATATGGGGACCCTGATAGAAAAATGAGATCTTCCTAGCTTAGACTTACATCTTGGCATTTGGTACTCTACACCCTCAGCAGATCGTAGGCCTTCCTTCATTTCTCTAAAATATAATCTTTTGTTAATATAATCAGGGACTTCACCTCTAAAGCACTTATCCATGTATAATAAAGAATGCAATCATTTTCTATCACTTAAGGTACACCGACCCAGGGCTTGAAACAAATCACTTCTATAAGAGCTCATAGGGGCCATAGTGATATAGCTGACCAGTTTATTACATATAATGTCCAGCCTGTGCAACAATGTAGCAGATGTGCCCATATACTCTAAGTTCCCATAGGCTAGCAAAGGAATTATTGCACTATTTACCACGTGCTTCCTAATTGATTCTGTCATACTGTGACTTGTATGACATAGTACTCCTAGGCATTTACTTACTTACTCTTTTAATAATCTGTTCTGCAGTATATGTACATTCCATTTAAGAAAGCTGTCCAGTCACATCCCCAGATATCTGTAGCTTGAAACTTGTTCAAGAACAGAATTATCTAAGGTCCTTATCTGCAAAGCTCCTTCATTAGAATTCATTCCCCTTTCCCCATTAAACAACATTACCTGGCATTTTTTTAGGATTCAGAACAAGTTTTGAATGTAACAAAAATTTCTGTAACTCATCAAAAGCTTCCTGAAGCATATTCTGAATTTGTGTATCTGATGGGTTAACTATCATCATGCCTGTCTTTTAAAGCTGGGAACAAAACCCAAGCGTCCAACTACAGACCTATAGCCACTCTATCCCTCCTCTATAAAGCACTTGAAAGAATGGTCTTGGAGCAGCTTACAGAGCAACTTAATAACTATAACCTACACTGCCTGCAGCGGCATGACTTCTGTAAAAAGCACTCCACACTCACCACCCTTGTTGATTACTCATCCCAGCTTTACGATGCCTTAGATAGTGGGCAGGCAGTTGATTCAGTCTTCATTGGCCTTACGAAGGCCTTTGACTCTGTTAATCTCAACTTCCTCCTAAGTTACCGCCAGTTGACAGGTCTATTCTCGGACTCGGTACTATGGTTTGGTAGCTACCTCTCAAACAGGTCACAACGAGTCAAAATTGGAGACACCCTATTAGCAGCTAAAGAGGTGTCCCTTGGGGTACTGCAGGGCTCTGTTCTCAGCACTTTACTCTTCAGCCTCTTCATCAACTCTGCACCATCTGCATGTTCAGCACGTACTGTTCTCTATGCTGATGATGCAGTATATCTGCTGCTGGTAATGACCACATTTCCATCACTACTGAATGCCAAAGCAGCTTCCTCAATCTTGAATCCTGTTTCACACAAAACAGACTACTATTAAACCATAACAAAACTAAGAGTCTACTCTTCTCTACCTCCCAAAGCAAAAATAAATACCTTTGCTCATTCATAATCACAAGGGTGAAATACTGGAACAAGTAACAAGTTCAAATACCTCGGCATTGCCTTTGATGATACACTAACTTTCTCAAGCCATATAGACTCTGTAGTCAAGTTAGCTAATATGAAGCTTGGGGTCCTCTATGTTCACAGGCATTCTATGACACCTGAAGCTCTCAAACTTGCCACCAGTAATTCAATACTGTTCTCCATCGATTATGGGCCATCTATGGAGCGGGCACAAAAACTGCCCTAAACAGGGTTAGCACACTCCTTAATAAGGCCTGCCATCTGTCATTAGGGCTGCTTATGACACCCACACCTGCATGACCTACACTGAAACTGGGTGGCTCCCACTCCATCTTAAAGCACAATACCAAACCTGCCTACTTCTAAAAAAAAGTGCTTCTTGGTCTCACTTCTCCCTCACTGCACTGTCTCTTTAAGCCAGCAGTTCCAATTAAATCAACTAGAAGTACAGCTACTGACAGGCTGGTGATTCCCTTCAAAAGGACAAAACTTGCCCAGAACTCCATCCTGCACCAAGGACCGAAATGGTACAATGAGCTACCTCCTAACCTCACTGATACATCCAAGATTAGTAGCTTCAAATCTGGGCTCAGATCACTTCTTGACACTACAAAGATCTGTAGCTGCCTGCACTAATGTGGCAGGACCTCAGTCTCCCAACCTCCGCCCATCTCCCTTCATTTCTCCTCAATCCCATCCTGCACCACCTCTCTCCAAGTGAAGCCCACTCATGGCTGACCGCACTTCCTATTAAGATGATGCCATTCCTGTTTGACCACCCCACCCCTTTCCTCCTAGGTTGTCCCACCACCTAGTGACCTCCAATGCAAAGTCCTATCTACCGTCTCTTACCTAAACCTCTTATTAGATGTATATAATTTCATTGTATTTTATTGCATGTGTAATTGTTTTCCTGTTTTTTCTGTATACCTTATTATATTTATAAAGTTTGCTCAACAATGACTTGGAACCTTTGAAAATGAGTCCTTGACTCAAAGGTATTAATCCCAAACTTTAAATAAATAAATGTGACCCTTGCACAAATAATGGTATCATCTGCATACAGATGGCAACATACATCAGCGTTGTTAAATGTAAGTGTATTCATATATATGTTATATAATGCTGGACCCAAAATGGATCCCTCAGGGGCTCCAAACACGATTTGGTCTAAATCTGATTCACATCCATTCATGGCTAACAGCTGCTGCCTGCCCTTTAAATATGATTTAAACCATTCCACCACAGCATTGGAGATTCCATTGTTCTGGAGCCTGGAAAGGAGGATGCCATGGTCCAGTGAGTCAAATGCTTTAGATAAATTAACACATATAGCTCTCACTGACATCCCCCTATCCAGGGTCTCACTTAAGTCACCTGTAACAAAGTTGAAGTGGTTCAACATTGTTGTTTGAATCCTGACTGGTGTTTATTAATTATTTTTCACTTCTCTAAGAAGCTTTGTAGTTGTTTGGCCACTAGTCATTCAAAGACTTTAGCAACTGTAGGCAAAGGGGATATGGGCCTATAATTTTCCATTACATTTCTTTGCCTCGATTTAAAAATAATCGCGGTGGCAGTAAGATGCTGGTTGTACACTGTATGTTTGGGCACTTTATTTCCATGGGTGAATTTATGTATGTAAAGTAATGTTTTGCTGCTTAACAAACTCAAGTGTTACAAGTCCTACTGTGAGGATTGAGAATTATCACAGTCCTTGTGTAAGCACCATTTGCTGTCCTCTACTTAGAAATCAGCACCTGTGTTTTACAAACATAATGTACAGTATGTTATGAATGGGAGTGATAATAGTATCTAGTTGTGAAGCAGATATTTTTAAATACATTTTTCACGTACGGTCTGCGTATATAATTACAGGGTAGTTCAATCTGATACTATCCTGTGCTCTGAAATACTTTCCGTGGTATTTTCACACACACACACACACACACACACACACACACACACACTCTTACCTTTTCATTGTCACAACTCTCCCATTTGGGCAATATAGTTACAGGAGGCCCCTGAATAACTTTTTGTCATTAATATTGTTGATTGCTACTTAAACATTTATTTTTTGATAGGACGTCTTAAACCACAGGATATCTAATCCAGAAGTATATGGCAGTGTGCACCTTGTTGCAATTTCACTGGTAGTTTCTGATTTGGAACATGCCTGGCTACTACTTATCTTACGACTTTTAAGACATACTAACATACTATTTGCCAGCAGATTAGGCCTTATGGTCTATCGAGTCTGCTTGAACCTTAGATCCTTAGTTGGGTGCCGAGGCCCTCCCATCCCTTGTGCTCCAGAAACCGCTATCATCCATCCCCACCCCCCCGGGACAGGCCATCATCTGATACATCCACTTTCTGTGTCTGTCCCACCCTCTCTTGAAGCCCTCCACTGTAGATCTCTGAATGAGCTTGCCAGGCAGTGCATTCCAAGGGTCCACCACCCTCTCAGTGAAAAACCTCCTCCTCATTTTCCCCCTCATCCTTCCACCTTCCAACTTCAAACCATGCCCTCTGGTGATACCTCTCTGCTTTAGTCTAAAGATCCTCTCCATGTTTACCCTATTTATTCCCTTGAGGTACTTGAAGACCTCAATCATGTCCCCCTTGTCTCTCCTCTCCTCCAATGAAAACAGGCAGAGCTCCTCAAGTCTGTCCTCATACGTCAAATCCCCTAGCCCTCGTATCATCTTAGTTGCCCTCCTCTGTACCCTCTCCAGGAGCAGTATGTCCCTCTTCAAGTGTGGTCTCCAGTACTGTACACAGTACTCAAGGTGTGGTCTAACCAGTCCATTGTACAGCAGCAGAATCACTTCTTTGCTCCTAGAGGTGATCCCCCTTATGATGCATCCCAACATCCTGTTTGCCTTGCTAGCCGCTCTCCTGCCCTGCTCAGAGTTATTCATACATGCATCCACCATGACCCCTAGGTCTTTTTCCCCTATTGAGACCTCCAGCGCCTCCCCTCCCAGGGTGTACCTGTGTTTAGGGTTTCCCGACCAAGATGCAACACCTTGCACTTGGTAATGTTGAAATTTAATTTCCATTTGTGAGCCCAGCTTTCCAGGGTGTCCAGATTCCCTTGCAGGGCCAACCTCCCCTCTTCTCCCTCAACTACTGCTCCCATCTTGGAGTCATCCATGAAGAGACTCATTTTACACCCTATACCCTTCCTGATGTCTGATATGTATGCATTAAACAGGATCGGACCCAGGACCGAGTCCTGCGGTGCCACTACCAGCCTCTCTGGGGTTTGAGCTCCCCACAGACCACTACTCTCTGGGTGCGTCAGCTGCCAGTTTTCAATCCATCTGACCATCAAAGGGCCTACCCAACCCCATCAGTTTCTCCACCAGACCATTGTGGGGGACAGAGTCAAATGCCTTGCTGAAGTCCAAGAATAATACATCCACAGGCTTTCCCCTGTCCAGTTCTGATGCTACCCATTCGTAGAACTCCACAAGGTTGGTTTGACATGATCTACCTGGCACAAACCCATGTTGCCAACTATCCAGACCTCCCACCTCCTCCAAGTACACCCCCGATTGTTCCTTTAGTATACTCTCCATTAATTTTCCCACCACCGAGGTCAAACTGATGGGTCTATAGTTACCTGGTACTTTCCTCGACCTCCCCTTATGGATTGGCACCACATGTGCCTCTCGCCAATCCCTAGGTACCCTCCCTGTCTCAAGTGACCTGCTGAAGAGCTCCTCCAGGGGTGCAGCCAGTATGTCCGCCAATTCCCATAGTACTCTCAGGTGAATGCCATCCAGCCCAGGAGATTTGTCTTTCTTTAGGGCCTTGAGGGCTAACCACACCCTTTTGGCAGAGATAGCATCATCCATCCCCTCCACCTTACTGGCCTTTTTATCCTTATCCAGATGCGACACCCCTGGGGTACCTCTCCCTCCCTCTTGCTCCATTTCTGTTGCTCCCCTGATCCCACTTACTGCCGCTTCTATCTCTTCACGTGCCTTGCTTTGTAGATATCCCATCCCCTCCCTAGTGAACACAGAGGCAAAGTACTCGTTAAATACCTCTGCCTGGTCCCTCGCCTCTTCCACCCACCCTCCTTCTGATCTCAATCTGCTGAGATGGCCCTTAGTTTTTCTCCGCTCCCCAATGTACTGGAAGAACCCCTTTTCCCCTTCAAGTATCCCCTGTGCCAGCCGCTGCTGTTTACTGGACTTTGCTCCCCTCACTATACGGGTGAGTTTTCTAGATGCAAAATGGTAATTTCCTTATCCCTATCCCCTCTTGTTGTTTTATATTTTTTGTAGGCCACCTTCTTTTCTCTGACTGCTACCTGTACCTCACTGGACCACCAGCATGGTTTATGTGACCTTGCTCCCTTACGTTTCAACTTAGCGCAGATCCTGACTGCCTCATGAAGTCCCCGGTTTATGACCTCCCATCTCCTTTCCACACTTGTCATTGATGTAATCCCCTTCAAGTGATCCTTGAGACTATTTCCCATGCCCACAAAATCTGCCCCCCTGAAGTCCACTGCCAGTGTCCTAGATCTCCCCCTCCCCATGCTTATTTGAAACCAGACAGTATTGTGGTTGCTCCCAGTCAGGGGGTCCTGTACAACCATGTCCCTTACAGATCCCATCTGCCAGAACCATGTCCAGGACATGCCCCTCCCTTGTGGGCTCCATCACATGCTGTGTTAAGAACACATCCTGGAAGCCATCCAGCAGCCTCTGCTCCTTGGCCACCTTAGAGGACATTGTTCCCCAGTTTGTACCTGGCATATTAAGGTCCCCCATCAACAGCACCCCTTCCCCTTTTGGTCCACACTGGGCAATGATGTTGTCCAGCAAACCATCCTCTAGAACATCACTCATCCTGGGGGCCTATATACTACACCCAGCTTGACCTTGTCCTGCTGGGGATCGTAAGGTGACCCATAAGGACTCCACGTTTCCTTCTGCCTCTTCTACCCTAGCAATTTCTATGTCATCTCTAATGAACATAGCTTCTCCACCCCTCTGTCCTCCTTTCTACCCTTCCTAAGCATAGTGTGCCCTGTCATTTGGGTCCCAGTCATGTTTTTGTTGTTACGTCTCCATGACATATCACATCACCCGAACAGCATGGCCTGGAACTCACAGCAACTTGTTTCCCAAGCTCTGGCATTTACTAACTACCAATCCCACCCCTTATCCCTGTTCTCTTTGTTGAACCCTACCCAGATTCCTTATACTTCCATCCTCCTCTGCTCCTCCTGAAACCTCCATCCCCAGTCTGTTTCCCCCTCCCCTTGAGCCAGATGCCACTCCCCTTCATCTGGAGGAGGGCTTCTGGTCAGCCCCTCCTTATCCCCCTCACAAGTTTAAACCCCACCTTTCTTGATGTATTCAGCCATCCCTGTTTAAGGACTTCCTTCCCTAATGGGGCAAGATGAAGCCTGTCCTTGGCATATAGTCCCTTATCCTCCCAAACTCCATTCAGTTCCCTAACACCCCAACCCTCTCTTCACCCCACTTCCTGAGCCAGTCATTAACCTCTGTGAGCTTCATTTTTTCTCCACTGATGCCTTTGGTACTGGCAATATCTCCGAAAAGGAAATGTTGCATCCATTATCCCGACAGACTCTGGCAAGTTCTTGGAACCTTGCTTGGATTTCCAAAATGCTGTTTCCCTCTAGATCGTTAGTTCCCAAATGCACCAGGAAATCTGGTTTCCCTCCACAACCCCTAACCATTTTGATAATATTGACAATATTATTTTGTCTGGTTACAGTTACACTATAATGGTTTAAAACATTTGTACTGGATCCAGCTTGAACTAGGGCAGGTTAAACACGTTCTATGCAGTATATTTATTCAGGTGTGACATGTTCATAGCTATATTATTATGCCTACTGTAATTATTGGAGTCAAATAACTTCCTGCCAGACAGTCAGAGGCAAACTGTGTGTTATGTAAAGAATATCAGCTTTGTGCATACAGTTACACATACATGTAGTAGCTTCAGATAGTTTCAAAGTAAACTGATAGTTGCCTTACAGAAATGAACTTGTGTACCTGTTGCTGTATTAAAATTAGCACTAAATCTACTTTTATGGACCTATTATTTCAGATATTTTCTTATTAAAGGTTAAGCAGTGATGTCATTATTTACCCAGTCCGCTATGAAGACAATAGATAGAATGGCCTCATGGCAACAAAAATAAGTCTCTGCTTTGACGCTAAAGGATGTAATTGTTTGCTATCCCTTTTGAACTGGATTAATTAATCAATAAGGCATGACAGGGGGTGTGTTATCTTGGGATAATGGCCCACCTCAGGTGGGTTGAAGCAGGAGGTGTAGTCAAGTGCTGCCACCACCTGAGAAGAGCAGTTAGCCCACCCTAACACACCTTCTGGAGTGCCTTACTGCAATTATGAAATGGATAATTTTTAGAAAATGTCATGCCTTTTTTAAACATATTACTTTAAGCTGGGCCATTGTGCTGGGATAACAACCCAGCTGAAAGCTGATCTTGGCCAATCAGAAGCCAGCATTCTTTCTACTCATTTCATAATATGTTGTAAAGCAGCTCTCCTGTTAATGAGTGATGGACTCTATGCTTGACAGAGTAGTTGGTATATTTTTTTTTCAGAAGAACCATTTTCAAGTATAACTTTCTTGACTTCTGTTAAGAGGGGTTCATATTATACATTTTTTTAATTTGACTCAGTCTATTAATTAAGCAATAATACATGACAGGGGGTGATATATCGTGGGATATCGTCATGCCTCTGGTGGTTTCGGCATGAGGCGCGGGCGAGTCAGTCAACGTCCAGTGCGATATCCCGATATACTCACACCCTGAGTGCGTATTGCTATTATGAGCAGGAATACAAGTTTTAGCAGTAAAAAATATATATATATTTTAAATCGTTCCGGACGTGTTTTGTGAGGTGTTGGAGGAGTACCTTTCAATAAAATAGTTCCTGGACAGGTCTGAACAGCAGGTGGCACTGTTGTAAGTTGAGTTATGGAGGAGAAGTATACTGTAGGTCTCTCTCAAAACCTAATCTGTGGCAAGAAGGAAGTAGCAATGTAAATGGGAAGAATGCACATCTTCCAGAAAGTCATCTGGAAATGTGAAACTGTCACTTGGACGACTGTACTGTTTAAAAAAAACAAGTCGTGGGTCACTTTTGGATCCTTTAGTTTTTTTTTTAAAAAGACACTCGCTCAAGGTGCGACTTGCTCCATTCTGCCCTGTAGACACGATTGGACATGCTCTGCGACTGCCGCCTAACGTTACGTTTCTGTGGGGAATGGGACTGCAGGATGCAGAGGATATTTTGGGCAGCTCAGTCGTTGTCCTTCCCGACTCACAGCAGCAGTTCATTTTTTTTTTTTTTAAACAGCGGCAACTACTCGGAGTGTGGGAGACGAGGAACTCTGTGTGGTAAGTGAGGAGGCTGGTGACCAGAGGTTTTCTGAAGCCGTGATGATGTAGCCCGATATCATCACGGCTTTGAAACCCTCTCGGCCAATCAGCTTGCTCCATTTACGATCGCTGGTTCATAATTAAGGATATACAGTACAGGTATCTAGTTTGACCCAAACTATTGCCCAGCACACACATTTCAAGTGGACATGTGCTCTGTGCCTCTATCATGTACTCATTTTAATATACTAACATACTAAAAAGCCAGCAGAGTAGGCTTCGTGTTCTATAGTCTGCTCGGGAGTCAGTACCCTGAATGGGTACCTTCACCACCCTCCTAGCCTCTCCCATGACCCCCCTTTCCCCTACTAGTCTCTCCCTCTCAGACAAGGCATTACTCAGCTTCTCCCCCCACCTGCCTCTTTAGAACCCCTCCACCATAGATACCTCCAGCAGCTCTTCTGGCAGTGCATTCCATGGTTCCACCACCCTCTCAGTTAAATACCGCCTCCTTCTCTTCCAAATCTCCCACCCTCTAGTCTCTGTTTCCCCTGATGGCACCTCCCACCTTCCTCTGAAAGACCCCATTTAGGCATACCTCATTTACCCCTTTTAGATACTTGAAGAGCTCAATCATTCCCCCCCGTCTCTCCTCTCCTCTCCTCCGGTGAGAATAGGCCGAGCTCCTCAAGTCTCTCCAATATGTCCTATGCCCCAGACCCTGGATCATCCTGGTTGCCCTTCTCTGAACCCACTCCAGGAGTGCAATGTCTTTCTTAAGGTGTGGACGCCAAAACTGCACACTGTATTTGAGGTGTGGTCTAATTAGGCAATTGTGCAGTGGCAGAATCACCTCCCTGCTTCTTGAGGTAATCCCCCTGGTGATGCAGCCCAGTATTCTATTTTCCCTGGCAACGGCCCTCCAGCATTGCTCAGAATTATTCATTTTGGCATCCACCAGCAACCCCAGCTCCCTTTCCACACTCAAAGCCTGCAGTGTCCCCCCTCCTAGAATGTACACTTGGCCTGGGTTCCTATGCCCCAGGTGGAGCACCCTGCATTTTTGGTGTTAAATTTTAGTTTCCAGGTACGTGACTATTTTTCCAGAGCATCCGGGTCCCTCTGCAGGGCTACCCTACCCTCTTCCCCATCCACCACCGCCCCTAGCTTAGAGTCGTACACAAAGAGGCTCATTTCACTCCTGATACCTTCCCTGATATTGGAGATGTAAGCATTAAACAGGAGCGGTCCCAGAACTGATCCATGCAGGACCCCACTTATGACCCCCCCTGGAAGATGAGACTACTCCCAACTACCACCTGTTGAGTACAGCCAGACAGCCAGTTTCCAATCTACCTGACCATCAGGGCCTCCACTCCCATCTTCCCTAGCTTATCCAGCAGACCTGTGTTGGGAACCATATCAAACACCTTGCTGAAGTCCAGAAAAAGGACATCCACCAGTCTACCCTGGTCGAGTGCCATTGTCGCCCATTCAAAGAACTCCACAAGGTTAGTCTGACACGATCTGCCCAGGATGAAGTCATGCTGGCAATCATCCAGGTACCTCCATTCTGCCAAGAACGCCCACAGCCTCTCCTTTAGAATGGCCTCCGGCAGCTTGCCCACCACCAATGTCAGGCTGACAGGCCTGTACTTTCCCAGCTCCTCCCTCGAGCCTCCTTTGTGGATGAGCACAATGTGTGCCACCCTCCAGTCCTGGGGCACCCTCCCTGTCTGTAGGGAATTGTTAAAAAGGGCCACCAGGGGTGCAGCCAGGACATTGGCAATTCCCACAGTACCCTGGGATTGATTCCATCAGGGCCCGGAGCTTTTTCCTTTTTAAGGGTCTTGAGGGCTTCCCACATCCTGCCGACAGGGATTTCTATGTCCGCAACCCCTGCCCCCTCAGCCAAGCCAGCGTGCTCCCTCCTGTATGGTGCGGCCCTCTCAGTTTCCTGAATAACAACAGGTTCCTCTACACCTAAAGCCCCCACCCCTTCTTCTCCCTGCATCCTCCTTCTCTGCAGCTCCCTCGTACCTTCCCTAGTGAAGACTGATGCAAAGTACTCTTTGAGTGCCTCTGCTTGTTCCCCCGCCTCCTCCACCCAACCCCTCCCTGTCTTCAACTTACTGAACCATATCTTCACTCACCTTCTCTCCCCAATATACCTAAAGAAGCCTTTTTCCCCCTCCTGATCCCCTGCACCAGCCTCTGCTCCTTCCTAGCCTTGGCCCCTCTCACCACCCTAGTGACCCTCCTGGCTGTTAGAAGATACTCATCCCTATCCAAGAACCAGCATGAATGCTTGAATCTGCTGTATGCAGCCCTCTTCTCCCTTACTGCCTCTTGGACCTTTCTGGTCCACCAGCATGGCTTCCTAAACCTACGAGACTTATGTCTCATCCTTGTACAGGACCCGGTCACCTCCTGTAACCCTCTCTTGATGATTTTCCACCTGCTGTACATATCCATGCCAGGTCTTATTCCCTGCAATTGACCCTTAAAGATTGTCTCCATGCTCCTAAAATCTGCCCCTCTAAAATCAACTACCACCATCCTCATGCAATTCCCCCCAGTCCAATATAAACCAGACCATGGCATGATCACTCCCTGCCAGGGGGTTCCCAACCTCCAGTTCCCTTACCAGGTCACAGTCAGCCAGGACCACATCCAGGATACGGTCCACTCTAATTGAGTCAGCTACCTGTTGATTTAGGAAAGCATCCTGGAAAGCATCCAGCAGCCTCTGCTCCTCAGCCAATGGGGCCGTCATAGTTTTCCAATCAATCGCTGGCATGTTAAGGTCTCACAATATCACCAGCCCACCCCCACCCCGTTCACAGTGGTCCTTAATGTTAACTAGCAGGATATCCTCCAGATTGTCAGCCAGCATGGGAGGCCTGTACACCATCCCCATTTCAACCTTCTTGCCCTCCAGAGTTTGCATAGTGACCCATATGACCTCCATGTTTTTCCATCTGCATCTACAATGTATCTCCTGTTGTTTTACCAATGTTAGCACCTTACGCGAGTTTGCTCCAGTACAGCTTCGCTGTCTGCACTCTCCAAATGTATATTTTATGTATCTAACCTGTCTGTCATCCCTGTCCTAACCCCACTCTATTTGTCGTCTCCCCCACCTTTCTTGACGAGGTACCTTTGTAAACGAGTCTTTGACTCAAAGGTTGTAAAACTGATCTTTACAATAAATAAATAAATAAATGTTACCCTCTGCTTCCTCCACTTTGCTTATCCTGTCCCCAATGAACAGTGCTAATCTGCCACCCTGTCCTTTCTGAGCACAGTATACCCACTCAGGTTTAGGTCCCAATCATGTCTGGGGATGGCCCAAGTTTCATTGATGCTGCCCCCTATACATCCCCATCCACCAGCATTGTCTGGAGCTCAGGCATCTTGTTTTCCAAGCTCCTGGCATTAATCAGGACCACCCTACAACACTTCCCCCTACTTCCCATCCTGTCCCCACATCCCCCTGAGGTAACATGCAACCGCCTGCCACTGCCCCTGGGGCCTTGATCTGTTGCTTCCATTTAGGGGAGGAGATTGAGCCGATCCCTCATGGACATATTAGGAACAGCCGCACTGCCCACCCCCTCTCCTTCACAAGTTTACACCCCGTCTAGCCTGAATAAATTTGGTCAGTTTCTGCTTTAGCAGTTCCATCCCCATGGGGTTGAGATGATGCCTGTCCCTTGCATATAGCCCCTTATCCCCCCAGGTTACTCCCCAGTCACCCACCACCCTGCACCCCCGGGCTTCACCCCACCCCTTGAGTCTTTCATTGACTTCTCTAATTTTTTGTTCATTTTCCACGCTTGCCCGTGGCAGTGGCAGGATTTCTGAAAAGGGGACAAAACAGCCGATGGCGTGACAGACCCTGGCAAGCTCACAGAACCTTACCTGAATTTCCAGCACACTGTTTCCTTCTATATCATTAGTGCCCAGGTGCACTAAGATGTCAGGGGAACCACCACATTCCTGCACCAGTGCATAAACCAGGTGCTTGGCCTTATGCACAGTTGAGCCGGAGATACTCTTGACCCTAACAGAACAGGGTTTTCCCTCACCCTGCCCATCCCAATGAATACCTCTAAATATGGAGTCCTCCAATAGGAGCACCATGACTCCTTCTGTATCCTTAGGCCCACCCCCTTTGCAGGCCACCTCCCTAGCCCCTACTCCTTCCCCTACCCAGGCCCGTCAACTGGGTGCCTGCTGGACCCCCTATTTGAAAGTCACCCGCTGAACTGTTCCTCTTGTCCTCCCTCATCACCCCGCCTGACCCATCCTCCCATAGTGCTGCCTCAATCCCACTCCTTACCCTAGCTGACCCATCAGCTCCAGGCACCCCCCTGCCCATCAGCACCAGGCACCCTCCCCCTTTTATGTCACTCTGGCCTTCCCTGCAGCCCTTTGAGGTACAGGTGCTCCCCCAAAGTCCCAAAATTCTCACTCTCACTCTCAGCAACACCTACGCTACTCCTTCTCTCAACACATACCTGCGGGTCACCTAGGCCTATTCACTCCCTCCCATCAGTGTCCCCCACCTTCTTGTGGAGGTCCCCCCAATCACTGCTCCCCAACCCTCACCAGCCACAAATCTATCTGAATTCTTGGGGCCCCCGCTCCCCTCTCCACTTCCTGCCACAAATACACACCTACTATTACTGTGAGTACTTCCTGCCCCCATTGTGTACCTTTGCAAATGTACCCCCCCACACTTGCCGACTGCTTGACTATCTGCTCCTCCTACTCCATGTATGTTCCTATGCAAAAACCTCTCCCTACCACCCCTGCTTCCCTGGTCATTAACCGTGCCCACCCACCTGCCTTTTCACCTCTACTCGGCTGAACACAACTTCTGGCCTCAAAGAGGGCTTTTGGAAAGTCCCACCCAACTTCTCCTGTTGTCCTGGAGATCCCCAATGCCCAGCCCTCCCTTGACTCACTTTTCCACCACTGCCCCATTAACTATTTCCTTCCCATCCTTCGTCGGACTTAGAGTCTCAAATATGTTATTAAGATCCAAGCCAACTACCTTTCTTCCCCCTGTTGTTCCCCCCTAACATGATCCTGTTTAGGCTGCCCCCAACCCTCTGTGCCTTACGTACTTCCAGCCTTCTTGGCTCTTGTCAAAATTGACCCCCCCACCTGGGCCCCTGGCACCCTCACCCTGTGACCATCTCCAACACCTCCTATTTTGCTTGCTCCTTTGGCCAGTGTGCAGCAGCTGGAGCATAAAACTCGATCCCATATATTTTCCACAGCCCAGTCCTCCTACCAGGCAGTCTCCTCCCCCACTCATCCCACCTAGATTACACTTTATCCACCTTACCTCCTCCCCTCAATTGTGCAACTGCTGACACAACAAACAGACCCCCATCCTCCAAGCCAAGACTAGAACCATGGCCGCCCACACCCGTGCCTCCACCACCCTGACAGAGATGCATCCTAGTGATATGGCCCTACTTAACCCCCATTGCCATCCTATAAAAAGTCAAGCAGGAACTTTAGTTTCAACTATAGTCCCCCTCACACCTCCCCTGACAAAAAGCCCCACAAGATACAGTTTTATAGGGCCTATAAAGTATACACAACAATAGAGTCCTTAAGGTATTGTCCTTTAAACTTTCGCCCCTACAAGGGTACCACATAAAGTCCTTTAAAGAGACCTTGAAATTGAACCCCCCGCTGTGTAATGTCAATCTAGGGCAGCCATTCCCCCCTTGTCCATAGATGTTCCACCCCATGACACCCTCAAGAGGCACTGCCTCAATGGGTGGTGAAACCAACCTATTTAATAATGGAGGTAGTGCAGGGAGGGTGGGTGGAGAGAAATCTAACTAGCAATTATAGCTCTCCCAAAGCAGCCCAATGGAGCATGGCTGGGCGCTGAGCTTTTAAATCCAGCCACTGAGTCAAAAAAGCACACCTTTGTGTCTAATTGGCTCATGGTTTTGAGCCTTCTCCTTCTCCATGCTGCCAATTGCAGCTGAACACCCCCACCACATCTGCCACTGATGTGGCAAACAATACAGCTCCTCCTGGCTCCTGGATTAGGAGTCTCCTTGTCCACTATGCTGCTGATGTGGCAGAGTGCCCCCTCCATAGCTGCCGCAGTTGTGGCCAACAACACAGCTCCTCCTGAAGCAGTCCAATGGAGCACAGCTGGGCACTGAGCTTTTAACCCCAGCTGTTGAGACAAAAAAGTGCGCCATTGTGTCTAATTGGCTCACAGTTTGTAGCCTCCTCCTCCTTCTCCACGCCGCTGATTGTGACTGAACGCCCCCACTGCAACTGCCGCCAATGTGGCCAATAGCACAGCTCCTCCTGGCTCCTTGATTAGGATCCTCCTTCTCCATCACACCGCCAATATGGCCGAGTGCCCCCTCTGTAGTTGCTGCCAATGTAGCCAACAACGTAGCTTCTCCCAAAGCAGTCCAATGGAGTGCGGCTGGGTGCTGAGATTTAAAGCCCAGCTGCCGAGTCAAAACAACATGCCCTTGTGTCTACTTGCTCCCAGTTTGGAGCCTCCTCCCTCTTCTCCACACTGCCGACTGCAGCCGAACCTCCCCACCGAAGCTGCCACCAATGTGGCCAACAACACAGCTCCTTCTAGCTCCAGGATTAGTAGTCTCCTTCTCTGCCACACTGCCGACGTGACCAAGCACCCCCTCCATAGCTTCTGCTAATGCGATCAACAACACAGTTCCTCCCGAAGCAGTGAGTGATGTACCATATGCTTGACAGAGTTGTTAGCATTTTTTTTCAGACTGTACTGTATGCTTGACAGATTTGTTAGTATTTGGTTTTTCAGAAGGGGCATTTTCAAGTGTAACTTTCTTGACTACTTGTTATTAGTATTTTTTTTTTTGAAGGGGAATTTTTAAGTGCAACTTTCTTGTCTACTATTAAGAGTACCTTAAAAATTAAATACACAAGCATGGTTAGATAAATGGTGCATATTATACATTTTTGATTTGACTCAGTCTGAATTAATTAAGAAGATACAGTACCGGTATCTGGCTAACTATTGCCCCGCACAAACAGTTCCGTTAAGTGGAGTTGGGGAGGGACCTTAGGCAAGTAGGCAAGGCAAGGCAATTTTTATTTAAAAGATGCCCACTCCCAGATGCTCTGAGTGCCGTACAAAAAGAATAAACAAATACACATAAACACAATCAACAGAAAACATTTTTTAGCAATAAAATCCATAAATAGTAAAGATAAAAATTTATCACAGAAATAAACTAAAAAGGGGGATGCTGAGAACTATATCTGAACCAAAGCACTGAAAGTTAAGTCGGAAAAGGCCTGGGCAAATAGGAGGGCTTTAAGGTGGGCCTTGAATACCTCCAGAGTTGGGGCTCCCAGACCCCAAAGGGTAGTAAATTCCACAGGACACTAAAAGCCCTACTGCCAGTCATTTTTGACCTCATCCTGGTAATCGCCAAGAGGCCCCCACCGAAGGAATGGAGGGGGCAGAGCAAGAGAGCCAGTGCAAGAAGGTCTGACAGGTAATCAGGGCCCTGGTCACGTAGGGCCTTATAGGTGAGAAGACCCACCTTAATGAGGATCCTCCACCTGACCAGCAGCCAGTGCTGATCGCACAGTACCAGTGTAATGTGGCAATATTTAGACTGCCCAGTAAGTAACTGGGCAGCTGCAGTCTGCACCAGCTGTACCCTGCGGAGAGATCCTCCTGCGACCCAGAGGTAGAGCGCATTACAGTAGTCAAGCCCTGATGTCACCAAGGCATGTATCAAAGTGGGGAGGTCCAGAGTTGGCACAAGGGGCTTTATCCTGGCAATATTCCTAAGATGGAAAAAACAGGAGTGGAAAGTGGAAGACACCTGCACTTCCATCGTCAATCCTCTGTCCAGGAAGACACCAAGATTCCACACCTCAGAGAAGGCCTTCAATGGGACAGATCCCAGAACAAGTCCAGTCTCTGCACCAGAGGCCATCCTATCCCTCACTCTGTTTGACTCCACCACCAATTCCTGCATCTTATCAGGGTTCAGTTGCAACCAGCTAGAGGCCATCCAGCCATTGATCTCAGCAAGGCAGCTGTTTAGCACGTCTGCAGCGCTGGATGTTCCTGGGGCAAAGGATAAGTATAGCTGGGTGTCATCAGCATAACAGTGAAACCCCAGACCATACCTCGTAATGATCCCTCCCAGAGGCAGCATATACACTGCGAACAACACTGGGTCCAGGACTGAACCCTGGGGGACTCTGCAGGATAAGAGACTAGGAGTGGAGGAGAAATTCCCCATCACAACCCATTGTCTCCTGTTGGTTAAGAATGACTCAAACCAGCAGATGACAGTGCCAGTAAGTCCAGAGAGTTCCCTAAGGCAGTCAAGCAACACACAATGGTACACAGTGTCAAATGCTGAGGAAAGATCGAAGAGGACTGTCCCTTCCCCTCAATCTCTAGCTCTGAGGACATCATTCTGCACCTGAACAGGCATGGTTTCTGTGCTATGTTGTACCCGAAACCCTGACTGGAAAGGTTCATATAACTCATAGGTCACAAGGAGCTCCTCCAACTGAAGCGCCACTATCTTCTCCACAATCTTCGCCAAAAAGGGGAGGTTGGAGATAGGATGGTAATTTGCCCTGACCTCCAGGTCCAGAAATGGTTTCTTAAGGAGTGGTCTCACCAATGCCTCCTTCAAGGTATTGGGAAAGACCCCCTCTGACAAGGAACACCAGACAATCAGAATAAACTCCGGGACGACGGCTTCGACACATCTTATAAAGAAATACATCAGCACTGGGTCCAGTTCACAAAAAGTGTGCTTCAGATTGGTTGCCACCTTATGGACCTCACTTACCTCCACTGGTCTAAACTTCACCTAACCAGGCGGAGTGAACTCAGGACACTTTAGGTGACCACTGCCAGCTCTGGACTGGCTGACTGGAGGAATTCCCTGCTGGATACCGGACACCCTGTCTGGGAAGAACTGTGCAAACTCTTCACATTCAGCATTAGAAAAAAACCTTCAGTTGTAGACAGGCCAGATGAAGTAGCCTGTCGACAGTCCAAATAACTGCAGCTAATCAGTTCTACTTGGCAGCAGTCTCCCTGGACAGGAACTCTGTCTTCTTATTGTTGATTGCTCCTTGGTATGCATTATAATGCACACACAGGACCAGTTTGTCTTCCTCCAGGTCGGTCTTCCTCCAGCAGTGCTCCAAACTCTAACCCTCTCTCTTCAACTCCCTGAGGTCTCCATCAAACCATGGGGACCTCAGGTAGGAATATTTAGGTTGTACACGGACAGGTGCGAGGGAGTCAATGGCATCACATAGCACCTTATTATAGGAGCCTACTATGGCGCCAATGCCTCCGATGCATGCATTATCCACACTAGATAGATCAGCTACCACCAAAAAGCCCTCCAGGGTCAATCCCCGCAAAGGATGGCAGCTCACCATCTCTGTAGAGGGAGATCATCTGGTGGGTGCCCCGAACATGAACTGCACCATGCAGTGATCAGACCATGCCACCCGATCAATCTTGAGATCATTTATCTTAAGCCCCAGTGAGAACACCAGGTCCAAAATGTGCCCACCCTGGTGGGTCGTGGTAAAAACAACTTGCGACAGGCCCATTGATGACATGGTTTGAAGGAGGTTATGATCAAGCCAGGCTGATTCATCGTCAGTCCAAACATTGAAACCCCCCAAGACAATACATCTGGGGGCTTCCAGTGCTTCACCGATGATGAATTCAGTGACTTCCTGCAGGAAATCTCCTGCCACCCTGGAGGGGGGAGGGGGGGAATCATTAGAAATCAGGAGAATCTTGCAGCCTATACCTGGACCACCACGGACATCCACACATTCAAAGGAACCTGGGGTTCTCACTGGGTGCACAGTGAAGCCCAAGTCAGATCTAAAACAGATGGCTACCCCACCACATCTACTTTCCTCTCTGAAGCAGTGCACCATGGCATACTCAGGTGGGATGGCAGCCTCAAAAACCAGACCAGCATCATCCCCAGTCCAGGTCTCTGTGATGCAAGCTAGATCGACCGAGGAAATCAAGTCTGCGATAATAGCAGTCTTGTGCCTGCAGGGGACTGGTGGATAAAACAGCCCCTCGAGTTACCTGGCCACTCAGTCTGGTGGACTCCCTGGAGACAGGCACCAAACAAATCTGGCCTCTATCTTGTGGCTATCATAATCCAGGGCACCTTCTGGACCTGACAATCTCTATCCTGCCTCCTCCCGCCATGCACTGAGCAGCCCACCGTCCAAGAGCACCCCGGCCCCTCCAAATCCCCACCTCCTGACAGTGTCTTGCTGTGATGTTAGAAACCAGGAAGCTAATGAAGGGCCATAAATCACGCAGATGAGATGCTTCATACACTATTCTGGCCTCCTCAGCCCCCCAAACAGCCCTGACACATCACACCCGACAAAGTTCCAGCACACCCACCAAATTCTATTCACACCACAATCATACACTAGCATATAATCTACCCCTACACCCCTCACCCTCAGTATAACAAGCAATAAAAGCATAATTCCAAGGAAAGAGTCTGATATCGCAGAGCTCCCACCTCTATGATTCTTTTTTTGTCCTTAAAATTTCTTCAACAGGCCTGGTTGTCATCCAGGCCAGTATCAGAAAGCCAGTCAGTCATTTTACATGAAGAAAAACAGTTTGCTTCCAGAAAATAGTAGAAAATCACCACCTAGGGTTTTACACAAAGTCAGAAAGTCAGTGGAAGCCCCCAGATATATTGTATGTAACCTTCTCAGAGGTGCTGCCTGTCTATGGCATGGCTGAGACTAGGGTACTCCGCACTGTGGGAGTCAATGAATAGTTGAAAAACTGATGAGGAGCACAGGGTTTGGGCTTTATTGGGTACTGGGGGTCCACCTGGAGAGATACAGGCCTATATTGGCATGATGGTCTGTATCTGTCAAGGAGAGGAACCAGGCTCCTATCTGGCAGGTTTGAATGTTTCATTGGCAAGCTTTTAAACTAGCTAAGGGGGAAGCACTGAAGAGAAGAAGGGAATTCCCAGCCTCTCCCCACAAAACAGGGTAGCTGGTGAGGTAAACACCAAAGTAGAGAGGTCGATAGGGAGCAGGACAAGGGTAAATGGAGAAACAGGCAAAGGCAATAAGGGCAGGGATGGGACTAAAAGGGGTAAGGCCATCAAAAGATGGAGGGCGATGAGTACCAATGCCTGTAGTCTGGGTAACAAGCCTCCTGAACTAGTGGCCTTGATGGAAGATGGATGCCTAGATATCGTGGCAGTCACAGAAACATGGTATACAGAGAACCATGACTGGGATGTCAGCATACTAGGGTACACAATGTACAGGAGGGACAGGGAGGGTAAAAGAAGAGAAATAGCAGCTCGCTACATAAAAGAAAAGGGATCAAAGCAATGGAACTAAAGGGTAAACAGGGAGGAAAGGAGGCACTGTTTGTCACCTTAGAGACAGGAAATGGCACCACAATCCACATGGGAGTTCTATACAGACCCCAGCCTCAGGGGGAAAAAATGGACAAGGAAATGATAGAAGGCATCCTTAGAATGGCAGATAAAGGGGAGATACTGTTGATAGGGGATATGAATATGCCAGATGTTAACTGAAGCACATCTGCTGCAGCCACATCCAAGAGCAGGGTCATTCTCAATGCCCTGCAGGGGACATGCCTCAGATGGCTAATGTTGGAGCCCACTCGCAAGGAAGCAATCTTAGACCTGCTACTCTCAAAGTGGGGATGGAGAGAGGATCTCAGATTTGTAAGTGGGTAGCCATCTGGGAACAAGCTACCACCAAACAGTGTGGTTCACGATGAACACAGACGTGGAGCCAAGCCATACAAAAGTGAGGGTAATGAACTTTAGGAGGGCTGACTCTGGCAAAATGGGAGCGTGCCTAAGGAATGCACTGGCAAATAGGCAGGAACAATGGGGAAAATCAAAACTGCTATCACAGAGGCAACAAGCCTTTGTGTGAAGCAAATAAACAAATCAAAATGAAGTAAACAAAAAACACTATGGCGCTCAAAAGAGCTGTGGAGAAGGTTAGCATTTAGGAAGTATAAGGAATTGCAGAAGGAGCAGGACAGAGAACTGTATCAGTTAAAGAAGAAGGAAGCAGGGAAGGCAGACAGAATAGCAAAGGCCCAAACAGAAGAAAAGATAGACAATTCAGTTAAGACTAAACAATAGAAGCACTCTGCATAGGGGGTCGATACCTGTCCATTCATAGAAGAAAGTGTCCTGAAAGAAAGTACAGTTGCGTAAGAACTTACCATAACAGTAGCAGGCCATAACACATGGGATATCCAGCCATAGGCATCACTTCCTCTGGATGATTTCCCAGCAGTCTCTTCCAAGGGCCTCCCCTTCCTGTCATGTGATGTGCTCTTGCACATACAGTATATATAAAAAGGGGAGGCCGCTGATACTCCTAAGTTCGATTTTCCATCGTAGTAATCAATATGATACGTGAATCATAGTCTCCAATGGGAAATGAGATGAGGAGCAAAAGACAGCAGCTCAAGGCTTCCACAGGAGGATGGAGCAAGGTACCCTCCTGAAGCAGGAGCAAGGGGGAAGGTGGGTGGGGCAGCATGGCCTGCTGCAAGAGATACTCTCGAAGTGCTACTGCTATGAAGTGTTATGATAAGTTCTTATGCAGCTGTACTATCTTCTTCGAGTCAATATCTTACAGCAGGTCATAACACATGGGAAGTTTTCCAAGCAGTTATGATGCCCATGGTAGGAGGAAGCAAACTGCAGCAGATTAGGATGGGAGGCCATTGAGGATGGCCCACCCAAAAGTGGCACGCTTCTTAGAAGCGATGTCTAGACCGTAATGTTTTGTGAATGAATGCACAGTAGACCAAGTGGTGGCCTTGCAAATTTCTGAAGCCAAGACACCTCAAAAATACACCGTGGAGGTTGCCATGCCTCTAGTGGGATGTGGTTTCATGGATCCTGTGAGAGGTTTATCACATTTGTTATATATAATAATAATAATAAACTTTATTTATAATGCACCTTTCAAAATCAAGGCCCAGTACATAGTTAAAACAATATCACAATGTAACATCATTATAACACAACCAAACTATTACAGGCAGTCCACATCAACTCCATCCCCACATGCTCTTTTCCATAAATACGTTTTCAGAGATTGTTTAAAGCCCCCCACAATCATGCACTCCCTAATCCAACAGGGTAGAGAACTCCAGGGAGTCAGTGCCACGAACATGAAAGCTCGAGCCCCAGAAGATTTTAAAAACACCCTCGGAATCTCCAGCAACCCCTCGTTGACCAAGCGTAGCGGTCGCTCTGGGAGGTAAGAAACCAGGAGCTCTTTCAGGTAGTCGAGGCCCAATCCATGTAGGGCTTTATAAGTCAGTAATCTGACTTTAAAGGTGATCTGCCACTGAACAGGCAGCCAATGCAGCTCCCACAGCACCGGGGTAATGTGAGAGGATCGAGAAGTCCGCATCAACAACCGGGCTGCAGAATTCTGCACCAGCTGCAAGTGGTGGATATCAACCCCTGGAAACCCAAAGTAAAAGGAGTTGCAGTAATCCAAACGCGAGGTCACAAAGGCATGGATCAATGTTGGCAGCTCCCCAGATGGAACAAGGTGCTTGATCCTAGTGATGTTCCTCAGATGGCAAAAGGATAACAATGATGGCCGACACCCGTAAACGTAATGTCAGCCTATCATCAGGAATCACCCCTAGGTCATGCACCTGTTCAGAGATAGGGGGCTCAATGTCACCAGGGAATAAACCAATGGATTGATTTGCTCCCCACCCCCCATCCGATGACCTGGATCCACAACCATCACCTCTGTCTTCCCAGGATTCGACTTCAGCCAGCTAGACCTCACCTAACCTTGGATCTCGCTAAGGCAGTTATTAAACACCAAGAGTGCTCCATCCTAGTCTGGTGCAAAAGACAGGTAGAGCTGAGTATCATCAGCATAACAATGAAACTTCAGCCCATACCTCTTACAAGGTCTCAGAGGGGAAGCATATACACCGCAAACAACATGGTAGACACCACTGAGCCCTGAGGCACCCCACAAGACAAAGAGATGGGGTTGGAGGAAAAAAAAAACCGACACCACCCTCTGAGTTCTACCAGTGAGGAAGGAGGTAAATCATCTGTGGACCAAACCAGAAAGCCCACAGATGCATCTCAGGTGCTCAAGCAGAACCCCATAGTCAACAGTGTCAAATGCTGATGACAGATCAAGCAGAACCAAAATGGACCATTTTTTTCTGGTCTCTCGCCATCAGGAGATCACTGAGCACCCAAACCAGAGCAGTCTCAGTACTGTGCCTTTTTCAAAAACCAGATTGGAGAGGTTCGTAGATGCTATAGATGGTCAAATGGTTGTCCAACTGAGCAGCCACTACTTTCTCAATCACCTTCTCCACAAAGGAAAGGTTAGAGATTGGCCTGTAGTTAGTGAGAGAGTCTGGGTCCAAAGAAGCCTTCTTCAATAATGGTGTCACCACTGCCTCCTTCAGGGAGCAGGGGTACTCACCAGAATCAAGGGAGCACCAGACTATCTGCGCCAGAACCGGGATGATAACATCCCCACAGCCCATTATCAAGGTTGTAGGACCTGGATCTAAACTACAGCATGTAGTGCGCATACCCTGGACAATCTTCATAACATCCACGATTTCTGGCCGTTCAAAGGAACTCCAGGAAAAAAGAGGGACAGTGACCAAGTGCTGATCCACAGCCACTCCCATAGAGAGCGCTGCATGGGTCTCCACCCTGATGTCGGCCGCCTTATCCGCAAAGAAGTGAGCAAGCTCATCACACTGCAATTGTGAAAAAGCCCTATGAACCTGTAGACAGGCTGGGTTGCACAGCCTGTCCATGGTTCGAAAGAGCTGAGCTGGTCGGTTCTGAGTGGCAGCAATTTCCCAAGACAGGAATACTGCCTTCTTAGGGGGAAACTGCTGACTGATTGACTGAGTCAACAATGTTCTAGCAGTCTAAGAAGTCAGCTTCTAAACCAGATTTCCGCCAGCACCTCTCTAACCTGCATCCTAATCGCTGCATCTCCCTCAAGTCCCCATCAAACCATGGTGACTGAGGGCGAAGGGAGAGAGGACGCACACAGACTGGAGCAATGGAATCCAGTGCAGAGGTAATGGCCTTATTATACGCCAGAACCAAAACCTCCGGATCCAAGCTCACCACTGGAAATTCTGATAGATCCAGTGCTGCAGTTAGACCATCGGGAGTCACATCCCGTAAAGGGCAGTACTTGACCATCTCCATAGGGGCTGGCCTACAAAGGGGGGGTGCAAAAATTGAATCACACAGTGTAACAGTCCAACCATCCAATGGGTTCCACCCCCACGTCAGAAGCCTCCATCCCCAGGAGGAAGACCAGGTCAAGGGAATGGCCATATTTATGAGTGACAGAGGTAACCACCAGTGAGAGGCCCAATGAGTTCATCAATTGGAGGAAGTGCTGTCCAAATTGAGAGAGTTCATCGTCGATCCAGGCATTGAAGTCACCCAGGACCATCAGCCTGGGTGAGTCAAACACCAGGTCGACCATGAAGTCTGCCACTTCCTTAAGGAATATCTTCTCATCTCCGGGTGGACGATAGATGAGAGCCAACCTATAGTCCCCACCTGCCACAGCGACACATTCGAATGTTCTGGTATCCTCAGCTGGGACACTTGTGATATCCAATTCAGTTTTAAAACATACCACAATTCCCCCTCCCTTGCGGTCCAATCTCAGTGTATCACTGAATCCCCGGCCGGAACTGCCGCCTCAAATATGGGGCCAGCATTACCATCCAGCCAGGTTTCGGTGCTGCAAGCCAGATCCACTGTACCCACCAAGTCTGCAACAATAGCAGTCTTGTTCACAACAGATCTAGCATTGCATAACACCGCCAGAGTTGGACAGAACTCCAGGGTTGCTCCAGCCACCTGCCCACCATTAATGGTGGTGCCCTAGGGTATGGAGACCAAACAAGGAGGCCCACGTTCTAGGCTCCATTTTGCCCCAGGGCATCTTCTGGGCTTAACCACCCCGATGCGAATGCCCCTCTCTTGCACCCTCCACTGTTCACACCCCTTGCCCCACCCCACCCTCTTGCAGGCAATACCCAGAGCCCGACAGCATTGCAAGATACAAAAAAGCAATGGTGGGGAGAAAAAGGGGCAGAGGGAATAAAGAGCAGGGGATGAATAGCGCATGACCTGGGGGGTGGGACAGTGATACATATCCCAAACCTCAAACAAGGCTCAGGACTCGAGCTAGTAGTCACTGGTATATAAAAAACCAAATCCAAATAAAAAAAAAATAAAATATAATAACTAAAGCTAAAAAACTAAACAAAAAATTAACTTAAATCAAATCAAATTATGTCAAATTAAGTCACCATTAGAACTTGCTTTCAGGAAAAAGAAAAAAAAACAAAACTACATCCACATAAATAAATATCCCTCCTCTCACAAGGTATTCCAATTAACGTAACATAAAAATAAAATCACAATTTAAAATAAAAATAAGAACAAATAAATAAACAATACAAAAACATCCAACATAGACTAACCAGGCAATATAAATTAGCTAGGCACACAGGTTCTCACACTACCTGAATGCCCAACCCCCCGAGCACTCTCACTGCTCGGGGGAAAAAAATAAAAACTTCCCACATAAGCTAAATAAACATAGAAACATAGAATTTGACGGCAGATAAGGACCGCTTGGCCCACCCAGTCTGCCCATTTCCCTACCTACTGGATAAGCTGCAGATCCTAGTTAACCAGCAGCCTACTTCTTCCTACCCCCACCCCCTAGAATTGCCTTATGACTGTCCCATGCATGCTTGAATTCCACCACTGATTTTGACTCCACAACCTCCTCCGGAAGGCTGTTCCATGCATCCACAACCCTCTCTGTGAAAAAATACTTCCTTAAATTACCTCTGAGCCGCCCCTCTATCTTCAAATTGTGCCCTCTTGTTCTTGCACACCTCTTTTTTTGAAAGGTGCTACCCTCTTGGACTTTGTTGATTCCCTTGAGGTACTTGAACGTTTCTATCATGTCCCCCCTCTCCCTCCTTTCCTCGAGGCTATACATATTAAGCTCCTTTCGTCTCTCTTCATATGTCTTCCGGTGCAGACCCTGCACCATTTTAGTTGCCCTCCTCTGGACAGCTTCCATCCTGTCTATGTCTTTGTGGAGATTGGGCTACCAGAACTGCACACAGTACTCCAGATGGGGTCTCACCAGCTGTCTGTACAGAGGGATAATAACTTCCTGTTTTCTACTGGTGATGCCTCTCCCTATGCATCCCAGTATCCCCCCAGCCCTCCTTGCTGCCCTCTCACATTGCTTGCCCACCTTTAGGTCATCTGATATGACTACCCCCAGGTCCCTTTCCATTTTTGTTGTTGTTAGTATCTCACCCCCCATTGTGTACTCTTCCCCTGGGCTTTTGTTTCCCAGGTGCATTACCTTTCACTTCTTAGCATTGAATCTAAGCTGCCATACATTTGACCATTCCTCTAACCTTGCCAAGTCCCTTCTCATCCTTTCCACCCCACCCTGTGCATCAACTCTGTTGCAAATCTTTGTGTCATCTGCAAAGAGACATACTTTTCCTTCAGTCCTTCTGCAATGTAAAATATAAAGACATTGAAGAGGACCAGTCCTAATACTGAACCCTCAAGTTCCCCACTAGTAACCTTCCTTTCTTCTGAGTGGACTCCATTTACTATTACTCTCTGTGTCCTATTCTCCAGCCAATTCTTTACCCAGGCTGTCATCTTGGGACCCACTCCCAGGCTGGCTAACCTGTATATTAATCTTTGTGTGGGACTGTGTCAAATGCCTTGCTAAAGTCTGGGTAGGCCATGTCCACAGCCCTCCTGATCTACTACTTTGGTCACCCAGTCAAAGAAATCTATCAAATTCATCTGGCATGACCTTCCGCTGTGAATCCATGCTGCCTAGGGTCCTGTGCCCCTCTGGCCTCTAGATACTCAACAATTCTTTCCATCAGAGTGATTCCATCATTTTCCCTATCACTGAGGTTAAACTAACAGGTCTGTGTTTCCTTCTGCCTTGCTCCCACTTTTGAAGGAATCACATCTGCCCTCCTCCAGTCCTCGGGTACCACCCCATCCTCCCATGATTTGTTAAAAAGGGTAGTCACTGGTGTCACTAGTTCTACCCTTAGTTCTTTTAGAATTATGGGATGAATCCTATCAGGCCCCATTGCTTTGTCCACCTCCAGTTTTAAGAGTTCTTTCAGAACCCTTTCTTCTGTAAACGGGCTGCTATCAACTTCTGTATCCAGAGTGTTTCTACTGTTTGTTTTATGCACCTCCCCCTCTTCATTTGTAAATACTGAGCAAAAATATTTGTTTAGTATCTCTGCCTTTCACAGTCTCCTCTGCCCACCCTCCCTCCCTTTATTAAGCCTCACTATCCCTCCCTTGGTCTTCCTTCACTCCCTGATGTACCTATAAAAGGTTTTATCCCCTTCTTAACTGAGTTGGCTATCTTTTCCTCGGTTTGGGCCTTTGCTGTTCTGACTGCCTTCCCAGCCTCCTTTGCTTTAACTGATACAGTTCTCTGTCCTGCTCCTTCTGGATTCCTTGTACTTCCTGAATGCTTTCTTTTCTCTTGAACCTTCACTGCCACTTCCTTTGAGAACCATAGTGGTTTCTTACATCATTTTGTTTTATTTATTTGCTTCACACAAGGCTCGTTACCTCTGTGATGGCAGTTTTATTATTCCCATTGTTCTTCCACCCCTCCTTCCTGCCCTTTTGCTAGTGCATTCCTTAGGCACTCACCCATTTTGGCAAAGTCAGCCCTCCTAAAGTCCAGTACTTTTGTCTTTGTATGGCTTGACTCTATTGCTGTGTTTATTGTGAACCATACTGTTCGATGGTCGCTAGTTCCCAGATGGCTACCCACTTCTACATCTGTGATCTCTCTCCATCTCCATTTGAGAGAAGCAAGTCTAATATTGCTCCCTCTCGAAGTGGCTCTGATACTAGTTGTCTAATGCCCTGTAGGGCATCTAGAATAACTCCACTCTTCAAGTGGCAGCTGCAACTGCACTCCAGTTAACATCTGGCATATTCAGATCACCCATCAGCAATATCTCCCTTTTTCTGCCATTCTAAGTATACTTTCCTATCATTTCCTTGTCCATTTCCTCCCCTGAGAAGGAGGTCTGTATCTAACCGCTGTGCGTGTGTGGTGCCATTGCCTGTCTCCAAATTTACCCACAGTGCTTCTTCTCCTCCCTGTTTACCCTTTTGTTCTGTTGCTTTTATTCCTTCCCTTATGTAAAGAGCTACTCCTCCTCCTCCTCTTTACCTCCCTGTCCCTCCTGTAGATAGTGTATCCTGGTATGTTTACGTCCCAGTCATGGTTTTGTGTGTACCATGTTTCTGTGACTGCCACGATATCCAGATGTTCCTCCTCCATCAGGGCCACTAATTCAGGAAGCTTGTTACCCAGACTACGGGCATTGGTACTCATTGCTCTCCATTTTTTTATGCTTTACCTTCTGTTGCAGCATCCCCCACTGACCGTTCTACCTTGGTCTTTTTCTCATTTAGTACCCTGTTTTGTAGGGAGAGGCTGGGATTTTCCTGCTGCTTGTCAGTGCCTCCCCCTTTGACTAGTTTAAAAGCTTGCCAATGAAGCATTTAAACCGATTGCTCAAAAGACTTGTTCCCTTCCTGGACAGATGCAGACCATCCTGCCAGTATAGGCTGGTGTCCCTCCAGGTGGAGTACAGTACAGATTGATGAGCAACCAGGTCCTCTCACTCCTAGAATGCCCTTAAAACTGGGCACTCTCACTGCTCAGAGTACAAAAATGACAGTTATGTTCCGGAAAACAGTTTCCAATGTTGAAAAACAACCAAAAATAATCTTAAAAGGAGATGTAAGACTCAGTAGCAGTCTAAGTCTGAGCACTGGATTCCTTAAGGACCCTTTTGAGGAGCCCAACCACCAAAAAGTGAGCTCCACCACCTCAACCCCTTACCTATGCCAGCCCTCTGGCTAGCCAGCAAGGGGCCTGGGAGAATCCTGGGTCCCAACCGCCGACTCCCCGACCCGACAGGGCCCAGCCTCCTGGGTAGGCGCCGACTCCCATGGCTGGCCACCCACACTTCAGTCCCAGTCTAACACGTTCTATATAGTCACAACAAATTTCCCAACAAACAAAGTGAAGAATAATAAAAATAATACAATTCATATGGATTCCGGAACCTCTAAAAGCTCCAAACTTTGTGCTCTTCTCAGCGCTACAGATCCCCAGAACGCACATGTTGCCAACTCTACAAATAATCCTGGCAAATCTCAAGCAGCACTTGAAGAGTCAACTCCACAGGACCAAGGGCAGCAAAACCTCCCCTGAAAACTGCTGTAAAAAGCGACAGCCCGGACACTCTGCAAACAAACAGATGGTTATCCGGCAGACCTAGCCCTCAGACAGGCTGTTCATAAATCCAGGGAACCGAAGTCCTCAACCACGAGCCGACAGTCTACAATTCCATGGCTTCGAAATCAGAGGTAGTACGAAACACTCCTGGGAGCTACTACATAAAAACCAGTCAGATGCTCCCTCAGCACACAAACTGCAGTTCTGCAGTCTTCAACTCACAGTCCAGGGGAATAGCTGGAGCCAGCAAAGCAGTGCAGGATCCACTGCTCCACACCCGACAGTCCAGACGAAAACAAATGACCGTGCCCTGCAATATTAAAAACTGAAAACATGACGGATCAATAGATCCAAATACGTATAAATACAAATAAATACAAAATACAAAGATAAAAAACATAAAACAAACTTAAATAGAATAGAATTAAAACATAAGGCTATACTACAGCCAGAGGCCAGCCCAGCGTGGCCGCCATCTTGTCCCTTGTCCATATATGAATGTATTGCAGTTGGCCAACCATGTGGACAAGCACTTCTTAGAAACCTGATTGCCCAGTCATCCTGGGGCAAAAAAAAACCAAAAATTGCTTAGTTTTACGCAACAGTTCGTTGTGGAGAAGATACAAGTCTCAATGTTCTTTTCACACCAAGAGTATGAAGCGGGGCTTCCCCTGCATTCTCAGGCTCCACAAAACAGCTGAATGGGTTGATTCAGAGTAAAATTAGAAACTACTTCTGGGAGAAAATAGGGGTTAATATGGAAGAACATCTGATCCATATGAAACTATAAGTAAGGGATTTGCACATAAGCACCTGTAACACTGAGATATGTCTACCTGATGTAGTCGCCACCAAAAGAATCATTTTCCATGGCAGAACCCGGAACTCGCATGTATCTGCCAGCTCAAATGGACTTTCAGTGAATTATTCAAGTACAAAATTGAAATCCCACATTGGGACAGGGTCCCAAACAGGGGTATGTAAATGTAGGATACCTTTCAGGAAGGTTCTAATAAGATGGCAACTGGGACAATAGTCTGTTGTCCACAGGTAAATGGAAAGTAGAAATAGACGATAGAAGTACTTTTATCACAGAATATTTTACGCCATCCTCTAAGAGAGAGAGAGTAGGTAGTCCAGTATTCTCTGTGTGGACATTCATAGGGGTCCAGTTCCTGGAAAAAGGCCCAAATGGAGAAATGTTTCCATTTCATAGATTAGAAGGCCCTAGTAGAGGGCTTCTGAGCCACCTGCAGGATCTTTGCTACTACTGGGGACACCTCATAATGAGAAGACTACGTCCTCAACAGCCATGCTTGCAGGCACAGGGAGTGAAGGTCCAGGTGTGGCAGGGAGACATTCTCCTGTGATAGTAGGGTTGGACAAAGAGGTAGGGGAAGAGGAACCCAATCCGAGATCTGCAACAGCAAGGGGAACCAAATCTGCCTCGGCCAGTAAGGTGCTATGAGAATCACTGACACACCTTCTTTAACCAGTTTTAGGAGTACTCTCTGTGGGCCCTATGCACTATGCCAATGCACCACATAAACTGGGTGCACTGGCACTGCTAAGTCAGAATGCTGCAAAGTGGTGGTCATGTGACATTCACGGCTGGCGAGAGCAGCTGGCATGTGCCCGATTCCCTGGGCGCATGAACAGAAATGTGCCAGGGAAGGTGGGGGAGTGCCAGCAGTATGTGCCATGAACCATGGTGAGTAATGCTGTGCACCAGGGTGCATAGGGGGGGCAGGCAGGTATGCCAAAGAAAGCCCTGCCACAAGTGCCCCTATGTGCCCAGCCCCTGTGCTCAAAAGACTGGTGAAGGGGCCCACAAGCAGGAAAGAAGTGTCCCCCACATAGCTGTAGCCAGCCCCAAACCCCCCTAGCAGAAAACCCCCACACTCTATAGGGCGATCCCCACCTTACTGCTGACTTGGGCTGGGGAGGGTGGTGCATGTGGCTCCTGTCCATCTGTAGTGTTGCCAGTGACCCAGTGCCCGATGATGCATTGCCGTGCGGGTCCAGGTGTCTGCAGGTGCAATTCAAGCACCCCAACCTGCACCCAGGTGCACAAGTGATCCACTGTGGACCCAGGGTGGACATTCAATTGGATGATCGGTTGGATCTGTTACGTTTCTCGTGGCTGCCCTGTGCAGACCCGCATGCCAGGGGGGGGTAGCAGGGCTGTGGACAGGTGGCAGCCGGTAGTAAATTCTGGCTAGTGTGCATCTGTCCACAGGTACGGAGCTACACAGGTGGATTATGCACCTCTGGCATGTATAACCTGCCCATTTGTGCATAGAGCCCTGTATGAGAAGAAAGAACAGGAAAGCATAATGAAATTTTCCTATCCAGGAATGACCAAAGGTATCCAGCCATAAAGTTCCAGGACCTCACTCTAGAGAGCAATAAAGAGGCAATTTTATGGAGAGGCAAACAGGTCTAACTCTGGAGGACCTGACTGGAGGAAGATGTCTGCCAAGACGTCTGGGTGGTGTTCCCATTAATGAGCCCAAGCTTGAGTTCTGTTCAGGGCATCCACTAGTATATTTGAAAACACTGGAATGTGGACTGCCAGAAGGTAAATGCCTCACTGGATCACCCAATGCCATACCTTCATGGACTCTCGGTGGAGAGGATATGAATGGGTACTGCCTTGTTTGTTCAGGTAGTGAACTACCGCGGAACTGTCTGATTGCACTTGCAGGCATTCCTGAGAGAGTAATGTCTCAAACCCTTGTAAGGCATACAGAACAGGCCTTATTTCCAGGACGCTGATGTAAAGACGAGCTTCCAACATTGTCCAAGAGCCCTAGGACTGAACCTCCCGATGAAGGGCACCCCAGCCCATCAAGAGGGCATCCATTGTTAGAATGAGGTCCGGGACCCGGTGACGGAATGACATGCCCCTCTGGGGATTGTCTCTGGACTTCCACTACTGCAGTGTGCTAAGTGCTGGGGAGAAAAAAGGACTGGGGCATTGAAGTTGTCCCACTTCTGATCCCATTGGACCCTGAGGTTCCACTGAAGGATCCTCATATGAAGTCTAGCATGAGGGACAGTGGGAATGGTAGCTGCCAAATGCCCCAGGAGCCGAAGGTAGTCCCTTGCAGAGACATACCAACAAGTCTCTAAACCCAGAATGAGGGACAGAATGGTGTTCACCTGAATTTCAGGAAGAAATGCCATGCCCGAGCAGTGCCTAGTACTGCTTCTATATACGAGAGAGTTTTTGTTGGGTTCAACATAGACTTTGGATAGTTGACCATGATGCCTGCCATGGACAACATCTCTATGGTGCGGGTCAGGGTGTATTCCATCATGGGGCATGTAAATGCCTTTAGGAGTCAGTCATCTAAGTACGGAAAGACATACAGGCCCTCCTGATGAAGGCCCCCTGCCACTCCTGCCAGGCAATTTATAAATACTCTGATGGCTGAAGAAAGGCTGAAAGAGAGGGACTAAAACTGAAAATGACAGTCCAGAAGCTGGAATCATACGAATAGCCTGCGGGTGGGGTGTGTCAGGATATGAAGCTACGCATCCTTCATGTCCAAGGAACAGAGCCAATCCCCCATGTTTAACAGGGGAAGCAGGGTGGGCAGTTTTACCATCCTGAACTTCTTAAACCATATGTAGAGGTTGAGATCTCTGAGATCCAGAATGAGACACAAGTCCCCCGTCCATTTGGGAACCAGAAAAATATGGGAATAAAATCCTGAGCCTCTTTGATGGGTGGGAATCAGTTCTATGGCATGTTTTTTTAACAAAGTTTCTATTTCTGCTTGCAATACTAGATCATGGTCCAGAGGGTAGTGTGAAACCTGAGGAGGAAGACTGGTCAAGTCCAATGTAAGACCAGAATGGACCAATTGAAGGATCCACAGGTCTGATGTGATCCTTTCCCAACCTATGAGGTGCAGGGAGAACCTGCCCTCAATGGCAGAGAAGGAGGTCTCTGCCTCCATGGCCGGAGACAGGTCTTCAGGTTGAAGGTCGACCCTGCTGAGCGGTAGCAGGTGCATACTGGGACATCTTTGGGGCAGATCTGGGGCCTGGCAAGGCTAACTGAGCCTTACATTTGTGAGCAGGCTGCTGCTGAGTAGCAGGTTTATCTTTGGAAGAGTGGTTCCAAAAGGATCCCTTGTGGCAGGCTTCACCTGTGGGCGATACAGGGTCCAAACAAATTGAAGGACACAACCTGAGTCTTGCAGATATTTCAGAATGTCTTGGGTCTGTAGCCCAAACAGTTTGTCCCCTTTTTTAAAGGTGGCATTAAAGATGGATTGTTGGATATCCTGTGAGAATCCAGAAATCCTCAGCCATACATGGCACCTGAAGCAGACACCCACCAAGAAGGCAGTAGCTGAAGAATCGATGGCATCATAGGTAGCCCTGAGCAGGTGGCTGCAGACAGCTGCAGCAGTGGAATGCTTCACATCAAGGTCCTCTTGAGGCTGGCCAGGCAGAAATGACTGAACTGATGCTTGAGTGGCCTTAAGTATCTCCTCCTGATATTTGAGGAGATGGCCCATATAGTTCAAAATGTGAGGGCAACAAAGCAGTCGAAGCACAGACCCTTATCCCCATGATATCCAGTTTCTTGGATTCTTTATCTGGGGATTGAACACTCATGAGTTGCGGTCTTGTAGATCTAGCATGAGCTGCATTCTTAACTACAGAATCCACCTGTGGAGGTGTAGAAAGATAAGGGTGGTCCACAGGGGCCCTACAAGGTCTGTCCACCTCGGGAGGAGTAGACAGGATTTGGAAAGGTTGTTGCCAGGCAGTCAACATGGCCTCCTCAAAAGCAGCTTCCAGGGGAGGGACAACTGGTGAGGGGTTATCAGAAAAACCCAGGTACTTGGCAAACTTGCTTCTTGAGGCATCCTGTTCCATAATTTGGAAATCAAAAGTTTTCTGCAGATGCACCATAACATCCGAAAAGGAAGGGCCATCTGTAGAAGAGCAGGGGAGGACCTCCAGGACATCCCCGGGTATTGAAGACATCTCAGAGAAAGAGACTTGCAAGCCATAATCCTAATCCATTTCCTCATCCCCGTCTTCCTCTAGATCCCACTCCAGCAAGAACTAGTCGCCAGCCTTGGGACGGAACCCAAGGGAGGAAGGATAGGAACTCTCTGTCCGGGGGGCTGAAGAAGGCTTGGAGGGGACTGAGGTAGGGACCAAAGCCTCCCATAAAAGGGCGAGGGGAGGATTGGGTAAGGGAACGTTATATAACTAGGAGTAGCACACTAAGCGGAAGCTTGTTTCCAGGTGCGACCTGGGAGCACAAGGAAGTTAAGTGACTTGCTAAGGATCACACAGTATGTACCTAGGCAGCTGTGGGATTCAAACACAGGTCTCCAGATTTGCAGCTCAGAGCCTTAACCCACTGCGCTATGCTGCCTTCAAAAGGGGAAAAAGAATGTTAAGGGTAAGGCCCATAGTAGATTGGACTGGAGCCTGGACATCCATCATGGTCAAGTGACCCCCCGAAAATGGAGGGGCCATGGACTGGATGGGTACCACCAAGAGGATGGCTGAGGGCAAGGGGCCCAGCTGGCTCATTGGTAAGGTAGGGTGAACATAAGATCCCAAAATAGGAGAAGGGGGAGCACTCAATGAGGACATCCCCTAAGCCGACTGAGGTGGTGCCATGATCATGGACAGTGTGAGGGAATTTTTATTTATGCCTTGAAGCTATGCTTGCTTTGAAAGTCATGCTGTAACAAAGTCATAATGAATGTAGTAGAAATTTCTGAGTTCATGTTTTCTTTTTTACAGGGTTATAGAATGATACTGAGGTTATTTGAGGTATATTTGTAAAAACAGAAAGCTAGATAAAACTGAGCAGAACTGGTTGTACCAGCCTGTATAACAGGCTCGGACAAAATATAAAGATAACATGCGTAGAGACATTGCTATGGTGTGAGTGAAACTCATTGTCTCTCTCAGGTCAGCTTGACCCAGGCATATGTATCAAGCAGTATTGGGAAAGAAATGAAATAAGTAGTGAAAAGTACCTCATACATAAACTTGTTTTGTTTTCTGTTACATTGCTGAAAACTTGTTATGCTGTCTTATGATTGGCTTATACTGAAATGTTGGTATTTTCAAGATAAAAGTGCAAAATCTAGCTTATAAAAGCTGCTGTAATTGTAATCGGAGAACTTCTCCGTTGTAGAAGTCCCACATGCATGTGTAAGGTCTGATCAAATAAAGCGACGTTAAGACAAAACCCAGTGGTGTGGTTTTTGCCCCATGACGACGGGAGTGGTTGCTCAGGTAATACTTACAGTGAGAGAATTTGCGATCACAGTTTTGACGTAGTCGGCAGGATGAGTTCTTCGGTCCGTGTCACCTCATGATCGGGTTGTTTCCCTTGGACAAAAAGAAGGACATTTTTGTGGAACCCCATCAGGATGTGCGCTAGGGCTGGTGACACTCATCATCACTGTAAGTACAAGAATACCTTGGAGCGAGTGTGCACTATAAAGGACAGGCCTAGATAATATGGGAAACAGGAAAATAGCTGGGTCCAGAGTTAGTATTATCTGGACCGCAAATGTATGTTTACAGTTTGACCAAACAAATTACAAGGCAACTGCACTGCCCTTTGTACTTGTAATTTGTGTTGCTGCAAGTATATACTGTTAGAGCCAATGATGGCTTACAGTTCAGGCTGCTTTTAGGAGAAAACAGCGGCTGATTAAGTAAAAGTTAGATAAGCAACATCTAGAGAAAGAAAATAAACTACTGTGGATGTACGACACAGTAGGTGACTACAGAACGGATGATTTGAAAATCCTCCCCATGTTGCCTATCTGTGTAGTTTCAAGTTTTCTGTATCAATTTCAAATCCCTTGCCTCCTATAGAGGCTGAAACATTTGATCCCAAACCCAAGTACTGGGGACCTCTACCAGATGGATCTCAACCTAGTACTGTTAGAGATTTTTTGTTTTGTTTTTAAACTGCAAACCAGAGCTCTGGAAAAGACTTGGTTTGGCAGGTTACTAAAATATCCAAAAGAAAAACCTTTGAAAGGGTTAATAGCTGCAGCGTTTGGAAATTATCATGAAAGGTCCTGCAGTCAGTTTTCTTACTCAGACTAGTGTATCGGAAAAGAAGAAGAAAATACCTTGGCACGGGTAAGTCTGAATTTTTTATTCAAAGTTGTTTTATGTCTGTCTGTTTTATTTCTGTAATACATATACTAAACAAGGTAATGCTCCGTCTTTCTCATGCATATTTTCTAGCTTATATCTGTGTTCTGTAATTATGTTCTGTTGTCAAGGTTACGAGATAGGATTGACTGCCTTCAGTGCACAACATGTTACAGTTAAAAAAGAAAAAGAAAAACTTCTTTGCCTCATAGCTGACTGTTTTAATTGGCTTTATTTTTAATGGAACATTTGTGCTGCCTAGATAAGGTCAGTGAAGAACTTTTGTTTGTAGTTGTTGGATTGGAGCAGGTAGTGTTGATGGTGAAGAAGTTATGGCGTCATATAGATTGCAATGTGCAGAAAGATTTGTAGTTTGCAAGCAATGTGCCAAGCCACTGCTAGGTGAAAATGTAATGTGTTAACAGCTATAAATGGCTTTATCATACTTCTAGTTATAACCAGAAACTTTTTGCAAAATGGCAGGGTGCCATATTTTGGCTATGTGCCAAAAGGTGTAACCATGTTATACAAGATGTGTTCACTTACAGATGATATGTTGTGCTGTGTTTTAACGGAGTTAAAATCTGTTTAAAAAGTGTTTTGTTCTGGAAAGATTTGGCATGGCGATATGTATAAATGTGTTGATTTAAAAATTGTCAGTGTTACAAGACAGGGGGAGGCAGCACATATATCTAAAACACGTACAGTTTTCTAATGAAACTATGGGCATTACCTCAGCAAACTGGTGTGAAACAATGTCAGTCTTATTTTGTGTTAAGTATTTCTTTTTGTGTATGTGTATGTGTGTACTGTCTTGGCCAGCAGTTTTATTGTATGCTTTATTATTATTTAAAGATATTTAATATCAGTAGTGTTCAAGGACACTAAAAAAAATAACTGGTTTGAACGACCCTTGCATGCACACTGTGACCTTTGCACGTTATTTGACCTTCTTGTGTTTCAACATTTTATGTTACTACCAGTTCAAACTTGATGTGTATTCCATACCTAAAGCACAACTTTTCACACAAAATGTATGTTTTCATGAAAGCACACCAAGAGTGAACCATGTAATTTGACTTTTTATTGCAAAACTAGTATTCTAAGTGAAGAGGAACAAACTTTTCTTCTCGTCTCACTGCTTCTGACTTACCTTAACACAGGCAATACTCCTGCTGAAAGGAGAGTATTCATCATCTCCCATATTTTTTATTATATATATATAATAGCGCTTTTGAAAAAGGACTATTACAGCTGTTTTGAGAGTTTACCATCTACAGTTAAAAACAATGGCTTTTGTTTTATGTAGTGACCATGGTGTAATCATTTTTTTGTCTTTTGAAATGCATTCTAAGAGATACTACGTCTGAGTATTACCATCAATCTGGATTTTTATAAACTCAGCTGACATTTTGTCATGCTTAGGATAAGGGAACAGGGACGCTGGCTTCTTTTATCCTATGGATATAATCTTGTTTTATTTTTAAACTGGTGTGTGTTTGTTTTTGTTGTTTGTCTGTGTTTCTTCTCTTCTTCTAGAGAAAAGAAGTTCCCCATCTTTATAGTAAGGTATGAAACTTACTAAACTAATTGTAATATTATCTTGTTATAATTTAAAGTGTAGTAGGTGGGGATCATGTCACCAGCCACAGCTAACTTTTTTATTGCTACAGTATTCGAGCTGTCTCTTTCACTTCGAGCTGTCTCTTCCACCAGTAGGAGCTTGAGAGGAGGGGGTAAGCTACCCTTCCTCTATCCCTTCCAGTGTAGTACCCACAAAGGTTGCAAGGTACATCACTGTTCCCCAAAGGGAGTAAATAAAGAAAATGTATATTTGCCAATAATTGTTTCTTATTTACAGGTTTTAAAAGACCCAAGGTATTTTAACAGCATAACCCAGCTCAAGCCCTTCTGTTTTCTAGTGCAAACAGTTAAATCTCACACCTATTATTGGTACAAGGGTTTCTGCCCTCAGCAAGTAATCAGTTACGCTGGAGGGTGAAGTTATGTATGTATGTCCACACATATTCATTCTTTTGATTGTCTTTTCAGCTTTCTTATCCTGTTAAAACAAATGCAAAACAACTTTTGTCATTGTCTTACAGCAATGAATACATTTTTTAACCAGTAAATTCACAGTACTCTAACATTTCTGGACTCTAAGCTAAGTTTACAGTCTATATGTGTTGTTTAAAATGTATTTTATGCATTATGCTCAATACTGAAATTGTTCTATTACAAACATGCTTATGTTTCATGTTTATGTTATAATGTTTTGATATACATCTTGCTACACTGTATCATGTGTGTATTCAGAAAAGTGCTCCACATGTATAACGTTTTTAATGCTCATAACCAAACCTAAATACTGGGACCAGCATTGCTGACCACCCCACAATATGTTCCAAAGCAAAACCAAAGTAAAATTAATGCTCCATTTGTCTTATTGCTCACAGGTACCCCTGAAGAATGAGTGTACTCTATGCAGGTTTTGTCATTTTAAATTTTAACAATTATAATATGCAAAATTTAGATTGTACTCCAAACCTATGCTTCAAGCCTTACCCCACTCAGTACTTTGGAGTATTTCACTATACAGGGTAAAGAAGGTAGACCTTTTCACTTGTCACAGGTGCAATAGGCACTGTTATTAAATTGGCACAGGCCAACAACATATGTATTTGTCCCACTAATTGCATTGTGTAAAAGGCATATTGTTCTGAACAATATGTTTGAAATTAATGTAACTGCATTAAACAGGTTAGCAAGAGGAAAGGAAGAGGAGACCATTATAGTTTTCCAAAGAGGTAGCAAAGAAAGTGAAAGCCAAAAGATAGCATTCAGGCAATACAAAAGACTCAGGCAAAGGGATAGGGAGAAGTACCAGGAGAACAAAGGGAGGCAGGGAAGTCAGTAAGGAAGCCAAAGCTCAGACAGAAGAACACATTGCAAAATCAGTGGTTAAAGGGGACAAAACCTTTACAGGTACATAAGTGAAAAAGAAAGACAAGGGAGGGATAGTGAGACTGAAGGGGGAGGATGGGAATCGCGTGGAGATGACAACAGTAAAGCTGACATAGTGAACAGGTATTTATGCTCAGTCTTTACTGAGGAAGAAGGGGTAATGGTCTGAAGAGTACAAGGGTGAGAATGGTGCAGAAATGGATTGCATCACAAGTCCTATGAAGACAAGTTGAAGGAACTGAACATGTACTCCCTGGAGGAGAGGGAGAGAGGGATATGATAAGAGACATACAGTATCTTACAGGAGAAACAGAGTGCAGGAAAACACTATTTTAGCGAAAAAGATGTTCCAGGACTAGAGGCATGGGATGAAGTTGGAGGAGGATGATTCAGAGGAAACATGAGAAGAATTTCTTCACAGAGCGAGTGGTGGACAAGTGGAACACCCTGCCAGAGAGAAGTGGTGGGGCCTGAAACAATCACAGGATTAAGAATGCATGGGATAGACATAAAGAATTCTAGAGGTCAGGGTGAGGAAACAGACTTCTAGGAAAACAAACTGAACTTACAAGCTCAAATGGGCAGACTGGGTGGGCCATAGGCCCTTATCTGCCGACACTGTCTATGTATCTATGTATTGTAACATTACAAGATTTTATAACTCAGGTCTCAGTCAGGCCTGCTTGCAACAGACAGGAAATAATGTTCATCACTGTCATAACTGCTTCTGTGATTTAAAAGCAGGAGGTAACCATAACATTGTCATGATTTACAGATGGTCAGATGGTATAATTGAACCTCGGCCTGCACCCCAGGTGTCGGTTAATGTCCCATTTTATTTTTTCTTTTCTAATTGCCAGAATTTAGGCTCTGTCACACCACTCTTTACAAAACAAAAGTAAATGGTTTAAAAGATTGTTATTATGTGTTTTAACTCAGTGTCTAACACACTTTGCAAGTTTGCAGGTTTCCACGGTGTGGCACACATAAGATCTCCACGTTCAACAGCAGTAATACTTTTATCTAAGTTGCCAAGACCTTCATCTTTTCCTTAAAAAGAAAAACAACTGCCACAGTTTTGATGTTATCACCATCTTGTGCCTGACTGGTTCCTTATAAGGACTATTGCATGAATCCAGTTATTATTACCTCTGCAAGTGTAATGTTTTCAGCAAAATTACACCTATTTGTAGAACTTTAAATCAACTGAAGAAGGTCCAGTCAGTTCAGACTCTGCAATCAAGCTTATTGTTTCTGCTTACTATGAAGTTAAGTCTGGGAAGGGCACTCCCTAACTCCAGCGAGAAGATTCTGCTTCAATTGACCTTCAAGCAATACATCCATTTTCTTCACTACCGCTTGTTCCAAACATGGCTGGTACTTTCTATAACCCTATTGCTCTGTTATGGACTGTGTTCTTAATGGTTTATTGTCAATTGTTACCTTTTTAAGGACTGTTAATCTTTATGCCGGGGTGTAATCAACTACAACAAAACAAATGCCATGCCAGTGTGTGTGTGGCTACTCCATTAAAAGGACTCAATGCACCCCTGGCCAGTGTGTCTACTAATCAGCCATCCAGCAGCCAGCCAAGCAAAATGAACACTGACTTTTCTACTATGCTGGTGTTTTGTTTTTAAATTACTGTCTGCATTGCCCCATATGCCTTGTGGGGTTACCACCATTCTGCAAATGACATTTCATCTGTACTGTAACTACATCAAACTGTGGATACTTATATGAACTTATGAACTGTTCATTTCATGGACTGTTATGTTTTATAAGGACTTATCTGTCAAGAGACATTATCAATAGATTCTTCAATCAAGCTCCAAGGGTGCCACACCTCAACACAAGGTAGCATCTACCTTATTCACACTCAAAGTGAATTCCATGAACTCTTTTTCATCAACAAAATTGTTATGTTATATTGTGTTATATGTGGTGTCACATGTTAGCATTTTTCACATATTTCAATTGTGGTGTTGACATCCCTCAATTCTGTATTATGTTTTACAAACTCACGATTTGTGTTCTGTAACCACCCCTGTACCAACTCCAGAACAGGATGCTTTTATAAATGCCTTGACTATCTGTATGCTGGCAACCAGTTTTAAATCATATACCTATTCACCTAGTCTAACAGTCTAAAAGTAGAAATGTTTAGTTTTTTTTTAACCTTCAGTTATTAACTAATATCTTTACAGTTATGTTCAATTTTTGTGAATGTTCGAGTCCCTCAGGGGCCTCCTATCTTCAGGGTGGAAATTATTAACAGTGGTCAGTGGCCAAGGTTTTAGTAATCAGTGACCAAACTTTTATCAACAATGTGTAGTTGGCTAACCATAAAACTGAGGAAATAAAAAGGTGTAAAATGGCTAGTGTAAATTGCTAAAGGAGCTAGTAAAGGTAAAAATGGTTAGTAAATGACTAAATGATGCCAACATATAAATTAGTATATCTAGTAGCAAAAGGCTGCAAGTGGAAAATACCACTATGTCACTTAAAATATGTGCATGTAAGACTTTAAAAGGGTTAATTGTAAAATTCTATACAATGAAAAAAAAAAAATAGCTGAAAGCATAAAATGAGGCTGTGGCGAGATATACACACAGCTGTGTTTAGCCTTGACTGTTAAAGTTTCTCATCATATAATTCTCTCGTGTTAGAAAAAAAAATTTGTTTAACAAAAAACTGATAAAAAATAATGAGATACCTCATTTAGTTGCTGGTACAAGGTTACTTTGACATTTGTAGCAAGATAGTCACTTCTCTCATATGCTTTCTGGCTCCCAAAACAAAAGTTATTTGAGATAAATATACTATTCTGTCACCATTTGTTTTCCCCTCCGAGAGTGAGAATAACTCCCATGTCTTGGCAAAATGTCAGGTACATCTCGTAACCAACCAATTTTATTACGGGATGTCTCAGAAATTGTAGCTACAAACATGTATAAAAAAAATCTTTAATTATGAAAATGTATTAATGTACAGGTGTCCAGGCTATGCTGTCATAATTTCTTGGGAAATTCCAGCCTTGCATTTTTTTCTAAGCTTGCTACACATAAATATGGGACCCATGGTCATGGCTTACAAGCGTAGTCAGTGACTGGGGTGCTACTCTTCTCCATTGGGTGACAGTACTTGTAAGTGGTCATATTGGCACTCTGGCTACTGACTGTTCTAATCAAACTTCTCCTACAATGCCTGTGCACAACACAATGGTGGAAACACGGACGCCACCCACCTGCCCCTTGCTACAACCCGAACAAAAGGACCCCATTAAACTGGAGGGTGTTTCCATTACAAAATGAGCCAGATTGTGACCAAAATATAAAGTGAGAAAAAGTAAAAGGATTGGTTAGTTGATACATAGTATCAAAGGGGAGAGTGTGAGGAATTTTATATATGCCTTGAAGCTATGCTTGCTTTGAAAGTCATGCTGTAACAAAGTCATAATGAATGTAGTAGAAATTTCTGAGTTCATGTTTTCTTTTTACAGGGTTATAGAATGATACTGAGGTTATTTGAGGTATATTTGTAAAACAGAAAGCTAGATAAAACTGAGCAGAACTGGTTGTACCAGCCTGTATAACAGGCTCGGACAAAATATAAAGATAACAGTGCGTAGAGACATTGCTATGGTGTAGGTGAAACTCATTGTCTCTCTCAGGTCAGCTTGATCCAGGCATATGTATCAAGCAGTATTGGGAAAGAAATGAAATAAGTAGTGGAAAAGTACCTCATACATAAACTTGTTTTGTTTTCTGTTACATTGCTGGAAACTTGTTATGCTGTCTTATGATTGGCTTATACTGAAATGTTGGTATTTTCAAGATAAGAAGTGCAAAATCTAGCTTATAAAAGCTGCTGTAAATTGTAATCGGAGAACTTCTCCGTTGTAGAAGTCCCACATGCATGTGTAAGGTTTGATCAAATAAAGCGACGTTAAGACAAAACCCAGTGGTGTGGTTTTTGGCCCGTGACGACGGGAGTGGTTGCTCAGGTAATACTTACAGTGAGAGAATTTGCGATCACAACAGGCACTACGTTGATGAGGTAGGTAGGCAGGCATTCAGACACACAAGTTCCAAGAGGATCATCAATGAGATGGACAGAGAAGCCAAAGGATCCACTGTCGATGAGAAGCAGCCAGAATGAGCTGTCAATGGGAGCACCGTTGACTGAGCAGCCGAGGAGCAACTAGAGTGCCCTGTCAAATGGAGGACCAGTGAACACTCTGTCGATGGAAGGACCATCAGAGCAGATGCAGCTATCATCAACAGACGATAGTGAACTATGCAAGTTGGTGGAGGCAGCGGGGGAAGCTACAGTACAACTGCAGATGTCAACAGAGGAGCCAGCGATGACCTAGAAGGGACCACTACTGCTGACAGTGGAGAAGATGGTGTGTGTTCAGTGGGAGCCCTGCTACTTACCTTTGCTGAGGAGCTTGAGGTCTTCAACAACGAAGATGGTGGCATGGGGGAACATGTTTAGTCTTAGAGAAATGTTTCCTCCCAGCCCCATGCTCCACTGGCAATGAGGGTTTACCCCTCAGAGACCCCAAGGATGAGGTAGAAGACTCCCCTGCAGTGGAGCATTGCTGATGCTCCGATAGGGCTACCTTCTGCTCCATGAGGTATTCCCTTAGCTGCTGGAGCCTTCAGCGCTTTGTGGCCTTATTGAACCAATGGCAGAGGATACACTCCCTGGCGTTGTGCTCTGGACCCAGGCACCAAACACACACTTCATGGAGGTCCTCAGATGCAATTCTCTGGCCACAGGAACAATTCCAAAACAACAGTGCCAAACACATCAGTAGATGAACTTGTTAGGTGACTGTAGAACTTGTTGTTGATGGACTGTAGAAAGATGGTACCCTTGAAGAACTACTTGATGTTGACTCGGTTGTGGTTAGAAAAGAACTGAGAAGTATCAGGGGCCTCCCCTTTATAAACATGCAAAAGAGCATCTGGTGACAGGAGGGGGAGGACCCTGGAAGAGACTGCTGGGAAATCATCTGGAGCAAGTGATACCTACAGCTGGATATCCCATGTGTTATGGCCTGCTGCAAGAGACTGACTCAAAGAAGATCTCCTAAAACTGCAGATGGACAAGGTAATGGGTCCTGATGGAATTCACTCTAGAATTCTAAAAGAAGTAAGAAGAGAACTAGCAACACCACTGACTACCCTTTTTAGCAAATCATAGGAGGATGGTGTGGTACCTAAGGATTGGAGGAGGGCAGATGTGATTTCCCTTCACAAACGAGGGAGCAAGGCAACTACAGACCTGTTAGTTTGACATCAGTGGTAAGAAAAATTATGGAATTACTTCTGAAAGAAAGAATTGTTGAGTACCTAGAGGCCAGCATGGCACAGAACCCAAGGCAGTATGGATTCACAGCGGGAAGGTCATGTCAGACAAATCTGATAGATTTCTTTGACTGGGTGACCAAAGTAGTAGATTAAGGAGGGGCTGTGGACATGGCCTACCTAGATGTTAGCAAGGCATTTGACACAGTCCCATGCAAAAGATTAATAAACAAGTTAGCCAGCCTGGGAGTGGATCCCAGGGTAGTTACCTGGGTACAAAAAGTGGCTGGACAACAGGACACAGAGGGTAATAGTAAGCAGAGTCCACTCTGAAGAAAAAGGGGTTACTAGCGGGGTACCGCAGGGTTCAGTACTGGGACCGGTCCTCTTTAATGTCTTTATAGGTAACATTGTGGAGGGACTGGAAGGAAAAGTATCACTCTTTGTAGATAACACAAATATCTGCAACAGGGTTGATACACAAGAGGGATGGGTGGAAAGGATGAGAAGGGACTCGGCAAGGCTGGAGGAATGGTCAAAGGTATTGCAGCTTAGATTCAATGCAAAGAAGTGCAAAGTAATGCAGCTGGGAAACAAAAACCTGGGGGAAGAGCACACAATGGGGTAGAGGGGTAGTATCAACAACAACAACAATGGAAAGGGACCTGGGGTAGTTATATCAGAGGACCTAAAGGTAGGCATGCAATGTGAGAAGTCAGTAAGAGGGCTGGGGGGATACTAGGATGTGTAGGGGGAGGCATCATCAGTAGAGAACAGGAAGTGGTTATTCCTCTTGTCAGACGATTGGTGAGACCCATCTGAAGTATTGCATGCAGTTCTGGAGATCCCATAGACCCCATCTCTGCAAGGACATAGACAGGATGGAGACAGTCCAGAGGATGGCAATTAAAATGGTGCAGGGTCTACACCAGAAGCCATATGAAGAGAGACTAAAAGAGCTTAATATGTATACCCTCGAGGAATGGAGGGAGGGGGGGACATGATAGAAACTTTCAAATACCTCAAGGGAATAAAAAAGTCCAAGAGGGTAGCATCTTTCAAAAAAAGAGATGTGCAAGAACAAGGAGGCACAATTTGAAGATAGAAGAATGATGGCTCAGGGGCAATGTGAGGAAGTATTTTTTCATGGAGAGGGTGGTGGATGGATAGAATGGCCTTCCTGAGGAGGTTGTGGGGTCAAAAATAGTGGGAGAATTTAAGAACGCATGCGACAGACATAAGGCAATTCTTGTAGGAGCTAGGAGAAAGCAGACTGTTGGTAAACTAGGATCTGCAGCTTATCTAATAGATAGAGAAATGGGCAGAATGGGTTTTCAAATCTGTGATGGACCATTTGTAATTTATATATACAATAGGTCATCATTGTAAATGAGCTTTGCTCAATGGTTATTCCTAATAAAAACAAACAAACTACCATATTTCACATTTATGTGATATTGGCTCTGGTGGGATTCATAACAAGTGATGCATCAGATGTACTTTTTAATTTTATTTTGCCTACTCCATCCCATGAACATGTGATTTCTTGGTACTTGGATATCCTCTAATTGCTGTAGTATGCTTTTTTTAATCCATAATGGATCGTATTTGACATTACTGTGCTACTTGCTCTGGTGGGATTCAAACCAGTGATGTACTGGAGGTTTATTTATTTTTTTTTTTGCCTGCTGTGACACTTATTGTGTTTTGGATATTCTCTCATGGCTGTGGCATAAAAAAAAAGTAGGGTAAAGATTATAGGGTTAACCAAGGACAGAATAAAATTGTGTGCCATTATTGAATGTGGTCAAATTGCTTGAATGATGACATCACTTTATTTTAGAATGTAAACACTCCACTGACATTATGTTGCAATCTACTAACCAGCTGTGGAATAAGCATGGCAACAGTGCCTGAAATTGTCAGCAAGCCAATCGGGAGCTAGCTAGAATCATCCAATCATAGTGCAGTAGTACAGTGGAGGGAAACCTGAAGGCTGTGAATCAAGTTGCTGTGTGTTTCCTGGTGCTGACAGAGTGGGAGGAAGAGAAAAAGAGAGTCTCCAGAAATTTAATGTATGGATAGTTTACACATTCAAATCTACAGACTTCTGACACCTACAGGTATGCCCAATACCTCTTAGGCAAGATCTTTTCATTGGCTTCAAAATGTGAGGGAGAGGGCACACTTACCTTCTACTTCAACTAATTAAACCATCATATTTGTACAGTTTTAAATCCATAACAATGCTTTAACATCTGCCATCTACTGGGAAATCTTACCTTCCTTCAACAACATAGTGTCACAGAATGGAAGTGCTAGGATAAGAACAATGTACTTCCATATTGCTTCTATTTTCAGAAAAGTACAGGAATGTTACAGCAGAACCAATATGCCAGTCCATCCATCCCTTCCCCTGACACAACATCAGGCCCAGAGTGTCACAAAATGGAAGTGCAGGGGTAAGAACAATGTATTTCATATACTCCTTCCATTTTCAGAAAAGTACAGGAACGTTACAGCAGGACCAAAATGCCAGTCCATTCATTCATTCCCCCTGACACAACATCAGGATTGAAGTTTTAAATGTAATCCTATTCCTATCAGAATTCCATTTATGAGACTGTCTCTGCCCTAATCTACTGACACAGTGTTTTCATAATTCTGCATCATCACCTCCCTGTGAAACTCCTTCTCCTGTTTGCATAGTATCTCCCACTCCTCTTTTGAAAAAGCAATGGCAACAACTTCATAGGTTTGTGGTACCTGAAAGGACACAAGACATGATTAATTGCTTTTGATTTCAGTGCACACATTGAGACATCTGACACTTTTCAACAAAAAGGAGACAGACCAGCTTAAAATGTAAGGATGAATTGGTCACCCACTGTCAGAGGACACTCCCACTGAGTAGGGATTTGTTTATTAGGACATGAACAGAAGTAACAAGGGCTTGAGCACCTAGCTTTAGAAAATGCAGTTCAAGGGAGCTGAAGCCTGAGGAACCATATTCCTTGAGCTTTAAAAGTAATTGCAGTACTTCTTTGTGGGTAACCATCTTGAGGTGAAACTCGGGGCAGGAGAGAAGTTGCCTATGAGGGAGGGATGAGGGATCAAAGTTGGGGGGGGGTAAATGTGTGGGTTATAGCTAGAGAGGTCAGTGAAGAAACGGTTTAGACCATCTGCAATGGAATGTGGAATGGAAAGAGTAGTGCCGCAGGCTTGTAAGGTGCTAGGGAATATGGAGGCGTGATCTTTGATGAGTGTATTGGTTTGTTTCCAGAATGCTTCTGGGTTGCTTAGACTTTCAGTCTGCAATGAGCAGTAGTATGTGTACTTGGCACTGTGGAGTTTGCTCTTACATATGTTGTGGAGTCATCTGAAGATTTGCCAGTCAGAAGTGCTGCCACTCTTCTTGAAGTTTTTCCGAGCAGAATCCCGACCCACCACAAGATGCCTCAGGTCCTTGCTAAGCCAAGGAGATTTTAGACCTTTGGATCTCCTTTTTGTGAAGGGAACGTACTGGTTAATTATTGCATTTAACATATTAACAAAGTAATCCAGGGCCTGATCTACATCAGGCAAGGTTGTGACAGGATGCCAATCGGCAGAGGAGAGGATTGCCAGGAAGGCTGTTGGGTCAAAGCATGACATATTTCTGGATTCTGTGATTTTGGTAGGAGGGTTCAGGCATCTGTTACTCCAGATGCAGAGAACTAGGGAATACAGAGACTTGGGGCCCTTGTGCAATGTACCTTTGTAGTGAGACACCTTAAACCATATTTAAAGGTTAAGAATCAATTTTATTCAATACAAAAGTTACAAGATAGCAACAGATGCATATTTCTATAAATATTATACCCCACAATGCAAAAACCTTCGTACCCTTGAGGGTATTTTTCCATTGGTCAAAATCAATACAAGATGTCTGAGTACACGGATGATATTTTGTTACACCTGCAATATCCAGCTATTTCCTTGCTCGTGACTGTGAGGTTGTGGGAATGAAAGACACTTACTCCAGGTTTTGGATGCAAAATAATGGCATACTGCCATACTATTTATTTACAGCAAAACAAAATAAGGCAGACTGAAATCGACAAAATAAAACACCAATGGCCAAATAAAATGTTATAGGATAATCAAAAAAATTCATCTCTAGAAATGTAGCTGGAGGGTTCTCATAGTCCTCAGTCAGCACCACAGACTGCACCGACTGCTCAGCATACGCTGACTTTCAAGTGAACTCTCACTGCTTAAATACCCATTTGTTTCCATGTGATCTGGAAACCCCTCCCACCTTCTATTTATTTTATTTCATTTGCTTAAAATACCTTTATTTTAATGCAGAAACATGATAATCTGTATTATTCAATCATATGTATTTTGTATGGTTCAAAGTAAAAGAAACTAAGAATTTCCAGCATTTAGGGTTCCCTATGCATGAGTCCCCTTCCACACTGTCATTCAGCATAATAAAAGCATTGACAATAGGGCTGGACGGCACTTGGTGTCAGGCTGAATGGACAGTATCATCGGCGCAAGAGAGAGGCTACCGCTGGAATCCGTGCTGGTGCAAAATTTCAGTGTACAACAATAAAGCACTGTAAGCTTTTTAAACTTATAAGAAAATGACCATGACAATGCCAATAGAAGCAATATCACTAACTGTACATATAATATGTTGCTTTTCTTTCTGGTGTACAAATGGAAACATGGAAAACCATGTTCGGGCTTATTCCCAGTTGGGGCAGTTCTGAAACTATGCTGCGTAACCAACACTTTCATTATTTTAACTTCTGTTTGTTTGATAAACTGCCACCTTTTAGCTCTTCTGGTTGTCATAGTAGCTCAAATATATTTTAGGCAGTTCTTTACAAAAAAAAAAAAAAAACAACGTGCAACATAGCGAGTACCGACCCGCTGCTGAGTGAAAAGCAGCAGCTGAGTTTTTACTAAGGAGGTTTGAGCGGTAAACTAAAAGAAATCCCTTCTTGTTATTTTTAATACTGCCTTATTTTACCCAACAAGACCGTATTTAAGTCTTTTCTTGCTGTACCTAACATCCGAGTCTCGAATGGCAATGCGTATAGTATACCAAAATGGCTGAAACCTCTATGCCTAAATGTGGAGACATTAGATGATGACCTGTACCCCAATACAGATGTCAGCACTAATCTTATACCCTTGCAAGGTTCTACTCTATTAAACAAAAAAAAAGTCATGCTTCTTAATAAACTGGGGGGTACCTCTGAACAGCAGACATCTTTTCACCTCGAGCAGCGAATGGAACAGTGCGAGTGGCCAACCCACAACCAGACAGAAGTAGAAAACAGATTTAAAAGCAAAAGAGAGTTAACAGAAGTATATGCTGTTGCGCAACAGGCTTTAAAGAGAGACAGGAAGGCAAGAAAGAGATGTGGCTTCTCAGGGTTGCCAACACAGTCCCCCTGTGATATATTCCTCCTCACTTAGATAAAATCAGTGGTATCCTACCAGTACCCAAAATATTTTATTTCTCCTATTTGTAGCTCTGAAGACCCATGTCAATGACACATATCAGATCTCTCCAAGGAGAGATGCAGCTTCAGCCCATCCACTCCCAAAGTTCCACCGTGGGGTCCCTCTTAAAAAAAAAAAAAATCACTGGTAGGAGGATACACATTTCTCCTAACCAGTATCATCATGCTTTACCGTGAAGTCTGACTATGTCATTGTCGCATGCTTTGGATCAGCCCCAAAGTGAGACATGAAATCTGCATTTTTGGGGGCAACACCGGGTTTATGTTTCATAGTAAATCTATAGTGTTGAAGAGTCAAATACCACCTCATAATTCATGGGGTTTTAGCTTTTATTACCTGCAACCAACATAATGGTTTATGATCAGTAATGAATTCAAATTCAGGACCCCACAGATAGAATTCTAGTACTTTGATTGCCCACTTTACCGCGAGACATTCCTTCTCGATGGTAGAATACCTAGTTTCTTGCTCATGTAACTTCCTATTTATATAAATGATAGGGTGTTCATTGCCTTCAATGATTTGTGACAACCTATGCCAGAGGCAGATGCATCAGTTTGTACCATGAAAGGAAGTGTAAAGTGTGGGCTTCTCAAAACAGGGGAGGAGCACAATTGTGCTTTTATGGCACAGAACGCCTCCTCACATTAATGGGTCCACTTTACTTTTGTGGGGTTCTTTTTCTTTGTCCAGTTGATTAATGGACTTGCTAAAGAAGCAAAATTAGGTACAAAATGCGAATAGTACCCAGCTAAAACAAGAAAAGAATGGACATGTTGCTTGGTAATAAGCCTGGGACTATTAGCCACGGCATCCACTTTCCCCACTTCTGGTCTTATCCGACAATTACAAAACCCAAATGCCTTGTCTCTTGCATTGCTACTGCACACTTAGCTGGGTTAATATTTGAGTCAGTGTGTGCAGTTGCTTGTAGTACTGCTGTTAGATGTATGGCATGCTCAATCCAAATGGGGCTAAAAATTATATCATCTAAGTAAACATCACTACAAACTGTGTTGGGCTGTAAAACATGATCTTTTAGCCTCCGAAAGGTGGCAGGAGCCCCATGCAACCCAAAGGGCACAGTTACAAACTCAAAAAAGTCCTGCAGGGAGATAAAGGCTGTTTTATCCCTTGATGTTTTATCAAGAGGGATTTGCCAATATCCTTTTGTGAGATCAAATGTGGTAATATACTGCGCATTGCCAAGTCGATCCACAATATCATCGATACTTGGCAATGGATAACTATCAAATTAGAAATAGCATTTAACTTCCTGAAATCAGGGCAAAGCCTTAAGCCTCCCTCCTTTTTTCTTTACTAGGACTACTACTAATGGAAATTTCCATTCAATGTTTAATGGCTCGATTAGCCCCAGCTGCTGCATTTTCTTTATTTCTGCTGTTGCGTCTTCCCATAATTTCTCAGTTAGACAACAGGGTTTCTGCCGAATAGGGGTTTTCTGAATGGTCTCAGTATGGTGTTCAATGACAGAAACTCTCTGTGAAATGTTAGTGAACAGTGACTGGAACTGTGTCAGTACCTGCTTTAACTCTTCTTTCTGTGTAGTCGCTAATTTAGGGTTGATGCTTAAATCGTTCAGGACACCTGGTTTCTCTAATCTTCGATAAGCCACTTCCAGTTCACTATCAGCCTAATCAGGGTTTATGAAGCAAACAGGGATGGATCTCTCAATCCATTTCTTTAGTAGGTTTGCATGATAGATCTTTCTCTTGTACCTTCTATTGGAGAGTTCTATCTCATAACTGATAGGTGCAGTCTGTCTTCTGACAACATAAGGACACTGCCATTTCATCATTAGTTTGTTTTCAGTTGAAGGTAACAAAAGAAGGACTCTATATCCAGGGCTTAATACTTAAAGGCCCACTACCTTATCATACTGAGCCGTCTGCACCATTTGCCTTTTTTTACCCTGTTGATGGGCTGTCATAATATACTTCTTTAGTTTTTGTCTTAAGTCATTAAAATGCTAAACAGTGGTGGTTTGACCCATCTCTTGTCCTTCCTCCCATTTTTCCTTAACAATGTCCAGAGGCTCTCTAGGGTTTCTACCATATAACAGCTCAAAGGGGGGAAACCTTGTAGAGGCCTATGGTACCTCCCTTTAAGCAAGCATCAGGAACGGGAGGTGTACATCCCAATTCCTCCCTTACTCCTGTATGAATCTGCAAAGTGCTTTTTGCATTGTTCGATTAAAATGCTTCACCAACCCCTCGGTTCATGGGTGGTATGGGGATGTACAGTGAAGCCCGCCAGGATGAAGCACAGTGTCACAGGTTTACTGCATGACAAAAGGGATTAACTCCCACTGAAACTGCATTGTTTGCTGCAGTAACTCTACTGCAGAATTCTGCAGTGCTGCACTTCATCCTGGTGGGCTTCACTGTATGTGTGGCACTAGCGCCTAAGTTTTGATACAAAGATTTTAGCAGTTTAGAACAAAAGTTGCTACTCCTGTCAGTCAATATTTCCCTGGATATACCCATCCTACTGAATACTTTAACCTATTCTTTGGCTATATGCCATAATAGTTCTTAAGGGAATAGCTTCTGAGTATTTAGTACCATAATCACAAATGACTAATATAAACTGGTTCCCTTTTGAAGTTTTCTGTAGGGGTTTCACTATGTCCATGGCTGTTCAACCAAATGGTGTTGAAATCAGGGGAAGGGGCTGCGGAGGTACTTTCTCCTTATGAGTAATATTAGCTACCCTTTGGCATTCCTGGCAACTGCAAAAGTATTCTTCTACCTGTTGTTGTGTGCCAGGCCAGTAGAACCTGTTTAGAAGCCTACTTAAGGTACGGTCCCTCCCCAGATGATTGGCCAAGGGAGTATCATGGGCTTAACAAAGTAACAGGGTTCTATGTTGTTCTGGTACTAATAATTGATCAACTACCTCCACAGTCACAGAGTCTGTGCATTCTCTACACCATAAATCCCCTTTTTTAACACATCGTGGACCCTTCTGATTTGATGTCCCTTCCTGCAAGAAAAAAAAGCTTTTAAGGAGACATCATTTTTTTGTGCCTTCTCGAAATTACATGTTTTAACAATCTGCTTCAATTCAGTCCCACTTTAGACAGGTACCACATATTGTCCACAGTTTGTCAAAGCCAAATGTGAATGTTCAACCTTCTTTTTTGGACATCATTTCACTAGATGTCCCTTCCCTTGACAATCCCTGAGTATGATGTCAGGGATGAAGGGTCTTCATGATGTATTATATCTATTAACCTAGAAGCAGTACCAGCAGGAGATGTATTAGTAGGCGGTCTTACCATGGGTCAGGAAGTACTAGCCCTGCGATGGCTCTTCTGTCTATTAGGACATGCTGTGAGATAATCTTTAGCTAACAAAAGGGCTTTCTCTGCTGCCTCAGCTCAGTGATCCTTTACCCAGACCTGGACATCATGAAGTAATACTCTGATAAATTGTTCCAATATCACAGTCTCCATTACTTGGTCCAGATTCTTATTGCCTGGTTGGAGTCACTTGTAACAAAGGTCTTACAGTCACACAAAGGCTTCCCTTGGGGTAGCAGAGGTATGGAACCTATATGTCCAAAATCACTGGCGCTAGGTTTTGGTGCTGATGTCGTATCTTCTCAATATTTCCTGCCACACGGTATCATGGTTCTCAGCCTGCAGACTGTCCATGTTTCCACAGGCAAGCCATGCTTTACCAGTCAAGTAGGGTAGGGTGCAAGACATATTACCCACTGCTCCTTAGGCCAGCTACAAGTTCCAGCCACTCCCTTGAAAGTCATCAAGTATGCTTTGATGTTATCCATTTCACCCAATTTGGTCAACTTAATGTCTTTAGGAATGTCCAAGGATGGAGCATTTATCGCCTGAATGGCTCTCAAAATCTCAGCCCATCACCGCTTGCTTCTTTTCTGCTGTCTTTCTATTTCCTTGTCCATAGGCATCTGTTTAAGGCATAGCCATTGCAACAGTTCCTGTACATCCTCAGGGGACTCCATCTCATCCGAGGCCCCAGCGGAGGCCCCTAGAAGCTCCTGATCTTCTCCCTCTGGTTCTGCCTCAGCCTTCAGCCTTTCCCTCTTCTTGTCCTCCAAGCCTGGTGGCAATTTCTCTCCTATCTTCTCCATCATGGTCCTAGTCTGGACAACTTTGGGCTTTGTAACTGGGTCCACCTTCTGTCCTGGCTGCATATGATGCCATCTTAGGTACCTGCTGATAACCCTCTTGGAGTGCGTCAACAATACTCCAACATCCCACCTCTAACACTAATTATGAGGTTGTGGAAATGAAGGACACAACACCAAGTTCAGGATGCAAAATAATTGCATACTGCCGTACTATTTATTTACAGCTAAACAAAATAAGGTGAACTGGAATCGACAAAATAAAACACCAAAGGCCAAATAAAATGTTTTAGGATATTCAAAGACAGATTCCTCTCTAGAAATATAGCTAGAGGGTTCTTATAGTCCACAGTCACCACCACAGACTGCACTGACTGCTCAGCACACACTGACTTTTAAGCAAACTCTCACTGCTTAAATACCCATTTGTTTCCATGTGATCTGGAAACTCCTCCCACCTATTTATTTTATTTCATTTGCTCAAAATACATTTTAATACAGAAACATGATGTTAACCTGCATTAGTCAATCACATGATTTTGCACATTTCAAAGTAACAGGAATTAAGAATTTCCAGCATTTAGGGCTCCCTGTGCATGAGTTCCCTCCTACATTGAAGACATGGCCATCCAGCTCTTAGCGTCAGGCTGAATGGACAGTGGACAGGATCATCGGCGCACAAGACAGAGGCAACCGCAGGAATCCCTGCTAGCTTGAAATGTCAGTGAAAAACAACAAAACATTGAAAGCAGACCATGACGATGAGAAAATGACTATGGTAATGCCAATAGAAACAATATCAATAACTGTACACAGAATGTGCTGCTTTTCTTTCAGGTATACAAATGAAAACATAGAAATCAGTGTTCAGGCTTATTCCCAATTTGGGCAGTTCTGAAACTATGCTGCATAACCAACCTTTTTATTATTCTAACTCATGTTTGTTTGAGAAACTGCCACCTTTTAGTTCTTCTGGTTGTCATAATAACCCAAACATGTTTTAGCCACTTATTTACAAAAAGAAACAAAGTGAAACACAGTGAATACTGACCCGCTGCTAGCTAACCCTATGTCAGGCTGTTACACTCGCTTGACAGTGCAGAGTGAAAAGCAGTGGCTGAGTTTTTACAAAGGAGGTTTGAGCAGTTAACTAAGAAAAAAATTCCTTCTTGTTATTTTTAATACTTCCTTATTTTACCCAACAGGACCATATTTAAGCCTTTTCTTGCTGTACCCAACAGTCAAGTCACGAACATCGTTGTGTATAGCATACCGAAAAGGCTGAACCCTCTATTCCTAAATGTAGTGATGGTAGAGGATGACCTGCACCTAATGCAGATGTCAGCACTAATGTATACCCTTCCAAGGTTATACTCTATTAGACAAAAAAAAATTATGTGTCTTAATAAACCCGGGGGTACCTCTGAGCAGTAGACATGCCGCTGGTCTGCATCTGTCCAGGGGGAACCAGGATCCTAGGTGAGAGGTTTAAATGCCATGTGGGGAAGCACTGATAAGGAGCAGAGAAATCCCAGCCTCCCCCCACAAAACACGGTAATTAGTGAGGTAAACACCAAGGTAGAGAAGTCATTAGGGAGCAGGACAGAGGTAAATGCAAAAAAAGGCAAAGGCAGGAAGGACAGCGATGGGGCTAAAAGGGGTAAGGCCATCAACAATTGGAGGGTGATGAGTACCAATGCCCGTAGTCTGTGTAACAAGCTCCCTGAGCTAGTGGCCTTGATGGAAGAGGGATGCCTGGATATTGTGGCAGTCATAGAAACATGGTACACAGCGAACCATGACTGTTATGTCCACATATCAGGATACACAATCTACAGAAGGGACAGGGAGGGTAAAAGAGGAGGAGGAGTAGCTCTCTATGTAAGGGAAAGGATCAAAGCAACAGAACTAAAGAGTAAACAGGAAGCAGATCAGGCACTCTGGGTCACCCTTTGAGACAAAAAATAGCACCACAATCTGCATGGGGGTGGTATACAGACTCCCATCTCAGGGGGAGGGAATGGACAAGGAAATGACTGAAGGCATCCTTAGAATGGCAGAAAAGGGGGAGATATTGACGGGGGACCTGAATATGCCAGATATTTTCTGGAGCACCTTTGCTGCAAGCACATCCAAGAGCAGGGTCATTCTTGATGCCCTACAGGGGGGCATGCCTCAGACAGCTAGTACTGGAACCCACTCGGGAGGGAGCAGTCTTAGACCTGGTACTCTCAAATGGGGATGGAGAAAGAATCTTGAATTTAGAAGTGGGTAGCCATCTGGGAACAAATGACCACCAAACAATGTGGTTCACAATAAACACAGCCATAGAGTCAAGCCATACAAAAGCAAGAGTATTGGACTTTAGGAGGGCTGACTTTGGGAAAATGAGAGAGTGCCCCAGAAAAGCACTAGCAAACAGGCAAGAAGGAGGGGTGGAGGAACAATGGGGAGTGATCAAACAGCTATCACAGAGGCAACAAGCCTTTGTGTGAAGCAAATCAACAAAACACAATGAAGGAAAAAAAAAACACTATGGTTCTCAAAAGAGGTGGCAGGGAAGGTTAAGGAGAAATGGATAGCATTCAGGAAATATAAGGAAACACAGAATAAGTAAGACAGAGAACTTTATCAGTTAAAGCAGAAAGAGGCAGGGAAGGCAGTTAGAATAGCAAAGGCCCAAACCGAGGAAAAGATTGCCAACTCTGTTATGAAGGGGGATAAGACCTTTTATAGGTACATTGTCATTCAGCATGATAACAGCATTGAAGACATGGCCGTCCAGCTCTTAGTGTCAGGCTGAATGGACAGTGGACAGGATCATCGCCGCGCAAGAGAGAGGCAACCGCAGGAATCCTGCTAACTCGAAATTTCAGTGAAAAGCAACAAAACATTGAAAGCAGACCATGACGATGAGAAAATGACTATGGTAATGCCAACAGAAACAATATCAATAACTGTACACAGAATATGCTGCTTTTCTTTCAGGTATACAAATGAAAACATAGGAATCAGTGTTCAGACTTATTTCCAGTTTGGGCAGTTCTGAAACTATGCTGCATAACCAACCTTTTTATTATTCTAACTCATGTTTGTTTGAGAAACTGCCACCTTTTAGCTCTTCTGGTTGTCATAATAACCCAAACATATTTTAGGCACTTCTTTACAAAAAGAAACAAAGTGAAACACAGTGAATACTGACTTGCTGCTAGCTAACCCTATGTCAGGCTGTTACACTTGCTTGACAGTGCAGAGTGAAAAGCAGTGGCTGAGTTTTTACTAAGGAGGTTTGAGCAGTTAACTAAGAAAAAAATCCCTTCTTGTTATTTTTAATACTTCCTTATTTTACCCAACAGGACCATATTTAAGCCTTTTCTTGCTGTACCCAACAGCCGAGTCACGAACATCGTTGTGTATAGCATACTGAAAAGGCTGAACCCTCTATTCCTAAATGTAGTGATGGTAGAGGATGACCTGCACCCAATGCAGATGCCAGCACTAATGAATACCCTTCCAAGGTTATACTCTATTAGACAAAAAAAATTGTGTGTCTTAATAAACCTGGGGGGTACCTCTGAGCAGCAGACATGCCGCTGGTCTGCATCTGTCCAGGGGGAACCAGGATCCTAGGTGAGAGGTTTAAATGCCATGTGGGGAAGCACTGAAAAGGAGCAGGGAAATCCCAGCCTCCCCCCACAAAACACGGTAATTAGTGAGGTAAACACCAAGGTAGAGAAGTCATTAGGGAGCAGGACAGAGGTAAATGCAAAAAAAGGCAAAGGCAGGAAGGACAGTGATGGGGCTAAAAGGGGTAAGGCCATCAACAATTGGAGGGTGATGAGTACCAATGCCCATAGTCTGTGTAACAAGCTCCCTGAGCTAGTGGCCTTGATGGAAGAGGGATGCCTGGATATTGTGGCAGTCACAGAAACATGGTACACAGAGAACCATGACTGGGATGTCCACATACCAGGATACACAATCTACAGGAGGGACAGGGAGGGTAAAAGAGGAGGAGGAGTAGTAGCTCTCTATGTAAGGGAAAGGATCAAAGCGTAAACAGGGAGCAGATCAGGCACTCTGGGTCATCCTGGAGACAAGAAATAGCACCACAATCTGCATGGGGGTGGTATACAGACTCCCATCTCAGGGGGAGGGAATGGACAAGGAAATGACTGAAGGCATCCTTAGAATGGCAGAAAAAGGGGAGATATTGATGGGGGACCTGAATATGCCAGATATTTACTGGAGCACCTTTGCTGCAGGCACATCCAAGAGCAGGGTCATTCTTGATGCCCTACAGGGGGCATGCCTCAGACAGTTAGTATTGGAACCCACTTGGGAAGGAGCAGTCTTAGACCTGGTACTCTCAAATAGGAATGGAGAAAGAATCTTGAATTTAGAAGTGGGTAGCCATCTGGGAACAAATGACCACCAAACAATGTGGTTCATAATAAACACAGCCATAGAGTCAAGCCATACAAAAGCAAGAGTATTGGACTTTAGGAGGGCTGACTTTGGGAAAATGAGAGAGTGCTCCAGAAAAGCACTAGCAAACAGGCAAGAAGGAGGGGTGGAGGAACAATGGGGAGTGATCAAACAGCTATCACAGAGGCAACAAGCCTTTGTGTGAAGCAAATCAACAAAACACAATGAAGGAAAAAAAAACATTATGGTTCTCAAAAGAGGTGGCATGAAAGGTTAAGGAGAAATGGATAGCAATCAGGAAATATAAGGAAACACAGAATGAGTAAGACAGAGAACTTTATCAGTTAAAGCAGAAAGAGGCAGGGAAGGCAGTCAGAATAGCAAAGGCCCAAACCGAGGAAAAGATTGCCAACTCTGTTGAGAAGGGGGATAAGACCTTTTATAGGTACATTAGGGAGTGAAGAAAGACCAAGGGAGGGATACTGAAGCTTAATAAAGGGGAGGAAATGTGGGTAGAGGGTGACAGTGAAAAAGCAGGGATACTGAACAAATATTTCTGCTCAGTATTCACAAAGGAAGAGGAGCTGGAAGTACCTAAACCAAACAAGAGAAACACTCTGGAGATGGGGTCAATACCAGTTAATTTACAGAAGAAAGGGTTCTGAAAGAACTAATAAAATTGAAGGTGGACAAAGCAATGGGGCCTGATGGGATTCACCCAAGAATTCTAAAAGAACTAAGGGTAGAATTAGTGACTCTGTTGACTACTGTCTTTAACAAATCATGGGAGGATGGAGTGGTACCTGAAGACTGGAGGAGTGTGGATCTGATTCCTCTTCACAGAAGTGGGAGCAGGGCAGAGGCAGGAAACTACAGACCAGTTAGTTTGACCTCAGTGGTAGGGAAAATTATGGAATTACTTCTGAAGGAAAGAATTGTTAAGTACTTAGAGGCCAGTGGGGCATAGGACCCAAGGCAGCATGGATTCACAGCGGGAAGGGCATGTCAAACAAATCTAATAGATTTCTTTGACTGGGTGACTAAGTAATAGACCAGGGAGGGGCTGTGGACATGGCCTACCAACATTTTAGCAAGGCATTTGATATTGTCTCACACAAAAGATTAATAAACAAGTTAGTCAGCCTTGGAGTGGGTCCCAAGGTTGCAGCCTGAATAAAAAATTGTCTGGACAACAGGACGCAAAGGGTAGTAGTAAACAGAGTCCACGGTGAAGAAAGGAGGGTTACTAGTGGGGTACTGCACGGTTCAGTGCTGGGACCGGTCCTTTTAATGTCTTTATAAGTGACATTGCAGAGGAACTGGAAGGAAAAGTATGTCTCTTTACAGACGACGCAAAGATCTGCAACAGGGCTGATACACAGGATGGAGCGGAAAGGATGAGAAGGGACTTGGCAAGGTTGGAGGAATGGTCAAATGTATGGCAGCTTAGATTCAATGCAAAGAAGTGCAAGATAATGCACCTGGGAAACAAAAATCCAGGGGAAGAGTACACAATGAGGGGCGAGATACTGACAATAATAAAAATGGAAAGGGACCTGGGGGTAATTATATCAGATGACCTAAAGGTGGGCAAGCAATGTGAGAAGGCAGTAAGGAAGGCTGGGGGGATACTGGGATGCATAGGGAGAAGCACCAACAGTAGAAAACAAGAAGTTATTATCCCTCTGTGCAGAAAGTTGGTGAGACCCCATCTGGAGAACTGTGTACAGTTCTGGAGACCCCATATTCACAAAGACATAGACAGAGTACATAGATACATAGACAGTGTCGGCAGATAAGGGCCTATGGCCCACCCAGTCTGCCCATTTGAGCTTGTAAGTTCAGTTTGTTTTCCTAGAAGTCTGTTGCCCCTTACCCCTGACCTCCAGAATTCCTTTATGTCTATCCCATGCATTCTTAAATCCCGTGATTGTTTCAGCCCCCACCACTTCCTCTGGCAGTGTGTTCCACTTGTCCACCACCCGTTCTGTGAAGAAATTCTTTCTCATGTTTCCTCTGAATCGTCCTCCCTCCAACTTCATCCCATGCCCTCTAGTCCTGGAACATCTTTTTCGCTTAAATAGTGTTTTCCTGCACCCTGTTCCTCCCTGTAAGATACTTGTATGTCTCTATCATATCCTCTCTCCCTCCTCTCCTCCAGGGAGTACATGTTCAGTTCCTTCAACCTGTCTTCATAGGACTTGTGAGTGCAATCCATGCACCATCTTTGTTGCCCTCCTCTGAACCTTCTCTACCCTGTCTATGTCCTTACGTGAGGTATGGTCTCCAGAACTGTACACTGTACTCCAGGTGGGGCCTCACTAGTGTCTTGTACAGCGAATTATGACCTCCTTTTCCTGCTGGTGATGCCCTGCCTATGCATCCCAGCATCCTATTTGCTTTACCTGCTGCCTTGTCACACTGTTTCCCTACCTTGAGGTCATCAGAGATGACAACCCCAAGATCCTTTCCTGCTTGGTGCATGCTATATCCTCACCCCCCAACTGATATATTGAGCCAGGGTTTTTGTGCCCCATATGCATTATCTTGCACTTCTTTGCACTGAATTTCAACTGCCAAACCCCTGACCATTCTTCAAGTTTCTGCAGGTCCCTTCTCATTCTGTCTACACCCTCTGGTGTGTCTACTCTGTTACAGAGCTTTGTGTCATCAGCGAACAGTGAAATTCTGCCTTCTAGGTCCTGCGCAATGTCACTGATGAAGATGTTGAATAGGACCGGTCCCAGCACTGATCCCTGTGGTACCCCACTGGTCAGTCTTCCCTCTGTGGAGTGACAGCCATTTACCACCACCCTCTGTGTCCTGCCACCCAGCCAGTTACCTACCCACCACACTACTGTCCTGCCCACACCCATATTCCCCAGTTTGTGAGTACAGGCTGTCCAGAGGAGGGCAACCAAAATGGTGCAGGGTCTGCACCAGAAGACATATGAAGAGAGAGAGGGGCTAAAGAAGCTTAATATGTACACCCCTAAGGAAAGAAGGGAGGGGGGGACATGATAGAAACTTTCAAATACCTCAAGGGAATCAACAAAGCCCAAGAGGGTAGTATATTTCAGAAAAATAGATGTGCAAAAACAAGGGGGCACAATTTGAAGATAGGGGGGATGGCTAAGTGGTGATGTGAGGAAGTATTTTTTCATGGAGAGGGCTGTGGATGCATGGAACAGCCTTCCTGATGGAGGTCGTGGAGTCAAGAACAGTGGGGGACTTCAAGAATGCATGGGAAAAACATAAGGCAGTCCTAGTGGGGGGTAGGAGGAAGTAGGTTCATGGTTAACTAGGATCTGCAGCTTATCCATTAGGTAGGAAAATGGGCAGACTAGGTGGGCCAAGCAGTTCTTATCTGCCATCAAAGTCTATTTTTCTATGTTTTCACCTTGAGCAGCTAACGGAACAGTGCGATTGGCCAACCTGCAACTAGACAGAAGTAGAAAACAGATTTAAAAGCAAAAAGAGAGTTAACAGAAGTATATGCTGTTGCACAACAGGCTTTAAAGAGAGACAGGAAGGCAAGAAAGAAATGTGGCTTCTCAGGGTTACCAACACAGTCCCCTGTGACAGTGACTCTGATGATAGTTAACCAAAACTGTTTAATTATCCAACTATAAACTAAATTTGGATAACATGAAAGTCATGCCCTTGAATGTATGGACAACTCAGACTGAGTACCTAGAGGCCAGAGGGGCACAGGACCCAAGGCAGCATGGATTCACGAAGGGAAGGTCGTGTCAGATGAATCTAATAGATTTCTTTAACTGGGTGACCAAAGTAGTAGACCAAGGAGGGGCTGTGGATGTGGCACACCTAGATTTTTGCAATGCATTTGATAAAGTCTCACACAAAAGATTAATACGTAAGTTGGCCAGCCTTGGAGTGGGTCCCAAGGTGGTAGCCTGGATAAAAAATTGGCTAGACAACAGGATGCAAAGGGTAGTAGTAAATGGACTACATAGTGAAGAAAGGGGGTTACTAGTGGAGTACCGCAGGGTTCAGTACTGGGACCGGTCCTTTTTAATGTCTTTATAAGTGACATTGCAGAGGAACTGGAAGGTAAAGTATATCTCTTTGCAGATGATACAAAGAGCTGCAACAAGATTGATACACAAGATGGAGTGGAAAGGATGAGAAAGGACTTGGCAAGGTTGGAGGAATGGTCAAATGTATGGCAGCTCAGATTCAATGCAAAGAAGTGCAAGGTAATGCACATGGGAAACAAAAACCCAGGGGAAGCGTACACAATGGGGGGTGAGATACTGACAACAAAAATGGAAAGGGACCTGGGGTAATTATATCAGATGACCTAAAGGTGGGCAAGCAATGTGAGAAGGCAGTAAAAAAGGCTGGGGGGATACTGGGATGCATAGGAAGAGGCATCAATAGTAGAAAACAGGAAGTTGTTATCCCTCTGTACAGACAGTTGGTGAGACCCCATCTGGAGTACTGTGTGCAATTCTGGAGGCCCCATCTCCGCAAAGACATAGACAGAGTGGAGGCTGTCCAGAGAAGAGCAACCAAAATGGTGCAGGGTCTACACCAGAAGGCCTATGAAGAAAGACTAAAGGAGCTTAATATGTATACCCTTGAGGAAAGAAGGGAGAGCGGGGGCATGATAGAAACTTTCAAGTACCTCAAGGGAATCAACAAAGTCCAAGAGGGTAGCATCTTTCAGAAAAAGAGATGTGCAAGAACAAGGGGGCACAATTTGAAGATGGGGGATGGCTTAGAGGTAATGTGAAGAAGTATTTTTTCACAGAGAGGGTTGTGAATGCATGGAACAGCCTCCCTGAGGAGGTCGTGGAGTCAAGAACAGTGGGGGAATTCAAAATTGCATGGGACAGATATTAGGCAGTCCTAGTGGGGGGTAGGAGGAAGTAAGCTGTTGGTTAACTAGGATCTGCAGCTCATCTGTTAGGTAGGAAAATGGGCAGACTAGGTTGGCCAAGTGGTCCTCATCTGCTGTCAAATTCCATGTTTCTATGTTTCTAAATAGCTTATATTGGACTATTTTGGGTTCCAGATAAACTTAATAATTAGGTGTATATCTAAGCACCTCTTCTTAAAAGTTGAAGCTTTATAACTTGGACTCCCTATGAGAACAACTCATGTATAACTTAAATAGCTAGTCTCAGCTTCCCCTTTCTCCTTGGGGTCACGTAAATATTATTAAGATGAATGACCTTCTTATGGTTCTTTACCTCTTTTGATGCTCAATCTGGTTCTTCCCTAATCTTTGTTCAATGGGCTGCAGAGAATTTTGACGTTGTTTATTTATTTATTTATTTTCTATCTTTGTCTCCCCCAAGGGCCACTGATCTGCCTTACCTTCACATCCTGAGCCCGCCCCAGGTCTGTCCGTCCACCATCCCTCGGACTACCATCTGACTACTTCATTAGGCCCCACGGTTACCCCCGTGGCTTACCCCCCGTGGCAGGGTGGTGAGGAGCACTCCCTCCGGAGCTCAACCCACCCACTCAGGATCTGGTACTACCGCGCACCCAGGTACCTGGAGAGTCCTGCTGCGGAGAAGGCCATCATGCTGCCGCGACCAGTGCCCTGCTTTTCCACTCTTCCTTCCCCCTAAGCCGGCGGCGTGGTAGCACGCCAATGGCCATGAACATGTGCGCATCCGCCCATGTTCTGCCAGCGTCAGCCCCAACTGCTGTACTTGTGCTCCCAGCAGCAGTAGTACCTCTGGTCTCCACCGGGGGTCCCCCCTGCACTGGGATGCCCCTGGATTCCCCCCCCTCAGGGAAAGGAGAGCTGCCAGTCAGGTGCTCGATCCTATTTCCTCCCTGCTGACCCCCAGCACCCGGGCTCGTTCCCGAACCCGGGTCGCTGGCGTGACGCAAGGTGTGGCATCCAGCGCCTCACCCTTCAGTGCCACCGGGCTGGCGAAGCGGTTTATTTAATGTGGGAAACAACCACACAGGGTGTAAAGCTATGGGTGGCATTCAGCTTCCCCAATTTTATCTTTATTATTTGGCAATTCATAGCTCCAGCTGTTTCCAGTGGTACTGAGATCCTGGAGAGGATCAATCAGTCGTATATATTCTGTAGTGGCTGGACATTGCTGGTATCAATGCCAGCAGTTGAATCTCAATATCACAGCCTAACTACATGTATATCCTAATAGTTTCTGCCACACCCTTCAGGCCACTTCAAAAGCTGCGTTGGTGCAGGCCCGTTAACAGTCATGTTTACTTTTTCATTTAAATCCCATGACAGATACTGCACAACCTCTCCTGGGTAATCTGAATTTAAAAATAGCAGGACAGCTAATTACTTTAGGATTGCTGGCCATTTTCGAACATTAAATAGATAGAACAACTTGTCCACAATGGAGTTCTGCTAAAATTTGCAGATTTTCAGCATTATCACTCATGCCCCTGCTAGGGTTTGTCTTAAATATTTACAGCCTTCTCATTCCTTAGCCATCATTTTAGTTTAAGTCCCCGGCCCAATGTTTATGGCCACAAGATACTGGCTTTGGCATCTAAGGCATCAGCTCCTCATGCTAGCTCCTTTTTTATTCACAGTTTTATAATTTGCTCCCCAGTAAGGAACAGGAAAAGATGGATTATTGGGAATTGGTTATTGCTATTTCTGCAGACTTAGATTGATATTGTTTACGGCTAAATGTTTACAAATACATTAAATGGGATAGATACTGTTGCATGCAGTTCCAAGTGTTACACAGTCTTTATTATACCCCATTAAACTATCTGAAATGGGTATTATGTAATTGGACCTATGTACACGATATGGTAAATCTTCTGGTACCCTATTATATATATTGTGGGAATGTGAAAAAGTTGTTCCCTTGTGGAAATTCATCCACAGTCATCTTGGCCCAATGTCAGGACTGGAACTGGCATTTACTCCATATATTTGCCTGGTAGGGTACTACAAGGATGAGCTGACTGGTAATCAGTGCTACCACATGGCCCTGATCTCAGCCTGTGCTAGGAAAATTATACTACAACATTGGTGTGATCAGGAAGTGCCTACTTATACAGAGCAGAATAAAGAAATTGTGTTTGCTTTATAAGCGGAGAAAATGTTAGCGAGTATGGCAGACCATTTGTCTATGTTTAATAATGTATGGGACCCACTAGTCACTTTACTCACAGTATGTGGAGTCTAGAATATGGAATTATCTATTTTGGCCCACCTATGAAGTTCTGCATATGGTGTATGCATGTTGTTACTCATTTTCTCTATAGCTGAATTATCTAAATCAGTTAGTTACTAGATTAAGTTGGCATTCCTTCCCTGTGCTTTGCTTTTCTTGACTCATGGTTCTCTTTTAATAACTTTAGGTATGCTTCACTTCGGTATACCCGCTCTGGAAAAAGGGAGGGGTGGTGGGAAAGGTTTGTTGGGTGTGTTTAATGTTTGCTTACTTTATTAAGTGTTGCACTAATTGTTTTTTCTTGTTCATTGTACTGTTCCGTTGTTCTGTACAATTTAAAATTTTTAATAAAGGATATTCAGTTTAAAAAAAAATTCTAACAACCACAGAGATGTTGGAACTGTGGAGTCTGGCACTGATGATCAGTAGTGAAGACAAGTTCCATTTGGTGTCAGTGGGCACTTCAAGATCCAAACATAGGAATACAAAAACTGTTGCTGGATAGCTAGCCATGTAAAACAAGTTGTATTGTAGTCATGGTGGGTTCACAGGGGTAAAATATAGGACATCACTCCAACTATGGGACACAGTGATGTAATGGGGATGAGGGAGAGGTTTGAGATCACCAGGGAAGAAGGGGGCCTCCAATGTCATGGGGCCCTTCTCTGATTGTTGTCTCAACAGCAGTAGGAATTTTCTCTTCTCTTTAGTTTGTCACAATTTAACAAATTAGTGAGAAAACAGCATGCTTACTGCTGCTGTGACAACAGTCAGGGAGGGCCCCATGAAAATGGGTGCCCTCTTCCTCCCAAGTGATCACAAACTTTTTTAGGTAAATCCCCCCAAAATGTATCTCTCTCCCCCAAAAATGTGGACTCCCTTGTTTGTTATAGACCCTAGGGGGTGATTCCCCCTTGGAAGGGAACACAAATTCTAAGCCCTGCCCAGGTTAAAGAACACACCTAGGTAGTCAGGGGCCAGCTTGGGGGTAGGAGAGTTAAGCATCCCAAACAATGCTCTCAGGCCAGCTACCTCCATTGATATACTATCACTTGTGGGTTTTCATAGGTTGCAGTGATCCCCAGAGTAGCTTAAAGGAAGACAACACTGGCTGGTGCCAGGCTATGCTTACTTGAGTCCTGAAGAAAAGTAAAAAATCTGGGTTAATAGTAGGATGATGGTACAGCCTTCAGGCCCAGCACTGGTGACATGGACCTCCTCATAGCTGTATTCCAAACTGAGGTGGGCATTGGGAGCCAAACTCCTAAAACTGGGGGTGAACAAGGCAATGTGGCATGACGGAATTCACCCTAGAATTCTAAAACAGCTAAGGAGACAATTAGTGACATCACTGACTTTCCTTTTTAACAAATCATGAGAGGATGGTGTAGTACCCGAGGACTGGAGGAAGGCGGATGTGATTCCCTTTCACAAAAGTGGAAGCAAAACAGAGGCAGGAAACTACAGACCTGTCAGTTTGACCTCAGTGGTAGGGAAAATGATGGAATCCCTTCTGAAGGAAAGAAATGCTGAGTACCTAGAGGCCAGTGGGGCACTGGACCCAATGCAGCATGGATTCACAGTGGGAAGGTCATGTCAGACAAATCTAATCAATTTCTTTGGGTGACCAGAATAGTAGACCAGGGAAGGTCTGTGGACATGGCCTGCCCAGACTTTAGCAAGGCATCTGACACAGTCCCACACAAAAGATTAATAAACAAATTAGCCAGCTTGAGAGTGGGTCCTAGGGTGGTAACTTGGTTGAAGCATTAGCTGGACAACAGGACACAGAAGGTAATAGTAAACCGAGTCCTCTCTGAAGAAAGAGGGTACCACAGGGTTCAGTACTGGGTCTGGTCCTTTTTATTGTCTTTTTAAGTGACATTGCAGAGGGACATGAAAGGAAGGTATGCCTCTTTGCAGATGACATGAAGGTATGCAACATGATTGATTCACAAGGGTGTGTGGAAAGGATGAGAAGGGGCTAGGGAAGGTTAGAGGAATGGTCAAATGTATAGCAGCTTAGATTCAATGCTAAGAAGTGCAAGTTAAAGCACCTGGGAAACAAAAATCCAGGGGAAGAGTACACAGTGGGGGGAGGAAGAGGTAGTAACAACAACAAAAATGGAAAGGGATCTGGGAGTAGTCATATCAGATGACCTAAAGCTAAGCAAGCCATGTGAGAGGGTCTGGAGGGATACTGGGATGCATAGGGAGAGGCATCAGCAGCAGAAAACAGGAAGTTGTTATCCCTCTGTACAGACAGCTGGTGAGACCCCTTCTGGAGTACTGCGTGCAGTTCTGGAGACCACATCTCTGCGAGGACATAGACAGGATGGAGGCAGTCCAGAGGAGGGCAACTAAAATGGTGCAGGGTCTGCAACAGAAGCCATATGAAGAGAGACTAAAGAAGCTTAATATGTATAACCTTGAGGAGTGGGGGGACATGATAGAAACTTTTAAGTACCTCAAGGGAATCATCAAAGTCCAAGAGGGTAGCATCTTTCAAAAAAAGAGGTGTGCAAGAATAAAGGGACACAGTTTAAAGATAGAGAAGGGATGGCTCGGAGGCAATGTGAGGAAGTATTTTTTCACAGGGAGGGCGGTGGACCCATGGACCAGCCTTTCTGAGGAGGTCATGGTGTCAAAAACAGTGGAGGAATTCAAGAATGCATTTGACAGACATAGGGTAATTCTTGTGCGGGGGTAGAAAGAAGTAGGCTGTTGATTATCTAGGATTTGTAGCTTATCCAGTAGGTGGGGGGAGTTGCGACGGCACAAGTGCGGACTTGTACCAAGGAGCTATATTCAGCGGGGACCACTGCACCAGTGCGCAACTATAATGAATACAGGTGGAAGTGTAGGGGGCATTCCCATGAATATCAAGCGCAGTGGTATATTCAACCGGGAAACCATGGTGCAAGTGTGGAGCAAATCGAAGTTGCTCTGAGCAGACTTGTTCCTATAAATACAGGGCACAACCACACAGACAGCACTTGCACCAGGAGTGAGAGAGAGAGAGACAGAGACAGACCAAGGCAGACACAGAGGGAGAAGGACAGAGGCAGCAGTGGAGAGGGAGAGAGGGGCAAAGAGAGTGAAAGAGTGAGACAGAAACACTGCCAGGCAGTGCACAAGGGTGCCACACAGCCAGCAGCAGCCAACTACCCAGGGGGATATAGGACAGCAAGGGCCATGGATAGTGTGCCCGTCATGATAGAGGCTGTAGTGAGGGGGCAGGATGAACAGCGACGTGGTCGAGGAAGGGCCCATTGGCGGTATGCCCAACACAGGTGGTACTGTGCCCACAACACCTTTGAGAATTACAGTGACAATGGAGATTGTGGGCTGGTGCTGCCTGAACAGGGCCATTCTGAGGCAGCTCTGCAAGCTGTGCAGTGAGTAGATGCAGGTACCCACCAGACAGAGCCACGCCATGTCCGTGGAGAAGAAGGTGACAGCTATCATGTGCCTTCTCACCACAGGCACCTTCCAGAGACCAAAACGGGACACCACAGGCATAACTCAATCAGCCACGTCCCGCCTCCTCACACAGTTCCTCAATGCCCTGCTGCCACGTGCTTCAGAATTCATCTGTTTCCCCAGCACACAGGAGGAGCGTACAGTAACCAAGCAGGACTTCCACAGAATTGCACGTATGCCTGTCGTGACTGGGGCCATTGACTGCACCCACATGCATATCTGCATGCCACCTAGCCCTGAGGGTGTGGTGTACATAAACAGAAAGGCGAGCCCGAGAGTCAACTGCCAAGTGGTGTGTGATGCCATGGGGTGCATTACCAATGTCTGTGTCACACACCTAGGGAGTGCACATGATGCAATCATCTGGCACAGCTCTTCGGTGTGCTTCAGGTTTGAATGTGGGAACATCCCCATGGGTCACCTAGTGGGTGAGTATGGCACGAGCAATGGGCGATAGGCAGAGCAGACCTTGGGAAGGAGGAGGGCAGGGTGTGCATGGTGGCGTGTGCGCAGGGACAGGCAAGGGGCACAGCAGAGAATAGCAGAGGGCTAACCATGTCACTATCCACACAGGTGACAGCGCGTATCCACTGAGGCCCTGGCTGCTCACTCCCTACTGGGGCCCATCGTCCCCAGCAGAGGAACGCTACAACGAGGCACACGCCAGCACGCGCAACATCACTGAGCATGTCTTTGGCATACTGAAGGCATGTTTCCATTGCCTAGACAGGTCAGACTGTGTCCTACAGTACAGCTCCTCAAAAGCCTGTGGCCTATTCCTGGCCTGCTGCATACTGCACAACATGGCCATTGACCGTGGGATAGCTGTCGAGGCTGATGAGGGCAACAGTAGTGGGGACGATGGAGGCAATGGGCCGGAGGGAGGTGGACAGTCACCCCCTGGGTGAAGGGATCCCTAGCTGCAACAGCAGGTGCAACAACATCGGGACACCATTGCACAGGAGTACTATGGTGCACACAGGTAGGTGGTGCGATATATATACATGGGCCACACAAACAGGGACAGCACACATGCAGGGGCGTGCATGGCAATGGGCATGCACACAGAGAGGTGTGATGCAGGGGTAGAGGAGTCAGTGGCACACAATCACACACACTCACACACCCAGTCATAGGTATGAGGCGTGGATCAGACACATTGCACCGGTGTACAATCACAACCAGTGCTACACTGCCCTCATCACGCCCATGCCACATGGTCCAGTAGCCTGGCAAGCACGCACACAGGCAGCATGCGGCGTGACACACAGATGCCACACCAGTGGTATGCACACACGCACACCGCCCGTGTGCGTACAGGGCAGCAGCTGCAGACTGCAGTCAGGGCAGCCCCGACATCAGGTCCGTTGCACGGAACCATGGCCACCGGGGTGGCTGTACCGGGGCTGATCGGCAGCCATGGGGGGTGTTTGCAACAGCCCCCCCAGTGGTTGAAACATGGGACTGCAACCATGTCTGCGTGGGGGTGTGAAGGTGCCTAAACAAGCCAGACCCAGGCATGCCTTGGATGCCAACATCAGAGCCCGGTCTTGACTGTGATGAGGTCGCCCGACACAGAGTTCATGGGGTGGACAGCGCACTGCAGGGGGTCATCTGTGCCCGGCCATGACTTGTGGCAGCCAGCAGTGCAAAGCCATCCATGATCACAGTAGTAATGCAATCCAGGGATGCAGTCGTGGCCTCCTGCATGTGCTGCAACCCCACCAGGATCTGCGCATTGCCCCTCTCCTGGTGCTCTGCTAACTGGTGCACATATGCATGCAGTGTACGCACCCCAGTGGCAAGCAGCACTTGTTCCCGAACGGGTGACTGCAACAAACAGATGTGCTCAGCCAATGGGTTGGCATCCTGGGGAACCCGGATAGGATGCCAATCCGCATGTGGTGACCAGCCATGCTGCACAGCCCCCCCTCTGGTGGACGCTGCATAGTGGGGTCTTTAGGGGGAATGTCCATTGCAGGCGCACCGGCGGCAGACGCTATGTCCGGCTGCCCGGTGGTACCTGCAGCCTGCTGCCATTGAATGTCCAGCCTCACCACCACCACTGCAGGGCACAGCCATGGCAGTGCACACTGCTGCACCTACAGTGGTGGCAGGCATCTGTTCCACCGCTGGCAGAGCGCTGGGCGTGGTGCCTGTGACGGTTGCCAGCAGGGGTGACACAGCCACAGTGTTGTCCATGCTGTCCAGGAGCTGGGAGTAGTCCCCATCAGAGTTGGACCCCGCCCCAATCTGTGTGTCCACACACAGGATGCCAAGACTGGTATCCTGGAGGAACACATCCAGGGCCTCATCTGACTCCAGGTCCAGTACATCTGCCTGCACCGTGGTGCTCGGCTGCAGCCTGTCAGGCCCCCTGATCCAGTGGAGGTGGATGGTTGGTCCTTCATGGCCGTACTAGCATTCACTGCTGCTGCAGATGCCCCATCATCTGCATGGAGGTGTGCTGGTGCTGCAAGAGAATAAAGGCATGTCAGTGATGCAGTGCCCACATGTGCCCCCCCTACACTGCCACTGCATGTGTCTGGCAGCATGACATGCATGTAGGTGTGCACACATGCACATGACATGCATACCGGCAGTATGCATGCCAGCATGCCCGTGTACACACCTCTGTGCCACCAGCTGTGCATGGTTGACATACTTACCATGCAATGATGGGCTGCCACCCACCTGGCATACATCTCCAGGCACACTCTCCACCGTTCTGCATCACAAGGTGGCTGTCACCAGCTCCTTCAGCACTGTAAGCATTGGTGCATCTGCAGGTCCCCCTCCGGTGACATTCCAGGATGCACGGATAGCTGACACCTTTTCTTTGACGAGCCTCTTGTCCGTGCCCACCTTCTTCCAGCACTCCTGTGCCGACCGCTGGTGGCTGCCATGCTAGTTGACGTATGCCGCCACCTACTCCCAGGCCAAAGCCCTGACCTGTGGTGTGCCCGTGGCACCACTCAACATGGGTTCCCTGTCCAGGTATGTGTCGAACAGGGCCTCTGTCTTCGCTTTAGTGAAAGTGGGCCTGCGCTTCCAAGCAGGACCATGCTCATCACCCTCCTCACGTTCCGACATTTCACTTCCTGTAGACATGGACAGCACAGTGTGTCAGTGGCAGCATCTCCCTGGTCTGTCCCACCCTGCTGTGCTGTCTGCTCCCAGTGAGCTGCAACAGTATGCGCAACTTATTTCAAAAGGATGCAATACCGGTCCATGGCCTGTGCTGCTCTGTGGCACTTATAAGATGCAACACATGCAAATGAGGTTTGGTGCAAGAGTAATGACATGCTAATGCACCCAGTGTGCCACGCATTGGCTGATGAGCTCATTTGCATGTGGTTTCTGAATATTGCGATCTTGCACCGTGTGCAATGCAATTGGGCTGGAGCAAGTCATGGCGCAATGTGCATGCATGAGCCATGCGCTGGCCTGCATATGCGCATGCGCCTAACAGTATCATGGTGTCAACTGCGCTGACAGCGTGATGCAGAGGCATAGCGCTTGATGCGCCAGGCCTGCTATCGTGCATGTGTTCACTGCGCAGTGGCAGGCGACCCCTGGTGTGACCTCAACCCTGGGGCAATCCCCTGATCTGGTGACTCTCCCTAGCAACGCCCACGCTTCGGGATCTCAAGCACCGATTACGTGGCACTGTGTATGTTTCATTATCACGCTCTGCACATGTTGTGTACACATGAGCCTCCTGCCGCCATTTTGGTCCCCAAGCTTGCGGTGTGTAGAAAGGTGCAGGGACATGTCTGTCAAGCACTGAAATGGACACAAGTTGAACTTGTCAACCTGGTGGCCTGTGTCCAGCCCCACACCCCCCCAACTATTTGGCCAGGTGCCCCTGCAGCAGGCGAGGGTCACAGTTTGGCTGGGGATTGCTGCTAGGCTGCAGCAGAGGACTGGGGTGGCCAGGACAGGGGAGCAATGCCACCACCAGTATGGAGTCCTGATGCGGCAGGACCCAGACCACCTGAGGAGGCTTCAGGCATGTGTAAGGCAAGGGGCAGTGTCACAGCCAGGTAAGACAGCCCATAGGCTACCTGGCATGCCCTGCAGAGAGGTGCTTTGCGATTGTGCACATCGCGGAGTCGCATTGCCAGCTGCCACTTGTGTTGTGATGCAGCCTTGTGGGACATGTTGGGCAGGGGCTCACCCTGTGCACAGGGGTGGGGGTAGTGGGCAGCTGCTGTGGATGATTCCTGTCTTTGTTCCATTCCCAGGGCCTGAAGATCACTGCTGGGCATAGGTGGTGGTAGCAGCAGCACAGCGGGCTGCGGCAGACCACGGAGGAGGAGTGGGACTGGCAGCAGTGGGGCTGCAGAGGACAGGTAAGCACTTTCATGGTCCTTTGCACTGTATATGGGGGTGGCGGGCAAGTGGGTGTGGGCATGGCCGCCTGCGCCATGTACCAAGACAGCTGTGTGTGTTGCACTGTGCGTGGTGCATGCCACTGTGGCGCATCCATTGGACACGTATGCCAGTTGTTGGTGGGGTTGGTGTGCACCTGGCTGCCACTGTTGTTGCTGTGGCGCTGTCAGTCTACTGTGCCATATGACTGTCATTGTGTAGTCGGGAGGCCATTGTGTGGCATGGAACACCTCTGTGCAATGTCATGGTGCGCTGAGTTGCTGGCAGACATGGGCCCACCCCCCTGCAGGTGGCCAGTAGTGGCCCTCCAGTGGTGTGTGTTCCCGCTGCCTATTGTGCACTGTGTGTGGGCATGGTTCCTTGGCCCACTGCACTGATCACCTGTCCTGTCCCTTGTTTTAGGTGTCCGGCAGAGATCTAGGAGGCCCCTGCACTGTAGACTGCTCAGGCAGTTGATACTCATTACATCAACCACCATGGAGGCAGTGTTGCAGGTTCCATTCCCAGGGTCACCTGCTGCTGGCAGACCGGAGGCAGAGAGTGCGCCAGGGGGTGGCAGGACGTGGCCACCGTTAGTTTGGACCCAGCTTTCCCATTTCCCCTGCTGTACCTCCCCCTACAGTCCCCCTTCCCACTGTACAGTCCCTGTTTCCTGTCCCTTTTCCTCGCTTTCCTAACCTTTCCCACCCCCTTATTATTGTATATAGTTTCTTCCTGAATAAATATTTTTTTACTTACCTGCCTGTGTCTGTGTCTGCTTTGCAGGTGGCGTGAGGAGCCATGCTGCAGTGGCCCAGTGTCTGTCCGTGTGGTGTGCATGTGTCAGGGCGTGTGCTGTGCTTCTGTAGTTCCCTGCTGGGTGCTGTGGTGTGTCCCACTATGGTGGTGTCCATCCCCTCGTTCAGCGGCTGTGCCTTGGGGTGCCCATAGGCAGCTGTCAGGTGTGTGGCACACAGCAATGGTCACTGGTTGGGTACTGGCCGCACACTGTGTTTGGGCCCCTGCTTGGCATTGTGCGGCTTGTCCATTGTGGTCTACCACACTACCTGCCTCCCAGCATGTTCAGTGCCTACTGTGTGGGCTTCCTGTGTGGTGTGTGTGTGTGTGTTTGGCTGCATGGTCCTGGGTGTGGCCTGCTATGGTCAGGGGGGCACGGCCAGCAGCCTGCTGGGGGGCTGTCTTGGTGGCCCTCCATTGGCACCCCGTTGCCTGCTATCTGTGCTACTGCTGTGTTCTGGGATCAGGTTCCTGTGTGTGCCCTGCTGGTGGTGGCCTCCTGTGGCTTGTCACTGTGCTTCTCTGTCCCTGGCTCTGTTCTCTGTGCCGTGCCCCCCCCATTGCTCTGCTCCCACAGTTGCGCTGCAGCATCTCTTTCTGAGCCATGGTGCAACTGTGCCATATTCAGCCAGGTTACGCTGGTGCAGTTCGGCCTGCACAACCTCTGAATATGGCTCCTGTTGTGCCATGGCGCATTGGATTTGCACTGTGCCAGACTTTGGTGCACTTCTGAATATCTGGGCCAGAAAATATACAATTCCCTCTGCAGCTCACCGAGTGCTCAGCATTCCTTACCTCCAGCTTCATGATCCTCTGTTTCAGTCTCCAACAGCACAAACTGCACTATTCAGAAACACAAGCTGCTGCTGTTCAAAGCTGGGACTAGAAGAACAAAGGATATCTCTCCACAGAAAATAAACAGTTCCCTCTGTAGCTCCCCGTGTGCTCAGCATTCCTTACCTCCAGCTTCATGATCCTCTGTTTCAGTCTCCAACAGCACAAACTGCACTATTCAGAAACACAAGCTGCTGCTGTTCAAAGCTGGGACTAGAAGAACAAAGGATATCTCTCCACAGAAAATAAACAGTTCCCTCTGCAGCTCCCAGTGTGCTCAGCATTCCTTACCTCCAGCTTCATGATCCTCTGTTTCAGTCTCCAACAGCACAAACTGCACTATTCAGAAACACAAGCTGCTGCTGTTCAAAGTTGGGACTAGAAGAACAAAGGATATCTATCCACAGAAAATAAACAGTTCCTCTGCAGCTCCCCATGTGCTCAGCATTTATACCTCCAGCTTCATGATCCTCTGTTTCACTCTCCAACAGCACAAACTGCACTACTCAGAAACACAAGCTGCTGCTGTTTAAAGTTGGGACTAGAAGAACAAACGATATCTACCCACAGAAAATAAACAGTTCCCTCTGCAGCTCCCGGTGTGCTCATCTGTGTGCATTCTTGTCTGTCTTCCAGAATCTAAATTGCACTTCCTGTATCCCTCTGTAAAAGGCCCCCCTCTCACTCACACACGCACGCAGGTAAGCACACCATTCTGAACAACTCATTAGTGTTTATATAGTGCATCAGCAATGGAGCGAGAGAAAAGGGTTGCTAAATATTTATAGTTACATGCTAGGCTAGCACTTTCAGCTTGACTTCTCACTGTCAGGAGAAAAACCTTTTATTTGTAGTTAAAATTTGGTGGCTGTAAGGTAAACTGAGCCAAGCAAAGCCTCTTTCCCAATGTGTTCTGAAGATTGAAACCAGGAGATGCGAGTCAGCAATTTCTGTTCTTTTAAAACCAGCTGATGCCTTAAAATATCTCAGAAGATGCAGTCTTCTTAATCAATTCATATTAGATAACATGTTCTCTTTCAGTTATTTACTGTTTCTCAGTAGGTACCTGTTTGTTAATGGATTGCGTTGCATGGTAGGACACATTTCAGAGTTGGACAGGAAAAGAAAGTAGGGAGGCGTGTCTTGGAGGACTACCTTGGGGATAGAGCTAGCCTGGGTATATTACAGAGGGAGTTAGGAGGTGCACTGTAGGCTTTGTGAGTTTTTGGAGACAGAAGCACAGAGCTGAGAGTTGAGCACACGGGACCTGCAATGGGAAATGTTTTTTTTTTCTTCCCTGTGGATATATACTTTGTTCTTCTAGTCCCAGCTTTGAACAGCAGCAGCTTGTGTTTCTGAATAGTGCAGTTTGTGCTGTTGGAGACTGAAACAGAGGATCATGAAGCTGGAGGTCAGGAATGCTGAGCACACGGGGAGCTGCAGAGGGAACTGTTTATTTTCTGTGGAGAGATATCCTTTGTTCTTCTAGTCCCAGCTTTGAACAGCAGCAGCTTGTGTTTCTGAATAGTGCAGTTTGTGCTGTTGGAGACTGAAACAGAGGATCATGAAGCTGGAGGTAAGGCACATGTAACCCCCAAGGGGTGCTATCCTAAGGGCTACTACCCCTGCCTGCCCAGCTAATAACAGGGTGAGGGGCCTGGATCCAATGGCGGATGCCTCCACCCACAGGTCAGAGTTGGAACAGTCAAATGTGACCTGGTCACAGCCTTCTGGGTCACTGCAACCCCCCTTTCTTCCCACTAGTGGCTCACCAGCAATCCTCACTCTACTGTTATGACTTACACTTTCCCCCAGGTTGGGATGGCCAACTTGGTGCTGAAGTCTCCCTATAAAATAAGATGCAGTTATACAATAACCCATACACAATAGGGTGGCACAAACACACAGTTCAAATGATACGCCTTGCAACAACAAATCTGATTTATTAAGGGGGAAGTAACAAAGATGGGGGAAATCAAGTTGATTAGCTTAACACTTCTACTATGTAGGGCACTGTGCAGGGGCCAAACTTATCAGTCACTGTCTTTGCGTACCCAGGCCTTACAAGGCTAGCCTATTCATTGCAGCTGGGTGGGGCCCTGGAGAAGAAACAAGCGTTTAGTACCTATGTTAGTTTTGTAATAGCCCGCAGGCACAATCCATGCAACCAATGAACAGCCAGACAACTCTGGTCCTCAGGAAGAACATTTGACAGGGAGCTACCCTGACTTTTAGTACTCTCGAATCCTGCAGCAAGATCCCTCTCGCATCACTACAGGACTTAGCCTGTGATTCGAATGTGGCTCCACACATTTATATGTAATGCAGAGGGGTACCATACCAGGCAGCTGCTCCAAAACTCCTGATCGCTTTTGCCGAACAAACCAGGTGAACTACGCAGCTTCACTTGTCCTGAGAGACTGAGCGCGATTCAGAAGATTCTCCAGTCCTCTACAGGGTGAGCCTGGTAGGTAGCTGTGTTCGCACAGCCTCCTCTGCTTGCACTCCTCACAGATCTGGTCCACTTTCTCTCCTGGCGATGAAGTCGCCCGCCTTCTCGGCCTGACTCATGCGCGAATACTTGCACAGCGCAGGAGCCTGAACTCCTTCTCCCTTCATGATCACCAACGACTCTGCCTCGTGGCAGTTTGGGCAGGGAATCTCAGTTTGGGTGCCACCCGATCCCATTGGTGGGCTGCAGATACCAGTTACCTAATTCGGCCCTCACTGGTGCAAAAAGGCGCCATAGTCCAGAACTTAATTTCCCAGAATTACTGGCTGTATCCCCTGTGACCAGCCGGCTTCCAAAGAGAGTCCTGATTCTGGTTGGCTCAAGTGGTCTCCATTTCAGTCACCCCTTGTTACCCCATTGGCCCAGCTCAGCAGTCCAGGTCCAAAATGGAGGGGCCAAGCACACAAAGCCCCAGCTGCAATGAAGGCAGGGTAGACAAACTGTAATTTCACTAACACTTTAAATGATTATAGCCGAACAGTTACATCTACAAAATGGGCTCCCTTTGGGCTTTCAGCGGCTACAGAATGGAGTGAGTGCACCGCAGCTCAGGCGGGATTTGAGCAGGGAAACCCCAGTCCCCCCTATATAAATCTGCTGGAGCCTGCGAGCAGGCAGCTCTTAAAGAGACAGTACTGGAGGCTTTAAAAGCACTTACAATGGCCACATTTTGGCGGCATTGCGCCAAGCACCAGTTAGACAAGGAGCTATTAAGCAGCTCCGGGATGGCTTTTAAGAACCCCCATTTGTAGGGGGGGTTACACACACACACAGAGTTGCTGAGTAAACAATCTGAAAGCAAGTTAAGCGAGACAAAATGGAGTTAGTCTGATGTACTTTTAAATGTGTGCAGAAAATAAGACAATATTATAGGAAAGTTTCAAACCTAAAACTAACAATCAACCTTTGCAACACATTTATTTATTAAACTGAATAGGGTCACTAGAACTAGGTTTCTTTTCAGGAGTGAGCCGCATGCTTAAAGCATACAGTAGTACAAAAGGATACACTTAGGTACATTATTACAGCATGTACAGTACATTATGCAGTCAAGGTAGGTCAAAAATGCTACTTAAAACAGGTACACTTCACATAACCAATAAATTACAAGTCACTTTTCCAGACACTGGAACTGTTAGCTCTCAACATTTGTATATGTAATCGTATTGAAGAATTTGTGCTGTGTACCTGCCTCCCTGGTTGCACCTGAAAATAGGCATTCATTTGTCTAGTGTACCTACGTAATTACCAAAAACCAAACAAATAAATACTCGTGTAACTCCTCTGCCCCTCACAAGCAGTTAAGGGCTTGCTTCTGGATTTTGCTGGTTCAGTCCTTTGGAGCTATACAAAGTGTGTGTGTGTGTGTGTGTGTGCGCATGTGCGCGTGTCTGTGTGTGTGACTGATGCTGGTTTACACTGTCAAAAGACGTGTAAGCCGAATTTGTGGGGGTCATTTGTTTTATGAGCCTCCATGCAAATGGAGCCTGAGGACAGCTGTAATAGATAATAGAAGTACCTTTTATTTTTTTGTTGGTTCTGACCCCTAGTGCCCCCTTCATCCCTGTCTCTACCCATCTAATTGTGAGCTTACCTGCACTCTGTCCCCTGTGGCTTGCTTCCCTGATGGGGGTGGTGGAGCTCCCCAACTCCCACCTTGGTTTGAGATCCAGCTCTGAGGAGATCCATGTCACCAGTGCTGGGCCTTCAGGAGGCCAGACCACCATACTGCCGCTGGTCAGTGCTTTCCACCTTTCATTAGGACCCAAGTGTGTACAGCATGGCAACAGCTGACATCACTCCTCCCAGTAAGCTGCTCCGGGTTCACTGGTTCCTGTAGTCACCCAGAGCTAGTAGTATATCATAGCCTGGAACCAGCTGACAATCATCCCCTTCCCCTAAGCTGCTCCAGATTCCATGGTAGGTCCACTTATTTCACTGTGCACTAGGACCAGCTGAATGTTTATTGCTGTACAAGTAGCAAACCCAACAGCTGTAACCAGTGCATGGGTGAGGGAACCATTGTCCAGATGTCCTGGTGCTTCACCCTGGTGGGCCCCACCTTAATGGTCCCTACTGATCCACTTACAAATATACTTCCTTGACTCCCTGGTACCCCTACCAGTATTTCCCAATTCCTTTCTCTTAGTTACCCCATCTTCCAGACTTCATTTTTTACTAGGTCCCTCCCCAAATCACTCTCATGTTCTCAATCTTTGTTTCTTATTTCCAAGTATTTCTGCCAGATGTTTTGTTCAGTGTAAGTATCTTTTTTGTAAATGGCAACTTAAATGTATTATTGTTTCTTACTCCATTGTACCCCTTCCCTCCCAGGTCACACCGGGAGACTAGCAACTTGTTGTTCAGTGTCCTTTCCTGGTGAACCATTTCAGTAAAAATGAATTCACTGTAATGACATTTGGATTGTTTGAAGTTCTTTAGCTGTTCCTAGTGCACCTTGAACTGCTTGGAGTGCAGCTACATTTAGTTCTGGAGTATGTGGTATGGGGCCTGGCATGTCCCAATCTTGGCACCCTTGCTCTGCAGCTGCATTTGACTCTGGTCTATGTAGTATGGGACCCGGAATACCCCAATAGCAGTACCCTAACCTTGTGATGATATTCAGTTTGGGTCTGTGTGGTATGGGGCCTGGCATGCCTCATTAGCAGCACCCTAACCCTGCAGCTACAGTCAGCTCTGGTGTGTGTGTGGTATGGGATCTGGCATGCTCCAGTACCCGTATCCTGGCCCTGCAGCTACATTCGGCTCTGGTCTATGTAGTATGGGGCCCAGAATACCCCAATAGTAGTACCCTAACCTTGTGATGATATTCAGTTCTGGTCTGTGTGGTATGGGGCCTGGCGTGCCTCATTAGCAGCACCCTAACCCTGCAGCTACAGTCAGCTCGTGTGTGTGTGTGTGTGTGTGTGTGTGTGTGTGTGTGTGGTATGGGACCTGGCATGCTCCAGTACCCATACCCTAGCCCTGAAGCTTCATTCGGCTCTGGTCTATGTGATATAGGGCCTCACATATCCCAGTAGCAGCACAATTCAATTCAATTCAATTCAATTCACTTTATTTACCGGGTAAGATCAGTGAGCCAAGGCCTTTTTTCAGGATCGACCCGGAGCTTCGTTTACAAGGAAGCTTAGATGACATACAGATAATACAAACATATGTACAAAATACATTACTAACAAATATAAAATATACCAAGTAATGCAAAATTAATGTACCTAAAAACAGTTACACCCTAGCCCTGCAACTACATTCAGCTCTGGTGTATGTGGTATGGGGCCTCGCATGTCCCATTAGCAGCACCTAGCACTGCAGCTACATTCACCTCTTGTCTGTGTAGTATGGGACCTGGCATGCCCGAGTAACAGCATCTTAGCCTTGCAGCTACATTCGACTCTGGTTAGTGTGGTATGGGCCTGGCATGCCCCAGTAGTGGCGTACTAGCTATGCAGCTACATTCACCACTGGTCTGTGTAGTATGGGGCCTGGCATGCCCCAATAGCAGGACCCCAACCTTGCAACTGCATTCAGCTTTGGTCTGTGTGGTAGGGGGGCTGGCATGCCCCAGTAGTAGCACACTAGGACTGCAGCTACATGTGGCTATGCCCCAATAGTAACACCCTAACCCTGCAGCTACATTCAGTTCTGGTCTATGTGGTACGGGGTCTGACATTTGACTGCAGTAGCATCCCTGCGGCTACATTTGACTCTAGTCTGTGTGGTATGGGGCCTTGCATGCCCCAGCTGCAGCACCCTAGTCATGCAGCTATAGTCTGTTCCAGTCTATGTGTCATGGGGCCTGCCGTGTCCCAGGAGCAGCAACCTAGCCCGGCAGCTACATTTGGCTCTGGACTGTGTGGTTTGGGACCTGGCATGCTCCAGTAGTTACGCCCTAGTCCTGCAGCTACATTCAGCTCTGTTCTATATAGTATGGGGCCTAACATGCCCCAGTAGTAGCACCCCATCCCTGCAGCTACATTCAGCTCTGGTCAGTGTGCTGTGGGGCCTGGCATGCCCCAGTAGCAGCTCCCTAGCCCGGCAGCTGCATTTAACCTCCTTTCACTAAAATACCACCGACAGCTTAATCTGGTTCAAAGTCAATTGGCATTCATCTGTATCCCCCTTCCCTGGGTCGTGCCTGAAAATAGGCAGAATTGGTCTAGTGCATTTACCCGGTTAACAAAAACTAAATAAATAACTCTGGTCAGAGTGGTATGGTGTCTGGCATGCCTCAGTAGTAGCATCCTAGCCATGCAGGTACAGTACATTTAGCTCTGGTCTGAGTGGTATGGGGCCTGGCATGTCCCAGTAGCAGCACCCGCAGCCCCGCAGCTAAATTCAGCTATGGTCTATGTGGTTTAGAGCCTGGCATTCCCCAGTAGCAGAACCCTAGCCTTGCAGCTACCAGCTGTGATTTATTTGATATGGGGGCCTGGCACTTCCCAGCAGCAGCTCCCTAGAACTGCAGCTACATTCTGCTTTGGTCTGTGTGGTATGGGGCCTGGCATGCCTCCAGCAGCAGCACTTTAGCGCTGCTGTAACATTCGTCTCTAGTGTTTGTGGCTTGGGACCTGGCATATGGCAGTAGCATCACCCTAGCTCTGCAGGAAGATTGAGTTCTGATCTATGTGGTGTTGGTCTTGGCATGCACCAAACAGCAGCATCCTAGCCCTGCAGCTACATTCAGCTCCTTTCAGCGTGGTATGTGACCTGGCATGCCCCTGTAGCAGCACCCTAGCCCTGCAGCTACATTCGACTCTAGTCTTTGTGGCTTGGGGCCTGGCATATGTCAGTAGCAGCACCCTAGCCCTGCAGGAAGATTAAGCTCTGATCTATGTGGTATTGGTCCTGGCATGTAGCAAACAGCAGCATCCTAACCCTACAGCTATATTCAGTTCCTTTCAGTGTGGTATGGGGCCTGGCATGCCCCCGTAGTGGCACCCTAGTTCTGCAGCTGCATTCGGTTCTAGTCTGTGTGGCATGGGATCTGGCATGCCCCGTAGCAGCACTATAGCCCGAGAGGTACATTTAGCTCTTATTTTTGTGGCATGGGCGTGACATGCCCCAGTAGCAGCACACTAACCTGGCAGCTGCATTGGGCTCTGGTCTCTGTGGTATGTGGCCAGGCATGCCCCTACTGCTACATTCAACTCTGGTATATTTGGCATGGGACTTGGCATGCCCCAGTATCAGCACCCTAACACTGCAACTACATTTAGCTCTGGTCTATTTGGTATGGGGTCTGGCATGCCCCAGTAACAGCACCCTAGTCCTGCAGCTACGTTCAGCTCTAGTCTATGTGGTATTGGGCCTGGTTTGCCCCAGTAGCAGCACCCTAGCCCTGCAGCTACATTCACCTCTGTTCTATGTGTTATTGGGCCTGGCATGCCTCACTAGCAGCACCCTAGCCCTGTAGCTACATACAGCTCTGGTCTATGTGGTATGGGCCTGGCATGCCCTGCATGCCTGATTAGCAGGACCTTAACCCTATAGCTACATTCCACTCTGGTCTGTGTGATATGGGGCCTGGCATGCCCCAATTGCAGTACCCTAGTCATGCAGCTACATTCTGCTCTGGTCTGTGTGGTATGGAGCCTGGCATGCCCCAGTAGCAGCACCCTATCCTTGCGACTGTATTCAGCTTTGGTCTGTGTGGTGCTGGCACGTCCCAGAAGCAGCACCCTAGTCCTCCAGCTACATTCAGCTCTGTCCTATGTTGTATGGTGTCTGGCATGCCCCCATAGCACCATTCTAGCCCTGCAGCTACCTTCAGCTCTTGTCAATGTGGTATGTGACCTAGCATGCCGCTGTAGCAGCACCCTAGGCCTGCAGCTACATTTGGCTCTAATCTTTGTGGCTTGGGGCCTGGCAGATGGCAGTAGCAGCACCCTAACCCAGCTGCAAAATTGAGCTCTGATGTATGTGGTATGGGTCCTGGCCTGCACCAAGTAGTAGCACCCTAGCCCTTCAGGTACATTCAGCTCTTGTCAGTGTGGCATGCCCCAGTAGCAGCACCCTAGCCCTGCAGTTACATTGAGCTCTGATTTATGTGGTATGGGACCTGGCATGTATCAGTAGTTTGGACCCTAGCCCTGCAGCTACATTCAGCTCTGGTATATGTGGTATGGGACCTGACGTGTCCCAGTAGTATAGGCCCTAGCCCTGCAGCTACATTCAGCTCTGGTGTATGTGGTATGGGGCCTGGCATGTCCCAGTAGTATGAGCCTTAGCCCTGCAGCTACATTCAGCTCTGATGTATGTGGTACGGTACCTGCCATGCCCTCCAGTAGAATGGGCCCTAGCCCTGCAGCTATATTCAGTTCTGGTGTATGTGATATGGTACCTGCCATGCCCTCCAGTAGAATGGGCCCTATCCCTGCAGCTACATTCAGCTCTGGAGTATGTGGTCAGGGATCTGGCATGTCCCAGTAGTATGGGCCCTAGCCCTGCAGCTACATTCAGCTCTGGTGTATGTGGTATGGGGCCTGGCATGTCCAAGTAGTATGGGCCTTAGCCCTGCAGCTACATTCAGCTCTGATGTATGTGGTATGGTACCTGCCATGCCCTCCAGTAGAATGGGCCCTAGCCCTGCAGCTACATTCAGCTCTGGAGTATGTGGTCCGGGACCTGGCATGTCCCAGTATTATGGGCCTTAGCCCTGCAGCTACATTCAGTTCTGGTGTATGTGGTATGGGATCTGGCATGTCCCAGTATTATGGGCCCTAGCCCTGCAGCTACATTCAGCTCTGGTGTATGTGGTATGGGACCTGGCATGTCCCAGTAGTATGGGCCCTAGCCTTGCAGGTACATTCAGCTCTGGTGTATGTGGTATGGGACCTGGCTTGTCCCAGTAGTATGGGCCCTATCACTGCAGCTACATTCAGCTGTGGTAGTCCTGCAGCTACATTCAGCTCTGGTGTATGTGGCATGGGACCTGGCATGTCCCAGTATAATGGGCCCTAGCCTTGCAGCTACATTCAGCTCTGGTGCATGTGGTCTGGGACCTGGCATGTCCCAGTAGTATGGGCCCTATCACTGCAGCTACATTCAGCTGTGGTAGTCCTGCAGCTACATTCAGCTCTGGTGTATGTGGTATGGGACCTGGCTTGTCCCAGTAGTATGGGCCCTAGCCCTGCAGCTACATTCAGCTCTGGTGTATGTGGTCTGGGACCTGACATGTCCCAGTAGTATGGGCCCTAGCCCTGCAGCTACTTTCAGCTCTGGAGTATGTGGTCTGGGACCTGGCATGTCCCAGTATTATGGGCCTTAGTCCTGCAGCTACATTCAGTTCTGGTGTATGTGGTATGGGACCTGGCAAGTCCCAGTAGTATGGGCCCTAGCCCTGCAGCTACATTCAGCTCTGCTGTATGTGGTATGGGGCCTGGCATGACCCAGTAGTACGGGCCCTAGCACTGCAGCTACATTCAGTTCTGGTGTATGTGGTATGGGACCTGGCATGTCCCAGTAGTATGGGTCCTAGCCTTGCAGCTACATTCAGCTGTGGTCTATGTGGTATGGGATCTGGCATGTCCCAGTAGTATGGGCCCTAGTCCTGCAGCTACATTCAGCTCTGGTGTATATGGTATGGGACCTGGCATGTCATAGTAGTATGGGCCCTAGCCCTGCAGCTACATTCAGCTCTGGTGTATGTGGTATGGGACCTGGCATGTCCCAGTAGTATGGGTCCTAGCCTTGCAGTTACATTCAGCTCTGGTGTATGTGGTATGGGACATGACGCCCTAGTAGTATGAGCCCTAGCCCTGCAGCTACATTCAGCTCTGGTGTATGTGGTATGGGATCTGGCATGTCCCAGTAGTATGGGCCCTAGCCCTGCAGCTACATTCAGCTCGGGTGTATGTGGTATGGGACCTGGCATGTCCCAGTATTATGGGCCCTAGCCTTGCAGCTACATTCAGCTCCGGTGTATATGGTATGGGACCTGGCATGTCCCAGTAGTATGGGTCCTAGCCTTGCAGTTACATTCAGCTCTGGTGTATGTGGTATGGGATCTGGCATGTCCCAGTATTATGGGCCCTAGCCCTGCAGCTACATTCAGCTCTGGTGTATGTGGTCTGGGACCTGGCATGTCCCAGTAGTATGGGCCCTAGCCTGCAGGTACATTCAGCTCTGGTGTATGTGGTATGGGACCTGGCATGTCCCAGTAATATGGGCCCTAGCCCTGCAGCTACATTCAGCTCTGGTGTATGTGGTCTGGGACCTGGCATGTCCCAGTAGTATGGGCCCTAGCCCTGTAGGTACATTCAGCTCTGGTGTATGTGGTATGGGACCTGGCTTGTCCCAGTAGTATGGGCCCTATCACTGCAGCTACATTCAGCTCTGGTATATGTGGTATGGGACCTGGCATGTCCCAGTAGTATCTGCCCTATCACTGCAGCTACATTCAGCTGTGGTAGTCCTGCAGCTACATTCAGCTCTGGTGTATGTGGTATGGGACCTGGCATGTCCCAGTAGTATGGGCCCTAGCCCTGCAGCTACACTCAGCTCTGGTGTATGTGGTATGGGGCCCTGGTATGCCCCAGTAGAACGTTGCAAGCCCTGCTGCTACATTCAGCTCTGGTGTATGTGGTATGGGACCTTGCATGTCCCAGTAGTATGGGCCCTAGCCCTGGAGCTACATTCAGCTCTGGTGTATATGGTATGGGACCTGGCATGTCCCAGTAGTATGGGCCCTAGCCCTGCAGCTACATTCAGCTCTGGTGTACGTGGTATGGGACCTGGCATGTCCCAGTAGTATGGGCCCTAGCCCTGCAGCTACATTCAGCTCTGGTGTATGTGGTATGGGACCTGGCATGTCCCAGCAGTATGGGACATAGCCCTGCAGCTACACTCAGCTCTAGTGTATGTGGTATGGGACCTGGCATGTCCCAATCCCAGTAGTATGGGCCTTAGCCCTGCAGCTACATTCAGTTCTGGTGTATGTGTTATGGTACCTGCCATGCCCTCCAGTAGAATGGGCCCTAGCCCTGCAGCTACATTCAGCTCTGGAGTATGTGGTCTGGGATCTGGCATGTCCCAGTAGTATGGGCCCTAGCCCTGCAGCTACATTCAGCTCTGGTGTATATGGTATGGGACCTGGCATGGCCCAGTAGTATGGGCCCTAGCCCTGCAGCTACATTCAGCTCTGGTGTATGTGGTATGGGACCTGGCATGTCCCAGTAGTATGGGCCCTAGCCCTGCAGCTACATTCAGCTCTGGGTATGTGGTATGGGACCTGGCATGTCCCAGTATTATGGGCCTAGCCCTGCAGCTGCATTCACTTCTGGTGTATGTGGTATGGGCCCTGGCATGTCCCAGTAGTATGGGCCCTAGCCCTGCAGCTACATTCAGCTCTGCTGTATGTGGTATGGGCCTGGCATGACCCAGTAGTATGGACCCTAGCCCTGCAGCTACATTCAGCACTGGTGTATGTGGTATGGGACCTGGTATGTCCCAGTGTTTGGAACCTAGTCCTGCAGCTACATTCAACTCTGGTGTATGTGGTATGGGACCAGTCATGTCCCAGTAGTACGGGCCCAGCACTGCAGCTACATTCAGTTCTGGTGTATGTGGTATGGGACCTGGCATGTCCCAGTAGTATGGGCCCTAGCCCTGCAGCTACATTCAGCTCTGGTCTGTGGTATGGGACCTGGCATGTCCCAGTAGTATGGGTCCTAGCCTTGCAGCTACATTCAGCTCTGGTCTATGTGGTATGGGATCTGGCATGTCACTCCACAGAGGGAAGAGTGACCAGTGGGGTACCACAGGGATCAGTGCTGGGACCGGTCCTATTCAACATCTTCATCAGTGACATTGCACAGGATATAGAAGGCAGAATTTCACTGTTCGCTGATGACACAAAGCTCTGTAACAGAGTAGACACACCAGAGGGTATAGACAGAATGAGAAGGGACCTGCAGAAACTTGAAGAATGGTCAAGGGTTTGGCAGTTGAAATTCAATGCAAAGAAGTGCAAGATAATGCATATGGGGCACAAAAACCCTGGCACAATATATCAGTTGAGGGGTGAGGATATAGCATGCACCAAGCAGGAAAGGGATCTTGGGGTTGTCATCTCTGATGACCCCAAGGTAGGGAAACAGTGTGACAAGGCATCAGGTAAAGCAAATAGGATGCTGGGATGTATAGGCAGGGCATCACCAGCGGGAAAGGGAGGTCATAATTCCGCTATACAAGACACTAGTGAGGCCCCACCTGGAGTACAGTGTACAGTTCTGGAGACCATACCCACGTAAGGACATAGGGTAAAGAAGGTTCAGAGGAGGGCAACAAAGATGGTGCATGGGTTGCATCACAAGTCCTATGAAGACAGGTTGAAGGAACTGAACATGTACTCCCTGGAGGAGAGGAGAGAGAGAGGATATGATAGAGACATACAAGTATCTTACAGGGAGGAACAGGGTGCAGGAAAACACTATTTTAAGAAAAAGATGTTTCAGGACTAGAGAGCATGGGATGAAGTTGGAGGGAGGACTATCAGAGGAAACATGAGAAAGAATTTCTTCACAGAACGGGTGGTGGACAGTGGAACACCCTGCCAGAGGAAGTGGTGGGGCTGAAACAATCACGGATTTAAGAATGCATGGGATAGACATAAAGGAATTCTAGAGGTCAGGGGTAAGGGAAATAGACTCTAGGAAAACAAACTGAACTTACAAGCTCAAATGGGCAGACTAGGTGGGCCATAGGCCCTTATCTGCCGACACTGTCTATGTATCTATATATATATGTCCCAGTAGTATGGGCCCCTAGTCCTGCAGCTTCATTCAGCTCTGGTGTATGTGGTATGGGACCCTGGCATGTCATAGTAGTATGGTCCCTAGCCCTGCAGCTACATTTCAGCTCTGGTGTATGTGGTATGGGACCTGGCATGTCCCAGTAGTGGGTCCCTGCCTTGCAGTTACATTCAGCTCTGGTGTATGGTGGTATGGGACCTGACATCCCCCAGTAGTATGGGCCCTAGCCCTGCAGCTACATTCTGCTATGGTGTATGTGGTATGGGATCTGGCATGTCCCAGTAGTATGGGCCCTAGCCCTGCAGCTACATTCAGCTCTGGTGTATGTGGTATGGGACCTGGCATGTCCCAGTGTTATGGGCCCTAGCCTTGCACCTACATTCAACTCTGGTGTATATGGTATGGGACCTGGCATGTCCCAGTAGTATGGGTCCTAGCCTTGCAGTTACATTCAGCTCTGGTGTATGTGGTATGGGATCTGGCATGTCCCAGTATTATGGGCCTTACCTTGCAGGTATATTCAGCTCTGGTGTATGTGGTATGGGACCTGGCATGTCCCAGTAGTATGGGCCCTAGCCCTGCAGCTACATTCAGCTCTGGTGTATGTGGTCTGGGACCTGACATGTCCCAGTAGTATGGACCCTAGCCCTGCCGCTACATTCAGCTCTGGTGTATGTGGTCTGGGACCTGACATGTCCCAGTAGTAAGGGCCCTATCACTGCAGCTACATTCAGCTCTGGTATATGTGGTATGGCACCTGGCATGTCCCAGTAGTATGGGCCCTAGTCCTGCAGCTACATTTAGCTCTGGTATATGTGGTATGGGACCTGGCATGTCCCAGTAGCATGGGCCCTAGCCCTGCAGCTACATTCAGCTCTGGTGTATGTGGTATGGGACTGGCATGTCCCAGTAGTATGGGCCCCTAGCCCTGCAGCTACATGCAGCTCTGGTGTATGTGGTATGGGACCTGGAATGTCCCAGTAGTGTTGGCCCTAGCCCTGCAGCTGCATTCAACTCTGGTGTATGTGGTGTGGGATGTGGCATGTCCCAGTACTATGGCCCTAGCCCTGCAGCTACATTCAGCTCTGGTGTATGTGGTCTGGGACCTGACACGTCCCAGTAGTATCTGCCCTATCACTGCAGCTACATTCAGCTGTGGTAGTCCTGCAGCTACATTCAGCTCTGGTGTATGTGGTATGGGACCTGGCATGTCCCAGTAGTATGGGCCCTAGCCCTGCAGCTACACTCAGCTCTGGTGTATGTGGTATGGGGCCTGGCATGCCCCAGTAGTACGTTGCTAGCCCTGCTGCTACATTCAGCTCTGGTGTATGTGGTATGGATCCTGGCATGTCCCAGTAGTATGGGCCCTAGCCCTGCACATTCAGCCTGGTGTATATGGTATGGGACCTGGCATGTCCCAGTAGTATGGGCCCTAGCCCTGCAGCTACATTCAGCTCTGGTGTATATGGTATGGGAGCTGGCATGTCCCAGTAGTATGGGCTCTAGTTCTGCAGCCACATTCAGCCTGAGTATGTGGTATGGGACCTGGCATGTCCCTGCATCACGCCATAGCCCTGCAGCTACATTCAGCCTGTGTGTGTGGTATGGGACTCGGTCATGCCCAGTAGTATGAGCCATAGCCCTGGCTACACTCAGCTCTAGTGTATGTGGTATGGGACCTGGCATGTCCCAATCCCAGTAGGGGCTCAGCCCTGAGCCACATTCAGCTCTGTGTGTGTGTGGTATGGGACCTGGCATGTCCCAGCAGTATGGGCCCTAGTCCTGCAGCTACATTCAGCTCTGGAGTATGTGGTATGGGACCTGGCATGCCCCAGCAATATGGGCCCCAGCCCTGCAGCCACATTCAGCTCTGGTGTGTGGTCTGGGACCTGGCATGTCCCAGTAGTATGGGCCCCAGCCCTGTGGGACATTCAGCTCTGGTGTATGTGGTATGACCTGGCTTGTCCCAGTAGTATGGGCCCTATCACCGCAGCTACATTCAGCTCTGGTATATGGTATGGACCTGCAGCCAAACCCAGTAGTATCTGCCCTATTACTGCAGCTCACATTCAGCTGTGGTAGTCCCAGCTACATTCAGCTCTGGTGTATGTGGTATGGGACCTGGCATGTCCTGGTAGTATGGGCCCTAGCCCTGCAGCTACACTCAGCTCTGGTGTATGTGGTATGGGCCCTGGCTGCCCCAGTAGAAGCGTTGCAAGCCCCTGCTGCTGCATTCAGCTCTGGTGTATGTGGTATGGGACCTTGCATGTCCCAGTAGTATGGGCCCTAGCCTGGGCCATCTTCGCCTGGGTGTATATGGTAGGGATCTGGCATGTCCCAGTAGTATGGGCCCTAGCCCTGCAGCTACATTCAGCTCTGGTGTATATGGTATGGGACCTGGCATGTCCCAGTAGTATGGGCCCTAGCCCTGCAGCTACATTCAGCTCTGGTGTACGTGGTATGGGACCTGGCATGTCCCAGTAGTATGGGCCCTAGCCCTGCAGCTACATTCAGCTCTGGTGTATGTATGGGACCCGGCATGTCCCAGCAGTATGGGACATAGCCCTGCAGCTACACCTTCAGCTATAGTGTATGTGGTGGGACCCGGGCATGTCCCAATCCCAGTATGGGCTTGGCCCTGCAGCTATGTTCCAGTTCTGGTGTATGTGTTATGGCACCTGCCATGCCCTCCAGTAGAATGGCCTCAGCCCTGCAGCCACATTCAGCTCTGAGTATGTGGTCTGGGATCTGGCATGTCCCAGTAGTATGGGCCCCAGCCTGCAGCCACATTCAGCTCTGGTGTATATGGTGGGACCTGGCATGGCCCAGTAGTATGGGCCCCAGCCTGCAGCGACATTCAGCTCTGTGTATGTGGTATGGGACCTGGCATGTCCCAGAAGTATGGGCCCCAGCCTGCAGCTACATTCAGCTCTGGAGTATGTGGTATGGGACCTGGGTGTCCCAGTATTATGGGCCTTAGTCCTGCAGCTGCATTCACTTCTGTGTATGTGGTATGGGCCCTGGCATGTCCCAGTGGTATGGGCCCCTAGCCCTGCAGCTACATTCAGCTCTGCTGTATGTGGTATGGGGCCTGGCATGACCCAGTAGTATGGACCCTAGCCCTGCAGCTACATTCAGCACTGGTGTATGTGGTATGGGACCTGGTATGTCCCAGTAGTTTGGAACCTAGTCCTGCAGCTACATTCAGCTCTGGTGTATGTGGTATGGGACCAGTCATGTCCCAGTAGTATGGCCCCAGCACTGCAGCCACATCAGCTTCTGGTATGTGGGTATGGGACCTGGCATGTCCCAGTAGTATGTGCCCTAGCCCTGCAGCCACATTCAGCTCTGGTGTATGTGGTCTGGGACCTGACACGTCCCAGTAGTATCTGCCCTATCACTGCAGCTACATTCAGCTGTGGTAGTCCTGCAGCTACATTCAGCTCTGGTGTATGTGGTATGGGACCTGGCATGTCCCAGTAGTATGGGCCCTAGCCCTGCAGCTACACTCAGCTCTGGTGTATGTGGTATGGGGCCTGGCATGCCCCAGTAGTACGCTACAGCCCCATGCCATTCCAGCTCTGGTGTATGTGGTATGGGATCTGGCATGTCCCAGTAGTATGGGCCCTAGCCCTGCAGCTACATTCAGCTCTGGTGTATATGGTAGGGACCTGGCATGTCCCAGTAGTATGGGCCCTAGCCCTGCAGCTACATTCAGCTCTGGTGTATATGGTATGGGAGCTGGCATGTCCCAGTAGTATGGGCTCTAGCCCTGCAGCTACATTCAGCTCTGGGTATGGTATGGGACCTGGCATGTCCCAGCAGTATCGGCCATAGCCCTGCAGCTACATTCAGCTCTGGTGTGTGGTATGGGACCGTCATGCCCCAGTAGTATGGGCCATAGCCCTGTAGCTACCTCAGCTCTAGTGTATGTGGTATGGGACCTGGCATGTCCCAATCCCAGTAGTATGGGCCTTAGCCCTGCAGCTACATTCAGCTCTGGTGTAGTGGTATGGGACCTGGCATGTCCCAGTATGGGCCCAGTCCTGCAGCTACATTCAGCTCTGGGTATGTGGTATGGGACCTGGCATGCCCCAGTAATATGGGCCCCAGCCCTGCAGCCACATTCAGCCTGGTGTATGTGGTCTGGGACCTGGCATGTCCCAGTAGTATGGGCCCCAGCCCTGTAGGTACATTCAGCTCTGGTGTATGTGGTATGGGACCTGGCTTGTCCCAGTAGTATGGGCCCTATCACTGCAGCTACATTCAGCTCTGGTATATGGTATGGGACCTGGCATGTCCCAGTAGTATCTGCCCTATTACTGCAGCTACATTCAGCTGTGGTAGTCCTGCAGCTACATTCAGCTCTGGTGTATGTGGTATGGGACCTGGCATGTCCCAGTAGTATGGGCCCTAGCCCTGCAGCTACACTCAGCTCTGGTGTATGTGGTATGGGGCCCTGGCATGCCCCAGTAGAACGTTGCATGCCCTGCTGCTACATTCAGCTCTGGTGTATGTGGTATGGGACCTTGCATGTCCCAGTAGTATGGGCCCTAGCCCTGGAGCTACATTCAGCTCTGGTGTATATGGTATGGGACCTGGCATGTCCCAGTAGTATGGGCCCTAGCCCTGCAGCTACATTCAGCTCTGGTGTATATGGTATGGGACCTGGCATGTCCCAGTAGTATGGGCCCTAGCCCTGCAGCTACATTCAGCTCTGGTGTACGTGGTATGGGACCTGGCATGTCCCAGTAGTATGGGCCCTAGCCCTGCAGCTACATTCAGCTCTGGTGTAGTGGTATGGGACCTGGCATGTCCCAGCAGTATGGGCACAGCCCTGCAGCTACACTCAGCTCTAGTGTATGTGGTATGGGACCTGGCATGTCCCAATCCCAGTAGTATGGGCCCTAGCCCCTGCAGCTACATTCAGTTCTGGTGTGTGTTATGGTACCTGCCATGCCCTCCAGTAGAATGGGCCCCAGCCCTGCAGCTACATTCAGCTCTGAGTATGTGGTCTGGGATCTGGCATGTCCCAGTAGTATGGGCCCTAGCCCTGCAGCTACATTCAGCTCTGGTGTATATGGTATGGGACCTGGCATGGCCCAGTAGTATGGGCCCCAGCCCTGCAGCGACATTCAGCTCTGGTGTATGTGGTATGGGACCTGGCATGTCCCAGAAGTATGGGCCCCTAGCCCTGCAGCTACATTCAGCTCTGGGTATGTGGTATGGGACCTGGCATGTCCCAGTATTATGGGCCTTAGCCCACAGCTGCATTCACTTCTGGTGTATGTGGTATGGGCCCTGGCATGTCCCAGTAGTATGGGCCCTAGCCCTGCAGCTACATTCAGCTCTGCTGTATGTGGTATGGGGCCTGGCATGACCCAGTAGTATGGACCCTAGCCCTGCAGCTACATTCAGCACTGGTATGTGGTATGGGACCTGGTATGTCCCAGTAGTTTGGAACCTAGTCCTGCAGCTACATTCAACTCTGGTGTATGTGGATGGGACCAGTCATGTCCCAGTAGTAGGCCCCAGCACTGCAGCCACATTCAGTTCTTGTACGTGGTATGGGACCTGGCATGTCCCAGTAGTATGTGCCTAGCCCTGCAGCCACATTCAGCTCTGGGTATGTGGTCTGGGACCGACACGCCCCAGTAGTATCTGCCCTATCACTGCAGCTACATTCAGCTGTGGTAGTCCTGCAGCTACATTCAGCTCTGGTGTATGTGGTATGGGACCTGGCATGTCCCAGTAGTATGGGCCCTAGCCCTGCAGCTACACTCAGCTCTGGTGTATGTGGTATGGGGCCTGGCATGCCCCAGTAGTACGTTGCTAGCCCTGCTGCTACATTCAGCTCTGGTGTATGTGGTATGGGATCTGGCATGTCCCAGTAGTATGGGCCCTAGCCCTGCAGCTACATTCAGCTCTGGTGTATATGGTATGGGACCTGGCATGTCCCAGTATGGGCCCTAGCCCTGCAGCTACATTCAGCTCTGGTGTATATGGTATGGGAGCTGGCATGTCCCAGTAGTATGGGCTCTAGCCCTGCAGCTACATTCAGCTCTGGAGTATGTGGTATGGGACCTGGCATGTCCCAGCAGTATCGGCCATAGCCCTGCAGCTACATTCAGCTCTGGTGTGTGTGGTATGGGACCGGTCATGCCCCAGTAGTATGGGCCATAGCCCTGTAGCTACACTCAGCTCTAGTGTATGTGGTATGGGACCTGGCATGTCCCAATCCCAGTAGTATGGGCCTTAGCCCTGCAGCTACATTCAGCTCTGGTGTATGTGGTATGGGACCTGGCATGTCCCAGTAGTATGGGCCCTAGTCCTGCAGCTACATTCAGCTCTGGAGTATGTGGTATGGGACCTGGCATGCCCCAGTAATATGGGCCCTAGCCCTGCAGCTACATTCAGCTCTGGTGTATGTGGTCTGGGACCTGGCATGTCCCAGTAGTATGGGCCCTAGCCCTGTAGGTACATTCAGCTCTGGTGTATGTGGTATGGGACCTGGCTTGTCCCAGTAGTATGGGCCCTATCACTGCAGCTACATTCAGCTCTGGTATATGTGGTATGGGACCTGGCATGTCCCAGTAGTATCTGCCCCATTACTGCAGCTACATTCAGCTGTGGTAGTCCTGCAGCCACATTCAGCTCTGGTGTATGTGGTAGGGACCTGGCATGTCCCAGTAGTATGGGCCCCAGCCCTGCAGCTACTCCAGCTCTGTGTATGTGGTATGGGGCCCTGGCATGCCCCAGTAGAACGTTGCAAGCCCTGCTGCTACATTCAGCTCTGGTGTATGTGGTATGGGACCTTGCATGTCCCAGTAGTATGGGCCCTAGCCCTGGAGCTACATTCAGCTCTGGTGTATATGGTATGGGACCTGGCATGTCCCAGTAGTATGGGCCCTAGCCCTGCAGCTACATTCAGCTCTGGTGTATATGGTATGGGACCTGGCATGTCCCAGTAGTATGGGCCCTAGCCCTGCAGCTACATTCAGCTCTGGTGTATGGTATGGGACCTGGCATGTCCCAGTAGTATGGGCCCCAGCCCTGCAGCTACATTCAGCTCTGGTGTATGTGGTATGGGACCTGGCATGTCCCAGCAGTATGGGACATAGCCTGCAGCTACACTCAGCTCTAGTGTGTGGTATGGGACCTGGCATGTCCCAGTAGTATGGGCCTAGCCCTGCAGCTACATTCAGTTCTGGTGTATGTGTTATGGTACCTGCCATGCCCTCCAGTAGAATGGGCCCTAGCCCTGCAGCTACATTCAGCTCTGGAGTATGTGGTCTGGGATCTGGCATGTCCCAGTAGTATGGGCCCTAGCCCTGCAGCTACATTCAGCTCTGGTGTATATGGTATGGGACCTGGCATGGCCCAGTAGTATGGGCCCTAGCCCTGCAGCGACATTCAGCTCTGGTGTATGTGGTATGGGACCTGGCATGTCCCAGAAGTATGGGCCCTAGCCCTGCAGCTACATTCAGCTCTGGAGTATGTGGTATGGGACCTGGCATGTCCCAGTATTATGGGCCTTAGCCCTGCAGCTGCATTCACTTCTGGTGTATGTGGTATGGGCCCTGGCATGTCCCAGTAGTATGGGCCCTAGCCCTGCAGCTACATTCAGCTCTGCTGTATGTGGTATGGGGCCTGGCATGACCCAGTAGTATGGACCCTAGCCCTGCAGCTACATTCAGCACTGGTGTATGTGGTATGGGACCTGGTATGTCCCAGTAGTTTGGAACCTAGTCCTGCAGCTACATTCAACTCTGGTGTATGTGGTATGGGACCAGTCATGTCCCAGTATGCGGCCTAGCACTGCAGCTACATTCAGTTCTGGTGTATGTGGATGGGACCTGGCATGTCCCAGTAGTATGGGCCCTAGCCCTGCAGCTACATTCAGCTCTGGTCTGTGGTATGGGACCTGGCATGTCCCAGTAGTATGGGTCCTAGCCTTGCAGCTACATTCAGCTCTGGTCTATGTGGTATGGGATCTGGCATGTCACTCCACAGAGGGAAGAGTGACCAGTGGGGTACCACAGGGATCAGTGCTGGGACCGGTCCTATTCAACATCTTCATCAGTGACATTGCACAGGATATAGAAGGCAGAATTTCACTGTTCGCTGATGACACAAAGCTCTGTAACAGAGTAGACACACCAGAGGTATAGACAGAATGAGAAGGACCTGCAGAAACTTGAAGAATGGTCAAGGGTTTGGCAGTTGAAATTCAATGCAAAGAAGCAAGATAATGCATATGGGGCACAAAAACCCTGGCACAATATATCAGTTGGGGGGTGAGGATATAGCATGCACCAAGCAGGAAAGGGATCTTGGGGTTGTCATCTCTGATGACCTCAAGGTAGGGAAACAGTGTGACAAGGCACAGGTAAAGCAAATAGGATGCTGGGATGTATAGGCAGGGGCATCACCAGCAGGAAAAGGGAGGTCATAATTCCGCTATACAAGACACTAGTGAGGCCCCACCTGGAGTACAGTGTACAGTTCTGGAGACCATACCTACGTAAGGACATAGGGTAAAGAAGGTTCAGAGGAGGGCAACAAAGATGGTGCATGGGTTGCATCACAAGTCCTATGAAGACAGGTTGAAGGAACTGAACATGTACTCCCTGGAGGAGAGGAGGGAGAGAGGGGATATGATAGAGACATACAAGTATCTTACAGGGAGGAACAGGGTGCAGGAAAACACTATTTTTAAGCGAAAAAGATGTTTCAGGACTAGAGAGCATGGGATGAAGTTGGAGGGAGGACGATTCAGAGGAAACATGAGAAAGAATTTCTTCACAGAACGGGTGGTGGACAAGTGGAACACCCTGCCAGAGGAAGTGGTGGGGGCTGAAACAATCACGGGATTTAAGAATGCATGGGATAGACATAAAGGAATTCTAGAGGTCAGGGGTAAGGGGAAATAGACTTCTAGGAAAACAAACTGAACTTACAAGCTCAAATGGGCAGACTAGGTGGGCCATAGGCCCTTATCTGCCGACACTGTCTATGTATCTATGTATATATGTCCCAGTAGTATGGGCCCTAGTCCTGCAGCTTCATTCAGCTCTGGTGTATGTGGTATGGGACCTGGCATGTCATAGTAGTATGGTCCCTAGCCCTGCAGCTACATTCAGCTCTGGTGTATGTGGTATGGGACCTGGCATGTCCCAGTAGTATGGGTCCTAGCCTTGCAGTTACATTCAGCTCTGGTGTATGTGGTATGGGACCTGACATGCCCCAGTAGTATGGGCCCTAGCCCTGCAGCTACATTCTGCTATGGTGTATGTGGTATGGGATCTGGCATGTCCCAGTAGTATGGGCCCTAGCCCTGCAGCTACATTCAGCTCTGGTGTATGTGGTATGGGACCTGGCATGTCCCAGTGTTATGGGCCCTAGCCTTGCACCTACATTCAACTCTGGTGTATATGGTATGGGACCTGGCATGTCCCAGTAGTATGGGTCCTAGCCTTGCAGTTACATTCAGCTCTGGTGTATGTGGTATGGGATCTGGCATGTCCCAGTATTATGGGCCTCACCCTGCAGCTACATTCAGCTCTGTATGTGGTATGGGACCTGGCATGTCCCAGTAGTATGGGCCCTAGCCTGCAGCTACATTCAGCTCTGGTGTATGTGGTCTGGGACCTGCAGCATGTCCCAGTAGTATGGGCCCTAGCCCTGCAGCTACATTCAGCTCTGGTGTATGTGGTATGGGACCTGGCATGTCCCAGTAGTATGGGCCCTAGCCCTGCAGCTACATTCAGCTCTGGTATATGTGGTATGGGACCTGGCATGTCCCAGTAGTATGGGCCCTAGCCCTGCAGCTACATTCAGCTCTGGTGTATGTGGTATGGGACCTGGCATGTCCCAGTAGTATGGGCCCTAGCCCTGCAGCTACATTCAGCTCTGGTGTATGTGGTATGGGACCTGGAATGTCCCAGTAGTGTGGCCCTAGCCCTGCAGCTACATCAGCTCTGGTGTATGTGGTGTGGGATGGGCATGTCCCAGTAGTATGGGCCCTAGCCCTGCAGCTACATTCAGCTCTGGTGTGTGTGGTCTGGGACCTGACATGCGTCCCAGTAGTATCTGCCCTATCACTGCAGCTACATTCAGCTGTGGTAGTCCTGCAGCTACATTCAGCTCTGGTGTATGTGGTATGGGACCTGGCATGTCCCAGTAGTATGGGCCCTAGCCCTGCAGCTACACTCAGCTCTGGTGTATGTGGTATGGGGCCTGGCATGCCCCAGTAGTACGTTGCTAGCCCTGCTGCTACATTCAGCTCTGGTGTATGTGGTATGGGATCTGGCATGTCCCAGTAGTATGGGCCCTAGCCCTGCAGCTACATTCAGCTCTGGTGTATATGGTATGGGACCTGGCATGTCCCAGTAGTATGGGCCCTAGCCCTGCAGCTACATTCAGCTCTGGTGTATATGGTATGGGAGCTGGCATGTCCCAGTAGTATGGGCTCTAGCCCTGCAGCTACATTCAGCTCTGGAGTATGTGGTATGGGACCTGGCATGTCCCAGCAGTATCGGCCATAGCCCTGCAGCTACATTCAGCTCTGGTGTGTGTGGTATGGGACCGGTCATGCCCCAGTAGTATGGGCCATAGCCCTGTAGCTACACTCAGCTCTAGTGTATGTGGTATGGGACCTGGCATGTCCCAATCCCAGTAGTATGGGCCTTAGCCCTGCAGCTACATTCAGCTCTGGTGTATGTGGTATGGGACCTGGCATGTCCCAGTAGTATGGGCCCTAGTCCTGCAGCTACATTCAGCTCTGGAGTATGTGGTATGGGACCTGGCATGCCCCAGTAATATGGGCCCTAGCCCTGCAGCTACATTCAGCTCTGGTGTATGTGGTCTGGGACCTGGCATGTCCCAGTAGTATGGGCCCTAGCCCTGTAGGTACATTCAGCTCTGGTGTATGTGGTATGGGACCTGGCTTGTCCCAGTAGTATGGGCCCTATCACTGCAGCTACATTCAGCTCTGGTATATGTGGTATGGGACCTGGCATGTCCCAGTAGTATCTGCCCTATTACTGCAGCTACATTCAGCTGTGGTAGTCCTGCAGCCACATCAGCTCTGGTGTATGTGGTATGGGACCTGCATGTCCCAGTAGTATGGGCCCAGCCCTGCAGCTACACTCAGCTCTGGTGTATGTGGTATGGGGCCCTGGCATGCCCCAGTACGTTGCTGCCCTGCTGCATTCAGCTCTGGTGTATGTGGTATGGGACCTTGCATGTCCCAGTAGTATGGGCCCTAGCCCTGGAGCTACATTCAGCTCTGGTGTATATGGTATGGGACCTGGCATGTCCCAGTAGTATGGGCCCTAGCCCTGCAGCTACATTCAGCTCTGGTGTATATGGTATGGGACCTGGCATGTCCCAGTAGTATGGGCCCTAGCCCTGCAGCTACATTCAGCTCTGGTGTATGTGGTATGGGACCTGGCATGTCCCAGTAGTATGGGCCCTAGCCCTGCAGCTACATTCAGCTCTGGTGTATGTGGTATGGGACTGGCATGTCCCAGCAGTATGGGACATAGCCCTGCAGCTACACTCAGCTCTAGTGTATGTGGTATGGGACCTGGCATGTCCCAATCCCAGTAGTATGGGCCTTAGCCCTGCAGCTACATTCAGCTCTGGTGTATGTGTTGGGTACCTGCCATGCCTCCAGTAGAATGGGCCCCAGCCCTGCAGCTACATTCAGCTCTGGAGTATGTGGTCTGGGATCTGGCATGTCCCAGTAGTATGGGCCCTAGCCCTGCAGCTACATTCAGCTCTGGTGTATATGGTATGGGACCTGGCATGGCCCAGTAGTATGGGCCCTAGCCCTGCAGCGACATTCAGCTCTGGTGTATGTGGTATGGGACCTGGCATGTCCCAGTAGTATGGGCCCTAGCCCTGCAGCTACATTCAGCTCTGGAGTATGTGGTATGGGACCTGGCATGTCCCAGTATTATGGGCCTTAGCCCTGCAGCTGCATTCACTTCTGGTGTATGTGGTATGGGGCCTGGCATGTCCTAGTAGTATGGGCCCTAGCCCTGCAGCTACATTCAGTTCTGGTGTATGTGGTATGGGACCTGGCATGACCCAGTAGTATGGACCCTAGCCCTGCAGCTACATTCAGCACTGGTGTATGTGGTATGGGACCTGGTATGTCCCAGTAGTTTGGAACCTAGTCCTGCAGCTACATTCAACTCTGGTGTATGTGGTATGGGACCAGTCATGTCCCAGTAGTACGGGCCCTAGCACTGCAGCTACATTCAGTTCTGGTGTACGTGGTATGGGACCTGGCATGTCCCAGTAGTATGTGCCCTAGCCCTGCAGCCACATTCAGCTCTGGTGTATGTGGTCTGGGACCTGACACGTCCCAGTAGTATCTGCCCTATCACTGCAGCTACATTCAGCTGTGGTAGTCCTGCAGCTACATTCAGCTCTGGTGTATGTGGTATGGGACCTGGCATGTCCCAGTAGTATGGGCCCTAGCCCTGCAGCTACACTCAGCTCTGGTGTATGTGGTATGGGGCCTGGCATGCCCCAGTAGTACGTTGCTAGCCCTGCTGCTACATTCAGCTCTGGTGTATGTGGTATGGGATCTGGCATGTCCCAGTAGTATGGGCCCTAGCCCTGCAGCTACATTCAGCTCTGGTGTATATGGTATGGGACCTGGCATGTCCCAGTAGTATGGGCCCTAGCCCTGCAGCTACATTCAGCTCTGGTGTATATGGTATGGGAGCTGGCATGTCCCAGTAGTATGGGCCCTAGCCCTGCAGCTACATTCAGCTCTGGAGTATGTGGTATGGGACCTGGCATGTCCCAGCAGTATCGGCCATAGCCCTGCAGCTACATTCAGCTCTGGTGTGTGGTATGGGACCGGTCATGCTCCCAGTAGTATGGGCCATAGCCCTGTAGCTACATCTCAGCTCTAGTGTATGTGGTATGGGACCTGGCATGTCCCAATCCCAGTAGTATGGGCCTTAGCCCTGCAGCTACATTCAGCTCTGGTGTATGTGGTATGGGACCTGGCATGTCCCAGTAGTATGGGCCCTAGTCCTGCAGCTACATTCAGCTCTGGAGTATGTGGTATGGGACCTGGCATGCCCCAGTAATATGGGCCCTAGCCCTGCAGCTACATTCAGCTCTGGTGTATGTGGTCTGGGACCTGGCATGTCCCAGTAGTATGGGCCCTAGCCCTGTAGGTACATTCAGCTCTGGTGTATGTGGTATGGGACCTGGCTTGTCCCAGTAGTATGGGCCCTATCACTGCAGCTACATTCAGCTCTGGTATATGTGGTATGGGACCTGGCATGTCCCAGTAGTATCTGCCCTATTACTGCAGCTACATTCAGCTGTGGTAGTCCTGCAGCTACATTCAGCTCTGGTGTATGTGGTATGGGACCTGGCATGTCCCAGTAGTATGGGCCCTAGCCCTGCAGCTACACTCAGCTCTGGTGTATGTGGTATGGGGCCCTGGCATGCCCCAGTAGAACGTTGCAAGCCCTGCTGCTACATTCAGCTCTGGTGTATGTGGTATGGGACCTTGCATGTCCCAGTAGTATGGGCCCTAGCCCTGGAGCTACATTCAGCTCTGGTGTATGGGTATGGGACCTGGCATGTCCCAGTAGTATGGGCCCTAGCCCTGCAGCTACATTCAGCTCTGGTGATATGGTATGGGACCTGGCATGTCCCAGTAGTATGGGCCCTAGCCCTGCAGCTACATTCAGCTCTGGTGTACGTGGTATGGGACCTGGCATGTCCCAGTAGTATGGGCCCTAGCCCTGCAGCTACATTCAGCTCTGGTGTATGTGGTATGGGACCTGGCATGTCCCAGCAGTATGGGACATAGCCCTGCAGCTACACTCAGCTCTAGTGTATGTGGTATGGGACCTGGCATGTCCCAATCCCAGTAGTATGGGCCTTAGCCCTGCAGCTACATTCAGTTCTGGTGTATGTGTTATGGTACCTGCCATGCCCTCCAGTAGAATGGGCCCTAGCCCTGCAGCTACATTCAGCTCTGGAGTATGTGGTCTGGGATCTGGCATGTCCCAGTAGTATGGGCCCTAGCCCTGCAGCTACATTCAGCTCTGGTATATGGTGTGGGACCTGGCATGGCCCAGTAGTATGGGCCCCAGCCCTGCAGCGACATTCAGCTCTGGTGTATGTGGTATGGGACCTGGCATGTCCCAGAAGTATGGGCCCTAGCCCTGCAGCTACATTCAGCTCTGGGTATGTGGTATGGGACCTGGCATGTCCCAGTATTATGGGCCTTAGCCCTGCAGCTACATTCACTTCTGGTGTATGTGGTATGGGCCCTGGCATGTCCCAGTAGTATGGGCCCTAGCCCTGCAGCTACATTCAGCTCTGCTGTATGTGGTATGGGGCCTGGCATGACCCAGTAGTATGGACCCTAGCCCTGCAGCTACATTCAGCACTGGTGTATGTGGTATGGGACCTGGTATGTCCCAGTAGTTTGGAACCTAGTCCTGCAGCTACATTCAACTCTGGTGTATGTGGTATGGGACCAGTCATGTCCCAGTAGTACGGGCCCTAGCACTGCAGCTACATTCAGTTCTGGTGTATGTGGTATGGGACCTGGCATGTCCCAGTAGTATGGCCCTAGCCCTGCAGCTACATTCAGCTCAGCTACATTCAGCTCTGGTGTATGTGGTATGGGACCTGGCATGTCCCAGTAGTATGGACCCTAGCCCTGCAGCTACATTCAGCTCTGGTGTATGTGGTATGGGACCTGGCATGTCCCAGTAGTTTGGAACCTATCCTGCAGCTACATTCAACTCTGGTGTATGTGGTATGGGACCAGCATGTCCCAGTAGATGGGCCTAGCACTGCAGCTACATTCAGCTCTGGTGTATGTGGTATGGGACCTGGCATGTCCCAGTAGTATGGCCCTAGCCCTGCAGCTACATTCAGCTCTGGTGTATGTGGTCTGGGACCTGACACGTCCCAGTAGTATCTGCCCTATCACTGCAGCTACATTCAGCTGTGGTAGTCCTGCAGCTACATTCAGCTCTGGTGTATGTGGTATGGGACCTGGCATGTCCCAGTAGTATGGGCCCTAGCCCTGCAGCTACACTCAGCTCTGGTGTATGTGGTATGGGGCCTGGCATGCCCCAGTAGTACGTTGCTAGCCCTGCTGCTACATTCAGCTCTGGTGTATGTGGTATGGGATCTGGCATGTCCCAGTAGTATGGGCCCTAGCCCTGCAGCTACATTCAGCTCTGGTGTATATGGTATGGGACCTGGCATGTCCCAGTAGTATGGGCCCTAGCCCTGCAGCTACATTCAGCTCTGGTGTATATGGTATGGGAGCTGGCATGTCCCAGTAGTATGGGCTCTAGCCCTGCAGCTACATTCAGCTCTGGAGTATGTGGTATGGGACCTGGCATGTCCCAGCAGTATCAGCCATAGCCCTGCAGCTACATTCAGCTCTGGTGTGTGTGGTATGGGACCGGTCATGCCCCAGTAGTATGGGCCATAGCCCTGTAGCTACACTCAGCTCTAGTGTATGTGGTATGGGACCTGGCATGTCCCAATCCCAGTAGTATGGGCCTTAGCCCTGCAGCTACATTCAGCTCTGGTGTATGTGGTATGGGACCTGGCATGTCCCAGTAGTATGGGCCCTAGTCCTGCAGCTACATTCAGCTCTGGAGTATGTGGTATGGGACCTGGCATGCCCCAGTAATATGGGCCCTAGCCCTGCAGCTACATTCAGCTCTGGTGTATGTGGTCTGGGACCTGGCATGTCCCAGTAGTATGGGCCCTAGCCCTGCAGCTACATTCAGCTCTGGTGTATGTGGTATGGGACCTGGCTTGTCCCAGTAGTATGGGCCCTATCACTGCAGCTACATTCAGCTCTGGTATATGTGGTATGGGACCTGGCATGTCCCAGTAGTATCTGCCCTATTACTGCAGCTACATTCAGCTGTGGTAGTCCTGCAGCTACATTCAGCTCTGGTGTATGTGGTATGGGACCTGGCATGTCCCAGTAGTATGGGCCCTAGCCCTGCAGCTACACTCAGCTCTGGTGTATGTGGTATGGGACCTGGCATGCCCCAGTAGTATGGGCCCTAGCCCTGCAGCTACATTCAGCTCTGGTGTATGTGGTATGGGACCTGGCATGTCCCAGTAGTATGGGCCCTAGCCCTGAGCTACATTCAGCTCTGGTGTATATGGTATGGGACCTGGCATGTCCCAGTAGTATGGGCCCTAGCCCTGCAGCTACATTCAGCTCTGGTGTATATGGTATGGGACCTGGCATGTCCCAGTAGTATGGGCCCTAGCCCTGCAGCTACATTCAGCTCTGGTGTACGTGGTATGGGACCTGGCATGTCCCAGTAGTATGGGCCCTAGCCCTGCAGCTACATTCAGCTCTGGTGTATGTGGTATGGGACCTGGCATGTCCCAGCAGTATGGGACATAGCCCTGCAGCTACACTCAGCTCTAGTGTATGTGGTATGGGACCTGGCATGTCCCAATCCCAGTAGTATGGGCCTTAGCCCTGCAGCTACATTCAGTTCTGGTGTATGTGTTATGGTACCTGCCATGCCCTCCAGTAGAATGGGCCCTAGCCCTGCAGCTACATTCAGCTCTGGAGTATGTGGTCTGGGATCTGGCATGTCCCAGTAGTATGGGCCCTAGCCCTGCAGCTACATTCAGCTCTGGTGTATATGGTATGGGACCTGGCATGGCCCAGTAGTATGGGCCCTAGCCCTGCAGCGACATTCAGCTCTGGTGTTGTGGTATGGGACCTGGCATGTCCCAGAAGTATGGGCCCTAGCCCTGCAGCTACATTCAGCTCTGGGTATGTGGTATGGGACCTGGCATGTCCCAGTATTATGGGCCTTAGCCCTGCAGCTGCATTCACTTCTGGTGTGTGGTATGGGCCCTGGCATGTCCCAGTAGTATGGGCCCTAGCCCTGCAGCTACATTCAGCTCTGGTGTATGTGGTATGGGCCCTGGCATGTCCCAGTAGTATGGACCCTAGCCCTGCAGCTACATTCAGCACTGGTGTATGTGGTATGGGACCTGGTATGTCCCAGTAGTTTGGAACCTAGTCCTGCAGCTACATTCAACTCTGGTGTATGTGGTATGGGACCAGTCATGTCCCAGTAGTACGGGCCCTAGCACTGCAGCTACATTCAGTTCTGGTGTATGTGGTATGGGACCTGGCATGTCCCAGTAGTATGGGCCCTAGCCCTGCAGCTACATTCAGCTCTGGTCTGTGGTATGGGACCTGGCATGTCCCAGTAGTATGGGTCCTAGCCTTGCAGCTACATTCAGCTCTGGTCTATGGTATGGGATCTGCAGTGTCACTCCACAGGAGGAAAGAGTGACCAGTGAGGTACCACAGGATCAGTGCTGGGACCGGTCCTATTCAACATCTTCATCAGTGACATTGCACAGGATATAGAAGGCAGAATTTCACTGTTAAGCTGATGACACAAGCTCTGTAACAGAGTAGACACACCAGAGGTATAGACAGAATGAAGGGACCTGCAGAAACTTGAAGAATGGTCAAAGGTTTGGCAGTTGAAATTCAATGCAAGAAGTGCAAGATAATGCATATAGGGCACAAAAACCCTGGCACAATATATCAGTTGAGGGTGAGGATATAGCATACCAAGCAGGAAAGGGATCTTGGGGTTGTCATCTCTGATGACCTCAAAGTGAGGAAACAGTGTGACAAGGCATCAGGTAAAGCAAATGGGATGCTGGGATGTATAGGCAGGGCATCACCAGCAGGAAAAGGGAAGGTCATAATTCCGCTATACAAGACACTAGTGAGGCCCCACCTGGAGTACAGTGTACAGTTCTGGAGACCATACCTCATGTAAGGACATAGGGGTAAAGAAGGTTCAGAGGAGGGCAACAAAGATGGTGCATGGGTTGCATCACAAGTCCCTATGAAGACAGGTTGAAGGAACTGAACATGTACTCCCTGGAGGAGAGGAGGGAGAGAGGGATATGATAGAGACATACAAGTATCTTACAGGAGGAACAGGGTGCAGGAAAACACTATTTTAAGCGAAAAGATGTTTCAGGACTAGAGAGCATGGGATGAAGTTGGAGGGACGATTCAGAGGAAACATGAGAAAGAATTTCTTCACAGAGCAGGTGGTGGACAAGTGGAACACCCTGCCAGAGGAAGTGGTGGGGGCTGAAACAATCACGGGATTTAAGAATGCATGGGATAGACATAAAGGAATTCTAGAGGTCAGGGGTAAGGGGAAATAGACTTCTAGGAAAACAAACTGAACTTACAAGCTCAAATGGGCAGACTAGGTGGGCCATAGGCCCTTATCTGCCGACACTGTCTATGTATCTATGTATATATGTCCCAGTAGTATGGGCCCTAGTCCTGCAGCTTCATTCAGCTCTGGTGTATGTGGTATGGGACCTGGCATGTCATAGTAGTATGGTCCCTAGCCCTGCAGCTACATTCAGCTCTGGTGTATGTGGTATGGGACCTGGCATGTCCCAGTAGTATGGGTCCTAGCCTTGCAGTTACATTCAGCTCTGGTGTATGTGGTATGGGACCTGACATGCCCCAGTAGTATGGGCCCTAGCCCTGCAGCTACATTCTGCTATGGTGTATGTGGTATGGGATCTGGCATGTCCCAGTAGTATGGGCCCTAGCCCTGCAGCTACATTCAGCTCTGGTGTATGTGGTATGGGACCTGGCATGTCCCAGTGTTATGGGCCCTAGCCTTGCACCTACATTCAACTCTGGTGTATATGGTATGGGACCTGGCATGTCCCAGTAGTATGGGTCCTAGCCTTGCAGTTACATTCAGCTCTGGTGTATGTGGTATGGGATCTGGCATGTCCCAGTATTATGGGCCCTAGCCCTGCAGCTACATTCAGCTCTGGTGTATGTGGTATGGGACCTGGCATGTCCCAGTAGTATGGGCCTTACCTTGCAGGTATATTCAGCTCTGGTGTATGTGGTATGGGACCTGGCATGTCCCAGTAGTATGGGCCCTAGCCCTGCAGCTACATTCAGCTCTGGTGTATGTGGTCTGGGACCTGACATGTCCCAGTAGTATGGACCCTAGCCCTGCCGCTACATTCAGCTCTGGTGTATGTGGTCTGGGACCTGACATGTCCCAGTAGTAAGGGCCCTATCACTGCAGCTACATTCAGCTCTGGTATATGTGGTATGGCACCTGGCATGTCCCAGTAGTATGGGCCCTAGTCCTGCAGCTACATTTAGCTCTGGTATATGTGGTATGGGACCTGGCATGTCCCAGTAGCATGGGCCCTAGCCCTGCAGCTACATTCAGCTCTGGTGTATGTGGTATGGGACTGGCATGTCCCAGTAGTATGGGCCCCTAGCCCTGCAGCTACATGCAGCTCTGGTGTATATGGTATGGGACCTGGAATGCCGCAGTAGTATGGACCCTAGCCCTGCAGCTACATGCAGCTCTGGTGTATGTGGTATGGGACCTGGAATGTCCCAGTAGTGTTGGCCCTAGCCCTGCAGCTGCATTCAACTCTGGTGTATGTGGTGTGGGACGTGGCATGTCCCAGTACTATGGCCCTAGCCCTGCAGCTACATTCAGCTCTGGTGTATGTGGTCTGGGACCTGACACGTCCCAGTAGTATCTGCCCTATCACTGCAGCTACATTCAGCTGTGGTAGTCCTGCAGCTACATTCAGCTCTGGTGTATGTGGTATGGGACCTGGCATGTCCCAGTATAATGGGCCCTAGCCCTGCAGCTACATTCAGCTCTGGTGTATGTGGTATGGGACCTGGCATGTCCCAGTAGTATGGCCTAGCCCTGCAGCTACATTCAGCTCTGGTGTATGTGGTATGGGATCTGCATGTCCCAGTAGTATGGGCCCTAGCCCTGCAGCTACATTCAGCTCTGGTGTATGTGGTATGGGACCTGGCATGTCCCAGTAGTATGGGCCCTAGCCCTGCAGCTACATTCAGCTCTGGTGTATGTGGTATGGGACCTGGCATGTCCCAGTAGTATGGGCCCTAGCCCTGCAGCTACATTCAGCTCTGGTGTATGTGGTATGGGACCTGGCATGTCCCAGTAGTATGGGCCCTAGCCCTGCAGCTACATTCAGCTCTGGTGTGTGTGTATGGGACCTGGCATGTCCCAGTAGTATGAGCCCTAGCCCTGCAGCTACATTCAGCTCTGGTGTATGTGGTATGGGACCTGGCATGTCCCAGAATGTAGGCCCTAGCCCTGCAGCTACATTCAGCTCTGGTGTATGTGGTATGGGACCTGGCATGTCCCAGTAGTATGGCCCTAGCCCTGCAGCTACATTCAGCTCTGGTGTATGTGGTATGGGACCTGGCATGTCCCAGTAGTATGGGCCCTAGCCCTGCAGCTACATTCAGCTCTGGTGTATGTGGTATGGGACCTGGCATGTCCCAGTAGTATGGACCCTAGCCCTGCAGCTACATTCAGCTCTGGTGTGTGGTATGGGACCTGGCATGTCCCAGTAGTATGGCCCTAGCCCTGCAGCTACATTCAGCTCTGGTGTATGTGGTATGGGACCTGGCATGTCCCAGTAGTATGGGCCCTAGCCCTGCAGCTACATTCAGCTCTGGGTATGTGGTATGGGACCTGGCATGTCCCAGTAGTATGGGCCTAGCCCTGCAGCTACATTCAGCTCTGGTGTGTGTGGTATGGGACCTGGCATGTCCCAGTAGTATGGGCCCTAGTCCTGCAGCTACATTCAGCTCTGGTGTATGTGGTATGGGACCTGGCATGTCCCAGTAGTATGGGCCCTAGCCCTGCAGCTACATTCAGCTCTGGTATATGTGGTATGGGACCTGGCATGTCCCAGTAGTATGGGCCCTAGCCCTGCAGCTACATTCAGCTCTGGTGTATGTGGTATGGGACCTGGCATGTCCCAGTAGTATGGGCCCTATCCCTGGAACTACATTCAGCTCTGGTGTATGTGGTATGGGACCTGGCATGTCCCAGTAGTATGGGCCTAGCCCTGCAGCTACATTCAGCTCTGGTGTATGTGGTATGGGACCTGGCATGTCCCGCAGTAGTATGGGCCCTAGCCCTGCAGCTACATTCAGCTCTGGTGTATGTGGTATGGGACCTGGCATGTCCCAGTAGTATGGGCCCTAGTCCTGCAGCTACATTCAGCTCTGGTGTATGTGGTATGGGACCTGGCATGCCCCAGTAGTATGGGCCCTAGCCCTGCAGCTACATTCAGCTCTGGTGTATGTGGTATGGGGCCTGGCATGTCCCAGTAGTATGGGCCCTAGCCCTGCAGCTACATTCAGCTCTGGTGTATGTGGTATGGGACCTGGCATGCCCAGTAGTATGGGCCCTAGCCCTGCAGCTACATTCAGCTCTGGTGTATGTGGTATGGGACCTGGCATGTCCCAGTAGTATGGGCCCTAGCCCTGCAGCTACATTCAGCTCTGGTGTATGTGGTATGGGACCTGGCATGTCCCAGTAGTATGGGCCCTAGCCCTGCAGCTACATTCAGCTCTGGTGTATGTGGTATGGGACCTGGCATGTCCCAGTAGTATGGGCCCTAGCCCTGCAGCTACATTCAGCTCTGGTGTATGTGGTATGGGACCTGGCATGTCCCAGTAGTATGCCTAGCCCTGCAGCTACATTCAGCTCTGGTGTATGTGGTATGGGACCTGGCATGTCCCAGTAGTATGGGCCCTAGCCCTGCAGCTACATTCAGCTCTGGTGTATGTGGTATGGGACCTGGCATGTCCCAGTAGTATGGGCCCTAGCCCTGCAGCTACATTCAGCTCTGGTGTATGTGGTATGGGACCTGGCATGTCCCAGTAGTAGTATGGGCCCTAGCCCTGCAGCTACATTCAGCTCTGGTGTATGTGGTATGGGACCTGGCATGTCCCAGTAGTATGGCCCTAGCCCTGCAGCTACATTCAGCTCTGGTGTATGTGGTCTGGGACCTGGCATGTCCCAGTAGTATGGGCCCACTGAGCCCTAGCTAGCCTGCAGCCACATTCAGCTCTGGTGTATGTGGTATGGGACCTGGCATGTCCCAGTAGTATGGGCCCTAGCCCTGCAGCTACATTCAGCTCTGGTGTATGTGGTATGGGACCTGCATGTCCCAGTAGTATGAGGCCCTAGCCCTGCAGCTACATTCAGCTCTGGTGTATGTGGTATGGGACCTGGCATGTCCCAGTATTAGGGCCCTAGCCCTGCAGCTACATTCAGCTCTGGTGTATGTGGTATGGGACCTGGCATGTCCCAGTAGTATGGGCCCTAGCCCTGCAGCTACATTCAGCTCTGGTGTGTGGTATGGGACCTGGCATGTCCCAGTAGTATGGACCTAGCCCTGCAGCTACATTCAGCTCTGGTGTATGTGGTATGGGACCTGGCATGTCCCAGTAGTATGGGCCTAGCCCTGCAGCTACATTCAGCTCTGTGTATGTGGTATGGGACCTGGCATGTCCCAGTAGTATGGGCCCTAGCCTGCAGCTACATTCAGCTCTGGTGTATGTGGTATGGGACCTGGCATGTCCAGTAGTATGGGCCCTAGCCCTGCAGCTACATTCAGCTCTGGTGGTATGTGGTATGGGACCTGGCATGTCCCAGTAGTATGGGCCCTAGCCCTGCAGCTACATTCAGCTCTGGTGTATGTGGTATGGGACCTGGCATGTCCCAGTAGTATGGGCCCTAGCCCTGCAGCTACATTCAGCTCTGGTGTATGTGGTATGGGACCTGGCATGTCCCAGTAGTATGGCCTAGCCCTGCAGCTACATTCAGCTCTGGTGTATGTGGTATGGGACCTGGCATGTCCCAGTAGTATGGGCCCTAGCCCTGCAGCTACATTCAGCTCTGGTGTATGTGGTATGGGACCTGGCATGTCCCAGTAGTATGGGCCTAGCCTGCAGCTACATTCAGCTCTGGTATGTGGTATGGGACCTGGCATGTCCCAGTAGTATGGGCCCCTAGCCCTGCAGCTACATTCAGCTCTGGTGTATGTGGTATGGGACCTGGCATGTCCCAGTAGTATGGGCCTAGCCCTGCAGCTACATTCAGCTCTGGTGTATGTGGTATGGGACCTGGCATGTCCCAGTAGTATAGGGCCCTAGCCCTGCAGCTACATTCAGCTCTGGTGTATGTGGTATGGGACCTGGCATGTCCCAGTAGTATCTGCCCTATCACTGCAGCTACATTCAGCTGTGGTAGTCCTGCAGCTACATTCAGCTCTGGTGTATGTGGTATGGGACCTGGCATGTCCCAGTAGTATGGGCCCTAGCCCTGCAGCTACACTCAGCTCTGGTGTATGTGGTATGGGGCCCTGGCATGCCCCAGTAGAACGTTGCAAGCCCTGCTGCTACATTCAGCTCTGGTGTATGTGGTATGGGACCTGGCATGTCCCAGTAGTATGGGCCCTAGCCCTGGAGCTACATTCAGCTCTGGTGTATATGGTATGGGACCTGGCATGTCCCAGTAGTATGGGCCCTAGCCCTGCAGCTACATTCAGCTCTGGTGTATATGGTATGGGACCTGGTCCCAGTAGTATGAGCCCTAGCCCTGCAGCTACATTCAGCTCTGGTGTGTGGTATGGGACCTGGCATGTCCCAGTAGTATGGGCCCTAGCCCTGCAGCTACATTCAGCTCTGGTGTATGTGGTATGGGACCTGGCATGTCCCAGTAGTATGGGACCTAGCCCTGCAGCTACACTCAGCTCTGGTGTATGTGGTATGGGCACTGTCCCAATCCCAGTAGTATGGGCCTTAGCCCTGCAGCTACATTCAGCTCTGGTGTATGTGGTATGGGACCTGGCATGTCCCAGTAGTATGGGCCCTAGCCCTGCAGCTACATTCAGCTCTGGTGTATGTGGTATGGGACCTGGCATGTCCCAGTAGTATGGGCCCTAGCCCTGCAGCTACATTCAGCTCTGGTGTATGTGGTATGGGACCTGGCATGTCCCAGTAGTATGAGCCCTAGCCCTGCAGCTACATTCAGCTCTGGTGTATGTGGTATGGGACCTGGCATGTCCCCAGTAGTATGGGCCCTAGCCCTGCAGCTACATTCAGCTCTGGTGTATGTGGTATGGGACCTGGCATGTCCCAGTAGTATGGGCCCTAGCCCTGCAGCTACATTCAGCTCTGGTGTATGTGGTATGGGACCTGGCATGTCCCAGTAGTATGGGCCTAGCCTGCAGCTACATTCAGCTCTGGTGTATGTGGTATGGGACCTGGCATGTCCCAGTAGTATGGGCCCTAGCCCTGCAGCTACATTCAGCTCTGGTGTATGTGGTATGGGACCTGGCATGTCCCAGTAGTATGGGCCTAGCCCTGCAGCTACATTCAGCTCTGGTGTATGTGGTATGGGACCTGGCATGTCCCAGTAGTATGGGCCCTAGCCCTGCAGCTACATTCAGCTCTGGTGTATGTGGTATGGGGCCTGGCATGTCCCAGTAGTATGGACCCTAGCCCTGCAGCTACATTCAGCTCTGGTGTATGGTATGGGACCTGGCATGTCCCAGTAGTATGGGCCCTAGCCCTGCAGCTACATTCAGCTCTGGTGTATGTGGTATGGGACCTGGCATGTCCCAGTAGTATGGGCCTACGCACTACATTCTCAGCTCTGGTGTATGGGTATGGGACCTGGCATGTCCCAGTAGTATGGCCTAGCCCTGCAGCTACATTCAGCTCTGGTGTATGTGGTATGGGACCTGGCATGTCCCAGTCAGTAAGGGTCCTAGCCTTGCAGCTACATTCAGCTCTGGTCTGTGGTATGGGATCTGGCATGTCACTCCACAGAGGAAAAGTGACCAGTGAGACCACAGGGATCAGTGGTGGGACCGGTCCTATTCAACATCTTCATCAGTGACATTGCACAGGATATAGAAGGCAGAATTTCACTGTTCCTGATGACCAAGCTCTGTAACAGAGTAGACACACCAGAGGGCATAGACAGAATGGAGAAGGACCCAGAAACTTGAAGAATGGTCAAGGGTTTGTCATTGAAATTCAATGCAAAGAATGCAAGATAATGCATATGGGGCACAAAACCCTGGGCACAATATATCAGTTGAGGGTGAGGATATAGCATGCACCAAGCAGGAAAGGATCTTGGGGTTGTCATCTCTGATGACCTCAAAGGAGAAACAGTGTGACAGGCATCCAGGTAAAGCAAATAGGATGCTGGGATGTATAGGCAGGGGCATCACCAGCAGGAAAAGGGAGGTCATAATTCCGCTTATACAAGACACTGTAAGGGGCCCCACCTGGAGTACAGTGTACAGTTCTGGAGACCATACCTACGTAAGGACATAGACAGGGTAAAGAAGGTTCAGAGGAGGGCAACAAAGATGGTGCATGGGTTGCATCACAAGTCCTATGAAGACAGGTTGAAGGAACTGAACATGTACTCCTGGAGGAGAGAGGGGAGAGGGATATGATAGAGACATACAAGTATCTTACAGGGAGGAACAGGGTGCAGGAAAACACTATTTTAAGCCAAAAAGATGTTTCAGGACTAGAGAGCATGGGATGAAGTTGGAGGGAGGGGCGATTCAGAGGAAACATGAAAGAATTTCTTCACAGAGCGGGTGGTGGACAAGTGGAACACCCTGCCAGAGGAAGTGGTGGGGGCTGAAACAATCACGGGATTTAAGAATGCATGGGATAGACATAAAGGAATTCTAGAGGTCAGGGGTAAGGGGAAATAGACTTCTAGGAAAACAAACTGAACTTACAAGCTCAAATGGGCAGACTAGGTGGGCCATAGGCCCTTATCTGCCGACACTGTCTATGTATCTATGTATATATGTCCCAGTAGTATGGGCCCTAGTCCTGCAGCTTCATTCAGCTCTGGTGTATGTGGTATGGGACCTGGCATGTCATAGTAGTATGGGCCCTAGCCCTGCAGCTACATTCAGCTCTGGTGTATGTGGTATGGGACCTGGCATGTCCCAGTAGTATGGGCCCTAGCCTGCAGTCTACATTCAGCTCTGGTGTATGTGGTATGGGACCTGGCATGCCCCAGTAGTATGGGCCCTAGCCCTGCAGCTACATTCAGCTCTGGTGTATGTGGTATGGGACCTGGCATGTCCCAGTAGTATGGGCCCTAGCCCTGCAGCTACATTCAGCTCTGGTGTATGTGGTATGGGACCTGGCATGTCCCAGTAGTATGGGCCCTAGCCTGCAGCTACATTCAACTCTGGTGTATGGTATGGGACCTGGCATGTCCCAGTAGTATGGCCCTAGCCTGCAGCTACATTCAGCTCTGGTGTATGTGGTATGGGACCTGGCATGTCCCAGTAGTATGGGCCCTAGCCCTGCAGCTACATTCAGCTCTGGTGTATGTGGTATGGGACCTGGCATGTCCCAGTAGTATGGGCCCTACCCTGCAGCTACATTCAGCTCTGTGTATGTGGTATGGGACCTGGCATGTCCCAGTAGTATGGGCCCTAGCCCTGCAGCTACATTCAGCTCTGGTGTATGTGGTATGGGACCTGCATGTCCCAGTAGTATGGACCCTAGCCTGCAGCTACATTCAGCTCTGGTGTATGTGGTATGGGACCTGACATGTCCCAGTAGTATGGACCCTATCACTGCAGCTACATTCAGCTCTGGTGTATGTGGTATGGGACCTGGCATGTCCCAGTAGTATGGGCCCTAGCCCTGCAGCTACATTCAGCTCTGGTGTATGTGGTATGGGACCTGGCATGTCCCAGTAGTATGGGCCCTAGCCCTGCAGCTACATTCAGCTCTGGTGTATGTGGTATGGGACCTGGCATGTCCCAGTAGTATGGGCCCTAGCCCTGCAGCTACATTCAGCTCTGGTGTATGTGGTATGGGACCTGGCATGTCCCAGTAGTATGGGCCCTAGCCCTGCAGCTACATTCAGCTCTGGTGTATGTGGTATGGGACCTGGCATGTCCCAGTAGTATGGGCCCAGCCTGCAGCTACATTCAGCTCTGGTGTATGTGGTATGGGACCTGGCATGTCCCAGTAGTATGGGCCCTAGCCCTGCAGCTACATTCAGCTCTGGTGTATGTGGTATGGGACCTGGCATGCCCAGTAGTATGGGCCCTAGCCCTGCAGCTACATTCAGCTCTGGTGTATGTGGTATGGGACCTGGCATGTCCCAGTAGTATGGGCCCTAGCCCTGCAGCTACATTCAGCTCTGGTGTATGTGGTATGGGACCTGGCATGCCCCAGTAGTATGGACCCTAGCCCTGCAGCTACATTCAGCTCTGGTGTATGTGGTATGGGATCTGGCATGTCCCAGTAGTATGGGCCTAGCCCTGCAGCTACATTCAGCTCTGGTGTATGTGGTATGGGACCTGGCATGTCCCAGTAGTATGGGCCCTAGCCCTGCAGCTACATTCAGCTCTGGTGTATGTGGTATGGGACCTGGCATGTCCCAGTAGTATGGGCCCTAGCCCTGCAGCTACATTCAGCTCTGGTGTATGTGGTATGGGACCTGGCATGTCCCAGTAGTATGGCCCTAGCCCTGCAGCTACATTCAGCTCTGGTGTATGTGGTATGGGACCTGGCATGCCCCAGTAGTATGGGCCCTAGCCCTGCAGCTACATTCAGCTCTGTGTATGTGGTATGGGACCTGGCATGTCCCAGTAGTATGGGCCCTAGCCCTGCAGCTACATTCAGCTCTGGTGTATGTGGTATGGGACCTGGCATGTCCCAGTAGTATGGGCCCTAGCCCTGCAGCTACATTCAGCTCTGGTGTATGTGGTATGGGACCTGGCATGCCCCAGTAATATGGGCCCTAGCCCTGCAGCTACATTCAGCTCTGGTGTATGTGGTATGGGACCTGGCATGTCCCAGTAGTATGGGCCCTAGCCCTGCAGCTACATTCAGCTCTTGTGTGTGGTATGGGACCTGGCATGTCCCAGTAGTATGGGCCCTAGCCCTGCAGCTACATTCAGCTCTGGTGTATGTGGTATGGGACCTGGCATGTCCCAGTAGTATGGGCCCTAGCCCTGCAGCTACATTCAGCTCTGGTGTATGTGGTATGGGACCTGGCATGTCCCAATCCCAGTAGTGGGCCTAGCCCTGCAGCTACATTCAGCTCTGGTGTATGTGGTATGGGACCTGGCATGTCCCAGTAGTATGGGCCCTAGTCCTGCAGCTACATTCAGCTCTGGTGTATGTGGTATGGGACCTGGCATGCCCAGTAGTATGGGCCCTAGCCCTGCAGCTACATTCAGCTCTGGTGTATGTGGTATGGGACCTGGCATGTCCCAGTAGTATGGAGCCCTAGCCCTGCAGCTACATTCAGCTCTGGTGTATGTGGTATGGGACCTGGCATGTCCCAGTAGTATGGGCCCTAGCCCTGCAGCTACATTCAGCTCTGGTGTATGTGGTATGGGACCTGGCATGTCCCAGTAGTATGGGCCCTAGCCCTGCAGCTACATTCAGCTCTGGTGTATGTGGTATGGGACCTGGCATGTCCCAGTAGTATGGGCCCTAGCCCTGCAGCTACATTCAGCTCTGGTGTATGTGGTATGAGACCTGGCATGTCCCAGTAGTGTGGGCCCTAGTCCTGCAGCTACATTCAGCTCTGGAGTGTGTGGCATGGGACCTGGCATGCCCCAGTAGTATGGGCCTTAGCCCTGCAGCTGCATTCAGTTCTGGTGTATGTGGTATGGGACCTGGCATGTCCCAGTAGTATGGACCCTAGCCCTGCAGCTACATTCAGCTCTGGTGTATGTGGTATGGGACCTGGCATGTCCCAGTAGTTGGACCCTAGCCCTGCAGCTACATTCAGCTCTGGTGTATGTGGTATGGGACCTGGCATGTCCCAGTAGTATGGCCCTAGCCCTGCAGCTACATTCAGCTCTGGTGTATGTGGTATGGGACCTGGCATGTCCCAGTAGTATGGGCCTAGCCCTGCAGCTACATTCAGCTCTGGTGTATGTGGTATGGGACCTGGCATGTCCCAGTAGTATGGGCCCTAGCCCTGCAGCTACATTCAGCTCTGTGTGTATGGTATGGGACCTGGCATGTCCCAGTAGTATGGGCTCCTAGCCCTGCAGCTACATTCAGCTCTGGTGTATGTGGTATGGGACCTGGCATGTCCCAGTAGTATGGCCCTAGCCCTGCAGCTACATTCAGCTCTGGTGTATGTGGTATGGGACCTGGCATGTCCCAGTAGTATCGACCTAGCCCTGCAGCTACATTCAGCTCTGGTGTGTGTGGTATGGGACCTGGCATGCCCCAGTAGTATGGGCCCTAGCCCTGCAGCTACCTTCAGCTCTGGTGTTGTGGTATGGGACCTGGCATGTCCTCCCAGTAGTATGGGCCCTAGCCCTGCAGCTACATTCAGCTCTGGTGTATGTAGTATGGGACCTTGCAGTCCCAGTAGTATGGGCCCTAGCCCTGCAGCTACATTCAGCTCTGGTGTATGTGGTATGGGACCTAGCATGCCCCAGTAATATGGGCCCTAGCCCTGCAGCTACATTCAGCTCTGGTATATGTGGTATGGGACCTGGCATGTCCCAGTAGTATGGGCCCTAGCCCTGCAGCTACATTCAGCTCTGGTGTATGTGGTATGGGACCTGGCATGTCCCAGTAGTATGGGCCCTATCCCTGGAACTACATTCAGCTCTGGTGTATGTGGTATGGGACGTGGCATGCCCCAGTAGTATGAACCCTAGCCCTGCAGCTACATTCAGCTCTGGTGTATATGGTATGGGACCTGGCATGCCCCAGTAGTATGGACCCTAGCCCTGCAGCTACATTCAGCTCTGGTGTATGTGGTATGGGACCTGGCATGTCCCAGTAGTATGGGCCCTAGCCCTGCAGCTACATTCAGCTCTGGTGTATGTGGTATGGGACCTGGCATGTCCCAGTAGTATGGGCCCTAGCCCTGCAGCTACATTCAGCTCTGGTGTATGTGGTATGGGACCTGGCATGTCCCAGTAGTATGGGCCCTAGCCCTGCAGCTACATTCAGCTCTGGTGTATGTGGTATGGGACCTGGCATGTCCCAGTAGTATGGACCCTAGCCCTGCAGCTACATTCAGCTCTGGTGTATGTGGTATGGGACCTGGCATGTCCCAGTAGTATGGACCCTAGCCTGCAGCTACATTCAGCTCTGGTGTATGTGGTATGGGACCTGGCATGTCCCAGTAGTATGGGCCCTAGTCCTGCAGCTACATTCAGCTCTGGTGTATGTGGTATGGGACCTGGCATGTCCCAGCAGTATGGGCCCTAGCCCTACAGCTACATTCAGCTCTGGTGTATGTGGTATGGGACCTGCATGCCTCCAGTAGTATGGGCCCTAGCCTGCAGCTACATTCAGCTCTAGTGTATGTGGTATGGGACCTGGCATGTGTCCCAGTAGTATGAGCCCTAGCCCTGCAGCTACATTCAGCTCTGGTGTATGTGGTATGGGACCTGGCATGTCCCAGTAGTAGGCCTAGTCCTGCAGCTACATTCAGCTCTGGGTGTGGGCATGGGACCTGGCATGCCCCAGTAGTATGGACCCTAGCCCTGCAGCTACATTCAGCTCTGTGTATGTGGTATGGGACCTGGCATGTCCCAGTAGTATGGGCCCTAGCCCTGCAGCTACATTCAGCTCTGGTGTATGTGGTATGGGACCTGGCATGTCCCAGTAGTATGGACCCTAGCCCTGCAGCTACATTCAGCACTGGTGTATGTGGTATGGGACCTGGCATGTCCCAGTAGTTTGGAACCTAGTCCTGCAGCTACATTCAACTCTGGTGTATGTGGTATGGGACCAGTCATGTCCCAGTAGTACAGGCCCTAGCACTGCAGCTACATTCAGTTCTGGTGTATGTGGTATGGGACCTGGCATGTCCCAGTAGTATGGGCCCTAGCCCTGCAGCTACATTCAGCTCTGGTCTATGTGGTATGGGACCTGGCATGTCCCAGTAGTATGGGTCCTAGCCTTGCAGCTACATTTAGCTCTGGTCTATGTGGTATGGGATCTGGCATGTCCCAGTAGTATGGGCCCTAGTCCTGCAGCTTCATTCAGCTCTGGTGTATGTGGTATGGGACCTGGCATGTCATAGTAATATGGGCCCTAGCCCTGCAGCTACATTCAGCTCTGGTGTATGTGGTATGGGACCTGGCATGTCCCAGTAGTATGGGTCCTAGCCCTGCAGCTACATTCAGCTCTGGTGTATGTGGTATGGGACCTGGCATGTCCCAGTAGTATGGGCCCTAGCCCTGCAGCTACATTCAGCTCTGGTGTATGTGGTATGGGATCTGGCATGTCCCAGTAGTATGGGCCCTAGCCCTGCAGCTACATTCAGCTCTGGTGTATGTGGTATGGGACCTGGCATGTCCCAGTATTATGGGCCCTAGCCTTGCAGCTACATTCAACTCTGGTGTATATGGTATGGGACCTGGCATGTCCCAGTAGTATGGGTCCTACCCTTGCAGTTACATTCAGCTCTGGTGTATGTGGTATGGGATCTGGCATGTCCCAGTATTATGGGCCCTAGCCCTGCAGCTACATTCAGCTCTGGTGTATGTGGTATGGGACCTGGCTTGTCCCAGTAGTATGGGCCCTACCCTGCAGGTATATTCAGCTCTGGTGTATGTGGTATGGGACCTGGCATGTCCCAGTAGTATGGGCCCTAGCCCTGCAGCTACATTCAGCTCTGGTGTATGTGGTCTGGGACCTGACATGTCCCAGTAGTATGGACCCTAGCCCTGCTGCTACATTCAGCTCTGGTGTATGTGGTCTGGGACCTGACATGTCCCAGTAGTATCTGCCCTATCACTGCAGCTACATTCAGTTGTGGTAGTCATGCCGCTACATTCAGCTCTGGTGTATGTGGTATGGGATCTGGCATGTCCCAGTAGTATGGGCCCTAACCCTGCAGCTACATTCAGCTCTGGTGTATATGGTATGGGACCTGGCATGTCCCAGTAGTATGGGCCCTAGCCCTGCAGCTACATTCAGCTCTGGTGTATATGGTATGGGACCTGGCATGTCCCAGTAGTATGGGCCCTAGCCCTGCAGCTACATTCAGCTCTGGTGTATGTGGTATGGGACCTGGCATGTCCCAGTAGTATGGGCCCTAGTCCTGCAGCTACATTCAGCTCTGGAGTATGTGGTATGGGACCTGGCATGTCCCAGCAGTATCGGCCCTAGCCCTGCAGCTGCATTCAGCTCTGGTGTGTGTGGTATGGGACCGGTCATGCCACAGTAGTATGGGCCATAGCCCTGCAGCTACACTCAGCTCTAGTGTATGTGGTATGGGACCTGGCATGTCCCAATAGTATGGGCCTTAGCCCTGCAGCTACATTCAGCTCTGGTGTATGTGGTATGAGACCTGGCATGTCCCAGTAGTATGGGCCCTAGCCCTGCAGCGATATTCAGCTCTGGTGTATGTGGTATGGGACCTGGCATGCCCCAGTAGTTTGGGGCCTAGCACTGTAGCTACATTCAGCTCTGGTGTATGTGGTATGGGACCTGGCATGTCCCAGTAGTATGGGCCCTAGTCCTGCCGCTACATTCAGCTCTGGAGTATGTGGTATGGGACCTGGCATGCCCCAGTAGTATGGGCCCTAGCCCTGCAGCTACATTCAGCTCTGGTGTATGTGGTATGGGACCTGGCATGTCCCAGTAGTATGGGCCCTAGCCCTGCAGCTACATTCAGCTCTGATGTAGGTGGTATGGGACCTTCCATGTCCCAGCAGTATGGGCCCTATCCCTGGAACTACATTCAGCTCTGGTGTATGTGGTATGTGACCTGGCATGTCCCAGTAGTATGGGCCCTAGTCCTGCAGCTACATTCAGCTCTGGTGTATGTGGTATGGGACCTGGCATGTCCCAGCAGTATCGGCCCTAGCCCTACAGCTACATTCAGCTCTGGTGTATGTGTTATGGGAACGGTCATGCCTCAGTAGTATGGGCCATAGCCCTGCAGCTACACTCAGCTCTAGTGTATGTGGTATGGGACCTGGCATGTCCCAGTCCCAGTAGTTTGGGCCTTAGCCCTGCAGCTACATTCAGCTCTGGTGTATGTGGTATGAGACCTGGCATGTCCCAGTAGTGTGGGCCGTAGTCCTACAGCTACATTCAGCTCTGGAGTGTGTGGTATGGGACCTGGCATGCCCCAGTAGTATGGGCCCTACCCTGCAGCTACATTCAGCTCTGGTATATGTGGTATGGGACCTGGCATGTCCCATTAGTATGGGCCCTATCCCTGGAACTACATTCAGCTCTGGTGTATGTGGTATGGGACCTGGCATGCCCCAGTAGTATGGACCCTAGCCCTGCAGCTACATTCAGCTCTGGTGTATGTGGTATGGGACCTGGCATGTCCCAGTAGTATGGGCCCTAGCCCTGCAGCTACATTCAGCTCTGGTGTATGTGGTATGGGACCTGGCATGTCCCAGTAGTATGGACCCTAGCCCTGCAGCTACATTCAGCTGTGGTGTATGTGGTATGAGACCTGGCATGACCCAGTAGTATGGACCCTAGCCCTTCAGCTACATTCAGCTCTGGTCTATGTGGTATGGGACCTGGCATGCCCTAGTAGTATGGGCCCTTCCCTGAAGCTACATTCAGCTCTGGTGTATGTGGTATGGGACCTGGCATGTCCCAGTCGTATGGGCCCTAGCCCTGCAGCTACATTCAGCTCTGGGGTATGTGGTATGAGACCTGGCATGTCTCAGTAGTATGGTCCCTAGCCCTGCAGCTACTTTCTGCTCTGGTGTATGTGGTATGGGACCTGGCATGTCCCAGTAGTATGGGCCCTAGCCCTGCAGCTACATTCACCTCTGGTGTATGTGGTATGGGACCTGGAATGTCCCAGTAGTATGGGCCCTAGCCCTGTAGCTACATTCAGCTCTGGTGTATGTGGTATGGGATCAGTCATGTCCCAGTATTACGGGCCCTAGCCCTGCAGCTACATTCACCTCTGGTGTATGTGGTATGGGACCTGGCATGTCCCAGTAGTATGGGCCCTAGCCCTGTAGCTACATTCAGCTCTGGTGTATGTGGTATGGGATCGGTCATGTCCCAGTATTGCGAGCCCTAGCCCTGCAGCTACATTCAGCTCTGGTGTATGTGGTATGGGACCTGGCATGCCCCAGTAGTATGGACCCTAGCCCTGCAGCTACATTCAGCTCCGGTCTCTACTGTATGGGACCTGGCATGTCCCAGTAGTATGGGCCCTAGCCCTGCAGCTACATTCAGCTCTGGTGTATGTGGTATGGGATCTGGCATGTCCCAGTAGTATGTGCCCTAGCCCTGCAGCTACATTCAGCTCTAGTGTATGTGGTATGGGACCTGGCATGTCCCAGCAGTATGGGCCCTAGCCCTGCAGCTACATTCAGCTCTGGTCTATGTGGTATGGGTCCTGGCATGTCCCAGTAGTACGGGCCCTATCCCTGCAGTTACATTCGGCTCTGGTGTATGGGGTATGGGACCTGACATGTCCCAGTAGTATGGGCCCTAGCCCTGCAGGTACATTCAGCTCTGGTGTATGTGGTATGGGACCTGGCATGTCCCAGTAGTATGGGCCCTAGCCCTGCAGCTACATTCAGCTCTGGTGTATGTGGTATGGGACCTGGCATGTCCCAGTAGTACGGGCCCTATCCCTGCAGTTACATTCAGCACTGGTGTATGTGGTATGGGACCTGGCATGTCCTAGTAGTATGGGCCCTAGCCCTGCAGCTACATGCAGCTCTGGTGTATGTGGTATGGGACCTGGCATGTCCCAGTAGTATGGGCCCTAGCCCTGCAGCTAAATTTAGCTCTGGTCTATGTCGTATGGGAGCTGGCATGTCCCAGTAGTTTGGGCCCTAGCCCTGTAGCTACATTCAGCTCTGGTGTATGTGGCACGGGACCTGGCTTGCCCCAGTATCATGTGCCCTTGCCCTACAGCTACATTCAGCTGTGGTGTATGTGGTATGGGACCTGACATGTCCCAGTAGTATGGGCCCTAGCCCTGCAGCTACATTCAGCTCTGGTGTATGTGGTATGGGACCTTGCATGCCCCAGTAGTATGGGCCCTAGCCCTGCAGCTACATTCAGCTCTGGTGTGTGTGGTATGGGACCTGGCATGCCCCAGTAGTATGGGCCCTTTCCCTGCAACTACATTCAGCTCTGGTGTATGTGGTATAGGACCTGGCATGTCCCAGTAGGATGGGCCCTAGCCCTGCAGCTACATTCAGCTCTGGTCTATGTGGTATGGGACCTGAGATGCCCCAGTAGTATTGGCGGTAGCCCTGCAGCTACATTTAGCTCTGGTGTATGTGGTGTGGGACCTGGCATGCCCCAGTAGTATGGGCCCTAGCCCTGCAGCTACATTCAGCTCTGGTGTATGTGGTATGGGACCTTTCATGTCCCAGTAGTATGGGCCCTAGCCCTGCAGCTACATTCAGCTCTGGTGTATGTGGTATGGGACCTGGCATGCCCCAGTAGTATGGGCCCTAGCCCTGCAGTTACATTGAGCTCTGGTCTATTGGTATGGCACCTGGCATGCCCTGTCTCCCTAGTCCTGCATATTCATTCAGCTGTAGTCTGTGTGGTATGGTCTTGGCATGCCCATAGCAGCAGTGTATCCAGTCAGCTGCATTTAGCTCTGGTCAATATGGTATGGGCCTGGCATGCACCAGTAGCATCACCCTAGTGCTGCAGCTACAATCAGGCCTTGTCTATTTTGTGTGGGACCTTTCATGCCTTAGTAGCAGCGCCCTTGCCCTGCAGTTGCATTTGGCTCTGGTGTATGTGGTATGTGGTCTGGCATGCCCCTGCAGCTACATTCAGCTCTGGCCTATGTGGTATGGGACTTGGCATGCCCCAGTAGTGGCATCCTAGCCTTGCAGCTACATTCAGCTCTGGTCTATGTGGTATGGGACTTGGCATGCCCTGGTAGCAGCATCCTAGTCCTGCAGCTACATTTAGGTCTGGTCTTTGTGTATGTAACGTCTTGCCCCTGCAGCTACATTCAGGTCTGGTCTATGTGGTATGGGACCTGGCATACCCTGGTAGGAGCATCCTAGACCTGCAGGTACATTTAGGTCTGGTCTTTGTGTATGTAACGTCTTGCCCCTGCAGCTACATTCAGGTCTGGTCAATGTGGTATGGGACTTTCCATGTCCCGGTAGCAGTATTCTAGCCCTGCAGCTACGTTCAGCTCTGGTCTGTGTGGTATTGGGCCTGGCATGCCCCAATAGCAGCAACCCTAGCCTTGGAACTGCATTCAACTTCGGTCCATGTGGTAGGGGGCCTGGCATGCCCCGGTAGCAGCACCCTAGGACTATAGCTGCATTTGACTATGGTCTATGTGGTATGTGGCCTGGCATGTGGCAGTAGCAGCACCCTGGCTAGCCCTGCAGCTAAATTCAGCTGTGGTCTGTGTGGTATGGGGCCTGACATGCTCCAATAGCAGCACCCTAGCCTTGGAACTGCATTCAACTCTGGTGTGTGTGGTATGTGGCCTGTCATATCCCAGTCACAGCACCCTAGTCCTACAGTGATATTAGTTTGTGGTCTATGTGGTATGGTGTGTAGCAGTCTCCTGTAGCAGCACCCAAACCCTGCAGCTGCATTCAGCTCTGGTCTGTATAACTTGGGGCTTGGCAGTGCCCCAGTAGCAGCACCCTATACCTGCAGCTGCAAACAGCTTGGTCTTTGTGATATGGGGCCTGGGATGCCCCAGTAGCAGCACCCTAGCCCTGCATCTCCATTTGGCTGTGGTGTATGCTGTATTGGGTCTGGCATGCCACAGTCTTAGCTCCCTAGTCCTGCAGTTACATTCATCTCTCATTTATGTGACGTGGTACCTGGCTTGTCCCTGTAGTAGAACCCTAGCCCTGCACTTATATTTGGCTCTGATCTGTATGGTATGTTGTTTGGCATGCCCCAGCAGCAGCATCCTATCCTCTCAGAAGTAGTCTACTCTGGTCTATGTGGTACGGGGCCCGGCGTGCCCCAATAGCAGCACTCTAGCTTGGTGGCTACTTTCAACTGTGGTCTCTGTGGTATGGGACCTGGCATACCCAGCAGCAGCACCCTAACCCTACACCTTAGAAGACACACCCACCCTGCTCTGTCTATGCAGGTACCTTCTTTATCTGTTTCTAGGAGCTCAGTGGCATCAGGACACAAATCTCTGAATCCCCCCTCCACCAGTATGGCCACAATAAACTTTAGGGGCACCTGCTTCAGGCCCTTGAGGGAACACCTGTTTGGATTCCTGCACCCTGCTCATAGTCCCTCTAAACTTCAATAACATGTTCAAAGCCCCAGATCCTCACCCACAATCCCTAGTGATCTGGGACAAATGCTGGGAGCCCCGTTCCCCTCTCTGTTCATCTCCAGGGTTCCATTTGATATTATACTGATGGCACTACCACAGCAAAGTGTTTTGGACATCCAGTCACTTATGGGATCAGAGAATGACTAGCACTCCTGCTTGTACCACTCCCCTTCCCACAAAACCAGTTCATACAATTGTTCGAGGCTGTGTGTAGGTGTTGATGTGCAATATGGCTGCCACTACACATTTCAGTCACTTCAGTATCAGTCTCTCATTGCTTGTATGGCACTTTGGGATACAGTGTGTATGACAAGTGCTATTTAAATGCTTCTTCATCTAGGTGGGAGCATACCCCGAAGGTCTTCTGCCCGACTCCTGCAGCCAGTCACTTGTGGGTGTGGTGTATGTCTACCTCATACAGGCCCACATGCCAGTGCTTTGCTGGTGGTACCTGATTGCCCCTATAAGCTGGCTCCCATAACCTGAGTGCCCCAGCTGACGCTTCAGCTGCACCACTTGGGTGCTTACGCAATGAGGGCAGTTGGAGTATTGGCAGCTTCGTGGCACCTAACTGCTTCTCCCCCTTCCCCAAGAGCACCAACTAATAGCCTATAGAAGACTAAACCTCATGTATGCTGGTACCCTGAGAGCTCCTGATATATGATTTTATTTTTATGTAAAGAAATAAAATTTAAAAAGCCCTGTACTGCCAAGCCACCACTCATTTTGAATTAGCTCTGCAAAATCAAGCAGTAGCAATTTTCTTTGCTTGCTCACCCCTCAGATCACTGAACTACTCTTAACCCATCACCAGCTAGGATGAAAGAGAGAATTGAATTATCCTTTGTCAGTGAGTGATCAATTCATCCTTACATGTTTGACTGCACATTTTTAAATTTGTCTGTCCCCTTCTTGTTGGAAAGTTGGTGACCAATTCATGCTTATGTTTTAGGCTGCAAATTTGAAACTTGTCAGTCCCCTTCTTATTGAAAAGTTTCACATTTCTCAATGTGTGCAGTGAAATCAAGAGCAATTAAACACGTCTTGTGTCCTTTCAGGTACCAGAAACCTTTGAAGATGTTGCTGTTGCTTTTTCACAAGAGGAGTGGAAGATATTGAGCAAACGGGAGAAGGAGCTTCACAGGGAGGTGATGGTGCAGAATTATGAAAACATGGTGTCAGTAGGTAAGGATAGACACAGACTTAGAAATGGAATTCTGAGGGGGGATAGGCTTACATTTAAGAATTCAAGCCTGATGTGTCATGGGGAAGGGAAGAATGGACTGGACATAAAAGTTATCTATCAGTAGAATAACTTTAAACAGTGAAAGCACTAACCTGTAACAGAACGGTGCCACTGTTTTTTTCAGAAATCAGTCTGTTCACCTGCGTGCCTGTCATTAAATATTCTGCAGCCTAAACAGAAGGCAGTATAGTGCAGTGGTTTAAGGCTCTGAGCTGCAAACCTGGAGACCTGAGTTTGAATCCCTCAGCTCCCACTTGCATACTGTGTGACCCTGAGCAAGTCACTTAACTTCCTTGTGCTCCCAGGTCGCTCCTGTAAATAAGCTTTAGCTTAGTGTCTCTCTCCTGGATAAAAAAAAAAAAAAAAATAAATTCACGTCAGCAGATAAATCAGAAGAGAATGTCAACACAATCTTCAAACCAAAAAAAATCTGAAGGTAAAAACAGACATCCCTAATGCATACAGGACGATATTCTCCAGCAGGAGCAAGAGTCCATGGAGAAGCCCCGTTAACAATGCTGGAGCTAATGGAAAAGGAAATGACATCAATTATGAAGGAATTTCTTCTTTCTCTAGCGCTTCACATTGTCTGTGGCTGGGTAATTGGTGCATATGGGTCCTAATAAGCAGTACCCATTTCCAGCTGGGTGGGGAATAAAATTGTCCCATATACAACGTAAATGGGAAAAGAAATGTATCTGCTAACTGCTGCCTGCAAAACTCTGCAACCAAAGGCTGCATCGGCAGAGCTTTGAACACCCAATCTATAGTGCTTATTAAATGTGGGACAGAGGACCACGTTGCTGCCTTGCACAGTTCCAACACTGATGCCTCCCCTGTGTCTCACTCAGGAAGTAGCCATAGCCCTGACAGAGTGAGCTTTGATGAGAGGTGGATCTTTCTTTATTGCCATATATGCCTTGGCAGTAGATGCCTTTACCCACCTTGCCAAGTTGACCTTGGATGCTTTTGACCTTGTTTGCCATTTCAAAGAGCACAAACAAACTGTCTGAATTCCTGAACTCTGCATTTCGTTTGATAGGTTCTAACTGCCCTCCGTAAATATAACTTGTGCAACTCTCATTCTTTTGGATCAGCTAACTTTGGATAGCAGGACAGAGGTCCCTTTAAGCTTCGTTCCACTCACTATCTATATAAATGTACACCAACTGAGGGTTAGGATTCTATCTAGCCACTTCTTTCCACCATGGGATATCAGGGGTGAGAGACAAATAAAAGGAAATGGGCCTGTTTACACCTTAAAAGGTCAGCCTGGCCAGGGACCCCAGAAGCTGTTAGTCATGAATAACACCTAATCAGGGAGGCGAGAGTCACAACACAGTGCATCCTCCATCCTGCTCAGATTACTCAGTAGCTGAGTCCTTTACAAAAATGCAGCTCAGGCAGAAAGAAAAGAGTATGTAGTAGATATATTTTGGGGATTGGCGGGGGTCCTAGGCACAGGCCTGTGTTGCCTATGTCTAAATCCAGCCCTGATGGACTGGCATAGCAGTTCTGCTGTAACATTCCCATACTTTTCTGAAAACTGAAGCAGCAGTATGTGAAGTACCTTGTTCTTACCCCTCCACTTCTGTTTTGTGACACTGTAAGTTGTTGAAGGGAGGTAAGATTTCCCAGCAGATGGCAGATGTTAAAGCATAGTTATGGATTTTAAACTGTACCAATACGGTGGTTGAATTAGTTGAAGGAGAAGATAAGTATGCCAGCTCCCTCACATTTTCAAGCCAATGAAAAGATCTTCCGTATGATGTAATAGGCATACGTACAGGTGTCAGAAGTCCATAATGAAACCTAGGAGGGCTCAGAAACTTTGTTTTGCTTAATTTCTGTACCACTGAGAATCTTCCAAATGTCAGGTGCTGAGTATGGGAAAAGCAGTGTCAGGCACATGTGTGAAGCGGTGCGTGTTCACCATTATAACCTGCAGGTTATATGGCAAATTATAACCAGGTTTCCCCCCGCGGAACAAAATGCTCCTGAGTTGTTATAATCCAATAAGCAGTTCTTCTGATTTTACTTAAGATACAGTACGTGATTATTTTTCACTATTACCTCGTTTTCAGAGCTGCTGCACCATAAGAAATATTATTACAGTTATATAACATTGTAAGACTGCTCTTTTAGTGTCAGCCTTTATCTACTATTGTACAGTATGTGACATGCGATCTTCACTATAACCTCGTTCTCAGAGCTGCTGCCCCATAAGGAATATTATTACAGGTATATAACACTGCAAGACTGCTCTTTTTAGTTTCAGCCTTTTTATGTTTGCTTGCACACATGTGCAAGAAACATATTGGAGCAACTTGCTACAGTAGCGAGTTGTGGAGGTGCAGCAGTGTTGTTGCCAATGCCAGCAGCCCATTTTGGGGCTAGTCTGTGTGGCACCAATACAGGATCACGCTGTCCCTGACAGCAAATAGTGTAGCTTGCAAACAACTTGAAACAAACTGGCCACTGCAATCAGGGAGTGCCCTGTCCTCAGCAATTAGCTGTTTCTGCCGGGCGGTCCCTGACTGCAGCAGCCAATTTTAGCTGCATTGCCTGGTGTCCCATTTCAGTAAACATGGTGACGGCTTCTCCGTTGGCCTCTCACAGTCCCCATGAAGCCAATGGACAGCCGCTGCCTCTCACAGTCCCTGTTAAAGCTGATGGGGGTGCCCAATCCCCCTGTCAGCATGCCCCCTCCCCAGATCATTTGCCGACAGGCTAGCCCAATCCCTGTCAGCATGATGCCCCCCGTTTGTTTTGTGCCGAGGGGGTGCCCAATTCCCCTTGGCTCATGCGCTCCTCCAAGCACACTGTATGGCCAATGGGGGTGCCCAATCCCCATTGGCTCCAGTCCCCCCTCCAACAAACACCCAGGTGGCAACTGTGGTATGCTGGGAGCCCATCCCAGCATGTCAAATGCGTCCCGCTTTTTTTTTTTTAACCCTGTAAAAGAAAAAAAATTCTCGCTGTTCCTCGTGGCCCTCCCAACCCGCACCCACCCTCTGTGTACCCCACTCCCCACACCCCCCTCAATCCATACTTGCCTCTGGAGCCTGGCATGATGATCTTCAGTGGACCGGGAACACATCTGCACTCTTCAAAGCCGACCGTGAACTGAAGAAATGCCAGTAAGCTGTATAATGGCATAAATGATTTTTTTCAACTTATGTGGATATCTTGGCCATTTTTTTTTACTTTTAGCACCAGATTTGCAACATGGGGTTCTTGGGACCCCATCTTATTAATTCGTCACTGTCGTGGTAAAGAGCTCGTCCCGAAAGGTGATTTTATGTCACTGCAAGTAGAATCAACTTCTCGACTGATTAATGAAGCAACAGTGTCATTGTTCACGAGGTGGCTCTCGAAAAGCCTATGTTGCAAATTTAGTGAAAAAATGTAAAAACTGACTGTGTTATGAGCGTGCGTTGTGCAGTTTCCAAGCACACTTGTAACTTCGCGAATTTGTAATATTTTCACTCCAGATTTTCAACATTGCCATTTTTTTCACACTTCCGTATGAACAGTACAGCTGTCATTTTTCACATCCTGGCCAAAATGTGCTTTCGCACTTCCAGCGCAGAATAGAGCGGTCACTGTGGGAAATCAGTGTTTGGGACAGATTAAGAAAATCACAGTGACATTGTTCATGAGCAGAGGTCTTAAAATGCCTATGTTAAAAATTTAGTGACAAAAGTCTATAAAATGACTGTGTTACGAGTGTGCATTGCGCAGTTTCCACGCACCCTTGTAACTTCGCAAATTTGTAATATTTTCACTCCAGATTTTCAACATTGGCATTTTTTCTCACCTCTTTATGCACAATACAGCTGTAATTTTTCACATCCTATCTGAAATGTGTTTTCGCACTTCCGGCACAGAATAGCATGGTCGCTGTGGGAAATCAATGTTCGGAACAGATTAAGAAAATCATAGCGACAGTGTTCATGAGCAGAGGTCACAAAATGCCTATGTTGAAAATTTGGTGAAATAATTCCGCTAAATGACTGTGTTACAAGCATGTGTTGCACAGTTTCCATGTACACTCTGAAGTTCGAGCATTTTTAATATTTCACTCCAGATTTTCAACATTGCCATCTCTTCACACTTCCCTATGAATGGTACAGCTGTCATTCTTCACATCCTGCCCGATCTGTATTTTCACACATCTGCCGCAGAATGGCACGGTTGCTGTGCGAAATCAAAGTTCGAGATGCATTAATAAAATCACAGTGCCACTGTTCATGAGCAAAGGTCCCAAATGCTTTCATGAGGATGGGGTCACAGAAAGGTCATATTGAAAATTTGTAGCGCATATACCAACAAACGCCCGGGACGTTAGGGTTTCTAACCATAACGTCTCACCCTGTACAGACTGACAGGCATCAGGGGTGTGTCTTTGGATTGCCAGCTGTAATGATCACGCCATTCCTCCCCCAACCCCCACCCTGAAGCCACTGACAGGCATCGCGGTATGCCTTTGACTCTTCTGCCCCAGGCTTCATCCCATTATCCTATACTGCACCCATTTCAATGTATGTCCTTATGAAATGGGATGACCATGGAGCCAAGCACCCCAAGGCACCCCTCAACACTTGTTAGTGTCTACAGGATCGGGAAGATGAAATGCCATGAGCGTTATGGGTGACGACGCAAAGGCACACCCCAATGCCTGTCCATCTCTGCAGGGTGGAGGTGGGGTTGGCGTGAGTTCAGTACTTCACTGCCATTCCTATTCTCCATCTGTCTAACTCCTGCACATCCAGTGCTAATATCAGCAAGCAAACATTCAGCATCGACGGATGCTTGTTGTACTTTTTTTTTTTTTTTTTTTATGTGGCTCAGCAGCTTCCTCTCATGACATCACAGACACCTTAGTATGAAAATCAGCTAGATCCGCAAGCAGGGGGCACTGTTTTAGACTTGTACTACATAAAAATGTTTAAAAATTGCAATTTTAAAATAAAACTGGTAATTTTTAAAGTAGATACTTAGACCAGTATGTAGGGGCATATTAATTAATTTAGTGATGTAGGGGACATAGGAAAATCACTTTAAGACTCCTTGCCAGCTTCGTAAATTCTCCCTGCACAAACTAAGCCCTGTCCTTAGCCAGGTCATTAGTCCCTGGATGGACAGTGACATCTAGCTCTCCATCCTACCCTGCCACCCTAGTGATTTTTAGAAACCACTTTCCACTCTTCCGAGAAGTGGCTTCACATAGGCACCCCACCTTCCTCTTTTATTAGAAACACAGAAACATAGAAATTGACGGTAGATAAGGACTACTAGGCCCATCTAGTTTGCCAATTTTCCCTGCCTACTCTAAAAGCAGAAGACTCTATTGATATCCTGTGTCACCTCCTCGTTCCTATTGCAGGTGTTCCCCTATGCCTGTCCCATGCTTGCTTGAATCCCACTTTGTGTTTTCCCCCACCACCTCTGCTGGAAGTCTGTTTCATCCACCACCTTTTCCGTGAAGAAATACTTCCTCACAATATCCTTTAGTCTCCCCCTTCCAACCTCGTGTCATACCCCTTTTTTTCCTAGATATCGCCTTTTCTGAAAGAGGCTACTGTCTGGCACCCTATTTATGCCTTTTAGATATTTGAAGGTTTCCATCATATCTCCCCTGTTTCTTCTGGCCTCCAGGGTATACATGTTGAGGTCTCACAGTTTCTCCTCATGACTTTTGGTGCAGGCCTTGCACCATCTTTGTTGCCCTTCTTTGAACTGCCTCCACCCTGTCTATGTCCTTATGGAGACGCAGCCTGTAGAACTGAACACCATATTCCAAATGAGGCCTCACTAATGATATGTACAGTGGCATCACCACCTCCTTCCTTCTGCTGGTGATATCTCTCCCCATGCACCCCAGCATCCCACTGGCTGTCCCCACAGTCTTGGCACATTGTTTGGCCACCTTGAGGTCATCATATATGATTACTCCCAAATCCTTTTCTTGTTTGGTGACCATCAGTCCCCCCCCGATTCATATTATCCTCCCCTGGGTTCTTGGACCCCAGATGCAAAAAAGTGCAAAATCATGCATTAAATCTCAGCTGCCCTACTTTGGATCATTCTCCATTTCACCTAGGTCCCTCTTCATTTTTTCAACCCCTACTGGAGTGTCCACCCTGTTGCATATCTTGGTGTCATCTGCACAGTGGCACACCTTCCCCTCTGCCCCTGCACTGTTTGTTGGTTTATTTTATTTATTTAGTTTTTGTTGACCAGGTAAGTGCACTAGACAGACGCTGTCTATTTTCAGCATGACCCAGGGGAAGGGGATACAGATGAATGCCAACTGACATTGAACCAGATTAAACTGTTGGTGACATTTTTAGTGAATTGGGAGGGTATTTGGCCAGGGCACCGGGGAAATTCCCCTACTTTCCACTAGGGGGAACTCTGTCCAGTTGTTGGTTGGCAAGATGGCTGTCCAGCCAGAGCCTGGAGAGGAGGAAGGAGCAATGGCTGCAGGAGAGAGGGCCTCCTACTTGCACAGCCTTTACAAGAGGCCAACAATGTGGATTTATGGATGGAGACCGAAGGAGGAGAAATTATGGAGATTGCTGAGGAAGAAAATGTGAGTGGAATCCAGACTGATCAAAACAAAGAAGCAAAGGAAATTCCCCAACCTCTATTTACTAGTAAGGAACACGTTTTACAGGAAGGAGGAGGAGGAGGAGGGGGGGGGGGAGCTTTAATGTGTAAAAGAAAAAAATCACAGCATTGAAAGATGTCAAAATGTGTCAGGTAAGGCCTGACGGTTCCCAGCTGAACAGTGATGTAGCAACAGCTGAGACCTCAGAGGCTGCCAAACAAGGTATGTTAAAACAAACAGCTTTCAATATTCTAGCCCTTGATCTAACAGCGGCTGGCAGGGAAAATGCTAAGGTTAGCATGTGTCACAAGGGCTAGAAAGAAAAAGTGAACAGAAAAATAAATGTGGGGAAAAGAACAAGTCTGTAAAGCTGATAGCAGTTGAGAGTTAAAATACTGGAAAACATACCCTGGCAGAAACTGAACAGGCTGCAGATGTTTTAGCAGTTTTTCACACAAAATTGGGACAGCAAATAGAAACAGAAATGAGAAAAAGCAAATTGAAACAGAACCAGAGGGAGAAAGTATGAATCAGCCAGACTCTAAAATGTTTGATTCAGGTAATGACTGTACTAAGAATATACAAAGAAACATGCAAAATGATAATGCATGTCAAAATGTAAAGCTTGACAGTAAGGATGTAACAAGGAAAGCACCTAACAAGAAAGTGGATGCTGAGGGAGAAATGGGGGGGCTTCAGAGCACCAGCTGTCTGAAGATATAGATCCTGGGGACTCCACACAGCGTCTTTGCGCAGAGGGAAAGTTTGTGGAATAAGGGCTAGAACCTTTTGAAAACTAAAGCCGTGGTTGGATTTTCGAGATTGCCTGGATGGGTATGTGAAGAAACATTGGATGAAGTTTTAAGAATGAATGAAATCATATTTAAATGGCTCATATTAGAGTCTACAAGATTTTCGGATATGATTGGGAATTCATGTAAATGTGAAAGAAAGTGATTTTGTATGAATAAGATTTTATGAAGGCATCTCTTGATAAAGCCAAGACACTTGGTGAAACGTTGAGGATTGCCACATTGCAAATAAAAAAGAGATTTGGGAGCACAAAAAAGTCTGTCTACAGATATAATCTTTTGAAGCGCCCTCACACCTTATGCTCTACATTGGAGATCACTTCTGCGGCTACTGGAGTAACCATAGCTGAGGCCTTAAAAAAACGCTGGGTGGGATAAGCTGCAAGGTTCCCAAATCTGGTCCTCTTCACCTCTACCTAAGAGCCCTGCAGGAGGACAAACCGACCCATTTGAAGTTCCTTCTCTTTTTAATTTAACACAGAATCCTGTGTTGCAGCTTAAAATACCTTAAAACAACAGAGAAAACATTCAAGAAGAGCAAGAAGGTGATAATAATGGTGACAATAACACAGGAAATACTGAGTCTCAGGAAAAAAATAACCACCCCCCCAAAAAAAAAAAAACGCAGCAGGAAAATGAACCAGGACAAGAAAGAAATGAAAGAAACCAAGGGAAGAACCAGTGAAGAACATATATGCAGGTCTTTTTCATACCCCCTCAGAACCAGCTAAATGCAGAAACGCTGTAAGAATCAGATATAGGGGAGGGCTGGAAATATTTCCAGACCGGGTGTATGTAGGAAAAAAACTGATAAAGGAAAGATTACAATTTCTCCCGACAGAGATCTATGCCCTAATACACACATCTGGGGATTCTAATGTTGACATATGCTTTAAGACACGTTCTGGCCTAGAAGCATTCTGGCATCGGTACCACCAAGTTAAGTATACACCCCTGTGGGCACCATTCATAGCAATTCTGCTAACACCAGCAATCAGATACATTATGGTCTTATTTAAGAATTAAGGTGTAGCAGTGGCAGACATTTTGAGGTGGTTAAAGCTGAAATGTACTGTTCTAGGTTTACCAGAACCCATAATTGACTTGGAGCAGTTATGGACTGGAGGGTGGAAAATTCAAGTTCGCGTACCCCAGGCAAATGGGACAATACAGCACCTTCCCAACTGCTTCTATCTTGGAAGGGACAGAGGTTTCATATTCTATTCGGGCCAGCCCAAATCTTGTTTTAGATGTGGAGCACAGACACATTTGAGCGGAGCCTATGACAGGCTAAAATGTCCCTTGTGTGGAGGAAATAAACTGTCAAAAACCTGTATACTGCAATATGTGTGATTAAATTTCTCACTCCTTTAGAGACTGCCAGTGGGCCACGCACAATAATACTGCAAATACAGAGGAACAAGAAGAAACTGTTGCTAATGCACAACAGAATGCAACTAATAATGTTGGGAGAAACAGGGAGAAGTTTCCCAATCAGTCCTTGACCACTGTGTTTAATGGAGTACCTCATTCAGAATCTGGACAAAATGATTTGCAGAAACATCCTGAGGAGGAAAATATCACAGTGCAAAGTAACAAGGTTAATAACCCAGCGAAACAGGCCTCGACTGATGTATCAAAACAAGCAGAGGAAGTAGCATCTATTTCTTAATACAACACACCAACAGGGGATGGCCTGAATAATGTAAACCAAGATGCAACAATGCCACCACTGGAGGAAATGCCCTGCTTTCAAATAGTACAAGGAAGGCAAACAAGGAGCAAAACAAAGAAGGGGAATAAGCCTGTGAAACAGAAACCTGAGGAGAAAATCCCCACTAGAAATAGATTTGCCACCCTGTTTAAAAGGAAACAAGGAGCTGAATCTGAGGAAGATTCTGATGCATCTTCAGCAGCAGCATCATCTCAGCCAGATCCAGTGATGGATACAGACCATGTGTTGAGTGATTCAAGAAGTGCAACCAAAACAAGATGTAAAATGAAATCGCCAGGAAAAGGGAAAATAGCCTAAAAGGATAGGGTTTTTACTGTGAAAAATGTCTCAACATTTGTCTTTTTGTTCCCTGAATGTGACTAGCATAAAAATGCAAAGAGAAGAGGACTATGTTTTCTATTCTAGATAGCCTGAATGTACATATTATTTTATTACAGGATACTAGAATTCATACCCTAAGAGAAGTCAGCCAGTCAACTAAAGAATGGAGAAAAGAGGTATCGTTTTGGTCACTAGGAGACGACTTGTGCTCTGGGGTAGCCATTATTAGCAAATATATAACCCTAACTGTGACAAAATTGACATATTTAGTACAAGGCAGAGTCTTGATGTTGGATATTGTCATACAGAATCAAGAGTGGAGAATTATAAACATCTACAATCTGAAAATAAAAACAGAAAGAATAGAAGTCATGCGCAAAGTCCAACCGTATGTACATACAGCTAAATCAATAATCTTTGGGGGAGATTTTACCTGTATTTTGAAGCTTATAGATAAGACAGGGAAAACCCAGAAACTATACTCTGACTCAGATTTTCTTAATTCACTGTTTAAAATGGCAAATTTCAAAGATGGGGCAACATCTGGGACAGGACCACCTGCACACACATTTCACAGAGGCAGATCATCTACCAGGATAGATAATATTTTTTTATTTCAAATTGGGTTCCTTGTTACAAATGTACTGGAACCCCTATAGAAATTTCAGATCACTGTTTACTAGCCATTTGTATGGGATTCCCCAAAAACAAACCAGAGGGACATAATCGCTGGAAGATGAACACGACAGTGTTAGAAGAAAACAGGTGGGAAGCTTTATCAGAAGTAATTAGAGACAAAGTATTGGTATTTGAGTTATATGAGAACAGCGCCCAGTGGTAGCAGGAAACAAAAACTGAAATAAAAAATTACTGTAAATCTAGTGCTAAATCTCAGCACAAAGAAAAATATATACAATATTTGGAAAAACGGAAACCGCTTCAGAAAATAATTTCTTTAAAGGTAGAATTTGGTCTAGACTATTCTGATCAGATTATACAGATAAAGAAAGAAATGACATTGTTTCAATATGACAGGACTATTTCCTTTTTTTTCTTTTTTTTTTTTTTAGAACAAAAATATGGCATGAAGGGTAACTCTCAGTCAATCCTTATGATCACTGTAAACAAAGAACGGATGCAAAATACCTGACAACACTTTGGAATAATGAAGGTATCTGTGTGGAAAGCAATTTGGAAATTCTCAAATAGTAACGGATCGCACCAAATGGCTCCTTGGGCAGGCAGCTACAACCACAACAGAAAAAAATATTTTTTTTTCAAGATTTAGGAATTCCTAAGATAACACATGAAGATAAAGCAGAGTTAATCAGACCAATCAGAGAAGAAGAGGTTAGTAGGGTGATAGATAATTTTAAAAAAATTCAGTAACCCCAGGTCCAGATGGAATACCAGACGAGTTCTATTAAAAAAAAAAAAAAAAAAAGAAGCATATTAATAAAAATCCTCACAGCAGTATTTAATAGCATCTTCCAAGGACAGTATCCATTACCTCCAGCATTAGCAGACAGGCTTTTAATAATTCTGCATAAGAAAATTGAAAGAGAAAACATTAACAACTGGGGACCCATTAATTTAATAAACTTAGACTGGAAAATTATTTGTAAAATTATATGTATAAGACTGGTAAAAATTGCATGCACAGTAATAAGTACAACACAAACATGTGTGATTTCCCCATAGGTCAATGCTAGATAATTTAAAATTGGTCAGAGAAATATTTGATTCTCCACAGGCAGAAGGCTATGCAATATCCTTAAATCAGTCAAAAACATTTGATCGAGTGCCTCATGAATATCTTTTCAATGTTTTTTAAAGCAATATGGAATCCCGAATTAATTTAATACATGGATCCAGATTTAACATAGACAAGCATCTATGATGCCATTTGTCAATGGACTAATGGGCTTGCATGTAAAGATAAGGAAAGGAGTTAGACAGGGCTGCCCCCTGAGCCCCTTACTCTATGTCTTTTCTTTAGACCCAGTACTTAGAAAACTAAATAGTCTACAAACTATAAAACACATAGCTGGTCCAGGGAACATGCAGTTCCCTTGTGCAATGGCATATGCAGATGATATCTGCCTTCTGACTGCAGATAAATCATCAGTAGTTCAAGCTCTAGAGACTATACAGGTGTTTTCTGTAATATCTGGGTCCTCCCTTGATAAAGAAAAAAGTATAGGGACAATTTAAAACAAAAACAGAATCCTAGCCTAGGTGAGGTAATAGAAGGAATCGCATTTAATTCAGGAAATTTTCAAAATGTTAGGGGTATCTTTTGGAGTCACAAACTCGGCAGAGAAAACTGGATCCAGAAACTTAGTATTGTAGAGGAAGAAAATTCTAAATGGAAAGGTTATCCCATGACAAGGAAAAAGAGAATATATATGCTTAAAACGTTTATTATCCCAATCCTGTTAACAATAAGTTATATTTATCTAATACCCCCCAAATTTAGAACCTAGAGTTTATAATGCCTGTTTCCAGTTATTATGGGGCAGTCGTTTGAACCCCGTGAAAAGAATGATCACATATTGGCCAATAAAGCAGGAGGCTTAAACATGTTAAACCCAGTACTTTTCTTTTTTACAATTTTCCTGTATTCAGTTATGTCTCCCATCATAGCAGGAAACCAACAAGACTGGGCAAAAAGTATAAAAATAGTCAATATTTTTTGGGAAAGGGGGCAGCACCAAAATGTAGGGTGTTTAAACAAATACCCCAAGGTACCCCAAAGTATTTAATAGATTAAAAAAAAATTAAAGTAAAACAATGGGGTGTTACCATACAAATGGTACAGTCACAAAACAGAAAGGTATATTCATCAGTCCTAAATAGTAACTTCTTAATAGGGCCAATTTTTAACAGTTCGCAAGAAATAGAACCCCAGGGCCTAACAAAACAATTAATAGAAACTAGAATACCTCAGAAAATGTGGGATACCCTATGGATGTGCTGCCATGGGAAGCTTAATGTTGGGGGTAGTCATGCACATAAATCCAGGGAAGAACGGTACTGTATTGGAGAGTCGTGCAGAGTTCAAGTGGAAACAATGCAGCATTTGTTTACATTTCCCAGTTTTGGAGCCTTTTGGCTATAAAATGGAAGACACCTATACTGGCTAAAATGACATACCCGTAATTTGTATATGGGAGAAATATGATCTAGCATGGAAGTGTTTCCACCCAAGTACATTAAGAGTGGTTAATGCAATTTTGAAATGGTGTTTATGGCAAAACAGATGTCTTTACTTTCTTCAGAATAAAAATGTGCCCATAGAGGTTTTATTAGAAAAAGTAACCCACGAAGTAGCCTTGGTGTTTAAATATGAACACGGCAAAATGCCAAGAGCAGCACTTAATAATTGGAGAAGGTCTTTCCCCATTTTAATCTTCGAAGGTGTAACTTGAATGAAGTTTAAGCAAAAGATGGCAGACTGTTACAGTACATATAGAGTAATCACCTCATACACAGGAAGGATTGTATATAGAGAGACAGCTGTTGGGAAATCAATGTTCAGTCTTGGCAAAATATTACAGAGGTAAGGCGGGAGTAAGTGTAAGGGAGAGGGAACATTTAGGAAGAAGGACAGATAAGGAGGAAAAGGTAGAGTGTACAAAATAATGAATTTCACCGTATGTGTAAATGAAATAATAGTAGTTTTCTATATCAATGTATAAGGTACAACAAAAGTAACAAACTGAATTGAAAATATGTATACATAAAGTATTTTGCTGTTATATTATTGTATTAATAAAAATTCCCCTACTCTTTTTGAGACATGCCACAGGATCTTTAACATTCACCTGAACTACCACCTGAACAGGCAGATGTTACTTATGAAGACATTAAAGAGGACTGGGCCCAAGTCAGATCCCTGTGGCACCTCACTGGTCACTGTCCTTTCCTCAGATTGAGCACCATTTACCACAACCCTTTGTCTTCTATCACTCAGTCACTTCCTAACCCAGTTTACAACCTTGTGACTCACTCCAAGGCTTCCCAGCTTGTTCACAAGTCTTCTATGTGGAAGTTGAAGGTCTTACCAGGTAGATCCAGGCAGATCACATCCACTGCCCCCCACCCTGATCCATGAGCTTAGTCACCCAGTCAAAGAAATCAATTAGATTTCTTTGACATAACCTTCCAACTGTGAATCCACGTTGTCTCAGATCCTGTGCTCCACTGGATTCAAGGTGTTTCACGATCCTATTGCAGAGGGGCTGGAAGGAAAAACATGCCTTTTTGCAGATGACACAAAGATGTGCAACAGGATTGGTACACAAGAAGGGGTGCAAAGGATGAGAAGGGACTTGGCAAGATTGGAGGAATGGTCAAAAATATGGCAGCTTAGACTCAGTGCAAAAAAGTACAAAGTAATGCACCTGGGAAGCAAAAACCCAAGGGAAGAGTACACAGTGTGTGTGTGTGTGTGTGTGTGTGTGTGTGTGTGTGTGTGTGTGTGTGTGGTACTAATAACAACACAAATGTAAAGGGACCTGGGGTAGTCATATCGGATAACCTTAAGGTAAGTAAGCAATGTGAGAAGGCAGTAAGGAGGGCTGGGGGGATACTGGGATGTATAGGGAGAGGCATCACCAGTAGAAAACAGAAAGTTGTTATCCCTCTGTGCAGACAGTTGGTGAGACCCCATCTGGAGTACTGCATACAGTTCTGGAGACCTCATCTCCACAAGAATATAGGCAGGATGGATCTGACAGGAGAAGGGCAACTAAAATGGTGCAGGGTCTGCACCAGAAGACATATGAAGAGAGAGAGAGAGAGAGAGAGAGAGAGACTAAAGAAGCTTAAGATGTATAGCCTCGAGGAATGGAGAGAGAGAGAGAGGGGACATGATAGAAATGTTCAGGTACTTCAGGGGAATCAACAAAGTCCAAGAGCGTAGCATCTTTCAGAAAAAGAGGTGTGCAAGAACAAGGTGGCACAATTTTAAGATAGAGGGGGGACAGCTCAGAGATAATGTGAGGAAGTATTTTTTCACAAAGAAGGCTGTGGATTCATGGAATGGCTTTCCTGAGGAGGTCATGGAGTCAAAAACATTGGAGGAATTCAAGAATATATGGGACAGATATAAGGCAATTCTAATGGGGGATAGGAGGAAGTAGGCTGTTGGTTAACTAGGATCTGCAGCTTATCCATTATGTAGAGAAATGGGCAGACTGGGTGGGTCAAGCGGTTCTTATTTGCCGTCAAATTCTATGTATGTTTCTATGTAAGTAGTGATTCCATAATCTTCCCCACCATTGAAGTGAGGCTGACTAGTTTATAGTTTCCAGTCTCCTACCTACTGCCATTTTTGTGAAGAGGGACTACATTTAGCCGGCCTGGTGGTTCTGAGGGTTGAGGCGCTGGACATCACACCTTAATACATGCCAGCAATCCAGGTTCGGGAATAGACTTGGATTGCTCAGGGGTCAGCTGGGGTGAGGAAGGGTTGAGTGTCTGCAGACTGTTCTTCTTCCTCGGGGAAGGGGGATGAGTTTGATGTGCTGTAGCCTGACATCTAGCAGTGGCGGGATGCCAGCACAAGCATGCCGACCAGAAAGGGAGGCCCCGCATGTGGTGCACCTGGTTGCTTTTGTGGAGTCAGGGAAAGCTGTTCCTTTCATTGCATGGTATGGGGGCTGGGGTAAAACAGAAAACTAGGAGCTGGCTGGCTCTATGACAGCTGGCAGGAACTCACACCGATCACTGGGAACCAAATGTAGACTTTTTTTGGGGGGAGTCGATGTTCCTCTTCCTGGCCCTTTCATGGGGGGGGTAGCTCGTGGGGGACTTGTCAGTGGACTGGGTGCGGGGCCTCCAGACCAGAGGTCTAAAGCCCCCTCCAAGGGAGTGAGGGACCGTAGTATGCCTGCTAGCTCCAAAAAAAAGTACAAATTAAAAAAAGAGAGGGGCTACATGTGCCCTCCTCACGTTCTGTGGAACCACTCCCATATCAAGTGACTCATTTAGCAGGGCTGCTGGAGGTACTACCAGCACCGGTGGCAGCCCTGTTCATTGAATCACTCAATACGGGTCTCATTGCCTTGTCTACTTTCAGTTTTTCGAGTTCTTTTAGGACTCTGTCTTCTGTAAATGGACTGGTGCCCCAGCTCCCTCCCATATTTGTTCAGGTTACCTAACTGTGGTCCCTCGACTACTGCTTCTTCTGTAAATACAGAGCAAAAATATTTGTTCAGTATTGATACTTTTTCCAGATCCCCTTCCACGCAATCTCCTTCCTCTTTAAGTCTTACTATTCCACCTGTTTTTTCTCCTTTTACTAATGTGCCTATGAAAAGGTCTTTTCTCCTTTTTTTTCACTTCCTGTTCTATTTTTTCCTCCATTTGTTCCTTTGTGCTCCTGACTGCTTTCCCTGAATCCTCTGTTTATCTAGATACACTACCATGTTCTCCTCCTGCTGTGTTTCCTTGTATTTCCTGAAAGCCATCTTTTTTGCCCTTACCTTCCCAGTCACTGCCTTTGAGAACCATAGTGTCTTTCTTTCGCTCTTGTTTACTTGCCTAATGCAAAGGTTTGTTGCCTCTAATATGCCCCCCCTTTGTGTTCCTCACTGCCAGAGGATGCTTGAGACGTATTCATATCTTAGTAAAGTTTGCCCTCCTGAAATCCAGGACCCTTGCCTTTGTGTGGCTTGACTCTGCCACTGTACTCATGCTGAATCACTGTGATGATCACTAGATTTCAGGTGTTCACCCACCCTCTCCTCAATTCTGTCCCCATTGGTGAGTACCAGGTCAAAAATTGCACCCTCTCTATAGGGCTGCCCCTTGCACAGAGTACAAGATGTCCCTGCTCCTGACTGAGGCAGCAGCTGGGATACTTCAATCCACATCTGGCAGGTTGAAATCACCTATAAGAGCACCTCGTCTTTAGCTACTATCCTGTGGAATGATTCCACTAGAACCCTGTTCACCTCTTCCTCCCCCTGTGCTGGAGGTCTATATTTCACACCCATGTGAATAGCTGTGCTGTTGTCCATCTCAAGGGTAACGCAAAGCACCACTGCTCCCCCTGTATTCCCTGTTTCTCAGTCACCCCAGTACCCTCTCTGATGTAAAGAACCACCCCCCCCTCCTTTTTACCCTCCCCTTCTCTCCCTAAACAGAGTATAGCCTGGTACTGCTATATCCCAGTCATGGTTTCCAGTATACCATGTTTCAGTAATAGCTACAATGTTCAGGTCAGCCTCAGTTATCAAGGCCACCAGGTCTGGGATTTTGTTCCCTAGGCTGCATGCATTGGTATACATGGCATTCCATGTCCTGCCATTTCTCCTTTTATCACCCCCCGCTCTCTTTTTGCCTCCTCGGTTTGTCTTTCCTGTTTGCAACCCCTTTCTCCTGTTCTCTGTTCTTACCCCTTCCGTGGGTTTTATTTCCTCTGTATATGCCATAACTTTATAGTCCTCCATGCTGACCTCACTATCTTGTGGGAGTGGGCAGTTTACATCTCCCTGCATCCTTCTGCCACCCCCTTGCTAGTTTAAATGCTTGCTAATGAAGCATTTAAACTGTTCACTGAGGACAGTGGGCCCCTCACTAGCCAGGTATAGGCCGTTCCCCCTTGTATAGGCCATCCCCCTTGTACAGGGCCACATTTCTCCACATGGGTCCAAAGTTCCCATTGAAGCCAAAACCTTTTTCTCTACACCAGCTCTCCAACCGATCATTGAAGTCCTTGGTGTGGAGGTTCCTAGTCTTCCCCTTTGCTGTTGACAGGCAGTACCCCTGAGAAGGTCATGGAGCTTACTGCCTTCACAAAGCCTCTCCCCAACATCCTGAACTCCTTTTGTACCCTTGCTAGCCTTATCTTGTCTCCAGCCAGGTCATTTGTCCCTAGATGGACAATGACATATAGCTTATCCTGCCTCACTACTGCTTTAGCAATTTTCTGGATCCTCTCCCTGTCCCTCCGATGTGTGCTTCCTGGTAGACACTTTAACTCCCTTTCCACCAGTGTTCCTGCCCCCAGTTCCAATCCCCGGACTATGGAGTCCACCACTAGGAGAAGTTTCTCTTCCTTTGGGGTCTTCTCCCACCTACCAGTGGGATTCTCTTCTTTAGAACCTACTCATCCACCATGGTCACAACTTTGGGTGTCCAAGAGGGATCGTGTGTAGGAGTTTCTTAGTTGCACTGGGTGAAGGATGTGCTTATTTACTTATTTATTAACCAGGTAGGTACACTAGGCAGAAATTGCCTGTTTTCAGATATGACCCAGGAGAGTTACAAGGGAGGTGCAACACCAGACAGTTTGCAGTATACAGCAACAAACAACATATTCACAGAAAAGGTAAACAATAGACAGGCTCCAAATAATTAAAGACAAGGTAAGCAAGAGTGGTGTGCAGTGTTTTTCACAACCACTAGGTAAAGCACTTAATTCAATAGGGAGAGAGTCACATGGCAACAAAACATAATTTACTCTGTATACACAGGATGAAACTATCGTCCATGGGCAGAATAGCGAAATACCAAAACCTTAATGGGAAGCAGAATCAAGAATGGGTTTCCCACCCTTCCTGTTGACAAATCTAATCCCCTAACAGTCGAGTCCCCCACCAGAAGTTGTTTGCTTCTCTGTTGTCATCCACTGCCTCCCACCTTGGGGTCTGCCCTGTGGAGGCCCACCACATCCTCCCTGGCCATTAGTATAGGTGGCTCCTTCTGGCAGTCCCACTCTGCCACAGCAGGAATGTTCCCCTGACTCACCACTCACACCCTCCTGGAGTCTACCACAATCCTTTTGACCCATCTTCTAGTCCTTTGGGCAACAGTGGCAGACTCAGTGGCCTGGGGGAAGGAGTCCCATGAATCCTAGTCAACTCAACCAGGAGTCCAGTGATTTCCCCCCCAGCCCAGAAAGGTACATGCAGATGAGGCAGCACCTCATTGTCCAGAAGGTCTCTGTGAAAACAGCCTCTCTTACTACCATTGCACTGCACCACTCCCCAAATTCCCATTTCTTCATTCTCTACTCTCACGGGAGTTAACTTTCTACCCTTGTCCTAGTTTGGGTGCTTCTTGATTTCTCCTTTCTTTGCTGTACTTAGCTCTTTTGCAGCGTGACCCCAGATAGCGTGATTTTATTTTTCGCCCGCTTTTCTTTTCCCCTTGGTATCCAAGCCTTAGATAGGGTATTTCTAGTGTCCCCCTTTTTTGTTTTCCTTAACTTCTTGTAGTCTGACCCTAGATAGGGTTCTTTTATTTTCCCCTTTTCTTGTTACTTTTACCCTTCTGTAGCCTTACGTTATATAGGGGGTGTTTCCTCCTTTCCCACAGTACAGGATGCTGGTATGGACTGTTAACTTCCTGCTGTTACCTCTTACCTTATTTCTGTAGTCTTGTACATGGACTGTAACATAAATATGGGTTACACCTAATTATGATTGGGACCTCTTAAGGTTACCTGAAAGACCTCCTGACACCATATTCTCCTGGCTGCTTCCTTTGGTTAGTGGATGTTGGAGTTTTTCTGTTCCAAAATCTTGTTTAAAATCCTCAGGGGATAGGACATTAAGAGTAGTGGCCCCACTTTTCTGTAATGTCCTTCCCCAGAGGTGAGAGGTGCCCTTCCCTAAATTCAAGTTCAAGACTTCCTTTGTTTACTCTGTGTTTTGGTGCATGATGCCGTTATTTACCTAATATTCTGCTCTGCTTATGTAATAACTGATTTCATTATTTATTGTTTTTAATTGTTCTATTTTTATTAATTTGTTTGCTTCTGTGAAGCACTCAGAGTCCCCATGACTAGAAACCATAAAAGTAAAGTTACCTTGCCTTATCATTGGAAGGATAGACTGGGAGGGGCTTGTGTTGTACATTATTGTAATGAAGGGGGACTCATCTGGGTCAAGGATGTGTGTAATCACTGTGGGTATACATGGTGGTGGAGGTCTGAGCCTGAGGTTGGGGGTTGCTTGCAGGCCCCCAGTCCAAACTGAGACAAAAGACAGGCTGGTGTAAGGGGAAATTAGGAAGGTTGTCAAGATGGGCTGGGATGGGGGGTGTCATACAGACAAAGCTCCACAAAGGAAAGCAGCACTCTTGGACCCAAAGCGTGCAAGTTATGGAACTATTCCAGCAACATTTGAAGATAATTTTTAAAGCATTTTATGTCAGACCAGGAACAAGACCCCAGTGCTTCAAGACTTAACCACCTTCTTCATCAGGGGAAAGGAATCCTAACGGACACTTTCAGTGACCACTGCATGACATTCTACCTCAGGAAGATTCTGATGTCCACCCTCCTCCTTTAAATACATATGGACCTGATCTCTTCACTCAATCAACACCTCTGCTCTCTTTAGTGACATTGCTGTTGCTTCAGATTGGACAGCCACACCCTCCGCCACGGATATCAAAATTGCCCTCTCACTGTTTTCATTCTAAATTCTCCTCTGTATGAGACAAGCATGCCCAACTCAGAACAGCCAGCGTCAAAAATCACCATGGCCCTTGTATCACCCCTGAAATCATTGATCAGTGCCAGTCCCATGACATCACCAGGACATGTTTCAAACTATCTCACAGTTTTCGTGACCTCCTCTTATACAGGTCTGTAAGGAACTTCTGTACTAAGGCTGTCTGGGCTGCAAAATTGCAGTATTTCAAGGTCAACCTTCAGAACAACCTTAACTCCCCATCAAAGTTGTGGAAATAAGTAATTCCTTTTTTGACCGACCCCACACAGTCTGCCCCTCCACTCCTTGTAAATGGTTCGCCAGTGTCTGACCCATCCTCTGTTGCTGCTCATTTCAATGAGTTCTTTACCTCCTTTGCTCTCCCATCTACTCCCCCTCCCTTGTAAATGGTTCACCATTAGTTGACCCATCCTCTGTTGCTGCTCATTTCAATGAGTTCCTTACCACCTGTGGTGTCCGATCCACTCACCTTCAAGCCTCCTTAGCTGCTTCTCACAATCCCTCTTGTAAATGGTTCAAGAGTATCTGACCCTTCCTGTGTTGCTGCTCATTTCAATGAGTTCTTTACCACCTGTGCTCTCCCATCCACTCACCCTCCAGCCTTCTCAGCTGCTCCTCAAATTCCCTCTTGTCTCCCTTCCACTGGTTTCCTCCTTTACCTGTTTCTACCAAGAAAACCCTCACTGCCCTTTACTCCATCAACTTGTGCAAATCTTGCCCTGATGGACTGGGTCCTAAGTTTCTTCAAATATGTGCACCTGCCGTAGCACATCCACTGACTCAGCTCCCCTTCTGATTCAGAACCATCCCTCAGTCCTGGAAGTTGGCCAAAGTCCTTCCGCTCCACAAAGGGGGAACCCTTCCTCCTCAGGATAACTACTGGCAAATGGCAAATCTCCCTACTCACTTCCCTTACTAAACTACAAGAGAAGCTTGTCTACAGTAAACACTCCTGTTTTTTTATCCTCCACCAATTTCCTCTACCTCTTCCACTCTGACTTGTGGAAACATCACTCCACCATCTCCTTCCTGCTACATGTAAGTGATTCTGTTGTCTCAATAAGCAGGGGCACATCACAGCTACCATTTTTATTATTTTTTTTATCATAGAAAATTTTGAGTTTTTCAGATAACCATGTTTTATAGGATACATACACCATAGCTGATAAAGTAAAAGTCATCAGAGTGCTCATACAGTCTATTATAAACATAACCGATGAGAGGGATCACAGCCAAAACAGGCAGCTTACAAAGCAGATAAACAAACAATCTTGAGCTTGATCTGCTTGGCTAGTAATGGGAAACAAGCACAGGGAACAAATATAGAAACTTAATGTCTGGCAGAGAAAAAGAGCAGGGTCAGATAGCAATGAGTTTCAACTGCATTAAGTTTCCAACCAGGGTGGGGGGGAGAGGGAGGGAACAGGCAGGGATAATGGAAGGAGATGTCAGATGGGATGACGACTGAGTGTGTATCAAATGGGGGGATTACTGGGAGGAGGCAAACGGACTTTGCAAAAGGGAGAGTGTAATTATGCCTCCCACTTGAGGGTAGTAGCTAGTGAGCTACCCCATCTTAAAGTAGGACAATCTTTCAGGATGAAACTACGGGGGTAGGGTCTGCCGCCACTTCATTAGCAGAATCCACTTAGCCTCCAAGAGAGCAGCCAGAACCCATTTCCTATGTGTGGGGGATGGTGAGTGAAGTGAAGAGGTGTCCCCTAAAAGGAGCACGGAGTCAGACAGATTAATTGTTTGGCCCAGGATGTAACTGAAACAATCGGAGGAAATGGAGGACCAGAAAGAGGCAAGGTGAGGGCATTGCCAGAGAATGTGCAAGATATGAGCAGGACTGTGTGACATCTCCAGCGTTGGGCATGGGGGAGTATTCCCCATGAATGGAGGAGGGCCGGGGTCCTATACCATAGAAGGAGAATTTTAAGTTGAATCAGCTGATTCTTGGCATCCTTATAGGCAGAGTGAGCCCATCGGGATCAAACTTCTGGTGGGATGGGGTGTTGTAAGTCAGCGGCCCAGGCCAGGTGGCAAGAGTTAGTGTGACTTGGTTGGGAGTTACTCCATAGCTGATAAAAATGTCCGGCTAGTCCTCGAGAAGAGGTGTTCTTTTGTAGGGTCTCTAGCCACTACCATTTAGGGTCTGGAGAGTATGCCAGCTTAAGGATGTGGCTCACACTCGAAGGACCTTAATTCAGCAGAGTCAGGGAGGTACAGATCTTGGATGAGCCTGATTCTCCAATTCTCCCAGCTGGGCCAGTGTAACTTTTTTTTTTTTTTTTTATGTCCACGGTCAGGAGCCGATTGTTCCATAGACTGACATATCTCAGGGGAGTGAACCATGCAAGTTTGGGGGTATCAGATGGTGCCATCAGTTGACACCAAGACCTCCTGGTTTCTGCCATCAGTGGGGTTAAAGTATGGGGCAGCAGGGGAGCACCTGGCAGCAGTGTGCTAGGAGAACACCCCCTCAGTATTTGGGTTTCCAGCTGTAACCAGAGAGGGGGCTGCGATTGGGGTGGGATAAACCACTTTGTGGCCTGAGCAGACAGGTATGTAAAGTGATATCCCTGAAGCCATGGGAGACCTAAGCTGCCCCTAGTCCAGTGGGCCTTCAGCTTGCTGTGACTCCAACGTGGCTTCTTACCTTCCCAAAGCAAAAGCGAGACCTTTTTGTCCAAGGAGTGGTACAGTTTAGGGGAGAGGGGAATAGAGAGGTTGTTGAGGAGATAGGCCACCTTTGGAAGGAGTAACATGCATACAACAGCTACCTTGCCTCGGAAAGAAAGTTTTTAGCCGACACCAATGATTGATCTCTGTTGAAAGGTTAGACAACAGGGGTGAAAAATTTGAAGCCTCTAAGTCCTTCCATGCAGAAGGAATCACCACACCAAGGTATGAGAAGCCTTGGGGTGCTCAGTCCAAGCCTGTGCCCTTCAGGCATTCTTTAGTACAAGTAGTATTTAAAGGGGCTAAGATGGTTTTCCTCTAATTAACTTGCAAACCAGAGAGCTAGGCAAAGTCTTGCAGAGTGGCCAATATTGTCGGGAGGGAGTCTTGTGGGTGGGAGAGGGTGAGTAAAAGGTCATCTGCATAGGAGGCGGTCAGGTAGGAGTGCTGTCCCACCTGGATACCAGAAATTTCATTGGAGGAGAGAAGTTTCCAAGTTAGCGGATCCAGGGCTACCAGAAACAACAGTGGTGAAAGAGGACAACCTTGGAGGGTGCCCCTGTATAGTGGGAATTGGGGAGATGTCCTGGTTGGTAAGAATCTTGGCCATCGGGGAGTTATATAGGGTGGAGTCCCATTGGTGGAAATAGGGACCGAAACCATACAGGCAGAGAACTTCATGTTGGTAGGGCCATTCAGCGGAGTTGAATGCTTTCGAGAAGTCCACTGCCATGGCTGCCATAGGGGTTTGAGACGGTAAAGCCCACCATTTAAGATTGAGAAGCAGTTGGGTATTGTTGTACCTGGACTTTCCTTTAGTAAAACCAACTTGGGAGGGATGGATTATGGATGGCAGTGCTTCTATCATCTGGTTGGCCAAGATTTTGACTACTATTTTGGTATCAACTGAAATGAGGGAATGGGTCGGAAGTTGGTGCAATCCAAGGGGTCATCATCTTTTTTCGGAAGTAGAGTGACTAGGGCTTCTCGTATTGTGAGGGGGAGTATACCGGCAGCATGAGCCTCTTGCAGGGCAAGAAGAAGAGGGGAGGCAATCTCATGGCTAAAAAAAGTTGGTAGATCTCTGCGGTCATGCCATCAGGCTCTGGGGCTTTACTCTTTGCCAATTGTGAAAGGGCTAGCTTGAGTTCAGTGGCTGAAAAGGGTTTATCCAAGGCCTCCACCATGGCCGGGGGAAGATGAGGTACATCAGAGGAGAGGCAGAACTCTCTGAGTTCATTAGATAATTGGGCAGAGATGCAGAACTGGTACAGCTCCTGATAAAATTGCTGCATGCGAGCACTGATGCACTTGGGATCTGATCTAGAAGCCTTCTTGAGGGCATGAATGCGAGAGGAAGCCTGTTGCTTTCTCAACTGGTAGGCGAGAAGTTTCCCACCCTTGTCCCCTCCCTCCCAGTGGGCATGCTTGGCTCGGAGCAGCGTCCACTCTGCGTTGTGTTGAAGTAGGCTGTTGATGTGATATTTGACCTCAACAATTTCCCTGATGAGGGACCAGTCCAGCAGAGATAGCAGAGGCATTGAAGCGGGCCTCCAACTGTGAATGTTCCGTTTTGAAGTTAATTGAGGGTCTCTCTCTTAGCTCGATTTTTGGTGGCTGCGTAAGAGATAATGTGGCTTCATTGGATGGCCTTAAAGGCTTCCCACATGGTTCTGGCAGCAACCTCCCCTGTTGTGTTGATGGCAAAGTAGTCTCTAGCTGCAGATAGCACTTCCCGGTGAAATTCGTGATCCTGCAACTGCACTGGGTTACATCGCTATCTGGTACCAGAATTAACGTGCCCTAATGGGGTGTAGGAACACACAACAGGGGCATGGTCAGATATAAGGATATTGCTAGTTTGGGGCAATGATATATTGTGAGTGTCTACCGAGTTAGCCAGCCAGAAATCTATACGGCTATAGGTAGAGTGGGCAGCAGAATAAAAAGTGTAGTCCTGCCTAGATGGATGATCACGCCTCCATACATCTACTAGGACCTCATCTGCTGTGTCTTGAAAAACCATTCGGGCTCTGAGGTGTGTCTGGGGGGTGGGCTTGGACTTGTCTAGAAAAATATCTGACACCAGATTGAACTCGCTCCAGTCAGAATGGGTATGTGAGGGTGGTTTTCTGTAAGGGATGCAATAGCTTGACTAAGGTAAAAAAAAAAGTCTGTGCTGTCTGAGTTGGGGCCATATACATTGACCAACACCACTTTTCCCCCAGGGAAGGTAAATCTGGTGGCTACCCAGCGTCCCTGCTTATTGGTTTTAACCTCTTTGTCTACCCAGGGGCAGGAGCATCTGCGTACAATGGCAACACCTCTTGACTTTGTAGAGGCTGAACTAGCAATAACTTTCCCCACCCAGGATTTTTTCAGCCATTGTATGGTCCCTGCAGTGAAGTGCGTTTTTTGCAGAAACGCAATATCAATCTTCAGAGAACGTAAGTGCTGGAGGACCTTGGTGCATTTGACAGGGTGGTTCAGCCCTTTTACATTCCAGGATACAAATTTAACCCCAGGTTGGAATTTGGTATTCAGAATGCCGAAGAGTGGTCAAAACTAAGTGTGCTCACCCCCGGAACAGCAGAAGTGGAGAAGAGGGGAGGGTGTACCTGAAACTTCTAAGCAGTAGTGACAACGATACCTGCTCGATTAAGTCTGTCAGTGAGAAGTGCAGTATCCTATAGATTGTAACTAGAACAACAACGTTATCAAACAAGCTGAGAAAAGGCTAAGATAACAACTAGACTAAGTAATAAAAGTAGTTAAAATAGTAAACAGTAACAACTAAGTTGGCCTCACAGAGATTAGTTGTTTGGGAGAGAACTAGGAAGTGAGGCTAGTAGAGAGGTACCTAGATAAACAGTAGTAAACTAATGGTGAAGAGGTGTATGTGTGAGAGAAACCCTAACACAAGAGCATATCTCGGCCACGCTGCTCCACTCACCAAGTAATAGGGGGGTGCTGAGTTAGAGCCAAATGGACTGCATACCCCCAGCTGGAGTATCTCTGTGGTCCCGTAGGAAATGTTACCAGAAGAGGGAGGGAGGTGGAAGAGGGAGTCAAAGGTAGAGGAAAACAAGGAGGGGCCCAATATGAGGGGTGGGCCTGGGCAGGAAGGTGTGAGGGGAAGCCTCTCGACTGCTGTAGTCATATGAGTGATGGTGCAATGGGTCTTGATCACAGCCAGGGGTAGGCTTGGAGAGGAGGGGGGCCCCACAAGCCATTAGAGTACATGGGTGGGGAGTCATCTGCACATCCAGGAAACAGCCTGGCAAATGGTAACTTGAATTAAGGAGTATCTAGGCTCCAGTCTATGCCAGGAGACAAAGGAGTAAGTGCAAAGGGGTTAGAATATTGCCAGGACTATCTTAGGTCCTTCCTCATGCTGGGTGAGTGCATAAGGCTGGTGTCCACAAAGAGAAGGAAGAGGGTGGGCGGATGTGTGGGGCATAAACACAGGTGGCCTCTCAGACAGGGAGGGGGAGAAGGAGAGAGGGGAAGCCCTTATGCTAACTTTGTTGAGTGCCACATGATGGAAGTGCGGCTAGCTTCAATGGGCTAAAACAGTGATTTTCCCCTCAGATATGCTCTATCCCCTCCAGAGTGAAGCACCCCATTGATATGAGAGACAGCCAACAATAAACCGTAAAAGGTATGCTATAATGGGCTGCGGGGATTGTCCTGGTGTGCGAGCCCTGCTAGATAGCCTGTGCACTCTCTCAACTTCGACAGACCATTTCCATCTTTCACCCATCATCTGCGGAATGGCATCATTTAAACAATGTTTCATATTGTGCCCTTCGGAGCCTTCGGGGACGCTGATGATCCGTATGTTGTTATGGCGCTCCTGATTTTCTTGGTCCTCCACCCAGTCCAAAAGGGCAGCAAGCTTGGTTTCGTGGGCTTGGAAATATTGCCAAAACTTGTGCTGTTGCATCTCCAAGGCCTCAGTTTTCTGCTCGACTACGTTCATTTAATCCTGGAGGTTGTGCACGTCCACTACCATGCCCACCAAAGCCTCATTAATGCCATCCACCCTAGTGAGCAATGTTTCCAGCATGCTTGTAATATACTGTAAGGAGGTGCCCACACTCGTAGATGGGGTTGGAGACTCACTGCTTCCCGAGGGTATAGTACGCTGTGGTGGTGTGAGAGATGCCATAGCAAACTCGGGAGGACCTCTGTAGACAGATGCACTAAAAGGAGAGGTAGGCAAAGTTGCAGTGGCAGAGCTAACAGATGAGGTAGGAGACATCTGGTTTTGGCAATAGGGTATAGCAGACCTCTGGTGGTGAGTGTCAGGATCTAGGCCTATGCAACCTAGTACCATCTGAGCCGACTCGTGGGTACACTGGCATAACAAGATGATAACCGGTTGGCGAACCGTGAATATGATCACGCCAGACAGTCAAGGAGGGGGTAGAGTGGCTGCTGAAGCAATTTAGAGACAGGGTGCGTATACGATCCAGCTGGGGAGAAAGCTGAGGGGTCAAGCGTCCATCTTCATTGGCGTCCAAGCCACACACGCCCACAGGTGCCATTTTTATTAATCTGGCCAAGGTGTTTAACTCAGTGTCCCATTCTCTCTTATTCTGGATAAGCTGAATGCTGCCAGCCTCCCAGCTTCTGCTGTAGATGGGTTCTATTACCTCTCTGGCCTTCTGCGATCAATACAGGTTGGTAGTGTCCTCTCACCTCCATTTCCTTTTCCAGGCTGGGGTCCCACAATGCTCCATCATGGAGTCTATCCTGTTCTCTATCTTCCTTATCAACCTGTCTACAGCATGTGGCAACTCTCATATTCACATATATGCAGATGACAGTCATTTACATCTCCGATCCCTCTACTACTGCTGTAGAAGGTTATCTGCAGGAAGACTTCTATGATGCCCTGTGTTGGGACCAATCTAACCAACTCTGGGTCAACACAAAAAAAAAAGTGTCCATGACCTTGTGGCATCAGCCGAAAATTGTCCGCTCTCTAAACTCTGCCTATCTTCTTCACCTTGAATGACACGTATCTTGAAATCGTTCATTCACTGATATACCTTGGTGTGTTGCTGGTCAGCAAATTTGACTTCTTTGCCCACATTGACATCATCCATGCAAAGCTATGCCCCAAACTTGGTGCATTGTTCCGTAATAAAGACTGTCTCCGCAGGTACGCTGTGAACTTGTCACCAGAATAGTGTTACCATTCTTTCACTATGCAGATGTGGTCTATGCCACCACTCATTCCACTGCTATGACCAGATTGAACACCTCTTTGTGATACATTCTGTCATTTTGCTAGCAAACTTCCCTCTTGTACCCACCATGTATTTAGTCCACTCCTTCTTATCGATTCTTCCTCTACCTTCATGTTGCCAGAAGCACTGTCTCTCTGTACAGACAGTTGGTGAGACTCCATCTGGAGTACTGTGTGCAGTTCTGGAGACCCCATCTCTGCAAGGACAAAAATAGAATGGTGGTAGTCCAGAGAAGGGCAACTAAAATGGTGCAGGGTCTGCAACAGATGCCATATGAAGAGAAACTAAAGGAACTTAGTATGTATACCCTTGAGGAAAGGAGGAAGAGGGGGATCATGATAGAAACTTTCAAGTACCTCAAGGGACCAACAAAATCAAGTGGGTAGCATCTTTCAGGAAAAGAAATGTGCAAGAACGAGGGGACACAATTTGAAGATAAAGAGGGGGACGGCTCAGGGGCAATGTGAGGAAGTATTTTTTCACAGAGAGGTTGGTGGATGCATGGAATGGCCTTCCTGAGCAGGTCATGGAGTCCGGAACACTGGGGGATTTCAAGAATGCATGGGACAAACAAGGCAGTTCTGGTGGGGGGGGTAGGAGGAAGTAGGCTGTTAGTTAACTAGGATCTGCAGCTTATCCAATATGTAGGGAAATGGGCAGACTAGGTGGGCCAAGCGGTCCTTATCTGCTGTCAAAGTCTATGTTTCATTCATATAATATCTGGATACTAGTTTGGGTCCCTTCCCTCTTACCTTTCCTCCTCTCCTATATTCCCTCTGCCTCTTCCTTCCTCCATTCCAGGGATCCTCACATCTATGCCCTTCCTCAGCCCCACTCCTCTGCTCTGGGAAATCTGCCTTCTCCTATCAGTTACCATCACTCTGGAACCTACACCATCCTCCCTCCATTTCACCACTTCCCATGTTTCTCTAAGGTACCTGGTTGAAACTCCCTTCCCTGCTCCTGTTTTCCCCTTACCTGACTGTTCCCCTTGCATTTGCCTCCTACCCCAGTGTAGGTGTCGCTGATTTGCATGATTTTTGCTGCTTGCTGTTGTATTGTGGCATTTTGGTATTTGGTCTACCACGGGACCCCTTACCTTCTCCTGTATTCTGCTTTCCCATCTGGTGCTTTTGCAATAGTCGACTGTGTACCAAACGAACTGAGTCGGACCCACAAAATAATAAGCAAAATAAGGTTTATTCAGGAGCATAAGCAGGGACATCTCATCAGCACAAGGTACAGGCTAGACTCCCTGGCTAGACAGGAAATTGGGGTTTCCTAGCCCCTGTTGGCAAATAATTAGCATAACATGTGACCATGGCTGGCTGCCTATTACTGTTCCTAGTTAAAGGGGCGGCAGCTAATCTTTAGCCACATGCTTAACTCTGTACTCCACATCACCTCGGGCACTTTAAATGTGAGTACCACTCGAACAAGTAAAGACATTGTCATGCAAAACAAGAATAAGAATCATCAAAACCGTAGTAACATTTCTACCTTATTAAACCATTAATATGAACAGATATCAACATCGTGGAGACATTACTAGAAGATGATTGATTAATTGATTGATAGAAAACCACAATACATTGCTGCAGGGGAAGGGAGGAAAGAATCTGGACTACACTGGTGGCCAGTCAGTGTAATGCCAGGGTAGGGGGTCACCAGAGCACTTGAGGCTGGCCATGCCACCAGCACTAAGGTGTGGGGAAGGGAACGGCAAGACAGGGAAGGAGATCAGCAAGAATGACCCAAATGCAATTGAATTTACTGTGATGATTGGAACATTATATCTATTCCTAGATTTAGGAGAGAAAAAATGTTAGAGGAAACAGGACTTTTGAAACCAATATGCATTGTTAAGACACAGAAATACACAGAATCACCACACTGAGTCCGAATAATAAAGTTCACTTGATTCTGCAACTTTTATGGTCAGTTGGGATTGATGAATGGGTGACTTGAACTAGTTCTTGACAGGGTATGGTCAGGTCACAAAAGGGGACCCAAGAGTTCTGAGCACTGTCAAACCCACACCATTTAACACGGTATGACCAAGATCCATTAATGTAGTTTTTGCGCAAAATCTTCTCAGTCTGGTGCACTGTTTGGGGTACGTGAGAGTCCTGAGAAGTCACAAGAGATGGAGAAGTTCCAGAAAGTCCATCTGGCTGAGCAGGAAGAACAGGATCTGGCAGATAAGTGACAGGACCGTGAGGTTCTGGTGAAACTGGTGTCAAATTGTCAGCAGGAAGTTCAGTTTCTGAAAGTATTGCAGGTTCCAAAGAAGCTTCATTACTTGGGGGACTGGGCTCATCAGGGAGGGTATCATGCAAGTACCCATGCTTCAATCTGCTAATGTGAATTTTATTGTGTACCAGCTTTCCATCTGACTTGCGGTGCAAGCGAACATGAACAGGGGGAAGCTTTTCCACAATATAGAATGGTCCAGTCCAGGGTTGAAGTATTTTTTTGGTGGTGCCCGGAACAAGGACAGGTTGATACAAATATACAATGTCTCCCACAGAAAATGAAGTATCGTGAGACTTGGCTGCTGATATTTTTTGCATTGCCATTTTTCTCTGTCCCAGTGTGTCAATAGCAACACATCTGGCAAGTTCAAGCTCTCCAAGCATTGGGATAAGGATGAAGCTGACTTTGGGACCTCTAGCAGTGAGAGATCTTTGTCCAGAGGTGTTCTTGGGTGCCGACCATGGACTAGGAAAAACTGGTATATTCTGCGCTGTCGACACAAGGGCTGGAGTTGTAAGCAAACTGAATGAAGGGAACAAAACAATCCCAAGCATTGTGAGTCTCATCCAGGTACTTGGATAGTGTGTTAAGAATGGTCAACATCATTCTCTCACTTTGTCCATTGCACTGTGGATGGTAACTGGTTGTATGAGTCTTTTTGATGTCAAGAAGTTTGCAGGTTTCTCACACAATAGTTGAGAGGTGGTTAGTGCCTCTGTCTGAATGCAGGTACACTGTGGTACCGTGACGGCAAATGATTGTATTGAGGAAGGCACTTGCCACTGTAGCAGCTTTAATGTCTTTTAGTGAGATCAATTCCAAGTACTTAGTTAGGTAGTCCACAAAAACAAGAATGTACTTGTTACCAGAGTCAGGGCATGTAGGCAGGGGGCCAAGAATGTCCGTGCTGACACTTTGAAAAGGTTCTGTGGCTTTGTCAGTTTGGCAGGAGGCTTTCTTTGGGAACAAGGCTGGCAGTATTTGACAAAACGGACACTGTCCTTGTTCATGTGTGGCCAGAAGAAGTGAAGCCTAGTCTTTTCGAGAGTTCTGTGGATTCCCATATGACCTTCAGAAAGTGGAGAGGCATGAGAGGATTGAAGAACTTCGGAGACTAGAGAGGCCGGCACAACTAACTGTACACGAGTTCTGTCTGTGCGATGACCCTTGCCTTCCCTGGTCCAAATGTGAAAAAGCACTCCGTCATTGCGAAAATACTGTGACACAAAGAATTGTACATCCTGGTGGTGTTTCTTCTGTTGAGGTGAAGTTTTAGTCTCTAGATACGTGAGGATGTCTGTAAACTGAGAATCAGTTCTTTGTTGAAGTTTAATTGTCGCCAGGGAGATATTGGTATTAGAGGCTGTAAGAAGCTCTTCAGCTGCTTGCAATAAGTGAGTATTGGTGCTTTTCTCTGTAGAAACAGTTGGTAGCAGCAAAGCAACTTGAGGTGCTGTAGGAGTGTCCACAAGGAGCTCATCTGTGGAGTGGAAAGGAAGAACTTGTAGGCAGGCTTCTTCATCTGGAGAGGCTGCTGCGGAGGGATACCATCTCCGGCTTACAGCATCGGCATTGGAGTGACCTTGACCTGGTCAGTACTGAATCTCAAAATTGTAGCCTTGCAGTATGGCAATCCATCAGGCGAACTTTCCTACTGGCTCCTTCATTTCGAATAACCATCTGAGGGCTGAGTGATCCATGATGGCTGTGAAGGAGGAGTAGGGAACGTAGTAGTCAAACTTCTTTACAGCAAAGACCATGGCTAGGCATTCTTTTTCTGTGATGCCGTAGTTTTGCTCAGCTGATGAAAGAGAGCGTCCGGCATAAGAAACAACTTGTTCTGTTCCGTCTTGGATTTGACATAGCACAACACCCACTGCAAAGGAACTAGCATCTGTGAAAAGCTTGAATGGTTTGTCGAACCTGGGATAGGCCAATACTGGGGAAGAAATAGGTTTTCTTTCAAAATTTCAAAGGTATTCGGAAGTCCGTATGTAGTCACATCCCTTTTTGGTGAGAGTGTACAGTGGAGCTGCAATCTGGGCATAGTTGCAAATGAATTTTCTGTAGTAGCCAGACAAGCCCAGGAAAGCTCTAAGGTCTTCGAGGTTTGTAGGTTCTGGATAATCTTTTACTGCAGAGAGCTTATCTGGGTCTGGCGAGATGCCTTGCGAACTGACCACATGTCCCAGGTAATGGATTTGATGCTGAGCAAAGCAACATTTCTCTGGGTGAAGTTTGAGGTTGGCTTGCCTGAGATGATCGAACACCTCTTTGAGATGCTGGAGATGTTCTTGGAAAGTTCTGCTGAAGACGATAACAGCGTCGAGGTAAACTAGGCAAGATTTCCAAGACAGTCCACTTAATACAGTGACAATGATGCATTGGAATGTGGCTGGGCTATTCCCAAGTCCCATAGGCAGATGTTTAAACTGGAAAAGTCCCAAGTGGCAGTGCCAGGCTGTGCATGGGCGTGAAGCTGGATCAATAGTAACTTGGTAGAATCCACTCTGGAGATCTAGAGTGGTGAAGTAGGCTGGGCTAGCCGCACCAAGGCTCTCTAAGGCGTCCTCTGTGGTAGGTAAGGGATACGTGTCCTGTACCGTGTAGGCATTGAGCTTTCTGTAATCCACTATGAATCGATACCCTTTGTCTTTCTTGACTACCAGCAAGCAAGGTGCACCCCAGGGACTTGTGGATTCCTCAATAATGTCCTGTTCAAGCATGTCCATGATTAAGTTCTCCAGGACTTGTTTTTGTTTGTGTCCCACTTTTTAGGCTTGCTGACGAATTGGCTTTTGGTTGGGCTGCACCTCAATGGTGTGTTGCAGGACATTGCAGCATCCAAGTTTGTTATTAGGGTCTGCAAAGACATATGGGTAGTTCTCCAGAAATTTCAGAAGTTGCTGTTTCTCTGTTGGACATGCTGGAAGCTTTGACGCAGACAGACACTGGCTGAAGGCTATTCCCTGTGAAGCTGGAATGATTGTGATGGTACTGACAGGACAAATGTTAGTGGAACAAGGCTGAGGTTCATGCAGATGCTGAAGCCGGTCCCTTGAAGACAGACAAACTTTCCGATGTTGGCACCCTTTGAGATGACCACTGGCTCATCTGTGAAGTTGCAGCATTTTTGGAATATAGATCTGCCGTACACAGCAGACAAGGTGTTCCCTGGAAGGAGACCTGAGGAGTGCAAAGCTGAGGATCCCGTGACTATGCCAACAACACCTTGTGGGAGTGGTTCACCTCGAATCTTGGCAATTAAAACCATCTCTTACTTAGGAGGTACGGTGACTGAGTCTATAGCTGTGAGTTGCCTCCGGGGATCTAGTGACAGTTTGTTTGAGGGAAAGCTTAGGATGGCTTTGTGCACTTTGAGAAAATCCAGACCAAGAATCACATTTGATTGAAGTTCAGGCACTAGGTAGAATTTAACAGTAGCTTGCTGTGAGCCAAAGTGGAGCTTAAGATGGACCATGCCTGTGATAGGTACTGTAGTAGTGCTTGCTGTGATGATGTACTTTAGGTCAGCTGGAGCAACAGTAAGTACGTGGCGAATAGCTGGATTGTCCAGTATACTGCTGTGGATAACAGAGATTTCTGCTCTGGAGTTGACCAAGGCATGCATGGACCAATTCCCAATAGTGACAGGGACATAGTTTGCAAGGAGGGGTGACCTGATGACAGGAACTTTGGCTCCTTTAAGCGATATTGTGCCTGACTTAGCAGCTGGAGGGTGCAGTTTGTTTGAGTTATGAGAGTCAATGGGGCAATTAGTGGCTGTGTTCCTTTGATCCTGGGAGTGGCTGTGGCCACGTTGCAGGTTGTGCTGAGGTGGGCGCACGCAGCACTCTTGATTGCTGTGGTAATTTAACAGTTTGTGGCAGACAGCAGCAGTGTGTCCAGTGAATCCACACCATTGACAGATTACTGGCTCTCCTGGAGACTGGGGTGGCTCAGGTCTCGATCGAAGTGGCCGCTGCACATTAACAGAGGTTGCAGGGGAAGCAGTATTAGCATTGAGGTGTAAGCTGTTGGCGAGTGTCTGTCATTGATTTCTACTGCTGGACACAGGTTGCAAGTGTGGTTAACTGTAAGGATTGTGGCACTTGCACAGTGGTGGGTAGAGACATTGCTAGAGACTTGTTTGTGAGTCGTGCTGCTTGAATTGTGTTCATCCAAGTTGCTGGTTTCTGTTGGATGACATACAGGCAAAGGTGAGGGAGGAGGCACTGTACAAAGGTAGTGATTGATACTTTACTGACTTATGTAGGTGTTTGCACTGTGACTCAGTGTCCACTATAAAGGCTTCTAGGGACTCCGAGGGTAGCATGGTGCATTCCCACTGTTGCTGTTCTAAGAGCCATGATGGGTGTGCTTGTAGGAAATGATCCTTGAAGGTGGCATATAGGGTGGTAGTGTCCCTTTTTACTTGCTCTGGAAGTGCGTTGAACCACGAAATGGCAGCCCCTCTCAGGAACAAGCATAAGGCATTGGAAATGTGCACAAGGTCGGTCTAGCCGTACAAGGCAATCCAGGCCTGAAATTGTTCAAGCCAGTCAACAGCATGTTCATGAGGTAGTGCTGAGAAGGAAACTGGCTGTAAGGTGGAGTTGATCATGAATTGTGGGGAAATAGCTTTAATATAGACACGGTCATCCTGAATGGCCTGCATAGTGAGCGTCCCTTGGGCTGAGATGGACGACTGGATGCCATGCAGGATGGCTTCAGTTTTGTCACCCCATGCCCCTGAGGAAGGTGAAGGTAGATCACCAGGTGCTCCAGTGCTTGAAGTTTCATCTGCCTTGGACATCATGGACAGGGAGGAGCTGCGCTTCAATGTGCGGAGGTTGTAGGGATGAGAAGGAGTGGTTGCCATGTAGAGAACAAGATGTCTTGGAAGAAATAAATTGCCCAGAGAAAATTATTTTTGCAAAGAAAAGTACAGTTATTTGTAAGCAATTTTCATCAATGAACACCTTAATAAAAAATGTCCACTTTAATTTGGTGTTGTCTGCTATTTAAATAAACTGTTATCACAAAATCAATTATTGGTGCACTGTCTCTTTAATTGCATAGGCTTCCCATTGACTTGTACTGAAAACCAGTCATTTACCTTGAATTGGTGTAATTTCAATGCTTGACTGTAGTGAGGTAACACCACTAGGGGGAGCAAGGTCACTGCTTATGCACTGTTCGCTGGCAACAAAATTGAGACTCCATGCCGTGAGGTTGATGAGCAGAAGAGTGAAATGGCGATTTGCCAGGTTGCAGGCCTTGTTCCCCACCTATGCACACAGAAAAATGGGGGGTTTCCCTTTGGTGAGTACAAAAGAGCTGGGTAATGTCTGTATTTATGTGATTGCTCTCTATTTGAAATATCTGCTGTATTGCTTTGCAGTTGTCCCCAGGTTTGTGCTTGCTGTGTGCCCCAGGTGGAGAGTTTGTGGCTCCGTGTATTTTTGTTCTGCCCCAGTTTTATTTGCTTGGAGGGCCTCTGTAATTGCTGTGCTTCCAAGTTTACTGACAAAGAACCTCTGTGTGCAAACACTGAGGCAAGGGTTACCCCAAAGGGCATTTGGCTGGGAAACCAAGTTTCAAGAAAACACAGAATCACACATGCCCACACAATGCAAAGCATCATGGGCTGCATATGCAAATCACCACAGAATGTTATGCTGGTTCAACTTTAAGCAGAATTGCATGGTGCTGAAAGGCCTCTCGCACAATTTGCAAAGGGTGCTAACAGATAGTGCCCTGAATGTGGAGCATGATAAGATCGCTGTGATGCGGCTGGTGGAAGGTACTTTTTATTGCTGTGTGCTCTCTCTCGGAGCGTAGCTGAGTCTGGGAGGAGGATCACTCCATTTGATTGCCAGCGAAAGGAGCTCCGAGGTTGTTGGTAGGGCCGCTGAAAATTGCAGAGCTGCCAGGGAAAGCAGCGCCTGTGAGTGGGGCAGTTGGTGAGTAGAGAAGCTGCCATTGTGAGGAGCAGGAGGCTAGTGAGGCGCGGTCCATTATGGCTGTTTCTGGAAGGAGCAGAGCCATTTGGAGACAGGGGCCAAGCCGAATTGGGTCCTCGATATGGCTGCAGGACCCGCGGCTGAGTGTTGTAATGAGGGAGCAATGGCACTTCCTTCCCTGAGGTATTTTATTTTAATTATTTTTTGTTTTTTTGTAACTTGGGGCAGCAGTCCTGGCAGAGCAGCTACTGAGCTGTGTAGGCGAAAGACATCAGCCGTGAAACTAAAGGAGGGTGGAGTGGGTCCATTACTGGAGAGGGGCCGCGGCTGTGCAAGGTGCTGATGCTGCTAACGGCAAGGTAAAAGCCATGGTGTGGTTTTCCAGTCGACATTCCAAGGGTGCATTGTGGCTGAAGGGGAGAAGCTGAAGTGGGAACAGTCTCTTTGCAGTGGCATGTGCAGGCCTCGGAATGGAGCAGGAGTTGGTTCTGAGACTGAAGTCATAGTGGGAGCACAGTAGCAGGTTGGTGCAGGGCCAAGGGACAGTTGTTAACTTTGGTGCCCTTTTACAATTTGGTGGATTTCCCTGAAAGACTGTACAGGGCTGGCTACATGCAGGCCTTGCCATGAGGTTGTAGATGGGGGGTGGGGGTAGCATTTGCAAGCTCTGCGAAACTTTTGGCATTCTTTTCTGGCATGGAATCTGTGCAGCAGGCAGCTCTGTGGGCTTCGTGGAGGCTTAGAAATAACTTTTGTACTTTTGCTGACCAACAGTGTCCCACATTCAAGCACATTTATATGTAACCCTTAGGTCGCGCTATCCCAAGGGCTACTACCCCCTGCCTGTTTGGCTAATGGCAGGTTAAGGGGCCTGAGTTCTGAAACGGGTGCCTCCACCAGGAGGTCAGGGTTGGTAGTGGTCAAGCTAACCTGGGCACAGCCCTCCGGGACACTGTAACCCCCCCCCCTTCCTTACTAGTGGCCGCAACAATACACAATAATCACTTTCATAATTCCCCTGATACACCACACAAGTACCCACACTGTTTGCAATTACCACCATGGCTTTCCTCTGGCCTGGCCCTGGGGACCCCCTGTAAAACACGAATCTGGCTCGTCCAGGCCACATTCCTTCCCCTACTCGATTACGGCGATCTAATCTACACTACAGCTGCAACTTCAAGCCTAAGCAAGTTGGACGTCCTTTATCACAGAGTGTTATGATTCATTACCAATTCCTCCTACCGTACTCATTGTGATTTATATGCAGCTGTTGGTTGGACATCTCTCACCACTAGACGCCTATTCCACGCTGGTCTCTGGACCCTTAAGTTGCTTTTGCAGAAATTACCATGCTATCTAACAACTTTACTAACATACTAAAATGCCAGCAGAATAGGCCTAACGGTCTTTCGTGTCTGCTCGTTTGGTCAGTCCCCAACCTGGGTGCTGACCTTGCTGTCCCCCTCGCCTTCTCTGGCTTCTCCCTTCCCAGTTCCGGATATTCTTGCTGCATTGGATTTTGCTTCCAGAACCCTTTCCCTGTACCTGTCCCACCCCCCCTCTTGAACCCCTCCACTGTCTCTGCCTCCACCAGCCCCTAGGCAGTGCATTCCATAGCTCCACCACCCTCTCAGTGAAGTAGCACCTCCTCCTTTCTCCCTGAATCTTCCCCCTCCAGCTTCCAGCCATGCCCTCTAGTGGCCCCTTCCTCCTTCCTTGAAGCACCCTGACTGTTCCTCCCCATTTACCCTCTTCATGTCCTGAAGACCTCTATCATGTCCCCCGGTCCCTTCTCTCTTCTAATGTATGCATATTTAGCTCTTGAGCCTCTCCTCATAGGTCCTGTCCCCAAGCCCCCAAATCATTTTGGTTGCCCTCCTCTGGACCCTCTCAGGAGGTTAATGTCCCCTTGAAGTGTGGCCTCCAAAACTGCACGCAGTACTCAAGGTTCGACCTCACCAAGCAGTTATACAGAGGGAGTATCACTTCCCTCCTTCTGGAGGTGATCCCCCTAGCGATGCATCCCAGCATCCTGTTGGCCTTGGCTGCTGCCCTCCTACAAGTCTCAGAGTTGTTCATCTTGACATCCACCACCACCCCCAGGTCCCTCTCAGCCATCGAGACTTGTAGCATTCCCCCACCAAGGTGTACACTTGACCTGGGTTTCTGGCCCCCAGGTGGAGTACCTTGCATTTCCCTGCATTGAACCTCAGCTTCCACTTTCTAGACCATCTTTCCAGAGCCTCCAGGTCTCCCTGTAGGGCCACCCTCCCCTCCTCCCCATCCACCACCGGCCCCAGTTTCGAGTCATCTGCAAAGAGACTCATCTCACTCCTGATTCCTGTCCTTATGTCAGATCGTGGGCGTTGAACAGAAGAGGGCCCAAGGGACCTGATCCCTGTGGACCCCACTAATGACCCTCATGGGGATGAGACTATCCCACCAACTACGACCCTCTGGGTTGGTCCTGGAGCCAATTGCCTATCCATCTGATCATCTGGTTCCCCACCCCATTTCTCCCAGCTTATCCAACAGGCCACGTGGGGAACAGAGTCAAATGCCTTGCTGGAGTCTAGAAGAGGACATCCACTGGTCTACCCAGGTCCAAGGCACTTGTCACCCAGTCATAGAACTCCACCAGGTATGTCTGACCACGATTTCCAGGATGAATCCATGCTGTCTATCGTCCAGGCACCCTGACTTATCCAGGTCCCCCTAGCCTCTCCTTGACAATGCCCTCCATCACCTTGCTCACCACCGAGGTCAGGCTGACAGGCCTGTAGTTCCTGCCACCTCCTTGATCCCCTTGTGGATGGGCACTATATGCGCCACCTTCCAGTCTTGGGGCACCCACCCTGTCCTCAGAGAGATGGTGAAAAGCTCTGCCAAGGGTTTTGCCAGGACATCTGCAAGTTCCTTCAGCACTCTGGGATGTAATTTTTCCGGCCCCAGTGCTTTCTCCGTCTTAAGGGAACTGAGGGCTTCCCTCACTCTCTCTGCTGTGATTTCCACTTCCGGTAGCCCTTCTCAGCCCTCCCCCCACCTGCCAGTGATGCCTCCCCCTCTCCCCAGACCTGCCGATCGGTAAGGGTCCCCCCTCCTCAGTATCTCTGTCTCCTCCCATGTATGATGCAGCACCCCCATTTTCCCTGGTGAAAACTGAGGTGAAGTACTCATTTAGTACCTCAGCCTGCTCCCCCGGGTCTTGTGCCCATCTCTCCCCTGATTTAATCCTGCTAATCTGCCCCTTCACCCTTCGTTTTTCCCCAATGTATCTAAAGAACCCCTTGTTCCCTCTCCTAATTTCCCTGGCCAGGTTCTGCTCCTTCCTTGCCTTAGCCGCCCTCACCACTCTAGTGGCCCTTCTAGCCATCAGCTCGTACTCCCCTCGATCCCTTTCTCTCCTTGAGCACTTGAATTGCTTATAGGCTGCTTTCTTTCCCCGCACCACCTCCTGGACCTCCCTGGTCCACCAACAGGGTTTTTGGGCCCTACCGCATTTTCGTCTTACTCTTGCACAGGTGCTGGTAGCATCCTGCACCCTCTCCTGATGATTTCCCACCTACTATCAAGCGTCCATGTCTGACCCAATCCCATCAAATGCTCCTGAGGATCCTTCCATTTCCTTAAAATCCGCCTCCTGAGTGGTTACTTCCGTCTTTGTGCAGCCTTCTACCCCTCCTAGGTCCAGGCAGAACCAGACCGTGGCATGGTCACTCCCTGCCAACGGGTCCCTTACCTCCAGGCCCCCAGTCTGGTCACTGTCTGCCAGGACCACATCAGTACCATGCCTCCTGGTCGGTTCCCTCACGTGCTGAGTTGAGGAACGTCTTGAAAGACATCCAACAACCTCTGTTCCCTGGTCACAGAGGATGTCATAGTCTCCCAGTCTGTTCCTTGCATGTTTAAGTCCCCAACACCACCACGTTCCTCTGCCCAGTCTGCAGTGTCTCCTAACATCTGCCACCAGACTGTCCTCCAGCTCCTCCGCCAGGGCAGGGGTCTATTCACCACTCTTATTTTTACTCTCTTGCCCCTTGTTATCAAGGTGACCCAAATCGCCTCCATGGTTTCCCTCCGCCTCCTCTACTCCCCTATGGCAGTAGCAGTTTTGACTATCATTACCCCCTCCTCCTCTTCCCTCCCCGTCCTTCCTGAACATAGTGTATCCCTCCAGGTTCAGGTCCCAGTCATGTCTTGCGGTGGCCCAAGTCTCAGTGACCGCTGCCACATCCTGCTCCCTCAGTTAGCATCGCCTGGAGCTCAGGCATTTTATTGCCCAAGCTCCTGGCATTTAGCAGGACTACCTTCCACCCTTTCCCTATAGTTCCATTTCCCCTGCTCGTGTTCCCATGGGGATTCTGTTTTCCCCTGGTCTGCACTTTGCCAGTTGGCCTTTCCCTGCAATCCTCCTGGTCCCCAGGGGGGAGACAGAGTCCCTCCTTGTCGGCACCCTTGACAGCCTTTTCTCCCATCCCACCCCCTTCACAGTTTAAACCCCTTTTCACCAATGAACCCCTCTATTTTCAACTTGCGATTCCCTCCTCCAAATTGAGAGTGAGTCTATCTCTAGCATGCAGCTCCTTATCCTCCCAGGTCTCCCCAATCCCCATCACCCCTTGCCCTCTGGCCTCACACCACTCCCTGAGCCACTGGTTTATCTCCCTAATTTTCCTTTTGTGTTCCCCACTAGCCCTTGGCACTGGCAGGATTTCTGAGAAGGAAACTGTGCATCCTATGTCACTTTAATCCTGCATTTCCGGCAGTGCATACTCCCTTAGGAAAACTGACTTTATTATGCTCGATGTACCTAGGACTCGTACCTCCTTTGGCAAACGTGCTCTCTTGTATGCCCTTCCATCTATATGGAACCAACTCCAGTCTATACTAAAACTAACTTGTAACTGCCACTAAGTTCCCCCCCCCCTTTCCTTATGCATGCTTCTTGTCTATTGTCTCTCTTGGCCCTAGCCGTACTGAGATTTTAAACCTTCAAACCTGCAGGTTGTCTTTCCTGGCTAATTAATCGATAGGATCATTTCTTTCTTTCTTTTGCTATCTGTTTCTATAACCCTTCCTTCTATAGGCCCACTATCTTCATGTTATCCTTCGCTATTTCCTTTCCTACCTTAGGACTCCTACTTACACATTATCCTCTGCTAACCTACCCCTTCCCCCCCAACCCCGTTCACCCTAATTATCCTATCTTCCTTCCCAGGTGTGTATCATATCATGTTTATCTATTGCACCATTAAGTGTTAGAGTGTTAAAACTTACCTGTATTGACTGTACATTTCTTCTTTGCAAAATGTCTCTTTAATTGTAAATATATCTTCAACACTGTACATTGCTATGTCTTACCTGATTTGAGCCTTGTGTGCACTTTATATATTTGGTTACCAAGGCACTGTACTATATAATGTATCATTGTATGTGTATAACCATCAGGACCTCCTTGTGAATGAGCTTGCTCAATGGAGTCTTCCTGCAATAAACTTAAACTTGATAACAAGGTTTTACACAGCTAATAACAGCAGTACAGTACTCCTGCACTAACTGGAACCACAGTCAGGGTAAATGCAAAAAAGAGTTAGATCTGATTTATTTAAGGGACTTGAACAAGGGAGGGGCGTAATCAGGTTAATTTGCTTAAAGGCTGTATCAATCAAACAGTTATGCATGCACTTTAGGGTCCATAAACAGTCACACACTCTGGGTACCCAGATGGAGAATGGTGGGCTAGCCAGGAACGTTGCAGCTGGTTGGGGCCCTGTGATGGAAGAAAACAACATGCACAACACACACTATTCGTAATCCGGAGCCAGAAGGCTCAGTTCATGAAAAGAAAACAACAAGACAATCAGATGACACACTTTTAGATTAGGCTGTTGTTGCAGGAGGCTACCCTGATGATTACTCACGATACCCAAGACTGGACACAGGCTGGACGAAAATTGAGACAGCAGGTGGTTAATCTGGAGTGCCAGGAGAAGCGGGGCCCACACAAATCGCCGAGGCATTGTTCCTGTTCAAGCATGGAGTAGGGGGCTGATCCCGAGGCAGCTGTCTCATCGATGGCTTTTTCGGTGCAGCGGGTAGTCTGGCTGGGCCAGCGTGGCAAGGCACAGGCCAAATGGAGACAAATTCGGATACAGTCTGTTTTGGGCTGGATACAGCTTCCAGCAAGCAGAACACAGTTCGCACAGTGGGGGACCAAATCACGACTAACTTTCAATACACAGCACATTTACATGTAAGGAAATTCTACTGTACCAGGCAAACTGCTCTCCGGTCACGATCACAAAGTCTCAGCACAAACCGGGGATTCAAAAGCAGCTGGAAATCCTGACAGGCCGATCGCATTCAGCAAAATCTTCGGCCTTCCTCAGGTATGAATCTGGTAAAAAATGAGTGGCTTATTTCGTTCTCACAAACTTGGATTTGGTCCAAAATAATTCTCTTCTCTCCCTCTCAGGGGCAGCAGGCAGACATGCAGGCCTAAAACTAAGCCCTTTCACAGTTCTCCCATGCAAAACTACACAGAACTACTTCCCCAAATCACTTGAGCTGTTCTCATTTCACTTCTCAGCTCAGAACTGACCGAAACAGCAGGCAGCTTGGGGATTTCCCTCAGATCAAAAGATTCGGTTGGCTGATCTATCTGTCAGTCACAACAAAGGCTCCTCCTTCAGGTGCAAAAAGGCGCCAAAAGCCCAAAACTACAATTCCTACAGATTTTGACTCCAGACAGCTCCTGTAGTCTGGCTCTATTTTAGGTCCCACCAGACTGATTGATCCAGGTCGGCAGTTCCGGGCCAAAATGGTGGGGATAAACAAAACAGTCCTTGCTGCAAAGAAGGCAGCTTAGACAAACTACATTATTATTACTACTCTAATGAATGATCAGCAAACAGCTACATCTATTAACAGGGCTCTCTCTGCGCAATTAGCGATGGCAGAAACGTAGCAATTACCTGGCAGCCCAGGCGGGACTCGAGCATGACAACACTCAGCCCCCTCCCAGATTAATTATTACTGCAATCTAGGCAGCTCTTAAAGCGACAGTACATACAGGCTACACAGGCACTCTTTGGCAATAACAATTAACTGCTAAACACAGGACACCAGCCTGGCAGTGAGCATTTAGGCAAGCTCATGGAAGACTTTTTGGGAACCCCCATTTGTAGGGGGGTTACACCCTTCCCTGCCTGGGAAAACTTGGCATCCGCGTCAAGACTGTACCATCATAACATTGAAAATGCAATATATACAAGGCATTTATACCATTAGCATGCTATACAAGTGCTATCTGATTCATCAGTTGGCATAACTTGTCACTTTACTATACATTTTAATGTACTCCACTATATCATTTCCATTCTGATAATACATTATGCATATTTCACAGGTAAATTGAACATTACTATACAGAATCATGTAATAACTTCTTGTACTCTAAACAATGCAAGAAGGGGACTTTCCCTATCAGCTAACTTGGAGCTGAGTGGGGCAGGGGCACCATGGTGAGAAGGCAGAACAAGTAACCTGGAATGGGCTGTCAAGCTCAATTGGGCAGTTAGCTCGAAGAGACATAAACACCTTTGTGGACTACATTGAGAGGCAAATCCACTGGCCTCCTGGGGAATCGTAACTGAAGCACACCATTGGCTTGACAGCTCAACCAGTCTTTCTGGGGTGAACAACCATGGTCTCTGTACTTTCAGCAATGGTCTTGGAGCTTTCACCACTTGTGAAGGGTGCCTCTGCATGATGGGGAATGTCCAAGCTGGGAGCACTGTCAGCTCCTTGTTCTGTATGCTCTGGTTCCACAACACTTGGCTCATTTTGTAAAGGTTCAGGCACAATCAAACTTTGAGGCGCTTGAAAGGGTCTATCAATACTTTCATACTGTTCCTCAGGTTCTGGTGTGTCATCAGAGACTCAAACCATTGGCCCTTCTTCGGCAGTTCACAGTTCCACCAAAACACAGTGAGTTCACGCCTCAGACGTAAGGCTTGCACTTCACTTCAGGGAGCATTGGCTCCATGGTTAAGCTGGGGTTAGACAGTCCAGAAGGCCCAGCTTCATCCCTGCCACCAGCTACAGGATTTCTCGAAATAGCTGACTCAGTTCATAAGAGGGGTAATAGGCATAGTCGCACTCACTTTCGTCAGAAGTGGACTGACAGTCGCATCATTCTGGGCCTGTTCTGGAGGAAACCTTAAACTGTGACACTGGGGTAGGTTGACTCTGTCTCTTTCTTGCAGCAGCACGAGTCCACTGACCAGGGGCTCAATTTCGGGGGTTCAGCCTCGATCATGACTTGGCGATAGGTAGCAAAGGGTTACGTGCATGGTCTTGACAGCTTTGAGTTGTTCTCTGGGTGCACCTTGTACACAGGTAAATCATCCAACTTTAAAACTACTACATGGGGAAGATGTTGCCACTGATCAGCAATTTTGTGTTTACCATGCAGTCCCAAATTGCGTAATAACACACGGTCTCCAAGTCAAAGCTCTTGAACCCTTACTTTTTTATCATGCCTCTCTTTGTTGGCTAGATTTCTCTTGGTGGCCATTGTCTGGGCCAGTTGATGGGCATGGTTCAATTGAGCTTTCAGTTTTTGTACATATTGCAAGTAGTTTTCGGATCGAACCCCATCTGGAGAGACTCCAAAACAGACATCAACTGGCAGCTGGGCCTCTCTCTCGAACATGAGGCAGTAGGGGGAGAACCCAGTAGCATCATTTTTCATGCAATTGTACGCGTGTACCAAGGTGCTAATCTGCTGGCTCCATTTATGCTTGTCTTTTGGGTGGAAGGTGCCCAGCATGTCTAGAAGGGTGTGGTTAAAACGTTCTGGTTGAGGGTCTCCTGTAGGGTAATAGGGGGTGGTTCTTGACTTTTGCACCCCCCATAGAGAGAGAGAGCATTTCTTTGATTAGTCGACTCTCAAAATCTCTGCCCTGGTCAGAGTGGATCCGCTGGGGGCACCATAATGGAGGAAGGAAGTTTCCACTAGCACCTTGGCTACGGTAGATGCCTTTTGATCTTTGGTTGGAAATGCTTGTGCATATCGTGTGAAATGATCCGTAACCACTAACACATTGCCAATGTACCGCTGATCAGGTTCTAAACACAAGAAGTCTATGCAAACTAGTTTCATGGGGGTGCTGGTAGTAATATTAACAAGGGGAGGCAGCCCTCTGAGGCATGGCTTTTCTTTTCAGGCAGCGACTACAAGTTTTTACATGGTGCTCAGCATCGGACCCCATTTTGGGCCAGTAGAAGCGAGATTGTACCATGTCAAGGGTTCTGTCAATACTGAAGTGCCCCATGTGATTGTGGAGGGACCTCAGTACCAAATCTTTAAAGGCCATGGGCATGACCAATTGTTGCTTGTCTACTTTGCCACTATGATCTACTGTCTCTCTATACAACTGATTGAGCAACTTCAATCTGGGGCCTTCTTTAAACAATAAAGCAGTTTGCAAGTCAGTGGCACGTAACTTAGACACATCTTTGCCCCCACACAGGGCATCAAGTTCTGGCTGAATCATAGGATCTTGGGATTGAGCCCACTGAATGCTGTCATTGTCAAATTGAGGTAGTGCACTAATATCTAGAGCAGAGAAGTGACAATAAGCAGCTGGTATGCAGGTGTCAGTAGGGCCCAAGCAATCTACTAAACAGTCCACTGTGTCCGCAGACATCTGTTCATCTCTATCAAACTTTTGGCACAATGCTCGAATGTCTGGTTCAGACAGCCTGACCCAATCACTCTTGGAAGTGGGCCTTCATGATAGGGCGTCAACATCAATATTGTCTGTATTCGACAGCATAATCATATGTTGACAATGCATAAAGCCACCGGTGCCCAGTGGCATCTAACTTAGCTGAAGTCTGTACATAGGTCAACGGGTTATTTTCAGTCTTCACCAGTATCTTTGCCCCATAGAGGTATTCATGGAACTGGTCAACGATGGTCCATATTAGCGCAAGAAACTCCAACTTGTGCACAGGGTAGTTTCGTTTGGATGGGGTCAAGCTCCTACTGGTGAAAACTACTGCTCTCAGGCCATCCTCATGGTCTTGATACAGCACCGCTTCTAGACCCTGCAGACTAGCATCCATATGCAGCACATAGGGTTTGGTGGGGTCAGCATTGGCAAGGATGGGGGATGGGTGAGCTGATATATGATCTCATAGAAGGCTGCTTCACAGTCGGGCATCCAGCAGGTCCCGAAGAGTTCACCTGGGTGGAAGTATACTTTTTCTGGTTCTTTAACTGCCCTTTTTTTGTATTTACGATTGGTAGGAGGGTAACCCTGGGTAAGGTTCAAGAGTGGGCGAATCACCTTAGAATAATCTTATGAACCTGCGGTAGTAGCCACAGAACCCCAGGAAACATTGTAGTTCTTTCAGATTATGGGGCTGGGGCCAAGTAGTCAGTGCTTCAACCTTACTGGGATCAGTCTCTATCCCTTTTATAGATACTCTGTGCCCCACATACTTCACGGAGGTTTGGAAAAACTGGCACTTGTCAATGGACAGCTTGAGGCTGAAGTCTTCTAGTCAGTCAAGGACTTTAAACAGGCAGTTCTCATGCTCCTCTAAGGTTCTCCCAAACACAATGACATCGTCCAAGTACACCAGGCATTCCAGCAAATTCATATCTCCCACCGCACGTTCTGTCAGTCGCTGAAAGGTGGCTGGGGCACCCAGTATCCCCTGTGGCATCCTCAGAAACTCGTAGAACCCCAATGGACAGATGAAGGCTGTTTTCTCACGGTCTTCCGGGGCCATGGGGATCTGGTAGTGTCCGCTGCGAAGATCCAGCACCGAGAACCATTTGTTCCTATTCACGCAGTCCAGGGCATCTTGTATATGAGGCACAATGTATTGATCTGGGATGGTCCGCCAGTTCAGAGTTCGATAATCAACACACATCCTCACACACCCATTCTTCTTAAGCACAACCACAATGGGAGAGGCATATGGGCTCCTGGATTCTTGTATCGTGCCAGCAGCGAGCATTTCCTGCAGGTGTCTTCTCACATCATCTATGTCTGCTGGGGCTAGGCATCGAGACCTCTCTTGAAATGGCCGTTCATCGTGCAGGTGTATGTGATGCTCTGCACCCTGGACACATCCCATTCCTTCAACGAAAACACTTGGTCTCTCTGGGCAATTCTCTTGCTAATTCTAGCCTTCCATTCAGCTGGCAATGGGGAGTCACCAAAGTCAAACAAGTCTGGGGTCACTCTCTCCTTCTCACCAGGGTGCTTGTTGCTGGGCAATACTGCAGTGTCTGTGCAGTGTACCATAGCTAGGGTGCACCCTCTGTTCACCCAGATCTCACGATCCGACACATTGTGAATCTGGACCATCACTCGTCATGCATAGGCATGGGCACTAGCAGGCAAGGTACTGGGCTTGACCAATAATCCTTTTAGCAATTTTCCATCGCCTGGTGCATCCAACATCAGTATTTTGTTCTTGACATCTTTTCGGAGGTGGACCTCCCCTTGAATGGTACACTGGGCGTTAGGGGTCAGTACCATTGACTCGGGATCCTTCTTCCACACGATCCCCACTGGTTCACCCTGGTCTACTTCCTCGGGTTTCTGTTGCAAATCATAGGCCCTCTTGATCAGAGTCAGAATTCTCAGGGCCCTCCCAGTCCGTTGCCCTTGTTTCTCATGACAGAGTTGCACCAGTCTCCCAAAATATGTGCGTTTGTCTCAATTAACAGGGGGACCCCACCATACAGTCCGGTGGGGGGACACACTAGGGCCAATGTCTCTACTCGCTCCTCTACACCAGTTACAGTTGCAGGAAAAGACAACCAGCAGTGGACATACCCTAGGTAGGGATAAGACTTGTCGCTCAGGCCCCACACATGTAGACCTTCCAGGGATTGCAAAGGCACATCAGATAAGTGTTTGTGATACCAGTCCTGGAATACAATGGTCACTTGCGACCCACTGTTAAGCACAGCTCGAGTATGAATACCATTCACGGTCACCGTAGTCTCCATTGAAGGGCCCACTATTTTGGACCAGTCTGGAGAAGCAGTAGCAGAGGCTTGGACATACGATTTAGCCACAAAGAAATTTGAGTTAGGATCATTTCGGGCACCCCTTGGCCAATGATTTGCTTTTTGGAGCTCCCCTTGGAGTCTGTTTACTACTCTTTCTAAGTCCTTCTGAGACTGGCATTCTCTTTTCATATGGCCATTCGTTCCACAGTTGTGACAAGTGATAGACTCCTGGGTCATTCTGGGAGAGAACATCGTATGAGGAACTGAAGCAGTAGTAAGAAATTGGGGTCTAGTATCTGCTTGCAGAGGTGAGAGTGGTGCAATGTGTCTTAACAGTTCCTTTAGAGTGGCAGTCAATCTGGTGATCTCAGCCTTGGAGCCACCCTCGGTAGCGGATGCCTGAGGGTGCAGCCCCACCCCCATGGCAGTGACGTCCTCAAAGGGACCAGAATCTTGTTGCATGGGAGAAACCCTTGCAGAGGCACCCATCTTCAATTATCGGACTTCCTTTAGTAGCTCATCTTTCCAATACTGGGCCCAGGGCGGGAAGTCCTTTGCATTCTTAGAGAGCTTGTTAAGTGCCGACTTTTGCCCAGAGCCTCACTTGGCTGATCACTCTCGGTCACTTGCGCAGAAGCAACAGATATGGGTGCAATTCCCCCAGAGGGTCGCCTTTGCTCAACCCCCCGAATTTCTTTCATTAGCTCGTCATAGGAGGGGGACGATTCCAGTTGGGTGGCAAGGCGCAACTGAAGCAGTAACAATTCTGAAAATGGAGCAGACTTAAGGATCCGCTCCAGCCTAGTTCAATCTAATTCATTTGATGGCAAACAACTCTTTCTGAGGCACTCTTTTAGCAGCTTTTCAAGCCGAGGTACATACGCAGACAATGGCTCCCCTTGGTACTGCTGAACATTTTTTACTCTCCAACACAGATTCTCATCTGAATCCGGGCTCCATTGCACATTCTCCAGTGCATCAAGATTGTCCTGTGCAGTTGCTTCGGGGTTATTGGCCTGCTTGGCACGGATGGTAGCCAGGGCAGTACCTCGGAGGCTCTCACTCAACCTCTTTCATTTCTCTGCTTCTGAGCATTGCCATTCAAGTACTAGAGGGGCAACATAGTCTATCCAGGTCTCCCAGTCATCCTCCCCCTTGGGGACGGGGAGGGTGCCCAAGAAGATTCTCAGCCTTCGGTAGGAGTCGTGACTAATGGCAGGTACAGATACAGGGGCCAGCATCGGTGCAGGCACAGAAGGTGGGGCAGTAACAGGTGCTGGAGTGGGAGGGGGTGTTTGGGAAGGAACACCCCCAGGTGGCAGGAATAGTTTTTTAAAGTCCTCTACAGTTTTCCCTTCCTCCAGCAACAACTTAGCAAATTTCTCCTCAGAAGTCTCAGATAATGGTGGGAGCTGATCCTCCCCAGGGTCTTTACTGTCTTTTGTTATCACTCTTCAGGCAGCTGGAACCTCTTCTGGGGCAATAGTCCATGGCACTTTAGAGCTGTCCATGAGGTCACTACACTCTACCAAGGCTATGAAAGTTTGGGCGATCAAATCAGCCTGTCGACCCACCACCACCGGGTTTTTTAAACATTCAACTTTGGAGGGTACTCCCTCTACAGTGTCTTTACTGGTACCCAAGGGAATATCCAGTATAAGTACAGCATTTTGGGGATCGATCTCCTGCCCAGTACACCACACCACCAACTGGTGTACAGCAATTTCTACTGGGGTAGCCATTAATCTTTAACAATAATTCGTAATTTTTGGCCACTAGAAGGCACAAAATCCCAGTGGTGCCTCCAAGATGTAACCCCTAGGTGGCGCTATCCCAAGGGCTACTACCCCTGCCTGCTTGGCTAGTAGCAGGTTAAGGGGCCTGAGTTCTGAAACGGGTGCCTCTACCCAGAGGTCAGGGTTGGTAGTGGTCAAGCTAACCTGGGCACAGCCCTCCAGGACACTGTACCCCCCTCTTTCCTTACTAGTGGGCAGAACAATACACAATAATCACTTTTACAATACCCCTGATACACCACACAAGTACCCACACTATTTGCACTTACTACCAGGGCTTTCCTCTGGCTCGGCCCTGGGGACCCCCTGTAAAACAAGGTTATACACAGCAAATAACAGCAGTACAGTACTCTTGCACAAATTGGAACCACAGTCAGGGTAAATGCAAAAAAAGAGTTAGATCTGATTTATTTAAGGGACTTGAACAAGGGAGGGGCGTAAACAGGTTAATTTGCTTAAAGGCTGTATCAGACAGTCATGCATGCACTTCAGGGTCCATAAACAGTCACACACTCTGGGTACCTAGATGGAGAATGGTGGGCTAGCCAGGAACATTGCAGCTGGTTGGAGCCCTGTGATGGAAGAAAACAACATGCATAACTCACACTATTTGTAATCCGGAGCCAGAGGGCTCAGTTCATGAAAAGAAGAAAACAAGACAATCAGATGACACACTTTTAGATTAGGCTGTTGTTGCAGGGAGCTACACTGATAATTACTCCTTATACCCAAGACTGGACACAGGCTGGATGAAAATTGAGACAGCAGGTGGTTAATCTGGAGTGCCAGGAGAAGCAGGGCCCACATGAATCGCCAAGGCAATCATTCCTGTTCAGGCGTGGAGCAGGGGGCTGATCCCCAGGCAGGTTTTTCATCAATGACTTTCTCTGTGCAGTGGGTAGTATGGCTGGGCCAGTGTGGCAAGGCCCAGGCCAAATGGAGACAAATTCAGATACAGTGTTTTGGGCTGGATACAGCTTCCAGCAAGCAGAACACAGTTCACACAGTGGGGGACCAAATCACGAACCACTTTCAATGCACAGCACATTTACATGTAAGGAAATTCTACTGTACCAGGCAAACCACTCTCCGGTCACGATCGCAAAGTCTCAGCACAAACCGGGGATAGTCCCTTCATACCCCTTACCCCCCCTGCCCCTTCTATATTCCCCCACCCTTACTTGTTTAAGCATTCATCCACTTACATCTTACCAGATTATCTCCAAAATCCCAATACCCTGCCTTTAGTTAGTCAAATCTGTCTTTTTTTTCCTTTTGCTTTGGTGCCCAAAATCACTGGTTAACCGCCTTGTATATATGTGTATATTATTGTACCTGTTCATTTATAAAGTCTCTGTTCTTGTACTCAATTTGTATTTGTATATATGTGAAATTATACCTTTATGTTGTTTCTGACCAATCAGGTCCATCTTGTAAATGAGCTATGCTCAGTGATGTTCGACTGAATAAATAAAGATTTTGATTGATTGATTGATTGATTGATTGAAAAGCAGCTGGAAATCCTGACAGGCCGATCGCATTCAGCAAAATCTTCGGTCTTCTTCAGGTATGAACCTGGTAAAAAATCAGTGGCTTACTTCGTTCTCACAAACTTAGATTTAGTCCAAAAAACTTCTCTTCTCTCCCTCTCAGGGGCAGCAGGCAGACATGCAGGCCAAAAACTCAGCCCTTTCACAGTTCTCCTATGCAAAACTACACAGAACTACTTGCCCAAATCACTTGAGCTGTTCTCATTTCACTTCCCAGCTCAGAACTGACTGAAATAGCAGGCAGCTTGGGGATTTCCCTCAGATCCAAAAGATTCGGTTGGCTGATCTGTCTGTCTGTCTGTCAGTCACAACAAAGGCTCCCCCTTCAGGTGCAAAAAGGCGCCAAAAGCCTAAAACTAGAATTCCTACAGATTTTGACTCCAGACAGTGCTTGTAGTCTGGCTCCATTTTAGGTCCCACCAGACTGATTGGTCCAATTCGGCAGTAACGGGGCAAAATGGTGAGGATAAACAAAACAGTCCTTGCTGCAAAGAAGGCAGATTAGACAAACTACATTATCATTACTACTCTAATTAATGATCAGCAAACAGTTACATCTATTAACAGGACTCTCTCTGTGCAATTAGCGATGGCAGAAACTGAGCGATTACCTGGCAGCCCAGGTGGAACTCGAGCGTGACAACACTCAGCCCCCTCCCAGATTAATTATTACTGCAATCTAGGCAGCTCTTAAAGCGACAGTACATAGAGGCTACACAGGCACTCTACTAAAGGAGCTAAGGGTGGAACTAGCAGAGCCATTATCAGAACTGTTTAGTAAGTCTCTGAGCACAGGAGAGGTCCCAGAAGACTGTCAGTGTCAGTGGCTCAGTAGGTAGCACACTCGCCTCTGAGGCCGGGAGATCAGAGGGCTGTGGGTTCAGTTCCCACATCTGGCACTTGGGTTAATATCCCAGTACTGACACTGCAGTGCAGCATGAGAGGGGTGCTGCACTTCTGAGGTGCCATCTTTCGGATGAGACGTTAAACCGAGGTCCCATCTGCCTGGATTGGTGGTAGTTCAGATGGATGTTAAAGATCCATGGGACTTATTGAAAAGAGTAGGGGAATTTCCCCGGTGTCCTAGCCAAATTTCCCTCATTCACTAAAAATACCACCAACAGCTTAATCTGGTTCAAGGTCAGTTGTCATACATCTGTATCCCCCTTCCCCGGGTCGTGCCTGAAAATAGGCAGGATTTGTCTAGTGCACTTACCCGGTCAACAAAAGCTAAATAAAAATAAAGACTGGAGAAGGGCTCATGTGATCCCGCTCCACAAGAGAGGTGGCAGGGAACGACAGACTTGTCAGTCTCACCTCAGTAGTGGGCAAGATTATGGAGGCACTCCTTAAGGAAAGGATAGTGCAACACCTGGAATCCATAGGAGCACAGGATCCAAGACAGCATGGGTTTACAACAGGAAAGTCCTGTCAAACTAATCCTATAGATTTCTTTGACTGGGTAACCAGAGTGGTGGACCAAGGGGGAGCAGTTGATGTCGACTACCTTGACTTCAGCAAAGCTTTCGATACTGTTCCACATAGAAGATTGATTAGTAAGCTGGGTAGGCTCGGGGTGGGTCAGAAGTTGGTCAACTGGGTGGCAAACTGGTTGACGGGCAAAAAACAGAGAGTGATGGTAAACGGTATACAGTCAGAAGAGATGCAAGTCACAAGTGGGGTGCCTCAGGGATCAGTCCTGGTGCCAGTCCTCTTCAATATTTTCATCAGTGACATTGCAGATGGACTGGAGGGTAAGGTTTGTCTGTTTGCAGATGACACCAAGATCTGCAACAGAGTATATGATCCAGATGGGGTGGACAGAATGAGAAGAGATCTGGATAAATTAGCAAAATGGTCGGAAGAGTGACAAATGGGGTTTAATGCAAAGAAGTGCAAGATCATGCACATAGGGAAGAGAAACCCTGAAGCCACATATACGCTGGGACGGGAGTTGCTGGCAGTTGCAAGAGAAGAAAGAGACTTGGGCATCATCATCACCGATGACCTGAAATCATCCAAGCAGACCACTAAAGCAGTAGGTAAGGCTAGGGAGATGTTGGGGTGTATTAGTAGGGGTATCACAAGTCGGAAGAGGGAGGGAATAATCCCTCTTTACAAGACACTGGTTAGGCCCATCTGGAGTACTGCATGCAGTACTGGGGGCCACACCTTCACAAGGACATTAACCAAATTGAGGCAGTCCAGAGAAGGGCAACCAAAATGGTGCAGGGACTGCATCAGAAAACATATGAGGACAGATTAATGGAGCTCAATATGTATACCATAGAGCAAAGGAGGGAGAGAGATGATATGATCGAAACATTCAAACACTTTAATGGCATTAACAAGGTGAAAGAGTCTAACATGTTTCAATATTAAAAAAAAAATAGCAGGACAAGAGGACACAGCATGAGATTAGAGGGAGGCCGATTAAGGGATAATGTGAGGAAGTTCTTTTTCAGAGAAAGGGTGGTGGATGCATGTAATGGCCTACCTCAGGAAGTGGTGGATATGAATACAGTGCAGGGCTTCACACAAGCATAGGATAGGCATAAGGGAGCAATACAGATGAGTATGAATAGATAGGCCATTGGCAGAGCAAAGGCCGATGGCACATTTATAAGGTAGAAAAGGAAATGGGCAGACTGGATGGGCCTTGCGTTCCTTATCTGCCATTAACTTCTATGTTTCTACGTTGGCAATAATGATTAACTGCTAAATGCAGGACACCAGCCTGGCAGTGAGCATTTAGGCAAGCTCATGGAAGACTTTTCGGGAACCCCCATTTGTAGGGGGGTTACATATATGTAAGCACGTTTACACTTCCTAAGGCAGATTGCAGAAAGATGAAATGAAACAGTATACAGTTCAGTTTTATTTTTCCTCTCTGCTGCCAGGTTGATTCTTTCTGAGCATGCATACTGTTCAGGCAGACTTGGGTGATGACTCTGGGGTACCCAACGACGCAGATAAGCGAGAAGGGGTTCTGGGCAGAAGAAGGGCCGCATTCTTCACCATGTGTGGTGTTTTTTGTATTTGGTCTGCCACGGGACCCTTTACCTTCTCCAGTATTCTTCTTTCCTATCTGGTGCTTCTGCAGTAGTCGACTGTTGGTACCGAACAAACTGAATCGGACTCAGAAAATAAGATTTATTTAGGAGCATAAGCATGGACATCTCATCAGCACAAGGTACAGGCTAGACTCCCTGGCTAGACAGAAAATGGGGTTTCCTAGCCCCTGCTGGCAAATAATTAGCATAACATGTGACCATGGCTGGCTGCCCATTACTGTTCCTAGTTAAAGGGGCAGCAGCTAATCTTTAGCCCCATGCTTAACTTTGTACTTCATATCATTTACTCCTGTTTTAATCATGTACTCTATTCCACATTACTGTAAACATGAACAGTGTCAGTGCTGTGTAATTGCATTTAACTGTGCGCTGTGTCTATGCTGGGTAATTGCATTTAACCGTGTACTTGTTTATGCTGTGTATTTGCATTTAACTGTGTACTGCATCTATGCTGTGTAATTGCACTTAACTGTGTACTTTGTTTTTGCCGTGTAATTGCATTTAACTGTGTATCATCACTATAGAAACATAGAATTTGACGGCAGATAAGAACCGCTTGGCCCACCCAGTCTGCCCATTTCCCTGCCTACTGGATAAGCTGCAGATCCTAGTTAACCAGCAGCCTACTTCTTCCTACCCCCACCCCCTAGAATTGCCTTATGACTGTCCCATGCATGCTTGAATTCCACCACTGTTTTTGACTCCGAGACCACCTCCGGAAGGCTGTTCCATGCATCCACAACCCTCTCTGTGAAAAAATACTTCCTTAAATTACCTCTGAGCCACCCCCATCTTCAAATTGTGCCCCCTTGTTCTTGCACACCTCTTTTTTTGAAAGATGCTACCCTCTTGGACTTTGTTGATTCCCTTGAGGTACTTGAAAGTTTCTATCATGTCCCCTCTCCCTCCTTTCCTCGAGACTATACATATTAAGCTCCTTAAGTCTCTCTTCATATGTCTTCCGTGCAGACCCTGCACCATTTTAGTTGCCCTCTCTGGACAGCTTCCATCCTGTCTATGTCTTATGAAGACTGGGTCTCCAGAACTGCACGAGTACTCCAGATGGAGTCTGACCAGCTGTCTGTACAGAGGGATAACAACTTCCTGGTTTCTACTGGTGATGCTCTCCCTATGCATCCCAGTATCCCCTCAGCCTCCTTGCTGCCCTCTCACATTGCTTGCCCACCTTTAGGTCATCTGATATGACTACCCCAGGTCCCTTTCCATTTTGTTGTTGTTAGTATCTCACCCCATTGTGTACTCTTCCCTGGGTTTTTGTTTCCCAGGTGCATTACCTTGCACTTCTTAGCATTGAATCTAAGCTGCCATACATTTGACCATTCCTCTAACCTTGCCAAGTCCTTTTCATCCTTTCCACCCCACCTTGTGCATCAACTCTGTTGCAGATCTTTGTGTCATCTGCAAAGAGACATACTTTCCTTCCAGTCCCTCTGCAATGTCGCTTATAAAGACATTGAAGAGGACCGTCTATACTGAACCCTGCGGTGCCCACTAGTAACCCCTCTCTTCAGAGTGGACTCCATTTACTATTACTCTCTGGTCCTATTCTCCAGCCAATTTTTACCCAGGCTGTCATCTTGAGACCCACTCCCAGGCTAGCTAACTTGCATATTAATCTTTGTGTGGACTGTGTCAAATGCCTGTTAAAGTCTAGGTAGGCCATGTCCACAGCCCTCCCTGATCTACTACTTGGTCACTCAGTCAAAGAAATCTATCAGATTTGTCTGGCATGACCTTCCTGCTGTGAATCCATGCTGCCTTGGGTCCTGTGCCCTCTGGCCTCTAGATACCGACAATTCTTTCCTTCAGAAGTGATTCCATCATTTTCCCTACCACTGAGGTTAAACTAACAGGTCCTGTAGTTTCCTGCTTCTGCCTTGCTCCCACTTTTGTGAAGGGAATCACATCTGCCCTCCTCCAGTCCTCGGGTACCACCCCATCCTCCCATGATTTGTTAAACAGGGTAGTCAGCGGTGTCACTAATTCACCCTTAGTTCTTTTAGAATTCTGGGATGAATCCTATCAGGCCCCATTGCTTTGTCCACCTTCAGTTTTAAGAGTTCTTTCTGAACCCTTTCTTCTGTAAATGGGCTGGTATCAACTTCTGTATCCAGAGTGTTTCTACTGTTTGTTTTAGGTACCTCCCTCTTCCTTAGTAAATACTGAGCAAAAATATTTGTTTAGTATCTCTGCCTTTTCACAGTCACCCTCTGCCCACCCCTCCCCTTATTAAGCCTCACTATCCCTCCCTTGGTCTTTCTTCGCTCCCGATGTACCTATAAAAGGTTTTATCCCCCTTCTTAACTGAGTTGGCTATCTTTTCCTCAGTTTGGGCCTTTGCTGTTCTGACTGCCTTCCCAGCTTCCTTTTGCTTTAACTGATACAGTTCTCTGTCCTGCTCCTTCTGTGATTCCTTGTACTTCCTGAAAGCTTTCTTTTTCTCTTGAACCTTCACTGCCACTTCCTTTGAGAACCATAGTGGTTTCTTACATCGTTTAGTTTTGTTTATTTGCTTCACAAAGGCTTGTTATCTCTGTCATGGCAGTTTTTATTATTCCCCATTGTTCTTCCACCCCTCCTTCCTGCCCATTTGCTAGTGCATTCCTTAGGCACTCACCCATTTTGGCAAAGTCAGCCTCCTAAAGTGCAGTACCTTGCCTTTGTATGGCTTTGACCTCTATTGTTGTGTTTATTGTGAACTATACTGTTCGATGGTCGCTAGTCTCTCAGATGGCTACCCACTTACATCTGTGATTCTCTCTTCATCTCCATTTGAGAGAACCAGGTCTAAGATTGCCTCCCTCTAGTGGGCTCCAATACTAGTTGTCTAAGGCATACCCCTGTAGGGCATCTAGAATAACCCCACTCTTCGAAGTGGCTGCTGAAACTGCACTCCAGTTAACATCTGGCATATTCAGATCGCCCATCAGCAATATCTCCCCTTTTTCTGCCATACTAAGTATACTTTCTATCATTTCCTTGTCCATTTCCTCCCCCTGAGAAGGGGGTCTGTATACAACCCCTGTGCGGATTGTGGTGCCATTGCTGGTCTCCAAATTTACCCACAGTGCTTCTTCTCCTCCCTGTTTTCCCTTTTGTTCTGTTGCTTTGCTTCCTTCCCTTATGTAAAGAGCTACTCCTCCTCCTCTTTTACCCTCCCTGTCCCTCCTGTAGATAGTGTATCCTGGTATGTTTATGTCCCAGTCATGGTTTTGTGTGAACCATGTTTCTGTGACTGCCACGATATCCAGATGTTCCTCCTCCATCAAGGCCACTAATTCAGGAAGCTTGTTACTCAGACTATGGGCATTGGTACTCATTGCTTTCCATTTCTTGATGGCTTTACCTTCTGTTGCAGCATCCCCCACTGACCTTTCTACCTCGGTCTTTTTCTCATTTAGTACCCTGTTTTGTAGGGAGAGGCTGGGATTTTTGCTGCTTATCAGTGCCTCCCCCTTTACTAGTTTAAAAGCTTGCCAATGAAGCATTTAAACCGATTGCTCAAAAGACTTGTTACCTTCCTGGACAGATGCAGACCATCCTGCCAGTATAGGCTGATGTCCCTCCAGGTGGAACCCCAGTCCCCAATGAAGCCAAACCCCTGTGCTCCGCACCATTTTTCAACCATTCATTAAACTGCATGGTGCAAAGTACCCTTGCCTCACTCATGCCATTGACAGGCAGCACCTCTGAGAAGGATACTGTGTGTGCTACTTGTCTTAGTCCCTCCCCAGTTCTACAAGTCCTTCTGCACTGCTCTAATCTCATGTTGAGCCAAGTCATTTGTCCCTAGGTGGACAATGGCGTCCAGCTCAGACTCCCATGCAGCTGTTCTCGTGATCCTGAGGATGTGCTTCCTGTCCTCCAAACCATGGCACCAGGCAGGCACCTTACTTTAGTTTTCCTGCTCCCCAGTTCTATCCCTAATAATTGAGTCCCCACCAGGAGCTGCTTCCTTTCCTTGTGGTGTCCTCTGCCTCCTTCCTGTGGGCCTCCTTGTGACAGGTGTCCTCAGCCTCCTTAATCTCCTCTGTGGGTGCATCCATGGGGAGCTGTGCTCCCAGAATGGTGTATGGATTGTGGAGTGGAACAACTGACTGGTGTGCCTCTGTTCCACCATCCTCACCCTCCTGAGCCCACTGTGGTCCAACTCTGTGCTTTGCAACCTCTGAGGTAGTGGTGGTGGCTCTGGTGCTCCTGTATGGGGAGGTTCCTCCCTACCATCCAGTCTGGCCTGGGGGAAGGTTTCCTTACTGCTTTCCAGTGTGGCCTGAAGACGGGCAAATTCCTCCCTCAGGGCAGAGAGTTTTCTGCAAATAGGGCAGCATCTCAGCCTCCAGAAAGACTCCCGGAAGACTGCTGCCCCATCTAATATAATTACCCCAGGTCCCTTTCCATTTTTACTGTTGTCAGTATCTCACCCCCCATTGTGTACGCTTCCCCTGGGTTTTTGTTTCCCAAGTGCATTACCTTGCACTTCTTTGCATTGAATCTGAGCTGCCATACATTTGACCATTCCTCCAACCTTGCCAAGTCCCTTGTCATCCTTTCCACTCCATCTTGTGTATCAACCCTGTTGCAGATCTTTGTGTAGTCTGCAAAGAGACATACTTTTCCTTCCAGTTCCTCTGCAATGTCACTTATAAAGACATTAAAAAGGACCGGTCCCAGTACTGAACCCTGCGGTACCCCGCTAGTAACCCTCCTTTCTTCACTGTGTACTCCATTTACTACTACCCTTTGCATCCTGTTGTCTAGCCAATTTTTTATCCAGGCTACCACCTTGGGACCCACTCCAAGGCTGGCTAACTTGTGTATTAATCTTTTGTGTGGGACTATATCAAATGCCTTGCTAAAATCTAGGTAGGCCATGTCCACAGCCCCTCCCTGGTCTACTACTTTGGTCACCCAGTCAAAGAAATCTATTAGATTCATCTGACATGACCTTCCCATCGTGAATCCATGCTGCCTTGGGTCCTCTGCCCCACTGGCCTCTAGGTACTCAACAGTTCTTTCCTTCAGAAGTGATTCCATCATTTTCCCTTCCACTGAGGTCAAACTAACTGGTCTGTAGTTTCCTGCCTCTGTCCTGCTCCCAATTTTGTGAAGAGGAATCACATCTGCCCTCCTCCAGTCCTCAGGTACCACCCTATCCTCCCATGATTTGTTAAAGAGACTAGTCAGCAGTGTCACTAGTTCTACCCTTAGTTCTTTTAGAATTCTTGGGTGAATCCCATCAGGCCCCATTGCTTTGTCCACCTTCAATTTTATTAGTTCTTTCAGAACCCTTTCTTCTGTAAATGGACTAGTATCAACCCCCGTCTTCACAGTGTTTCTCTTGTTTGGTTTAGGTACCTCCCCCTCCTCTTTCTTTGAACACCGAGCAGAAATATCTGTTCAGTATCCCTGCTTTTCACTGTCACCCTCTACCCACATTCCTCCACTTTATTAAGCCTCAGTATCCCTCCTTTGGTCTTTCTTTGCTCCCTAATGTACCTATAAAAGGTCTTCTCCCCCTTCTTAACAGAATTGGCTATCCTTTCCTCGGTTTGGGCCTTTGCTATTCTGACTGCCTTCCCAGCCTCTTTCTGCTTTAACTGATAAAATTCTCTGTCCTGCTCCTTCTGTATTTCTTTATATTTCCTGAATGCTATCCTTTTCTCCTTAACCTTCCCTGCCACCTCTTTTGAGAACCATAGCGTTTTTTTCCTTCATTGTGTTTTGTTGATTTGCTTTACACAAAGGCTTGTTGCCTCTGTGATGGCTGTTTTGATTACTCCCCATTGTTCTCCACCCCTCCTTCTTGCCTGTTTGCTAGTGCTTTTCTGAGGCACTCTCTCATTTTCCCAAAGTCAGCCCTCCTAAAGTCCAGTACTCTTGCATTTGTTTGGCTTGATTGTATGGCTGTGTTTATCGTGAACCACAATGTTTGGTGGTCGCTTGTTCCCAGATGGCTACCCACTTCTAAATCTGAGATTCTTTCTCCGTACCCATTTGAGAGTACTAGGTCTAAGATTGCTCCCACCCGAGTGGGTTCCAATACTAGCTGTCTGAGGCATGCCCCCTGTAGGGCATCAAGACTGACCTTGCTCTTGGATGCGCCGTAAAGGTGCTCCAGTTAACATCTGGCATATTCAGGTCCCCCATCAACAATATCTCCCCTTTTTCTGCCATTCTAAGGAAGCCTTCTATCATTTCCTTGTCCATTCCCTCCCCCTGAGATGGGGGTCTGTATACAACCCCAATGCGGATTGTGGTGCCATTTCCTGTCTCCAGGGTGACCCAGAGTGCCTCATCTTCTCCCTGTTTACTCTTTAGTTCTGTTGCTTTGATCCTTTCCTTACATAGAGAGCTACCTCCTACTCTTTACCCTCCCTGTCCCTCCTGTAGATTGTGTATCCTGGTATGTTGACATCCCAGTCTATGGTTCTCTGTGTACCAAGTTTCTGTGACTGCCACAATATCCAGGCAACCTCTTCCATCAAGGCCACTAGTTCAGGAGCTTGTTACACAGACTATGGGCATTGGTACTCATCACCCTTCACTTTTTGATAGCCTTACCCCTTTTAGCCCCATTCCTGTCCTTACTGCCTTTGCCTTTTTTTACATTTACTTCTGTCCTGCTCCCTAATAACTTCTCTACCTTGATGTTTACTTCACTAATTACCATGTTTTGTGGTGGGAGGCTGGGATTTCCCTGCTCCTTTTCAGTGCCTCCCCCTTGACTAGTTTAAATGCTTGTCAATGAAGCATTTAAACCTCTCACCTAGGATCCTGGTTCCCCCCCCTCGACAGATGCAGACCATCACACCAGTAGAGGTCTGCATTCCTCCAGGTGGCTCCCCAGTCCCCAATGAAGCCAAAACCCTGAGCTCCACACCAGTTTTTCAACCACTCATTAAATTCCCTGGTGAGGAGTGCCCTAGCATCACCACTTGCCATAGACAGGCAGCACCTCCGAGAAGGTTGCAGTATGCGCTACTTGTCTGAGGCCTCCTAACTCTGGAAACTCCTCTTGCACTGCTCTGATCCCATTCAGCCAGGTCATTTGTCCCTAGGTGGACAATGACATCCAGCTCCCTCCTCGTGCCTCCTCCCACGATCCTGAGGATTACTTCCTGTCCCTCTAAGCCATGGCACCAGGAAGGCACCTCACCTCCCTCTCCCTTCCTCCCCATTTCTACCCCCTAATGATTGAGTCCCCCATCAGGTTGTTTCCTTCCTGTGGGGTCCCATGCCACCCTCCTGTGGGCTCTCCTTTGTGAAGGTTCCCAGCATCCTCCTTGGTCTCCACTGCAGGTGCCTCCATAGAGGAACCTCTATCCACTCGAAGAGCGAATGAATTGTGGAGGTACAGCTGGAGGATGCAACTCTGTTCCACCACCCTCTCCCTCCCTGAGCCCACCCTGGTTCAGCCTCTCCTCTTTCTTGGCAACCTCTGAGGTAGTGGCATTGGCCCTGGTGGTCCCTGGGTGGGGGAGGAGGTTTCACGAATCCTAGCCAGGTCAGCCTGGAGATGGGCAACCTCCTCTCTCAGACCAGAGAGGTGCCTGCAAATAGGGCAGCATCGCAGCCTCCAGAATGTCTCCCGGAACACTGCCGCCCCACAGCCATTGCACTGCAGCACTCCTATCATGTCTTATTTTGTGTCCCTTCTCCTGTTTTTCTGTATGCTTACTCTCTCCTCTCCTTACAACTCTCACCCTTCCTGTTCTGGGACAGCAACTTCCTATCTTCTTCAGTAGCCTCCTCCTTCTTCCTTGCTCAATGTCAGACCACCAGCAGCTAGGGGGGGAGAGTGAGCTACTTTTTTCCTTTAGGGTTGACAATACCAATGTTTCTCTATGATCCTTCCCTTCCTACTGCCAAACAGGAAGTTCCTGTTGACAGTCAAATCCAGTGGCTATAAAAGTAGAACTGGCTGATGGAGGGCAATTAGTAAGAAAAAAAGGCTAGCAACACGAAGTTGTAATTTGAGTCACCTGCTTTTATAGTGTCTAAGCCACACCCCCAATTAAGCTCTCTTTCCTCCTACTGGTTTAGCAAAGTCAGCTGATACAGTACCCTTCCCAGCACAGAACACACACTGAATTTCTTTCTTTCTTTTTTCTTTTTTTAACCCTAAATAAGACCCCTTCTACTTCTAATAAAGTATCTGTCTACTTAATCTCAACAGACACTGACTCCTGCTGAGATATAAGTGTTAAATTAATAAGAGAATGTAGCTTCTTTTAGTTAGCTACTTTCTGCTCTACAAGCAAGGCTAGCAATTTATCTGTGTACTGTGTACGGTGTCTATGTTGAGTATTTTCATGTAACTGTGTACTGTCTATGCTGTGTAATTGCATTTATCTGTGTACTGTGTCTATGCTGTGTAATTGCATTTAACTGTATACTATGTCTGTGCTGTGTGATTGCATTTGAAAGGAAAGTAAACATTGCAGGGGTCACTCAAATTGTGAAAGCCGATGAAAAGTTCTTTCAGATGAGGTGTTTGCCTTACCTGTAGGTGTCAGGAGTCTTGAAATATGAATAGCTAAGTAATGTATAACTCAAATTATAGCAACAGCCATTTCATGTAGTTTTGCAAACAGGAATTGATGTCACTGAGGGGCAAGATCTATGTTGTTAATTACAGCTTGCCCCTCAGTGACATCACTTTCTGTTTTAGGATTGCATGAAATGGGCACTGCCTTGTTGCGATTTACAGGTGATTTAAATATTCATATCTTTGAACATTTGACAACTACAAAGAAGTTAAATATCTCGTTCAAAATAACTTTTCATGGGCTTTCACAGTTTGAGCAATCCCTGCAATGTTCGCTGTCCCTTTACCTGTGCACTGTGTCTATGTTGTGTGATTGTATTTAACTGTGTACTGTCTATGCTGAGTAACTGCATTTAACTATGTAGTGTGTCTATGCGGTGTATTTGCATTTAACTGTCTACTGTGTCTTTGCTCTGTATTTGTATGTAACTGTGTACTGTGTCTATGCTGTGTATTTGTATTTACCCTTGTACTGTGTCTGTGGTGTGTAATTGTATTTAACTGTTTGCTGTGTCTATGCTGTATATTTGCATTTGTCTGTGTACTGTGTCTGTGCCATGTATTTGCATTTGTCTGTGTACTGTGTGTATGCTGTGTATTTGCATTTATCTGTGTACTATGTCTGTGCTGTGTAATTACATTTAACAACATGCTGTGTCTATGTTGTTCAATTGCATTTAACTGTGTCTGTGCCATGTAATTGCATTTAACTGTGAACTGTATCAGTGCTGTATAATTCATTTTACTATGTTCTGTGTCTGGGCTGTGTGATTGCATTTAACTGTACTATAGCTATGCTGTGTATTTGCCTCCCTATTTCCCTTTCTCCGGGTCACACCTGGAAATGAGCCTTGGCTCAAAGTACTTTTTCCAGTCACCAACTTTCAAATAAATATACGGGGGATCACGGTTCTGATGGGAAACATAACCTGCATGACATGAACTGGGATATACCCAAGGGAAGGAGTGCATCGAGCCAGGCGTTGATGGATAACTTTCAGGACTGCTTCATTCTACTGCATGTCAGGGAACACACAAACACATAGTCAGCCTAGGTTTGGTACTCTTGAACCGTAATGTTATTGAGGAAATAAAGGTCAAGGCACTGCTGGCAGTCAAGTGATCTCAGTACCATGTGGCTTAACATAACCCTTGGGACTCAGCATCCCAGGACTAAGGTGTTCGTGCCAGACTTTAGGAGGGTGGAATTTGGCAGGATGGAGGGATTACTGCTGGTTAAGCTCAAGTGGTGGGGCAGTTAGATGGGGTAGAGACAAAGTGGGAGGCAATTAAGGATGCAGTATTGGATGTTTCCTGATGCTACATGAAAAACGTGGGAAAATACAGGAGACAAAGGAAACCTATGTGGTTCACCAGTGAAGTGTTGGAAGCTACAGGAGAGTAAGAGGGCAACTTTCAAAACTACAAACTGGATCAGGCAAATATGAGTAAGTAAGTTTGTCTAAAGAGGGTGAGAGAAGTGGGATCAGTGGTAAGAAAAAAAAAAAACTCTGGCAAGAGCTACTGCTGCTGCTGTTGTCATCATAGTCGTAGTAGCAGTAGTACTAGCAGTAGTAGTAGTACTAGCAGTAGCAGTAACACTAGTAGTAGCAGTAGCACAGTAGTAGTACTATTTCTGGCAGGAACACAAGTAGTAGCAGTAGCACTAGCAGTAATCGCAGGAACACTAGTAGTAGTAGTAGTAGTACTAGCAGGAACACAAGTAGTAGTAGTAGCAGTAGTAGTAGCAGGAACACTGGTAGTAGCAGTAGCACTAGTAGTAGTAGTAGTACTAGCAGAAATACAAGTAGTAGCAGTAATAGTAGTAGTAGCAGCACTAGTAGTAGCAGTGCAGTAGTAGTAGCTGCAGTATTATGCGTTTCAGGAAAAACAACAAAAAGGCATCCTATATGCTTAACAGATAAAGTTTAAAGGTAGTTACAGATGAGAGAAACCTGGGAGTTGGAGTGACACAGGACCTCAATTTTAAACACCATAGTAGCATGGTGGTTAAGAAAGCAAGTGGTATAATGCATAGTATCATTAGACACATCAAGAGCAGAAGAAGGGAGGTGCTGTTATTCTTCACTGATCATGCCACATTTAGAATATTGTGTACAGTTCTGGTCTCCAGGCTTTAAGACTCAAATACAAGGTATAGAAAGAGTTCAGAGAAAGGCTACATTTGCTCATGGAATTGAAGGGTATGAAGTATGTGGAAAGACTGACAGAGTTGGGAATGTATTTTCTGGAGTTTAGGAGACTTAGGTGACATGTGTTTGGTCCTTAGGGTCCTACAGGATAAGGGATTGTGGGAACAACTTGGACTAGTTATTAAGAATTCAGGTTACTACATGAGAACTCACCAATATCAAATAGCAGGGGATAGATTCCGCTCAAATAAAAGGAAGCAGTTGTTCTCAGAGTTGCCAAAATATGGCACAGCCTGCCAGGGGAGGTAGTGACTAGTGGAAGTATGACTGAATTTAAGTAAAAATTGGATAAGCATATAACTTCTAGACACATTCAGAGGTATGGAGTGTTATAATAAAATGAGCATCATGGACTTGGGTCTTTCCTGCTCTAGTTTAACCTATTTAACTTGTGTAGCAGTAGTAGTAGTAGCTGTAGTAGTTGTAGTAGCAATAGCAGTAGCAGTAGCAGAACAGCAAATTCAATATTAGGGCTGTATATACCCATTTTACAAGGTGTTGCAATGCCACTCCTCCAACAATTGATTGTCCTATGAAATCCTCCTCCCCAGGGCTGTTGAGGTCCAGTGGAACATGGCTGCTATGCCACCATGTTCAAGATGGTGCAGAGTTTTCCACACATGAGCAGTAAACTCAGGCGGCATGGCGGCACAGTCCACCATGTCCAAGATGGCCACCAGAGTTTTCTGCACATACCTGAGTCATTGCACTTGCATGGAAAACTCCGTGCCACCATCTTGAACACAATGGACATTGCCATGCTGCACTGATACTGACTGACAAAACTGTGCAGTGAAAGCTCAGTGATTGCCGTTCTCCTTCACTGTTTAAAAAGTCAATTTGGTATCCAGTGGACTTCCTTTACTCTAAAGAGATCGCAAGACATCTGCAGGGCTACACCTACTGCAGCCATAAAAAAAGGCAAGAGCTCAAGATAGTGCAGGGCGTAAAGGAAAATAAGTCCTTCTCTAGATATATTAGACAGGTGAGAACGAGCCTAGTAAGGCCACAAAAAGGAGGACTGTGAGTAGGCTAGCATGAGAGGAAGGTGAACCTACTGAATGAATCCTTCAGCTCAGAATTCATAGTACAAGAAGGGGTCCTCTTCCACTGTGCTCAACAAATTTGAGGGAGGAGAACCGGCAGCAGTTGGAAATGGGGCAAATTGCAGTGGATAGTGTACTCAAAAGGCTGAGTGGGTTGAAGGAGAACAAGGCACCGGGGGTCAGATGGGCTTCCCCTCAGCTCACTGGCAGATGTATCGGCATATCTTTTTAATTGTTCTTTGGTAATTGGTCCCAGGGGACTGGAGAGTGTTGGATGTAGTCACCCTTTATATAAGGGAGGGAACAAGGGAAGACCTGGGAGACTACAGGCCAGGAGGTCTGACCTCTGTCACTGTTAAGTTGCTTGTACTTATCAGCAAGGAGCAGCTAGTGGAATTGCTTGACAATAACGGCCTACATAATAAAAGGTAGCACAGCTTTAAGGGAAGGTTGTGCCACACAAACTTCATTAAGTACTTTAACTCGATGTTACAGGCAATGGGTAAGGGACATACTGTAGATGTTCTCTATTTAGAGTTCAGCAATGTCTTCAATGTGATGCTGTACAGGTGACTTGGGAATCAGCTGAGGGACCTGGAATTTGGGGAGAGCATATATGACTGGATAAGCAAAGGGCTAGGGGAGAGAACATAAAGGTTTTTTGGTAAATGGAAGTAACTCGGGGCTCAGGAAGGTGATGAGTGGGATGTCCCGGGGTTCTGTACTTGGACTGGTACATTACGGTACCATAGAGGGTTTTGTTAAATGGAAGTAACTCTGTTTTCAGGATGGTGACGAGTGGGATGTCATGGGGTTCTGTACTTGGACTGGTACATTACAGTACCATAGAGGGTTTTGGTAAATGGAAGTAACTCGGGGTTCAGGATGGTGATGAGTGGGATGTCACAGGGTTCTGTACTTGGACTGGTACATTACAGTACCATAGAGGGAAATTGGTAAATGGAAGTAACTCAGGGTTCAGGAAGGTGACGAGTGGGATGTCACGGGGTTCTGTACTTGGACTGGTACATTACAGTACCATAGAGAGTTTTGGTAAATGGAAGTAACTCAGGGTTCAGGAAGGTGATGAGTGGGATGTCACGGGGTTCTGTACTCGGACTGGTACATTACAGTACCATAGAGGGTTTTGGTAAATGGAAGTAACTCAGGGTTCAGGAAGGTGATGAGTGGGATGTCACGGGGTTCTGTACTCAGACTGGTACCTTACAGCATTTTCACCTGCAACATAAGAAAGGAGACACAGGTACCGATTAACTTATCTGCAAATGAAACATAAATATGTGGCAAGGTGGGCATGGAGAAGTGGATTAGGACTACGAGAAGGGACCTGCACAGAAAGGAAAATGTGTTCAAGGTCTGACAGCTCCAGTTCAGTGCAACAATTCAAGGTTATATGCATATTGACAAAACCACTCCACAATATACTGTACATTAGTTTATATCCGCGCCCTCTTTATTTAGCACTGTGGGCATTACCGTACTTATTAGCACCCGAATGAAGCCGCGCGAGCACCTTTCATGTAGTTACAGCACATTCAAGAATTACCCACGAATAGCAGGTACTTAAGTGCACTTAATGGTGATTGCGATCATTAGCACTCTGTTGCGATTACGTAAGAACAGTACCTGCTCAAGTTTTTGATTCCCGTCTTCCCGATGTCTATCCTGAGGTGGATTTCACAATCACAGGCTGGCGTAAGAAAGTATCCGTTCGAGAGTGAAGGAATGGAGCCAGAGGATCTGGCTGAACAAGCTGGTGTGGAGCCAGGTGTTGCTAAGGCAATGCTCTGTGAACTTGTAGGACCCGCTTCACCTTCTCCCAGAAAAGTACGCCCTACTGCGTACACCAGCTGTTGCCCTGAGACGTGCTTTGAGATAGGCAAGCATACTGTAGAGAATGGCGTGATGGCAGCAATGCGTTTTTACACAGCAAAGTATGCCAAGCACATAAACGAGAGCACTATAAGAGGGTTTAAATCGGACTACATGAAGCAGCTGCAGGAAACACCTGACCCCACCTATCTCACCCCTTCATTGCCCAGAAAACAGCGTGGGCGTCCTGCCCTTCTAATGTACGAGCTGGAGGAGCAACTTCGGGAAGTAATTTGTTGCTTGCAGGAACAAGGGGCAGTAGTAAATGCCCGAGTTGTTCACACAGTAGCCCTTGTGCTACTAAAAGCAAAAATGCCCATTGCAAGTGTATGCCAAACTTATGTCAGTTTAGAGAGGACAGAGAGTACATTGTTTGTTTTCTCTTCTTACAGATGACAAACTGCCGAATGAAGAGCTCCTGATGAAAACTACTGTAGTCTTTTCTTTCCGGATGAGAACAACACTTTTTTTTATTTACATTTATTTGCACTCAGAAGTAAAATAAATATTGAAATGATGACATTAAATCGCGCTGCAACAGTTTCTAATTTCGCTCCAGTAATTATTAGCGATCGGTTTATTTTAGCGCTTTTTCAATTTCAGCTAAAAGAGCGAAAATAAACTGAACGCTAATATTTTCTACTCTACAGCAGTATCGTACAAAAGGTGTCTGAGTTGGCCAAACAATATAGAAAAGGTATCTGCAGGTAATCATTATTAAGTATTTTTTAAAGCATTAACTAAGTGCAACAAGGGATATGCTAAGGCCAACAGAATGCATTGGCAGGTGATTCATTAGTAGTAGGCAGAGAATCATCATCTCTCTCTCTCTCTCTCTCTCTCTCTCTGTCTCTGTCTCTGTCTCTGTCTTTACAGATCCCTGGTAAGACCAAAGGAACAAAATTGATGGGTTGGCAGAAAGTATATTTTATTATACGAGATTAGAAAGTCTGTTGTAGTATATAGTTAGCCCCCACTGTGTATGGATTTCCATATGCAGAATTTTCTTTTTTATGGTACACTTCAAAGGTTATGAAAAGCTGTTATGCTGACTTCACTTTAATACCGTAACATTTTTCAGGCTTGATGCACCACACAATTGGTTAAACCAGTGACTTTCAAAAAAGTTACAGAGAAAATGGTGACACCATTTAACGAGTGGATGTCCATGGCCGTTGACACACAAACATTTGTAGCTGACTCGCTGCAACTAAAGTACTGAACTATACATCAGCCTTCCTTACTTAAAAAAAAATCAGTGTGGCTGTTATTCAGCCTCGAGGGTGATGGAGTCCTGGGGTTGTGGTTACACAGAGCTGAGGGAGCAGAACAACTGGCAGAACCAAGTACCAACAGTAAGAGCCTCCGGACACTGTCTCCTCATTTCTGTCGCACTAAAACACTCCCCCCTTCCGTTTTGTAAAAATATACTATAAAAAATAGTGTATGGGTGACCCTACACAAATGAGGCGGTGTCTCTGCTTCAGGAATGTGATGATGTCATACAGACCTCTTGAGCTTCGCTGTTGAGGTCAGTATGACATCATTACATCCCCTCGATAGAAATGCAACCTTGTTACGTATGGTCACCCATACACTGTTTCATATGTTGCATACTCTACACAGGAGGAGAATTGGAGAGGATCTCCTTCTATCCTATAACTTGCATAAGGATGCTGTATAAGGGACTTAAACATAACATTGTATTCAGAGGCACATAATGCAAGAAGTCAGATGAAACGGAGAAAAATACTTGGAAACAAATAACAGGAAGACATTTATCACACAAAGACTCCTACATATATGGAACTGACTACTAGAGGTAGTAATCACCAGCAGTAATATTCAGACCTTTAAAAAAAGACTTGCTGCAGTCATGGATGGGGCTTTTTAAATGATTAAGTAATTGTGAGGCAGAAACAAATGGCTGTTTACATCTCCTGTATTGTACACTCCAAGTATTAAAAATAAGTATAGGGGAATGTACAGTAAGTTTGGTGAGAACAAGGGGTGCAAGAATATGAAAGTATGGAGAGAACTGGGTGTGTAGGAATACGTAAGGCTATAAAGAAGAGGGGTTGCAAGAATGTATCAATATGGTGACAACAGCATGTGCAGGAATATGTAAGTATGGAAAGAACAGTAGGTGTGGGGAATATGTAGGTATGCAGAGAATATGTAGTACAGGAATATGTAAATGTGTGAGAGCAGGGTTACAGGAATATGTAGGTATCGAAAGAACAATGGGTGTGGGAATATGTAGGTATGGATAGAATGTGTAGTACAGGAATATGTAAATGTGTGAGAGAACAGGGTTACAGGAATATGTAAGTACGGAAAGAACAGTGGGTGTGGGAATATGTAGGTATGGAGAGAATATGTAGTACAGGAATATGTAAATGTGTGAGAGAACAGGGTTACAGGAATACGTAAGTATGGAAAAAACAGTGGGTGTAGGAATATGTAGGTGTGGAGAGAATATGTAGTACAGGAATGTGTAAATGTGTGAGAACAGGGTTACAAGAATATGTGAGTGTGGAAAGAACAGTGGGCGTGGGAATATGTAGGTATGGCGAGAATATGTAGTACAGGAATATGTAAATGTGTGAGAGAACAGGGTTACAGGAATATGTAAGTATGGAAAGAACAGTGGGCACTGGAATATATAGGTATGGAGAGACTGTAGTACAGGAATATGTAAATGTGTGAGAGAACAGGGTTACAGGAATATGTGAGTTAAGCAGTAAGGCATGACCAAGGGTTATGTTAATGGTCTGTTAATCACCTTCTAGGAGTGTACTGTGGCACGAGGTGTAGCCAAGTGCCACATTCCCCTAGAGGGTGATTAACTGACCATTAACATAATCCCTGGGAGTGCCTTATTGCTATTATAATAAAAAATGTTTTTAAACAGTGTTAAACTTTGTTCGGCATAAGGCTAAGCTGTACATGTACAGTATGTTAATAAAAGATTAACATAAGGCTGTTAGAATGTTTGCAGCCAATCAGAAAGCTCCATTTCTGAGACCCTTTTTATAATATGGAAAGAACAGTGGGCGTGGGAATATGTAGGTATGGAGGGAATATGTAGAACAGGAATATGTAAATGTGTGAGAGAACAAGGTTACAGGAATATGTAAGTATGGAAAGAACAGTGGACATGGGAATATGTAGCTTCAGAGAGAATTTGTAGTACAGAAATATGTAAATGTGTGAGAACAGGGTTACAGGAATATGTAAGTATGGAAACCAGTGGTCCAGTTAAGGGTCATATTTTATGCCCATTTGTGCCCTTTTTATACCCTTTGTAGAGTCCTGGGTAGTATCATCATGACCAGATGTTTCCACGGACTTCGTGCATTCACACTTCAGTCCACCAGAACAGTGTGACCGTGTTGCAAAATACTACCTGGCATACCGAAAAACTACCAGCTTGGAAAACTAGGAAGTTTTTACTTCCTTGCCTAAAATGTTATCTGGAGCACTGATTGAAGCAATAGTTTGTGTTGGATTATGTAGGTAAGGGTGGCCATGGGGTCCAGGAATATGAAAGTATGGAAGGTAATAATTTGATTTCAGAGGTGGGCAATCTTTATCCATAATTTATGATGGAATACTGATGCCGTTATGGACCATCATCTGTCAGTTTTCAAGTATAAGTAACTACAGGTATAATTCATAAATTCCCTTAATTGTTCTTTTTTACCTTTAACATAGAGGATAATGTATGGTCCTCTATCGGTAACCGGTCTGTTAACTGTCGAGAGGTTGCCAGGGCGACCGTGCAAACCTCGAGAGGTTTATGTCGCCATGGCAACCTCGAGACGGTTAACAGTGATCGGTTGCCGATAGCGGGACCATACATTATTTGTCATAGTGTATGGTCCCACATAAAAAGTAAAACGGCTGCTTACTTTTTGAAAAATAGTCACCACTGCAGCTGTTCAGTCCTTCCCTAACCGCTGCCTTCATCCGTCGGTTCCCGTGTAAAAAAGGCGCGCGAACCTCATCGCGTTGTTAACCTATCGATGTGGACGAGCATCGATAGGTTAACAACCTTAGGAAATGATGATTTCCTAAGGTTAACAGCATTCTACTATACATTATTAGCTCTATTATAAATGACATTTGTAGTATCAATCAGTCAATCAGATTTATTTGTAGAGTGCTATTCACCTTGATCATAGCGATTAACAATAAAAACTCATTAAATATCATCTTAAAATACATATTGAAATACCATACAGTGTGGTAAATCTAGCCATCCTATAGTGAAGTCGATAATCTGGAAAAGCCATCTCAAACAGGTGGGTGTTTAGAGCACCTGTTTCATAGTAACCAGTTTCTACCCTTTTTTATACTCAGGATACAATGTCCCAAAGGAACAGCTGCTGTTGCTGTTTGTGCAGGATGAGAAATGCCCGAGTGGTGATGTGGAGGAGAATAAAACTGCGAAGCGGAAGAATCCGCTTGAAGTCATTCCCAGTGGTAAGTGGGCAGCTAGATAATGAGTTTATTTGTGATTTTGCTCACTGTTGTTGAGGATGGGGTTAGGAGGAATAAGAAAAAACATGTAGTTGGTTGGAGGAGCAGGGAGTGTGGGATTATGAGGCTGTAGTGGTCATGCCAGAAAGACATAAACAAGTAGCTAAGATATTGTTAAGGTGAGGTTGTACCGTGCAAACCTCGCTGACTACTTTAACTGAGGGTTGCAGGCAGTGGACAGGGGGCAGGCTGTGGGTGTCTTCTGCTTGGACTTCAACATTGTCTTTAACTTGGTGCTACGCAGGAGATTCAAGAAGAAGCTGAGGGACCTGGGACTGGGCAGAGCTTGTCTAAGTGGATAAGCAGTGGGTAGAGGGATAGAACACAGAGGGTGGTGGTAAATGGAGCTCATTCTGTGTTTAGGAAGGTGACTAGTGGGATGCCACAGCATTCAGTACTTGGACTTTTCAAAATGTCGCCTGTCACATTGGAGAGGACATGCAGCTAATGGCATGGCAGAGTTTAGTTATATGGAACCCAATCCCAGAGGCTCTGGGTGCCTTAGATAAAAACAAGCCAGGTATTGTATGAAATAAAACACATATAAATACGATAAAACAAAATCATAAAACATCTGCTACAGCATTGATATTAACACTGACAATTTTTTAGTGCTGGTCAAATCACTGCAGCAGGGAAAACATATGAGCATTCAAACCACTGTTGAACCTCTTAACTTGAGAGCAACTGGAAGAGAGTTCCACAGGATCAGTCTGGCTACACTAAGAGCACAGTCACTAGAATAATCTGGTTCTGGGAAATTCAAGGAGGCCCCTGGTTGAGGATCCGAGAGAGCTGACTGAGGTGGTGAGTGTCAGATCATCAGCCAGGTAGCCAGGGCTAACACCGTGTAGGGATTTATGCAAACATACGAAGAAGCCAACAGAAGAAAGTCATTTGGTCTATCAAGTCTGCTCATATTGCAGGGTCCACAGCTTGAGCTAATGTCTCTGCCCTCCGTCCCCACTCCTTCTCCCCACCCATGCCTTTCCTAGCCTATCTTAAAGCTGCCCACTGTCTTCAATGAGATGACTTCTTCCAGCAGTGCATTCCAAGTGCCCATCACCCTCTCTGTGAAGAAGTGCTTCCTGATCTCCCTCCTAAACGTCCCACCCTCCAGCTTAAGACTGTGCCCCCTCGTGTTACGGTTGCCACTCAGCTTAAACAGACTCTCCTTATCAACCTTATTTATCCCTTTCAGGTACTTGAAGGTCCCAATCATGCCCCCCCTCTCTCCTGTCTTCCAGGGAGTACATGTTCAGTGCACTCAACCTCTCCTTGTATGCCTTGCCCTGCTGACCAGATATCAGCTATGTAGCCCTCCTCTGGACCTTCTCCAGCAGGGTTAATGTCCTTTTTGAAGTGTGGGCACCGGTACTGAATTCCATACTCCTAGAAGCAAGCTTACCAGTGACTGGTACAAGGGCAGTATAACCTCCTCTTTCTTACTAATGACCCCCTAGCTATGCATCCCGGCATCTTGTTCACCTTTGCTGCTGCTTTCTTGCACCATGTGGAGTGCTTCAGGTCACTAGTGATCGTCACTCCCAGGTCCTTCTCCTCCTCTGATGCAGATATTCTGACTTCACCCAGGTAGTACTCTGTCCTGGGATTCTGGGCTTCAATATGCATAACTTTGCATTTCTTGGCATTGAAGCCAAGCTGCCAGATCCTGGAACACTGCCTCAGCTTTTCCAGATCTTTCTGCAGGTCCTGTATCCCTTCAGCTGTGTCCACTCTTCCACAGAGCTTGGCGTCATCCGCGAATAGGCACATTTTGCCCTTAATGCCATCTACAATGTCATTGATGAAGACATTGAACAACACTGGCCCCAGCACTGAGCCCTGTGGGACCCCAATGGTTACCTCTCTGGTGCCAGATAACTCTCCTCCCACAACCACCCTCTGGGTTCTGTCCCTCACCCAGTTTTCCATCCATCTGGCCATCTTTTCCCCAACTCCAAGACCCACCAACTTCCTGATCAACCTTTTGTGAGGCACAGAATCAAAGGCCTTGCTTAAATCAAGATAGAGGATGTCTACCACTTGGCCCCTGTCTGCTGTCTTAGTGACATAGTCAAAGAAGTCAATCAGATTTGTTTGATATGATCTCCCCCCCATGAACCTATGCTGTCTCTCATCCTGGAGACCATGCTCCTCTAGATGTTCTTCCAACCTTTCCTTTAGTATGGTCTCCATGAGCTTGTCCACAATGGAGGTCAGACTGACTGCTCTGTAATTCCCCGGATCATCCTTTTTTTTTTTTTTTTTTTTAACAGTTTTTTTTCCCTCTGGTCACTGCCTGTGGGGACTCTCTCAGGCATCCTGGTCTGATCCTGCCCACTTGAGATCCCCAAAGTCCGAGTCTCCCTGTGGCCCTTCTACCCCTTGCTCCTACATTGCAGCTGGACCCCCTGGCTTGTACCTCCCCCAGGGTGGGTCCGCCACTCCATCTTTGGTGCTCCTTGAAGGCAGTATCTTGCTGCAGGCAGGGCTTGGAAGGAGGAAGGAATTGAGAGACTGGGTGGATGAGATCCGGCATAGGGCATGGGGGTCAGGTGCCATCAGCTACCCCACAGAGCAGGGTTTTTCCTAGTTCTACTGTTAGTCCTCCCCTTCCTGAGGTGCGGATTTGCAATAACGTTCAGCGCTGGCATGCATGCATTCGCACACATCTGCAGGACATCCGCCGTCACCTCTCCCCTTCTTGTAAGTGATCCCCAGATTGCAATGCACCCAGCCTCCGCTGGGTGTTGCTAGCACCAGGGATACACTCCCAGCCCTCCCCCATGGAGAGGACAGCCGGCGTTGGACGCTCAGTCCTCTCCTCCCCAGCCAACCCCCTGTGACCTGAGCTCACTCCCGAAACCCAGGTCGCCGGCATGGCACGAGGTGTGGTGTCCAGCACGTCAACCCTCCGCGCTACCAGGCCAGCCCTGGATCATCCTTGGGACTGCTTTTGTGGAGGGGCACTACATGTGCTGTTCTCCAGTCCTGCGGTACCATTCCTGACTCTAGTGAACTATTAAATAGGTCTGCCAGTGGCCCTGCCAGTTCCTCAGCCAGTTCCTTTAGCACCCTTGGATGTACTCTGTCCTGGCCTAGTGATTTGTCCATCTTCAATGCTAGCAGACCTTCCCTTACTCTATCCTCCTCTGTCACTACATCTGTGTTCCCCTCCCTCCCTGATGTTCATTCACAAATCTGGACTGTCATGTACGGTATGGGCTGCACGCCCATTGGCTGTAGCTCTGCACCAATGGGCGTGCAGCCCTACCGGACAGTCAGTCGGCAGGCGGCGAGGCGGCAGGCGGGTGGTCTGCCGCCCGCCGGCTGCGAAGGTAAGGTGCAGGGGTTTCAGAGGGACACTAGACACCAGGGAGATGTTTGGGGGTTGTAACTTGACATTCTGCCCGCAATCGGGCATTACGGTCCACTGGACCACCCAGGGAGATATTCGGTTGGGGGCTTTTACATTCTGCCAGCGATCGGGCACTGAGAGATTGATACGTTCTGCCAGCGATCGGGCATCGAGAATAATGTGGCGAGGGGTTTCATGTTACTTATGCCTTGATCGGGCGTGAGATATGGGGGGGTCATGTTACTTATGCCCGCGATCGGGCTTCGGGAGATGTGGGCGGGGGGTCATGTTACTTTATGCCCGCGATCGGGCTGGTGGGGGAGCACAGGGACCGAGTTGAGGGCCAGCCAGGGGTGGCAGCTGCTGTGTTGCGCCCTGCACTACAGCAGCTCACCTGTGGGTGGCCCTCAACAATCCTTTTTTTTTGGCTCAAGGTTGTGCAGGCGTAGGTTGGGGGTTGCGCATGCACAACTCTGCACAACCCGACTGAATATCGGGTTGCGCAGTTTAGTCATGGTTCTTCCCCCTCCTGTTGAGCATGCATTCATTTGCATTGCGCTGTTGCGCAACCTGTTGTCAGTGGCGTAACTGCCTCCTGCTGAATATCGCAGAATGGCGCAATGTAGGACTTGCGCATGCGCAACCCTTTTGAATATCTGGGCCATTGTATCTAAAAACTGAGTGTGTGTGATACACATACCGTCAGCATTTCTCTTAGCTTGCATCTGTCAGCTGAAAACTGAGGAGGGGGTGTTGAGGTCACTCCTAGAGCATTAGATGTTTCAGCAAAGATAGTCATTAATACATTTTGTATTAAAAAAAATATTTTACAGCACTCAGAACTGGCTGTCTACATCACAATCCTCCCCACCTAGACTGAATTTGGGGGATCTATCCCCTACATGGGATGAGCTTCCCAAATCAGTTCACTCCTCATAGACCCTAGACAGCCCATCTGAGTTCGTGTTCTTCACTCCAGTCCTATGTATGATTTTTAGATCATACCCTTGTAAAGCAAGACTCCATTTTAGTAGTCTGCCATTGTTTTTCCCCATCTGCGTCAGCCAAACCAGGGGGGTTGTGGCCAGTCTGAACCACAAAATGCTGCCCATACAAGTATGGCTCTAATTTCCTTAGGGCCCACACTATGGCAAGACACTCCTTTTCCACCGTGGAGTACACTTACTCCCTGGGAAGCAGCTTCCTGCTCAGGTACACAACTGGGTGATCTGTCCTTTGGCTAGACATCTGGCTCAGTACTGGCCCAATACCCACGTCTGAGGGCGTCCGTCTGAACTATAAAGGTTTTGCTATAGTCAGGACTTGTTGAAACAGGAGCACTGCACAGTGCCTCCTTCAGTCTGGTAAAGGCTTCCTCACAGGCTGGGCCCGAGGTCATTTTCTTTGGCATCTTTTTCTTTGTCAGGTGAGATAGAGGAGCAACCAGGGCACTGTAATTGGGTACAAATTTCCTGTAGTACCCTGCTGTCCCTAGAAAGCTCCTGACCTGCTTCTGGGTTTCTGGTCTGGGCCACGCCTGGATCACCTCTATCTTTATTTGGTTAGGACAGAGCTGTCCCCCGGCCTACCACATGCCCAAGGTATGCCACTTCCCCAATGGTCACCTGGCACTTCTCGGCTTTGACAGTGAACCCAGCCCTCTGTAGCCTGTCCAGCACTTCCCTAAGGTGGGAGAGGTGTTCCTCCCAGCTGGTACTAAAGATGGCAGTGTCCTCTAGGTATGCCATGGTGTACTCTTCAGCACCATTTAACACCTGGTTCACCAACCTTTGGAAAGTGGCCGAGGCACTCTTCATTCCAAAAGGCATTACTTTAAACTCAAATAAGCCTATTGGAGTGATGAAGGCCAACCTCTCCCTAGCTCTGTCTGTCAATTCTACCTGCCAAAACCCCTTTGTCAGGTCAATGGTCGTAAGATAGGTCACCCCTCCCAACTTGTCCAGGGCATCGGGTGGGTGTCGGACTTTGTGACTGCATTCAGTCCACGACAGTCCACGAAGAAATGAGATGAGCCATCTGGCTTGGGCACAAGGACTACAGGTGAGGCCCAGGGGCTGTGGGATCTCTGGATTACCCCTAAATCCAGCATCTCCTCCACTTCCCTCCTAATGTTCTATTGGACAGCCTCTGACACCCGATATGCTGTTTGCCATATGGGCATCTGTGTCCCTGTCTCAACATCGTGTGTCGCTAAGGGGGTTGGTCTAGGCTTGGCGCTAAACAAGGGGGCAAAGTCTGCTAAAACCTCCCTTACTTTCTGGATCTGGCACGGGGTCAGCTGGGGAGACAATTTTACTACCTCCACAGAGGACTCCTGCTTACTTTCTTCCAGCAAATCCAGAAGGGGGTCTCCTTCGTCCGTCCCCTTCCCATGACTACACACTCCGAACACCATGTCAGCCCTATTTGCATATGGCTTCATCATGTTGACATGGTACATCTTTTTTGTCTGTCTACGGTCAGGTAACTCGACAATGTAGTTCACGTCATTTACCTTCCTAACCACTTTGTATGGTCCTGCCCACTCAGCTTGCAGCTTGTCTTTTCGGACCGAAATAAGGACCATGACTTCCTGACCCACAATGTACATGCGAGCTCTGGCTCTGCGGTCGTACCACACTTTTTGTTTCTGTTGGGCAGCTGCCAGGTTGCTCTGGGCTGTCCCCATAAGCTCCTTCAGCCTTTCCCTAAACCTAAGGACGTAATCCACAATGGGAGTTCCCTGGGTGGCGTGCTTGTCTTCCCAGTCCTCCTGCATCAAGTCTAGGGGCCCATGTACCCGGCATCCATACAAGAGTTCGAATGGGGAAAATCCTGTCGACTCTTGGGGCACCTCCCTGTATGCAAACATCAGGTGGGGAAGGTATTTCTCCCAGTCCCTCCCATGCTGTTCAGCAAATGCCCGGAGCATTGACTTTAGGGTATCATTGAATCGTTCCACAAGCCCATTGGCTTGTGGGTGATACGGTGTCGTGCATCTCTGCACTACCCCATACTTCTCCCATAAACATTTCATCAGGTCCAACATGAAGGAACCCCTTCGATCAGTGATAACCTCCTGCGGAAACCCAACATAGAAACATAGAATTTGACGGCAGATAAGGACCGCTTGGCCCACCCAGTCTGCCCATTTCCCAACCTGATGGATAAGCTGCAGGTCCTAGTTAACCAGCAGCCTCTTCTTTCTACCCCACCCCTAGAATTGCCTTATGACTGTCCCATGCATGCTTGAATTCCACCACTGTTTTTGACTCCACAACCTCCTCTGGAAGGCCGTTCCATACATCCACAACCCTCTCTGTGAAAAATACTTCCTTAAATTACCTCTGAGCAGCCCCTTCTATCTTCAAATTGTGCCCCTTGTTCTTGCACACCTCTTTTTTGAAAGATGCTACCTCTTGGATGTTGTTGATTCCTTGAGGTACTTGAAAGTTTCTATCATGTCTCCTCTCCCTCCTTTCCTCGAGGCTATACATATTAAGCTCCTTAAGTCTCTCTTCATATGTCTTCTGGTGCAGACCCTGCACCATTTTAGTTGCCCTCCTCTGGACAGCTTCCATCCTGTCTATGTCTTTGCGGAGATTGGGTCTCCAGAACTGCACGCAGTACTCCAGATGGGGCCTCACTAGCTGTCTGTACAGAGGAATAATAACTTCCTGTTTTCTACTGGTGATGCCTCTTCCTATGCATCCCAGTATCCCCCCAGCCCTCCTTGCTGCCCTCTCACATTGCTTTCCCACCTTTAGGTCATCTGATATGACTACCCCCAGGTCCCTTTCCATTTTTGTTGTTGTTAGTATCTCACCCCCATTGTGTACTCTTCCCTGGGTTTTGTTTCCCAGGTGCATTACCTTGCACTTCTTAGCATTGAATCTAAGCTGCCATACATTTGACCATTCCTCTAACCTTGCCAAGTCCTTCTCATCCTTTCCACTCCTCCTTGTGCATCAACTCTGTTGCAGATCTTTGTGTCATCTGCAAAGACATACTTTTCCTTCCAGTCCTCTGCAATGTCGCTTATAAAGACATTGAAGAGGACCAGTCTAATACTGAACCCTCGGTGCCCACTACTAACCCCCTTTTCAGAGTGGACTCCATTTACTATTACTCTCTGTGTCCTATTCTCCAGCCAATTCTTTACCCAGGCTGTCATCTTGGGACCCATTCCCAGGCTGGCTAACTTGTATATTAATCTTTTGTGTGGGACTGTGTCAAATGCCTTGCTAAAGTCTAGGTAGGCCATGTCCACAGCCCCTCCCTGATCAACTACTTTGGTCACCCAGTCAAAGAAATCTATCAGATTTGTCTGGCATGACCTTCCTGCTGTGAATCCATGCTGCCTTGGGTCCTGTGCCCCTCTGGCCTCTAGATACTCAACAATTCTTTCCTTCAGAAGTGATTCCATCATTTTCCCTACCACTGAGGTTAAACTAACAGGTCTGTAGTTTCCTGCTTCTGCCTTGCTCCCACTTTTGTGAAGGGGAATTACATCTGCCCTCCTCCAGTCCTCGGGTACCACCCCATCCTCCCATGATTTGTTAAAGAGGGTAGTCAGTGGTGTCACTAGTTCTACCCTTAGTTCTCTTAGAATTCTGGGATGAATCCCATCAGGCCCCATTGCTTTGTCCACCTTCAGTTTTAAGAGTTCTTTCAGAACCCTTTCTTCTGTAAATGGGCTGGTATCAACTTCTGTATCCAGAGTGTTTCTACTGTTTGTTTTAGGTACCTCCCCCTCTTCCTTAGTAAATACTGAGCAAAAATATTTGTTTAGTATCTCTGCCTTTTCACAGTCACCCTCTGCCCACCCTCCCTCCCTTTACTAAGCCTCACTATCCCTCTCTTGGTCTTACTTCGCTCCCTGATGTACCTATAAAAGGTTTTATCCCCCTTCTTAACTGAGTTGGCTATCTTTTCCTCGGTTTGGGCCTTTGCTGTTCTGACTGCCTTCCCAGCTTCCTTTGCTTTAACTGATACAGTTCTCTGTCCTGCGCCTTCTGTGATTCCTTGTACTTCCTGAATGCTTTCTTTTTCTCTTGAACCTTCACTGCCACTTCCTTTGAGAACCATAGTGGTTTCTTACCTCGTTTCATATTGTTTATTTGCTTTACACAAAGGCTTGTTACCTCTGTGATGGCAGTTTTTATTATTCCCCATTGTTCTTCCACCCCTCCTTCCTGCCCTTTTGCTAGTGCATTCCTTAGGCACTCACCCATTTTGACAAAGTCAGCCCTCCTAAAATCCAGTACCTTTGTCTTTGTAGGCTTGACTCTATTGCTGTGTTTATTGTGAACCATACTGTTCGATGGTCGCTGAGTTCCCAGATGGCTACCCACTTCTACATCTGTGATCCTCTCCTCATCTCCATTTGAGAGAACCAGGTCTAAGATTGTTCCTCTCAGTGGGCTCCAATACTAGTTGTCTAAGGCATGCCCCCTGTAGGGCATCTAGAATAACCCCACTCTTAGAAGTGGCTGCTGCAACTGCACTCCAGTTAACATCTAGCATATTCAGATCACCCATCAGCAATATCTCCCCTTTTTCTGCCATACTAAGTATACTTTCTATCATTTCCTTGTCCATTTCCTCCCCCTGAGAAGGGGGTCTGTATACAACCCCTGTGCAGATTGTGGTGCCATTGCGGTCTCCAAATTTACCCCCAGTGCTTCTTCTTCTCCCTGTTTACCCTTTTGTTCTGTTGCTTTGATTCCTTCCCTTATGTAAAGAGCTACTCCTCCTCCTCTTTTACCCTCCCTGTCCCTCCTGTAGATAGTGTATCCTGGTATGTTTACATCCCAGTCATGGTTTTGTGTGTACCATGTTTCTGTGACTGCCAACATGGGAGAAAATCCCAAGTAAGGAATCTGCCACCTTGTCTGTCCTCAGAGAAGATAGGGCGACTGCCTCTGGGTACCGGGTGGTATAATCCACCACAGTCAGGATGAACCTCTTCCCTGAGGAGCTGGGGGTATTTAAAGGCCCCACAATATCCATTCCCACCCTCTGGAATGACTCCTCCACTATGGGCAAGGGGATCAGGGCGACTTGGGTTTTCTTGCTCATCTTCCCTGTTTCTTGGCACCAGTGACAAGACCTACAATACTCCTTCACCTGCTGGGTGAAGTTAAGCCAGTAGAAATTCTGGCCAACTGCTGTGTAGTGTGCGCGATTCCCAGATAACCAGACGAGGGAATATCATGTGCAGTTTTGAGCAACTGCTCACGATACCCCTGGGGAACGACAAGCTGCCTGCCTAGCATCCCTTCCTCTGTCTGTACTGCCTGTGTATACATAAGTCCATTTTCCCAATAAACCTCAAGTCTGCCGTCACCTCCCTGTGTGCCCTTCAAGTCTGCGCAAGCCCTCAGCTCCTCTAAACTAGGGTCACTCCTCTGAGCAGCTGCAAACCCCTCATACAGTGCCAAGGCATGGGACAGGTCCCCTTCAGTCTCTAAACTAGGGTCCCTAGCACTAGTGTCAGGGCCCTCAGGATCACTGTCAATCCCAACCCTCTGACAACAGGTCACCCCTTCCTGTTCGGAGTAACCTTCCATAGCTGTGTGGTTACTTGCTACTGGGGAAATGTCTACCCCCTTTATCAGTCTCCCCAGCTGGAGACATAGGCTGGGGAACCAGCCTCTCAGCGGTTTTTACACTAGTTTCTGTGGGGTTCAGGGAACTACTATTTTCCCTTGCCGCTTAGCTACAGGTAACTGCACATACCATCCACTGTTGGAGATTGTTACCCAGGATCACATCCACTGCTAATGTGTTGGCTACAGCCACCTGTTGCACAGTTCCCCCTGTTTCACCCCAGTCCAGGAGAACACTAGCGAGTGGCAATGTTTTCTCTTCACCAGTAAACCCTTGTACAGTTACATATTTATTGGGTATAAGCTGACCAGGCTATACCAGATCCCCCTTTACCAATGTCAGGGATGCCCCTGTGTCCCTTAACCCCTGCATCTGTACACCATTTACTATGACTGGGTGCATGTGTTTCCTCATGTTCACTGACATGCTCTCAGGCACACACAAACAACCCACTTCTTTTCTAGCACCCTGTTGTGTATTTTATCTCGCCTTTTTGGGGCACTGTCTGGCAATATGCCCAGTTTCCTTACACAGCCAACATGCATTTCTTACTTCAGATAAATCTTATCATTGAAACCTGGGGATAACTGGTTTCGGTGGAGGCAGTGGGGGTTTTAGCTGCCCTGAAGATGCACTTTTCCCTTTCTGCGCTGCCATGCCTGTCCCATTCACTCTCAGAGCAGGTCTGCTCTTGGCATAGCGGTCCAAGAGTTCAGCAGCCTCTTGCACTGTTTTGGGATCTTGGTCCTCTAGCCAGGTTTTTAGCTCTGCTGGACAAGCCCGATAAAATTGTTCTAATAAAATCACATTTTCAATTTTATCCACAGAGTTTGCTTCAATTCCTTCCCACCAACGTTTTAAAAACTGACACTGTTTCATGGCTAGCTTCTCATAGCTCATATCGGGGCTTCTCCTGAGCTTACAGAATTTAGCTCTGTATGATTCAGCAGTTAATTCAAACTTTTTTAACAGTGCAGCTTTTAGCTTTCTGTAATCATTGCTGTCTTCATTGTCTATTTGACCCGATGCATCCCGAGCTCTCCTGGTAAGTAGCGGGGATAGCTGGAAGCTCCAGGACTCTCTGGGAATTTTAGCCTGAATACAAACTTTTTCAAAAGAATTTAAAAAGATGTCCATGTTTTCCCCTTCCTTAAACTCAGCTATTAATTTGGAGTTCAATTTGTAACCCCGTCCTGCAGTCCCAGTTAAACCCAAGCTACTTACCTGCTCTGGTGCTGCTGGTTGGAGTCATAGCTTCTCCAGTTTGTGTTGCCACTGGTGCTTCCCTCACTCTCTCTTCTCTTCTGCAGCTCGCTGGCACTCACGCTTTTCACGGTGTGCCTCCCTCTGTTGTTGCTCTGCCTCTCGATCCGCCTCTCTCTGTTCTCGCTCTGCCTCCAATTCCATCCTGCCAACTCAATTTGTAGCCTGAGTACTTCTGGATCCAGGATACTGGTGGCCTTCCTGCTGCTGTGGCCCTTCACTGACAGTGGCCCTGCTGTCCTTTTCAGTCACGGTCGGTGACTCGCTGCTCTGGGTCTGCTACCATCAGGGCCTCTATGAGGTTCTGGTTTTTGGCTGTCACCTCGAACGGACTCCCCTGTTCCTGCACAACTGCTTCAAGTAATCTACAGTGTGTCTGCTGTAGTCAGAAGCCATCTTCTTCCGTGACTATGGTTACTCTGACTGCACTTTAGAGAAAAAAAATAAAATGGGTAGGAACTCTACTGTACGCCAAGTGATGTATAGTTCTGCTTCCTTTTTAAAATAAAACTCTGCCTTTGTCTTTCTTTACAAGAGAGTTTATGGTCTCATCTGATACAGAACAATAAAAGCTTGTGATACCAAAATTATGCCACCACTGCCAACCAATCTGTCACAAACCCACTCAGCAGGTCAGGCCCTCTTCTCACAAAGTGCCAACTTCTGAGCACAGTCTTGTGAACAGTGTAGCAGACAAGGTAACCCTCTTGTCTGCTTTTGTGAGTTCAGATCAACCTTTGGTCTCAAATGTTGGAGGGATTCAAACTGTTAACCTCTTGCTAGTATACCCAATGCACAGACCCAGATGTATCTGTCTTCGGGGGGGGGGCAGATATCTTTGCCTATGGGCATCTAACCAGGTATACAGAGATGAACCCTTTAAAACTTTAATAAAGACCTCGGATTTAAAACGCTTCTCTTTCCAGTTTGGTACCACCATTCAAGCTTATGTTTAGTATCTGCAATATCCATATACTTTTCTTACAACTAAAAAGAAGTCAAAGACAGACCCAGTAAGTTCTAAAAAAGAATTTTACTAAAATAGTTATAAATATGTAAAACACAAAATGCAGAACTCTTATATCAAAAGACATACAAATCTTTTAAAAGAAACAAGGTTTAAACAGTGCAAATTCCTACTTCAGTACTTAGTCTCTAAATACTTGCTTAAGTGCTCATCAGTCTTGCTTGGTCAGAGTCTAGGGAAAAATATTTCTTTGTAAAACAGAATTATTCCTTAAACAATTGTATTGGCCAACCCCTTTTTGGTGAGGTCAGCTAGCTCCTCCTCTGTCAGATTATATTTAAAAATATATCTAATAAAAAAAAAAACAGTCTTTTCAAAGTATCAATTTTGCAATCCTTCAGCATGACTCATGTTTCAAATGACATCTCTTTTGATCCATGCTGCATCCTCCTCACACAGGCTTCATAGGAGCATTTACAACCTCGCACCCCTGCGTAATAACCAGGGTTTTCTCTTCAATGTCAAAAACCTTTTTTATGGTTTCCTTCTTAACAAAGTTAACTTAAACAACTCTGTAATTAGCTCCTGGTCTGCCACGTAACACATTGTATCTAAAAACTGAGTGTGTGTGATACACATGCTGTCAGCATTTCTCTTAGTTTGCATCTGTCAACTGAAAACTTGGGGGGGTGAGGTCACTCCTACAGCATTAGATTTTTCAGCAGAGATAGTCATTAATACATTTTATATTAAAAAAAAAAAAATATACAACACTCAGAACTGAATGTCTACGTCACAACCACCGCTCATGATCACTCAGCTAATCTTGTGGATTTCCAGGCTCTCGTCAGATGTTCTGGCAGCTATACAGGACGATGCCTTCTGGGGATCGGTCCTATTTAGAGGGGATACTAAGGACATAATTATGGGCCTCCAGGTCAGCAGCCAGGCCCTCAGATCAGTCCGATCCATGTATAGGTCAGATTCCCAGAAAAAGCAGCCCTTTCAACACCAATTTAAGTGCCAAGGGAAGCAATCTGTCCCAAAGAAACAGATCAAGAGGCGAGCCATGGGCTTCTCTTTTTCCTGTCCCCCAGCTGCAAAGTCTCAGAGATCGGTGGGAGGGTCCCCTCCCCCCTCACCCCTCAGTATCTGGATTCATACTCTCCTCCCTTTCCTCCACTTCAAAGTGTGGAGCCAGTGGGAGGCAGATTCACCCTTCATGTGCAGGAGTGGAAGGGCATCACCTCAGATGTATGGGTCCTGCAGCTCATCTCAAAAGGGCACACATTAGAGTTTCTGGAGTTTCCTCTAGACTCCCCTCCAGGTCACTCGCATTACTCCTCGCACCAGGCTCTGCTGGTCGAAGAGGAGATCAGGGCCCTGAGACTGAAGGCAGAGGCAGAACCTGTGCCTCTGTCCCAGAGAGGAAAGGGATTTTACTCCCACGTTTTCCTGGTCCTGAAATAGACATGCGACCTCAGACCCATCCTGGACCTCAACAGTCTGAGCCATTTTGTCAGGTGACTGTGCGGGGCCTCCTGCCCTTTCTGGAGAAGAACCACTGGCTTTGTGCACTGGATATACAGGATGTCTACCTGAATATTCCGATGTTCCTGGGCCACCACCGTTTCCTGCAGTTCTGCTTCCAGAGGGAGCACTTCCAGTTTGCAGCACTCCCCTTTGACCTTTCCTCAGCACCCAGGGTCTTCATCAGGTGCCTAGCAGTGGTGGCAGCGTTCTTGCGCCATCATGGTATAGCAGTGTTCCCCTACCTGGACGTTTTGCTATTGACAGCCCCATCCAGGGAAAGTCTTCTGGAGTCCCTCTCAGTCACTCTGCACATTTTTTCATGACTGGAGATCACTGTCAGTTCCCCTAACTCATCCCTGACCCCCTCCCAGAATCTTCAGTTCATCAGGGTGGTCTTGGACACAGTCCAGTGCAGAGTCTTTCTACCCTTGTGTAACCCCTAGATGGCGCTATCCCAGGGGCTACTACCCCTGCCTGATTTGCCACTAACAGGTTGAGGGGCCTGGATCCAATGGCGGGTGCCTCCACCCAGAGGTCAGGGTTTGCAATAGTTAAACTTACTTGGTCACAGCCCTCTGGGACACTGCAACCCCCCTTTCTTCCCACTAGTGGCCCACACAATATATCAGAATTACCTTCACAGTATACACTTACCCCCAGGGCTGGTTCAGGCACTGGGACCTCCTGTAAAATAAGATACAGTGCAACAATCACAGTACAATACTTTAACATAGACAAATACCTCAGGCAGTATAACTTTGCTGAAACAAGCAGCTCTGATTTATTTAGGGGGAATATAACAAGGACAGGGGAAATCAGGTTAATTAGCTTATCACTTTACTCATCTACCTATGGCTCTGTGCACAGGCCTATCCCTACCAGTTACTGTCCCTGTGTACCCAAGCCCTAGTGGCTAGTCCAAACCGTGGCAGCTGGTAGGGGCCCTTTCCCACAGAGAAAAGAAAAATTAGTTTAAACAGTCAGCAGTACAGTGATTCCATTTGGATTTAATGTGGCAATTCAACAGGGAGCGACCCTGAATTAATACTCACGACCTCCAAACAAGATAGGGTCCTTCAACGTCAGCAGGGCTACTCTTGAGCTCCACGAGACTCCTCACACATTTATATGGCAAACAGGCAGGCTGCTTCTCTATCCCGATCGCAATTACTGCACAATACCGGAGAACACACAGCAGATTCAGTTCCTGACAGACCGAGTGCAATTCAGCAATTTCTCCAGTCTTCTACAGGGTGAGCCTGGTTTCTACTCTTCAGATATCCTTTGATTCTCTTCACAGGACGGATTCAGTCCTAATAGCAGTTACAAAGCTGCAGACCGAACTCTGGGCCTTATACACGCTTCCCGACTAAAACTGCACACTGAAAAAGCACAGGGCTCCTTCCTCTTCACTGCCAGAGCTCAACTGAAACTCCAGCAGACAAAACCGGCACTTCCCTTTGAGTTCCTCCCAGTTCTTGGCTGGATTGGCTGTCACTCACAATAGACTGCCCTTGTTGGTCCAAAAGGCCAAGTCTAAACTACATCTCCCAGAGTCACTGCCCATACAATCCTCTTGTGGCTGGCTCAGATTACAGTCCAAGTTCTGATTCGTCCAAGGCACCATTTTAGAGCTACCTTATCCCACACTGATTGGTCCAGTTCAGCAGTTCAAAACTAGAATGGGGAACTAGGCAAACACAGTTCTGACTGCAAAGAAAGCAGGTTAGACAAACTGTATTTTCATTATTACTCTAAATGATTTCTGGCAAACAGTTACATCTTTCAGATAGGTTCCCTTTGCACTCCTAGTGACTGCAAAAATGGAGTGAATTGGAAGCAGTTCGAGTGGTATTCAAGTAGAGAAACACACAGTCCCCCCATACAAACTAATTTTGTCTGCAAGCAGACAGCTCTTAAAGAGACAGTACCAGAGGCTCTAAAAACACTCACTGATAAATGGCTTAAACGCCAAACACCATTCAGGCTTGGAGCATTCAAGCAAGCTCCTGGAAGTCTTTTGGGAACCCCCATTTGCAGGGGGGTTACACCCTTCCTGGCCTGGGAAAGCTTGACGCGCACAAGGCAATCTCATAAGTTTTAACTGGAAACATATACATTTGCATTAGGCTCACACATGTAATCATCAGTCAATATATCATTTTACCAAGAACACATTTCTGAAACATTGCAGTATGTCACTCTTTACACAGTATTACACACACATTGTACCATAACTCAAGTTATTACCTCTTGTACATGAAACCTGAAGAGGGGGCCCTTCCTATCAGTTACCTTGGGGCTGGACGGGGCAAGGGCACCATACTTAGAGGGCAACACAAGTAACTTGAGTTAGCACTGACGCTCAGTTTGGGCAATGAGCCGGGGATGCATACACTCCTTTATGGACAACATTGAGAGGCAAGTCACAGGCCTCCCAAGGGAATCATAACTGAGGTGCACCACAGGCTTTACAGCTCGACCAGTCTTTCTAGGGGAACTGTTACAGTCTCTGCATTCTGAGCCTCATTTTCAGCATTGTCCTCACTTGTCAGGGGTCTCCATGGGGTAGAGAGGCTAGAACTTGGGGCACTTTCAGCTCCAGGAGTTACAGTTTCTGAGTCCACAACATTGCCTGCATGGAGCTTTGGACACTGGCAGTGGACTGTCAGGGCACTCAAAATACTCTTCTTGTTCTGGTGTATCACCAGTCTGACCTAATCCATCATTTTCCTCCCTGAAAGCTCAAACAGTTCAACCATGCACAATGATTCCATTTCATCTGATCTGATGCTTTGCACTTCACTTTCTGGGGAGCATTGGCTCCAGGGACAAAACTGAGGGCTTAGACAGTCAGAAGGCCCAACCGTCTCAGTATTGACTGAGGATTGCTGAAATAATTGACTCAGTTCAGTAAGAAGGATAGTATTCAAAGTCACTCTCACTTTCTTCTGATATGGACTGACAGTCATGCTCAACTGGGACTTGTGGAGGGAACACTTTAACTCTGCTTCTGTAGGTGCAGACTTTCTTGATCTTTTCTTAGCAGCAGCTCTAGTCACTGGTCCAGAGGGGCATCTTCTAGGGGCTCAGACTCAATCAAGATTTGTCCAATGGGCAGTAAATGATTTCTATGCATTGTTTTACATCTTTTGAATTATTCTCAGGCCTTACTTTGTACACTGGCAGATCATCTAATTTGCCCACTACAATGTGAGGAGATGGTGCCACCTGTCAGCAATCTTGTGCTTGCCATGCAGTCCCAGATTTCTTAGCAATACCGATCTCCCTCCTGGAGTTCCTGTGCTTTCACCTTTTATCATACCTTTCTTTGTTGGCCAGATTTCTTTTGGCAGCCATGGTTTGAGCCAGTTGGTACGCATGAGTTAGCTGGGCCTTTAACTTTTGCACATACTGTAAATAGTTGTCAGCTTGAACCCCATCAGGAGAGACCCCAAAACTCACATCTACCGGTAGTCGAGCTTCTCTTCCAAACATCAGGTGGTAGGGGGAGAACCCAGTGGCATCACTTTTGGTGCAGTTATAAGCATGTACCAGGGTGCTAATTTGTTGGCTCCTTCTAGGCTTGTCCTTTGGGTGCAGGGTGCCTAGCATATCTAGCAAAGTGCGGTTGAAACGTTCAGGCTGTGGTCCCCTGGGGTGGCAAGGAGTGGTTCTGGACTTTCGACTCCCTACAGAGAAAGCATCTCTTTGATCAGACGACTCTCAAAGTCTCTCCCTTGATCAGAATGGATCTTTGTGGAGCCCCATAGTGAACAAAAAGTTTTCTACAAGTACTTTGGCTACAGTGGATGCTTTCTGGTCTTTGGTGGGAAAGCTTGGGCATATCTCGTGAAATGGTCAGTGACCACCAGCACATTACTGATATTTCTTTGATCTGACTCCAAACTCAGAAAATCAATACAGACCAGCTCCATGGGTGCACTGGTGGTTATGTTAACAAGGGGCAGCCCTCTGGGGCAAAGCTTTCCTCTGTAAGCAGCACTACAAGTTCGAATGTGTTGCTCCACATCAGCCCCCATCTTAGGCCAATAGAATCTGGATCTCACCAAGTCAAGTGTTCTGTCTATACCAAGGTGCCCCATGTGGTTGTGCAAGGACCTCAATACTGAGTCTCGAAAGGCAGTGGGCAGCACTAGTTGTTGTTTGTCTACTTGTCCCCTCTGTCTACTGTTTCTCTGTATAACAGTTTATTGATCAGTTTCAACTTAGGACCTTCTTTGTATAACAGTGCAGTTCTCAAATCAGTGGGCGTAATTTGGACACATCTTTTCCTGCATAGAGGGCTTCTAAAGCTGCTTTGATCATGGGATCGCAGGATTGAGCCGCGAATACTGTCATTGTCCAGCTGAGGCAGTGCACCAATGTCTATTGCAGAAAAGTGGCAATAAGCAGCAGGTATGCAATTCTCAGAGGGTCCCAAGTAATCCACCATGCAGTCCACTGCGTCCGTGGACATTTGTTCCTCCTGTCAAACTTCGGCAGAGTGCCCGAATGTCAGGTTCTGCCAATCGGACCCAATCATTCTGGGGAACAGGCCTCGGAGAGAGCATCAGCATCTATGTGGTTCAGACCTGCTTCGGTATTCGAGAGCATAGTCATATGTAGATAATGCAGAAAGCCACCTATGGCCAGTGGCATCCAACTTAGCTGAGGTCTGCACATAGGTCAAAGGATTATTGTGTTTTACTAGTATTTTAGCCCCATACAAGTACTCATGGAATTGGTCAACAATAGCCCACTTCAAAGCTAGGAACTCTAACTTATGTACAGGATAGTTCTTTTCGGATGGGGTCAGGCTTCTACTGGCAAAGGCCACTGGTCTCAGGCCATTCTCATCCTCTCGGTACAACACAGCCCCCAATCCTTGCAAGCTAGCATCAGTGTGCAGGACGTAAGGTTTTCTTGGATCGGCATAGGCCAGCACTGGAGCATGGGTAAGTTGATATATGATCTCATGAAAGCAGTCTCACAATCAGGAGTCCAGCGGACTTCAAATACTTCACTCGGACGAAAATACACTCTTTCAGTCTTGAGGGACGCTGACTTTTGGTATTTTTTGTGGGTTGGGGGATACCCTTGAGTAAGGTTAAGTAAAGGGCGGATCACTCTTGAATAGTCCTTGATGAAACGCCGATAATAACTGCAGAATCCCAGGAATCTTTGCAGTTCTTTTAGATTTTTGGGCTGTGGCCAGGTGGTCAAGGCCTCAACTTTACTTGGGTCAGTCTCTATTCCCTTGGTGGATACTATGTGTCCCACATACTTTACTGATGTTTGAAAGAATTGACACTTATCAATGGACAGTTTAAGGCCAAAGTCCTCCAGTCGGTCCAATACCTTAAATAATCTGCTCTCATGTTCCTCCAGTGAGCTGCCAAACACAATAACATCATCTAGGTATACCAGGCACTCTAGTAAGTTCACTGCACGCTCCATCAATCGTTGAAAAGTGTCTGGGGCACCTGAAATCCCTTGAGGCATCCTCATGAATTCATAAGCCAAGCCGGACAGATAAAGGCTGTCTTCTCCACGGTCCTCTGGGGCCATCGGGATCTGGTAGTACCCACTGGGAGATCCAGCACAGAGAACCACTTGCTCCCGTTTGGGCAGTCCAAAACATCCTGAATGCGGGCATTGTGTACTGATCAGGATAGTCCACGGTTTAATGCGCGATAATCCACGACATCCTTACTGTCCATTCTTTTTCCTCACTACCACAATGGGGGAAGCATAAGGGCTTCTGGATTCTTGTATTACACCAGCAGCTAACATCTCTTGCAGATGCCATCTCACATCATCTATATCAGCAGGTGCCAGGCGTCGAGACCTCTCACGAAATGGTCTTTCGTCATGCAGCGGATATTGTGCTCAGCTCCTTGCGCATCCTACGTCCCATTCCTTTAAAGAAAATACCTGGTCTCTGGGCAAGCTTCTCACTGATCCTCACTTTCCATTCAGCTGGCAATGGGAGTCGCGAAATCAAACAAGTCAGGCGTTACTCTGTCATTCTTCCTCGAACTCTTGCTGCTGGGTAGTACTGCAGTGTCTGCACAATGCACATTAGCCAGGATGCAACCTCTATTTACTCGAATGTCTCTTTCAGACACATTATGAACTTGGACCATTACCCTTCTGGCATAAGCATGGGCTCTAGCGGGCAAAATACTAGGCTTGACCAGCAGTCCCTCTGGCAATTTTCCATCGCCTGGTGCATCCAACATTAATATTTTATTCTTAACATCCTTTCTGATACGGACCTCTCCCTGTAAGGTACACTGAGCATTTGGCGCCAGGATCGGAGACTCAGGATCCTTCTTCCATACAATTCCGACCGGTTCCTCTGGTTCTATTTTTTCAGCATCTCTCTGTGCCTCATAGGCCTTCTTAATTAAAGCCGGAACTCTTAAAGCTCTACTACTCTTTGACCCCTGTTTTTCATAACACAACTGTGCCATCCTTCCGAACATATGAGCATTTGTTCCAGTCAACAAAGGGACACCATCATACAGTCCAGTGGGGACACACTAAGGCTAGGGTCTCTACTTGTTCGCCACTCCAGCCACGGAGGTGGGGAAAGACAGCCAAATTGGATGTACCCGAATAGGGTAGGCCTTCTACTTAACCCCATACATGCAGTCCTTCTAATGGTTGTAAGGGTACGTCTGACAAATGCTTCTGATACCAATCCTGGAACATAATTGTCACTTGGGAGCCACTGTCTAATACAGCTCTTGTAGACACTCCATTCACCTTTACAGTGGTCTCCATGGAGGGACCCACTATTCTAGACCAGTCTGGAGAGGCGGTAGTGGGGGCTTGGGCAACTGACCTTGCCACAGAAAGACGTGAGTTAGCATTTTTGGTGCCCTCACTGGGATCATTTTGTGCACCTCTTAACCACTGATTTGTTCTCCGAAGCTCTCCTTGTAGCCTATATGCAACTTTGTCAGTGTTTTTTGGGGACCGGCATTCCCTCTTCATGTGCCCATCCTTCCTGCAATTATAGCAAAACATACTTTCTGGAGTTTGAGCTGGCCGAGGCGCCACACTGGGAGCCAGGCGCGGGTACTACTAACTGGAAACCTTGGTGCCATCTCTGTCTGCGGCGTGATAAGCATTTGGAGACATCTCGTCAGTTTCTCCACTTCCATGGTCAAGGAATTGAGTTTGAGCTGTTATCAGCAGGAGATACATGGGTGGGTACCCCCAACCCCATAGCAGATGCAGTCGGATATAGGTCAGGGCCCGTACTTGCAGGCGTGGCCTTCATAAAGGACTGTTTTTGAATTCCCGGATCTCTCTCAACAGTTCGCCCCATTGTGGCATATCTTTTCCTTGTCAGAGCACTCATTGACTGTCAACCTCTGCCCCTGAACTTCACTTGATGGGTCACCCTCAGTCACTCGGGTCGTAGCCGCAGCTATTGGTGCAGGTCCCTCCCGAGGTCGCTTTTTCTCAACTCCTAATTTCTCTCATTAACTCATCATAGGAGGGTGGGATTCCAGTCGATTTGCCAGGCGTAATTGAAGCAACAGCAGTTCTGAGAAGGGGCAGACTTAAGGATCCTGTCCAGCCTGGTTCGGTCCAGTTCAATCGCTGGCAAACTACCCTTTCTGAGGCATTCTTGCAACAATTTTTCCAGCGAGATACATACACAGACAACTCCCTTGGTACTGTTGTGCATTTCTTACTCCACCATAGATCCTCATCAGAATCTGGGCTCCATACACATTCTCCAAGGCCTCAAGATAGGCCTGTGCAGTCACTTCAGGGTTACTGGCCGTTTAGCACAGATATGGTAGCCAGGGCAGGACCTCGGAGGCTCTCACAAACCCTCTTTAAGCTTTTTGGCTTCGAGCATTGCCATTCTAGCACTTGGGGGCAACATAGTCTATCCAGGTCTCCCAGTCATCCTCCCTTGGGGTGGGGAGGGTGCCAGAGAAGATCCTCAACCTTCGTAAGAGTCGTGACTAATGGCAGGTGCAGAAATAGGAGTCTGCATTGGTTCAGCCACCATTACGGGTACTGGAGCGGGAGAGGGTGTTGGGGAGGAACACACCCAGGTGCAAGAATAGTTTCTTCAAGTCCTCCACAGTTTTCCCTTCCCCAGCAACCATTTAGCAAATTTCTCCTCAAAAGTTTCAGACAGTGGTGGGGCTCATTCCCCGGTCTTTACTGTACTTAGTTATCACTCTCCAGGCAGTGAGGGCTCCTCTGGGGTAATGGTCTGTGGCACTTTGGAGCTATCTATGGGATCCTTAAACTCTACTAGGCCAGGAAAGTGTGGGTGAGCAGATTAGCATGCCGACCCACCACCACAGGGTTTTGTAAACCTTCCACCTTGGAAAGTACTCCTGTACAGTGTCGAATTGATACCCAGGGGATGTCCAGGATAAGCATAGCATTTTGGGGGTCAATCTCCTCCCCAGTACACCACTCCACCAGCCGGTGCACAGCCACTTCTGTCAGGGTACCCATTTTTTTTTTAACAGTGGTTCATAAATATGGCCACTAGAGGACACACAATCCCAGCGGTGAGCCTCCAAGATGTAACCCTAGATGACGCTATCCCAGGGGCTACTACCCCTGCCTGATTTGCCACTAACAGGTTGAGGGGCCTGGATCCAATGGCGGGTGCCTCCACCCAGAGGTCAGGGTTTGCAATAGTTAAACTAACTTGGTCACAGCCCTCTGGGACACTGCAACCCCCCTTTCTTCCCACTAGTGGCCCACACAATATATCAGAATTACCTTCACAGTATACACTTACCCCAGGGCTGGTTCAGGCACTGGGACCTCCTGTAAAATAAGATACAGTGCAACAATCACAGTACAATACTTTAACATGAGACAAATACCTCAGGCAGTATAACTTTGCTGAAACGAGCAGCTCTGATTTATTTAGGGGAATATAACAAGGACGGGGAAATCAGGTTAATTAGCTTATCACTTACTCATCTACCTATGGCTCTGTGCACAGGCCTATCCTACCAGTTACTGTCCCTGGGTACCCAAGCCCTAGTGGCTAGTCCAAACCGTGGCAGCTGGTAGGGGCCCTTTCCCACAGAAAAGAAAAATTAGTTTAAACAGTCAGCAGTACAGTGATTTCATTTGGATTTAATGTGGCAATTCAACAGGAGCGACCCTGAATTAGTACTCACGACTCCAAACAAGATAGGGTCCTTCAATGTCAGCAGGGCTACTCTTGAGCTCCACGAGACTTCTCACACATTTATATGGCAAACAGGCAGGCTGCTTCTCTATCCCGATCGCAATTGCTGCACAGTACCCGGGAGAACACACAGCAGATTCAGTTCTGACAGACCGAGTGCAATTCAGCAATTTCTCCAGTCTTCTACAGGGTGAGCCTGGTTTCTACTCTTCAGATATCCTTTGATTCTCTTCACAGGGCCAGTTCAGTCCTAATAAGCAGTTACACAAGCTGCAGACGGAACTCTGGGCCTTACACGTTTCCGACTAAACTGCACACTGAAAAAGCACAGGGCTCCTTCCCTCTTCACTGCCAGAGCTCAACTGAAACTCCAGCAGACAAAACCGGGCACTTCCTTTGAGTTCCTCCCAGTTCTTGGCTGGATTGGCTGTCACTCACAATAGACTGCCCTTGTTGGTCCAAAAAGGCGCCGAAGTCTAAACTACATCTCCCAGAGTCACTGCCCATACAGTCCTCTTGTGGCTGGCTCAGATTACGAGTCCAAGTTCTGATTCGTCCAAGGCACCATTTTAGAGCTACCTTATCCCACACTGATTGGTCCAGTTCAGCAGTTCAAAACTAGAATGGGGAACTAGGCAAACACAGTTCTGACTGCAAAGAAAGCAGGTTAGACAAACTGTATTTTCATTATTACTCTAAATGATTTCTGGCAAACAGTTACATCTTTCAGATAGGTTCCCTTTGCACTCCTAGTGACTGCAAAAATGGAGTGAATTACAAGCAGTTCGAGTGGTATTCAAGTAGAGAAACACACAGTCCCCCCATACAAACTAATTTTGTCTGCAAGCAGACAGCTCTTAAAGAGACAGTACCAGAGGCTCTAAAAACACTCACTGATAAATGGCTTAAACGCCAAACACCATTCAGGCTTGGAGCATTCAAACAAGCTCCTGGAAGTCTTTTGGGAACCCCCATTTGCAGGGGGGTTACACTTGGACAGGGCAAAGACTCTTTGGGAACAGGTCAACTTGGTTGTCCCATCCAGATTTTTTCCAGCCAAGGCATTGCTGCACCTTCTGGGCCTGATGGCAGCCTCCATCTCCACAGTTCCCTTCGCTAAGTTGCATATGTGGATTACACAATGGACGTTACAAGTTCAATGGGATCAGCACCTGGACGACTTGGACCATCCAGTCCTGGTCTCCAGCATGCTCAAGAAGAATCTCCTTTGGTGGCTGGACCCGTTAAATCTGTCCCAGGAACTTCCCTTTCTGAAGCTCCCCACCTCTTTGGACCCTTACCACAGATGCTTCTTGTCTAGGTTGGGGGGTGCACCAGGGGGATCATCATACCCGGGGTTCGTGGTCCCAGTTGGAGATGTCCTTGCACATCAGCATTCTGGAGATGAGGGCGGTCCTATCTAGAGGAACACTGCTGATCCAGATGGATAATATGTCAGTGGTCTGTTACATAAACAAGCAAGGAGGCACCCGATCATACCCCTATGCAGGGAGGCGATGTTGGTGTGGAATTGGGCAGTCCAACACGAACTGTGTCTCACAGCAATGCATGTTCCAGGCATTCACAATGCCCTGGTGGACAGCCTCAGTCAGACAGCATCTCTTGCACATGAATGGGAGTTAAGTCAGGAAGCAGCAGACTCTCTCTTTCAGAAATGGGGTCACCCCGATATAGATCTATTCGCCTCCCCATCCAACACAAAACTTCCCAGTTTTTGCTCACTCGTTCTAGAGCCTGGTGCTTTCTGCCATGATGCATTATCACTGTGCTGGACAGGAAAGTTATTGTATGCCTTCCCTCCTTTTCCCATTCTGCAGTGCGTTCTCCTCAAGCTTCAGGTAGAGAGAGCCAGATGGTTCGCATTGTTCTTCTCTGGCTGAGGCAGGTTTGGCTTCCACTAATGCAGCAGCTAGCGGTGGAACCCACAGTTCCCCTCTCTGTCTGACACAATTTGTTCAGGGCAGACTGGTGCACTCAGGGCTCAGGACTCTACATAGTCACATGTGGCTCATTCAGACATAATGAGATCCCGCTTCTGGGTCTCCTGTAAGGTAGCTCAGGTCCTATTGGAAGCTAGGAAACCCTCCACCAGGTCTACGTATGCTATGAAATGGAAGCGTTTTTCCATTTGGGCAGCGTCTAAGGGATGGGACCCTTTTTCTTGCTCAGCTCCACATAATAAGGAATATCTGTTACACCTGCCTGACAATGGTCTTTCTTATTCCTCTTTTAAAGTTCACTTGTCAGCTATCTCAGCCTATCAGGTGCTAGTGGATGGGAAACCTGTGGCTCAGGAGGAGATCTCTAAAACCTTTTTGAAAGGGATCCTCAACCTCAAACCTCCCATCCATAGCCCCACCCCTCCTTGGGATTTGAATTTTGTGTTAGAGAAGCTTACGCTTCTTTCCTTTGAACCAGTGATGAGCTGTGATATGCGCTACTTTTCCTACTTCTGCTCATAGAATTTCCAGGCTTCAGACCCTGATGCATAAGGAGCCTTATCTGATTTTCCATAACCGGGCAGTCCTTCGCACAAGTTTCTTCCCAAGGTGGTTTCTGAGTTCACTTCAAACCAGATGGTCGAACTCCCAGTTTATTATCCTGCTCATTCGAACAGAGGGAAGGCTCTCCTTCGCACACACTGGATGTTCATAGGATCCTGAGGTGCTACATCCACTGAACCAAAGAATCCAGAAAGTCTGATCAGCTTTTTATCTCCTTTGCCCCCAAATCCTTGGAGTCAGCAGTTTCTAAACAGTGTCTTTCCAAGTGGCTTGGTAACTGCATCCACTTCTGTTACCAGAAGTACAGCAAACCTCTTCCAGGAGAGGTCACTCTTCGAGAGGCATGGCTGCTTCTTCAGCATTCCTGAGGAATGTTTCTGCAGCAGAGGTTTGTGCAACAGCAACCTGGAGTTATGTCCATACCTTCACAAAGCATTACAGCCTAGACATTGCCTCTAGGTGTAGGGACGGGTTTGGCCTTGATGCCTTGCAGGGCCTACTGTCTTAGGCCAGTCCGTTCTGTCCTTTCAGTTGCTTCTCCTCCTGTGACTCTCCGGCCTCTCTAAGAGTGACTGTTTGGCATTCAGTCCTACATGTGATGACCTACTGCAGGAACCCTCTCAAAGTAAGGTAGTACAGTTACGTGAGAACTTACCGTAACAGTAGATCTTTGAGAGAGGTTCCTGCAGTAGGTCACCTTTTCCCTCCTACCTCCAGTTTCTGCATTTCTTTCAGCCTGTTCTGATCTGGGCTCTAGGATTTCCTCCTTTCCTCTTGTCTCTTCCTCCTTGGATCTCCAGCTGGAGAACTGGAAGGCGGGCATTGGGACCACCCACTATATAGGGTCACACTGATGTCAGCCACGGACATCGGGTGGGCGGTCCCCTGCCAGACATTGCTGGAAAAAGTTTGCCGTATGGTCCTGGCACCAGAGGGCGCAGTCCTATATGTGATGACCTACTTCAGGAATCTCTCTCGAAGATCTACTGTTATGGTTAGTTCTTGCGTAACTGTACTTTTCAAATTCCCAGATAATAAATATATTCCCTTCCCTACTAGACTTTTAAAAATCTGTGTTGTACTTTTGTTGGTTGATCATCTCACACTAGATGGCACCTTATGGCCTTAAGTTACATGTCGTCATCTGTGCTCTGCTATCTGTCTGCCGTGTCATCTTCATGTTCTTTGAAAGTTTCTGGTATAAAACAAAAAGAAGGTTATTATTTAAGTAAGAAAAATGTACAATTCTCTTTCTCTCCAGTTCCACACTTGAGTTTATATTATCTCTTGGCCCAAACTGTCATGTCACTCTTTCTTGACTGGTGCACAACTATGCACACACTATACAAAACAGAACGGAGTCCAGACTAATCAGTAGTAGTGTATAGTACTGTCCTGTTTGACCTCACCCAGTACAAAAAGAAATGTACTAGTACCATGCCAGCATACCATAACACATTCAGTGACCCGTCCCTGACCCTGACCCAGAGGCCAGACGAGTCAGACAGCCCTTACTCTCATAGTATTAAAGTAAAAAAAAATATATACAAACTGAAAAGGCAAATGTCTCTGCTTGATATCTTTAGTGCAAGTGGAAAGAAAGCCAAGTAGATTACTGAAAATGTGGTCAACAAAGCAGGAGGTGTGGATGTGGAAAGCACTGTTTTTCCACAACAGTTGAAACTGAAGCTGTAAATGTAGTGCACTCACATTGTGATTTTGAATCTGCCAGCACTTCTGGCTCTGTTGCAGTGGCAGTGACCACTAGTACTGGCTCTTCAAGTTTGTCCACCTACACCACAACCATGACCACATGCTGCAGACTGCCATCCAGTCATACTACACTTAGTGCTTGAGTAGAGAATGATATAAGTGAATACATAGATATAAGACTTACTGATGAGGAATGGTTTAAAATAATGAATGCATTGCATAAACCTGACAGTGATTACGAGTTTCCTGCAAGTGGCAGGAGAAATCTCAGTTTCCAACACCACTGGTCTTCGCAGTACAATTGGCTTGCATATTCGTCTATGACAGAAGGTGCTTACTGTAAGATATGTGTTGCTTTCTGCAGTGACAAAGTAAGTAGGTAAAGGAAATCATTAGCGTCTTGGACAGCCTGTCTGTGAGCCTTTAAGAAATGGGAAAAAATCTAAAGAGCTTTTTGACTTACATTCTCATACTGAGTAGCATAAAAATAGTTCGCTGAAAGCTGAACATTTTTGTCACATCTCAAGAGGTGAATCAATAGCAATTACAGAACAAATAGACTCCTTTAGAAGAATTCTAGCAGTAGAGAACTGTAATAAGATACTTGCTGTGATAGATACAATCATGTTATGCTGTCACCAGGAGATTGCACTCTGTGGAAATGAAGATTCAGAGCCACTGACTCTTGAAGACCCGATAAAAAAAAATAATGGAAATTTCTGAACTCTAATCTGGTATAGACAAAATCAAGGAGAGGAAGTGCTCCGAAAATTATTACAAAGTCATTCAAGTAACGCCTCGTATCTTAGCCCTAAAACTCAGAAAGAAATCATTGAGATTATTAGAGATATCATGATTGAGAAACTAGTTACAAGAATAAAACACTGCGGCCCCTTTGCAGTTTTAGCTGATGAAATGACAGATGTTAGCAACAGCGAACAGTTGTGTATCTACATGTGATATGTTGACACTGTGACTGAAGGGTCAAAGCCAGAAAGCAGGGATGACTTCTTCACTTTCCTGAGGGTTACAAACTTGACTGGTGAAAGTCTGGGCTAATACGATCATGTCCACCTTAACAAATTTAGGATTAAATCTTAGTGATCTTGGGGCAGGGCTGTGATATAGCGGCTGCATTTTGTGGTAGGCTAAATGGTGTACAAGCTAAAATTGCTGCTGAGTATCCAACAGCTATGTATGTTCACTGTGCAAACCACTCTCTGAATCTGGTGGTTTCAAAACCTGTTCAGTAAACTCAATCAGAAAATGTTTTACAATGATATCTAACTGCTGCACATTTTGTAAGAGTTCTGCTAAAATATAGCAAAGTCCTTAGGAACAAAATATCAAGCCTGTTACCAATTGAGAAAGAGAAAAAGCTTGTCGGTCTACATGAAACAAGATGGGTAGAACGTCACGAAGCAGTGTTCACCTTCATTAAACTGTTCCCTGCAGTAGTTGCAGCTCTTGACGAGATATCCACTATTTGGAGAGACAATGTTTTATCTAAGGCTGAGCGGCTCCAGAACTCAATTGAGAAAGAATGTTTTCTAGTTGCTTTAGTTGTTTCAGAAAAACTCCTCTTGGTCACGTACGTATTGTCAGTAAATCTGCAAAAGGTTCAGACAGATCTCTCTTTGTGTGTTCAGATGGCCGATGATACTTTGAAACAGATTCGTACCATGTGTCATGATGCAGAAACACAGTTTTCTGAACTTTTTTCAAAAGCCAAAGCATTCGCTCAAGAGCTGAATTTTGAAATTATACTCCCAAGAAATTCACGAACAGGACCGAGATTTCAAGAAATAGAACAGTACTACAGAACAACAGTGTTCATTCCATGTCTAGATTTCCTGAAACGACAAATGACAGAAGGGTTTCTCGCACATAGAAAAATCCTCACTTCCCTTGAAAAAGTCATCTCTGATTGCTCCTTGAATACAAAGGAGGTGGAATTTCTGTCAGAACTGAACATTTATCAGTGTCAGTGGCTCAGTAGGTAGCACACTCACCTCTGAGGCCAGGAGATCAGAGGGCCATGGGTTCAGTTCCCACACCTGGCACTTGGGCTAATATCCCAGAACTGACACTGTAGTGCAGCATGAGAGGGGTGCTGCACTTCTGAGGTGCCGTCTTTCGGATGAGACGTTAAACCGAGGTCCCATCTTCCTGGATTGGTGGTAGTTCAGGTGGATGTTAAAGATCCCATGGCACTTATCGAAAAGAGTAGGGGAATTTCCCTGGTGTCCTGGCCAAATTTCCCTCATTCACTAAAAAAAATACCACCAACAGCTTAATCTGGTTTAAGGTCAGTTGGCATTCATCTGTATCCCCCTCCCCCGGGTCGTGCCTGAAAATAGGCAGGATTTGTCTAGTGCACTTACCCGGTCAACAAAAACTAAATAAATAAAAATAAATTTCTACAGCGATGCTGTCCTTGATAATATTCTCATTCTACAGAGCGAATTCCGTCGTTGGCATGACAGGTGGATTGATGCAAAAGACAAGAAAGATCCATTCCAATTACAGCTATTGATGGTTTGTCTAGCTGTGACCAAAACCTTTATCCAAACATTCACAATTTATTAAAAATCCTTGTGACACTGCCATTCACTACTTCAGAAGCTGAACATACCTTTTCTATGCTCGATCGCATCAAGACCAAGAGGAGAAATCGCACTGGAGAAGACAGGCTGAACAGCCTGGCGTTACTTACTGATCATTGTGACATCACCTTATCAACAGATGAGGTCCTGGAGAGATTTATTGTAAAAAGTAGATACCTTGATTTTATCCTTTAAGTTCAGCCAGCGCTGCAGGTGCTGTGCTGGTATGTATTGTCCTGATTTTATGTACGGTCTTCTGCTCTGCATGACTTGACTCGGCTGCCTCTAGATTCATTGCTTTGTCCGTCTTGACAAGGGTGGGTGGAGCCAGTAGGCCCTGCCTTGTTATGCATATAAGTCATGTGACTAATTTGCATACCACGGGCGGACTGAACAACCCCCCAAAAGGACAGTCTTGATACATCCCTGAGGAACATGGTCCTACAAAGGGGGTATCTACAAGATGATGCATTGCACTTGGATGTGCCACACCTATTTTTATAGACCCTGGGCAGTGTGGATGGACTGCAGATAGTTTTCTTGTTCTGCATTTAACTGCATTAGCCTACGTGCTGTACATGATGATTTAAATCTTCCTTGCAGCATTATTTTCCATGCTGAGTACTCCTTCATTTGTCTTTTCCCTGTCAGGATTAATCTTGGAGGGCACCTGGATTTGCTGCTTTCAGTATGCACGCTGTTTGCTCCAGTGTCTTTTTCTGCCTGTAAATTTCTATGTTTCTATGTTAACCTTACTATTGCAGGCATATTTCCCATCCTGGAGGGCTGGTTATGGCAGCATGGATGGACTGCAGATCATTTTCTTGTTCTGTAGTTGACTACTTTAGCTACCATCTGCTACATACTTATTTATATCTTCCTGCAGCTTTATTTTCCATGGTGAATGCTCCTTCATTTGCCTTTCTCTGATCAGGATTAATCTCGGAGAGCACCTGGATTTGTTGCTTTCAGCGTGCACGTTGTTTGTTCCACAGATTTTTTTCTGCCTGTAAATTTCTATATTTCTATGTTAATCCTACCTGTTGAAGGCATAGCGACCGGTCCTGAACCTGCGCTCCCAAGGCCCGCTTCTGAAACTTGCAAGGTACAGCGCCAGCCACTAATTAGAATCCAGTGCCTTTTTGCTGCCTTCTCCTGATTGGCTGCTCCCCTCTGTACTTTCTTTGCTGCTCCAAACGGCAACTTTGCCGAAAATACGCTGTTTAAATCTGCTGTACTGTTTAAAAGATTGCCATTTTTATGCTTAGTGAGACATAGACAGGATGGAAGCTGTCCAGAGGAGGGCAACTAAAATGGTGCAGGGTCTGCACCGGAGGACATATGAAGAGAGACTTAAAGAGCTTAATATGTATAGCCTCGAGGAAAGGAGGGAGAGGGGGGACATGATAGAAACTTTCAAGTACCTCAAGGGAATCAACAAAGTCCAAGAGGGTAGCATCTTTCAAAAAAAGAGGTGTGCAAGAACAAGAGGGCACAATTTGAAGATAGAGGGGGGGCGGCTCAGAGGTAATTTAAGGAAGTATTTTTTCACAGAGAGGGTTGTGGATGCATGGAATGGCCTTCCGGAGGAGGTTGTGGAGTCAAAATCAGTGGTGGAATTCAAGCATGCATGGGATAGTCATAAGGCAATTCTGGGGGGTTGGGGTAGGAATAAGTAGGCTGCTGGTTAACTAGGATCTGCAGCTTATCCAGTAGGTAGGGAAATGGGCAGACTGGGTGGGCCAAGCGGTCCTTATCTGCCGTCAAATTCTATGTTTCTATGTACACTGTTCTTGCTGACTGCATATTGAAATTTGTTGTAAAGTAAAGTAATTAAGTAATCTGCATCTCCTGCCCTGACTCTTTTCCACTGCCCTCTCCTTTTGTCATGCTAATTCTACTCTGTCTCTCCCTCACCCCATGCTGTCCCACTGTCTCCTCTGCCTGTCTACCCCATGCCCACCGTTTCCACTGCTATTTTAATGCTGGCTCTTTCTTGCTTCCTTAGAGGAGACCCAACTGCGGGTGCTTCCACCTGAGGACCTGCTTCCGATCCTCATGGTGCTGCCGCCTGAACCAGCTGCCACCGTGCCCCAAGTCCTGCTTCTGAAGCTCCCCAGTGGTGCTTTGCACCGCTCCCCTCCCTCCACCACCTCACCCACCCTGGGTGGACCCTACAACTTATAGATCATTACAGACTAACTGTCTGAATTTCCATTGGTCGGTTATAAGAACCAACCACAAGGGGTCCCGGTGCTACTTCTAGCATCAGTCCTATTTTTTCTGTTCCCAGCTCCACTGCTTGCAAATTCAGGCAGACAGGGCTGCCAGTCTACTACTTGCTGCTGCTCGAAAATGAACGAACTAACGCTGATGTTTCTGCTTATGACAGCATTACCACTCCTCCACCTATCAATAATGTCTGTACCCCAAACTAAATCAGTATACCCTAGGATCGTACCATCCACTCAGGATTTTTGTTTTTCAAACCTCCTAATGTTGCCTACACCTCGATATGACTCCACTCCTCTACTGCTAAACAGGGCCTACATCTATATGGCTGCTTGTGACCTCAGAAGATTTACCCTGCATGAAATGCCCCATCCCCTTTCCTGCTCCACAAATTATGGTATCTCCTTCTCTTGGCTTTACTTCTATCTGGTGATATATAGTTAAACTCAGGTCCTGGAAACATCATAGCCACTAGTAAAGGTCTCTTAGTTGCCCACTATAATATCAGGAGCTTGGAACTTAATCTCGCTGAATTGGAAACCTGAACTGCCCTATATAAACCAGATATTCTCTGTCTAACAGAAACTTGGCTCAAATCCTGTATCCCTGATTCTCATTGCTCTCTGCCTTCCTATAATCTACTAAGGAATGAGGAAAACTAAGGAAAGTGATTAAGTAATCTGCATCTCCTGCCCTGACTCTTTCCCACTGCCCTCTCCTTCTGTCTTGCTAATTCTACTCTGTCTCTCCCTCACCCCATGCTGTCCCACTGCCTCCTTTGCCTGTCTACCCCATGCCCACCATTTCCACTGCTATTTTAACCCTGGCTCTTTACTAAGGAATGACAGACCGTCAACAAAAAGAGGAGGTGGCACAGCCATTTATTTCAAAAATCACCTCAACCTCACTGCCATAAATTCTTCTCCTCTAAACCAGTGTGAATCACTGCATGTATTTCTCAACCTTGGTTCTAAAAAATTATACATTGTCTGTGCCTATAACCCAACTAAAAATGGCATGAAAGGTCTGGATAAATTGTTCAATCAAACATCACTTCTTGCTGGGAGAATGAGGTACTCATTCTGGGGGACCTAAATATCAAATCAATCAATCAAGTCTTTATTTATGTAGGCGAACACCATTGAGCAGGCTCGTTTACAAGGTGGACCTACGTTACATAAGGTCAAGAATAACACTTTTATGTACAGATAATAAATAGACATAATTATACAGAAATAGAAAAAAATACACAGAGCAATAACAAGTATTTCAGGTATAGGGTTAACCTGGTTAGGGAGAATGGTATGAGAAGGGGAATTAAAACATTTTGAAACAGCCAGCATATTAAAACATTTTCAAATAGCACGGCATATTATTGGTCAGGACATATACAAACTTATGGGGCAGATATGGAGGGGAGGGGTATAGGACTGCAGCTGTTCTAGGAGGGGGTGCTACAGTAGATGGGCTGGGGACATATATGTTAGGAATCTGAGGATAAGAAAGGTAGTGGATTACCAGAAAAAAAGAGGGGTATACAGTAGGTGGAGACAATCAAGGGGCCAGGTTAGGTGGAGATGTAGTGGGCAGGTAAGCAGTAGGCACCCTAGCACACTAAGCATGCTGGAAACAGCTGCATAGCTCCTTAACAGCCTTGGCATACAAGGGCTTGAAGGTGGTAAGACTAGCAGGGAGACTCAGTTTCATAGATTTCTGTAGTTTGTTCCAGAGTGAGGGCAACACAAAGCCTATGGCCGCTCTCCCAAAGCATGTATTGGCCCTAGGTACCTTCAGTAGAAGCAGAGAATAGCTTCTCAGTGTGTAGTTGCCTACCACGTATAATGGCAAACAGTCGGAAATGTATTGGGGTCATTTGTTGGTAATAGCTCTGTAAGGCCAGAGAGCCGCATTTCTACTTGTTCTGTTCTGAAGGGAGGTCCACCTCACAGCTGCATATAAAGAGCAGTGGTGGGTGGTGATAGGTAGGCCAGTTACGAATCTCAAGACTCTGTGGTATAAGGTGTCCAGTTTAGTAAGACAGGAGGCATTACACTGACTATAAATGAAATTGGCATAATCAATTAGGGATGGAAACGTGGATTGAACTAACTGCATCTTGGCATCTTTGGTCAGGAGGCGGTTTATCCTAAAGAAGAGACCAAGCTTCTACTTCAACTTTTTCAGCAGATCCTTGATATGCTCCACGAAGGAGAGTCTGTGGTCTAGCCAGACCCCTAGGTACCTGAATTTTGTAACAAATTCCAACCTCTCTCTCCTAGTATAGTGTTTATGGGAGGTAAGGAGCCAGAGATAGCAGGGTTCACCGAATGAGTAGCTGGAGAGAAAAGCATAGCTTTTGTTTTTTTGGCATTGAGTGAGAGTTTTTTTATTCTGGAGCTGATTCTGCAACAAGTTGAATTCTGTTTGTAAATCTCCACAGGCAGCTTCCAGACTTGGGTGGCTTGGGTACAACACTGTATCATTAGCGAAAAGGTGAATATTGGCCTCCTTGATGCCAACATCAATATTGTTTATATAAATGGCAAACAATAGAGGCCCCAGGATGGATCCCTGTGGAACGCCTCCTTTTAGTGGTTTGAGTGGAGAGAGTTCCCTTGACCTGCTGAAGCCTATCTGTAAGGTAATTATTGAACCAGCACAGAGAGGTCGGGTCCAGACCTATCACTTTTAGGGTGGAAAGAAGCAGGCAGTGGTCAACAGTGTCGAAGGCCTTGCTAAGGTCCAGGAACAAGGCACATACAAATTTTTTGTTTTCCAGCTCTCGTTGCTAGTCCTCAGTCACTTTGGCTAGAGCCATAATGGTACTGTGCTTGGCTCTGAAACCAGACTGCATAGGGTTTAGAAGGTTCTTATTATCTAGGTAGGTTCTCAACTGAGCATTCACAATTTTTTCCGGCAGTTTAGACAATATTGGTAGGAGAGATATCGGCCTGTAATTATTTAGGTTGCAGGGATCCCCTGATTTAAACAGAGGAATGACGTGGGCGATTTTCCATAGGTGTGGAAGAGTCCCCTGGGACAAGGACAAGTTAAATAGGTGTGTGATTGGTACAACTAGGATGTGGTATGCAATCTTTAAGAAGTAGGGGTCGAGGGAGTCAGCACCAGTGCTTTTCTTGGTGTCCAGCTGTAAAAGGAGGTCTTCGACCTCTTTCAGTGAAGCAGGAAGGAATGAGAAGACCGCATTAGTGGTGCTAGGTTCAGGAATCTGTGCACTAACCTCACCTGGCCGCATCACTGTCTATGATTCATAGTTTCAACCTGCACCAGCTGATCTCACAGCCTACCAGAAAAGCTCTGCACTCAAACACCAGCACCCTGCTGGACTGGATAATGTCAAACCATCCTCAACATGCAGTTTCTGCTGGTACGTTAGCAGATACCATCACCGACTGTCACATACGCACTCGGCAGGTCAGGCCCTCTGCTCCCACAGTGCGAACCTCCGAGCGGAGTATTGTGAACAGGTAACAGACAGGGTACCCCTCCTGTCTGCTTGTGGGTCTGAATCACCTTTAGTCTCAAGTTATGGGGGGATTCAAACTGTGAACCTTATGCCGGCGTACCCAAATGTACAGGGTCAGATAATTTGCTCTTCAGGGAATGCCAGATATCTTCTGCCTAAGGGCACCTAACCAGGTATCCAAAATGAACCCTTAAAACTCTATAACAGACCTTAGGTATATTCTTACCTTTTTGCAGTTTGGTAACACCATCAAGCTTCTAAACAGTTTTGTCAGTCTTAACCCTCCATACATCACATGCAAAAGAAAGAACTTGGAAGACCCAGGCAGTATTTTTCAAGAGAAAGGTTTACTTAAAAATGGATACAAATATATTAAATGTAAACACAGAACACTATATCACAAAACATACAGTCAGTTAAAAGAAAACAAAGTAAACTACAGACAAACTCCTACCAACATACAGTTAGAATTTTTCTATCTAACGTGTTACCTCTTTACAGTGCTTAAGTTAGAAAAAGTTTCTTAAGAGCCCCCCAAAAAAATGTCACTTAGTTAAAACACAGAATACAGTTTAAAATGCTGTGTTTCCACCCCTTCTATGATGTTATCTAGCTCCTCCTTTTAGAGTATAAACATTATAAAAACAATGATCTTCCAGTCAGGAGATATTTTAAATATTGTGGCTTCAGCAAAAACTAATATCCCAATATGACTCCTTAATTAACATCCCCTCTTTGATCTCGAGCAGTTCCTCTTCCCAGGGCACATCAAAAGATTTTTATGACTTTTCACACCATGATATAAATACGTTTTTTTCCTCTAAAACATCATAAAAGTTTATGATCCCTATATCCTGGCAGCTGGGTCAGTTCTAATTACAGGAGACCCTTAATTGTCTCCCTAGTCTTACAATTACCTCCTGATTTCGGGTCACTTGACTGTAACTGAAACTTGGGGGGGCACTCATGGAAGCACTGACAATAACACACTATATTTTTATATTATAAATATCATAGAACGATCATAACCAGCTGGCCAAGCGTCACACTGACCACTCCCCTACTTTCTGCATCTGGGGCAAAGTAGGTCCAGCTGCTGCTAAGCCATGCTTCATTACTTTTCGCAACTATGCCAGATTCCTTCCTCACACCTTTCTACAAGATGTCTCTAGAATTGACTGACTGGTCCACTTTGTACAGGGCTACAGATGCTCAATCTGTCCTCAACATCTTCCTATCCAATTAGGATAAGCGCTGTCATCTAGTGACACTCTGTGTCAAACATAGGCAAACCCATTGGCTAAAGTGTGACCTACTCACCAAATTGAGAGAGAGAGACAGAGAGATAAAAGCTGGCTCCGTTTCAGAGAATCTGGACTAGTAGGTGACTACAATACCTACAGGTCACAGCATAATGACTGCAAAAAGGAACTCAAGTGGGCAAAATGTTCCTGCTGCAAGGACCTGCTAACGAACTCGTATGGTGATGCTAGAAAATTCTGGTCCTATGTTAAGACCTTCCAGGGGTCAAAAAAATCCTTTACCCCAAATGACATGGTTTTTAAGGCATCCGTTGTAACAATCCTCGGACCATTGCAAATGTTTTCAATGTGCAGTTTTCTGACTTAACAAAGCATACCTCCTCCTCTACAGAGCAAATCCCAAGCACTCCTCCAGATATCTCACTCCCTCTTTTCTATTTCAAGTCCCATAATGCCAGAAGAAGTCCTTAGTCTACTCAGTACTATCTCGGAGACCACAACTCCAGGCTCTGACACTCTTGAGCCTAGGCTCTTGAAACTTGCCGCCCCTTTTATAGCTTCTCCCCTTGCAAAGATCTTTACTCTCACTTTGCCACAGCCAAGTGCCGGATATTTGGAAGATGACTGTATTTAAACAAGCATTTGTCAATGCTGAATGTTGTCTTGCTGGCATTGGCATTGGTAGTGCAGGAGTTATAGATGCATAATAGGAATGGCAGTGAAGTATTGAACTGACGCTAACCCCACCCCTACCCTGCAGAGACTGATAGGCATTGGGGTGTGCCTTTGGGTTGTCGGCTATAACACTCATGCCATTTTACCTCACCCTACCCTGTAGACACTGACAAGTGTTGTGGTGTGCTTTGGGATCTTTGGGCCTTATACTTACCCCATTCCATAAGGAAATACACTGAGATGGGTGCAGTATAGGAGAATGGAGTGAACTTTAGGGCCGAACACTCCAAGGCACACCTCGATGCCTGTCACTGGCTGCAGGGTGGGGATGGGGTGGAATGGCGTGAGCATTACCGCCAATGATCCCAAGTCATGCCCCTGACACCCATTACTCTCTACAGGGTGTGGTGTTACAGTTGGAAACCCTAATGCTGTAGGTGTTTGTTGGCATTTTCACTCCAAATTTTCAACATGGTCTTTTTGTGACCCCATCTCATGAAGAGCAGCAGTATCAGTTTGTTAGCCGGAAGGTGGTTTTGCATAGCGACTATGCCGTTTGGCGACACAGGCACAAAAACACATTTTGGGCAGGATGTGAAAAATGACAATTGTATTGCTCATGAGGAGGTATAAAATAACGGCAATGTTGAAAATCTGGAGTGAAAATATGAAAAATTGGTGAAGCCATGAGCATGCATAGAAACTGCGCAAAACACGTACATAACCCATTTATTTTGGGGATTTTTTTTAACCACATTTTCAACATAGGCATTTTGGACCCTCCCCTCATGAACAGTGGCACTGTGATTTTGTTAATCTGTCCCAAAAGTTGATTTCCCACAGCGACCACGCCATTGTGCGCCACAGGTGTGAAAACACATTTTGGCAGGATGTGAAAAATGACAGCTGTACTGTTCATAAGGAGGTGTGAAAATGGCAGTGCTGAAAATCTGGCATGAAAATATTGCAAAGTTGCGTGTTAAGGGTATGGAAACTCATGCAACATATGCTTGTAACACAGTCATTTTATGGACTTTCATCACCAAATTTTCAGCATAGGCATTTTAGGACCTCTGCTCATGAACAGTGTCACTGTCATTTTCTTAATCTGTCCCTAAGACTGATCTCCCACAGCGACCATGCTATTCTGTGCCAGAAGTGCGAAAACACATTTCGGCCAGGATATGTAAAATGACAGCTGTACTGTTCATAAGGAGGTGTGGAAAAATGCCAATTTTGAAAATCTGGAGTGAAAATATTACAAATTCATGAAGTTACCAGCATGCATGGAAACTGCACAACGCATGCTTGTAAAACAGTCATTTTTTTGATTTTTCACCAAATTTGCAACATAGGCTTTTTGAGAGCCCACCTCATGAGCAGTGGCACTGTCATTTAGTTTATCAGTCCGAAAGGTGATTCCACACAGTGACCAATAAATCACCTTTCGGGACCAAATAACGCCATGACAGTGACTGAATTCATGAAGAGGGGTCCCAATAACCCCATGTTGAAAATTTGGTGCCCATAATTCACAAAAATGCCCGAGATATTTACAAAAGTTGAAACTCCTCTATTTATGCCATTATACAGCTTACCGGCATTTCTTCAGTTTGCGGTCGGCTTTGAAGAGTGCAGACATGTTCCCGGTCCACCAAAGATCGTTGCGCCAGGTTCCGGAGATAAGTATGGGGTGAGGGGTGTGGGAGGCAGGGTATGCAGAGGTGGGGCGGGTTGGGGAGGAGGCAGGAGAGGCCGCAAGGGACCGTTTTCGTCTTTTACAAGAAAAAAAAAAAGACAATGAGGGTCATTTTTCTTTTTTTGCAGGTGTTTGTATGATACACTGGAGTGGGCTCCCAGTGTACCACCTGCATTACGGGGAGGGGGACCACAGCCAATGGAGATTGGACCCCCCCATCAGCACAGAAACAGATGGGGGACACTCATGATGCCATGGGGAATTGGGCACCCCCTCGGCACACAGCACAAATTGAGGGTTGGGGACATTATGCTGACAGGGAGTTGGCTCCCCCATCAGCAAATGAAGTAGGTCGGGGCATGCTGACAGGGGGGATTGGGCGCCACTGAAGTCAGCACTCTGCTCGGCGGCAGTCAGAGCCGCCATGTTTATTGAACTGCTTCACCAGGAAAGGCACGTCAGGAGGTGTGTTATTGTGCCGCTGCATGACAAGCTTTGCTCTCATTGCAGCGGCACTTTTCTTAGATCAGGTTGCCACTTTACATACTGTTGGTGTCAGCGCTTGCATGCTGGCTTATTGGGGAATGAGGGACACACCTACTGATGTATGCCCTGCATTCACCCTCAGTGACCACACCTCCAAATCTGCTACTACTGCAATATGTTGGCTGGCGCGCAAGCGCGAGCCAACATAAAAAGGTAACCCTAAAGACCCCTGAAACTATAGACCTGTAGCCATTGTGTCAGTCCTCAGCAAGATTCTAGGAAACTGGTACCTACTCAAACTATTGAATTTCTTTGGAAAAATGTACCTTCTAATTGCTGCACAACATGGTTTCCAAAAGGGCCAGAGCACTTCCATAGTGCTCCTCAAATTTACATCTGATACCTTATCGGCCATGGACTCTGGCCTTTTCACTGGGGCTATATTTATTGTCATGACTAAGACGTTTGATTTAGTAGACCACTCCATCCTCCTTACTACCCTTCACTCACTGGATTTTGTGCCTAATGTTCTCAACTGGTTTGGCAGCTACCTATTGAACAGGACACAAATAGTTTAGTACAACTCTAGCCTCTCGGACAAGACCACGCTGAATGTTGGTGTGCCCCAAGAATCCATCCTTGGCCCACTCCTATTCTCTATTTTCATAAATCACATCATATCTAACCTCTCCAAGACTGCCTCTCTTCTGTATACGGATGATATTGTTCTGTACACCAGCACTAAATGCACCATGGACATAAATCTGCATCTCATGGCTGACTTTCAACTTACACAGCTGTGGCTGGCTAGACACAAACTTGTCTTAAATGAGTCCAAGACCAAAGCTATGTTGTTTGGAACAAACATGAAACTCAAACGCTCCTTGAACAGTTTTAAAGTCTCTGCTTTGGATGGTTCCTCAGTTGGAGTAGTGACCTCTTAAGTATCTGGGTGTCACCCTTGACCCATCACTAAACTTTGGTCTACACATACAACAGGTCTGCAAGTCTGTATGTAACCCCCCTGCAAATGGGGGTTCCCAAAAGACTTCCAGGAGCTTGCTTGAATGCTCCAAGCCTGAATGGTGTTTGGCATTTAAGCCATTTATCAGTGAGTGTTTTTAGAGCCTCTGGTACTGTCTCTTTAAGAGCTGTCTGCTTGCAGACATAATTAGTTTGTATGGGGGGACTGTGTGCTTCTCTGTTTGAGTACCACTCGAGCTGCTGCCAATTCACTCCATTTTTGCAGTCACTAGGAGTGCAAAGGGAACCTATCTGAAAGATGTAACTGTTTCCCAGAAATTATTTAGAGTAATAATGAAATTACAGTTTGTCTAACCTGCTTTCTTTGCAGTCAGATCTGTGTCTGCCTAGTTCCCATTCTGGTTTTGAACTGCTGAACTGGACCAATCAGTGTGGGGTAAGCTAGCTCTAAAATGATGCCTTGGACGAATCAGAACTTGGACTCATAATCTGAGCCAGCCACAAGAGGATTGTATGGGCAGTGACTCTGGGAGATGTAGTTTAGACTTCGCGCCTTTTTGGACCAACAGGAACAGTCTATTGTGAGTGACAGCCAATCCAGTCAAGAACTGGGAGGAACTCAAAGGAAGTGCCCGGTTTTGTCTGTTGGAGTTTTTCAGTTGAGCCCTGGAAGTGAAGAAGGAAGGAGCCCTGTGCTTTTTCGTGTGCAGTTTTAGTCAGGAACGTGTAAGGCCCTGAGTTCCGGTCTGCAGCTTGTGTAACTGCTTGTTAGGACTGAATCTGTCCTGTGAAAAGAATCAAAGGGTATCTGAAGAGTAGAAACCAGGCTCACCCTGTAGAAGACTGGAGAAATTGCTGAATGGCACTCTGTCTGTCAGGAACTGAATCTGCTGTGTGTTCTCCCGGGTATTGTGCAGTAATTGCAATCGGGATAGAGAAGCAGCCTGCCTGGTATAGTACTTTCTTTTTACCATATAAATGTGTGAGGAGTCTCGTTGAGCTCAAGAATAGCCCTGCTGACGTTGAAGGACCCTATCTTGTTTGGAGGTCGTGAGTACTAATTCAGGGTCGCCCCTGTTGAATTGCCACATTAAATCCAAATGGAATCACTGTACTGCTGACTGTTTAAACTAATTTTCTTTTCTCTGTGGGAAAGGGCCCCTACCAGCTGCCACGGTTTGGACTAGCCACTAGGGCTTGGGTACCCAGGGACAGTAACTGGTAGGGATAGGCCTGTGCACAGAGCCATAGGTAGATGAGTAAAGTATAAGCTAATTAACCTGATTTCCCCCTGTCCTTGGTATATTCCCCCTAAATAAATGAGAGCTGCTTGTTTCAGCAAAGTTATACTGCCTGAGGTGTTTGTCTATGTTAAAGTACTGTACTGTGATTGTTGCACTGTATCTTATTTCACAGGAGGTCCCAGTGCCGGAACCAGTCCTGGGGGTAAGTGTATACTGTGAAGGTAATTCTGATATATTGTGTGGGCCACTAGTGGGAAGAAAGGGGGGTTGCAGTGTCCCAGAGGGCTGTGACCAAGTTAGTTTAACTATTGCAAACCCTGACCTCTGGGTGGAGGCACCCGCCATTGGATCCAGGCCCCCTCAACCTGTTAGTGGCAAATCAGGCAGGGGTAGTAGCCCCTGGGATAGCGCCATCTAGGGGTTACATGTAAACTCCAAGTTGTGAATTGCCTACCATACTAGCTATGTGCTAACCCCCTCCGCTAAGCTTGCCATAGCTCGTGGTATACTCCTACCTCCACTTACATATGGTACTGCTACTTATGCTACACCATCTAAGTCAAGTCTTTACAAGTGGAATGTCACCTACAGCAACATTTGTCACTATGCATCCTCCTCCCACCTACTGAAACATCACTGCCTCCTCTACTCAGATCTAGGATGGCTTCCACCTAATGCATCAAGACTACTCACTTGGTTCCATCATTGACAGTATTATAAGGTCACAAACCCCCTAAGCCCCTAGCGGATCTTTTCATCAGCTGCCCTCCTGCTACGGCCTGCGCTTGGTGGACAAGTTCCTTGTCTATATCCCCAGGCACAATTCCTCCAAAGGTGCCAGTGCCTTTGCCTGTCAAGCCCCCCAATACTGGAACTCTATCCCCTTAGTTGTTTGTCAGGCTCCCTCTCACTACACCTTTAAGAAGGAACTACGAAACTATCTAATCTCCTCTAACAAATGCTCCTGCTTCAAACCCCCTTAGCCCCACCTCTTTCTACTTACTTTCTCACCCCCTGCCACTGTTGGCTCGCCTAAATGCCAAGCACTTCACGGCACTTTGGCCAATTAATCGCTAATTATACCTATTGTTTTATACCGTAACTGTTGTACAAATCTACCCTGTCAACATTACCTTTGTTCATTGTGTTTTTCTAATAATCATTATTGATCTTCTGATTCGCACTGTTTGTACTGTTTAGCTGTACTTATGTTTTTCTTTCCCGACCTACCATTGGCATTGTAACATACTGCTATTCCTAAATGTAATTTTTTCTCTTTTGTCACCTCATTTTGCAATTTTATGGTGTTTTGCTCCACTGTTTTGTATCCTCCCGGGCCGTGCCTGAAAATAGTCATTGTTATGGCTAGTGCATCTACCTGGTAAACAGAAACTAAATAAATAAATGAATCCTGGAGGGTTGGTTACCATAGAGTTAGAGGAATGACAATCCTTTAGCAAATATTATCTGCCTCTAGCTCCTGTATCAGTACTGCTGAAAAAGCATCTGCGCTACATAACATTAGCCTAAAAAGAACAGTTTTACTGCAGCTATTCCACATACAATAATAAACCATTACAGCAGTGTAGCAGTGCTCTGTGGTAGGAACTGCTCCGGTCATGCTACCCATGTATTGTACATACCCAGACTTGGCACTGTTCCCACACCCCTGGAGGTGTGGCCCATTGAAGTACCAAACTATAAAGTTACAGTGAACACTGGTAGAAACTGCTCTGGCCACGCTACCCATGTATTGTACAGACCCAGACTTGGCACTGGCCCACAGCACTAGAGACATGGCCCACTGAAGTACCTAACTGTAAAGTTACAGTGCATTCTGGTAGGAAATGTACTGCCCACACTGCCCCTGTATTGTACAGACCCAGATTTGGCATGGCCGCACACCCCTGGAGGTGTGGCCCATTAATGAGCTTAACTGTAAAGGTACAGTGTACCCTGGTAGGAACTGCTCTGGCCATGCTACCCATGTATTGTACAGACCCAGACTTGATACTGTGCCCACACCCCTGGAGGTGTGGCCCATTAATGAGCTTAACTGTAAAGGTACAGTGTACCCTGGTAGGAGCTGCTCTGGCCACGCTACCCATGTATTGTACAGACCCAGACTTGTCACTGTCCCCACATCCCTGGAGGCATTGTCTACCGAGGCCCCTAACTATAAAGTTACAGTGCATCCCAATAGAAACTCCTCTGGCCACGCTACCCATGTATTTTACAGACACAGATTTGTCACTGTCCCCACACCCTCGGAGGAGTGGCCCACCAATGAGCCTATCTATAAAGTTACAGTTCACCCTGGTAGGAACTGCTGTGGCCACACTATCCATGTATTGTATAGACGCACAGTTAGCACAGTCCCCACATCCCTCACGTTGAGGCCACCAATGAGCCTAACTATAATGTTACAGTGCACCCTGGTAGGAACTACTGTGGCCACACTATCTATGTATTGTATAGATGCACGGTTAGCACAGTCCCCACACCCCTCAAGTTGTGGCCACCAATGAGCTTAACTATAAAGTTACAGTGCACCCTGTTAGGAACTGCTGTGGCCACACTACCCATATATTGTACAGAGCCAAACTAGGCACTGTCCCCACACCATTGGAGGCGTCGCACACTGAGGCCCTTAGCTATGAAGTTACAGTGTACCATATTAGGAACTGCTCTGGCCACACTACCTATGTACTGAGGTTTGGCACTGGCGCTTAGCACTAGAAGTATGGTCCACCAAAGGTCCTAACTGTAATGTTGCAGTGCAGTCTGGTAGCAACTACCCTGCCCACACTACCTATGTATTGAACTGACCCAGACTTGGCATGGCCACACGCACCTGGAGGCCTGCTCCATGGAGGTGCCTATCTATAGCATTACAGTGCACCCCTGGTAGGAACTGGTCTGGCCATGATATCCTAGTATGTTATAGACCCAGAACTGGCACTATCCCCACACCCCTGGAGGCATGGCTCACCAGTGTGCCCAAGTGTAAAAGTTACAGTGAACCCTGGTAGGAACTGTTCTGGCCACATTATCATAGAATATTATGAGTCAGCAGCTGTGAGGTGTTTAGGACAAAACCCATTCTACCTTAGAAAGGCAAATCTTTGGTCTCCCATGAAGACATCTAATGACTTCTTAAAGCTCTGTAGCATAGTGCTAGTCACAACTTTGTTTAGTAATCTTTTAGGTTTAGGGTCTACACCAGAAGACATATGAAGAAAGACTAAAGGAGCTTAATATGTATACCCTTGAGGAAAGAAGGGAGAGCGGGGACATGATAGAAACTTTCAAGTACCTCAAGGGAATTAACAAAGTCCAAGAGGGTAGCATCTTCCAGAAAAAGAGATGTGCAAGAACAAGGGGGCACAATTTGAAGATAGAAGGGAGATGGCTCAGAGGTAATGTGAGGAAGTATTTTTTCACTGAGAGGGTTGTGGATGCATGGAACAGCCTCCCTGAAGAGGTTGTTGGGTCAAGAACAGTGGGGAACTTCAAGAATGCATGGGACAGGCATAGGGCAGTCCTAGTGGGTGGTAGGAGGAATTAAGCTGTTGGTTAACTAGGATCTGCAGCTTATCTGTTAGGTAGGAAAATGGGCAGACTAGGTGGGCCAAGCGGTCCTTATCTGCCGTCAAATTCTATGTTTCTATGTTTCTGTGTTTCTAATCTGTTCCATAAACTGCTTACTCTCTGATTAATCCAGTGTCCTCTTATGCTTATTTTATAGAGTTTGCCCTTGAGTTGATATTGATGGAAATATGCTGTTTGTTTGGGTGTTCCTTGTTAACCCTATGATTTCCCAGAGATCTTTATCTTCCATGGCTCTATATATGAGGCATAAGTCTCCCCTCTGTCACCTGCATTCTATACTGTATTGTCTAAGTTCTTTCATCGTGTCAGTGTAGTCTATTTCTTTCAAATGTTTTATTTTTTGTTTGTCTTTCTCTGAACACTTTCCAGCAATTTACTAACATACTAAAATGCCAGCAGAATAGGCCTAATGGTCTTTCGAGTCTGCTCGATTGGTCAGCCCCCACCCTGGGTGCTGACCTTGCTGCCCCCCTCGGCTTCTCTGGCTTCTCCCTTCCCAGTTCTGGATATTCTTGCTGCATTGGATTTTGCTTCCAGAACCCTTCCCCTGTACCTGTCCCAGCCCCTCTTGAACCCCTCCACCGTCTCTGCCTCACCAGCCCCCTAGGCAGTGCATTCCATGGCTCCACCACCCTCTCAGTGAAGTAGCACCTCCTCCTTTCTCCCTGAATCTTCCCCTCCAGCTTCCACCCATGCCCTCTAGTGGCCCTGCCTCCTTCCTTCAAGCACCCTGACTGTTCCTCCCTATTTACCCTCTTCATGTACTTGAAGACCTCTATCATGTACCCCCGGTCCCTTCTCTCTTCCAATGTGTACATATTTAGCTCTTCGAGCCTCTCCTCATAGGTCATGTCCCCCCAAGCCCCAAATCATTTTGATTGCCCTCCTCTGGACCCTCTCCAGGAGTATAATGTCCCTCTTTAAGTGTGGCCTCCAGAACTGCACGCAGTACTCAAGGTGTGGCCTCACCAAGCAGTTATACAGAGGGAGTATCACTTCCCTCCTTCTGGAGGTGATCCTCCTAGCAATGCATCCCAGCATCCTGCTGGCCTTGGCTGCTGCCCTCCTACAAGTCTCCGAGTTGTTCATCTTGACATCCACCACCACCCCCGGGTCACTCTCAGCCATCGAGACTTGTAGCATTCCCCGGGTGTACACTTGGCCCCCAGGTGGAGTACCTTGCATTTCCCTGCATTGAACCTCAGCTTCCACTTTCTAGACCATCTTTCCAGAGCCTCCAGGTCTCCCTGTAGGGCCACCCTCCCCTCCTCCCCATCCACCACCACCACCAGTTTTGAGTCATCCGCAAAGAGACTCATCTCACTCCTGATTCCTGTCCTTATGTCAGAGACGTAGGCGTTGAACAGGAGGGGCCCAAGGACTGATCCCTGTGGGACCCCACTAATGACACTCTTTGGGGATGTCCTTTTTATCTGGTGACCACACATGTACACAGTACTCCAAGTGTGGTCTCACCAGTGTTGAATACAGAGGGACCACCACTCTGCTATCCCTACTGTTGCTGTTTCTATAAATCCCATTTGTTTTAGTGCTTTACTGAAAGTTTGTCTGCAATAATTATCCCTAAATATTTTTCCATACTTGAAATGGGGATCTCCTGCCTATATAGCTATTATATGGCATTCTTGTTTTTATTGCCCATATGCATTTTTGGGGATTTCTCTAAATTAAGAGTTAGATTTTGTTGTACCCACTTACCACTTACTTATTTATTTCATTTTAAAAGTTCTGGACTCATTGTTCACTATTTGCTATGTAACCTATTTTCACATCATTGGTGAATTTAGTGACCCAGCAGCATAATGAAGTCTGTAGGATATATATTATATAGCAATAGATAATCCACTTTAAGGTGTGCAGTCGTGCTCTGATATACACGACCGCACATCCTAGAGTGGGTTATCTATCTTATAAAATGACAACATTGTTTTCGAGGGGGGTAAAAGTGCAGGTGTGCGGTCGCACTCTGATATATGCATGGGCATGTGATGTGTTATATAATCAGAAGATTGGATTTGTAGCTTTTTTGCTCACCATTTTATAATATATACACGCGCACCTACACCCAGGACAGACCCCCCCTTGTGACATCACCCCACTTTGAAAAATGTTTAGCAATGGCCACCTTCTGTTTCCTACCCTCTAAACATGCCTTAATCTATTTGATTATGTTTCTGCCAAGTTTAATTTCTATTAGTTTTTCTGTAGAGTTTAATTTCTATTAGTCTCTCTATCAATTGTTTATGAGGCAAGGTGTCAAATACCTTAGAGAAATCTAAGTATAGGATGCCTACTGGCATTCCTACATCAAGCACACTACTCACAGGATTAAAGAAGCTTAATGGGTTAGTTTGACAAGATCCCCCAGGTTGAAAACTATGTTGGTTTGGGTCAACTGCACCCGCATTTTTTTATATGCGCATCTATAAAATCCTTTACAATACTTTCCACTATTTTACCGATGACAGAAGTAAGGCTTATAGGCCTAAAATTACTAGATATAGATTTAGATCCTTTTTACAGCTGTGGGTGGAACCTACAGCCGTTTCATGATCATAGCCTTAAAATGGCCGATCGTGGCACCTTCCATTGGTGTTTTGGAAGTATCCTTCCTGAAGTCCAATGGAGCTTGTAACACTCCATCATGATCGGTTGCTACAGAGTAATAGCCGCACCATTTCAGCTGTTACTTCCATATTCCGGGTCAAGAACTGTGCATGCACACCTGCATGCATGTGCAGTTCTGCTGGCACCGCCATCTTGTAAATGGCAGAATCTCACTCACTGCAGCTATGCATGCATGAATGTCATGCATGTGCAGTTGCGTTGCCATCTTGCGGATGACACTCCTCCTGCACCCTCCCACTGCTTCTGTCCACCCTGTTTCCTCCCTCCCAGCACCAACAGCAATTAAAACCTTCCCGCTCCTTACTACTACTGCTGTCCTCCCCACTCGATCTGTTCCCAATTCCTGTGTTGTCATCATGTAACCCCCCCAACTCATGTGGCTCACTGGGTGCCCACCCCAGTGTACCCAAATTTATGGTTTTTTTTCTGTAAATAAAGAAAACCACCCCTGTTGTCTTTATTTTTTCCTGTAAAAAAAGAAAACAGTCTGTTATAGTCACCCCAGTCCCACATCCCCACACCCTTCCTTACCACATACTTACCTCCGGAGGTCAGGGCTGTCATCCTCCCTGGTCCGGGACACATCTGCACGCTTCAAAGTAGTTAATTTCAGTGAAGTCTGCCTTTCCATTGCATCTTACTGTAGTATTCCCTAGCGGTGGCTTCCGTGTGGTTTTGAGTACAATTTGAACCATGTTATGGTTTCTGTTCCCTAATGGCTCCCTAATTTTGCAGTCAAAACTACCAGTATCAGTACTGGTAACAATTAAGTCCACGATGTTATTTCCTCTCGTAGCTTTGTATACTAGTTACCCATGTACTGCACAGACCTAGAAGTGGCACTGTCCCCACACCCTGGAGGCATTGCCCACTGAGGCGAATAATTAGTTATTGTATTTCTCTATTTGCTTTTGGTGACCCGGTAAGTGCACTAGACAAACTGCCTATTTTTCAGGCACGACCTGGGAAGGTACAAGTCAAACCAGTTACAGACTGGAAATACAGGGAATAACATAGAGAATAATATATGGGGTGGTGTGTTTAACGAGATTTTACACAAGCCCGAGGGGTTTATAAAAAGCATCCCACAACGAGGGTGTGTGTAAAATCGAGTTTTACACACACCACCCCATATTTTATTTTTTATAATTGCAAGAGTGCGTTTTTCGCCTCAGCAATTATAAAAAATTAAATAAGCTAACAGATTAGTGTTCAGGAAGCTGCAGACCAGTCTTGATTTTGCGCGGTCCGCAGTCTTCCTAATTATACGGCTGCACTTGTTGGAGAAAAAAGGAAGAGGATATTTTATTAAAAAAATGTGTAGAAACTTAGATTTTAGTTTTAATATAAACTTGCCACGGCCCGTAGTTGCAGCGTCCTTCGAGACTTGAGCAGGGTAGTCTGTGACATGGACTCGGCTGTGGTGTCAGGCTGATGGGAAAAGTCTTATTTGTTTCTGTTTTAAGTGGTTTACTTGAGGAAAGAGTTTTTTTTTATAAAAGTTCATTTCGAATACAAAGGACCAGGAAGTGTGCTGCGACCATGGGATTCCGTCACGGAACGTGAACGACATAGAACAGTGACTGAGGGATGGCTGTTCCAAGGGAAACCTGGCGCATGTTTGCCATTATAACCAGCCAAGCTGGTTATAACGGCAAATTATAACTGGGTTTCCCTATGAGACAAAGCTCTACTCGGTAATTATAAATATATTATGGTTCATAATAGCAAATACATTGCAGTACATAAAGAAGTACAGGAATAGCTTTACAGATGAGCAGAATTGCATAGCGCATAATTAGATGCTGTACATTACACAAGGTAGGAGACTGATAAACATGCAAGATGAGAACAATGAGGGATACATAGATGGAATGCAAAGGTGCATTTAAGCTAAGTCACGGTAGGAGGCAGGTGTGAGGACAGAGTGTTTAGTGCCCTAAGGGCATAACAGAGATTGGGGCAAGGGACAGAGCGGGTGATGTAAGTGCACAGCAGGGGTAAAGCTGGCATCGCTTCACAAGCTAAGGACATTTACAGGTGTTGAGGGATGTGAGGTAGTTAAACAGGCTTGTTTGAAGTCAGGGTGAGCTGTGGAGCATCTGAGGACAAGTAGAAGTGAATTCCAGAATTTGGGGGCATTGAAGGAGAAGGCAAATTCACCCATTCTGGTAGAGCATTTGGGAATGGTGAGCAGAGCTGAAGTCGTGGACTGGAGTGATCGGGGCAGCCCACAGGAGTGAACATGGCTGCTAACTGGGAGAACAGGGAAGAATTAATTATTTTGTCAGTCAGGCAGCCTAAGGAATACAAGCGCCAGGAAGAGGGGGATTGCCAGTGGAGGTCAGAGTAGAGTGTGCAGTGGTGTTTAAGACGAGGAGCAGATAAAGCAAATCTACAGACATTTGTTGGAGGCAACATCCCGTGTTTGTTGGACATTAGCCTGTGCCTGAGTGAAGACCAGCAGAGCATAGCAAAGACCTGGGAGCAGTAGACCTTGAGAGAAAAAGAGATCCTGGCAGAAAGGATGAGAGCATGACATACACAATAGGTCAGCCTGATTTTGGCATTGATGGACCTGCAAGCCGCAATGACATGAAGAGAGAAATTAAGAGATGGATCCACTGTGACCCCAAGTATTTTAAAGAGAGGGTAACAGAGACAAGGAAGCCATCAAGGTATGACACTAGTAGCATGGGGTTCAGTGCAGAGGATTTCTGGCCGACCAGAAAGCATTGCCTGGGTCTTAATAACGTTTAGTACAAGGTGGTGAGAAATGAGTCTGGTTTGGATTCAATGCAGATTAGAAGAAAGTAAGTTAGGAGTTAATCTCATTGATAGAGCTAGGGGAGACGTAGAAACCCAGGTCATCAGTGTAGAGTAAGGTATGATAGAGGGCAGGGATGGCAGGCAGGTTACCCGGTTACCAATGACTAAAAATAAATAAATGTATAAATATTGAGAATAGCAGGGGCCAGAGTATGGATCCTTGAGGGACACCAGTGGATATAGGGGCAGGGGTGGAGAGGACTTTATGATAGGAGACAGACTGGGACTGGTTGCACAGATAACTGGAGAACCAGGCAATGGTGGTCTGGGAGATACTCAGTGATCCTAGCTGGTGCAGTAGCAGGGGTGATTGACCAAGCCAAGTGCTTTCAATAGGTCAATAAAAATGGCCCCCGTGAATTGACCCTCATCCATGTTGGTTTTGGTGTCACTGGTGAATTGCGCTAGAGCAGTTGTGGTACTGTGTCCTGGTCTGAAGCCATGCTGAGCATGAGATAACAGGTTATAACTGGCTAAGGAATCAGACACCTGGCGATGAATAAGCTTCTCCAGAAGTTTGCTGAGGGTTGGCAAGAGTGCTATGGGATGGTAGTTCATAGGGCATTTAGGATTGCCCTTTTTAAAGACAAGGATAACCCTAGCATTCTCCAAATGCAGGGTACAGTACCTGAGCTAATGCAGAGATTAAACAAATGCATAACTGGGGTAGCAAGAAGGGAGGTGCCTAGCTTGAGAATTCTAGGTTCCAGTCCATTGGGACCTGCGTTACCATGAGGAGACATCGTGTTAAGGACCCTCAGAATGTTAGGTCTAGTGACCAGGCAGAGAACTAGGAGAGGATGAGGCAGGAGAAGGACAGGGGTGGAGTTGGCGACAAAGATGGATGTGTTGGAGGCAGAGTAAGGGGGGTGTTAAAAAGCGAGTTGAAGGCATTATCAATAGTTTTAGGATTATTACAAGAGACATTATCAATTAGCATGTCTTGGGGGGGTAGGGTAGTAATGTGCCCCAAAATATGGTTGATGTGTGCCCAATACCTTTTAGGGTTACTAGAAGAGGCATTTAGAAGGTCTCTATAATAGTTGCTTTTGGCAGCTCTAATCTCTCTGACTTACACGAGTTCCATAGGTAGCGATAGGCAACAAAGTCAGAAAGGAGGGAGAGAGGAGATTTTCCATCTTGTCCATAGGTTGTCATGGGATTTAAGCATCTGGAGAACAGGGCTAGTTAACCATTTACTGCGAAAGCTCTGAACCCTGCACCTTATGGAAGGAATGTGCTTTGCTTTCATGGAACGTAGGGAGTTTATGAAATACTCCGTGGTCAGGTCAATGTTGTCAGTGGTGAATGGGTGGACCAGTGGACCTACTGGAGATCAGATAGAAAAGCCATAGGATTGAAGGTGGAGATGTTAGTCATGCTGATAATTCTGGGCAGGTGTGAGAGAGTAGGGGCATCCCAGACACAGATAACAGGGGAATGGGCACTAATGGAGTCAGACTGCATGATAACGGAGGAGATTCTGTCCAGTCTGTTGGTGAGTATCCAGTCAAGGGGGTGTGGCTAGTCCCATTGCCGTAATGCCTCGCAGGTTTCGTGACAATCTGAGTTAATTTAACTTTTCTGATGTTAGGGTGTAAGACAGGGTAGCTTGGAACCAGCCAATCCTGATTGAAGTCACCTATGCAAAGAACTTCATTATTTTTGGTGGCATAGGGTAGAAAATCCAGGAGTTCCTCAAGTCCTTGTTTGTAGGAGATGGAAGGAGTGTAGACACTTATGATGTGCAGCTTCTTGGCACCACCCAACAGAAGCAGAGCATGACACACCTCACAGAATATAAATGGGGCAGGGTAGAGGGGTCGGTTTCAGGTAGGACTTAGAAAACAGAACCACACCACCACCTGTTTTGGTGGAGGGCTGATCAACACAGATCATATTGTAGCCAGGTAGGGCACACAGGGAGTCAGGGACAAAGGCCTAAGCCAAGATTCAGTTATACCAAGAAGGTCAGGTTCATGAGTGGCAGACCAGGCTACCAGCTTAGCATGATTGGCCACAAGGTTTCTTATGTTTCAGTGACCAAACTTCAGGCCTCTAGATCGGGGCCCACTGACAAACTGGCCTGGTAGGGTGGGAGCCCTGATGACGCGGGGCCAGGGTTGGATTCCACATCTCCTGATAAGGATATGGAGAGGACCATAATCCAGGTAGCAGCTGGTATGAAGGTAAGGGAGATCTTAGCACGAGTGGTGCATTTAGATCTGATCAGGTACCTGAAGTTGTGGAAAGACAGTTTTGGACAAGGGAGCTGAACTGGGACAGTGAATCACCAAGGCAGAGGTGGCAAGTTGGAAAACGTAAAGTCCACCTGCTAGGTGTCACTGCCACAATGAGCAGCGAGAGGAAGGGGCAATGAAGTCCAAGGCAGTGGTGAAACAGATAGGGAAGAGGAGGATTAGGAAATAAGGGGGTGGCTGTCTGGTGAAATGAGAGATATAATTGAAGAGGGAGGAGCAGAGGAGGTAGCCAGCGAAGGGCTGTAGAACACACTTAAATGATAGAAGCATGCACAAGTTTCTCTGCAATGAACTCCAACCCTTTGCAGCCAGGGACCAGTCACAGAGGATTGAAGGCAGGATAAAGGTGTATTTAATAAATGGAGGGGGTTGGGGAGGGCAGGCAGGAGGAAAATTCAAGCAGCAGACTATGAGTGCTGGACACTGGCCGAGTTAAATGGAGGGCTCCCAGAGAGGTAAGGCAGCAACTCCACAAAAAGGGGCCATATTTCAATTTAACTCCCGAGGGAGATCAAGTCTTGCTGCAGCTTCATGTGGCCCGTACCTGAGGTATCTTGGCAATGAGTCTGCAGGGGCTGGGAGGGTTACAAACAAACAAGCCTTCTGACTCAGTGGGTTTTCTGTTGTGACTCTTGGAGGGTCTGGGAAAGGCTGGAAAAACAAGCCCTCAGACCCTGAGGTGTCTCGATAGCAACTCTGCAGGGGCTAGGGCTACAAACAAACAAAATGTCCGACCCAGCGACTTCTCGATGGCAACTTTTGGAGGGGCTGGGGTGGGCTGGTAAATACAAGATCTGATCCTGAGGTATCTCGGTGGCAACTTTTCAGGGGCTGGGGAGGGCTACAAAGAAAAGAGTCTTCCGACCCAGCAGGCCCTTGGCAGTGACTCTCAGAGGGGGCTGGGGAGGTCTGATAAAAGCAAGGCCTCAGACCCTGAAGTATCTTGGCGGCGACTCTGCAGGTGCTGGGGATGGCTAAAAACAAACAAGACTTCCTATTAGGTTCTTAGCGGTGACTCTTGGAGGGGCTGGGGAGGGCTGGTAAAAACAAGGCCTTAGACCCTGAGGTATCTCAGTAGTGACTCTACTGAGGCTGGGGAGGGCTACAAACAAATAAGCCTTCTTACCTAGCAGGTTCTCAGCAGCAACTCTCAGAAAGGCTGGAAAGCACTGGTAAAAACAAGTCCTCAGACCCTGAGGTATCTTGGTGGCAACTCTGCATGAACTGGGGAGGGCTTCAAACAAACAAGCCTTGGGATCCAGTGCATTCTCGGTGGCGACTCTCTGAGAGGCTGGAGAGGGCTGTTATAATTAAGTCCTCAATACCTGAGGTATCTCGGTGATAACTCTGCTGGTGCTGGGGAGGGTTACTATCAAATGAGCCTTCCTACCCAGCAGGTTTTCAGGGGCGACTCTTAGAAGGGCTAGGAGGTCTACAAACAAATGATCCTTCCAACCCAGTGGGTTCTCAATGGCGACTCTCGGAGGGGCTGATAAAAACAAGCCATCAGACCCTGAGGTATCCCAGTAGCAACTCTTCTGGGGAGGACTATGAACGAGCCTTCCAACCCAGCAGTTTCTCGGCGGCAACTATTAAAGGGGCTGGGGAGGGCTGATAAAAATAAGCCCTCAGACCCTGAGGTAGCTTGACAGCGACTCTGCAGGGGCTGGGGAGGGCTACAAGCAAATTAGCCTTCTGTCCCATCGGGATCTTGGCAGCAACTTTCAGAGGGGCTGATAAAAAGAAGCCCTCAGACCCTGAGGTAACTCGGTGGTGACTCTGCAGGGGCTGGGGAGGGCTACAAACAAACAAGCCTTCTGACCCAGCAGGTTCTCAGCGGTAACTGTTGGAGGGGCTAGGGATGGTGGTAAAAACAAGCCATCAGACCCTGAGGTATCTCGGCGGTGACTCTACAGGGGCATGGGAGGGCTACAAACAAATGAGCCTTCTGACCCAGCAGGTTCTTGGTGGTGAATCGCGGAAGGGCTGAGGAGGACTGGTATAAACAAGCTGGGGCTGGGGAGGGCTAGTAAAAACAAGCCCTCAGACCCTGAGGTATCTTGGCAGTGACTCTGCAGGGGCTGTGGAGGGCTACAAACAAACAAGCCTTCTGACCCAGCGGGTTCTCAATAGTAACTCTCAGAGAGGCTGGTAAAAATAAGCCCTCTGAGCTTGAGGTATCTTGGCGGTAACTCTGCAGGAGCTGGGGAGGGCTATTAAGATACAATGTATCCTGGTAGGAACTGCTCTGGCCACACTACCGATGGACTACACAAAGGCATAGATGGGAATGTCCCCACATGCATGCAGGCATGGCTGACCGAGGCACCTAACTGTAACGGTACTGTGCATCCTGGTAGGAACTGTTCTGGCTATGCAGCCCATGTATTCTACAGACCCAGATTCAGCACTGTCCCCACACCACTGGAGGCATGACTCACTAATGTGCCGTAAAGTTTCAATGAACCCTGGGAGGAACTAGTCTGTCCGCATTACCCATGTATTGCACAGGCCCGGAATTTGCACTGCCCTGACACCCCTGGAAGCATGACTCACCAATGTACCTAACTGTAAAGTTATTGTGCTCCCTGGTAGGAACTGTTCTGGCCAAGCTACCCATGTATTGTACAGGCACAGACTTGCCACTGTTTTCACACCGCTGGAGGCATGGTCCACCAATGACCCTAACTATAACGTTACAAACATAGAAATGCATGGCAGACAAGGGCCCATCCAGTCTGCTCTGTTCTGTTGTATTGCTTCCGGGTCTACTGTACTTTCTCTTTCATCCCTTTCCTACCCCTTATGATTCCTTTGTGCATCTCCCAGGCTTTTTTGAATACCACCACTGTTTTCATCCCAAGTACCTCCACTGGAAGATTGTTCCAGGCATTCACCACCCTCTCTGTGAAGAAGTATTTTCTCATATCTTTTCTAAGTCTGTTCCTCTCAAGCTTCATATCATGACCCCTTTGTACTAGAGTACCCTTTCCTCTGAAAAATACCTCTTACTTGTGCCATATTCACCCCATGAGGTATTTACAAGTGCGAGCGTTGTGAGTGGTGCGAGCGCCACTCAGAGCAGAAAATTTAAAAGTGGTTGGGGTTGGGTTAGTAAGAAAATTAGTTTACTGCTTGTGAGTTTGATTTTATTGGGTGGATTGGGGGGTAAGTCACAAAGTTCGAGTGATATTTGTGATTTTAAACAGTTTAATTGTTTATTATTTCATAAAAATTTGCATTTAATGGAGACCGGAGGTTGGGAACAACCCTTTCATTGTTTTGCACTAGTTTATTTGTTTGAGTGTTATCTATTCCAGGATACTTGTTCTGTAAACATGACAAATCTTCAGTATTGCATGTTTTATTATTGCAAAAAGTATTTGAGGCAATGTATTATTTCTAATTCTGTTCAAAGGACAAGATATTTGGGGGATAAATGTTTTGCTAATGGAAAAGGTTTGAGACGAATGGTTATCTTGTTTTTATTATTGCCTTCTTCTGTTCATCCAAATCCGGGTCCACAAAGTTGTTATAATGGTACAGGAAACTGGAGTGGTGGTAATTATCATTCTTCATTGCATATTGTTCATTTGAATATCCAAAGTTTACTTCCAAAAATGAGCCTGTTTCAAAGTTGGGTAGTGGAAAACAAGTTTGACATCATAGCTCTGACAGAGACTTGGTTAAATGGTAGAATAAGTAATGATGAAATATCTTTGCCAGGATACTCTGTAGTAAGGAAAGACAGAGTATGTAAAAAGGGGGGAGGTTGCTTGTTTTATGTACTTGATCATTTAAAATGTGTACAACATCCTTTAGAATTCAATGATTCTTCATTTGAGTCACTGTCTATTGATAATACAAAATCACACATGCCCCCCACAATGCAAAGCATCATGGGCTACATATGCAAATCACCACAGAATGTTATGCTGGTCCAACTTTAAGCAGAATTGCATGGTGCCGAAAGGCCTCTCACACAGTTTGCAAAGGGTGCTAACAGAAGACATAGACACGTGTTTCGTCCTACCAGGACTCATCAGTATGCCTCGTCTGTTTGACACCCCAGTGGGATGGACCAGATACCCTTAAGGCAGTCCCCACTTTTCCATTTGCAGGTTATACCTTCTTGCCAGTAGAGGGACCTTCTGCCTGTCACCTCTATCTCCCTGCCTGAACTCCTCTTCCTCCTACTTCCTAATAACCCTCTAGGTGTTCCCACTACTCTTCTACCTTACTCCCATCCTGCTCTGTCCACACCTCACTCTGTGCCCAACCCCCTGACTGCCCTACACACTGATCCACCTGCCTAGCCCGAACTGCAGAACCCCACCTGCCCCTCACTAACCCTCAGTGACCACTAGGAGTCACTATTTCCACCCTCTAATCTACCTCTAACCCAGCCTCACTAAGTCCCCCCCAGTGCCTAGAACCCCATCCCACCCAGGCCCCAGATCACCAGCCCCTCTGGGGTCCTGAACCCTGCACCCTGTGCACCAAGGTCGTGACACTGCCACTACTCCAAAGTGGTATCCACGCTTTCTGAAGGGCAGCTACATAGTTATACCATTCTGCCTAACTGCCCTCTGGCGCCATGTCCGTTCACCTCCTCCTCCTCAAATGCCTCCCCTCATTACCATACTAGTGCCTACTCCCACAAAAGCCTGATCCACCCCCAGCCCTTGAGCCGCACCTCTGCCTCTCTCCGGATTAGCCAACCCCCCCACGCTGGCCAATTGCCCTGGTCTCCAGCACCCACCTCCTAGCCACTCCCCTGCCACTGACTACCCTGGCTCCCCATTCCTCGCATTCCCTGCATTTCAAACCCTGCCCATCCCCTCTTTTCTCAAGGCCCCCTCTGCATCTAAGCATAGCCCCAAAAGTTTACATACTGTCACCTCCTGGTCAGGACTCTGGTCTTACTACTACTCCTATCCAGTAATATACACCCAAACCCTGGCCCAGCTCCCTCCAGCCCACCATCTAAGTTCTCTGGACTCCACATTGCCTCCCTTAACGTTTGCAGCCTCCTGAAAAAGTTTGCTGCTCTCCAGTGCCGGATCATGCTACATCAGCCTGACATTATAGCCATAGTAGAAACCTGGCTGTCCAAGTCTACCCCTGACTCCTTTGTCTCCCTTCCAGGCTATACCCTATACCGTGAGGATTGTGCAGGTAAACGCGGGGGTGGTTGCGCGATCTATACCTGTGACTTCATCATTGGACAGGTGCTTCCCACCCCCATGCTTGTGAATGGTGCCCAGGCTCTGACACTCAAACTCACCCCCCGACCCCTCCAGGGGCTCACTGTATCTCACTGTTGCCTACATTCCCCCAAGGAACCAGAACCCAGCGTTGACAGCTATCTTGGATTACCTCACCACCCTTCCCCATAAGGCTGATCTAGTCCTAGTGGGGGACCTTATCGTGAACTGGCTCAGTCCCTCCACTTCCCCAATAAGGGACAGCTTTGCTGCCCAAGACCTTGCATAATTCATCTCCCAGCCCACTAGACTTAACCCAACGAGAGGAACCTGCACCCTCCTGGATGTCGTCATCACCAAGCAACCTCGTAAAATCAAGGACATTCAGGTCCTCCCTGACTCCTTAAGTGACCACTCCCCTATCCTAGTCCTCTGGGCTGCCCCCAACCCTAAACCCATAACCCAGACCTCACTCCATAGGTGCCTTCGCCCAGGCGGGCTGATTAAACTTAAACTCAAGCAATTCCTCAATCAGATTGACTGGTCCCCCATCCATCATACACCAGACATTGATGGCACCACTTACCCTCTTCTCACAAGCCTTTAACATGGCCTGTGATCTCTTTGCACCTCTCCAAAACCCGATCGAAAAACAAAATGCACCTTGGATTTCCCCTGCCCGTACTCCAAATGCTCAGAAATAGGGACAACCTCTGGCACCTAGCCACTGAAACAGGCTGGGCTGTCGATAGACAGGCCTACAATGCCACACGAAATAGGTGCACATGGGCCATTCGTAAAGCCAAGGCAGATCACTACCAGGCCACTCTTGCCTTCTCCTCCTCCTGGGGAAGTACCCGGACCTTCTGGGACAATATCAAAGAGCTAAATGGGAAAACTTGCTCTCCTCCCCCATCCCAGCTCACCACTGATGGCGCTACCTCCACTGACCCGGCTTGCATTGTCAGCTGCCTTAACTCCTGCTTTACTGATCTTAGCTCTCTCCTCCCTAGTAACTTCTTTGACTCACCCCCTGACCTACCACCCCAGTCCTCCAGCACCCCTGGTTCCACCTATGCAAGGTTTCTGCCCAGGAAGCCAGACCCCCTCCTACTTAAAGCTTTAGAGTGTAACAGCTTTAGCAATGATTCCCTAGACCCCAAAATACTCCGGCTAGTCCTAGATGAAGTCCTTGTCCCCCTCGCCAGCCTACTTAACTGGTCCCTCTGTCTGGGAAAATACTCCTCTACCTGGAAAACTGCCATAGTCACACCTATACATAAAGGGGGCGATAGGTCCAGCCCTAGCAATTACCAGCCTATCTCCATTCTTTCTCCCATCTCCAAAGCCCTAGAAAAAGTGGTTGCCAATCAAATCACAGAATACCTGGCTAAGCATAATATCTTGTGTCCGGAGCAGCATGGCTTCCATGCTGGTCACAGCACTGGCACGCCGTTAATGGAGTTCTCCAACTTCCTGTACTCCTCCCTGGATGCTGGCTCCCTAACTGGAGCAGTGTTCATAGACCTCCCTAAGGCCTTCAACACTGTCTCCCATCCTCTGCTACTAGATGCACTTTCCCACTGGTTTCTCCACTGGCCCCCTTGCCTGGCGCTCAAGCTACTTATCGGCCCATTCCCAGTGTGTCAGAATCAATGGAACACACTCAGAAACATGACCCATCTGCTCAGGAGTACCCTAGGCATCCATCCTGGGCCCCCTATTGTTTAGTCTCTTTTTAAACACCCTGCCCAGAGCCTGCACTGGTAATATTCTGTTGTATGCCGACGATGCCGTTAGTTTTGCCACCCACAAAAATTCCACCTCCCTCCAGGACTCCCTACAACACTCCTTCAATGATGCTGAAACCTGGTTTAAGGAGCACAGACTCACCATTAATTTAAAAAAAAACAAGACAATGCTGTTTACCCAACCCCAAAACAAGACCAGCAACAGCCCACTCAGCATCCTCCCTATCACCAAACAACCGCTTGAACAAGTCTACTCCTACAAGTACTTTGGGGTCATTTTCGACTCAGCCCTCACCTTTCATGCCCACATCAATGCCCTTGCATCCACCACTAACACCCGGCTTGGCATCCTCTACCACTACAAGGACTGCTTCCCGCCTGATGCTCTTCGGCTTGACGTTACATCCTCAATTCTGTCCCTTGTGGATTACAGCCTACCGGTATATGCTGCTGCTGACACCACTGCCTTTAACAAAATTCGCATCATGCTAAACAAGGCCTGCAGGCTAATAACTGGTGCCTCCAGACTCACCCACACTTGCCAACTCTATACAAGGCAAATCTCCTTAACCTTGATGAACGTCTCCGCTACCAAACCTGCATTCTAACCAAGAAAATTCTGCTCTGGCTCTCCCCACCTGAGTTGTCTGCCTCCATTCAGCATACCCATTCCACTGTCGCAACCTGAACCTCCAACAAGACCACTCTACTGGTCCCCAGAACTAGGACCACCCATGCTCAGAGGTCTTTTTGCTACAGAGCCCCAACCTGGTTTAACTACCTCTCAGCAACCATATCCAACTCCCCCAAAATTGCCACATTCAAAACAACCCTTCGTAACCAACTAGTTAATACCAGCAGCTGCTCCTGTCACTAATTGGCACTGTACTACTACTACATAGCACCAGACAATGCCCACTGGGCTACACCCCCCCCACACCTCCCCCTTCACACCACCCCTGGTTCCCTGCCCTCTGCTATTACCTGCATCAGATGAACCTTGTAATAACTGACTTGTTTAAAATTGTTCTCTGTATGAAACCATTTGTATAACGTTTGTCTACTACTGTCATGAACTCTGTAAACTTGTAACTCTGTCTGTCCTCTCTGTGACGAGGTACCTTTGTAAACGAGCCTCTGGCTGAAAGGTTGTAAATACGATATTGTACAAATAAATAAATAAAATAAATTATTTTGTGTTGGTACTGATTTTTCCAAAATTACAGGATAGTCTCCAGAGGGACTTTACTATTTTACATTCTTGGTTTATTCAGCATAGATTAACACTTAATTCTAGTAAAACTAAATTTTTGATTTCTAGGGACATGGATATGTTGTTCATCCACACTATCTGGCAGGTTCCTTGCCGCTTTAAATCTTGCCGGAAGGTCTTCAAGCTAGCTCCTCCCACCCACCCGGGTGGTAAAACTCTCGGCTCCGCCCCATGATGCCAGATCTTCCTTACCGCTTGGAAGCTCAGGTTCCCTCCTTAACACTCTGCGATTAAGCTTTGGGCCTAAAAACTTCGATTTTGAAAATTTCTTCAAAACTTTTCTACACCTTCACGGTCTTCATCCCTCACGGCTGCGATGGACAAATCGACTCCCGGTTTTCGGAGATGCCCCTGTGGGCAGAAGATGTCTCGGACGGATCCGCACTCCCGTGCGTTTACTGCTAGGCCAAGACGCGTCCGCGAGCCTGCGAACTAATGCTCATCTTTCTCGGTCTCGTCCTTGAGGATCGCTGCCCGTCTCCAACTTGGGCGCCCGAAGGAGATTTCCTCGAGTTAAATCCAGGAGGCCCGACTGGCGGTGTCAGCGGCTGCGGCTCCACAGAACAACGAGCGGATGATGCGCCCTCCGAGGAGGAGGCGGCTCATGCCGCTACATCTTCGGCTGCGGCATTACCGGCTCTCGCTCGGGGCCTCCTATTCGACTTCTTTAAGGGCTTTGCTTGACCCTCTCGACCAAGGTGAGGGTCCAACTTCTTCTGGACGTTTCATCGATCCGAGAAGAAAATAAGGGTAAGTCCCATTATCGGCGCTCTTGGGAGGCGGGAAAGATCTCCCTCCCTTGTTGACAGTCGTCTTCAGTGAATTTTGACCGGCCACTGGCTTCACGGTGCCCCCGTCAGGCCAGGTGACCAAGACTCCCGCCGATGTGGTCGAGATTTTTCTCGACCCGTTAGACGGGTTGTCGGCTGGAGAAGCGAGAATCCCTCCTCCCCGGTTCCCCCGGAGAGGACTGAGGATACAGTCGGCTCATCTGCGCCTCCGGCCCTGGAGCCGTCGGATTTGTCAACCGAGCCGAGGGGATTGCCGATCCTCGGCTCCCTGCTGTGCCGACCTCGGCCTAGCTGAGATTCTCGGTCTCGGTCTCGGACATCGTCGCGGTCTAGCCGATCCCGCAGACACCAGGCGGTCTCGGTCTCGGCACCATGATGGCGTCGCCCGCTCTTCCTCATCTTCCTCCTCCTCCGGGACGAGGAGGCTTGGCGAGTTCGCGAAAATATGAGGAACTTATGTGGCAACAACTAATTTTGGCCGGAAACAAGCCGGCTCAGGCCTCTTCTCCGGCCATAAAATGGTTGTCACCGGAACAGCCAAAACAACCCCTCGCGGTGGTCGAGGAGCCTGTTTCCAGGCCGGTTGTTCGGTCTATTCCTGCTGCCCCACCAATTCTGGTGGAACCGCCTCCGCCTCAACCGGCAGTCGGGGCCCCAACAAAAAGTTCACGGTCGGCTCATGGCCTTCCCCATAGGCTGTCGGTCACCCTCACTCCCGATAAGCCTCGGCACGTGGAGGGTGGCGCAGGCTCTAGGCAGCTCTTCAATGACTCGTCGGAGTCGGACGACGACTCCTCCCTGTTTTCCAAGCACCTAGACTTGGAGTCCTCTGGGGGGCAGTTGATGGACGATAGCCCTTCGTCCTTTCTTGGACTACTCAGGCTCATCTCAGAATCCACTGAGATGAAGCTCGAACCCATGTCCAAACGGGCTAGATATCCCCTCACTGAGATTCTGGACCGAAGGGATTCTCCTACGGAGGCCTTTCCGGTGGCCGAAGCCATTGTCAGTCCGGCCCTGGAATTGTGGCAGCGTCCGGCTTCCTGTCCGCGCTTGGCCAGGATGGGGAAAGTATCGGTCCCTACAGGCTCTCTGTCTGGCTTTTCGAACACCCTTCAGCTGAGGGGTTGGTCACGGACAGTGTTTTCCGGCGTGCCGGAAATGCCAAGGATGTGGACAAACCGCCCGACAAAGAGTCCAAGAAATTGGACTATGCCGGGTGAAAGTGTATGCTGCCTCCTCCCTCGGCCTTCGTCAGGCCAGTTCGGCCGTCTTGATGGCACATTTTTCCCATGCCCTGTTGGGCTCCCTGGATGAGGTCGTCCCTCATCTTCCTGCGGACCTGCAGTCCACAGTAAAGCAGGTGCGGGACCAGGGCAGGGCAGTAGCTAAGCAGCAGCTCCAGACTGCGCTGGATATTGGGGATTCTTGTGCCCGGTCAGTGGCGGCCGCAGTGGCTATGCGCCGGCGGGCGTGGCTGAGGATATCCACTTTCACCTCGGATACCCAGCACAAGCTTGCGGATGTTCCCTTCCTGGGAACTGACCTCTTCGGCCCTGGAGTGGAAGGCCACCTCCAGAGGATCGAAAAGTCCAATGCCACCTTGGACTCGGTCTCGTCCGCGCAGAAGGACAAGGGCCGTAAGCCTCAGCCTAAGCCCTTTCGCCCCTCTGCTCCCGCTGCGCGCCCGGCCCAACAACGTCAGGGCCAGCAGGCTAGACCTTGGTATTCCAAGCCCAAGCCGTCAGCCTCCTCTAATAGGAAGCAAGGAGGAAAAGGCCCTGGTGGTCCCTCGGCCGGTCCTTCCTCCAAGCCTGCACAGTGACGGGCTGAGGGGTGTCGCCCCCATCCCCGTCACCTCGCCCCTGGTTCCCCCCGTGGGGGGATGGCTCCGACACTTCCTTTCCGCCTGGTCCGCATTACCACGGACAGGTGGGTTCTGGAGGTGGTGGGAAGAGGCCTGCCTCTGGAATTCGAGCGGGCTCCACCCTTCAGAGCCGTCGCCCCAAGGGGGGCTTCGGGGTCCCCAGACTCTCTAGAGGCTCATCGAGCCGACATCGCCCTCCTCCTTCAGAAGGGGGTGATAAAAGAGATAGAGGACCCTCCATCAGAACCAGGGTTCGTGTCCAGGTACTTCCTGGTCCCGAAACGGACGGGGGGCTGGCGCCCCATTCTCGACCTACACGACCTGAACAAGTTCCTAAGGTCTCGAACCTTCAGAATGGTCACTCTGGTTCAGATAATACCATCTCTGGAACACGGCGTGTGGTTCTGTTCTCTGGACTTTCAGGACGCGTTCTTTCACGTCCCTATCCGTCCGTCTCATCAGAGATTCCTCCGCTTCAGGGCAGAGGGATCCCTTTTTGAGTTCCAGGCCATGCCCTTCGGCCTCTCTCCAGCTCCCAGGGTCTTCACCAAGTGCATGGCAGTGGTGACAGCATTCCTGCGGCGCTGAGGGGTCCGGGTGTACCCTTACCTGGACGATTGGCTGATAGCAGCCCCCTCCAGGTTGGAGGTGGAGTGGTCCAGGGATTTGGCCCTCCGGGTTTGCTCTCAACTCGGCCTCCTAGTCAATGAGGCCAAGTCGGAACTCGAGCCGAAGCAGGTGATATCTTTCATCGGGGCAGAGCTTGACTCTCTTCGAGCCAGAGCACGGCTCCCGGCGGACAGGGCCGAGGTTCTTACCTCCTTTGCCCAATCATTTCTGGTTGGGCAATCGCGCCCTGCCCGGGACTTCCTGTGACTCCTGGGTCTCATGGCGGCCTGTACCAGCGTAGTCCGTTGGGCACGCTGGCACATGCATCCCCTCCAGTGGGGACTGGCCAGCCAGTGGTCACAGCGCTGCGATCCTTTGGACCAGCGTGTGTGGACGACCCAGGAGATGTGGAACGCTCTCCAGTGGTGGACCGTTCCATCCCATCTGCAGGAGGTATCCCATTTGTCCGCCCGAGCGGCGGTCTCTAACGACCGGCGCCTCTTTGATGGGTTGGAGTGCCCATCTGGGGAACACCAGTGCGCGGCCTCTGGTCCCAGCGAAGTCCGATGCCATATCAACCTGCTGGAGCTCCGTGCGGTCCGCCTAGCTCTCACCGCCTTTGCTCCGTTTCTCCGGGGTCAAGTGGTCCGGGTCCAGACGGACAACACCACGATCAGGTACTATCTACACCGCCAGCGCGGGACGCGCTCCATGCTCTTATGCAAGGAAGCTCTCCGCGCATCTGGTCACTAGTGCGCAGCCTGGAGGCGGATCTCCTGGCCATTCATGTGGCAGGAACCTCTAACACCCTGGCCGATGCCCTGAGCCGGATAGGGGCTGCATCGCACGAGTGGTCTCTCCTGCCGGAGATAGTACAAGACCTGTTCTTCCGCTGGGGCACACCTCTGGTGGACCTGTTTGCCTCCAGGGAGAACGCGAAGCTGAGGCTGTTTCATGCCCACCCCCCTCAGCAGGGCTCGCTGCAGGGGGATGCCTTCTCGAGGCCGTGGACCCCGGGCCTCTTTTACACCTTTCCCCCCGTTCCCCTGATTCACAGGGTCCTGCTGAAAGCGAGGAGGGACAAGGCGCAGGTGATTCTGATAGCCCCAGACTGGCCTCGCCAGTTCTGGTACCCAGATCTCCTCAGTCTCAGCTCCAGGACTCCGAGGCAGCTTCCAGCTCGCCCGGACCTGCTCTCAATCAATCAGGGGAAGGTGTTCCATCCAGACCTTCAATCCCTGCACCTGACGGCCTGGTTCCTGAGCGGCTAGAGTTCCAGGCCTTGGGTCTTTCCGACGAGGTCCTCAGCGTCGTTGAGGCGTCCCGTACGGAGTCGACCAGAAAATGCTATGCCTTCAAATGGAAGAGGTTCTCCATTTGGTGTCAGGATAAAGGGTTGGACCCTTTCTCGTGTCCTGTGGCAAGCATTTTGGACTATCTATGGTCCCTATCTAGTCAAGGGCTCAGGTCGACGACCCTTAAGGTGCACCTGGCAGCCATTTCTGCTTACCGGGCGCGGGCAGGTCAGCAGTCAGTGGCGCAGGAGAAAGTGGTCGGGCGCTTCTTTAAAGGCCTTGATCACATTTCCCCTCCAGTGCGGGAACCCCCACCTCCTGGGATTTACTGCTGGTACTGGCAAAGCTCATGGGCAAGCCATTCGAACCAATGCACAGGTGTGGTCTCCCCACCTGTGTGGAAGAACTGCCTTCTTGGTGGCTATCCGTCAGCCAGAAGGATGGGAAAGCTCAGGTGCTTAGCATCAGTCTCCTTACCTGGTCTTCCACAGGGACAAGGTTGTCCCTCGCCCCACCGAAATTCCTTCCGAAGGTGGTGTCGAGTTTCACCTTAATCAGGTGTTGACTCTGCGGTGTTCTACCCCAACCACACCTCCGGAGGCCGAATATAGGCTCCATACTTTGGACCCTAGAAGGCGCTCGCATTATAAGGGCTTACGGCTGAAATTCGGGGAGAGGTTCGCCAGTTGTTTGTCACCTACGCTGAAGCCGCACCTGGCAGACCTGCAGCCAAGCAGGCGATAGGCAGATGGGTCACCTCCTGCATAAATCTCTGCTATGAGTTGGTGGGCATGGAGCCTCCCAGAGGATAAGAGCTCATTCTACCCGCCATACTGCTGCATCGGTGGCTGCTTCAGGGCGTCCCTATCCAGGAAATCTGCAGGGCTGCTACCTGAAGTCAGCACACACCTTCATTACCCATTACCACATCGACCTTGAGTCATGTCAGGATGCTGGTTTTGGGGCCTCGGTTCTCAATCTCTGTTCCCCAAGTAAGTATATAGGGGTGTGCCTTGCCTTCCTCCTCCCGGAGAACTGCTAGGAGTCTGCCAGATAGTGTGGATGAACAACATATCCATGTCCCTAGAAATACAGGTTACTCACCTGTAACAGGAGTTCTAGGAATGGTATATGTTGTTCATCACCTACACCGACCTCCTCGGCTTGACGCGACAACCTGAGCTTCCAGCGGGCCAGATCTGGCGTCATGGGGCGGAGCAGAGAGTTTTACCACCCGGGTGGGTGGGAGGAGCTAGCTTGAAGACCTTCCGGCAAGATTTAAAGTGGCAAGGAACCTGCCAGATAGTGTGGATGAACAACATATACCATTCCTAGAACTCCTGTTACAGGTGAGTAACCTGTATTTTTTTCTGGTTGTAGGAACCAGATTAACTATAATTTTGCGCTTAAAGATAATTCTGGTAATAAAATTGAAAGGGTTTTCAACTTGAAGTACTTAGGCCTTATGTTGGATCAACATTTAACTTTTGACCAACACATTATTTCATTGATTGCTTGTTTACATCAGCGATTAGGTGTGTTGTTTCGTGTTAGAAAGCTCCTTAATTCTGAGGCAAGGACCCTACTGGCAAATAGTTTGCTGTTTTCCCTACTCAGGTATGGTTCTATTGTTTATTCTTGTTCTACTGTAAAAATGTTAAACAAACTTAAATGTGCATATCACAGTATTTCACGTTTTATTACTTGTTTACCTAGGATGACTCATCATTGTATTCTTTATGAGAAATCTGGTTGTTTATCTCTTAGTCTCTTTTTCAAACATAGGTCTTTAACTTTTTTGCACAAGATTCAATTAGGTCTTGTGCCTGAAAATGTTGCTACTTTGTTCCCCATCTCTGTGCCTACTGTTACGAGTAGAAACAGTACAAGAAAGGTGTTCAAGCTACCTCTGATTAGAACAAGTTTTATGAAGAATTCAATTAATTTTGAATTGATGATTCAGTATAATTGATTATCTAATGTAACAGCTTGTTGTACTATGTCTGGTTTTAAATGTTCACTTGAACAAAAACTTTTGTCTGAGGTTGTAATTGTTTCTAATGTTTGAGTAATTATATATTTTTGCTGGTGTGTTTATGTTATAATGTTTTGTTTGTGATTCTTGTTATGTTATTTGTCACTGGACATATGTGAAAATGGGCATTTTTTGCTCACAAATTTTTACAGTATAATAGAAACGAAATGAAATGAAATTTAAATTAAACAGGTCTCAATCACATGCCCCTCTCCCTTCCCACCTCAAGGATGCACGTTTAGTTCCTTTAACCTCTCCTTGTAAGACACTTGATATAGTCAAATGTATGGCAGCTTAGAGTCAATGCAAAGAAGTGCAAAGTAATGCACCTGGGAAACAAAAACCCAGGGCAAGAGTACACAATGGGGGGTGAGATACTGACAACAACAAAAATGGAAAGGGACCTGGGGGTAGTCATATCAGATGACCTAAAGGTGGGCCAGCAATGTGAGAAGGCAGTAAGGAGGGGCTGGCGGATACTGGGATGCATAGGGAGAGGCATCACCAGTAGAAATCAGGAAGGTGTTGGCCCTCTTTATAGACAGTTGGTAAGACCACATCTGGAGTACTTTGTATAGTTCTGGAGACCCCATCTCTGTAAAGACATAGGGTGGAGGCTGTCCAGAGGAGGGCAACCAAAATGGTGCAGGGTCTGCAACAGAAGACATATGAAGAAAGACTAAAGGAGCTTAAGATCTTACTTCGAGACACAGCTCTTGCAGCAGGTTACACCATTAGGACTGAAGCCGGCAGGCGTCAGGACCCCACGGAAAAATTCTAGCTAGCTATCTTCAGCGGGGACCGCCCCCGGCGTCGGTCCCGCCTCCGACGTCAGGCGTGGTACAAAAGGGGGCGGTCCCGCCAGATTCCCCAGTTCTTTTCCTGCCGTCGACTTAGCTTGTCTTGACCCTTCGGTTGCAGTCTAGCGCGCGACGCGTGAATTAGTACTTATTTTCGAGAATTTTGATTTCTTCAAGCAAGATCTTGATGTCCTCTCCGACCTCTGGTCATCCCTCCAAGTGTGCTTGCGGGAAACAGATCCCTTTCAAGGATCCCCATACAGCCTGTGTTAGGTGCCTGGGCCCAGACCACGATACCCGGGCCTGTCCTTCCTGCCAGGGGTTCAACAGCCGTACTCAGATCCGACGTCAGAAGGCTCTACAGGCTTATTTGTTGGAGGAAAAGCTGAAGACCATGTCCTCTAAGGGGGGGGAAACTTCCTCTAAAAAATCTCACAAGCACGCGGAGAAACGAAGGGAGAAGGGCCCTTCCAGGTCCCCATCCAGGGGTCCAGAGTCCCGCAGCTCAGGTTCCAAGTCTCCCCCGGCTGCGGTAAGAAAGCCTTCCTCTCAGGCTAAATCCGCCAGGCCATCCTCGCCTTCTTCCAGGGCCTTGGTGAAGTCCGGGGAGCGCCACCATCATCACCGTAAGTCGGGTTCCCGCTCTTCGGTACCCGACGTCAGGTCTTCTTCGGTGCCTCCTCGCAAGACGCTGGAGCTCACGCCCTTAAAGAGACCTGTGGTCCAGACGCCGGCACGACCGTCGTCGGCCGTGCGCCATTCCTCCCTGGAGCCGCCGTCGGCCAGACGACCGACGCCGGCCATTCCATTACTGCGGACGCCGGCAGGGGGACCGACGTCCAACCTTCCTGAGAAGAGGGGCCCTGTCGCCTCCGACCGACATCGGTCAGGAGACTTTATCTGAGGAGGACCTAGTGCAGCCCGAGGACCAGACGGGCGACCCCCGGTCCTGTCGAAACTCCCAGGGAACCCTCGCCGTTGCCAGAGCCACCTGCGGAGCCGACACCGGGACCCGACGACCGCCCACCGGCGCCCGGGCCGTCGTCGGGCCTTTCTCTAGCGGATGTGAAGGATCTCTTCACCTCCTGGTGGGATACCATAAGGAAGGACATGGTTCCCCCTCCTCCTCCTCCTCCTCCGGTTCCTGCCCCCCCCATCGGGGTCGGCGGGCCGTGTACCTTCTCCCAGGGAGCCTAGATCCCCTCCCAGGGGGGGGAGACCAGACAAACGGAGACCTCCGTCGAAATCTTCTTCTGGATCACCCAGCCCCAAGAGACCCAGGAGACGCCGACGATCGCCTTCAACGGAGGACACGGGATCAGACTACTCTACCTCTAGATCCCCATCTCCACTCTCCATCCCTTCTCCGGACCCACGCGAGATGCCTAAATCTCCTCCGGATGATCCCTCGTTCCTTGATATTATGATACATATACAAGAGAACATGGGATGGGATGCTGAAGACTTAGACCCCAAAAGGGTACGCCTTGCCAAATATCTTCGGCAGAAGGACCCCAAGCCTGTGGTGGTACCACCCTTGGTGGACACTTTCGTGGACGTCACCAAGGCCGCGTGGAAGTGTCCACACTCGCTCCCGGCGAGACCGAAGAAAGCTGATCGTCTGTACAAGGCTCCTATGATCTACTCAGTACTTGGACGCAGCAAGCCCCAGGCCATTCTCTGGTCATCACAGCCTCACATGACCGGTCACAGAGGCGCAACATTTGAGCACCCTGCCACGGACCCAGAGTCCAAACAATTGGATGCATTGGGCAGGCGCACGTATGCTTCCGCTACCTGCGCCATCAGATCCTTGAACTATTTAACCCACATGGTTCAGTTCCAGAACGCTTTGTGGGAACAGGGTCTGGAAACGGCTGAAAAATTGCCCGGAGGTGAGCAGAAGGAGGAGATGCTTCAGCTCCTTCATACGGGTTCAGACGTGGGGACCCAAGTGCTACGAGCCGCGTATGACTCCGCGGACTCATCGGCCCAAGCAGCAGCTTCTGGCGTATGCCTCCGGAGACACTCCTGGTTGCGTGTCTCTGGCTTTACCCCGGACGTCCAGAAGAACATCTTGGACGCTCCTTTTGAGGGAGAAGTCTTGTTTGGTAATCCTTCAGAGAAAATCATTACCAGACTTCAAGAAGCCGGAAAGGCGGTAAGGTCGGTTCAGGCCATGTACCGACCCAAGCTTAGTTCCTTTCATAGGAACCAAAGCCGTTTTCGTGGGCGGACGCAGAGGCAGCAGCCCCGCTCCGCTGCACATCAGAGGGGCTCTGGCTTTCGTAGAGCCCAAGGGAAACAACCCGCCAGCCGAGGTCAGCGTTCTCCTAAGCAGGCCCAGCCAGCGGGTCCATCTGCCGCCACAGCCTGACTCCTTTCTGGCCCCCGGCCCTCAGGATCAATGGGAAATTATGGTCGGGGGTGGCATTGCAATTTCTGCCAGGATGGCAGGCCATAACCACCGACAGGTGGGTTCTTCATTTGGTCAGTCTAGGCCACTTTATAGAATTCGCAGAAAAGCCACCCTCGAGGCCTCCTTTGCTCTCCCGGTATCAGGGTCAGCACAAAGCTTTGATCTGGCAAGAAGTACTCGCACTCCTACGAAAGGGAGTGATAGAGTACGTCCCCGAGAACCAGAGAGGACAAGGATACTATTCCCACTTCTTCCTGGTTCCAAAGAAAACAGGGGACCTCTGTCCAATTCTGGACCTCAGCGACCTCAACGTGTCGGTCACTTACAAGAGATTCCGCATGGTGACTCTTCCTGGTCTTATTCCCATGCTGAAACAGGATGCCTTTTTAGCGTCTCTAGACATGCAGGATGCCTACCTGCATATCCCTATGGCTCAGGCGCACATGAGGTTCCTGCGCTTCGAGTTTCTCGACCACCACCTTCAGTTCCGAGCCCTTCCGTTCGGACTGTCTTCCGCACCAAGGGTCTTTACCAAGTGCATGGCAGTCGTGGCAGCATCTCTGAGGAGACAGGGCCATTATGTGTTCCCGTACCTGGACGACTGGCTTCTCATGGCCGCCTCCAGAGAGGCGTTGTTACATGCAATTCAGAGCACCCAGGACCTGTTCCAATCCCTGGGCATCCTCATAAATTACGAGAAGTCTCTCTTGGTACCGTCGCAGAAACTGCAGTTTATAGGTGCAGTACTGGACACTGTTCAGGGAAGAGCTTTTCTTCCGGCCGACAGAGCGGAGCGCATCAGATCCCTCATAAGGGACTTATCGTTGAACAAGATCGTACCTGCCAGGTCGGTCCTTCGCTTGCTCGGACACATGGCTGCGGCCATTCCTACTGTCCCTTTCGCATGGCTCCACATGCGGGTAACTCAGTGGATGCTCAAAGTGCAATGGGACCAAAGGCAAGACCATTTGCAGTATCCAGTCAGACTCACGAATTCCGTGATTCGAGACTGACAGTGGTGGCTAGTCCCAGGGTCGCTCTCCACGGGCGTCCCGTTCGTAGCGCCGTCCCCGGAGGTAACCCTCACCACGGACGCTTCAGGTCTTGGGTGGGGGGCACACCTGGGCGGGTAAAGTCCCAGGATCGTGGACCCAGATGGAAGCTCATCTTCATATCAATGTGCTAGAAATGAGAGCGGTTCTCTATGCCCTGCAGGCCTTTCAGTCAGTAATCCCACGTGTACTCTTCTACCCGGACAGACAACACGGCGGTGATGTATTACCTCAACAAACAAGGGCGCACACTCTTACCCCTTTGCAGGGAGGCCATGAGGGTGTGGGATTGGGTAATCGAACCGCTGGCGAATCTGATCACTGTGCACGTTCGGGGTGGACAACACGATTGCAGGCGGCCTGAGTCGTTCCCAGGCCAGAGTCCACGGTGGGAACTTCTTCAAGAGGTAGCAGAGGATCTGTTTCTTCGATGGGGAACTCCAGAGCTGGACTTGTTCGCATCCCCATCCAACACAAACTGCCCAATTTTTGCTCGCTAGATCCAGGGCCTGGTGTTTCTGGCGAGGCAGCGTTATCCCTCTCCTGGGCGAACAGATTCCTCTACGCTTTCCCTCCCTTCCCGTTGATCCAGAGAGTTCTTCTCAAACTGCTGAGGGAACACGCACTCATGATCCTGGTGGCCCCGTTCTGGCCCAGACAGATCTGGTTCCCTTTGTTGATTCAATTATCTCGGAACCCCGCTCCCGTTGCCGTTCAGCTCCCACCTACTGTCTCAGGAGAAGGGTTCACTTGTCCATCCGGACCTACGTTCATTGAACCTGCATGCTTGGCTCCTAGAGACATAGCCATCTTGCATCACGGGGTCTCGCAAGAGGTTGCAGAAGTCCTTTCTGCAGCCAGAAAGCCGGAATGGCATGCGACGTACGCCATGAAATGGCGCCGTTTTTGTTTATGGTCGCAAGCACGCGACCTTTCCCCTTTAGGTTGTCCTGTGGGAGTAATTTTGGATTATTTGCTCTCCCTCTTTCATTCGGGACTAGCCTACTCCTCTATTAAAGTGCACCTCTGTGCCATTTCGGACTACCACCTTCCGGTGGGATATCGTACAGTGGCTCAGTTGGACGCCTCTCGGGAATTTCTTAAGGGGGTATTACACCTTAGGCCTCCTATTAGGGACCCTGTGCCTCCATGGGATCTGCTCTTTGTCCTGGAACAGCTCACGCTTCCCCCCTTTGAACCTGCCGCGGATTGCGAGCTACGTTTTCCTTCGTGGAAGACGTTGTTTTTAGTTGCTGTTACTTGGCAAGAAGAATTTCTGAACTTCACGCTCTTATGTGCAAAGAGCCTTATTTAGTTTTCCACGGGACAGAGTATCCTGAGGACGAACCTAAATTTTTGCCCTAAGGTGGTCTCTTCACTCACTCTGAACCAGGATATCGACCTTCGGTCTACTTCGAGCTACTTCGAATAGAGGAGGCTCTGCTCCACACCCTGGATGTTCACCGCAGCCTGAGGTTTTACCTCAACAGAACTCAGTCCTTTCGTAGTTCTGAGCAGCTTTTCGTTTCCTTCTCTGAGAGAATGATGGGCCAACCTGTATCCAAACAGTCCCTTTCTCGCTGGCTTGTCCAGTGTATTTCTTACTGTTATGATATCAAACAAAAGCCCCTCCCGGGAACAGTCCGGGGTCATTCCACTAGAGGTGTGGCCACCTCCTTTGCAGCATCCAGAAACGTCTCTACCTCTGCTATATGTGCTGCAGCCACTTGGAGTTCTGTGCATACCTTTATCAGGCATTATAGCCTGGACATCGCCTCTCGGCGAAGGGCTGGTTTCGGCCTGGCAGTGCTACAGGGTCTCCTGTCCTAGGTTTAGGACCTGGAATTCATCTCTTATTTTCCTCCTCCCGGAATTTCTGTCAGCGTTACTGCTTGGGAATCAGTCCTAATGGTGTAACCTGCTGCAAGAGCTGTGTCTCGAAGTAAGATAGTACAGTTACGTAAGAACTTACCATAACAGTAGATCTTCGAGAACAGCTCTTGCAGCAGGTACCTTCCCGACCACCTTTCCCCCTTGGAGGAGGCATGGCTCAGTTCTTTCTGAACAAGGTTTTTTTAACCTTTCTGTCCTCTGACGGCGAATCCTCGGTCTCCCATTTTGATGTCAGCCTGTGAACGGAAGTCTCCGGCGGGAGAACTGGGGAATCTGGCAGGACCGCCCCCTTTTGTACCACGCCTGGCGTCTGAGGCGGGACCGCGTCAAGGTCCCCGCTGAAGATAGCTAGCTAGAATTTTTCCTAGGTCCTGACGCCTGCCGGCTTCAGTCCTAATGGTGTAACCTGCTGCAAGAGCTGTTCTCGAAGATCTACTGTTACGGTAAGTTCTTACGTAACTGTACTATATACAGCCTCGAGGAAAGGAGGGAGAGGGGGGACATGATAGAAACTTTCAAATGCCTCAAGGGAATCAAAAATTTAGTAGTTGCCGTATTGGTCCTTGCAAGAATAGATCCAGAAGCAAATGATTTGATACCTTTTAATGGACCAACATAGATGTAACAACAAGAACAAAGTGCTCTAGCTTTCGGACCAACCAGTCCTTCTTCAGAAGCTCATGGCAGTTGTTTAGAAAATACAATACTTATAACAGCTAGATAATGCAGAGAAAAACAGAAAAAAATCCCCATTGGTTTAAAATACTCATTTAAAAAAAAAAAAAAAAAGAAGATGATGTCAGAGAAGTTTAACAGTACCATACTGCCTTCAGTCAGAAAGAACCTTGGGTCAGATGTGCTTGGTGGAACACACATACAAAGAATCCTACTGCATATAAATTTAATTGACATAAGATAACACTGCTGAAGCAGATAACTCCTTAATCAAGCTATGAGTGTCACAGTTAGTATAAGGATGTGATTACTGAAAGGCAACCCCCACCCAGATTAAAGACATACTAAGATTGTTATAGGGCTCATGAAGTTTCAATGTCTGCATTATAGACAAGAATTTACCAGTAAAATTGTCTTAAAAACATCAGTGCACACTGTGTGATGTGTAAAACCTAGCTGGACCTGTCATCCAGCTGTACTCTCCAGGTAGATATAAGGCCCAAGATGGCATTGCAGCATGCCTTAAATACATACATGAGAAAGGACCGGAACAAAACATCAACCCTGGAGTGGTGGGGGAACTTATGGAATTCATTTTGATACATAACAACTTCAACTTCAATGGTAAACATTATGTTCAAACTATGGGAACAGCAATGGGCACCAAAATGGCTCCACAGTATGCTAACCTCTTTATGGCTGACTTGGAGGAGGATTTTTTAAGGCAGTATCCCCACAAACCACTAGCTTATTTCCGTTACATTGATGATTTGTTTATCATCTGGACAGATGGCACAGATGTACTCAAAGATTTTATCACAAACTTAATAATCTCCACCCTACCATAAAGCTTACCCTGGAGTACTCTACCACCAAGGTTAACATTCTGGACACCACAGTCATCATTAAGGATGGAACCTTACATACATGTATTTACAGGAAGCCAACAGACAGACAGAGATACCTGCACAAGAAAAGTAACCACCCAAACCATACAAAAAATCTGTCATATACAGTCAAGCACTCCGTTGTCACCGTATTTGTTCAAATGAGGATGACAGAGATACACATTTGCTATGTTGAAAAACACCTTTGTTGAGCAGGGACACTCTTCCAGGGAAATTGACAGGACAACAGAGCGGGCAATGCAAGTACCAAGACAACAACTACTTCAATATAAAAAAAGACAGCTACAGACAGAATACCCTTGGTAGTCACATATCATCAGACCTTGAGCGTCTGCGTAAGATTATTAAAGATCTCCACCCAATATTTAGTGAGGATGAAACCCTTAATTGTATTTTAAGGAACTCCCACTACTATCTTTTAAACAACCACCAAATTTATCAGCCTAATTATTAGGAGCAAACTTTCACCGGAACAGAATACCATGTCACACAATGGCACACGACCCTGCAATCAACGCCCCTGTAAGACTTGTGGGCTCATTTCTACCTCGGACTGTGTGGTTACATCACAAAACAGATAATTCCAGGTGATGGGAGTTATACGTGCATGTCACGACATGTTTATTTCATTCAGTGCAAGAGATGTCCACAAACAGGTTATGTTGGAGAGACACGCCAACAGCTCCACACTAGGATGAACTCACACAGACATACTATTACAGCAAGGAAGACTGAAAAACCAGTGGGGCACCACTTCTCCCTGCCTGACCACTCAATCTCAGATATGTCAGTAATGGTCTTAAAAGGAAATCTCAAAAACACACAACAGAGACGAGCTTTTGAGATTAAACTTATTTACATCTCAATATGGTAGCAGATGGAATGACGTTGATCTTGGCTTTATAGGACACTACAGAAACTAACATCCACAGACCTTTTCTTCTTCAAACTGACATATTATAGGACTTCAGCATGTGTGGGATGTGGGTGCATGTGTGTGTATGTGTGTGGGTATGTGTTGTGAGGTATGTGATATAACAGATGTGGGGCTTGCTGTCACATTGAGGTAAGTCTCTATTTAGATACATGGAGTTATAATGTGTTACTATTCTTACTTCACACACATAATGAATATTAATTCCTCCTTACTTTTTATCTTTGCCTGGGGGTGATTGATTCCATTGCACCATATTCAGATTACCTAGCCTGCTAGTGTACATACAGGAGTGTTATCATATACTGTTACATATAATTTTTGTAGCTCTGTACATATTGGGGTGCATGATCTCATTTGCATGGGGGTCCTGCACAGATCTTTTTACATTAGGCTAATATTGTAGTAATTTGTGGATATGTAGGTATGTTAGACCTCTGGTCTTACACATATACTTTATATTTACTTCTAGTTACCTTATCCTGGGGAGGGTGGCAGGTTTATTTCATGGTAGTTCTATCTAGTATCCTTGGAAATGTTACTATGCAGATAGTAGTACAGTTAAATAGTGTTACATTTTTGCTCTGTAGGTATTAGAAGACATAAGCCATTTTACTCAGGATTTCATGACAAGTTGAATTCCTTTGGGGAACAATTGCAGTGACTGAAGTCAATATAGGTTCACTAGGAGAGAGAGAGAGAGAGTGTGTGTGTGTGTGTGTGTGTGTGTGTGTGTGTGTGTGTGTGTGCACCTGTGGGAGAGAAAGAGAGAGAAAAAAGGGGGGGGAGAGAGAGAGAGAGACAACATCTCCTTTAAGCTATGTATCTCCCCCACCCACATTATTGTGATGTGGGGTGGGTTAGGTTGTATTGTTTGTATGAAGAGGAGGAGAGAAATTACATTTTTATCTCTTTTTCAGATTCCTTAGACACTTGTGGTACATCAAGTTGTTACATTCTCAGTTTATATTGACATCAGTACATATCAGGCTACATGGTCTTAATTCCTTGAGGTTCCTTGACTAGAGTTTTTTGTTTGACACTAATATTATCAATTTATATTTAAATTATCATTTATATAGTCCTGAGGTTTTTGAAATTTCTTGGGCCTTATATCTAGCTGGAGAGTACAGCTGGGTGACAGGTCCAGCTAGGTTTTACACACGTCACACAGTGTGCACTGATGTTTTTAAGACAATTTTACTGGTAAATTCTTGTCTATAATGCAGACATTGAAACTTCATGAGCCCTGTAACAATCTTAGTTTGTCTTTAATCTGGGTGGGGGTTGCCTTTCAGTAATCACATCCTTATACTAACTGTGACACTCATAGCTTGATTTAGGAGTTATCTGCTTCAGCAGTGTTATCTTATGTCAATTAAATTTATATGCAGTAGGATTCTTTGTATGTGTGTTCCACCAAGCACATCTGACCCAAGGTTCTTTCTGGCTGAAGGCAGTATGGTACTGTTAAACTTCTCTGACATCATCATCTGTTTTTTTTTAAAATGAGTATTTTAAACCAATGGGGATTTTTTCTGTTTTTCTCTGCATTATCTAGCTGTTATAAGTATTGTATTTTCTAAACAACTGCCATGAGCTTCTGAAGAAGGACTGGTTGGTCCGAAAGCTAGAGCACTTTGTTCTTGTTGTTACATCTATGTTGGTCCATTAAAAGGTATCAAATCATTTCCTTCTGGATCAAGGGAATCAACAAAGTCCAAGAGGGTAGAATCTTTCAAAAAAAGAGATGTGCAAGAACAAGAGGGCACAATTTGAAGATAGAGGGGGGACGGCTCAGAGGTAATGTGAGGAAGTATTTCTTCACAGAGAGGGTTATAGATGCATGGAACAGCCTTCCTGAGGAGGTCTTAGAGTCAAAAACATGGGGGAATTCAAGAATGCATTGGACAGTCATAAGGCAATTCTAGTGGGGGGTAGGAGGAAGTAGGCTGTTGCTTAACTAGTATCTGCAACTTATCCATTAGGTAGGGAAATGGGCAGACTAGGTGGACCAAGCGGTCCTTATCTGCCATCAAATTCTATGTTTCTATAGACCCTGTACCATCTTTGTAGCCCTTTTTTGGATGGCCTACACCTTGTGTGTGTCCTTACTGAGATGTGGTCTCCAAAACTGGGCACAATACTCTTGGTTGGGTTCTTACCAAAGGCCTTTATACTGGCAACACCACTTCCCACTTCCTGCTGGTAACACCTCTACCTGCACACGCCAGCATGCCACTAGCTTTCCTGAGTATGTTGTTGCATTGTCTGGCCACCTTTCTGTCATCCGATATGACCAGCCCAGATCCCTTTCCTGTTTGGTCTTTCCTGGTATCTCTTCCCCCATGTTGTATTGCATCTCCAGGTTTCTGTGACTCAAGTGTATTATTTTGCACTTTTTTTGCATTAAACCTAAGGTGCCAAACTTTTGACCACTCCTCCAGTCGTTTTAAATCTCTTTCCATCATTTGCATCCCCCTCAGTGTCCACTGTGTTGTAGATCTTGGTGTCATCTGCAAAGAGGCAGTCTTCCTCTCTAGTTCCTCTGTTATGTCACTAATGAAGGTATTAAAGAGGGCCTGGCCGAGTACTGACACCTGTAGTACCCCACTGGTCACTCTTCTCAGTGTGAACTCCATTTAATACCACCCTTTGGCCCCTATCCTCTAGCCAGTTTCTTGTCCAAGTTGCCACCTTATTGCCCACCCCATGCTACCCAACTCTCTTACCAGCCTCCTATATGGGACATTGTCAAAGGCCTTGCTAAAGTCCAGGTAGGCTGTGTCTACTGCCCCTCCTTGGTTCAACACCTTGGCTACTCAGTGAAAAAAAAAATCTGTCAGATTTGCTAGGCATGACCGCCCCTCCATAAAACCATATTACCTTGCATCCTGATGTCCTTTGGATTCCAGGTATTTCAAGATTATTTTCTTTAATAGTGTTTATTAGATACAGGCTTATACAGGCCGATACTGGCACGATGATCTGCATCTGTCCAGGAGGGGAACCAGGATCCTAGGTGATCAGTTTAAAAGCTTCATTGGCAAGCATTTAAACTAACCAAGGGGAGAGGCACTGGAAAGGAGCAGGGAAATCCTAGCCCCCCCCCAAAAAAAAATCAAGGTAGTTAGTGAGGCAAACACCAAGATAGAGACATCGACAGGGAGAAGAGACAGGGGTAAATGGAGAAAACGACAAAGACAGTAAGGACAGGGATGGGGCAAAAAGGGTTAAGGCCATCAAGAAATGGAGGGTAATGAGTACCAATGCCCGTAGTCGGGGCAACAAGCTCCCTGAACTGGTGGCCTTTATGGAAGAGGGATGCCTGGATATCATGGCAGTCACAGAAACATGGTAGACAGAGAACCATGCCTGGTATGTTAACATACCAGGGTAAACAACCTACAGGTGGGACAGGGAAGGTAGAAGAGGGGGAGGACTTGCTCTCTATGTAAGGGAAGGGATAAAAGCAATGGAACAAAAGAGTAAATGGGGAGGAGAGAAGGCACTGTGGGTCACCTTAGAGACTGGAAATGGCACCACAGTCTGCACAGGTGTTGTATACAGACCCCATCTCAGGGGAAGGGAATGGACAAGGATATGATAGAAGGCATCCTTAGGATGGCAGAGAAAGGGGAGATAATGTTGATGGGGACCTGAATATGCCAGATGTTAAATGGAGCACCTTTGCTGCAGCCACATCAAAGAGCAGGGCCTTTCTCGATGCCCTACAGGAGGCATGCCTTAGACAGCTAGTGTTGGAAGCAATCTTAGACATCATTCTCTCAAATGGAGACAGTGAGAGGATCTTTGATCTAGAAGCCATTTGGGAACAAGTGACCACCAAACAGTGTGGTTCACGATAAACTCAGCTGCAGAGTCAAGCCATAAAAAATTGAGGGTACTGGACTTCAGAAGGGCTGACTTTGGAAAAATGGGAGAGTGCCTCAGAAAAGCACTAGCAAACAGGCAAGAAGGAGGGGTGGAGCAACAATGGGGAAACATCAAAACTGCCATCACAGAGGCAACAAGCCTTTGTGCGAAACAAATAAACAAATCAAAACAAAAAAAAAAAAGCCACTATGGTTCTCAAACAAGGTGGTGGGGAAGGTTAGGGAGAAAAAGATAGCATTTAGGAAGTATAAGGAAACACAGAAGGAGCTGAACAGAGAACTGTACCAGTTAAGGCAGAAGGAAGCAGAAAAATCAGTTAGAATAGCAAAGGCCCAAACTGAGTAAAAGATAGCCAACTGGTTAAGAAGGGGGATAAAACCTTTTATAGGTACATTAGGGAGCGTAGAAAGACAAAGGGATGGATAGTGAGGCTGAATAGACTGGACAGGGTGGGCAGAGATGGACAGTGAAAAAGCAGGGATACTGAATGAATATTTCTGCTCAGTATTCACAAAAGAGGAGGAGGAGGAGGAGGAGGTACCTAATCCAGTTAACAGAAGCACTCTGGATAGGGGGGTCGATCCCAGTCCTTTCACAGAAGAAAGGGTTCTGAAAGAACTCATAAAACTGAAGGTGGACAAAGCAATGGGGCCTGACGGGACTCATCCCACAATTCTAAAATAATTAAGGGGAGAACTAGTGACACGACTGACTACCCTTTTTAACAAATCATGGGAGGATGGTGTGGTACCTGAGGACTGGAGGAAGGTGGATGTGATTCCCCTTCACAGAAGTGGGAGCAGGACAGGCAGGAAACTACAGACCTGTCAGTTTGACCTCAGTGGTAGAGAAAGTGATGGAATCACTTCTGAAGGAAAGAATTGTTGAGTACCTAGATGCCAGTGGGGCACGGGACCCAAGGCAGCATGGTTTCACAGCAGGAAGGTCATGTCAGATTAATCTAATTGATTTCTTTGACTGGGTGACCAAAGTAGTAGACCAGGGAGGTGCTGTGAACACGGCCTACCTAGACTTTAGCAAGGCATTTGACACAGTCCCACACAAAAGATTAATAAACAAATTAGCCAGCCTGGGAGTAGGTACCAGGGTGGGTAGCTTGGGTAAAACATTGGCTGGACAACAGGACACAATAGACAATAGTAAACGGAGTCCACTCTGAAGAAAGGGGGGTTACTAGTGGGTACCGCAGGGTTCAGTACTGGGTCCAGTCCTTTTTAATGTCTTTATAAGTGACATTGCAGATGGACTGGAAGGAAAAGTATGCCTCTTTGCAGATGACACAAAGATCTGCAACAGGGTTGATGCACAAGGGGGCGTGGAACGGATGAGAAGGGAGTAGGCAAGATTGGAGGAATGGTCAGAAGTATGGCAGCTTGGATTCAATGTAAAGAACTGGAAAATAATGCACCTGGGAAATAAAAACCCAGGGGAAGAGTACACAATGGGGGGGGAGTTAGTAACAACAACAAAAATGGAAAGGGACCTGGGAGTAATCGTATCAGATGACCTTTAGGTTGGCAAGCAATGTGAGAAGGCAGTAGGGAGGGCTGGGGGGATACTGGGATGTATAGAGAGAGGCATCACCAGCAGAAAACTGGAAGTTGTTATCCCTCTGTACAGACAGTTGGTGAGACCCCATCTGGAGTACTGCATCCAGTTCTGGAGACCCCATCTCCGCAAGGACATAGACAGTATGGAGGCAGTCCAGAGGAGGGCAACTAAAATGGTGCAGGGTCTGCAAGAGAAGCCTTATGAGGAGAAACTAAAGGTACTTAATATGTATACCCTTGAGGAAAGGAAGGAGAGGAGGGACATGGTAGAAACTTTTAGGTACTTCAGTGGAATCAACAAAGTCCAAGAGGGTAGCATCTTTCAGAAAAAGAGATGTGCAAGAACAAGGGGACACAATTTGAAGACAGAGGGGGGACGGCTCAGGGGCAATGTGAGGAAGTATTTTTTCACAGAGAGGGTGGTGGACTCATGGAACAGCCTTTCTGAGGAGATTGTGGGGTCTAAAACTGTGGGAGAATTCAAGAATGCATGGGACAGACATAAGGCAATACTTGTGGTGGGCAGGAAGAAATAGGCTGTTGGTTAACTAGGATCTGCAGCTTACCCAGTAGGTAGGGAAATGGGCAGATTAGGTGGGCCAAGCTGTCCTTATCTGCTGTCAAATTCCATGTTTCTGTGTTTCTATTTTTCCATGAATTTCTGTACTACTGATGTTATGTTTACAGGCCTGTAATTTCCTGCCTTCTCCTTGCTACCACTTTTGTGAAGTGGGACTACATCTGTTCTTCTCCAGTCCTCCAGTACCATGCAGGTCTCCAGTGAACTATTAAACAAGTCTACCAGGGGTGCAGTGATACACCTTTCTGGCCTCATGGCTTTGTCCACCCTCAGATTAGCAAGAGCTTCCCTGGCCCCCTCCTCAGAAAAGGGACTGGTATCCAGTTCCCTCCCCTACAAGCTCCCAGTGCTTACTTATTGTCCCTACCCATCTTCCTCCACTGTGAATATGGAGCAGAAATGTTTAAGATACCTGTCTTCACCTGATTTTCCTCTGTACAGCTCCCACTCTCCTTTTATAACTGTAGAATCCTTCCCTTGGTCTTCCTTTTCTTGCTGGTCTACCTGAAAAATGTCTTGCCCCCTTCGATACTATCTGGGCTATTCTTTCCTCAGCTTCTGCCTTTGTGCTCCCTACTGCTTTGCCTGACACCCTTTGTTTCCCCTGCCCAGATATACTTCACTGTCCCCCTCTCTCTGGGTCTCCTTATACTTTCTGAAGGCCAGTGTTTTTGACCTTACCTTTTGTGCCACATCCCTCAAGAACCATAATGGTCTCCTCCCCCTTTTGCTTATTTGCCTGATGTACATGTTGGTTACCTTTATTATGTTCTCTTTTAATCTGACCCATTTGACCTCCACCCCACTTGACATCTCTCCACACCAGGTCCTATTGGAGGCTTCCCTCTGTCTTTGTAGAGTCAGCTCTTCTGAAGACTGGGACCCTCACCCTTGTGTGGCTGAATTCCACTGTTGTTCTTATATTAAATCATACTGTGTGGTTACTGGTCCACTGATGACTTCCATTCTAATGTCCTCAACACTGTACCCATTCATAAGTACCAGGTCTTGTATCACCCCACCCAGAGTGGGTTCATTGACCAGCTGCCTTAGGAATGCCTCCTGCAGGGAGTCCAAGACATTTCTGCTTCCAGCTGATGCTACAGCAGGTAGGTTCCACTCTACATCTGGCAGATTAAAGTCCCCCACCAAAACCACCTACCCCCTTCTTAGCCATTCTTAGCTTCCACCCATGCCCTCTAGTTGCCTCCCTCTTTCCTTTGGAGCACCCCCACTGAGCCTCCCCTATTTAGCCCCTTCATGTACTTGAAGACCTCTGTCATGCTCCCCATCCCTCCTCTCCTCCAGTGTGTACATGTTGAGCTCCTCAAGCCTCTCCCCATAGGTTATTTCCCCCAAGCCCCAGATTATTTTGGTTGCCCTCCTCTGGACCCTTTCCAGGAGTGCAGTGTCCCTTTTTAAGTGTGGCCTCCAAAACTGCTCACAGTACTCGAGGTGCAGCCTAACCATGCAGTTGTACAGAGGGAGTATCACTTCCCTCCTTCTGGAAATAATCCCCCTAGCGATGCATCCCAGCATCCAATTGGTTTTGGCCACTGCCCTCCTAAAAGTCTCAGAGTTGTTCATTTTGACATCCACCACCATCCCCAGGTCCCTCTCAGCCATTGAGACTTGAAGCATTCCCCTCCCTGGGTGTACACTTGGCCCAGGTTTCTGGCACCCAGATGCAGAACCCTGCATTTCCCTGCATTGAACCTCAGACTCCACTTCCTTGACCACCTGTCCAGAGCATTTAGATCCTCCTGCAGGGTCACCCTTCCCTCCTCCCCATCCATCACTGCTCCCAACTTCGAATCATCTGCAAAGAGACTCATTTCACTCTTGATATCCTTCCTTATGTCAGAGACATAGGCGTTAAACAGGAGGGACCCTAGGACCGATCCCTGAGGGGACCCCACTGATGACCCTCCTTGGAGATGAGACTAACCCCCCAACCACGACCCTCTGAGTATGCTCCGTGAACCAGTTTTCTATCCAACTGATCATCCATTTCCCTCCCTACCCCCAGCTTATCCAGTAGGCCCCCGTGAGGAACTGAATCAAATGCCTTGCTGAAGTCAAGAAAGAGGATGGCCACTGGCCCGCTGTGGTCCAGGGCACTTGTCACCCAATCGTAAAACTCCACAAGGTTTGTCTGACATGATTTTCCCAGGACAAAGCCATGCTGTCTATCGTCCAGGTACCCCAACTTCTCCAGTACCCCCCAGTCTCTCCCTGATAATACCCTCCATCACCTTGCCCACCATCGATGTCAGGCAGACAGGCCTGTAGTTCCCACCTCCTTTCTTGATCCTCCCTTATGGATTAGCATGATATGTGCCACCTTCCAGTCCTGGGGCGCCCACCCCATCATCAGAGAGATGTTGAACAGCTCTGTCAGGTGTTCCACCAGGACATCTGCCAGTTCCCTCAGTATCCTGGGATGCAACTCATGTGGTCCTGATGCTTTCTCCATCCTAACGGACCTGAGGGCTCACTCTCTCTGTCTACTGGGATTTTCACCTCCATTTCCTCACCTTTGGCCCCCTGTTCTGCCTCCCCCCTGATGGTGATGTCACCCTTCCCTTCCTAGACCCGCCGGGGCTCTGGATCGGTAGGGGTGCTGCCCCATCTCAGTTTCACTGTCTCCTCCTTAAATGATGCAGCCCCCATTCCCCCTGTAAAAACTGAGGCAAAGTACTCATTTAGTAACTCAGCCTGCTCCTCGTGTCCTGTGCCCATCCCTCCCCATTCTAATCCAGCTTCTGGTTTGTCTGGTATTCATAGGCAATGTTAGCAGGTTCTGAACCCCTGTTGGAAGTGGATTTAATGTGTCTTTTTTTGGCAAGAAGACAGGTTTCATAACTGATTATGTCATTCTGTTGAAGCCAGCCAAACCGAGCATAAAGTTCACAAGTGTGTGAGAGTCTTGATGCTTTTCAGAGTAGGCAGCAGGCTTTGTTTAAGGCAATTGAGATCCACTGGAGCGCCGTGTTGGTAGCAGAACTGTATATGACCAGCCCATATTCTATGAGGAAGACAACTGAGCTGCTGATGGCCAGGTTTACAGCTTCATGGGTTTGACAATGCATGTGGTGGCAGAGGATCACGATTCTGGTATTAAGAGCTCTTGCAGTGATATTGATATGCTAGGAGAAGGACAGAGAGGAGTCTATTGTAATCTCCGGGTATTTGAAATGTGAGACAAGCTCCAGTGTGCCACTGCTGTCATTGCTTATTGCCAGGGGGTAGCTTTTTTGCTTGCTTTGGGCTGTCGAGTAGAGCATTTTCTTTGTTTTATTATAGTTCATGACCAGTCTTTGCTCTTTAAACCAGTTTTCTGCCGATACAAAGCCATTTTGGAGATCAGTTCATGGAGTTCAGGACTCAGGTTGCTGGTAAAAATCACGGTGTCATCAGCATGTAGGAGCATGCGGCAATGGCAGGTGGCCGGGAGATTATTTAAGAAAACACTGATCAGCAACGGTCCCAGAATGGACCCTTGTGGTACACCAGATAAGACAGATCGGCTGTCTGATAGCACTTCCCCAATCCTGACTGTCTGGAAGCAGCAGCTCAAGTAACTCCTAAACCAGTTCACAGTTTCAGGTGCGAGTCCAGTGTCCGATAGCTACTTGAGGAGGAGCGCATGATGAACCATATCAAATGCCTTTGATAGGTCAATGAAGGCTGCCTCTACAAGGTGGCCTTGGTCTAAGGCGTTATTGATGTATTCGGTAAATTCGAGTAGGGCTGTGATGGTACTGCCACCCTGGAACCCATGTTGCTGTGGGCATAGGAGTTTGTATTGATTAAAGTTTTCCACCTTCTGGGCAGCCACAGTTCACTCAAGAGCCTTGGATAGTGGCAGGAGAATGGCAACTGGTCTGTAGTTATTATGTAAGGACCTGTCCCCACTTTTGTGTACAAGGGTTACAGTAGTAGACTTCCATCTTTGGGGGAATTGGGAGTGGAAGAGGGATAAGTTAAGTATTCGGGTTAGTGGCCCAAGTATTTCATCCAGTGCTAAGTGAACAAATTTGAGGTCCAAAGAGTCCCCACTATGCTTAGATTTTCCGAGGACCTTTTCAAGGTATTTCCTAGCATATGCTTCGGAGACCATTTTGAAGCAGAATAGCGGCTGGTTAGGTGGTAGTGCAGGTGACCTCGTATTGTCACTTGGGTTAGGTTTATTGAAAAAGTCCCTGGGGAGCACACTACTGAGGTCAGTGAAAGCATGATTCAGTGAGTTGGCAGTAAGCAGAGGGTCCAAGGTTTGAACCCCCCCAACAGTAAGCATAGCAGGTGGAGTTTTGGGGTCTTTCCCTGTGATGTCTTTAAGGTTGGCCCAGAAAGATTTGCTGCTGTTCCATGAGTTAGAGTGGGCTTCTTGGTAGTATGTACTTTTTGCATGGTGGATAGCTTTTGTACAGTTGTTGTGGGGCCTTTTTATATCATCTAATGTTTGCTGTACATGTGCTATTTGCCAGCTATAATCTCTTAAGGCAAGTTGCTCCAGGAGTTCAGGGGTAATCCAGGGGTTAAAAGGCCCTTTGGATTTTCTTGTAGAAACTGGTGCGTTTTTGTCACAGACAGCATTACATTTTGACACAGAGAGGTCAAGTGTGGTGTCCACATCATTGGTTTCATGGAGGTCCATCCAGTCAAGGAGTTTTAGGTCTGACTTTAGTTGTGGGAGGTGACTTTTAGTAGCTGTCACTTTTTTATGGTTCTGGTTGGGGAGTTTGCAGTAGTTGTTATTTCAGTTGCATTTGACAGGGGAGTGGTCACTCGAAGAGTTGGGAACCTTGGTATTGGCAGTGCGGTTGGGGAAGCCATTAGAAAGTGAGGGGTCTGCATCAGATGAGGGCATGGATAGCGTTCAGGGTGTGCTCCATGCTCTGAGCACAGCCAGTGATCACAGGAGCACACTTTCTTTGTGAAATATTCAGTTATCTGTGCTCCTCCTGCCTTTCTGGAGCAGAGTTAGGGGCGGGAGTTCCTGGCAGCAGGGTTTGGGGGGGGCTCCAGCAGGGACACTGGGTTTCAAATCAGGCTTTTTTTATTAATTGGGTAGAGTTCAAAGTAAGATCAGCAGACAACTGGGTGAGCAGGCAGCTGCTATGTTAATTGGTGGGGTCAACAGGATCAGTAAAGGGTAGCTGTGGCAAGTTTGTGTGCACTTTGACATGCTGGCAAGGAACAAGCGTATTGGCACAAGTTAGTGGGTGAGTTGGCAGGCAGGTAGGCAAACAGCATGAATACAACTAGCAGACTAAAAAGAATAAGAGGGAGGGAATGAGTGTATCAACCACAGGTGAATTAAAAGTAGGTGAACAAGCAAAGAAGGAAAGATAATATATTTTAAAGTCAGTCCATAGACAAAAGAAAGAAAAAAACAGTTGAAACAGTAACAGAGGAATTGTGGCCAGAGCAAGATGAGAGAATGAGAGTAAAGGTGAGGCAGAAAGACCAGAGTAAGAAGCAAAACAGGAAGGAAAGAACAAAGATCACAGAGGGATAAAAATGAAGATTAAAGACAAATTACAGAGACAGGTAAACCAGAAAAAGCAAGACAGCAAGACCAACAAACATGGGGTGTCCTGCATGTATAGAGGGAAGCCTGATAGGTAATTCTGTGTGTGGTTGTGTGATTTTGTATTTTCTTGAAACTTGGCTTCCCAGCCAAATGCCCTGTGGGGTAACCCTTGCCTCAGTGTTTGCACACAGAGGTTCTTTGTCTTTTAAATAGTTTTTTATTTTAATGGGTTCACCACAACATAACCCAGACAGACCGTCTTAGGGTAGCTGGTTCATTCCACAGGGGTGTCAAACAGACGAGGCATACTGACGAGTCCTGGTAGGACGAAACATGTGTCTATGTCATCTGTTATCATCCTTTGCAAACTGTGTGAGAGGCCTTTCGGCACCATGCAATTCTGCTTAAAGTTCAACCAGCATAACATTCTGTGGTGATTTGCATATGCAGCCCATAATGCCTTGCATTGTGTGGGCATGTGTGATTTTGTATTTTCTTGAAACTTGGCTTCCCAGCCCAATGCCCTTTGGGGTAACCCTTGCCTCAGTGTTTGCACACAGAGGTTCTTTGGCTAAGTAACTGTTTAACTAAGAATCAACTATTTTAGATACACCCTAGAAACACAGTGAAGATATCTATTGGCTACCACCTGATTTAATACATATATAGAATGTAGGGTGTATGTTGTATATGTATGTATTCTAGAATGTAGGTGCAAAATGATGTTGAAATATGTTCTTAGCTCAATGTAAGATAATTGTCTCTTATAATGCTAAATATGACTGTGCTATATGTATACTAATCTTAATGCTGTTGGCATTTCTCTATGACTGCCCAGGCCCACCTTGGAAATGAGCTTGCTCAACGGTGTTCCGCCTGGTAAATTAAAGATTGATTGATTATGTGCATAGTTATGAGCACTACTTCCCTGGAATGAAATGTTTAAGATGTGTTTATTGGAAAAGTTAAATAAAAATTGTTTTGAAAAAAAAAAAAGAATCAACTATTTTTGCAGTATTTCATTGAGAACCAGAGGAATTGCAATCGGCCTGCAATTATTGACCAGTTTGGCATTACCTTTCTTGAGTGTGGGGATGATTGATATGGAAGAGTTTCCATAGCTCAGGCACCACACCAGACATACTAGGGTGGGAAACCTGAGTCTGTTCTCAAACACGAGACTCCAAGGTAACAGTGTAGGGGGTTACATGTATATCATTGTTATAATATCAGGGTGGGTAACCCAAGCCCATTCTCAAACTTAGGACCCCCAGGTGACAGTTCAGGGGGTTATGTGTCTATAGAACTTCTTAGATGATATACAGTATCTTCCATTAGGACACACTTTTGGAACTATTTATTTTGTTTTTATTGACTGGGAAAAGAGGACTAGACATATCTGCCTGTTTTCAGCCTTATCATGGGGGAGGGCGAATACAGATGGATGCCAACTGACATTGAACCAGATTAGGCTGTTGGTGGTATTTTTAGTGATTGGGTAAAATTTGGCCAGGACACTGGAAAATCATGAAATCTCAATAATTTTGCTGGACCTTACATTGTTTTGAAAGGTTTTTTAATTTTAGGGTCTTGTTGGAGGGTTGTGCGGAATTTTTATTTTCATTTGGTTATATGTTTTGAAGTGTTATTTCTGGTGAATTGTGGACTGCTGTGATTGATTTGGGAGACCAGTCTTGGCATGTGTTGGTTAAGAGCTCTCCCGGTTAGGCATTACTCTCCCTCTAAGCACCGTGGCCACCAGCCTTTTGATCCCCCCTTGCCCGGTGATGTATATTGGCAGTGTTGAGCTTTGGGGATTGTAAGGAAGAGGCGTAGGGTCCGGGGTCGTGGACCTGGAGGTAGAGTGGAGCGGTATCGAAGAACTTGAGTGGTGAGATCCAGGAGTTGCGCTGGGGAAAAATGGGCTGTGAAGAGAGGTCCTCCCTGTCTGGTCCCCATACCCAAGGGCTCCACATCGGGTGGGCTGATAGCACAGCTGACCTTGGCAGCTCATCCTAATCGGGTGGTGTTATGCAGCGCCAGGTCCATTAAAAACAAGGCAAGAGTAATTGCTGATCTTGTTGAGTCACTGGACCTGGCTTGCATCACCGAAACCTGGCTGGACGAGCATGCTGACCCATTTCTTGAGTGAGCTGTTCCGGACGGGTTTTCAGTGATACACTGTCCAAAGATGTATCACAGGGGAGGGGTGTGGTCATTTATTTTAGAACAGAAGTGGGCCTTATAGATGTGCCAGTGGGGGAGACCGGGTGCTTTGAGTGTATCATTGGCACAGGTGTGGGTTGCAGGTTCCTTCTCATCTACCATCCACCTGTGGGTGAGGAGCAGTTTCTGCAAAAAGTCACAGACTTCATCATCAGTGTGGTGTTGGAGTTCCCCAGATGGATGATGCTGTGGGGGACTTCAGTGGCTGGGTCAATGATGGACTCTCACAATTTGGGCAGAACTTCCTCCAGCTAATAAATTTGTTGGGCTTCACACAGGTTATTACCTCTGTGACCCATCTTTATGGTCACTCATTGGATTTGGTCTTTCTACTGGGGATGGAGATCTCTGGCTTTGTGGTGGAGCCAGTCAGTTTGTTTGATCACCACATCATAAGGTTAAGTTTCCAGGCACCCCACAATAAGCCTGCCCCTGTAGAGATGGTCTAGTATCGCACGTTGAGGGGCTTGACCCCAGAAGCAGGGCTCTCAGTAAGATTTTTTGATTGGGGGTCCGGGACTGACTATGGAAAAAGAAAAAGGGAGTCCAAACTGAAAAGTGTGAGTCCTTGGAAAATTTCCAGGGGTCCCCATTCAAATACATGGGAGCTGGGCCCCTGCGCCAGCAATGCTTTTACTGTAGTATTGTGCAGAAAGCTCCATTAGTTTCTGTTGGGGCATTTTAATCTATATTTTTTATGTTTCAGAGGGTATATTCAAACAAATTGCATCCACTGCCCAACTAACAATAGCTTTGTTAGTTGAGGAGTAGGCATAATTTACTATAACTGCCCCTCTGTAACATAAATAAATGCCCTAAAGTGACTCCGGGACTTAGTGGCCGAATGTCTTGGGGACTTTTATGAAAAAATCAGACGCTCCCGGCCATCGCAAATGGGTAAGGATGCGGCGCCCCGCATCCCAGGAGCCCTGTAGATGGCCTGATGGCTATGCTTGACCTATCGGGCAAGCCAAGTGTAAGCTTGGACTCGGAGAATTTGTGGCAAATCTATAATAGGTCTGTGGTGGAGGTTCTGGATTCCATAGCTCCTGTCCATGTTCGCCCACTCACTGTTCGCCCTCAATCCCCCTGATATGATGGGACTTTGGGGGTGCTGAGGCGAGTTGGATGAAGACTGGAGAGGCACTGGTGAAAGTCTGGCCTGGTTGCTAACAGACAGACTGATATCTTATTATAAGAAGTACCAGTTAGCTATCTCCTGTAAGAAGGCAGAATACCTGTCCAGGGAAATTGCTGCTGCACAGAACTGACTGGACCATCTCTTCTGGACTGTGGACAGACTATGCAGTCCAGCATGTCTCCAGCCAACGAGAGCATTGCCACAAGGAAAATGTGACAAGTTTGCTTGGTTCTTTGCAGATAAGGTTGCTGGCATTAGGTCAGACATCTGTGTTGTCTGCTCCAATAGGGATTGCAGTGGTTGGTGGGAAGTTGCTGCTCTTTGGTTTGTCTGGTCTGACTTTGACTGGTTGGCAATCGTGAATGTCATGAGGATCATCCAGAGTTTGCTGCCGACTTGCTGTAGTTTGGATCCATGCCCAGCTCGACTCCTAATGGGGTGTGTTGAGGTTATCAGCCTGGTCCTAGCGGAGATAGTTGGGTGTTCTCTAGAGACAGGTGTGTTTCTAGACGTCCTGAAGGAGGCTGTAGTAATACCCCTCCTTAAAAAAATCTTCTCTTGATCCTATCTGTCTTGCTAATTACAGGCCTGTCTCTAACCTTAATTTTGTGGGAAAGGTTAATGAGAAGGCAGTTGCACTGCAGTTGGAGGGAAATCTTACCATCCACGAGATCTACGATCCTTTCCAGACAGGTTTTAGGAAGAGGCATAGTACAGAGACCGCGCTTGTTTGAGTGCTTAAAATAATGATTTATTGATAGCGAGAGATCAGAGGACTCATTCCATCTTGATTCTCCTTGATCTCACTGCAGCATTTGACAACGTGGACTATGTGGTGCTACTGGAGCACCTGCAGTTCATATCTGGACTTTTGGGTAAGTCCCTCTGGTGGTTCCATTCGTACCTCACTGGCAAGTTCCAGAGAGTGACGTCCGGAATTTTTTCTTTGAAACCAGTCTCCATGCCTTGTGGGGCTCCCCAAGGCTCTGTGTTGTCACTCATGTTGTTCGTGGTGTACATGCGACCATTGTGAGATGGTACAGGCTGAGTTTTCACTGCTATGTGGATGATACTCAGCTGTATATGTCCTTTGTGCCCGAGCAGGATGATTCGGTCACAGTATGTAACAACTGCCTCGCTGAGATCCAAGACTGGATAAGTGCCAGTTGGTTGAGGTTGAATCCTGACATGACAGAGGTCTTTGTGGTGGACCTGGGTCATCAGGTTGAGGGGCAACTGGCAGAGCAGCCTTCCCAGGTTTTGGCTCGGGGGCAGCCAGCTGTTGACATCAGACTGTGTGCGTAATCTGGGCATTATTTTTAATGATGGGCTGACAGTGAAATTACAGGTGTCAGCTGTCATTAATTCGTCTTTTTATCGTCTGAGGAATATCACCCAGATTAAACACCTTGTCCACCCAATGACCTTCCAACATTGGTCCATGCCTTTGTGACCTCCCACCTTGACTACTACAATTCTGTATACCTAGGGCTCCCGTGGCTTGATATTCACTGCCTGCAGCTCGTACAGAATGCAGCAGCTAGGCTGTTGACCAGCTTATCTCGAGCCTAACATATTATGCCCGTGCTCCATTGCCTGCACTGGCTGCCAGTTCAGTTGTGAGTTACCTCAAGATTAGTTTGCTGACTTATAATGCCCTACACAGTTAGGGTCCATGTTAACTGCAAGAACTCCTTTGTTCTTACTGCTCCCTCCACCCAATCTGCTTTGCCAATGAGAGTGATATATCGGTGATATACACTCTACAGCGACTCGAGTTCCACTTCTAAATAAAGTATTTTTTGTGGAAGAAGCTGTAGCATGGTGCCCCACTCATGGAGGGCCCGATAGATTAGAGTTCTCCACTCCAGGGGTGTATATCGGGAGGGCAAAACCCATACCTCACCAAAAATTAAGTGCCGCAGCTCATAGCTGCAGTAAAATGTAACCCCCTCCCAGTCTTGAACTCAGTACCTGTACTGCCAAAGCTAGCCTCCCACACCACCATGCCACTTGACTAGCTCTGTAGCAGCAGGTACACCAGTGCCTGACAACCCTTTCCCCTTGCTATTCCTCCCTTCCATTCACCCTTATCCCTCGTCGCTTTTGCATAGCCTCACTATTCTGCAGGGTAGCCCACCATAAAAGCACCCAGAATTAATTGCTATATTTCTAATAGCTCATTTTGGGTCACTTGTATAATGTGATACCTTTCCCACTGTTTATAACCTACTTTCTACTCTCCCCTTTCATCGAAATTTAGATTGAATTTTTTTTGTTGTTGTCCACTATATGACCTTTATTTCTATTTGATGCCATATGCAAACTAGCGATCATGCACTTTTTTTGTCCCTTATTGCTGTTTATGCTGTTCTAAGCATTTTTATACTTTTCTCTGTCCAACATCACTGTTATGCTGTTCTAGGCAATTTTTGATTACTCTGTCACTAAATCTTGATCACTGTATGTTCAAATTGTACTGTATTTAGTGTTTTGTATTCTATTTCTCTAAATATCTGCACTCAGTTTTTTGTACTACTGTATGTAACATCTAACATACTTTCCCAGGCTGCGCCTGAAAATCGGCAGGTTTTTACCACTGCACTTACCCAGCAAACAAAAGTTAAATAAATAAATACTTGGTTGCTGAATACCAAACTTCTTCAGAACCCAGATGTAACTGACAGACTTCAGGTCTTTATTCAACAAACGGTCAAAGAGAATTTACCCGCATTCCCTGATTTGGATGTAGTCTGGGGTTCCTTAAAATGTATCTGGCAAGGTGAACTTATATGCTTTGCCTCCACTAGAAAAAAAATCTTAAGAGAGTCAAGTTAGTCAGCTTTTACGTAAAATGTAAGTCCTTGAAAAGCATTTCTCCTCATCTTCTCCAGAACTGGAATATTTCATCTCTCTCAACTTAAGGCACAATGTTCTGCTATTTTACTTGAAAAAGAAGAGAGGGCAATCACTAAGACTAGAGCTACTTATATCAGTCAGGGAGAAAAGGTGAGTACATTGTTGTTCTCCGTCTTAAGGAGCAGTGAGTTCTCATTGGATTGCCTCTCTGCAGGATCTGTCTTCATCTGTCCCGATTACCGATACCCGCAAAATAGTTAACATTTTTACAATGTACATTTTCTCTTTATATACCAAGCCCCTAATGTCCTGGAATAATTACAGGGTGCTCATGACCTTCCTGACTGACGTTACCCTTCCTCAGTTTTTGGAAGCCCAGCAAGTGCTGATATTGTCCCCTATCAAGGGGGAGGAGGTTAGAGTAGCTATTTCCTCCTTGGCTTTAGGTAAAGCTCCTGGTCCGGATTGGTACCTGACAATTTTTATAAAATCTTTGTCAGTGATCTAGCTCCCCTTCTCCAGCCTGTTTTACTAGTTACATAGTCATAACCTTCAAGATTCCTTCATTTTAGAGGTTAGACTTGTTTTGTTACCCAAGCCTGGGAAGGACCCCACCTGGACGGACAGCTATAGACCAATTCATAGAAACACTGAAACACAGAAATTGACGGCACATGAGAACCACTTGGCCCACCCAGTCTGTCCATTGCTGCAGAAAATGTAGACCCTACTTTATCTCTGAACTTACTTACTTACTAATTGCCATCAGATACAGGCCACACGGTCTATCACGTCTGCTCAAGTGTGCAGCTAGCACCCCACTTTGCAGCTGCCCTTCCCTTCTTCACAATCCCACACAGATGAATGCCAAGTGAGACTGAACCAGATTAAGCTGTTTGTGGTATTTCTACGGAATGGGGGAAAGTTGGCCAGGACACTGGGGAAATTCCCCTTCTCTTTGCAGGGGATGCTGTTCCTCAAGGACATTGTTAGTTGAGCGGTGGATTTCTTTTATTAACACTGGCACTCTGAAGTATTTAAGGATGCCTGTACAAACCGGCCCTATTATAGTCTATGGAGCATACCCCCATGCAATTCCACTACTGACATCATGAAACGTGCCAGCATGGGGGCGTGTCTCCAGTATAAGATGTTGGGGCATTTTGGCTGCAGCTCCGGGTCTCCGTTTTTATGAGTGTAAATGCAAAAAAATATACAGCTAAAAAATTACACCCTCAGAAGGATCACTAAACCAGGGGGTAAGCTAGTTAATAAGTTGGGGGGGGGGGAGCGTCCATAGGTAGCAACCTGCGCTTTAATGTGAACAGTATTAAGTTTGATATTAAGCGGGATACTACCTTCTCTGTTTTGCAGCACATGCAGTATTTATTTATTATTTAGTTTATTTATTTAGATCTCAGATTACAAATACCTTTGAGGTTAGAGCTCTTTTAAAAAGGTTCCATGTAAGCAGCATAATACAACAGGTTAACAGAACAAATAGTATGGCAAAACAGTATGCATAGAGAAAGAAGAGCAACAGGTTTACAGACTAAACAGGGTATGGTAAAATAATTGTAAATAAGAAAAGAAAGCACTAGTTGACATTCACAGTGAATTAAAGAATAGAAACAAGTAATGCCAAGCAGTTTTATGCACAGGAATGCATACAGTAAATTGAAAATCAGCCAAAACAAGCTTTGTCAGTTACTGGTAAAATCATAAGGTAAGTTGAAATCAGCTAACAGGCCTTGTCAGGATAGAAGGGGGGGTGCATTAGGTAGAGGGGAGGAAAGGTGAAGGGGGTAGGGTAGCAGGGGGGAAGGGATGTCAGAGATGCTGCTAAGGAGATTTAACAGTAATCGAGTGCTAGGGTTTTAGATTGCCAAAGAGGGTTTAGCGGAAACAGTCACAGGAACGAGTGGCAAAGAGTAGTCACTATAGCTTGGATTTGACATCTTTCTTTTACAGGACACCAGGCTGCATACCATTGGTGATGTACAGTGAGTTAAAGCAGCTTGGTATCTAACTTACTAACAAACTAAAATGCCAGCAGAGTAGGCCCAATGGTTTTTCGTGTCTGCTCGTTTGGTCAGCCCCCAACTTGGGAGCTGACCTTGCTGTCCACCCCACCCCCTTGGGCTTCTCCATTCCCAGTCCAAGATATTCCCCCTGTATTGGACTTGCCTCCACAACCCTACCCCTATACCTGTCCCAACCCCTCCACAGTCTCTGCCTCCACTAGTCCCCTGGGCAGCGCATTCCATGGTTTGACTACCCTTTCAGTGAAGTAGCCCCTCCTCCTTTCCCCTCTGAGTCCCCCCAACTTCCACCCCATGTCCTCTAGTTACCACCCCTCTGTCCTTTGGAGCACTCTGACTGTGCCTCCCCTATTTCTCCCCTTCATGTACTTGAAGACCTCTACCATGTCCCCCTATCCCTCCTCTCCTCCAACGTGTACGTGTTGAGGTCCTCGAGCCTCTCCCCATAGGTCCTTTCTCCTAAGCCCCAGATCATTTTGGTTGCCCTCCTCTGGACCTTTCCCAGGGGTGCAGTGTCCCTTTTTAAATGTGGTCTCCAAAACTGCACACAGTACTCGAGGTGCAGCCTAACCAAGCAGTTGTACAGAGGGATTATCACTTCGCTCCTTCTGGAGGTAATCCCCCTAGCGATGCATCCCTGCATCCTATTGGCATTGGCTGCTGCCTTCCTACAAGATCTCAGAGTTGTTCATTTTGACATCCACCACCACTCCCGGGTCCCTCTCGGCCATCAAGACTTAAAGCATTACCCCACCCAGGGTATACACTTGGCCCAGGTTTCTGGTGCCCAGGTGCAGAACCTTGCACTTCCCTGCATTGTACCTCAGACTCCACTTCCTTGACCACCTAGAGCATTTAGGTTCTCCTGCAGATTCACCCTCCCCTCCTCCCCATCCACCACCACTCCCAACTTCGAGTCATCCTCAAAGAGACCCATTTCACTCTTGATACCCTTCCTTATGTCAAAGACATGGGCGTTAAACAGGAGGGGCCCTAGGACCAATCCCTGAGGGACCCCACTGATGACCCTCCTTGGAGATGAGACTAACCCCTCAACCATAACCCTCTGGGTATGCTCCAAGAGCCAATTTCCTATCCATCTGATCATCCATTTCCCTCAGCTTATCCAACAGGCCTCCATCATGAGGAGCTGAGTCAAACGCCTTGCTGAAATCAAGAAAGAGAACATCCACTGGCCTGCCGTGGTCCAGGGCACTTGTCACCCAATTGCAGAACTCCACATGGTTTGTCTGACATGATTTTCCCAGGACAAAGTCATGCTGTCTATTGCCCAGGTACCTCAATTTCTCCAGTACCCCCCCAGCCTCTCCTTGATGATACCCTCCATCACCTTGCCCACCATTGATGTCAGGCTGACAGGCTTGTAGTTCTCCGCCTCCTCTCTTGATCCTCCCTTGTGGATAGGTACAATATGTGCCACCCTCCAGTCCGAGAGCACCCATCCCATCATCAGAGAGATGTTGAAAAGCTCCATCAGGGGTTCCGCCAGGACATCTGCCAGTTCCTTCAGTATCCTGGGATGTAATTCATCTAGCTCTTTTCTCCATCTTAAGGGACCTGAGGGCTTCCCTCATTCTCTCTACCAGGATTTCCACCTCCATTTCCTCCCCTTTGGCCCCCTGTTCTGCCTTCCCTGTCTTGACGGTGATGCCCCCCCTTCCTAGACCCGCCAGGGCTCCTGATCGGTAAGGGTCCTGTCTCCTCCTCAGTTTCACCATCTCCTCCCTTGGATGACACTGCCCCCCATTCTTCTTGGTAAAAATTGAGGCAAAGTACTCATTTAGTACCTTGGCCTGCTCCCCTGGATCTTGTGCCCATCCCTCCCTGTTCTAATCCTGCTAATCTACCCCTTCACCTTCCTTTTTTTCCCAATGTATCTAAAGAACCCCTTGTTCCCCCTCCTGATTTCCCTGGCCAGGTTCTTCTCCTTCCTTGCCTTAGCCACCCACACCACCCTAGTGACCCTTCTGGCTGTCAGCTGATACTCTCCTTGCTCCCTTTCACTCCTTGAGTATTTGAAGTGCCTATAGGCAGCCTTCTTTTCCCTCATCGCCTCCTGAACCTCTTGAGTCTACCAACAGGGTTTTCTGGCTTTAGCGCATTTGTGCCTCACTCTTGCACAGGTCTTGGTAGCCTCCTGCACCCCTCTTCTAATGATTTTGCACCTACTGTCAGCGTCCAAGTCTGGCCTTGTCCCATCCAAATGATCCTTGAGGATCCTTTCCATCCAGCGGGAACAAAGAGGAAGCAGGGAACTACAGACCAGTCAGCCTCACCTCGGTAGTGGGGAAGATCATGGAAGCACTACTGAAGGAGAGATTGGTGGAACATCTGGTTGTCAATGGACTACAGGACCCAAGGCAGCATGGTTTCACCAAGGAGAGGTCATGTCAGACCAACCTTGTTGAATTTTTTGACTGGGTGACTAGGGAGATGGATCAGGGGAGGGCAGTGGACATGGCCTATCTGGACTTCAGCAAGGCCTTTGACACTGTGCCACATAGAAGACTATTACACAAACTGGGGAATATGGGTGTGGGCAGGACAGTAGTGTGGTGGGTAGGTAACTGGCTGGGTGGCAGGACACAGAGGGTGGTGGTAAATGGCTGTCACTCCACAGAGGGAAGAGTGACCAGTGGGGTACCACAGGGTTCAGTGCTGGGACGGTCCTATTCAACATCTTCATCAGTGACATTGCACAGGACCTAGAAGGCAGAATTTCACTGTTACGCTGATGACACAAAGCTCTGTAACAGAGTAGACACACCGTGAGGGTGTAGACAGAATGAGAAGGGACCTGCAGAAACTTAAAGAATGGTCAGGGGTTTGGCAGTTGAAATTCAATGCAAAGAAGTGCAAGATAATGCATATGGGGCACAAAACCCTGGCACAATATATCAGTTGGGGGTGAGGATATAGCATGCACCAAGCAGGAAAGGGATCTTGGGTTATCATCTCTGATGACCTCAAGGTAAGGAAACAGTGTGACAAGGCAGCAGGTAAAGCAAATAGGATGCTGGGATGTATAGGCAGGGGCATCACCAGCAGGAAAAGGGAGGTCATAATTCCGCTATACAAGACACTAGTGAGGCCCCACCTGGAGTACAGTGTACAGTTCTGGAGACCATACCTACGTAAGGACATAGACAGGGTACAGAGGGTTCAGAGGAGGGCCACAAAGATGGTGCATGGATTGCATCACAAGTCCTATGAAGACAGGTTGAAGGAACTGAACATGTACTCCCTGGAGGAGAGGAGGGAGAGAGGGGATATGATAGAGACATACAAGTATCTCACAGGGAGGAACAGGGTGCAGGAATACACTATTTTTAAGCAAAAAAGATGTTCCAGAACTAGAGGGCATGGGATGAAGTTGGAGGGAGGACGATTCAGAGGAAACATGAGGAAGAATTTCTTCACAGAACGGTTGGTGGACAAGTGAAACACCCTGCCAGAGGAAGTGGTGGGGGCTGAAACAATCACGGGATTTAAGAATGCATGGGATAGACATAAAGGAATTCTGGAGGTCAGGGGTAAGGGGCAACAGACTTCTAGGAAAACATAAACTGAACTTTCAAGCTCAAATGGGCAGACTGAGTGGGCCATAGGCCCTTATCTGCCGACACTGTCTATGTATCTATGTATCCCCTTGAAGTTCGCCCTCCCCCCCCAAAGTCAAGTACCACCATCTTTGTGCAGCCTTCCTCCTCCCTCCCATGTCCAGGCAGAACCAGACCGTGGCATGATCACTCCCTGCCAATGGGTCCCTCACCTCCAGGCACCTATTCTGGTCGCTGTCCACCAGGACTACGTCCAGTGTCTGGGCCTCCCTAGTCGGCTTACCCACCTACTGGGTTAGGAACGTATCCTGGAAGACATCCAGCAACCTCTGCTCCCTGGCCAGTGAGGATATCATAGTTCCCTAGTTTGTCCATGGCATGTTTAGATCACCCATCACCACCACCCTTCCCTTGCCCAATCTACAGTGTCTCATGACATTTGCCACCAGGCTGTCTTTCAGTTCCTCTGCCAGTGCAGGGGTCTGTATATACTCCTATTTTAACTCTGTTACTCCCTTCAGTGTTCCCATTCACGCATAGATGTACATGAATCATGTATAAAATTCAAAATTCACGTTCATTTATGTGAGAATAGGGTGCACTGCACATAAAGACGCCTGCCCTAGTTGCTGGAAAAAGATCCCCCTCCCCCCCCAGCAGCCAGCAGATGATTGGTCCAATGCTCCATTATAAAGTGTTTGCAAATGTATTGTGATTGGTGCTCACTGCACAGTTCCGAAAACCACCCTATCCCCATTCATCAATTGTAATATGTGGGCGTGCACCTATACAGTTAAAGATGCAAGGGAACCGTGGGATTCACGTGAGAGAAAGATTGTGGAGAGAGGAGTGTGCAGACTACTGGAGACCATGAAATGAACAACCCACTAGACCACAACCCTGGCCTGCCCGCCTGATTGATCGACGTTCAAGTCCGGAACGGAGAAAGAGAGACTGATCCAGGCTAGAGTGCTGAAGAGGGACCCAGCTACCCTACTGCGTGCATGAAATCACATTGGTATTGGTTATTTTTTTTTTTTAAGAATTACTGGCTCAACTTCCAACTAGCATTTCAACTTCGAGTTCCAGTCCAGTGTGGTCAGGTCGGGTGGGTGGGTGAGATGTAAGTCGTGTGGTTGGTTCGGTTCCTCCTTCCCATTTGCAGTCCTCTTTTTCCTTCACACCGGCATACACACCCTATTTGCCCTGTTAGTCCCAGTCCAGCTCCATGACATCTCTGCTCCAACCCGAAGTGCCAGCCTATCTATGACAGTCCCCACTCCTCTCCCCAGCCTGTGTATGCTGTTGTCCCTTTCCTTAGTTCCCTGTGCCCTCCCTGACACCTTTGCTCTCCAGCCTTCTCCACAACCCCATCCTAGACTTGGACTGCAGTGGTTCTCCTCTGTCCTGTCTACAGTGCAGTCTGCCTGAGTGAGAGTGCTGGCCTCCTGCCGTGCCGATCGAGTTTTGACTGTCTCTCTAGTCCCTCCCTCCCTCTCCCCAGGCTGCTGTCTTCTCTCTTCTCATCCCAAGTCCGAGTCTAAGGTCATCCATCATGAGCAGAGCACTAACAGTAGAAGTTTATTCTTAGGATTTGCAGGGCGGGAGTTGGTGTTGATGAGGTAATGTGCAGTTGGAGATTCAGATTCAACTCCCGGCCTCTGTTCCTCCTACTAATGCCTGTCGAGGACTGTCTCAGGGAGTGTGGGATGGGGGTTTGTGGTAGGGGGTCTCTCCGAGTCAAGCGTCCCACTCACTAGAATGGAAAGTCTGTCAGTTAGTGAGTGAGTGTGTGATGAGAGAGAGAGTGTGTGTGTGTGGGGGGAGGTAAAGTAGAAACCACCTGCCTTGCTGCATTTATTTCCAAGACAAGTAAATACATGTGAGTGTGACACTGCTCTGCTGATGAGTGTGGAGGACTCGGTTTTATGTATTCTTGATGATAAATGCTGCTATCAAATGTTGCTGCCTTGATGATGTTCGGTTATTTAGTGTGAGCGATGATCTATTAATTTTCAATGTGGATGTCACAAACCACTAATTATTTGGATTGTTGCATAACACTTATGTGCTGCTGTAGAGGTATCTTTGTCCAGATATAGACTAGCTGTCTGTCTTAGCTCATATGTCACTGGATGTCAGAGTAGGCAGTGTACTACAGTGAGTATATTAGTGAAATTAGTAAAGTTTACTGCAGCAGCTGTAGCAGATGTAAAATACTGCTTGCAAAACAGAGACAATATCATGCAAAAGGTGCATATTATGATGTGTATGTTGTTGTTATGTGTACTAACTAGACCTAGTGGTACAGTGTGTGTGTGTGACTTTGTAGATTAGAGGTCTTCAAGACTGTTGGAGAAGGACTAATTTTGCTGTCTTTCTGTTGCGTTGTCTGGAACGGATCGACTCTCATTCAGTCTTCATTTAAAACTTTAATCTGTCTCTGCAGTGCAGTAAGCGTTACTCACTCTGTGAGTGACCCGACTGGCTTGATTAGAGCTTTCTGCAGCAGCTGCTGTGCTGTAATTGATATTTTATTTATGTGACTGTATAAATTGTGTGACTGTGTTGCCCTGTCAGTGGCATTCAGTCTGTCAGTCACAGAGATGAAATTTATATTTGCCATTGCCAATCAAATCAATACCTGTCAAGTTTGCCAACAAGTAGCTCACCAGCCATCACGCAGTATAATAACACAGTGTTCTGTTTATGTTGAGTCACTGTTTCTGGCTGTGTGGTGGTGTACCTCTATGATTTTCTGCTATGGGTGCGGCATACCCTCAAAAAATAATTTGTACCCCTGAAATATTTGGATGAGGGTACACTGTACCCCCTGCTACATGGCTCCAGTGGGAACACTGGCTCCCTTCATTGTCAGGGTGACCCAAATTTGCCTCCACAGTCCCCTCTGCCTCCTCCACCCCTCATATACTAATGCCATTTTTGACTATCAGTGCTACTTCCCTTCCCTCCTCCCTGTTCTTCCTGAACATAGTGCAGCCCTCCAGGTTTAGGTCCCAGTCGTGCCCTGGGGTGGCCCAGGTCTCAATTACAGCTGCCACATCCACTACCCCCTCAACTAGCATCACCTGGAGCTCGGACATCTTATTTCTCCCAAGCTTGTGGCATTTAGCAGGACCACCTTCCACCCCTTTCCTCCCTTCCCTCCTCATGGTTCCATGTCACCGCACTGTCTCCCCCACACTCTACCTGTTGGCCTTTTTCTGTATTCCTCCAACTCCCTAGGAGGGTGGAGACCGAGTGTCTCTTTTGTCGGACCCCCTACAACAGTCCCAACTCCTATCCCTCCCCTCTTCACAAGTTCAAACTCCACCTTTCACGGATGAACCCCTCTAAGTATCTGAGTGATTCCTTTTGGTCTGTTGGGGAATATTTGTGCTGTGGTCTCGGGGTTTGTTTTTCTAGCCCAGGATTTAAGGTGCATAAACTAGTGGATGTCTCTCCTGGGAGGGTTTTGATTTTGGATGTGGGTTTTGAAAGACATGTCTATAGGGTAATAAATATATGTGCCCCACAGGCAAAAGCACTGAGAGTAGAACTACTGAAATAAGTGCAACCATACTTATGTACGAACAAGCAGATATTATTTGGTGGTGACTTTAACACTAGTTTGTTAGATTCTGACACCAGGGAACAAAAAGTGAAAATTTACAGTGATTTGACATTTTTACGTGGTCTAACGAAGCAGTCGGGGTTGAAAGATGCTTAGGCTTCTGTTTTTAAGACACCTGCACACACTTATTTTAAACGACTATTATCTACTTGTATTGATTTTTGGTTAATTTCAAATATGATACCCATTTCCTCTGCTGAGTCTGTTTTGATGGAAAGATCTGACCATACCATAATAGGAATCATCTCCGTCACACCACCGAGGGTTGTGGGAGAGGAGCATGGTGACTGAATTCTAGTCTTGTAGAAGAACATTATATCTGTCAGGAACTGCTTACTATCTTACAAGATAGACGGACAGTGGAGTTTCTGTATGGCTCCCCTTCAAAATGGTGGGCCAACACTGAGCAGTTGAAAGCTGCCTTTTTTCAGACCACAGCTATGGAACGTAGTATTAACCAGGAGAAACAATATTTGAATCTTAGAACACAATTTTAGCAGCTCTTAACTGAGCAGATGGATACAGGACAGGATAATAGGGAACAGTTAAGAACTATTAAACAGGAAATGTTTCAGTTTCAGTACAATAGACAACATACTTTAGCGTTAGAACAACGGTTTGGAACTCAGGGGTTGAAAGCCCAGACTACTCCATTGGAAGATTGTTGTGCTAGGGTTCAGCGTAATCACTTGATAGGAATTAAGAATCCTGCAGGGGCTTTGATCACAGAGAATATGGGTATTTTACAGGAAATGGGTAAACAAATATCTGAACAACAGGAATCAGGGGTCTCCCATCCTGAGTATTTTGAACAGGTGTTGCAGGCTGCTCAAGTTGCACAACGGAGCCAGGCTCAGCTGAATGGCCTCTTAACTAGGGGTACCAGATTTTGGGATGCTAAAAAGAGGACACTTAGTTCCCCCCCCCCCCCGATGAGCCCTTGTGCCAGACCCCGAGTAAATAGGTTTAAAGTCTCCACTGCCTTCACAGCTTATTTACAAGGAGGTCCTGGTAGGAAAGAGTAAAGAAATTATAAAAATCATAATAATACAACAGGATAGAGAAGGTACATGAAGAATATATGGCAGCTGGAAAAGGGGACATGTCCTTGTAAAAGAGGACATCTGGTAACCCTACTCTTAACCCCCTTGACTACCTTAGAATTGACAGATGCCATTAAGTCACTCAGGAAGGGGACAGCACCTGGGTCTGATGGGCTACCTAATGAATCGTACTTGAAATCACTAGAATTGATTTCACATGAGCTGGCCACAATAGTTCAGGCCTTTCTTTCTGAACTTAGGTTGACTGACCAAATGTACGAAGGCTTGCTCATATTTTTATATAAAAAAGGGCATAAAACTGATTTACAGAATTGGAGGCAAATTTTTTTTTTTTAAACTTTATTGAAAGAGTCGATAGATAGGAACAGACAAGTACATTATACAAATATAATCATGTGCATTTACAGGCTCGGGTACAGGCTCAGGAACAATTAATTAATCATTAAATACAGGTATCATAAATTCTGCTTCCCAAAGGGGAATCAACCCCAAGGGGCAGTATGTCCATATGATGTAGAAAGAAAAAAAACAAAACAAAAAAACACTTAGCGCAATTTAGAATGGAAAACGGGTTTATCTTGTGTCACACCTCAGAGATAATTCCCCAAGTCTGAACAGCCAATATATCATAGATAAATTGTCACAGTAATAATCCTCTTCTTTGAAGAGTGGAAACCATGGTTCACCAAGGGCTGTTTCAAGCGGGGACCACACCTGTTCATATCTATTAAGAAGTTCCATGACCTTGTACCGAGTATATTCTAATTTCATATTGTTCAACAGTGCATTAATCCACTGAGAGACAGTGGGCGAGGACTGGGCCATCCAGTTCTGCACCACTATCTGTTTGCCTACCGCCAAGGCCAACCTCCTCAGAGGATGTGAGGCTTTTGTTGGCCACTACCTCCTCTGTGCACCCACAGCAGAATATCCACTAGATCCAGTGGAATACCATATTTCAAGGCCTTATTAAGAAGAAAATTGATCTCCTCCCAAAATACCAGCACCCTTGGGCAGGCCCATACCAGGTGAAAGAAAGGGCACCCCTGAGAGGAACATTTGTGACACTGATGAGAAACCTGAGGGTTTATTTTATGTGCCGATGCAGGAGTGAAGTAGGGTCCATGGATAATATTATAGTGTATGGCTCTAAGTCTATTATTAACCAAACTAGACAAACTTCTCCCCAGATCTAAGTTCCAGTCACTCCTGGACAAGATATCTTCCTGCAAGTCTGCTTCCCATCTATCTCTCTCTCTCAGTTCTGCAGCACATCCGGCTGGGCACCAGCCAGGGCATTATAAATGGATCTTAGGGGTTTAACATTTCTATGAGTTTTACAGTATTGGAGGACCTCTTCCAGGGATGTTCTAGTCAAAGGGGACCCATTCTCCCCAGACCTCATGGACCTAACCAGCCTGGATTTTACTTGGAGATATATAAAATAATGTAAATGGTGTATCCTGTAGGTTTGTACTACGTCGGAAAATTGTAAGAGGGAATCAGTCTGAAATAAATGTGAGAGGAGGAAAAGTACCTTCCTCTCCCACTCAGTCAGGGCCCTTTTAACTGGAAGGGGGGCCTCTCCATCCTCCCATAGACTATAGAGAATGGATCCCTCTGGTGACATACCACCTACCTCCCCCATAATCTGCAAAGCCCACTTCCAGGATTTCAATGTGGTTTTGGCAAATGGATTCCATAGCTGCTCCCTATCCCGCTCCCCGGTACTCAGGGATGAGAGAGATTGAGCAGCTAGAGTTCCAGGCTTTGGATCTGTCTGAAAAGGGGGATGTTGGCGTGTATTAGTAGGGGTATCACAAGTCATAAGAGGGAGGTAATGATCCCTCTTTACAAGACACTCGTTAGGCCCCAGCTGGAGTACTGCGTGCAGTATTGAAGGCCACACCTTCACAAGGACATTAACCAAATTCAGGCAGTCCAGAGAAGGGCAACCAAAATGGTGCAGGGACTGCATCAGAAAACATATGAGGACATGTTACCAGAGCTCAATATGTATACCCTAAAGCAAAGGAGGGAGAGAGGTGATATGTTTGAAACATTCAAACCCCTTAAGGGCATTAACAAGGTGAAAGAATCTAACATGTTTCAATATAACAAAAATAGCAGGACGAGAGGACACCGCATGAGATTAGAGGGAGGCTGATTAAGGGGTAATGTGAGGAAGTTCTTTTTCACAGAACGGGTGGTAGATTAATGGAACGGCCTACCTCAGGAAGTTTTGGATATTAATACAGTGCAGGGCTTCAAACAGGCATGGGATAGGCATAAGAGAGCAATACAGATAAGTATGAATAGATAGGCTATTGACAGAGCAAAGGCCGATGGCACATTCATAAAGTAGAAAAAGAAATGGGCAGACTAGATGGGCCTTGCGGCCCTCATCTGCCATCAACTTTTATGTTTCTATGAAAATATACTCATAGTAGTCACGGCACCTCAGAAGGAGTTGGCCTTAAAATGTTATGCCTTCAAATGGAAGAGGTTCTCCCTTTGGTGCCAGGGCTAGGGTCTGGATCCATTGGCTTATCTTATGGCTAACATTCTCGATTGCTTTTGGTCCCTCTTCTAGTCGAGCCTTTTCTTGATGACCCTTAAGGTGCACCTGGCAGCCATTTCTTCTTACCAGGCACTGGCTGGTATGCAGTTGGTGGTGCAGAAGAATGTGGTCTGTTGCTTTTTCAAAGGCCTCACTTACATTTTACTTCTGGTTCGTGAACCATCACCACCTGGGATCTACTGCTAGTATTGGCAAAGTTCATGGGCAAGCCATTTGAACCAATGCACAGATGTGAGATGTCACAGTTTTCATGGAAGGCCACCTTCTTCATGGCTTTCACATCAGCCAGAAGGATCAATGAACTCCAGGTACTTTCAGTGGAGTCTCCTTACCAGGTCTTCCACTTGGACAAGGTTATCCTTCACCCTAACATGAAGTTCCTCCTGAAGGTTGTTTCAGATTTTCACCTTAACTAGGTGATTAATCTCCCAGATTATTTCACCAACCACACCTTGGAGGCCAAGCACAGGCTCCATACTCTGGACCTCAGGTGAGCACTTGCTTACTACAAAGAGTGCATGACTGGAGTTCAGGTAGAGGTTCACCAGCTGTTTGTCACCTATGGCAAAGCTGCATCTGGCAGGCTGGCAGCTAAGCGGATGATTAGCAGATGGCTGGTTTCCTCCATCAACTTCTGCTATAGGTTGGTGGGTAGGGAGCCTCCTGTAGGGCTTAGGGCACATTCCACCAGTCATACTGCTGCCATGGTGGCTGCTTCCAGGGATGTACCCATCCAGAAAATCTGTCGGGCTGCTACCTGGAAGTCAGCACTCGCTTTGATTTTCCCATTACCAAACCAACCTTGAGTCATGACAGGATGCTGGTTTTGGGGCCTCAGTTTTCCAATCTTTATTCCCTAAGTTGGGGGTATGCTCCTTGCTCCATCCTGCCAGGAGAACTGCTAGGAGTCTGCCAGAAAGTGTGGATAGAACAACATATCCATGTCCTTAGAAAAACAGATTACTTGCCTTTAACAGTGTTTCTAGTAGTGGTATTTGTTGTTCATTCACATTGACTCACCCACCTCCCCTTGCAGTGGTGCACAGTATTTTGCTGCCAGCGAGCAAGAATTGGCATCACAGGGTGGTACTAGAGGAGTTACCACCTGGGTTGGTGGGAGGAGTGAACTTAAAGACTTTCCGGCACATCTTAAAGAGGAAAGGACTCTGCCAGAAAGTGTGGATGAACAACATTTACCGCTCCTAGAACTACTGTTACAGGAGAGTAACCTATTTTTCCTGCCCCTTCTTGCCAATTGTGGGCCCTTGTAAAATCAGTATCCAATTCCTGGTGTCTAGGTGTTCTCCCCCAGACAATTACTGGCCCATTGTAAGATTAAACTCCAAATTACTCCTGGTACGTAATGGTTCTCCCACCGCTGAGCTCTGGGAGCTGGCTCAACGTTGAATAACAATAACGCACTTTTTCTGGTGTCTACTGACCCCTCCTTCTATCCCCATCTCAAAATGTCATCCATTCCCTGGTGTCTAGTGGACTGTCAAGCTACTACCCCAGTAGGTTTTGGCCCTCCATCCTGCTCCTCCCGCACCCCAACTCTGAGCAGGCAGCAGGCATAGCCCTCCATTCTCCTCCACGGCCAGCCACCTGACTGAGCTGTCAGTGAATGGGCGTGTACATGTACAAGCAAGCGCTCATTCATTAACAGTCGGGCCATCTTGTGGTCTTTTTTTAAGTTAGTCAGGGATGCAGACAGGAAAGGAGGTATGTTCCATTTGCCAGAGGAGGGTCAGGATGGGGATAACCACATTGTGCACCGCCAGAAGAGTCCCCTACTCTTCTCTGTGCTCCTGACAGATCTCAAAAAATGGCCACAAACTGTCAATGAATGCGCACATGCTTGTACAAGTACACACTCATTCATTCCAGGCATGTTAGGCAACTGGCCATGGAGGAGAATGGAGGGCTCTGCTGGTCATCTACTCTGGGTAGGGGCAGCAGGGCAGTGGAGCACTATCTTCCAGGGGTGGGGTGTGGCAGGTCCCTTCGACACCAGGGAGAGGATAGTTGGGGATGAGGATATGGGGGAGTCACTAGAACCAAGGAAATTCTAATGTTATTGTTATTGTTATTCTACATCTGGACAGGACCCAGTGATCTGCAGAGGGATCACTAGACCTAAGGGAATATTTGGAATTTAATTTTACAACAGGGCAGCAATGAGCCATGGATGGACCACTGGACACCAGGGAGTGGAAATACATTTTCTAATGGTGTGTGGGTGTGTGTGTGAATTTGATTTTGTATTGGGCAGTGATCGGTGGTGGGGGTTACCATTACACCCCAGGAAAGTTTTATTTTACTTGGGGTGACGATCGGTTGGGGGATGCACAAACCACAAAAGAAAAACCTCTGCAAAATGCAAAATTTGAACTACTCTAGCAGAGTTGCCAAACTCCACTGGCTGAGTTCAGACTTTGCTGGCAGAGTTGCCAAACTAGGGATTTTGGAGAGTATTTTTTTAGAGGGGCAACGTTGGACTTTGTCCCCCCCCAATTATTTCCACAAAATGGGGAAAATCTGCAAAGGTTTTTGTGAAGTAAATTTTTTTCACTTCGCACATCCTTACTCTAGACGCTCCTCACCCTGATGTGCCACACTCAAGTTGCTTTTATCCCATCCCCCACATACAGTGTTACTACTCCTCCCTTTTGCTTTAGCCCCATCACTCCTAAAAGGTGAGTAGCCTGTTAAGGCCTTGTACTAGCAGTGGTGCACGGTGCACCACATCTCTGTAATAGCAACCAGGTCTAGATAAGTCTGTTCTATAATAGCCACCAGGTGCTTCTGAGGCTCTTGGCAGTAGCACACATGACTCTCCATTCCTTTTCCCTCCCACGTTTCTTCCCTGTACTTTCCTACCCTGCTTGCCCAAACACTACCACCTACTATTCTGCCGACCCAACCGTCTTACTTTTTTTGTTCCCTTTACCCTTTCTTCTGCTTTAATCCCCTATCCAAGTTTTGTTCCTTACTTTTTTGTCTTTGCCTCGGTCACTGATTTCCTGCGACACTGCCCTTAGGGTTGTTCCACCCCTTGGGGCATCCTCCTTTCATCTTCTTACTGTCGCACTGCCATGATCTGCAGACCTCCAACACAGGGGAGAGTCTCGGCAAGTACTGGTGGAAACCATTTGCCAATCAGCAGAAAAGGGAGAGGTGCTACTGCTGGTGGGGGGACTTCAGTCAACCTGATGTAGATCGGAGCCTCCCAGCTGTAGCTTCGTCAAGAAGCCGAGACATACTGGCCTCCCTGCATGGGGCATTCCTCAGGCAACTAGCCAGGGAGCCCACTTGTGTGGCACAATACAGGACCTGGTGCTCACTAATGGGGAAAGTGCCTCAGACATCAGAATAGGAGGCCACCTGGGGACCAGTAATCACTGCACGGAGGGATTCACCATATGAATGATCACAGAATCAAAGCTCACAAGGACAAGGCTCCTGGACTTCAGGAGAGCACATTTAAAAAAAAAATGAATGAATGCCTAAGGGCTGGCCTGGCAAAAGGGTGTGAACTGTAGGGAGGAGAAACAGTGGTTAAGGATAAGGGAGGGCATAGCAAGGGCAACAACCCTCTGCACAAAGGAAGTGAGCTAAACCAGGAGGAAAGCAAGACCATTTTGGTTTTCAAACAAGTAGCTGAAAAGATAGAGGCTAAAAGGGTATAATTCAGGAGGTATAAAGAAACACAGAGGAAGGAGGGAAGGGAGGTGTAGCGGGAGAAATGGAAGGAAGCAGGGAAAATGGCAAGAAGCTCAAAGGCACAAACAGAGGACAGAATAGCTCGGGAGTTGAGGGTACAGAAAGAGAAATGGGCCAGGAAATGTTTTAGGTATATAAATGAGAAGTAGAAGATCATGGTAGTGACTGTATGGTTAAGTAGAGGAGGGCAGACTATACAGAGGGGGACCAAGAAAGGCAGATATCCTGAGCAAATCCTTTTCTTTGCTGTTAGCAGAGGAAGGAGAAGAGGAGGGGCTACATAGAACCATCAGGAGCACTGGAGGGAGAGAAGGTAGACACTAGTTCTGTTTCAGGGAAGAGTTCTGGGGGGACTCACAAATTTGAAAATTGACAAGAGGATAGGGCCATACTGGGTACATTGAGGGTTTTTGAGGGAGCTCAGAGAGGTACTAGCTGCACCTATGGACACTTATTTCGCAGCTTACTAGAAACTGCAGTGGTTCCGTAGGACTGGAGAAGGGCAGATGTAATCCTGCTTCAGAAAAGTGGTAACAGTGAGGATCTGGCAACTATAGCCATCCTGTGAGGTATTGGCTGCTTGGTGGGGTAAACAGTCCTCTGCATCTTTTCTATCTTGTCTTAGGGTCCAGTGACCACTGTCCTCAATTCAGAGAGAGGACTGCAGATGGGGCAGTACCTCAGTCTCCTGAAGGCATCTGAAAAGGCTGCAGCTCTACATCTGTTACCCTGCACCACTTCCATGTTTTACCTACTTAACCCTTTTTTCTGTTGAAGCTACATTGTCCCCTTCTGCCTTCTGTCTATGGTTAATAACCTGTTTCCCCTTCCCTAGAGTACCTCATAGATAGGGTGTTTCCTATTATCCCTTCTATCAGTATTCTTGTCAGCTGCACTTCTCCAGTACGCTGTCTCCTTTTTATGTCTGCCTCCATTCTTCTCTTCTTAACTTTCCTTAAAATGGATTTATCACCGCACCCTAGATGTCCTGTTATCCCTCTGTCTGTACGTGCCTATGCTTATGTTTTTCTGTTTTACTCCTTCACTGTTAATCCACTACATTTTATTTACCCCATTCCTTATTGGATAAGTGTACACAGTGCTGTGTTTTATACTACCTGTTAAACCACTACCTTTTGTTATTTACCCTTTCCTTATAGGATGTGTACACAGTACTGTGTTTTATACTACTTGTTAACCCACTTCATTTTAATTACCCCATTCCTTATCGGATAAGTGTACACAGTATTGTGTTTTATCCTGCTTGTTCTTGTGACTCTCCAGTAGAACCTCTTGCTGACCAATCTGCAGACACTTGCTGATGCCTTGTATTCAGTATTCAAGATGGCTACAAAATTGGCTCTCATGGGAATCTGTGCATGCAAGCTAATGAACCCCCTAATTTTTTTTTGCACACTCTATTTCTACTCTGGGTACCAGGGCATCTCTCAACAGTGCCTTCTTAGCCACTACCTCTACTCCCAGTCTGAAACCTCTGTGCCACCAGGAGACATGCTGCTGAGCATCCCCTCCGGACTCACAGTCCCATCCATTCCCCCCAGATCACCCCCTGGGGAAGGGGCCACCTCACCTACCTGGCAGCCTATCTGAAATTAGAAGGATGGTCCGTGTCGAGGAGCTTGGGAGAGCCAGTGGTTAGCAGGTCTGACAATGGGATGTGGGCCTGAGATCCTGGGGCCTCTGTCGGCTCTTTGTCTGCCATGGAGTTTCCTTGTTGTGTTTCACCCTCAGGACATGGCATGCAATGGCTCCTGCGCGGCTTCCCACCACGATTCTTGCTGCTTGAGCCTGCCATCATCCCACCCCCTTCTGTATCCTGTGCACTTGTGCTACCTCCAGCCACCACCAGAGGCTGCTACAGCACCAGGGCCCCCCTGCAACCCATCCCAGGAGAGGAGAGCAGTCCTCCAGATGCTCAGTCCTCTCCCTCCCTTGTCAACCCCCCACAGCCCAGGTCTGTTTTTGAACCTGGGTCACTGGTGTATCTCAAGGTGTGACATCCAGTGCCTTAACCCTCTGTACCAGCAGGCCAGCTAATGAACCCATAATGGACATGCAAATGGTTCACAGAGCTTTGTATGCCCAATGTTCTCTTTAGCATATTAGAGCTGAATATGGCCTGCAGGAGCCCTAGAGCAGTCCTGTTTGGGCTATACTATCCCCATCGGGCTCCTGTGGGCCATATTCAGTTGGTGTCTCAGTGCACTGCATAGCCATGATGCACTGTGTCAACATACCCCTGTAGTCAAACAGTAAGTGTGCTCCATTTAGAGCGTATCAACTGTCTGTTCCCCTGAGCTGGCTATGCACTGTCACTACACAGTACTCCTGTTAGCACAGTGCACATGGCTGGCTCTGAATATGGGGATCTTTACCACTTAGCTCAGTGGAAACCAAAGACCACAAGACCATAGCTACTGGATTTAAGAAAGCCTGCCCGTACTGTTGTTCTAATTTGTAACATCGTGCAAGCAAACAATGTTTGGCATTGATAAATATTCGATTACTTAAATGGGATACTTGCAGTTGTACTGTATTGTCGTGCTTTAATGACTTGCTGGCTACAGTGTCCTAAGCAGACATTCACATACACATTTATTTATAACACAAATATTATACAGTGTAATTATTAACGGGTTTATCCTGTGACAACCTGTGTTACAAAAAAACCAAAAACAGTAAGTCCACTTTGTGTGCTTGTTTTGATTATTGTTCAAATGTGCTTATATTTAGAGTTTGTTTGTGTTCCCTGTGTATACTTTACCCTATATGTAACTATTCCTGCTAGACTGTGTTAACCTGACTGCTGCTATCCTCCCTGGGGCTGCCATAAAAACAAGATGCAGTATCTCATGGAGTTCCCTATATACACTTTACCCTATCTGTAACGATTTCTGCTGGACAATGTTAACCTGCTGACTTCTGCTATCCTTCCTGGAACTGCCATGAAAAAAGAGAGTCTGTATCTCATGGGATTATCCCACTTGGAGTAACTTCAGATAAGCAAATAATAAAAATATGATTTTGTTTTACTCTGATTTGGGAACTGTCTGCATTTCAAAGCTGTGACTTTTTTTCTACATGGGGGAAATCACTTCATTATATTGCAGAAAGACAACAGAGCCAGTCAGTCAGAATACAATTGTAATGTATTCTGACTAGCTCTGGTGACTATCTACTTGATAAAAAAATTTTTTTTATTTCTTCAGGACAGTACAGGTTTATAGCACAGATGGCCGTCGAAGTTAGTCCGAATACTATATTTGCTTGGAAGAAGGGTAGCTGCAGTTGCATTGTATTCTGAGTGGCAATGTTGACTATCTGCATTGCAAAAATTTGATTTTTTTCCAAAGAAGAGGGGGCAGCTGCAGTTATATTGTATTATGCCGACTTTGGTGACTGTCTACATTTTAAAAATGTAATTGTTTTGTTTGCTTTTTTACTTGGGAGTAACTGCACTTGCATTGTATTCTGACTATCTGATGATTGCCTTGAATAAAAAATAATAATTGTGTGTTCTACTCGGGGAGGAGGTAACTGTAGTTGTATTGTGCTCTATCTTACTTTGGTGACTGCCTGCATTTAAAAAAAATGATTTTTCTTTTTATACCTGGGGAGGGGGTAGCTGCAATTTGATGTTTTACTTAATCTTACTCAGCCTCTGGTTACTGCCTGCATTTTGAGCATGTTTATTTTTTTCCCTGTTGTAAATGTTCTATGTAGTTCTGTGTGATTTGCTTAAAGAGCTGCTGACACCTTCTATTTCTCTGGACAGACAACTCCTGGCCAATAGCTGTCTGCTGCAGGACCTAAAATAGCCCTTTTTTTTAAATGTCTCTTCTTAATGGTAAATAAGTTTTTTTTTTTTTTTTTTAACTTACTGTAGGAGTGATCCTACTTCCCGATAGTGCCAAAGCTGCCAAACACCTACTGTAGCCCCTCCCAGAAAACAGTGTTTTGATGCTGAATAGTAGGGAAACAGCTATAGAGCTGCAGATAGCAGTATAATGGTATTGGGCAGCAACAGCCTTTAGGCGTAACTTTTCCCTCAGACAGGGAACTGCACATGTTAAGGAGTGGTGGGTCATATGTACCGCCGTCTTAACATGTACTGTTTCCTGTCTTAAGCCGAAGTTACACCTAAAGGTTGCCACTGCCTGATAGCATTATACTGCTGTCTATAGATCTCCAAGTTATCGCTGCACTACCCAGTTAGAAAACAGTCACCTTTTAAATACGCAAAAAGGTTTTAATAAACACAATAATCGCAATTACACTGGTACTGGTTGATTTCTCTGTTTACTGAAACTTTTCTGCACTGGATGTAATTGCAATTATCATGTTTATTAAAACCTTTTTGCATATTTAAATGGTGACTCTGTTTTCTAATTGGAGAGTACAGTAATAACTTGAAGGTATTCAGGTGGCTGGCAGCCCTGTATGCACCCCCTTCCCTGCAGCTTTCAGGGAGCGCTGGTTCTCTGGATTTTTTTACTGCTATCTATAGTTTTTGTTTTCAGTTGTTTAACCAGGTGAGACACACTAAGCTGAAAGCTTTTTTACAGATGCAACCTGGGAGCACAGGGAAGTTGTGACTTGCTCAGGGTCACACAGTATATGCAAGTGGGGGCTGTGGGATTCAAACCTAGGTCTCCAGATTTGCAACTCAGAGCCTTAAACCACTGCACTATACTGCCTCCCTGCAGCACCTTCCTTACTTTGCATTTTCAAAACATTGTTTTCCACGTGAGACTGCAGTGGGTGCTCAGCAGCTTTGGCACTACCAGGAAATAGGATCGCTCCTACTGTCCTGGGGAAGGCAGCTGTTGGGCATGAGTTGCCAGACCCTGTGGTATCAGCTGCTCTTGGATCATCTTGTGTCCTGTTTAATTACTGTTTTTGGATAGCAAACCCCACCTGCCATTTTTATTACCTGCTACCATACTCCCTTGTGATCAGGTTTCGACCAATGAGAAACCAGAATTGATCAGACCATTTCTGTAAATTTTGCCAATAAAAACATTACATTGAAATGCCACAGGAAAAAAAATTAAGCCAAAGTATTTGAAAAACACATTTCTGTGGTTAAATCTCTTGAAAGTTGATGGAGCTCTTGATATTATTAAGGATAAATCATGCACACATTTGTTTCCTTACTGTATGAAAATACTAATAAAATATATATTTTTAGTCAGCAAGAAGTCTGAGTGCAATGAAACTGGGAGACAGCAGTCATCACTTGAGAGTTGCCAGCTGAGTCACACAACAGAGAAACCCCATCAGTATTCTCACTTCAGGAAGAGTTTCCATGACCTACATCTCATTACTGTACAACAGGAGATTCACTCTGGAGAGAGACCATTTAAATGTGCTGAATGTGACAAGAGTTTTGTCCGGAAAGGTGACATGATGCAGCACCAGAAAATTCACTCTGGTGAGAGACTATATAAATGTGTTGAATGTGCCAAGAGTTTTGGCAGGAAGAGTCACTTGGTATTACATCAGACAACTCACTCGGGAGAGAAACCATATAAATGTGATGAATGTGGGAAGAGTTTTGGCCAGCAGAATGACCTGAGAAAACATCAGCGAGTTCACTCTGGAGAGAGGCCATATAAATGTACTGAATGCGACAAGAGTTTTGCGCAAAAGTGTACCCTGAGAATTCATCAGCGAATTCACTCTGGAGAGAGACCATATAAATGTTCTGAATGCAGCAAGAGTTTTGGCGTGAAGTATTGCCTGAAAAGACATCAGCAAATCCACAAGAATCACAGAGAATGAAGAAGTAATGATCACATGGGATCACCCAATACCTACAGCCAGGAAAGTGGAAGCAAGAAAACCTGATATTGTAATACAAGAAAAGAGAACAAAGGTAGCATTGCTGATTGAAATAGCCACCCCTAGTGACTACAGTGGCCTGCGTACTGAGAGACACAAAATCATGAAACACCAAGATATGCGGTCAGAAACCAAACTGATGTGGAATAAGGACACACAAATTGCTCCAGTAGTGCTTGGAGCAATGGGACTAATCAAAAAGAACTTTCAGGCACATTTAAATATGCTACCAATACTTGTGACACCTTATGAACTTCAAAAGGAAGCCATTTTGGGGACGTAGCATGTGCTGAGAAGAGCGCTCTCAGCAAACATCAAAGATTAATACAGTACTAATTTCTTGAGTTTTGAATATGCCCTGGCTAAAGAATGGGATCCATTCTTGCCACGGTATTAGAAATCCCTAAACATTTGGAGACACTAACCCTGAGAGAGAGACCATATAAATGTGTCAAATGTGACAACAGTTTTCGCCAGAAGGGTGGCCTGATAATACATCAGCAAATTAATTCTTAAGAGATGAAAAAAACAGACACTGTAATGGAAGCAAAGAGAACAAAGGTAGAGCTGCTGATCAGAATGAGCTGAATGTGGCAAGAGTTTTGGTCAGAAGGGTAGCCTTATGATGATTTAGCGAACCTGCTGTGGAGAGAGACCGTATAAATGTGTTGCACGTGACAGGAATTTTGATCAGAAGGGTAACCTGATAAAGCATCAGCAAATTCACTCTGCACTTTGCACAAGATGGTTCACAAAATCCATAGAGAAAACAGGAGAAACAGACGAGTGCAGGTTCTGTAGTACAGAATTAGAAACAGTTACGCATCTCGTGGCTGGATGTGAAGTACTCATGGCAGAAGGCCTGTATACCGAAAGACACGACAACGTAGCAAGACTGATCCACTGGAAACTGTGCAGACACTATAACATACAGGTAGCAGAGAAATACTGGAAACATGAACCACAAAGAATCACAGAGAATGAAGAAGTAATGATCACATGAGATCACCCAATACCAACAGCCAAGAAAGTGGAAGCAAGAAAACCCGATATTGTAATACAAGAAAAGAGAACAAAGGTAGCATTGCTGATTGAAATAGCCACTTCTAGTGACTACAGTGGCCTGCGTACAGAGAGACACAAAATCATGAAATACCAAGATATGCAGTCAGAAACCAAACTGATGTGGAATAAGGACACACGAATTGTTCCAGTAGTGCTTGGAGCAATGGGACTAATCAAAAAGAACTTTCAGGCACATTTAAATATGCTACCAATACTTGTGACACCTTATGAACTTCAAAAGGAAGCCATTTTGGGGACGTTGCGTGTGCTGAGAAGAGCGCTCTCAGCAAACATCAAAGACTAATACAGTACTAATTTCTTGAGTTTTGAATATGCCCTGGCTGAAGAATGGGGTTCATTCTTGCCACGGTATCAGAAATCCCTAAACATTTGGAGACATTAACCCCGAGACAGACACTTTAACATACAGGTAGCAAAGAAACATTGGAAACATGAACTGCAAAAAATCACAGATAATGAAGAAGTAGTGATCACATGGGATCACCCAATACCAGCTGCCAAGAAAGTGGAAGCGAGAAAACCAGATATTGTAATACAAGAAAAAAGAACAAAGGTAGCTTTGCTAATTGAAATAGCCACTCCTAGTGACTGCAGTGTCCTGCATACAGAGAAACAATATCATGAAATACCAGGATATGCAGTCAGAACCAAACTGATATGGAACAAGGACACACAAATTGTTTCAGTAGTGCTTTGAGCAATAGGGCTAATCAAAAAGAACTTTCAGGCACATCTAAATATGCTACCAATAGTTGTGACACCTTATGAACTGCAAAAAGAAGCCATCCTGGGGATGTTTTGTGTGTGTGTGTTTTATTTTATTTATTTAATAACATTTGAAATGACAACCCCTTGAGTTACAGACTCGTTTACAAAGGCTCCACACCAAACAACAATAAAGACTTACATATGGTATTAAGCAGTACTGGGTTCAGGTAATAGAAACGAAAGAAAAGTACACATACAAAAATTATATAATATTTTGAATACATCGATCATGGAGCAAAGGCAATACACAAAACCACACAGATGGGGGATAAAGGACAATAGTCTTTGGGTGAGAAGGACCAAGCGTTATCCATGATATGTATAATATTTAGGTAGTGCATGAATACACATTTTGTTTTCCATATATAACGTAACATTTATTAGGTAGTGTTATACTACAGCCCCCCACCGAGAAGGGGGAGCAGGAGGAAGAGAGGGTTAGGGACAGTCACAGGCTGAAGATTCAAGCTTTGAGATTGGTCTTGAAGAGACTGATACTGAGCTCCAGGGAGTTGGGGGGGCTGTTGAGCCAACAGGGGGTCTGTAGAAAAAGGCTGTTTGACCAAGGGAAGTTCAGCAGTGGGGGACTAGTAGGGAGATCACAGTAGAGCTACAGGAGGTTCTGATCATTGGGGGTGGGTTGGATGAGACTATGCAGATCAGGCAGGGCTTGACCAAGGTGGATTTTCTTGGCCCGGAGGCATGTATGGTACCTAAGATTGGTGTCAAATGGCAACCATTGCGGAGACTTGTAGAGATCACAGGAGTGTGTCTATATGTCACAACCTGTGACCAGTCTGCACACTTTGTTTAGGGCAACTGTAATATGTCACAATGTAGTAGGGTCAGCAGTGCGAGTAGATTACAGTGTTATAATCTACCAGGGAGAGGACTGAAGACATAACGGCCAGGTGGATAGCCACTGGGGGAAGGCAGTGTTTGTGGTGGTACAGAAGCCGAAGTGTGGAGTTGATAGCGGAGGACAGTTGTTGGATATATGCATGGTAGGTGAGAGACATGTCAAGGATGATATCTAGATATTTGAATGAATCAACCAGCTCTAGTGGGGATCCTAGTAAGTTGATGATGGTCAGTGGGAAGTCAGGATAAGGACTGTCACAGTGGATAAAGATAATGGATTTTATTCTCGTTTAGTTCAGAACTAGGCGGTGGGAGCTGAACCACGTCTCAGCTTCAAACCTGCAGGATACACTGGAGAGAATCAGGGCTGGGGTGGCTCCAGAAGATTACTGCATCATCTGCATAGAGCAGAATTTTTCCAGGGCATGAGCTGGGGAGGGAGTTTAGGAAGAGGCTGAAGATGAGGGGGTCCCAAGATGGAGCCTTGGGATACTCCTGAATGAACCTGGAGGCTGGTTGATAGCGTGGAGCTGATTTTCACCTGCTGGGATCTGTCAGAGAGGTAACCTTTGAACCTAGTTATTGTTTCATCTGAGATCCCGGGGAAGGGGCATGTAGCCAAGAAGCATAGCATGATTAATAGTATCAGACACCATTGTGAGACTGATGTACCCCGACCCCACAAGGTGACCATGTTCAAGGCCACCATTGATGTAGGAGTATTCTAGGAGGGCAGTGGTGGTGCTGTGGCCCTGGCAGAATCCATGCTGTTTGGGGCACAGTAGGTTATATTTAGCCAGATGGTCCATCAGCTGATCATCCACTATTGTTTCAAGGGCCTTGGAGAGGGAAGGTAGGAGGGAAAGGGGATGATAGTTATTGAGGGACAGGTGGTCGTCACTCTTGAAAATAGGGGTTGGTGATAGCTCATTTCCAAAGGGGTGGGGAATTTCCCTAGGGTGTGGGGCAGGTTCAAAAGTTTGGTGAGGGGTTGCAGGATCTCCTTGAGGGCTAAATGGAGGCACTTCAGGTCATTAGAGTCACCACTAATGTGGGACTTGGCAAGGGTTTTGGAGAGGTATCTCCTAGCCTCTCGCATTGAGATGATTCAGAGGCGAAAGGTGGGGGAGTGTTGGAAGGTGGACTGCAACCAGAGATGGGATCTAGTGGGACAAAGAGGTTGGGGGGGAGGACACCACTGAGACCAGAGAAAGTGGTGTTTAGAGTGTCTGCAATGGACTGGAGGTCCTGTGTTAGGTTACCATTAACTGAGAACTGGGCAGGCGGGGGGTTGCAGATTTCTCATTAAGTTCCTTTATGTTGTTCCAGAAATGTCTTCCTGAGCACCAGGTAGAGGAGAGTGCCAGTTGATAATTGGTTGCCTTGGCATGGCAAATGGCCCAGATACATTTGTTCTAGGGATGTGGATATGTTGTTCATCCACACTTCATGGCATGTCCCTTTCCCCTTTAATTCTTGCCGGAAAGTCTTCAGGCTGGCTCCTCCCACCCACCCGGGTGCTATAACGCTCGGCTCTGCCTCATGACGCCAGAGCTTCCTTTCAGCTGGAAGATTCAGGTTGCCTGCTCTCCACTACCGTGTTTTGTAGGCCCTGGCTTCGATTTCTTAGGATCCTCTGAAGATTTGGCTTGTTCAAGCTAGTGATTGCAAATTGTGCTATTCGATCATGGGAGATAAATCTTCCCCCGGTTTTCGACGATGCCTCTGCGGCCAGAAATTGTCACACACAGACTCACATACTGCGTATGTCTACTGTGTGGGTGTCGGCCATGACACCCAGGCATGGGAGCTGTGTCTTGCTTTTCACCTGAACGTCCTCGATGATTGTCTCGCTCAACTCGAGTAGGGCAGGCCCAAAAAACGGAATCCACTAGTGAAATCCAAGGAGGCCCGGTAGGCGGTCTCTGCAACTGCGAGGTTCACCAAGCAGTTAGAACAGATGTGGGCCTTCGAGGAGGGGGCGGTGTGGGCCACGGAGCTCTCTTCTAAGCTGATATTCATTCCACTCAACCTGGGCTCCACCTTCTCAGGCTCCTTTCGGGAGATGTGCCAATCTCTCCCCACAAAGAATGAGGGACCTTCGGGCTCGCATATACTAACATACTAAAAAGCCAGCAGATGAGGCCCAATAGTCTTTCATGTCTGCTCAATAGTTAGCCCCCATACTGGGCACCAACATTACTGTCCCCCCCCCACCTCCTCGGGATTCTCTGTCCCCAGCCTATGGTGTTCCCCTTGTATTGTATTCAGTCATCCTCACTCTCCCCCTGTATCTGTCCAAACCCCTCTTAAACCCCTCCACAGTTTCCACCTCCACCAGTCCCTTGGGCAGTACATTCCATGGTTCCACCACCCTCTCAGTGAAGTAACACCTCCTCCTCTCTCCCCTGAGTCTCCCCCACTTCCAGCTTGCACCCTTTCCCTCTAGTTGCCCCCCTCTCCTTCCTTTGGAACACTCCGACTGAGCCTCCCTTATCTATCCCCTTTATGTACTTGAAGATCTCAATCATATGCCCCGTCCCTCCTCTCCTCCAGGGTGTAGATATTGGGCTCCGTGAGCCTCTCCCCGTATGTCCTGTCCCCCAAGCCCCAGATCATTTTGGTTGCCCTGCTTTGCACCCTCTCCAGGAGTGCAATATCCATGTTTAAGTGCGGTCTGCAAAACTGTACACAGTACTCCAGGTGTGGACTAACTAGGCAGTTATACAGAGGGAGGATCACTCCCCCCCCCCTTCTGGAGGTTATCCCTCTAGCGATGCATCCCAGCATCCTATTTGCATTTGCCACTGCCCTCCTACATGTCTCAGAGTTATTCACTCTGTCTATCACCCCCCCAACCCCGGATCCCTGTCTCCCTTTGAGATTTGTAGTGTCTCTCCCACCAGGGTATAGAGTTGGCCTGGATTTCTGGCCTCCAGGTGCAGAACCCTGCATTTCTCTGCATTGAACCTTAGCTTCCATTTTCTCAACCACCTATCCAGAGCCTCCAGGTCCTCCTGCAGGGTCACTCTTCCTTCCTCCCCATCGACCACCACTCCCAGCTTTCAGTCATCTGCAGAGACTCATTTCACTCTCGATACCCCTCCTTATGTCAGCTACATAGGCGTTAAACAGGAGGGGCCCTAGCACCGATGCCTGGGGAACCCCACTAATGATGTTCCTTGGAGCTGAGACTAGCCCCCCAACCACCACCCTTGGAGTATGCTCTGAGAGCCAATTCCCTAATCATCTGATCATCTGTGCCCCCAACCCCATTTCCCCCAGCTTGGCCAGTAGGCCACCATGGAGTACTGAATCAAACGCCTTACCAAAGTCCAGAAAGAGGACGTCCACCTGCCTACCCTGGTCCAGGACCCTCGTCACCCAGTCATAGAACTCCACAAGGTTTGCCTGACACAATCTTCCCAGGACGAAGCCATGCTGTCTATCATCCAGGTACCCCCTTTACTCCAGTACCCCTTCTGTCCTTTCCTTGACAATACCCACCATCATTTTGCCCACCACCGACATCAGGCTCACCGGCCTGTAGTTTCCTGCCTCTCTTGACCCTCCCTTGTGGATGGGCACAATATGGGCCACCCTCCAATCTTGGGGTACCCACCCCATCCTCAGAGAGATATTGAAAAGTTATCCAGGGGGACATCCGCCAGCACCCTGAGATGTATTTCATGTGGCCCTGGTGCTCCCTCCATCTTAAGGGACTGGAGGGCCTTTCTCACTCTCTTCACTGGGATTTCATCCTCCATGTCCTCCCCCCCTTGTTCCCAGTACTGCCATTCCCCATCCAATGGTTCTAGCCCCTCCCCAACCACTTTGGAGCTCCTGTTTTCTAGGGTTCCCTCCCTCCCCAGTTCACTCTCCCCCAAAGGATGTGGCCCCCATCCTCCCTGGTAAAGACTGAGGCAAAGTACTAATTTAATACCTTGGCCTCATCTCCCACATCCTGTGCCCATCCCTTCCCTGATCTAATCCTACTAATCTTCCCCCTCACCTTTCTTTTTTCCACAGTGTATCTAAAGAACCCCTTGTCCCCCCCTCCTGATCCCCCTAGGCAGTCTCTGCTCGTTCATTGCCTTAGCCACTCTCACCACCCTAGTGACCCTCCTGGCCATTTGTTTGTACTCCCCCGATCCCTTTTGCTCTTTGAGTGGTTGAAGCTCCAATGGGCCATCTTCTTATCCCTCACCGCATCCTGGACCTCCTGGGTCCACCAACAGGATTTTCTGGCCTTCCAGAATTTGCACTTTTCTCTTGCACAGGACCCTGGTGACCTCCTGAATCGCACTCTTAATGATCTCCCACCTGCTGTTAGAATCCAGGTCTGGCCTTTTCCCTTCCAAATGGCTCTTAAGGATTCTTGCCATCCCCCTGAAATCCACGCCCTTAAAGTCGATTAGCACCATCCTTATCTTTGTTCAGCCTTCCTCTCCCCCCAGGTCCAGGAAAAACCAGACTGAGGCATGGTCACTCCCCGCCAACAGGTCCCTCACCTCCATGTCCCTAATCTGGTCACTGTCTGCCAGGGCTACATCTAGCGTCCTAGCCTCCCTAGTCGGCTTCCCCACCTGCTGTGTCAGGAATGCTCTCCCAGTCCCATAAAAAGGACAAGGAACTGAGAGATTCCTCATCTCGGAGAAGACGTTCTTGGGATCAAGAGCAATCTCGATCACAGGAATCTCCAGTCTCGACTTCACTCGAGACTGCTTCTTCAGCTGCTGGCTTCTCAGCTTTTTGACTGGTTAGCCGGCCGAGGTCTCGATCAATGATACAGTGGAGATCACTCTTGACCCTTTCGATCTGTTGTCACCCGATGAGGCCGATAACTCACTCACCAGGACCCTGGTCCTGCCTCTTCCTGATGAGGAGACCCAGCCTGCTGGCAATCCCATCGAGGAACCAGTCCCTGATCCAAGAGACTCACCTGCCCCCCCCAGTGTCTCCCGAGTGAACTGCTCGGCCAGTTCGATCGAGGTCAAGATCTTGGACCCCCTCAACTGACAGGCTGAGGAAGGCGCATAAGTGTTTTAAAAAGAGGCAACGCTGACATTCACCTTTGTCCTCCTCGGATGAGGAGATGCTTTAGCGGAAATTCAACGCTAAGAAGATTTAATGTGGCAACAGCCGATTCTGTCCAGTCTGATACCTTCCACAGTTTCCACCCCAGCCATTACTTGACTTTCCCCTCCTACGCTGAAGCCTACTCCATTGGAACCAGTAAAATCGGTTCTGCCACCCACGGAGCCAGTAAAACCCACCCAGGTTCGGGCAAAATTGGTCTCTTCACCAGTAGTGGTGGAGCTGCCACCTAAACAGCCTTCAGGAGGGGCTTCTATGAAGGAATCTCGGACAGTTCTAGGTCTTCCTCAGAGAATATCAGTTACCCTCATGCCTGATCTTGGTGGCTGGCCGAGTTATCCAGACACCTCGGATTCTGATGACACTGACCTCCACTCTCATCTGCTGGATGATGAGTTGGCAGAGGAGGGCCCTTCATCATTTCTGGGAAGTCTCTACCTTATCTCTGAATCCATGGGGATGCCCCTGGAACCTGTCCAGAAATGGGTGGAGTACCGTCTTACAGATATTCTTAAAAGAGGGGATACCCGTATGGAAGCCTTCCAGTGGCTGAGGCCATTGTTGGCCCCGCCTTGGAACTCTGGCAGTGTCCTGCCTCCTGCCCAGCACCGTCTACCTGGATGGCCTGCAAGTTTGCAGTGCCCATTGGGTCCCTCTCGGGGTTCATGGAACATCCCTCGGTGGAGTGGTTAGTGATAGCTTCTGTGTTCAGATGCACAGGCAGTTCTGCTGACACTGATAGATCTCCAGACAAGAAGTCCAAAAAACTGGACCACTCTGTCAGGAAGGTCTATGCAGCCTCCTCCATAGGCTTCCATCAGGCAAGCTCAGCTGTCATCAAGTCGCAATTCTCCCATGCCCTCCTGGGCTCCTTGGACAAAGTTCTCCCGCACCTTCCTGTGGATCTTCAGACTACGGTCAAGCAGGTCTGGGATCAGGGCTGAGGCATTGCCAAGCAGCAACTTCAGACGGCCTTGGACCTCGGGGACTCTTGCACCCGTTTGGTGGCAGCCGCAGTTGCCATGTGCTGCAGGACTTGGCTGAGGCTTTCCACCTTTATGGCAGATGCTCTGCACAAACTCACTGATGTTTCTTTCCTGGGTAACGCTCTCTGCAGCCCAGGCATGGATGGTCAACTTCAGCAAATCGAGCAGTCCAGTGGCACCTTGGACTCGGCTACTTCTGCTCAAAAGGACACCCCTGGGTCCAAGAAACAGCAGCAGAAGAAGCCATTTCAGCACCCTGCTCCTACGGCCAAGCAGCCCTTCTTCCAGGGTAGGCAGCAACTGCAGACACAAACTTGGCATCCTTGGCCAAAGTCTGGGCCTCCAGCAGCCCGCAGACAGGGAGGGAGGTAGGGGTTCAGGTGGGTTGCAGTCTGGCCCTCTCCCTCCAAGCCTGCCCAGTGACAGGATAGGGGCTTCCACCCCTATTCCCATCACGCCAGCTCTGGATCCTTCCATGGGGGTCTGGCTCTGCCACTTTCTTTCCACCTGGAACACGGTTACCACAAACAGGTGGGTCTTAGAAGTGGTCGGCCAGGGTCTGCCTGTAGAGGTCGAGCAGTACCCTCCCTGCCGAGCCCATGCCCCCCCCCGGGGAGGAGAGAGTATCAGCACACACTTGGTTGGCTCTGCGAGATGACATAGCCCAACTCCTCTTCAAAGATGCAGTGGCCCGAGTGGCAGAACCTCCAGTCAACCCAGGGTTCATTTCCAGGTACTTCCTGGTCCCAAAGCAGATGGGGAGCTGGTGCCCCATTCTAGATCAGCATGACCTGAATCAGTTTCTCAGGCCATGCACCTTCAGGATGATCACTCTGTCCCAGATCATACCATCCCTGGAGCAAAACATGTGATTCTGCTCACTGGATCTCCAGGACATGTTTTTTCACGTCCCACTCCATTCATATCACCAGGGGTTCCTCCTCTTCAGAGCAGAGCGAACCTTTTACGAGTTCCAAGCCATGCCATTTGGTCTGTCGTTGGCCCCATGGGTCTTCACCAAATACGTTGCAGTGGTGGCAGCCCATCTCAGACATTGAAGGGTCAGAGTATACCCTTACCTTGATGCTTAACTCTTAGCAGGTTCCACCCAGCAAAAGGTGGAGAGGTCCAGGGAATCTGACCCTCCAGACCTGCTTTCCACTTGGCCTCCTGATCAACAAGGCCAAGTCGGAGCTCATGCCATCTCAGATGATATGCTTCATCGGAGCAGAGATCGACACTTCCCGAGCCAAAGCACAGCTCCCAGCAGACAGGGCAGAGGTTCTCTCCTCCATTGCCGAATCATTTCTGGTTGGGCACTTGTGCCCTGCCCGTGACTTTCTGCACCTTCTGAGATACATGGCAGCCTGCACTACCGTGGTCCGATGGGCCTGGTGACATATGTGCCTCCTTCAGTGGGAGCTGGCTGCCCAGTGGACTCAGCACCTCCGTCACTTCGACCAACTGATCACTGTGACTCAGAAGATGTGGGACGCTCTCCAGTGGTGGACCATCCTAGATCATCTACATTAAGGGATCCTGTTTATCCACCCCGAGCTGATGGTCATCCTCATGACCGATGCCTCTCTCATGGGCTGGTGGGCCCATGGGTTCAGGACCCCCGAGGAATCCCGATATCATATCAACCTGTTGGAGCTCAGGGTGGTCAGACTGGCACTGTCAGCATTCGCTCAGCAGCTTCGGGATCAAGTCGTTCAAGTCTAGATGGACAATACCACGACCATTTACTACCTCAACAAACAGGGCAGCATGCACTCCTGCTGCTGTGCAGGGAAGCGCTCCACATCTGGACAGTCATGAGCTGACTGGAGGTGGATCTCCTAGCCATCCTTTTGGTAGGAGTCCCAAACCAACTGGCTGATCCTCTCAGCCGCATAGGCAATACATACCATTAGCAGTCTCTGCATCCAGAGGTAGCTCATACCTTTTCTCCCACTGGGGCAAACCGATGGTGGACCTGTTTGCCTCCCAGGAAAACACCAAGCTAAGGCTGTTTCATGCCCACCCCCCTCAGTGGGGTTCACTGCAGGGGGATGCCTTCTCAAGGCCATGGACCCCAGGCCTCTTCTATACCTTCCCTCCATTTCTCTTGATCCTCAAGGTGAGGAGGGACAGGGCGCAGGTGATCCTGATAGCCCCAGACAGACCCTGCCAGTTCTGGTATCCAGATCGCCTCACCAACAGGCTCCTAAGGCATCTTCCAGCAGCCCGGACCTGATCTGTCAGTCAGAGGAAGGTACTCCATCTGGACCTTCAATCCCTGCACCTGACAGCCTGGTACCTGAGCAGCTAGAGTTCCAGGCTTTGTGTCTCTCCAAGTATGTACTCACAGCAGTGGAAGCATCCAGAAAGGAGTTGATCAGGAAGTGCTATACCTTCAAATGGAAAAGGTTTTCCATTTGGTGTCAGGCAAGTGCCTGGACCCTGTGTTATGTCCCATGGCTAGCATTTTAGACTACCTTTGGTCTTTGTCCAAAGGGGGTCTTTGGTCTTTGACACCTAAGGTGCACCTGGTAGCCATATCTGCTTACCAATGCAGGCTGGTCAGCAGATGGTGGCACAGGAGAAGGTGGTCTGGTGCTTTTTCAAGGACCTAGATCACATATTCCCTCTGGTGTGTGAACCTCCACCTCCGTGGGATTTACTGCTGGTTTTGGCAAAACTCATTGGCAAGCCATTTGAACCAAGGCACAAGTGTGAGCTATCATACTTCTCATGGAAGCCCACCTTCCTGGTGGCTATCATGTATGCCAGAAGGACTGGGGAGCTCCAGGCACTTTTGATTGAGTCTTCTTACCTGGTCTTCCACAGGGACAAGGTTGTCCTGCACCCCCACCTGAAATTCCCCCCGAAGGTAGTGTCAGAGTTTCACCTTAATCAGGTATTGACTCTCAATCAATCAATCAAAATCTTCATTTATCCAGGCGGGCACCATTGAGCAAGGCTCATTTGCAAGGTGGACCTGGTCATGAATACATCAAAGTACAGTACAGAAGCAGGTATACAAAAAGCAATAATATACAAGGAAGAAAAAGTATATACAGTGTATACGGTACAGTACAAGGTTGAAATAAATAAAAAAACAGCATTATTTTACAGTTGAAGAAGTCAGCAGATGTACAATCAACCATAGGCATACAGGGGTTATAAGCAGAGATCTTTTGAGTGAGGCAGCCGGCAACTACACATATAGGGAAAAGAGACCATGTATGGGATGGCAGGTTAGAGAGGTAAGAAGAGGAGGGATATATTAAGTGATTTACTGGGGAAAAATTGAGCTAAAACTACGAAAGTGACGATGGCTGTCGTGGTACTTTGTTTATTATGATAATGACGGAGGAGGGGTAGATAATTGGGACACTACTATGGATGGGGTGGGACTTTAGCCAGGCTGGAGTGGACAGGGAAGGGTGGGTGCAGCAGGAAGAGTTAATAGGGAAAGAGTGAGAGCCAGGGGTAGAAACATGGCGAGTGTCAGGATGGAAAGGGGGGAGTTGCGGAATTAGTGGGCTAGCGGTGAGGAAAACATTTGCAAGGTGCTTTCATGTAGCGATTGTAGAGCACCTTGAAGATATTCGGGCTAACAGGGCAACTCAGCTTCAAGTTCCTTTGTAAACCGTTCCACAATGTGGGTAAAGAGAAGCTTAGAGCAGCTTTGCCGAAATGAGTTTTGACTCTTGGAACTTGGAAGGCAATTAGGGAATAGCTCCTTAGAGCGTAGGTGCCTAACACACTCCGGGGAATACAATCTGAGACATGTGAGGGGAGCTTGTTGGTCACCGCTCTGAAGGCCCATAGGGCGGCATTTCTATTCCTTCTATAGTGAAGGGAAGTCCAGCCTAATGATGAGTACAGGGGAGCAGTGGTGTGTGGAAAGTGGAAGGCCAGTAATGAACCTGATAGCTCTGTGGTAGAGAGTGTCCAACTTAGCCAGTGCAGAGGCAGCGCAGTGGCTGTAGAGCAGGTACGCATAATCTATTAAAGATAGGAAGGTAGCTTGAACCAGTTGAATCTTGACCTCCTTTGTGAGCAGGTGGTTAATTCTGTAGAATAGTCCTAATCTTTGCCTTAGTTTCTTCTGTAGTTCTTGAAGATGGTCGGCGAAGGAAAGTTTATGATCGAGCCAAACTCCTAGATATTTGAATTTAGCTACATACTCTAGTGTTTCTCCAAGAACAGTGGTAATTTGTGGGATAGCCCCCCCCCCCAGCAGGAATTGCTGCATGCAAGAAGGGGGAGAAGAGCATGGCTTTTGTCTTTTTCGCATTGAGCAAAAGCTTTTTGTTTATGAGCTGGTATTGTAGAAGGTTAAATTCAGCTTGGAGGTCTTCACAGGCTGCTTCCAGCGTGGGACGACTCAAGTACAGTACAGTGTCATCTGCGAATAAGTGGATGTTGGCTTTTTTGATGGGGTCATTGATGTTAATGTAGACTGCAAAGAGGAGGGGACCAAGAAAAGAGCCCTGGGGCACGCCCCTCAGCATAGGTTTTAATGGAGAAAGATCACCTTCAGCTTTAACCTGCTGTTTCCGTTCTCCAAGGTAGTCTGCAAACCAGCACATAGATTTATAGTCCAGGCCTAAGGTGCTTAGGGAGGAAAGAAGCAGGCTGTGATCGACTGTGTCGAATGCCTTACTAAAATCCAAGAAAACAGCACAGACATGCTTCTTGTTGTCAAGGTCTAGGAGCCAATCATTGGCCACCTTAGCTAGGGCTGTTATGGTGCTGTGCTTTGCTCCGAATCCAGACTGAACCGGGTTTAATAGGCTTCTGGATTCTAAGTATACCCCTAGCTGGCCACACACTATTTTTTCTAGTAATTTAGACAAGATGGGGAGGAGGGAGATCAGTCTGTAATTATTTAGATCGCAGGGGTCACCTGCTTTTAGTAGAGGGATGACATGGGCTATTTTCCATTGAGGGGGGAGGCTACCTTGGGAGAGTGACATGTTGAATAGGTGGGTGATTGGCACTGCAAGCACATGGTAGGCAAATTTCAGATAGTATGGCTCTATGAAGTCGGAGCCTGCTCCCTTCCTGGTGTCCAGTTGCAGCAGTAGGTCTTCCACCTCTTTTAGAGAGACAGGCAAGAGGGAGAAGGCCTCCTCGGTAGAGGGTGACTCGTGGGTTGGTGGGCCCTGAACGGTGCGGAGGTCATTGGCAGGAGAAGTATCAAATGCTAGCCCTGCCATTGCAAAATGGTTATTGAGGGCTTCCAATATCTCCGATCGGTTAGCGATAACGCTGCCACCGGACTTAATTTTTGCTGGAATGGAATTACCAGGTGCATGTCCAGACATGTCTTTTAATATTTTCCTGTGCTTTGAAGGATTTCTTGAGGCAGAGGCTAGCTCCGAACGATAGTAGGCTGCTCTGACCAACTTGGTGCACTTGTTACGTGCTCTCTTAGAAAGACACCAATCCGAGTCATTCTTGCTTCTTCTGGCTTTTTTCCATAAAGTATCCCTTTCTAAAAGGGAAGCTTTGAGCTCAGGTGAGAACCAAAGGCAGGTGCTGCTCCTGACCCGCACCTTAACCCAGGGTGCATGCTTATTTAAAGGCTCACTTAAAATATCGTAAAAAATAGTATATGCCCTGTTAACCGTTTTGGCTAGGAATAATTCCTGCATCGTGGTGAATGTTTCAAGTCGTGGATGTAAGCAAACAAATCAAAGTTGCGTTTGCACCTCTTGATAGAGAACTTTGCCACAAACTGTGGGTTGTACACGGATCTAATGGTGGTGATTATACAATGATCGCTAATATCTGAGAAAACTGTTCTGACATGAGGGAACAGGTGTGACTTGCTAACCAAAATACCATCTAAGAGGGAACTGTTGTTAAGGTTCTTTTTATTTGGGCGAGTAGGCTCGCCAATGAGTTGCACTGGCCCTAGAGTGTCACAAAAGGATTTCAATGGAGCTGATGCACTTGATAGCCAATCATAGTTCAGGTCACCAAGAATAATGGTTTCCAAGGAACTGAGCCCCAGTACGGAACTGAGGTGAGACAGGAGATGAGGCCCGGCAGAAGGGGGCCTGTAGCAGCCTATTACACAGAGTGCACTGGAAGGAGAAAATTCGATCTTTATGGTCAAGCACTCAAATTCTTTGGGGGAGGATGATGCTTGCAGCTGAGTATTTGTCCCTTACATAAATTGCCACCCCACCTCCTCTTGATTGCCTATCCGCTCGGAAGAGTAAATTATTTGGGATATTGATTTCATTGTCTGGGGTGGCTGGCCTTAGCCAGGTCTCAATGACCACTAGGACGTCAGGTAGGGTGTAGCTCACCCAAGCCTGGATAAGGGTGAACATTTTCAGCAAACTACAGGCATTAAGATGCATAAAAGACATTCCTTTGATACCTGCCAGGTCTGATGGAGAAGCAAGGGTGTCTAATGGTCCTGGGTTGAGTTCGACATTGCCTGAGCACAATAGTAAAAGAAGCAGGATTCTTTTTAAGGCAGCGAACTGTAATTTGTAAAGAATATTTTTTGGATGATAGGGGAGGCGGTGTTGATGGGTAGGCCTGTACCCACTCCTGGTGTTATACTGGCCTAGTGTTGCAGCCACTAGTGTCCTGGCAGAAATTTGCCATGAGCAGGAAGTTTCAAGTCTGGATGGGGGAGTAATCTGTAGAGGCAGCTCGGAAGATGTCCCACTCCCCGGCAGAGACAGCCGAGAAGCCCAATAGTCCAGAATGGCTATCTGAAAGGAGCTGTTGGATGTAGGACAGGGAGAAGCGCAAGGGTCATTCCACTTTAGGGAGGGATGAGGGTTCTGAAGAATTGAGCTGAGCACTAGTAAAGCTAGTGATACACCGAGGAACCAGCCATAATTTCCCATGGTAGATCTAAATGCCACAACAGCTGGCCATAAACGCCACTAGAAGTCTAGACCAATCGGTGATCAGGTGTCATAAGTTCAAAATCCTTTTGTTGGCTGAGAGGCGGTTTTGGCGCTGAACATACCTGTGGAGCAACTCTTTGCAGCTGAGCCAGTGAGGTGGTTCAAGGCTGCAATCTGGTGTGGCAAGATTGGTCTGTAGCTTTCGTTTCTGTTTCTGGCCCTGCTCCACCAGTATAGAATGGGAGTGGGGGCAGGTGTTCAAGTCTTGCAGCCTTAGTGGATGAGCATGGCTCGGCCTGAGAAACAGGCAGGAAAACCCCGGGGATGGTTCTCTGTAAGAGAGGTATCCCAGGTCCACTAGGGCAGAAGAGGAAGTAGAAAATATAATGTGTTTCCTCTTTGACAGAAAAGACAGCTCTTGTAGCCCTCTAGTGGCTATGTAGTATAATTTGCAGTAGCAGAATCCTGGTTTGCTTCCCAGGACAGGCTTGTAGCTTTTCCTCTGGTGGCGAGGTGCGAGCCCCAGGAGGGCACAGTACATCTGAGGGGGAGAGGAAAGGAGATGAATTAAATAGGCGCAGGCAGGGGAGGTGTGGTTAACTCAAACAAAGAAACAGGGTAGTCACTATTATTTGGAAGGAGGAGGCTAAACTACAAAGTGGGTAATAGAAACAGGGAGGAGACGTAAGTGGGTTAGAGGGCAGACAGGTGGCAAAGTGAGAGGCAAGGATTGGGCTTTAAATTTAGAATGCTAGGCAGTACACTGAAAAGTCTGGTCAATTTAAAACTACAGCTTTACACAGAAATTAATTCTAAAAAGGATTCAGCTGTTTGCTTAGAATAATAGACAGTGCAGTACAGGTCTAATAATCTTAAGACGCTACAGTTTTACACTCAGAATTAATAATAAAAAGGATTAGGCTGTAGTTTTAGGATATTAAGGAGTGCATAAAAAGGTCAACTTAAAACTCTTCAGCCTTTCGAGAGAATTAATTCTAAAGAGGAATGTAATCACAGGGATTCAGAGCAGGTAAATCACTTTAAACAATGGCAGTGTAACACCGAATGACCTAAACTAGATTGATAGATGAGGAGAGAAACAGTGTGTGTGTGTGTGTGGGGGGGGGGCTTTCATGCCATTCTAGCTTTACAAAAAAGAACAATTTCTTTACAAAAAAAAATGAAATTCTTGCTTTACAAAAAACGATAGTCTCCCAGGGTCAGCAGCGCTGATAAATGTCTCTAATGAAGCAAGGTAAAATGGAGACCAGCAGGAAGAAGTCAGTAAGGCTGAGATCATCCAATCAGAGTGCTGGCACTGAAAATTCAGAATGTCCAAAGGCGCCAAATACCAACGTACCTGAGGGTGTATATGGCTTTTGACTGTTTCTGTAGATTTCTGGGCCCTGCAACGAACCGGAGTTTGGAGGATCCCGGGCGGCAGTTTCAACAGGGGAAGAAAGCCTCAGGATCTGCTAATTTGCAGTAGCAGAATCGTGGGTTGCTTCCCAGGACAGGCTTGTAGCTTTTCCTCTGGCGGCGAGGTGCGAGCCCCAGGAAGGCATGGCACATCTGAGGGGGTATACGGCTTTTGGCTGTTTCTGCGGATTTCTGGGCCCTGAAACGAACCTGAGTTCGGGGGATCCCAGGCGGCAGTTTCAACAGGGGAAGAAAGCCTCAGGTTCTGCTAATTTGCAGTAGCAGAATCGTGGGTTGCTTCCCAGGACAGGCTTGTAGCTTTTCCTCTGGTGGTGAGATGCGAGCCCCAGGAGGGCACTGCACAACAGGCACTCTGCCTGTGTTCTATCTGAACTACACCTCAGATGCTGAGTACAGGGTCCATACCTTTGACCTGAGATGAGCTCTCTCCTATTACAAGGAGAGAATGGCAGAAATTCGGGGAGAGGTTCGCCAGCTGTCACCTACACTGAAGCCGCTTCTGGCAGACCTGCAGCAAAGTGGACGATTGGCAGATGGATTATATCTTGCATTGATCTCTGCTATAGGTTGGCAGGTATGGAGCCTTCCATAGGGTTAAGGGCTCATTCCACCTGCCATACCGCTGCGTCAGTGGCTGTTTCCAGGGACATCCCTGTCCAGGAAATCTGCCAGGCTGCTACCTGGAAGAAAGCAAACACCTTCATCACCCATTACCACATTGACCTTGAGTCATGCCGGGATGCTGGTTTTGGGGCCTCAGTTCTCCAGTCTTTTTTTTCCCTAAGTAGGGGTTGTGCTCCTTGCCTCCCTCCCCCCAGAGAACTGCTAGGAGTCTGCCAAGAAGTGTGGATGAACAACATATCCACGTCCCTAGAAAAACAGGTTACTCACCTGTAGTGGTATATGTTGTTCATCCCCAGCCGACCTCCCCAGCTGCAACGCACAAACCTGGCTTACAGCGGCTAAGATCTGGTGACATGGGGCAGAGCCGAGGGTTATATCACCCAGGTGGGTGGGAGGAGCCAGCTTGAAGACCCTCCAACAAGAATTAAAGGGGAAAGGGACATACCAAGAAGTGTGGATGAACAGCATATACCACTCCTAGAACTATTGTTACAGGTGAGTAACCTGTTTTTTCTGGCCTCACAACATCATTGTCTATCTAGTGGGAGTTGTGAGTCAAAGGCCTTATGCATTTGGTCAAGCAACTGTTGAGATATCTGGGTGTGTTATGGGCTTTAGTGATTTGCTTTGAGTAAGAGGCAAAGATGTCACAAACGGCGTTGAAGGTATTTATAAAGTGGGAGAGGGTGGTATCAATTGATTGGGTGCTATACATGGGGGTTCAGTCAGAGTTAGATAGGTTTTGAATTGGTGACGCACACCCTTTTTTAGGCGTCTACGGTAGGAGAAAATGGGGGGAGCAGTGGGAGTTTTATTGGACCAAAACAGGTTACTGGGCAGTGTTCGCTAGGAGTGTAAGGGAGTATGGAGACTTTAGTGATGTTTTTGGTAAAATTGGTGAGAATAAGGTCCAGCAATCAGAAGGTGTCTGATTTGTTGTTTGGCCTGGTAGGAGATTATATAACCTGAGTGAGGTCGAGTGCAGCAGTCGAGTCCTTATAGGGAATGGAGGACCGGGACAGTCAATTGACATTAAAGTCCCCCATGGTGATGACTTTGTTTCTGGAGGGGAGTTGATAGATACAGGACATGACTGAAGGGAAGACAAGTCTCTGATTTCACAGCGAGATGTAGACAGCCATGACATATAGTGTTTTGCTAGGGTTGCCAAGGAGTATCTTGGCTGTGAGTGTTTGGATGCCGTGCTCAGGGGGGAAGTGAACTGGCAATGATCGGGGGGTGTTCCTAATGTAGAGGGCACAGCGACCACCTCGTCTACTAAATCTGTCGACATGGAAAAGGGAGTAGTCAGTTGGGGTCACGGATGAATCCGGGGTGTCATGGGAGAGCCATGTCTCGAATAGGACGAGTAAGTCTGGGGAATGCTGGGCTAGCCACCCTTGCAGTAAGGCAAACTTTTTTTGCAGGCTGCATATGTTAATTGCAGCGAACCAGAGCCCATGTGTCCTGCTGCTAGCTGGGGAGCGTGGGAGAGTTGGCACCAGATTGGGTGAATGTTTCCCGATAATAGAGGAGGAGGAGGGTGTGCCGCAAAAAAGGCTGCTTTAGCGAATTTATATTTAGGGGTGAGGAACTTCAGGAGGGTATTGTGGCAGAATGGGTTGGGGATGGAAAGGGTGAAATGCAGTAGGAAGGAGGAGGGTGAAGGTTGGGGGAAGAGTGGAGGGGGTTGTGTGTGCTGAGAAGAGCGCTCTCAGCAAACAAAAGACTAACATAGTTCTGATTTCCTGATTTTTACGGTTGCTTGGTGATGTCACCATGCTGACATATTACCATCGTTAGTAGGGGAAAGGACTGACAGGAGTGTGAGACTGTGGACTTCCACTGAGCAGTTTAGCTCATATTACTCCATTGTTCTATTTACTACAGTGGCGTGCACCCTGCCAGCAGTAGATAGCACCATTTCTAGAGCCCATTTAGTAACTGTGCCAGTTAAAAGTGCTTAAGGCAATAATTGCTGTATTTCCTATTGAAACACATTCCTTATTTTACAGCTAGCTAATTTCCATAAACAGTGAAAAGATTATGTTCTTTCAACAGTACGTCTCAGTCTGTTAGTTATCTTGCCTTCCACTGCTGTCTTCTCTTCTCAGATTACCTTGAAAAACATTGCAGTCTTAACCTTTGATTATTTTGGTAGTAAATCTTCAGCCTTCTTGTGTGAGATACATAGCAGCTGACACTTAATTGAAGCTGTCTAGCAGTGGTCCTGGAAAAGTTTTTTTTTTTTTTTTCGTCTTCACAAAAATCATGAGCAAAGCCTCCTAGAGAATGCAAGTTCACTCGCTGCCCCTTGAGAATACATTATCTGACAGTTCATTCCGAACACAAAACAGTGGAGAACCCCAGGATGTTTGGGTCACAGAGACAGGAAAGCAGTATCAGACCATGTTTTTAGATTGACTAATTCAGTTCACAGGTGGCTTTGGTGGATCTGCCCAAGCCTGTCCCCCCTGTCTACCAGCTGAAGTCAAGTGACTCAGGCCCTTAAGGTTCCCAAAACTCGTTCCCTTGCAGGGGATCAGGCCTTTGCTGCCCCCGCTCCTAAAACATGGAACCTTCTCCCTGCCCAGGTAAGAGATGCTTCCTCACATGCCAGCTTCAGGTCCTCCCTCTGGGGGCACCTGAGGCATGCTTCCACCTGCTCTTGCACTTAGTGCCCCCACCCCTAGGGGTGGTCCCAGTGCCACTTGGTCTCTGGGCAGCTGCCTCATGGGCCAGGGATTTTTCGCTGTGTATTCTCTGTGCTCCCTGGTCTGTCTTGCTTGATGCCTAAGTCATCTTCTCCTGCTTCGCACTTGATTTACTCTGCTACACCCTCTTAGGGGTAAGTGTCCCCTCCCTGGTTTGCAGCCTCAAGCTGTCTTCTCAAGCCCCCTTCCTCTTGGTACAACTCCTTGCTATTGTCTCCCCCCACCTTTGCTGCTCACGTATCACTACTCTATGCCCCTTGTGTACACTAATTGGGTACCCCACCCTACCTGCCCAACTGCTGTATGATGTTATTTCTTGTCTGTTCCTTGTTGATTTTGACTCTTTATTGCTTAACCTGTACCCAACTTCCATTGTTGACTGCTGTGCCTTGACTCTGTACTGTTGTTGCCCGTACCTGTGCCTTGACTCTGTATTGTTATTGCCTGTACCTTGTAATTCTCCTGGGTCACACCTGAAAATAGGCACCTGTCTGTCTAGTGTGCTTACCTGGTAAACAAAAGCTAAATAATAAAATACTGGGTGCATTTTAGCCAGTGGCTAATTTTCAGACAGTAGCATTTACTCAGCTGGCATGAAGCAGCATTGTATCATATGCTGGATGTGTAAGGAAAATATATTGCAGCCATGTTACAAGCGCTTTCCCAAAAATTAATAAAGTGTTTAAAACAAAATCCAAGGTCTCACATTGTAAGCAGCATCATTGTCTGTGTGTTATAACTGTGTAGGCAATATCTGGGTTATTAAAACAAAAATAAATAAAATCTCATAGTGTAGATTTTTCAACATTACTATATAGCTGGATACCATCATAACACAGTAACTTTATGCAGTATGTGCCTATCGTGCAGTCACCACTGTATGAGCAGAGTATTGTTTCATACATGTTCCCCTTGATTTCCTCTCCCTTGCTCAATGCATATGTTATTACATAGACAATGACAGAAGGAAAAGAAATCTAGTCTGCGTAGACTTCCCTAACTGCCCCAGGGCCTACTATCCATACAAAGCACCCATGCTCCCCTCTGCCCCTTAATCCTGCTGACCTGAGCAACCACCAAGTCCTTCCCTCCATCCCAGCCATGCCCGAAATAATTTATGGTCTTGGTGCCCACCTCTGCTGGCACACTGTTCTACAGCTTCACCACCCTTTCCATGAAATAGAATTTCCTAACATCCCTCTTAAACTTTCACTCCCCCATCCCCCAGTTTCAACTCATGACCTCAGGTTCTTGTTTGTCAAAACATGTTTGTTTACAGTCCTTGATCGACTCTCACTGCATCTTTGCTGGACTTGGGACCCCCTTCCAAATGAAACATTGACATGCAGCGGGAGAGAAAGAGAATACGGCATCATGAGTGGCTGCATTGTTGAATGTGTCCCTAAAGTTCAGGGAGTATGCTGTAGGAGTAGGTCAATGATCTGAAATAAAACAACTCCGGGTATAGTAACACTGTTAGCATGCCTTTCATTTCTACTATGAAATGTGCAGATAAATCAGCCAGCAGCATTAATATATTTTAGAAAAGATACGCAATGAGAAAATATGAGATTTTAACTAAAAATAATATGATGCAAAAAGGGCAGAAAGTGACCCCTTTACAATAACAATTACAGAAAAAAAGAGTCCTGTTCCTCATTTATCTTAGTCATTAATAGGGGTCCGTTTTTATTCTTCCTGGCTCTGTGTGCATGAAGGACCACCACCATTACCAATGGCTACTGTAAAACCAATGTGGCTAACATTTCTAGGTTCCCTTTCGCTACTGTGGCTAAGGCATTTTGACGAATGTACTATAACTTTATATGGCTGTCTGTCACACCACACCACTGCAGGCTGACACTGTCACATCCATCAGTATGCTAGGCAATTGATGCCATGCAGTAGCACAAATTTTGTGTTTTGTGTTCACAAATGTCATGAGCAAAGCCTGCTAGAGAGTGCACGTTCACTCACTGCCCCTTGAGAACATGATATCTGTTGGTCCATATCTGGCACCAAACAGTGGAAGACCTCAGGATATTTTGGTCATAGAGATGGGAAAGCAGCATCAAACCATGTATGTAGAGTGGCTAATTCACTTCCTAAGTGGCTAAAAATCTGGATGCATTTTAGCCCATGGCTAATTTTTTGCCCATAGCGGTTACTCAACTGGCATGAAACAGCACTGGACCATTTGCTGGATGTGAAAGGGAAATATGTTGTACCCCTTCCTTCCCTACATCATATTCTTTTACACTTTGGAACAGGACAATAGCAATTTCTATTAGTTCTTGCTCCGTATCACAACGCTTTGTGGGAACAAGGAACCCACCCGTTGGCCTACCAGTATCTTCTGCAGGCTGTCCCACAAGCCTCGGAGGATTATGACACCCTCTTCAATTCTTGGTGGCACAAAGCCAAGCATCAGCTCACATCAGCGTTGGACCATTGCCAGTCAGATGCAGCTCGCATGCCAGTCTGGATGACACCCACTCCACAGTCCCTGTGCCCTACTGGGGTTGTCCCTCAACTTTCGGATACATTTTCAGTGCCTCCACCGTGGAAAGCCAAGGTCATGGGCTAGCTGATCCTCAAGAAAAGGGTCACTGATGAGGGTCCCCGTCTCCCCACAGGAGTCCTTCACCACACTCTGACTCTTCCTTCTCTTTTGCCTCAGGCACTGCCACAAGCCTTAAGAATCTCCAGTGCCCTCGAATCCCTCCTTTTTGGACATCCTCCAAAAAATTCAGGAGGCTAATGGATGGAAAACAGAAGAGTAAGATCCCCAGAGAGGTAGGCTGGCTGGGCATCTTGACCTCCCAGGGATTAAGCCACTCCTCATTCCTTGATGGACAGGGTCCGGTGATGATTTGGTCACCACCATATGGCAACAACCGTTATTAGTCGCTGTCATTTCAAGGAAGGCGGACAGACTGTGCCATGCTCCAGAAGGAAAAGATCAGCTTCTTAGTCATCCCAATGCAAATTTGGTGGTTGTCAGTGTACCTCATGACCGTTCAATGAAATCAAAATACATGAGCATCTCCCCTCCACATAAGGAGTCGATGCAGTTGGGCCAGTTTGGACGTAAGGTCTGTTTATCCTCTACACTAGCTTTGAGGGCTCTGAATTACGTAGCCCACATGGTTTCCTACCAAAAGGCTATCCTTTGTCAACTTAAGGTGGAATTTGACTCCTTGCCGGACTTTGAGGCCAAGAAAAAAATTCAGCAGACGGTCAGTATGGTAGAGATTACCTGCTGCCGTACACTACCAGTAAGATACCATTGATACTGCCACTAGAAGCACGGTGATGGCAGTCTGTCTTCACAGACATTCTTGGCTATGAGTATCTTGCTTTGCCCTGGATGTCCAAGTGTCTATTCTAGATGCCCCCCCCCAATCAGGGGTTCAGTCCTCTTTGGGGGGAACATCAATGACATTATGACTGGCCTGCAGGAGAGAGGGAAGGCCCTTAGGTTTGGTGCACTCCCTCTACCATACCAACCCCAAGTCTCAGCCTCCTTTTCACCGGCAGCAAAGGTGCCAGACAAGGCTGTAGCCAGCCAAATGTTTGGGCAATCATCAGGGCTCCCTCATCCACCTCTACCCCCTCCCCCGGCCAAGGCACACATGGCATATGGGGCAGCATTCCCAAATCCTCCTTCCACCCCTTGACTCGTAGCTCACCCCCACTCCTCCATTAACAGTTGTGGAGGAGACAGTAGGGGGCAGAATCGCCATCCAACTGTCTGGGTGGGAAGCTGTCATGACAGTTTTTTGGGTGCTTCGGCTAATAGCTCAAGGTCACGCAATACAATTCATCGAGACACCTCCAAAAAACCCTCCAGGTCACTCTCACTACCCTCAAGTTCTCATTCTACTCATCAGAGAGGTGATATTGGCTATCTTGTGAAAGTCTGCCATAGAGACAGTTCCTCGGAGTTAAGGAAGAAGGGGATATTACTCCCACTTCTTTCTGGCCCCAAACGAGATGGGAGACCTATGGCCAATATCGGACCACAATCTACTCATCAAATATGTAGAGTGCAAACAGTTTTGCATGTTGACCCTGCCTGGACTGTTGTCCCTTCTGCATCAGGGGCACTAACTCTGCACACTGGACATGCAGGATGCCAGCCTGCATCTATGCATATCTTCCCGGACCACCACCGCTTCCTCAAGTTTACCTTCCAGGGGGAGCATTTCCAGTTTAAGGCTCTCCTCTTTGGCCTTTCTCAGCACCCAGGGTGTTCATTAAGTGCCTAGCAGTTGTGGCGGCCTTACGACATCAGGTCTACTATGTGTTCTTGTACCTTGATGACTGGCTGCATTCAGCCCCGTCAATGGAGGACCTGGAGGCTTCCCTAAAGGCTACGCTTGACCTGTTTCACAGCATTGGTGTCACAGTGAATTACCCCAAATCTCAGCTTACTCCCTCTCAGTGCCTCCAGTTCGTTGGGGAGGTGCTGGATGCTACCCAGGATCAGGCTTTCCTCCCCTTAGACAGGGAAGAAACAGCTGCAGAGACAAGCTCAAAGGGTGGCCTCCAGCCGTTAATCTACAGCCAGATCAGTCCTCCACCTTCTCAGGCTTATGGCAGCAGCCATCCCCACAGTGCCCCTGGCATGGCTGCACACGCGAGTCACACAGTGGACCCTCAGGGTGCAGTGGGATCAGAGGTCGTATGATGCGGATCACAGGGTTCTGGTGTCCAACCCTGTGTGAGAGGGCCTTCTGTGGTGGCAGAATCTAGACAGTCTTCACTGGGGGGGGGCCCTTCTGGTCTCCCTCTCATCTTGTTCAAACCCTAAAAACTGATGCATTGGATCAGGCATGGGGAGTGCATCTGGGAGATCGCAGAACCTAGGGTTCCTGGTCTAAGCAGGAGATCTCACTGCACATAAACACACTTGAGATGCATGCTGCACTATGTGCCCTTCAGGCCTTCTAGCCCCTTCTCCTCCCAGGACCACTTCTGATCCATTCAGACAACAAACAAACAGGGAGGCACTTGTTCATACCCACTGGGCAGAGAAAGAACGCGAACGTGGAATTGGGCAGTTCAGCACCAACTCCGCTGACAGCTGTGCACATTCCAGGCATTCAGAAAGTCCTAGCAGACAGTCTGAGCCACACCGAGGCAAGGGCTTATGAGTGGAATCTGTTTCAGTCAGTCAAGGACATCTTCGACCTCTGGGGTCATCCAGATCTCGATCTGTTCACCTCCCCATACAACGCAAAACTATCCAGTTTTTGCTTACTTTTTTCTTGGCCTGATGCCTTTTGGTGAGATGCGCTGTCTTTGCTGGAAAGGGAAGTTCCTATACACCTTTCCTTCCTTCCCACTCTTGCAGGAGATTCTATTCAAGATGCAAGTAGAGGGAGCTCAGATGATCACCATTGCCTCACCAAATATGGTTCCCTCTGCTCCAGCAGATAGCAGTGGAGCCTCTGGTTCCTCTTCCCCTCTGTCAGGACCTTCTGACCCAGGATTAGGGCAGGCTGATCCATCTAGACCTCAAATCTCTTCATCTTTATGCATGGCTCCTTCAGACCTAGCTGTCTTATGCGTTGGGGTTTCCCCAGAGTCACTGAAATTCTTGTTGAGGCCAGAAAACAATCAACGAGGAACAACTGTGCTATAACACGGAAAAGATTCTCAGTCTGGGTAGCCTCCAAGACCCCTTTTTGTGCCCTGTTCCTCAGGTCTTGGAGTACCTGCTTCATCTCTCCAACCTGGGATGCAGTTACTCGTCTCTGAAGGTCTGTCTGCCATATCTGCCTACCACACTCTAGTGGAAAGCAAAACCTTGGCTCAGCTGGAGGTATCCCAGACTTTTCTGAAGGGAATACTCAACTTCAACCCCCACATCAGGAACCCAGTTCCCCTATGGGATCTGAACTTTATCCTTGAGAAATTCTCTCTGGCTCCTTTTGAACCGGCTGCAAGTTGTGACCGGCGCCATCTCTCTTGGAAAGCACTGTTTTTAGTTGCCATTACTCCTGCTCAAAGGATTTCTGAGCTTCAGGCCCTGATATGTATGGAGCCATATTTGATTTTTCACAGAGACCTGGTGACTCTACATACAAATCCTAAGTTTCTACCAAAGGTTGTCTCTGAGTTCATGTTGAATCAGACTATACACTTGCCAGTCTATTATCTAGCATACTCTAATCAAGGGGAGGCATTCCGCACACTTTGGATTTTATTCAGGAAGGAGATGGATAGGAACTCATAATTGCATGCCACTAGTTGCCACCCGCCCCATCAGATTAAGAACATTCCCAAAGCCCAGATGTTACATCTTAGGAGAAATTACAGTGAAGATGTAGATTTTATGGTTCAAGCTACGGATTTATGTGATCGGTTTGTAAAAAGAGGTTACAATTCTGGGCTGGTCAGACAAGCATTTAGGGAGGCATTGGAAACTGATTGACAGCCCCTGTTAACAGTTAAAAAAGTTAGAGAAGCAAAACAGGATCACCCACAAATGAATTTTGTTATGCAGTTTTCTAGAAATGCAAAGAAAGCGGAAAAGATCATAATGGATAATTGGAAAATTTGGAAACTGAACCATTGCTCAGGGAGGTAGTCAAGATGAAACCTCGTATGGTGTATAGGCGCTGCTGTAATTTAAAGGATCAGTTAGTTCATAGCCACCAGGCAATTGCATCACCTGTTACAAAAATAAATGATGGCAATTGGCTACCACCATTACCAGATGATAAATTTGCCTGTGGGCGATGTAAATTCTGCCCGTCCATTATGAAGGCTGATACATTTACTAGTAGGAATTGTAGTCAGCATTTTCAAATTAAGGGAATTTTTAATTGTAGCACTGTCAATGCGGTATATATGGCTACATGTGAATGTGAGGCCTTTTTTGTAGGTAAGACATCTAGACAATTTAAGATTAGAATAGGTGAACACCTTCCGTGCATTGCAGCCAAAGATGGTGGCAATGCTTTTGCCCATCACTGCAACTTGATTGGTACCATTGGCCACTTTTTTAAATTTTGTGGCATTGAAAGGGTCACATTAGGACCCAGTGGAGGTGATCTGGACAAAAAGCTCAAACAGAGGGAGTCCTTTTGGATATTCACCTTGGGTGCTTTAAGACCACCTGGTCTAAATGATAAAATTGAGTTGTTGGCATGTATAAAATAATGACCTTCAGGATATATTTACTAGCTTAGTTGCTCTTTCTGGCTGTTTGAGGGACCTTTACTTCGTCTAATTTATTTATTTATCTATTAATTATATTTTTCTTTCAGATTGAGATGGAAATAATGTTTACAGTCCATCCACTCATAAAATAGGAGGAAACATTGCAGAAATATTTATTGAATGTGCTGTAGTATAACCCTGATGTCCTCAGTATCCTTTTTTCATATTAACTGATTCATTAGTTCATCAGTATTGTTCAATATACTATGTGTTTTTCTTCTTTTTAGTTAGAGCTCCTTTTTTATACACTTTTTATAGACATTTTATGTTTATTTTTTGCATATAGCATGTTGAGATGTATTTGCACTGTAGCTTCAAGAGACTAGTATAAGATAATGGATGTTACACGTTATGTTCTTTCCCCCTGATGACGCACTAGGTGCGAAATCGGTCGGGGTATTGTTTGTTTCCTGCCGTGTTGGCTGTGTAGTCCACCCATTTGGGTTTGTGTAAATTTCATTAAAGCCTTATGACTTAGCCTTGGTTTGGTGCTGGCTTGTTGATTTTTTACACTTTGGATGTGCACAGAATTTTGCATTAATACTACAATCGAACCAAATCAGTCTGTAAAATGGATCAGTTTTTTGCTTCCTTTGCACACAAAAGGGAAGGTGCAGCTGTTTCAAACAGCGTGTGTCTAGATGGTTAGCAAATTGTACTTTGTTTTGCTATCAGAAGTACAACACTCCCCTTCCGGTGGGCAGTTAAAGGGCATTTAGCCAGAGGCAGGGCTGCATCCACAGTTGTTTTCAGAAATGTTTCTGCTGCTAGGATCTGTGCGGCAGCCACTTGCAGCTTTGTCCACACCTTCACTAAACATGACAGTCTGGACATTGCCTCTAGGTACAGGGCTGGCTTTTGCCAAGCTGTCCATTAAGGCCTTCTCTCTCGAGTTCAGTTCCTAACTGCAGACTTTTCCTGCCTCCCATGTTCAATCTGTGTTTGACTCACACTGCTTGGGACTCTGTCCTTATGAATATTACCTACTGCAAGAGCCCTCTTGAAGTAAGATAGTACAGTTATGTAACAACTTTCTGTAACAGTAGATCTCTGAGAGAGAGGCTCTTGCAGTAGGCAATAACCATAAGGAAAAATATGCAGGGATTTCGAGGAGTGGTCAAGATAATGGCAGTTGCAGTTTGGTGCCAAAAAGTGCAAAATGATGCACATATTTGGTAAAGGAACAGAGGAGCTGAGTATAGGATGGGGTGGAGGTACTGATAGTCACTAAGCAAGAATGGGACCTATATGTGATGACCTCAAAGTGGCATGGCAATGTGACAAAATGGTAAGTAGGGCCATTGCAATGCTAGGATGAATAGGGTGAGGCACTAAGGTCTGTGTTTCTATCTATCTCCAGAAGGAGGAGAGAGGTGGTACTGCCAGTGTATCACTTGCTAGTGAGATCCCACATGAAGTATTGTATCCAGTTCTGGAGGCCACACCTCAGAAAGGATGTAGGCAGGGTGGAGGCAATCAAGGGGAAGACAACTAAAACAGTGCAGGGGTTGCACCAAAAGTCCTACAAAGAGAGACTAAGAGATCCCAAAATGAACTTCCTGGAAAAGAGCAGAGTGAGAAGGGACGTAAGAGAGACCTAGAAGTGCTTCACAGATGTGAACATGGTCCTGGAAGGGAGTCTGTTTCAAGTGACAAAGTGCACCAGTACTACTGGGCATTCATTAAAACTGGAGGGGAAGCAGTTTAAGAAGGATATGAGAAAGTTCAGCTTCACCGAGTTGTGTATGTCTGTGAGTGGTGGAGATGGAAACAACAGGGGACTTAGAGCATGCATGGGCTAGAAATAGGGGAATATTACTAAATAGGCAGGGAGGAGGGGGAGATGCTGGAGACCAGTTAGGATCTGTAGAGACAGACTAGGTAGAGACTTAGAGCATGCATGGGCTAGTCATAGGGGAATATTACTAAATAGGCAGGGAGGAGGGAGAGATGCTGGAGACCAGTTAGGATTTGTAGAGACAGACTACGTAGGGACTTAGAGCGTGCATGGGATAGACATAGGGGAATATTACTAAATAGGCAGGGAGGAGGGAGAGATGCTGGAGACCAGTTAGGGTCTGCAGAGACAGACTAGGTAGGGACTTAGAGCATGCATGGGATAGACATACGGAAATATTAGTAAATAGGCAGGGAGGAGGGAGAGATGCTGGAGACCAGTTAGGGTTTGCAGAGACAGACTAGGTAGGGACTTGGAGCATGCATGGGATAGACATAGGGGAATATTAGTAAATAGGCAGGGAGGAGGGAGAGATGCTGGAGACCAGTTAAGGTCTGCAGAGACAGACTAGGCAGGAACCATCTGGGCAAAGTGATCATTTTCTGCTGACAAATTCTATGTTTCTATGCAGCACAGAGTCATAGGGAGGTGGTCATGCCAAACAAGGTTGAAATGCTGCAGAAGGCTGCCAGTGGAGCAGCTAGTAAATCCCTAAACTCCCTCAGCACCCTGGGATGTATTTCATCTGATCCCATAGCATTATCCACATTCAGGGCTGCAAGTCCTTTTAGTACTTTTTACTCTGAAAATGAAGTTGTATCCACCTGCTTCTCACCTCTGTTCTTTCTTCTCTTGTGGGTCTTTCCTCTTTTATTCTGTGAAAACTGAGTGAAAGTATGTATTTAAAATGTCTGCTTTTTCTTGGTCTCCTGCAGCTCCATCCCAGCCATCTGAACTTTTTATCCTTACTATACCACCACTGGCTTTTCTTGGAGGCAGTATAGGCATAGCACAGAGGTTTGGGGTGCTGAACGCTAAACCTGGAGACCTGGGTTTAAATCTCTCAGCCCCTACTTGCATACTGTGTGACCCTGAGCAAGTCACTTAACTTTCTTGTGCTGCCAAGTCACACCTGGAAACAGGCTTTGGCTTAGTGTGCCTTTCCTGGTTAAACAATTTTCCCTTTTTTTTTTTTCTCGCAGATGTATCATGAAAAAAGTCTCATCCCCCTTACTGTTTTGCCTTGCAGTCCTTTTCTTCTCCTGGCATTCTTTTTTTCCCCCCGTTTCCTTCTGACTGGTCTGGTACACTCTCCTGTCCTCTTCCCCTTGAGTTTCCTTGTACATTTTCTCTCTACTCTTGTACTCTCTGGCATGTCCCTTTTCCCTTTAAATCTTGCAAGAAAGTCTTCCAGCTGGCTCCTCCCACCCGGGTGGTAAATACCTTAGCTCTGCCCCATGACACCAGATTTTTCTTTCCGCTGGAAGATTCAGGTTCCCTCGTGCTAGCTTAGCAGTTCTTAGGCCCTGGATTCTCAACGTCGGTTTTCACCGCCAAGTTTGCTAAAACTCATCTGAGTTTACAATTCCGATCCTAGCACATCGGACATGGAGGACAAATCGTTCCCCGGATTTCACCGGTGTCCCTGTGGCCAGAAAATGTCACGCACTGATCCTCACCTTTCTTCCGTTTACTGCTTAGGTGTCGTACATGACACCACCGCTTGTACCATTTGCTTGGCCTTCCATCCCAACGTTCTCGACGACCGCAAGGCATGCCTAAAATTGGGGAGACCGGAGCTTCGCAATCCACTAGTGAAATCGAAGGAGGCAAGGTGGGCAGTTTTCTGCAGCCGTGGGATCCGCCGAACAGCTTGAGCAGATGGTGGCTTTCGAAGAGGAAGCTGCTCAAGCTTCCGCCAATCGAAGCTTTTTTGTACCTCTCAACCTTGGCTCCACTTTTACTGGTTCCTTTTGGGAATTGTGCCAGTCTCTCCCCACCAGGGGTGAGGCGCCCTCGGGCTCGCACTCCTCCCGCCCTCGGAAGAGGAACAAGGATCCCAAGTCTTCCAGAAGGAGACGCTCCTGGACCGAGAGGTGCGAGTCCCAGAGGCGCGGTCTCGACTTCAGTCGAGATCACTTCCTTGGCTGCCGGTTTCTTGGATCTTCCCTCCGGCCAAGGCATCAATACCGAGGAAATGGCCGAACTGGCTGAGATTACTCTCGACCCAGTCAAGCTGTTGTCACCGACTCCGGTCGACGATTCCTTAGAAAGGACAGGTTTCCCCAAGGAGACCCAGCCCTCGGGTGTCCCGATCAAGGAAGAGGGTGCTGGAACCTCAGTTCTCTCTGACTCTGGCATTTCCCTATCGAAAAAGCCGACCCCATTGGTCTTGATCGAAGACCAGGACTCCTTTGGTCGAAAAACTGAAGAAAAGTCACAAACACTCTAGAAAGAGGCGTCACCATCGATCCTCATCCTCCTCGGACAAGGAGAGACTTCGATGGAAACTCCATTGACATTATGAGGATCTCATGTGGCAACAGCTGATTCTGACTGGTCAAAAGCCAGCTCTGCTGGCAGCACCAGCCATTACTTGGCCTGCACCTTCCAGGCTGACGCCGATCCCTCTGGTGCCGAAGGCTTCGGTTCCCCCTCCTGGGGGTCCAGCACTTATTCTGGCTCAGCCTATTTTGGTCTCCCCACCAGTTTCAGTGGAGCCACCACCTAAGCAGCCTCAGGGAGGGGCTCCCTCGAAAGAGGACTGGACAGACTCTGGACTCCCCCATCGTCTGTCCATCACTGTTGTCCCCAATCCCCCCCCGGCACATCGAGGGTGACCTTGGCAGGAGACCTTTATATCCCGACTCTTTGGACTTGGATGCCACTGGTTTGCACTCACATCCAGGGGATGATGAGTCATCAGTGGCAGGGATGGAAGAAGGCCCTTCCTCTTTTCAGGGCATCCTCCATATGATTTCCGAATCTACCAGAATGCCCCTGGAGCTCATCCAAAAGAAGGTGGAATACCCCCTTACGGATATCCTCAAAAGGGGGGATACCCTGATGGAGGCCTTTCCAGTGTATGAAGCCATTGTTGGCCCAGCCCTTGAGCTCTGGCAGCATCCTGCTTCCTGTCAAGTTCCGTCTGCCCACATGGCCCTCAAGTACACGGTTCCCATGGAGTCCCTGGCAGGGTTCACAGAGCATCCCTCGTCCAAAAGCCTTGTGACAGCCTCTGTGTTCAGATGCACTGGTAGTTCAGCTGACACTGACTGCAAGGTCTATGCGGCCTCCTCCTTAGGCCTATGTCAGGCCAGTTTGGCTGTGATCATGGCACACTTCTCTCATGCCCTTTTAGGATCATTAGATGAAGTCCTCCCTCATCTCCCAGCGGACATGCAGACCACGGTTAAGCAGGTCCATGACCAGGGCCATGCTGTTGCAAAACAGCAGCTTCAGATGGCTCCAGATATTGAAGATTCCTGTGCCCGATCCTTAGCAGCCGCAGTGACCACTCACCGCAGGGCCTGGCTGAGATTATCCTTCCGGGCGGATACTAGCATTGCTAGCTGGATGTGCCTTCCTAGGCACCAACCTCTTTGGTCCAGGAGTGGCGGGTCTCCTCCAGTGCATAGAGCAATCCAGTGCCACCTTGGATGCCACCTCTGCAAAAGGTTCCTCAGGAAAGAACCAGCAGAAGCACAAGAAGAAGCATTTTCAGTATTCTTCCCCTGCGGTTAGGCAGCCCTCCTTTCAAGCAGGACAGCAGCAACAGAAGCTGCAGCAGGCTCAAGCTTGGTGCCCCAGGCCCAAGCAGGGTCCTCAACAGCCCCGTAAAGGAGGTTGAGGTGCTGGTTCAGGAGCCTCCTCCTCCTCTAAGCCTGCTCAGTGATGGGTCGGGGGCTGCCACCCCTACACCCATCATGCCAGCCCTGGGACCTCCCGTTGGGGGCCAGTTCTACCACTTTCTTTGTGCCTGGTCCGGTATCACTTTGGACAGGTGGGTTCTGGAAGTGGTTGGCCAGGGACTGCCTCTGGAATTCGAGAAGTGCCCTCCAAGCTGAGCCTGCGCCCCTCTGGAGGAGAGGATCTCATCTTGCACTCAGTCGGCTCTGCGAGATAACATTGCTCAGCTCCTCCACAAAGAGGAGGTAGCTCCAGTGACAGATCCTCCTACAGACACAGGCTTCGTGTCCAGGTACTTCCTGGTGCCCAAACGGATGGGGGGTTGGCACCCCATCCTAGATTTCCATGACCTGAATCAATATCTCAGGTCTCGCTCCTTTCGGATGGTAACTCTAAACCAGATCATACCACCCCTGGAGCAAAACATGTGGTTCTGTTCACTGGATCTACAGGATGCATTCTTTCATGTCCCAATCTGTCCATCTCACCAGTGGTTCCTCCGCTTCAGGGTCAAGGGGACCCTATACGAGTTCCAAGCCATGCCATTCTGCCTGTCATCAGCTCCTCGGGTCTTCACCAAGTGCACTGCAGTGGTGGCAGCCCATCTTCAGCGTCGAGGAGTCTGGATATACCCTTATCTTGATGACTGGCTCTTGGCAGGTTCCTCCCTTCAAGAGGTGGAGAGGTCCAGAGATCTGGCCCTCCGAACCTGCTTTCAGCTCGGCCTCTTGGTCAACGAGGCCAAGTAGGAACTTGTGCCCTCTCAGGTGATGGGCTTCATCAGGGCAGAGCTTGACTCACATCTAGCCAGTCCTCAGCTCCCGGTGGACAGGGCGGGGGTTCTTTCCTCTTTTGCCTGATCATTTCTGGTTGGGCACTTGAGCCCTACCCAAGACTTTTTGTGCCTTCTGGGCTACATTGTGGCATGCACCGCAGTGGTCCATTGGGCCAGGTGGCACATGCGCCCCCTCCAGTGGGAGCTGGCCGCCCAGTGGTCTCAGCACCATGGTCACTTCGACCAGCTGATCACTGTAACCCAGAAGATGTGGGACATTCTCCAATGGTGGACCCCCCCAGAACAGTTGCAGGAAGGGATCCCGTTTGTCTGCCCAGAGCCAACAGTCATCCTGATGATCGATGCCTCTGTCATGGACTGAGGAGCCCACATGGGGGATGACAGGGCCCACAGGTTCTGGACCCCCGAGCAGTCCCAATGCCACATCAACCTGTTGGAGCTCAGGGCAGTCAGACTGGCACTGTCAGCTTTCGCTCCTCAGCTCCAGGGTCAAGTGGTTGAAGTCCAGACGGACAATACCACGACCATATACCACCTCAACAAACAGGGCAGCATGCATTCCTGTCAGCTGTGCTAGGAGGCGCTCCACATCTGGACCCTCGTAAGTCGGTTGGGGGTGGATCTCCTAGCCATCCATGTGGCAGGAGTCTCGAACTAACTGGAGGATGCTCTCAGCCACTCAGGCCAGATGTCCCACGAGTGGTCACTTCATCCAGAGGTAGCTTACAATCTGTTCTCCCGTTGGGGAAAACCGTTGGTGGACCTGTTTGCCTCCAGGGAAAAGACCAAGCTGAGACTGTACCATGCCCACCCCCCTCAGCAGGGCTCGCTGCAGGGGGATGCCTTCTCGAGGCCGTGGACCCCAGGCCTCCTCTACGCCTTCCCTCCATTTCTTTTGATCCACAAGGTGTTACTCAAGGTGAGGAGGGACAAGGTGAAAGTGATCCTGGTAGCCCCAGATTTGCCGCACCAGTTCTGGTACCCAGATCTTCTCAGCCTCAGCTGCAGTCCCTGGAGCGGCTTTGTACACGCCCGGACCTGATATAATTGAACCAGGGAAAGGTATTCCATTCGGACCTTCAATCCCTGCACCTCACAGCTTAGTACCTGAGCAGCTAGAGTTCTAGGCTCAGGGTCTTTCCAAGGATGTCTACATCGTGGTGGAGGCATCTCGTAAGGAATCAGCCAGGAAATGTTATGCCTTCAAATGGAAAAGGTTTTCCATTTGGTGTCAGGGTAAGAGTCTGGATCCCTTATCCTGCTCTGTGTCTAACATTTTAGACTACCTTTGGTCTCTCTCCAAAGTGGGTCTACGGTCATCGACCCTTAGGGTGCACATGGCAGCCATTTCTGCTAACCGGGTGCGGGCCGGTCAGCCGACTTTGGCTCAGGAGACAGTGGTCGGGCGCTTCTTCAAAGGCCTGGATCACATATTCCCTCTGGTGCGTGAACCTCCACCTCTGTGGATCTCTTGCTAGTTTTGGCGAAGCTCATGGGCAAGCCATTCGAACCCATGCACAAGTGTGAGCTTTCACACTTGTCATGGAAGACAGCCATCTTTGTGGCTATCACGTCTGCCTGAAGGACAGAGAAGCTCCAAGCCCTTTCGGTGGACTCCCCTTATCTGGTCTTCCACAGGGACAAAGTTGTCCTGTGCCCCCAACCGAAATTCCTTCTGGACCTCAGACGTGCTCTCTCCTACTATAAGGAGAGGACGGTGGAAATTCGTGGAGAGGTTCGCCAGCTGTTTGTCACCTATGCTGAAGCCACTTCTGGCAGACCTGCAGCGAAGCAGACCATTGCTAGATGGATTACATCATGCATAGGTCTGTGTTATGAGTTGGTGGGCAAGGAGCCTCCCACAGGGATAAGAGCTCATTCTACCCACCATACTGCTGCATCGGTGGCTGCTTCCAGGGACATCCCTACCCAAGAAATCTGTTGGGCTGCTACCTGGAAGTCAGCAAACACCTTTATTACCCACTACCACATCGGCCTTGAGTCACGCCAGGATGCTGGTTTTGGGGCCTCGATTCTCTAATCTCTATTTCCCAAGTAGGGGGTGTGATCCTTGCCTCCCTCCTCTCATAGAACTGCTTGGAGTCTGCCAGAGAGTGTGAATGAACAACATATCCACGCTCCTAGAAGAACAGGTTCCTCACCTGTAACAGTAGTTCTAGGAGTGGTATATGTTGTTCATCCACACGCACCCACCCGACCTCCCCACCTTTAGGCACATAACCTTGCTTCCAGCGTGCTAAGATCTGGCATCATGGGGTGGAGCCGAGATATTTACTACCCGGGTTGGTGGGAGAAGCCAGCTTGATGACTTCTCGCAAGATTTAAAGGGGAAAGGGACATGCCAGACAGTGTGGATGAACAACATATACCACTCCTAGAACTACTGTTACAGGTGAGTAACCTGTTCTTTTCTCCCCCCCATCAGTGTTTCCACTTGTTCCCATGTTGGACCCCCCCCCAAGAGTTGATTATATTAATGGGGGCTCATACGATGCAGCCCCCCCCCATAACAGGGGATGCAGGGTGCAGAGTCATCAGTAGAAAACAAAGAAGCCACTGGATTGTTTTGCAGAGCTGCATTTTGTTACAGCAATGTATTTGCTGTATTTACAGCGTGGTACATTGCTGCACTGTTTTGTCACGAGGCATCATGACCCCGTGCCTGTTGATGGCATCCCCTAGGGACTTGTCCTTCTCTCCACTTGTGTATGTCACCTGTAAACTACCTCATTTAAATGGTGGTGCCACAGCCTGTCTCTCAGGAGACCTACAGCGTCTCTAGAATAGAGGTGCGGTGAAGTTTTAATTCACAGGTGAGTTTCCCATAAATCCACAAAATCCACCTCCATGTGTCATTTCACAAAGTTAAAAAATCATTATTTGTAACTTCACCTTGCTTTGATGTTTTTTAAATGCAAATTGCACTTAATGAAAAACTCAAAGCAAAGAGAAGTCACAAATGGTACCCCGCCCGCAGTTCCATTCCCTGGTGTCTTATGGTCACCCTTGCTGCTCATCGCCACCTGATGTAAAATGAAATTCTAGGGACATTGATATGTTGTTCTATCCACACTTTCTGACAGTGTCCTTTCCCCTTTAAGATGTTTTGGAAAGTCTTCAAGTTGGCTTCTCCCACCCAGCCGGGTGGTAGCTCCCCTTGTACCACCCCGTGAAGCCAGTTCTTCCTTTCTGCTGGAAGAAGAAGAAGGTTCCCTTCTAATTACTTTCGAGCTGAAGAGGCCCTTTCCCTTCTATTTCATTAAAATTTCTACATTTTGCGTTTGTTTTACTTCTCACTGCCACAATGGAGGGCGCAAGCCTGCTCTGAGTTTCTGGAGATGGGGTTACGGGCAAATGATGTGATCGAGTCTGTACTTCTTATGTGTCTATTGCATGGGACATGAGCACAGTGTCCAGGCCTGCAGCCTTTGCCACTCATTTCTGCCAAATACACTGGAGGATCGCCTCACCCAGTTGCTTCATGGCCATCTGGATGACCAGGACCCACCTGTTCATTCAAAGGATGCTTGTCAGGTGGTTTCCACAGCTGCAGGTTCTGCTGAGCAATTAGTGGCTTTTGAGGAGGCAGCAGCCCAGACTACAGCGCAATCCTTATCAGCATTGGCTTTTTTGCTGCTCCAGTTGGGCACATCTTTTACAGATGCATTCAAAGTACTGTGCCAGTTCCTGCCCACCCTTGGGGAGACCCTGTCAGGCATGAAGAAGAAGGTCAAGAAGACTGAGGAGAAAGAGACCAAGAAGCAGTTTTATCCTTCAGTCATGGATTGCAAGTGCTCTTGGACCTCCAATTCCCATGCTTCTTCAGAGCCCCTGGTTTTGGCCGAGGCTTCAGATTTGGTAACTGACTCCATGGTCTTCCCATAAGGCCAGTTGGCGAAGGTCAGGCCTACATTGTGACTCACATTTTTCTTGACCTAGTTGAACCAATCCTCTGATGAGGTGGATCACTCTTTCTTCAGAACTCTGGTTCTCACCTTTTCTCGGGGAGGGATGCGTCAGTCCACTAGTCCACCAACCCCCCCCCGAGGGTCCTGACCAGATGATGGGACAGCATTCGCTGGTCCCTTCCAAGATCCATCACCATTCCCCCCGGCAGTCTCAATCAAGGTCTCCCTCCAGAAGCCCAGATTCAGGCAGCCCACATCACTCATGATGTTTGTGCTTCAGGCGCTTGGTCAAGTGGCATCACCACTATTCTTCCTCATCCTGTTTTGAAGAGGAGAGGCACAGGCGCAAGATATGTCAATGCTACAAGGAGCTAATGTGGCAGCAACTCCTGTTAACCCGCGTCAAACCACTCTTGGAGCCCAACCTGGCCATTACTTGGCTGCCATCACCAAAGCTGCAGCAGACCCTACCTTGGCAGGAGCTGATCTGGATTGTCCCAATGCGGCTCACTTCAGCTTCTCCACTGATTATGGTGGAGCCGCTGCCTGAGAAGCTGAAGGAAGGCACTCTGACTAAGTATGCTTTGCCTGCCAAAGGGCTTCCCATTCAGCTGTCAGTCACAGTCACCCTGACCACCCCATTGGTTGAGAGGTGACTCAGGCTGTAGGCCATTATTTCATGATTCTTCGGAATAAAGGGGTCTTCCTCAACTCCTGTCTGGTGGACGTGGGGTTGACAAGGGATCTCTCGAAGGATCAAGGTCCCACTTTCCTTATGGGCCTGCTCCAGCTTGTATCTGAATCCACGGGCTCCAGCTGGATCCTGTTCTAAAGAGGGAGAGATACACCTTGACTGAGATCTTGGACTGGGAGATTCTATGGTGGAATTCTTCCCAGTTCAGTATGCTATTCTCGGTCCTGCATTGGAGCTGTGGCAGCATCCAGCCTATTGCTGTGCACCGTCAGCCCAGATGGCCCACAAGTATGCGGTCATTACCGCATCCCTGTCGGAATTTATGGTGCATCCCTCTTCTGATGGGCTCGTTGCTGTTGCACGGGCAATGTCAGGGACATGGACAAGCCCCCACTGACGAGGAGTTAAAGAAATTGGACCATATGGCTAAGAAAGTGTATGCTGCCTTTTCGCTCTGCATTTGGCAAGCTAGTGTGGCCCTTCTAATGGCCCATTTTTCTCATACCCTGTTAGGGTCACTGGACGAGCTGCTTACCCCATGTGACAACCCACCTCTCTCTCTCTGGGCTGGAACAGTTTTTAGAGAGGTGTCTGTCCTCAGGTATTCGTTGCCACCAGCTGGAGTACACTCCAGCGCCCACCTCCAAGTTTACAAACTTGGGGAATCAAACGAGCAATTGCACAAGTCAAAGTCTGGTAGTGTGTCTCTCTTGGGTGGTTGATGCTAAACAGAGTTTACCTCAGCCAGTGGAAACCATGTATTACCTTAGAAAAATGACATCAAAATCACAACTGTTGAGTAAATAAATAGCTTTTTACTTACCAGAAAGTGAACAGATGCTATGCATTGGCTGCCCCACCACCGCCCTTGGCAAACATTGAGCTATATAGTGTGGATCACGTGGATGAAATAACCAATTGGCCAGCTTTCCCACTTGCAGCTTATACAGCATCACCACAAGTGGCCACTAGTATCAGTTAGCACGCACAGTAGTAACTCAGTGAAATATGAATCCTCACCTCTTTGAATTAGTCCTTCTCACCTCACTGTTCACCGAAACAGCACTACCTATTTCCACCTGCAATACTGCATACTCAGACGGATGGGCAAAAAAGGTATATCTCTTCGCATACCCCCTTAACTTGGACCACATGGGTCTACATTATTCCATAACCTTTGCCCACCTAGGCAAACACAAACTCCTGTGCACACATACGTCACTGCACTGGCGCCATGGTACCACCTGAGGCGCACCCCCTTAACCCTTTCCATAGCTACTCGAAGGGGATACAATACTCCTTGTCTCCCTTTCTCATATTCCACCAACTTCGCTCCCTCCCTATCCCAGTCATCACTACCTGTACAAATACCCCCTCAACTGCCACATCCAGGACTAAACCACTCCATCAAAGACTCTTTCAGATTACACTCCTACTTCTCCTATCCGGGATTGTTCACCCCAACCCAGGACCTCCCACCTATGGAGTAAATCCTAAGGACAAGCATGGCAGCCAAAAATTGGCTGCCCTTAACATCTGCAGCCTTCAAAGTAAGTTCACCTCCCTCCAGGGCTGGATGGTGCAGAACTCCCCAGACATCCTTGCCCTATCTAAGACCTGGCTATCAGATAAAGTCTCTAGTGGTTCCATTGCCCTCAACGACTATACCATTCATCGAGCTGACAGGCTAAGCAAGAGGGGTGGTGGCTGTGCCATCTACACTAGATCCTTCCTGCATGCCCTTCCAGTCCATATACCACAACCTACCCATGAAGCTCAAATCTTAGCAGTGAAGATAAACATTGGCAATCCTGGAAAGTCACTTTACATCCTAGCAGTCTACATTCCCCAGGAACCAAAAGACCTCTTTTGCCTCAGTTCTGGCCAGTATTGCCCACCTTCCCCCGAAGTGTGAAGTCATCTTGCTGGGAGATTTCAACATAAACTGGCAATCCACTGCATCCTCCTCTTACAAAGATGCAGCCCTCACTTACGACCTCAAATGGTCCAATCCCCGACCAGGATGGACCCTAAATCAGGAACCTCCTCCCTTATCGACCTTACCCTCACCAACTGTCCAAAAAACATCTCCCATATCAATGTGCTCCCTGACTCAATAAGTGATCACTCCCCAGTTAGCTGTTGGTGGTCAAATAAAATTCCCCCTAAAATCACAGTGCAAAGACACCAGAGAAAAGGAGCCCTTGCATGCCTAAAAACCTACCTTGCCTCCCTAGACTAGTCTCCTGTCCACTTTGCTCAAACAGCTGATGCTGCCCTCACCTATTTTGTTTCCTCCTTTAACTCTGCCTGCGACATTTTTGTCCCCTACTCCAGCCAGATCATAAAATTCCAGGATACCCCCTGGATCTCCCAGTCACTACTCAAAAACATGAGAAAGAGGGACAACCTCTGGCACAAGGCCCTTGCCTCCCAACTCCCCTAAGACAAACAGCAGTATAGGGAGGCTCGAAATAGCTGCACATGAGCTATCCATCAAGCCAAAGCCAATTATTACAACCGTATCCTAATGGCCTCCTGGGGTTCGGGTAGAAATTTCTGGAAAAACATTAAAGAACTAACCGGTAAAAATGTATCGCCTGCCACTATACAGCTTCAAATAAATTGGGTTGCATCCCAGGACCCAAACTCTATTGCAGAAGCATTAAATACCGCCTTCTTGGACCTCAGTCACATCCTCCCCACAAACTTCTTCGACCCAATCAGTAATCCCCCTCTAAACCCACCCTCCTATGATAACAAACCACCTTTCCGACTACGCATCATCTCCTGCAATGAGGCCAAATGTTATATCAGCGCAGTCCTGGCAAACACTCACTTTAGTAGTGATGGTCTGGACCTCAAGCTAGTCTGGCTAACTTTGGATGTGACACTACCCCATCTTATGAAAATATTTAACTTATCCCTATGTCATGGCCAGTTTTCCACACCCTGGAAAAGGGCAGTTATAACTCCAATATTAAAGGGTGGTGACCCCATCTCTGCCAGCAATTACAGGCCAATATCCATTCTGCCACCCCTCTCTAAAGCCCTTGAGAAAATTGTGGCAGACCAGCTCACAGACTACTTGACCAAACACAGTATGCTCTGTCATGAACGACACAGTTTCAGGAAGGGTCATAGCACCTCCACGGCTCTCGTTGAATATACCTCCTACATACACGAGGCACTAGATAATGGTGAAATAGCGGGGGCTGTCTATATCGATTTGACCAAACCTTTTGATAGGTCAGTCATGAGTTCCTTCTCCACACTCTTCCATCACTAAATATCACCCCAGAAGTCACCGCCCGGCTCTCACACTATCTCAAAGACAGGACCCAGCAGGTAAAAAATTAATGGAGCCACATCTTCCAGGAAAACTGTCCGCTCAGGGGTCCCACAAGGGTCCATACTAGGCCCATTAGTTTTCACCCTCTTTCTAAACTCTCTCCCCAAATCCTGTAGCGGGAAACTTCTACTGTATGCTGATGATGCTGTAGTCTTCTGGAAGCATCATCAGCTCAGCAGTTTACAATCCGCCCTACAGACCTTCTTTCGTGAGCTTGAAACTTGGTTCTCTGAACTTATACTCAATTACACAAAGACCAAAGCTATGATCTTCACACATCTACAAAACCCGCTCCGAAACTCACCTCTTACCATCACAAACTCCCTTGGCGTTGCCCTGGAACAGGTTAACATTTTTAAATACCTGGGCATTTGGTTAGACTCCTCTCTTACCAACCACGATCACATCAAACAAGTATCCTCCTCAGTTAATGCTAGGTTAGGGATCCTTTTTAGACATAGGCACTGCTTTCCCCTACAGGCGATGCATCTAGCAGTGTCCTCCTCAATATTGCCCTTGATTGACTACAGCATAGTAATTTATGGGACTGCAGACCACACTGCCCTGCGTAGCACAAACCTTGCCCTCAACAAAGCCTGCTGACTGGTCTCAGATTGTAGCAGACAAACCCATACATGTGAGCTCTACAGGCTCACTGGCTTTCTCGATCTCAAAGACAGGATAAAATATCTCACCTGCCTTCTAGCTAAAAAAAAATACTAAGCAAGCAAGCCCCAGCAGGCCTCCACCCTCTTGTTCAAATTGCCTCAAGCAGGAAGCCTCAAGACACTCTGCAGATCCCCCCCTTACTAGTACCACACTGTAGAACATCCCTTGGGCAAAGGTCTTTCCGTTATCATGCCCCTCTATGGCTAAACAACCTACCATCCGCAATCCCCATACTTCCGGTATCAGCCAATTTAAAGCTGATCTTTGGACTTTTCTACTGTCAGCACCCTGTGACTGTAGTTAAAATTAAATAACTTGTGGCCAACTCCTCTTAGATGGATCCCCCCATCCCCCACTCACAACTAGCCCCTAGCTGGTATCCTCAATCCCCATCCATCACTTACTGACTCGGGGCCTTGCTTTTTAAGACCCTCAGGAACTCAAATACTGTCTTGTGAACCAAAGTAGAGACCCGGGACCTCCCTTCAAGGTTACCAGATGATGTAACCTTACTTTACACTGCACCAAATGTTTCCTGCTATCTGTGTTTTTTTCTTCCACTACTGTGTCATGTATTTTTTTAAGTCTGTACTGTTTGCCTAATGTATAATCTGTATCCAATGTGTGAACTTGTAATCCCAAATGTATTGTTTCTTACTGACGCGGAGCCTTTGCAAAGGAGTCTATGACTTAAAGGATTGTAATTCCGATATCTTCAATAAATAAATAAAATAGATAAAACAAAGATTACAGGATATCTATTTACAACATGAGAGAATAACACTGATACAGGAAAAGTAAACAAATGTTTTTAAATAACAGATGGTAAAAGAAAAAGGCTATTACTGCAATATACTAGTATTAAACTTATCCTTCTCCTATCCTTTCAAGAGAACACTGGACCCTATGCTAACTGCCAGCTCCCGCGGACATAGCTAAAAGGGTAGGTCCCAAACTTAGTTCTTCCTTCAACTCCCAGGGAGTAACCAACAACACCCCTCACTGTCTTTCAGCATCTTGTATACTGTCTTGAGAATAGGTGATTCCTATTCCCCCTTTGAATGCACCGACCATCTACCATGTGTGTATTTAATTGTCCCAATCAGATGGCACACCAATCAGTGTCCACAAATATTCATCCTTAACCTTGGGTTTATGTTTGAATTATCCAATCCATTTAAACTGTGAGTCTGTGTGTGGACATGTCCACTCAGATTTATGACCCAGCTGTTATCTGGCAGCTAGGGAGGACAGTGAGAATTCCAGCTTGTTTTTTTTTTTTTTTTCAGACTGCTAAAAAATAAGCCACCTACAGCATCCACCATTAACTCCTTCCTTCCCATTTCTGTCATACCCCACATCCCCATAGACCTGTAAACAATGATCAAACAGGTCAGAGACCAAGGCTGTGCTGTGGCAAAGCAGCAGATCCAAATGGCCATGAACCTCAGTGATCCCTGCACCCAGTCTGTGGCTGCAGTTTGCCATGTGCTACAGGGCTTGGCTACACATCTCCATGTTCACTGGTCATAGCAGCACAAGCCGGCAGACATGTTGTTCTTAGGAAACAACTTGTTCGGGCCAGGGGTGGAGGGGCACCTCACCTGTATTGAAAAGTACACCACCACCTTGGACTCGGTGACATCCTACAGGAGGACCCTAAGGGCTCCAAATCTTCTAAGAAGAAGCCCTTTCAGCCCATCTCCACCCCTGCAGCCAAATCTGCCCAGTCCTGGCTGGTCAGCAGCAGGCCAGTGCCTGAGATGCATGTCTGCATCCATGGTTGTCAGGAAGCCTAGAGGTTGGGTTTACAGTGATCCCTCAGCTGGACCCTCCTCTTCTTCCAAGCCTTCGGGGGGGTGTGCCTCCCCATTGCCAATCACAATCACCTGGGTTCTCCTTTGATGGGCCAGCTCTGACACTTTCTTTCCATCTGGTCCCCTGTTACCATGGAGTGGTGAGTCCTAGAAGTGGTCGGACAGGGTCTACCTTTGGAGTTTGAGGCATATCTACCCAGCTGGGCCCACGCCCAATGTGAGGACATGGTGCCCGTCAACATTTAGTCAGTCTTTTTGGACGACATCTTCCATCTCCTCCACAGGGAGGTTGTGGTTCAAGTACTGGATCTTACACATCACCCAAGGTTCATCTCCAGGTACTTCCTGTTGCCGAAACAGATTGGGAGGCTTAGTACCCATCTTAGATCTGCATGACCTGAATGGGTTTCTCAGGTCTGTCACCTTCAGGATGGTCACACTGTCCCAGGTAATACCATCCCTGGAGCAAGGCATGTGTTTTTTCTCCCTGGATCTTTAGAACATGTTCTTCCACATCCTGATCCATCGTCTCATTGGAGATTCCTCCACTTTCAGGCAGACAGTACCCTCTTCAGGTTCCAGTCTATGCCATTCAGCCTACCATTGGCCCCCAAGGTCTTCACCAAGTGCATTGCAGTAGTGGAAGCCCACCTGAGGCACCAGGGAGTCTGGGTGTTCCCCTACCAGGATAACTGGCTAATAGCAGGTCTCTCCAGGCAATGGTGGAGCAGTTCAGGGTCCTGTCCCTCCAGACCTGCATCTCTCTTGGCCTCCTGGTCAGCAAAGCCAAATCAGAGCTTGTACCCTCACAGATGATTCAGTTCATTGGGGAGGTGCTGGACTCTTACAAAGCCAGGGCCTGGCTCCCAGTGGACAGGGCAGAGGTTACTGCCCCCTTTGTCTGATCATTTCTGGTTGGGCAATTGTGTCCAGCATGGGACATCCTGCATCTTTTAAAATATGTGGTGGCCTGCACCAGTGTGGTCCATTGGACCCACTGGAGAATGCGCTTCCTGCAGTTGGAGCTGGCCAGACAGTGGTCTCTGTACAGGCGTTACTTCAACCAGCTGGTCACTGTTACCCAGCAGATGTGGAACACATTTTGGTGGTGGTTAGTCCCAGAACATCTTTGGAAAGACATGCCATTTTCTACCAAGAGCTGACAATCATCCTGATGACAAGCACCTCTCTCAGGGGCTGGGTAGCCCACTTGGGGAATCAGAGGGTCCACAGACTCTGGACCCCTGAGGGATCCTGATGTCACTTCAATGTGCTGGAGCTCCAGGTGGTTCAGCTGGCACTGACTGCCTTTGCTCTACATCTCAAGGTGAGATTGTTCAGGTCCAGATGGACAACACCATGACCGTGTACTACTCAACAAACTGGGCAGGAAACACTCCCAGCCACTGTGCAGGGAAGCTCTCCATATCTGGACCCTCATGCACAATCTGTAGGCTGAAATCCTGGCCATCTTTGTGGCAGGTGCCTGCAACCAACTTATTGATCCCCCTAGTTGGGTGGGTGAGGCATCACAAGAGTGGTCTGTCTCCATCCCGAGGTAGGTTCTTCCACTGGGGTGAACCTCTGGTGGACCTGTTGACCTCCAGGGATAATGCAAAGCTGAGGTTGTTTTGTGCCTGTCCCCTCAGCAGAAAATGCTGCAGGGGGATGCCATCTCAAGGCTCTTGACCTGGCCTTCCTTATGCCTTCTCTCCATTTCCTCTGATCCACAAAACACTGCTGTAGGTCAGGAGGGTCAAGGCACAGGGGTTCTATGTCATAATGGCGACTGCCAAAAGGTGACTGTCATTAAGAATAGGGTATGTGCACCCCGGGCGCACAGGATGACTGTGCCGGGGACTGATTTCAAATGTTAATGTGGTGGGCAAAGCCTCCCACAGTTCCCTACTTAAGGGATTCTTAACTCCAGGGTGTGCATGTTGGGGGTGTGTGTGCAAATTCTGGATAAAATAAATTTTGGCCACTCGTACAAAAATGTAGGCACATCAAGACCTGAACCTGGAACCCTCACAGCTTTAGGCTGCCACCCACCCACTACGCTTCCGGGCCAGCTTGGTAGCCCCATGCCAACCTTCCCTTCCATCATGTTCACCCCCAATCGTATATGTATAGTGACGTTTGTCGCTATATGCGTGAGCAACCCCCATCCTCTCGCCTTCCTCACACCTTTGCTTTTCCTACCTGTGCCACAAGTGGGTCGCCGTTTTTTTGGTCGGCATCCACTTGTAGCTAGCCAACATCATAAGATACCAGGCACAGGTGATCCTGGTGGCTCCAGACTGGCCACACGAATTCTGGTACCCCAGTCTCCTCGGCCTCAGCAGCAGGCTCCTGAGGCATCTTTCCCTATGCCTAGAGCTACTCTCCATCCATCAAGGGAAGGTATTCCACCTGGACCTTCAATCCCCTGCACCTGACAGCCTGGTTCCTGAGCGGCTAGAGTTCAGGTTTTGGATCTACTTGAAAATGTTCTCTTTAGTAGTCAAGACATCTCAGAAGGAGTTGGCCTTAAAATGGTATGCCTTCAAATGGAACATGTTCTCCATTTGGTGCCAGGGCAAGGGACTGGATCAATTGGCTTATCTTGTGGCTAACATTCTCGATTACTTTTGGTCCCTCTTCCACTAGAGCCTTCTCTTGATGACCCTAAAGGTGTACCTGGCAGCCATTTCTTCTTACCAGGCACTGGCTGGTATGCAGTTGGTGATGCACAAGAATGTGGTCTGGTGCTTTTTCAAAGGCCTTGATCACATTTTACCTCTGGTTCATGAACCACCAGCACCTTGGGTTCTACTGCTGGTATTGGCAAAGCTCATGGGCAAGCCATTCGAGTCATTGCACATGTATGAGAGTTCACACCTGTCATGGAAGACCACCTTCTTCATGGCTATCACGTCAGCCAGAAGGATCAGTGAGCTGCAGGTGCTTTCAGTGGAGTCTCCTTACCTGGTCTTCTACATGGACAAGGTTGTCATTTGCCCTAACCAAAAGTAGATTTTCACCTTACCAGGTGATTAATCTCCCAGTGTATTTCATCAACCACACCTCAGAGGCCAAACACAGGCTCCATACTCTGGACCACAGTTGAGTGCTCGCTTACTACAAAGAGTGCATGACTGGAGTTCAGGGAGAGGTTCACCATCTCTTTGTCATCTATGCCGAAGTTGCACCTGACAGGCCAGCAGCTAGGCAGATGATTGGCAGGCGGATAGTCTCCTGCATCAACTTCTGCCATAGGTTGGTGGGTAGGGAGCTTCCTGTAGAGCTTAGGGCTCATTCCACCAGTCATACTGCTGCCATGGTGGCTGGTTCCAGGGATGTACCCATCCAGAAAATCTGTCTGGCTGCTACCTGGAAGTGAGTACACCCCTTCATTGCCCATTACCACGCCGACCTTGAGTCATGCCAGGATGTTGGTTTTGGAGCCTCAGTTTTCAAGTCTTCATTCCCTAAGTTGGGGTGTACTCCTTGCTCCGTCCTGCCAGGAGAACTGCTAGGAGTCTGCCAGAATGTGTGGATAGAACAGCATATCCATGTCCTTAGAAAAACAGATTACTCACCTGTAACAGTGTTTCTAGGAGTGGTATTTGTTGTTCATCCACACTGACTCGCCCAACCTCCCCTTGCAGTGGTGCATGGTATTCTGCTTCCAGCAGGCAAAAACTTGCATCACATGGTAGTGCTAGAGGAGATACCACCTAGGTTGGCGGGAGGAGTGAGCTTGAAGACTTTTCGGCATATCTTAAAGAGGAAAGGACCCTGCCAGAATGTGTGGATAAACAACATATACCACTCCTAGAACTACTGTTACAGGAGAATAACCTGTTTTTCCTGCCCCCACATTGCAATTGCGGGTCTGCTGTAAAATGTATATCCAGGTCCTGGTATCTAGGTGTTCTCCCCCAGCCAATTACTGGCCCATTGTAAAATTAAACTCAGAATTATTCCTGGTACGTAATGGTTCTCCCATCACTGATTTACGGGAGCTGAATCAATGTTGAATAACAAAAACTTAATCTTCCTGGTGTCTAGTGACCCCCCCTTCTATCCCCATCCCAAAATGTCATCCATTCCCTGGTGTCTAGTGGACTGGTAGGCCCCCTACCCCTTCAGGGAGTGCCCCACCATTCTGCTTCCCCCCCTACCCGAGCTCTGAGTAGGCACCTGGCACAGCCCTCCATTCTCCTCCATGACCAGATGCCTGACTGAGCTATCAATGAATGAGTGTGTACATGTACAAACGTGTGCTCGTTTCATTAACAGTCAGGCCATCTCGTGGTCTTTTTTAGGTCTGTCAGGGATGCAGATGGGAAAGGAGGTATGTTACAGTTGCCAGAGGAGGGTTGGGATGGGGATAACCACATTGTGGACCACGAGAACAGCCCTCTGCTCTTGTCTGTGCCCCTGACAGATCTCAAAAAATGGCTACAAGCTGTAAGTGAATCCATGCATGCTCATTTATTGCAGGTTTGTCGGGCAACTGGCCATGGTGGAGACTGGAGGGCTGTGCTGGTTATCCTTTCTGGGTGGGGGGAGCAGGGTAGTGGGGCACTATCTGCTGGGGTGGGGTGTGGCTGGTCCTTTAGACATCAGGGAGTGGACAGTTGGGGATGAGGATATGGAGGGGGTCACTAGAAACCAGGGAAATTATAATGTCATTGTTATTCTACATCAGGCCAGCACCCACTGATCTGCAGAGGGATCACTAGACATCAGGGAATATTTGGAATTTAATTTTAAAACGGGGCAGCGATCAGCCATGGATGGGCCACTGGACACCAGGAAGTGGAAATAAATTTTACAGTGGTGTGTGTATGTGAATTTAATTTTGCCTTGGGCAGTGATCGGTGGTGGGGGGGGACCATTAGACCCCAGGAAAGTTTTATTCTATTTGGGGCAATGATCGGTTGGGGGATGCACAAACCACAAAAGATAAACCTCTGCAAAATGCAAAGTTTTAACTACTCTAGCAGAGTTGCCAAACTCCACTGGCAGAGTTCAAACTTTTCTGCCAGAGTTGACAAACTAGACATTTTGCAGAGTAATTTTTTTTTGGGGGGGGGCAAAGCTGGGTTTTGTCTCCTCGCCAATTAACTCTGCAAAATGAGGAAAATCTGCAAAGGTTTTTTTGTGAAGTGGATTTTCCCCACTTCACACATCCTTATTTTGGACCCTCCTCACCCGGATGTGTCTTTGCCTCAGTCACTAATTTCTTGTGACACTGCCCTTAAGGTTGTTCCACCCCTTAGGACATCCTCCCTTTATCTTCTTACTATTTGCACTGCCATGAGCTGCAGACCTCCAACACAGGGGAGAGTCTCGGCAAGTACTGGTGGCAATCATTTGCCAATCAGCAGAAAAGGGAGAGGTGCTGCTGGTGGGGGGACTTTAGTCAACCTGATGTAGATCGGAGCCTCCCAGCTGCAGCTTCATCAGGAAGCCGGGACATACTGGCCTCCCAGCAGCAGCATGGGGCATTCCTCAGGCAACTAGTCAGGGAGCCCACTTGTGTGGCACAATACAGGACCTGGTGCTCACTAATGGGGAAAGTGCCTTAGACATCAGAATAGGAGGCCACCTGTGGACCAGTAATCACTGTACGGAGGGATTCACCATATGAATGATCACAGAATCAAAGCTCACAAGGACAAGGCTCCTGGACTTCAGGAGAGCACATTTTAAAAAAAAATGAATGAATGCCTAAGGGATGGCCTGGCAAAGGGGTGTGAACTGTAGGGAGGAGAAACAGTGGTTAAGGATAAGGGAGGGCATAGCAAGGGCAACAACCCTCTGCACAAAGGAAGTGAGCTAAACCAGGAGGAAAGCAAGACCATTTTGGTTTTCAAACAAGTAGCTGAAAAGATAGAGGCTAAAAGGGTATAATTCAGGAGGTATAAAGAAACACAGAGGAAGGAGGGAAGGGAGGTATAGCGGGAGAAATGGAAGGAAGCAGGGAAAATGGCAAGAAGCTCAAAGGCACAAACAGAGGACAGAATAGCTCAGGCGTACAGAAAGAGAAACAGGCCAGGACATTTTTAGGTATATAAATGAGAAGTAGAAGATCATGGTAGTGATTGTATGGTTAAGTAGGGGAGGGCAGACTATACAGAGGGGAACCAAGAAAGGCAGATATCCTGAGCAAATCCTTTTCTTTGCTGTTAACAGAGGAAGGAGAAGAGGAGGGGCCACATAGAGCCATCAGGAGCACTGGAGGGAGAGAAGGTAGACACTAGTTCTGTTTCAGGGGAGAGTTCTTGGGGGACTCACAAATTTGAAAATTGACAAGAGGATAGGGCCAGACTGGGTACATTGAGGGTTTTGAGGGAGCTCAGAGAGGTACTAGCTACGGCGATGGACACTTATTTCACAGCTCACTAGAAACTGCAGTGGTTCCGTAGGATTGGAGAAGGGCAGATGTAATCCTGCTTCAGAAAAGTGGTAACAGTGAGGAATCTGGCAATTATAGCCATCCTGTGAGGTAATGGCTGCTTGGTGGGGTAAACAGTCCTTTGCATCTTTTCTATCTTGTCTTAGAGTCCAGTGACCACTGTCCTCAATTCAGAGAGCGGACTGCAGATGGGGCAGTACCTCAGTATCCTGAAGGCGTCTGAAAAGGCTGCAGCTCCTCATCTGTTACCCTGCACCACTTCCATGTTTTACCTACTTAACTCTTTTTTCTGTTGAAGCTACGTTGTCCCCTTCTGTCTATGGTTAATAACCTGTTTCCCCTTCCCTAGAGTACCTCACAGATAGGTTGTTTCCTGTTATCCCTTCTGTCAGTATTCTTGTCAGCTGCACTTCTCCAGTACTCTGTCTCCTTTCTATGTCTGCCTCCATTCTTCTCTTCTTAACTTTCCTTAAAATGGATTTATCACCGCACCCTAGATGTCCTGTTATCCCTCTATCTGTACCTGCCTATTCTTATGTCCTGCTGTTTTACCACTTTGTTGTTAACCCACTACATTTTATTTTCCCCATTCCTTATCGGATAAGTGTACACACTACTCTGTTTTATACTACCTGTTAACCCACTATCTTTTGTTATTTACCATTTCCTTATAGCATGTGTACACAGTACTGTGTTTTTTACTTCCTGTTAACCCAGTACCTTTTGTTATTTACCCTGCTTCTTATAGGATAAGTGTACACAGCACTGTGTTTTATACTACCTGTTCTGGTGGCTCTCCAGTAGAACCTCTTGCTGACCAATCTGCAGACACTTGCTGATGTCTTATATTCAGTATTCAAGATGGCTACAGAATTGGCTCTCATAAGAATCTATGCATGTATGCTAATTAACCCATAATTGTACAGTCTATTTCTACTCAGGGTACCAGGGCATCTCTCAACAGTGCTTTCTCAGCCACTACCTCTACTCCCAGTCTGAAACCTCTGTGCCACCAGGAGACACATTGCTAAGCACCCCTCCAGACTCACGGTCCCATCCATTCCCCCTGGATCACCCCCTGGGGGAGGGGCCACCTCACCCACTGGCAGCCTATCTGAAATTAGAGGGCTAGTCTATGTCAAGGGGCTCGGGAGAACCAGTGATCAGCAGGTCTGGCAATGGAATGTGGGCCTGGGATCCTGGGGCATCCATCGCCTCTCTGTCTGCCAGGGAGTTTCCTTGTTGTGTTTCCCCCTCAGGATACACCGTTCACTGGCCCCTGCATGGCTTCCCACCATGACTCTTGCCACTGGAGCCTGCCATTATCCCACCCCCTCCTATGTCCTGTGTGCTTGTGCTGCCTCCAGTCTCCACCAGAGGTTGCTACATCACCAGGACCCCCTGCAACCCACCCAGGAGAGCAGTCCTTAAGATGCTCAGTCCTCTCCTGCCGACCCCCAACGGCCCAGGTCCATTCTCAAACCCAGGTCACTGATGTGGTGCAAGGTAGGACATCCAGTGCCTCAACCCTCTGCACCACCAGGCCAGCTAATGAACCCATAATGGACATGCAAATGGCTCATAGAGCTTTGCATGCCCAATGTTCTCGTTAGTATATTAGAGCTGAATATGGCCTGCAAGAGCCCTGGAGCAATCCTGTTTGGGTTGTACTATTCCCATCGGGCTCCTGTGGGCTATATTCAGTCTGTGTCTCAGCGCAGTGCATAGTCATGATGCACTGTGTCAACATACCCCTGTAGTCAAACAGTAAGTGTGCTCCAATTCAGAGCATACCTTCTGTCTGAATGCTCCCCTGAGCTTTCTATGCACTAATTACCGCACAGGGCTAAGAATTTGACATAAGTCCTGTAGTGAGTGAAGGTTACAGGTTGTGTAGTGAGTTACAGGTTGTGTATTTGATCCAGACAGTGCCCCAGGGGGTGGAAACTGTTTTTTGTGCCTATCTCTGTGTGCCTTAAAAGGCCAGGCCAGACTGTGTCAGAAAGTGCTTGCATCACAGCTACTTATCAGCCAATAGCTTTTGGAAGAGTCTTACAGACCTGATAACAACAGTACTATAAGCAAATGGTTTTATAGCACGATTCATCAGAAAAGCTAATATTCTTCAGGTGAAGCTACCTCTGGCTGAAAGCTGCAATACTGAACTTAGGATCTATATGAAAGCAAGTCGTACTCACAGACGAGGGAGGTGAACCTTTCCTTTACAATTTACAATTGTTCTTTGGTTTGTAGTAGATTCATCAAAAAAAATAATATTCTTCAGGTGGAAGCTACTTTTATTTATTTATTTTTATTTTAGCTTTTGTTGACCGGGTAAGTACACTAGACAAGTGATATGCCTATTTTCAGGAACAACCCGGGAGAGTACAACATAGAGATACAGACATTGTTTACAGTAGCGAGTGAGTACAGCTTAACAACATGTGGGAGATAGTAACATTCTCCCGGTGGTATGGACGGTCATAATACAACTTATAACTGCTGAGGTTAATGAACCCCCGGGAAGAGTGGGTCACATACAGATTTACAACAGGAAGCATATACACATTTCACGTAAGAGGCAGTTTAGACAGGCAATGTCCAGGGAACCATGGCATGGGCAGTATGCCCTGGGTCAGGTGCACTGGTGTAGTGGAAGAGTCAAGGAGTGCAGCAGGAGTTATCGGGTAGTATCTGAGGGAGGCAAGCTTTGAGGCCCGGAGAGCAACCGTATATGGAAATACTCTAGGGAGGCTTAGGACAGTCACATGCAGGTGCAAGTTTCAGGAAACCCCGGAGGGAGTTCCGGAAGCACAGGTGGGAGGAGGACAACCGGGTCAGTTCAGGAAGGGAGTTCCAGAGCCTGGGTGCAAACGCGGTAACATCCCGGCCTCCCATGAGGGTGCGGGTGGAGGGGACCTTGAGCATCCCCCGGGCCTGGGACCTAAGGTGGTAGGTAGTGGTGTCTGTTGGCGGCAGGAGCAGGGCCAGCTCAGGGGGGGTGCCAGTTCTGACCACTTTGTCGGTAAGGCAGCCCACCCTAAAGTCCAGGTACCTCACTGGGGAGAGCCATCCAATTTATCGCATAACTCACAGCGATGGGTGAGGCGGGGACAGCAAGGGCAAGGGACAGATGTTGTTGTATGCTCTGGGGCCACCGTATGAGGTGAGTCTGGGGAGCGATGAATAGGTGCAGCCCATAGCTGGGAGAGAGGGAAGAAGCACACCTTTTCATGAGGGCAAGTCTAGCTGCAGGTGTGAGTTGAACTTGGCCCTGTAGGCCAGGCCAAGCTTGCAGTTTACTGCCCTGCAGATGTTTAGAGGTGACTACCCATGTCGAGTTGGGGGTCAAGGGTGACCCCTAGGTATTTGGCAGAGTTCACAACAGAGAGGGGGGATCCGTCGGGACAGGAAATCTTTAACACGGCCGACGAGGTTTTGAGTTTGGCTGTGGAGCCAAAGAGCATGGCCTGAGTTTTTTTCAGATTCAGGACCAGTTTATTTTTGGTGATCCAGGTTTGAACTTTGCAGAAGCCATCGCACAAGGCCTTGTTGAGAGTCGCAGCATCTCAGGCATGAGCCAGGATCACCAAGTCATCGGCATAGAGGGTGGTACAGCAGGTGGAGGTCACCGAGGGTAGCTGGTTGATAAAGAGGGAAAAGAGGAGAGGGCCCAATACTGAGCCCTGAGGGACACCGGAGGTCACAGGAAGGGACTCAGAGAGGACTTTATTGAAACTGGTCCGCTGTGTTCTGCCATGCAGGTAGCCTGTTAGCCAATTCATGGCGAGTGGGGAAAGACCGTGTGACCACAGTTGTAAGCGAAGCAATGTGTGGTCAACAAGGTCAAAGGCTTTGGACAGGTCAATAAATATGGCTCCGGAGAGATTGCCCTGATCCATGGCTGATCTTATTCCAGATGTGACCAAGATAAGGGCAGTGGTGGTGCTGTGACCCTTGCGAAACCCGTGCTGGGCCGGGGACAACAGCTCCTGGGACTGGATGTACTCCGAGATCTGTTCGGCCACCACCTTTTCTAGGAGCTTACTGAGGGATGAAAGGATGGCAATCGGGCGATAGTTATCCGGTAGTTTGGGATTGCCTTGTTTCAGTACTGGGACAATCCTGGCCTCTTTCCATATATTGGGGAAGGTACCACTTCCAAGGGATAGATTGAAGATGTGGGCTACTGGGTGGGCAAGATGAACAGCACCAAGCTTGAGGAGCTTAGATTCAAGGTTATCTGGGCCAGGACTGGAGTGCTGGGAGAGCCGCCAGGAGCCTCTGGGTGTCCAGTGCAGTCACTTCCTGAGGTTAAACATTGCCCAGGGGAGACCTCCCACCCAGGCGAGGAGGGAAGGGAAGGGAGCCAGTTCTTGTTAGGCGAGAGGGGAGCCGTGATGGCAGAGAGATCTGTGAAATGGGTATTTAAGGAGTTGGCAATGGTATGGGGGTTCATGCAAGAGACCCCGTTGATGAGCATATCGGATACTCCTGATTGGGAGGGTCCAATAACAAGAGATTTTAAGTTCTTCCAGAAGCTCCTGGGATTGTTGGCAGAGCATAGTAGAGCAGACTTGCAGAAGTCACTTTTTGCAGCCCTGATGGCCTTTTTGCAGGTGTTTCTCAGGTGTCTGTATGTTTGGAGAGAGGTGGGATCACTGGATCTTTTGAAGTGAGCCCAGCACTTGTCTACTCCGCATTTGGGCCAGGAGATTCGCATGTAGCCAATGGGTGGCGGACCCCTCACCCTCATGGGTGACCTTGAGGGCATGCTTATCTTGCAGGAACCCAAGATGGTGATGAAGGAGGTAGCCACTGAGGTCAGTGGCCCAGTACACATTGGACCAGTCAGTAAGCCGAAGGTCTTCCAGGAACTCCCAGGGGTTGAACCTGGAGTAGTTCCTGACGTGTAGGATTTTGTGGGAGATCTTGGGGGGGAGATTTTCCAAACACAGTAGACCGGTGAGTGGTCAGAGATAGAATCCGGCAGTGTACCTGCTGAGGAGATTCTATCCGGACGGTTGGACATGATCCAGTCCAGTAGGGTACCGGGGGATCCGTTCGCTGACCGCCTGGTTGTATCCTGGATAAGTTGGGTCAGATTAGAGTTAGCAAGTAGGGCCTCGTATTGCTTCGTGCTACCTCCAACCCAGTTGAGGTTGACGTCCCCTAGGATAAGGAGTTCACTGTCCCCAACACTGGGACCAACGGAGTCTAGGAGGTGGGTCAAACAGGAAGCCCACCCTTGGGTGGGTTATACGTGCACACCAGGTGCAGTTTCTTTGTGTTCCCAAGTAGGGTAGCACGGTGGAGTACCTCGCACTGGGACTCGGGGGGGGGGGTTGGTGGTGGGTGACAAGGGAGACATTGAGATGACACTTGTGGTAGATCAATGTGCCTCCCCTACACCCCCGCTCTGTCCAGACGAGTAAACTTGTACCCAGGTAGGGTACAGGCAGAGTCGGGGATAGAGGGTTTTAACCAGGTCTCGGTCAGCCCGAGGATATCGGGTTTGTAGAAGGACATCCACGCGACCAGTTCATCTCGGTTGTGTAGCAGGCTCCGAATGTTAAGGTGTGCTATTTTTAAGCCCTTGCCCACACCCCATACAGAGGGGGTGTTCTGAGGGTTGTACGGACCTGGGTTCGTTTCGATGTCACCTGCCAGTAGCAGTGTTGAGAGAAGGACCCATTGGAGGTACCACTTCGTGGTGGTTAGACCGGCTGGGGAACTTTGGCCCGGGAGCATGGAGACTTGGCTGAGGCGTGGGACTCAGGAGGACTGGGCAGCATTTGGGACAGCAATGAGGCATGAGGTCCAGGGGAGATTTGGGGAGATGCCAATTATCTCACAGGGGAGGACCACCCCAGTATCCCCATGTGATGTAAGGGGGGAAGTGGCTGTATGGAACAGGGAGCACCCTGGGGCAGGACTGGCTGGGGCCGGCATCCTGTAGGGGGCAGACATCACACCCATGAGCAATGTCGAGGGGACAACAGAAACAAGCAAGCAGGGCAGGAAAAAGAGGAAAAAGAGAAAAAAAAAAAAAACAAAGACCAGACAGTGGGGAACAAATTATACAATGGTACGTGACAAGAAATTAGGCAGTGCACAAGCAGTGGCGACAACATAAAAGTCCAACAAATCAGCACAGACAGGAGAGTTGATCAAAAGTCCAATAAATCAGCACAGTCAGGAGAGTCGATCATGAAAAGATGCTGCTCGTGGAAAAGTCCATTAGTCAGCACTGGCTAGAGGGCTAAACGTAGGAGGAACTGCACAGAGGAGGATGCATCAGACCCACCAGGAATGACAGGTTGGACCGCCCACAGGCTGATTGGGAGAAGTTCCTCCCGGGAGGCAGGGTCAAACTGGCATATAGGAACGCCTTTCAACCAGGGGCAGGTGGGAGGGCTCTCACAAAACCTCTTGTTTGTTGATTGAGCTGCCGAGGAGGCTCGCTGAGCTGCAAAGCCCACGGCACCTCAACTCGCTAAGCGGCAGTTAGGAGCGCTGGGGACCTTCCAGCACCAGGTCACCCACGCCTCCCCACCAGCGCGAAACGGTGAAAGTCTTGAACTGAGTTAGTTGGGGCAAGCTCGCCCTATTGTAGAGGCCAGGTGGAGAGCATCACAACAGCCAGGGGCCAATAGGGTGCTGCGGTGGGTTCGGCGCCAGAAATTCAAACCGGGAGCAGAGAACAAGGTCCGTTGGCAAGCAGAAGATGGCGGTGGGGGTCCCTGGTTTCACTTGGTTCCGGCGAGACGCTCCGCTGGCAAGGGGAACAGGTAAGTGTACGGTTTGAGGGCAGATGAGGTCATAGGAGCTGGAATTGGCTGTAGGCAGTAGGCAGGTCTCTCGCAGTCGGCGGTGGAGTCCGGTCCACACAAAACCTCTCGTTTGTTGATCGAGCTGCCGAGGAGGCCCGCCGGAGCTGCAAAGCCCATGGCACCTCAAACTCGGCTAAGCGGCAGTTAGGAGCACAGGGGGGGGACCTTCCAGCACCAGGTCACCCACGCCTCCCCACCAGCGCGAAACAGCGAAAGTCTTGAGCTGAGTTAGTTGGGGCAAGTTCGCCCTATTGTAGAGGTCAGGTGGAGAGCGTCACAACAGCCAGGGGCCACAGGGTGCTGCGGGTGGGTTCGGGCCAGAAATTCAAACCGGAGCAGAGAACAAGGTCCATTGGCAAGCAGAAGATGGCGGTGGGGTCCCTGGTTTCACTTGGTTCCGGCGAGACGCTCCGCAGGCGAGGGGAACAGGTAAGTGTACGGCTTGAGGGCAGACGAGGTCGTAGGAGCTGGAATTGGCTGTAGGCAGTAGGCAGGTCTCTCGCAGTCAGCGGTGGAGTCTGGTCCACACAAAACCTCTCGTTCGTTGATCGAGCTGCCAAGGAGGCCCGCCGGAGCTGCAAAGCCCACGGCACCTCAAACTCGGCTAAGCGGCAGTTAGGAGCACGGGGGGGGGACCTTCCAGCACCAGGTCACCCATGCCTCCCCACCAGCGCAAAACAGCAAAAGTCTTCTAACTGAAAGGTGAAATAAGGAACTTAGAATTATTAGGAAAGACAGTCTTGCTGTGTTTCACCAGAGGGAGGGGTACCTTACTTTACTTGTTACAATTTTTATTATTGTTTTCAGTGCAGGGACTTGCAGTATTGTTTGCAGATTGGGAGTTTAAATCCAGAGGGATTGAAATACGGTTTACTGTGTCTGTCCTTGTGCACAGCTGACTTGTTTTGGGGCTGATTGCTTTCAGAGCACAAATCACCAGGTTATACTGGGGCTGGGGAGGTTTACCTGGGTCTGACTCAGATGTTTGGATTTTTCTCTGTTTGAGTAGCAGGGTATTTTCTCTGTCAAATTGTCGTGTAGGGCATCTTGCTGATAGGAAGGTCAACACTCATCCAAGCGGTGGGTCAGAGCTTTTAGCTGATTGTTTTGGGAGGGCACAGTTTAGGCCCAAACCCTTCCCATGCACCCGATAACATTTCCTTTATACCTGGTGTTCTGACATCATTTCCTTAGGAGGGCAAGGTGCATGTCACTGTCATATCCTTTCTAGCACACTGCACTGACAATAGAAGCATACACATTGTATAAAATATATATTTATATATAACAAAACAATCATAAAAAAATTAAACAGGATAAACAAGAAGGTAGACAGACATGCGGGGAGTAGTGCAATGTAATGGCTGTGGGGCAGCAGTCTTCCAGGAGTCCTTCTGGAGGCTGAGATGCTGCCCTATTTGCAGACAGTTCTCTGCCCTGATGGAGGAGGTTGCCCATCTTCAGGCCACACTACACAGTAGTAAGGGAACCTCCCCCATCCAGGGAGTACCAGAGCCACCACCACTACCTCAGAGGTTGCAAAGAAAGCACAGCAGGTAGATGGCAGTGGACTCAGGGAGGGTGAAGGTGGTGAAACAGAGGCACACTCAGTCAATTGTACCACTCCACAGTCTATACGCCATTCTGGTGGAGCATAGTTCCCCCTATGAATGCATCCAAAGAGGAGACTAAGGAGGTTGTGGACAACTGTCACAAGGGAACCCCACAGGAAGGGAGCCAAGGACACCACAGGGAAAGGAAGCAGCTCCTGGTGAGGGACTCAATCATTAGGGGAATAGAATTGGGGGAGCAGGGAAAACTGAAGTAAGGTGCCTGCCTGGTGCCATGGCTTGGAGGGTCAGGAACCATATCCTCAGGATCATGAGAACAGCTGCACAGGAGACTGATCTGGACGTTGTTGTCCACCTAGGGGCAAATGACTTGACTAAACATGAGATTAGAGCAGTTCAGCAGGAGTTTGTGGAGTTGGGGAGGTGCCTAAGGCAAGTAGCACACACATTATCTTTCTCGAAGGTGCTGTCTGTCTATGGCAAGGGTGAGGCGAGGGTACTTCGCACCATTCAATTCAATGGATGGTTAACAAAATGGTGCAGAGCACAGGGGTTTGGCTTCATTGGGTACTGGGGTTCCACCTGGAGGGATACCAGCCTATACTGGCAGGATGGTCTGCATCTGTTCAGGAAGGGAACAAGTCTTCTTGGCAATCAGTTTAAATGCTTCATTGGCAAGCTTTTAAACTAGTCAAGGGGGGAGGCACTGATAAGCAGCAGGGAATTCCCAGCCTCCCCCTACAAAACAGGGTACTAAATGAGGGAAAGAGCAAGGTACAAAGGTCAGTAGGGAGCAAGACGGGGTGAATGGAGAAAGCAAAGTCAGTGAGTACAGGGATAGTGCTACAAGATGTAAAACCATAAAAAAATGGAGAGCAATGAGTACTAATGCTCGTAGTCTGGGTAACAAGCTTCCTGAAATAGTGGCCTTGATGGAGGAGGAACATCTGGATATCGTGGCAGTCACAGAAACATGGTACACACAGAACCATGACTGGGACGTAAACATACCAGGATACACTATCTACAAGAGGGACAAGGAGAGTAAAAGAGGAGGAGGAGTAGCTTTCTACATGTGGAAGAAATCAAAGCTACTGAACAAAAGGGTAAACAGGGAGGAGATGAAGCACTGTGGGTCAATTTGGAGACAGGAAATGGCACCACAATCCGCACAGGCATTGTATACAGACCTCCATCTCAGGGGGAGGACATGGACAAGGAAATGATAGGAAGTATCCTTAGAATGGCAGAAAAAGGGAAGATATTGCTGATGGGAGATCTGAATATGCCAGATGTAAATTGGAGTACATTTGCAGCAGCCACTTCTAAGAGTGGGGTCATTCTAAATGGCCTACAGGGGGGCATGCCTTAGACAAGTAGTATTGGAACCCACTCAAGAGGGAGCAGTCTTAGACCTGGCACTCTCAAATGGGGATGGTGAGAGGATCACAGATTTAGAAGTGGGTAGCCATCTGGGAACTAGTGACCATTGAACAGTATGGTTCACAATAAACACAGCAGTAGAGTCAAGCCATACAAAGGCAGAGGTACTGGATTTCAGGAGGGCTGACTTTGTCAAAATGGGTGAGTGACTAAGGAATGCACTAGCAAATGGGCAGTAAGAACAATGGGGGAATAATCAAAACTGTCATCACAGAGGCAACAAGCCTTTGTGTGAAGCAAATAAAACAAAATGATCTAAGAAACCACTATGATTCTCAAAGGAGGTGGCAGGAAAGGTTAGGGAGAAAAAGAAAGCATTCAGGAAGTACAAGAAATAACAGAAGGAGCAGGACAGAGAATTGTATCAGTTAAAGCAAAAGGAAGCTGGGAAGGCAGTCAGAACAGCAAAGGCCCAAACCGAAAAGATAGCCAACACAGTTAAGAAGGGGGATTAAACTTTTTATAGGCACATCGGGAAGCGAAGGAAGACCAAGGGAGGGATAGTGAGGCTTAATAATGGGGAGGAGGTGGGCAGAGGGTGACTGTGAAAATGCAGAGATACTAAACAAATATGTTTGCTCAGTATTCACAAATGAAGAGGGGGAGATACCTAAACCAACAAATAGAAACACTCTGGATATTGAAGTTGTTACCAGCCCATTTACAGAAGACAGGTTTCTGAAAGAACTCTTAAAATTTAAGGTGAACAAAGCAATGGGGCCTGATGGGATTCATTCCAGAATTATAAAAGAACTAAGGGTAGAACTAGTGACACCACTGACTACCCTGTTTAACAAATCATGGGAGGATGGAGTGGTACCTGAGGACTGGAGGAGGGCAGATGTGATTCCAATTCACAAAAGTGGGAGCAAGGCAGAAGCAGGCAACTACAGACCTGTTAGTGTAACCTCAGTAATAGGGAAAATTATGGAATCACTTCTTTTTTTAAATCTCATTCTTTATTTTACAGTAAAGAACAAATACATTGCTTAAAGCAAAAAGTACATACCAACAATACGTTAAAATGACAAAGACATAAAATACAGAGAACATAAATAATTAAAAAAAAAATTATATATAGTAGTTAACATAAGGTGCACTCATATCCTGTATTTCATTACATTTTTTTCATGTTGCCAAACTGATACATCAAGATGGGAAGAGGGGACAACTGATACCCCCAGGGTAGCAAAAAACTACCCGAGTTCATGGGACAAATTCTGTTTGTATTGGTGTGATATATATTACCCATTTTCTCCACATATTCTCAAAAGCAGCCTGGGATTTATTTAATGTAGCTGTAATTTTCTCCATTTTATAAATGTCAATCATTATTTGATGCCACTGGTCCAAAGTAGGAGGCAAGGGGGGCATCCACTTTTTAGTAATAGCTTTTTTGGTGGCAAGAAAAGCCAGATTAATAAATTTCTTTGTTGGAATATCCAATTGAACTAGGGAGCATTCACCAAAAAGAAAAAGGAGACGGTCTGGTTTGATATTTGGGGAGGTTATTTGTTGAAGGGCTTCATGAAAGCGTGCAAGAAATGGTTGCAAAATCCGGCATGACCAGAAAATATAGCCTAGAGCGGCTGAAGGGAATCCGCATTATGGAATCACTTCTGAAGGAAAAAATTGTCGAGTTCTTAGAGGCCAGAGGGGCACAGGACCCAAGGCAGCATGGATTCACAGCAGGAAGATCATGTCAGATGAATCTAATCGATTTCTTTGACTGGGTGACCAAAGTTGTAGATCAGGGAGGGGCTGTGGACATGGCCTACCTAGACTTTAGCAAGGCATTTGACACAGTCTCACACAAAAGATTAATATACAAGTTAGTCAGCCTGGGAGTTTGTCCCAAGATGATAGCCTGGGTAAAGAACTGGCTGGAGAACAGGACACAGAGGGTAATAGTAAATGGAGTCCACTCTGAAGAAAGGGGGGTTACTAGTGGGGTACCACAGGGTTCAGCACAAGGACCGGTCCTCTTCAGTGTCTTTATAGGCATCATTCCAGAGGGACTGGAAGGAAAAGTATGTCTCTTTGCAGATGACACAAAGATCTGCAACAGAGTTGATACACAAGGTGGGGTGGAAAGGATGATTAGGGACTTGGCAAGGTTGGAGGAATGGTTAAATGTATGGCAGCTTAGATTCAATGCTAAGAAGTGCAAGGTAATGCACCTGGGAAACAAAAACCCAGGGGAGGAGTACACAGTAGGGGGTGAGATACTAACAACAACAAAAATGGAAAGGGACCTGGGGATAGTCATATCAGATGATCTAAAGGTGGGCAAGCAATGTGAGAGGGCAGTAAGGAGGGCTGGGGGATACTGGGATGCATAGGGAGAGGCATCACCAGTAGAAAACAGGAAGTTGTTATTCATCTGTACAGACAGCTGGTGAGACCCCATCTGGAGTACTGCATGTAATTTTAGAGACCCAGTCTCCGCAAATGCATAAACAGGATGGAGGCAGTCCAGAAGAGGGCGACTAAAATGGTGCAGGGTGCGCGCTGGAGGACATATGAAGAGAGACTTAAGGAGCTTAGTATGTATAGCCTTCAGGAAAGGAGGGAGATGGGGGACATGATAGAAACTTTCAAGTACTGTACCTCAAGGGAATCAACAAAATCCAAGAGGGTAGCATCTTTCAGAAAAAGAGATGTGCAAGAACAAGGAGGCACAACTTGAAGATGGGGGGTCAGCTCAGAGGTAATGTAAGGAAGTATTTTTTCACAGAGAGGGTTGTGGATGCATGGAACGGTCTTCCGGAGGAGGTTGTGGAGTCAAAAACAGTGGTAGGATTTAAGCATGCATGGGACAGTCATAAGGCAATTCTAGGGGGTTGGGGTAGGAAGAAGTAGGCTGTTGGTTAACTAGGATCTGCAGCTTGTCCATTAGGTAGGGAAATGGGCAGACTGGGTGGGCCAAGCGGTCCTTATCTGCTGTCAAATTCTGTGTTTTTGTGTTTCAGTACTCCTGTTAGCACAGTGCACATGGCAGGCTCTGAATATGGGGATCTTTACCACTTAGCTCAGTGAAACCACAAGACTGTGGCTACTGGATGTAAGAAAGGTCTGCCCATAGCTTAAAGATACTGGTGTTCTAATTTGTAACATCATGCAAGCAAACAATGTTTGGCATTGATAAATGCTTGATTAGTTCATTGGGATATTTGCAGTTGTACTATACTGTCATGCTTTAATGACTTGTTACCTGTGTCACAAACATACCCCACAGGTCAGGACCTCTGCTCCCACAGTGCCAAACCTCAAAGCACAATAATGTGAACAGGAAACAAACAGTGTAACCCTTCTGTCTGTTTTGGGTCCGAATCACCTGCTAGCCTTGTGCCCGTGGTCGGATATGAACCTTATTGCTTGCATGCCCAGGTAACAGGCTCAAATATGTATTCTCTTCAGGGAAATGCAATTCAGTCCTTCACCCAGTGGCACCCAGCTAGGTTCCCAAGTGTACCCTTATGACTCAGTACGAGACCTAGGTATATGCTTACCTTTAGCAAGACAGTAACACACCCTTTTCTTGAGCACTTAACAGTTTCAGAATTTTCCAGTACAATTCCAGCCTACACATGCAAAAGAAAGACTCACGAAGGATTTTAGGTGAACCAAACAGGTTTACTAAGAAAAAAATAAACTAAAAATACGTATAGATCAGATTTCCTATACTTAGAATCCTAAAATAATTTGGAGTTTACAGAGCAAAACATTCCTGTTTACTTACAGTTCTAGCTGTTGCTTATGTCTTTCAAAAGTGCCTTGTTTTCAGTCCACAAAACAAAGAATATCAAAGAGAGAGAGGCTTCCCTATCCTCTCAAATGCAGGCAATATTCAAAAAGTCAGTTTCTCAAACTCCTTGTGATGTCTCAACACACATGAGGTCACCATTAGTCCTGCAATACTTAAATCTGAGTAAGAATCCAAAAAGGATTTTATTTTCCTGCTGCTGGAAATCAGCAAGTACCAGTTAAAAAACTATATATGACCATCTTCGATCAAGTGGTTTCCTTTAATGGCTTAGAACTCGTATCCTGATAGCATGTAGCTGTCACGAGTTGTGACTTCCTAGAATGTCATAAGATATGCGATTTTCTATGGCTCTCTGCCCTTCCTGTTCCCTGGAAGGAAGTCTTCAGTTAGAGTTTCCACTGGCCAGTTTTATGACAGACAGCTGTCTCAGCACACTGACACATTTGAGGTTACAAGGTCAAGCCTGCTTACTTGTGGGCTGCAGTGTCCTGAGCAGACATTCACATACACATTTATTTACAACACAAATATTATACAGTGTAATTATTAGAGGGTTAATCCCGTGACAATTTGTATTACAAAAAAAAGTAGGTCCACTTTGTGTGGTTGTCTTGATTATTGTTCAGATGTGCTTATATTTAGAATGTGTGCATTCTCTGTGTACTTTACGATAACAATTCTTGCTGGACAATGTTAATCTGCTGACTTCTGCTATCCTTCCTGGGACTGCCATGAAAAAGAGATTCTGTATCTCATTGGGTTATCCCACTTGAAGTAACTTCAAATAAAAATATGATTTTGTTTTACTCTGATTTGGAAACTGTCTGCATTTCAAAGCTATGACTTATTTTTATTCTGGGGAAATCACATTATTATATTGCAGATAGACAACAGAGCCAATCAGTCAGAATACAGTTGTAATGTATTCTGACTAGCCCTAATGACTCTCTACTTTATAAAAATGTTTTTTGTTTCTTCAGAAAATTACAAGTTTATAACACAGATAGTCACCAAAGTCAGTCCAAATACTATATTTACTTGGAAGAGGGGTAGCTTCAGTTGCATTGCATTCTGACTGTCTGATGACTGCCTGGAATAAAAAATAATTCTGTTTTCTACTCAGAACGAGGTAGTTGCAGTTGTAGTGTGCTCTGTCTGACTTTGGTGTCTGCCTGCATTTAAAAACTATTGATATGTCTTCATGTACTTGAGGAGGGGTAGCTGCAGATTGATATTTTACTTGGTCTTACTCTGCCCCTGGTTACTGTCTGCATTTTGAACATTAACATTTTTTTCACTGCTGGAAATATGCTATGTAGTTCTGTTTGATTTGGTTAAAGAGCTGCTGACACCTTCTGTTCCTCCTGGACAGACAACTCCTGGCCAATGCTAGTCTGCTACAGGACCTAAAATTGCCCTCTTTTTAAAATGTCTCTTCTTAGAGGTAAATAAGTTATTTTAACTTATAGTAGGAGTGATCCTACTTCCTGATAGTGCCAAAGCTGCCAAACACCTACTGTGGCCCCTTCCAGAAAACAGTGTTTTGATGATGAATAGTAGGGAAGCAGCTAAAGAGCTGCAGATAGCAGTATAATGGTATCGGGCAGCAACAGCCTTTAGGTGTAACTTTTCACTCAGACAGGCAGCTGCACATGTTAAGGGGTTGTGGATCATATGTACCACCCTTTCAAGATGTACTGTTCCCTGTCTTAAGCAGAAGTTACTGTACACCTAAAGGTTGCCACTGCCCAATAGCATTATACTGATGTCTATAGCTCTGCACACCTTCCTTACTTTGAATTTTCAAAACATTGTTTTCCATGTGAGACTGCAGTGGGTGCTCAGTAGCTTTGGCACTACCAGGAAGTAGGATTGCGCCCACTGCCCTGGGGAAGGCAGGTGTAGGGCATGAGTTGCCAGACCCTGTGGTGTCAGCTGCTTTTTGATCACCTTATGGCCTGTTTCATTACTGTTTTTGGATAGCAACCCCACCTGTCATTTTTATTACCTGTTACCATACTACCCTGTGATCAGGTTTCGACCAATGAGAAGCCAGAATTAATCAGACCATTTCTGTAAATTTTGCCAATAAAAATAATACATTGAAATGCTGCAGAAATAAATAATTTAATCCAAAGTGTTTGAAAAACACATTTCTGTGGTTAAATCTCATGAAAGTTGATTGAGCTCTTGGTATGATTAAGGAGAAATCATTTACATATTTGTTTCCATACTGAAAGAAAATACTAATAAAATATATATTTTTAGTCAGCAGGAAGTGTGAGTACAGTGAAACTGGGAGACAGCAGTCATCACTTGAGAATTGCCAGCTGAATCATACAACAGAGAAATACCATCAGTATTCTCACTTTGGGAAGAGTTTCCATGATCTACATCTCATCTCTGTACAACAGCAGATTCACTCTGGAGAGAGACCATTTAAATGTGCTGAATGTGGCAAGAGTTTTATCCGGAAAGGTGACATGATGCAGCACCAGCAAATTCACTCTGGTGAGAGACCATTTAAATGTGCTGAATGTGGCAAGAGTTTTGGCCGGCAGAGTAGTCTTACAATACATCAGCAAATTCACTCTGGAGAAAGACCATTTAAATGTGCTGAATGTGGCAAGAGTTTTGGCCTGAAGCGTAGCCTTACAATACATCAGCAGATTCACTCTGGGGAGAGACCATATAAATGTACTAAGTGTGACAAGAGTTATGGCCAGAAGAGACACTTAAAAACACATCAGCAAATTCACTCTGGAGAGACACCTTATAAATGTGCTGAATGTGACAAGAGTTTTGGCCAGAAAAGTGCAGTGATAAGACATCAACGAATTCACTCTGGAGAGAGACCACATACATGTGCTGAATGCGGCAAGAGTTTTGGCCGGAAGACTAGCCTAACAATCCATAAGAGAATTCACTCTGGAGAGAGACCATATACATGTGCTGAATGCAACAAGAGTTTTGTTGACAAGAGTGGCTTAAGAATGCATCGGCGAATTCACTCTGGAGAGAGATCATATACATGTGCTGAATGTGGCAAGAGTTTTGTCCAGAAGAGTGGCCTGAAAACACATCAGCGCATTCACTCTGGAGAGAGACCACATAAATGTGCAGAGTGCAACAAAAGTTTTGTCGAGAAGAGTCACCTGAAAATACATCAGTGAAGTCACTCTGGAGAGAGACTATACAAATGCACTGAATGCAACAAGAGTTTTGTCCATAAGAGTGGCCTGAAAATGCATCAGCGAATTCACTCTGGAGAGAGACCATATAAATGTGCTGAATGTGACAAACATTTTGCCTGGAAGAGTGGTCTGACAATGCATCAGAAAATTCACTCTGGAGAGAGACTACAGAGGATTACAGTGTCCTGCATAGAGAGAGAGAGACAAAATCAGGAAATACCAGGGTGTGCAATCAGAAACCAAACTGATGTGGAATAAGGACACACAAATCATTCTAATAGTGCTTGGAGCAACAGGGCTAATCAAAATGAAAGTCAGACACATCTAGATATGCTACCAATGTTAGTGACACCTTTTGAACTGCAAAAGGAAGTCATCCTGGGGGACATTGTGTGTGCTGAAAATAGCACTCTCAGCAAAAATCAAAGACTAATACAGTACTGATTTCCTGATTTTTGAATGTGCCCTGGCTAAAGAAAGGGATCCATTCTCATCATGGTATTAAAAATTCCTAAACATTTGGAGACACTAACCGAGAGACAGAGAGACATCATATAAATGTGCTAAATGCAACAAGAGTTTTGGCCTGAAGGATAATATGATGAAAGACCTGACCCTTGAGTGGTTAAAAAGAGGTGAGTTTAAGTCACGATGAGAGATTGTTAATGGCGGCCCAAGATAGCAGAATATGCACAAGATGGTTCACAAAATCCATAGGAAAAAATGGGAGAAACAAGTGAAGGTTCTATAGTACAGAATTAGAAACTGTTGCACATCTTGTGGCTAGATGTGAAGTCTTCATGGCAGAAGGCCTTTATACTGGAAGACATAATAATTTAGTAAGATTGATCCTCTGGAAACTGTGCAGACCCTATAACATACAGGTAGCAGAGAAACATTGGAAACATGAACTACAAAGAATCATAGAGAATTGAGACGTAATGATTACATGGCATCACCCAATACCAATACAATGCTGAGAAGAGCACTCTCAGAAAATAGCAAAGACTAATACAGTACTGACTTCCTGAGTTTTGTATATGCTGTGGCTTAAGACTGTATTCAATTCTTGTCACCATACTAGAAATCCCTGAATATTTGAAAATACTAACCCTGAGAGAGACCATATAAATGTGCTGCAAGTGACAGGAGTTTGGGTCAGAAGGGTAACCTGATAAAACATAAGCGAATTCACTCTACAGGCACTATAACATACAGGTAGCAAAGAAACATTGGAAACATGAACTACAAAAAAAAAAAAGAATAAAGAAATAATGATCACATGGGATCACCCAATACCAACTGCCAAGAAAGTGGAAGCAAGAACAACTGATATTGTAATACAAGAAAAAATAGCCACCCCTAGTGACTGCAGTGTCCTCCATACAGAGAGACACAAAATCATGAAATACCAGGATATGCAGTCAGAAACCAAACTGATGTGGAATAAGGACACACAAATCTCCCAATTGTGCTTTGAGCAACAGGGCTAATTAAAAAGAACTTTCAGGCACATCTAAATATGCTACCAATAGTTGTGACGCCTTATGAATTGCAAAAGGAAGCCATCCTGGGGATGACGTCTGTTTAATTTTGTTTATTTAATAACATTCGGAATTACAACCCTTTGAATCACAGACTCCTTTACAAAGGCTCCACATCAAACAACAATAAGAACTTTCATATAGTATTAAGCAGTACAGTGTTCAGGTAACAGAAACAAGAGAGAAAATGAATAATGGAGGTTATGCAAAACAGAAAAATTATATATTATAAATACAGTGATTATGGAGCAAAGGCAATGCACAAAACCACACAGATGGGGGATAAAAGACAATAGTCTTTGGGTGAGGAGGACCCAGCATTATCCAAAATATACATAATATTTAGATAGTGCATGAATACATGTTTTATTTTCAATATATAGCATAACATTTATGAGATAGATTTATACTACAGAGCGCCAAGAGAGGAAGCAGGAGGAAGAGAGGGTTAGGGACAGTCACAGGCTGAAGATTCAAGCAGATGAGCTTTGATGCTGGTCTTGAAGGGACCAATCCTGAGCTCCAGGGAGGTAGGGGGTGGAGGCTGTTGAGTCAGTGGGAGGGGCTCTGTACAAAAAAAAAAAAAAAGGTTCTTTGACCAAAGGAAGTTCGGTAATGGGGGACTAGTAGGGGGGTCTTCATGTAGAGCTAAGGGAGGTTCTGATCATCGTGGCAGGTTGGATGAGGCTATGCAGACCACGTGGGGCTTGACCAAGGTGGATTTTCTTGGCCAGGAGGCAAGTATGGTACTGAAGATGGTTGTCAGATGGGCAGACTTGTAGAGACCACAGGAGACTGCCCATCTGTCACAACCTGTGACCAGTCTGCATGCATTGTTTAGGGTGACTGATGCATCGCAGTACAGTGAGGTCATCATTGCCATAGATGACAATGCCATAATCTACCAGGGACTGAAGAAGTAACAGCCAGAAGGATAGCCACACATGGTTAGGAAACTAATAAACTAATAAAACAGATATATAAGGTTATTGGAACCATTCAGAGGGACCCATATGACATCACTGAGGTTAACAGAATACATTATTGTGCTGCCAGACTAATAACAGCGCACTGCCATGATAGCGAAGACTTAGGAATAAAAAGAAAGGGAAATACAGCACACCTCCATAGAAACAGCAGTTTTAAAGAGGTAATTTAAGAGCTAATATCAGAAGTACCGCTGCTGGAGGAGTTCAGAAGATCAATGAAAGTACTCAGGGCAGTAGGTGAAATCAGTGAAAAACACTGCATCAAAACAGACCAGGACTTAAATTTTACCATCTCCCATAACAAACTTAAGATCTTTTATCAAGCTGAGAAACTCAGAAGATATGTGGAAAAGACAAAAGGAAAAACACAAGATAGATGGCTCAGAGAAGACCCAAAGAAATTTTATAGAGAGCTGGGAATGAAAACAACCAAAGTATTAACACCACAGGAAAAGAAAGTAATTGAGGAATTCAGGAGATGCATCTAAGATGCAGCTGAATGTAATAAAGATGCAAAGTTGATACAGGACTTAAAAGGCAGTTTAAATAATATCACTACCTGGGTTATGGAATAGCCTGATGTAACAGCTAGGAGAAGGCCCCTAACTGGAAAACTCCAGGACCACATGCTGTACCCAACTTCTGACTAAAAGCATTAACATTCCTACACTTTGACTTAGCCACAATTAAAAATGATTTATATGCATATCCCAAGTTGACACCCACCTGGCTAGCAACAGGGAATACCATACTCCTGATCAATTCTAAACATGCCCACCTCCCCAAGAACTATCACCCAGTAACCCTGTAATAGGGTCTGTGTATTCTGGAAAGAGCAGGGCCTTTCTTCTTTATAAAAATCTGTTGCAACAGTAATCTGCTTCTTAACTATCCAATTTCTCTTTTCTGTTAGTTTCCCCAACTATCAGGAAAGCCTCCTGTAGTTGTCTTTAGTATCTCTCTCTCCTTTCCTAGTGTCCTAGCTCCTCCATGTTTACACTGTGTCCCTGATTGCATTTTCAAGTTAATTGAGAGTAGCGCTGCTTGATCGTGCGCAAAGCTGACTTCTCAAAGGTGCGCATGATCGTCTGCGCGAATGTTCGCATGTTCACCTGTGTGAATGTGCTTAAGCTCCTGTGCGCTCCTGCGGAGCTACTTTGCAAATAGAGAAATGGGCTTGTTTGTTTTAACATTCAGCCTCTTTTAGTTAAGACACACCCGTTTTCAAACAAAAACAGTTAGATGCATGTTTATGTAGGCTAAAAAGAGCAACTGCAAGGTTATAAAAGACAAGCTGAGTGTTTTTCTGCTGTTTAGGATACTTGCATAGCAAAGTAAACTGCTGGAATAATTATCATAGGGAAATATATTTGCATCATTTAAACTTGCTTTTTGGACCTGCAAACAGTATTTCATGCAGTTTAAGCCCTGTTAATCTGCTTGGTGCTTGCTAGTAGTTCAGTGTGTTAGCATGGGAGTCAGTGTGTTTGGCCCCTCAGGCTCTTCTTGCGACTCATTTTTGTTGTTCTGTTTTATTTTATTTTTTTCAGACAGCAAAATTACTGCTCAAAGTATCCTTTGTATGCTAGCAAGCTTTTGTATTCTAGGTTTCTATGTTTTAAGCAATATTCTTTTCAGTAGAAAACTTTTTAATGCTGCTGTACCAGAAAATGTTGCCTTACCTTTTATTAGTGTTTCATAAAACCAGGACTTTCTCTCATCCTTCTGACTCATCTACAAGGCCAGGTGGCCATTGTTTCTGCAAGTTTATAGTCAGAAGTGATGGGAGGGGCTTGACTGCTAGGAAATGCACTTTTAGAAAGGTTTTTCCTAACTATTAATACTGTTTGCTTAGGTTATAATGCTAGTAACAAACTATTTTAGGTTCTCTTTAATGGCAGACAAAAAAATAAATGTCTTGAATGAATCTGAGTCCCCAGATGTACAAAGAGGCAGAGCTTAATAGATCACCTGATTCTTCTCCTGTATAAAATGACCTGATCTGAGAGCATATTTTAGAAACATAGACTTTGGAGGCAGATAAGAACTGCTTTTCTCACTTAGTCTGCCCATTTCCCTGCCTATTGGAGAAGCTGCAGATCCTAGTTAACCACCAGCCTATTTCTTCCTACCCCCCCACAAGAATTGTCTTTTGTCTGTCCCATGCATTCTTGAATTCTCCGACAGTTTTAGACCCCACAACCTTCTCAGGAAGGTGGTTCCATGCATCCACCACCCTCTATGTGAAAAAATACTTCCTCACATTACCCCTGAGCTGTCCCACCTCTATCTTCAAATTGTGCCCCCTTGTTCTTGCACAACTCTTTTTCTGAAAGATGCTACCCTCTTGGACTTTGTTGATTCCACTGAGGTACTTAAAAGTTTGTCATGTCCCCCCTCTCTCTTCTTTCCTCAAGAGTATGCATATTAAGCTCCTTTAGTCTCTTCTCATATGGCTTCTCTTGCAGACCCTGCACCATATTAGTTGCCCTCCTCTGGACTGCCTCTGGTTTGTCTATGTCCTTGCGGAGATGGGATCTCCAGAACTGGATACAGTACTCCAGATGAGGTCTCACCAACTGTCTGTACAGAGGGATAACTTCCTGTTTTCTGCTGGTGATGCCTATCCCTATACATCCCAGTGTCCCCCCAACCCTCCCTACTGCCTTCTCACATTGCTTGCCAACCGTAAGGTAATCTGAAATGATTACTTGCAAGTCCCTTTCCATTTTTGTTGTTATTACTACTCTCCTCCCCCATTGTGTACTCTTCCCCTGGGTTTTTGTTTTCCACGTGCATTATTTTGCACTTCTTTGCATTGAATCCAAGCTGCCATACTTCTGACCATTCCTCCAACCTTGCCAAGTCCCTTCTCATCCTTTTCATGCCCCTTGTGTATCAACCCTGTTGCAGATCTATGTGTCATCTGCAAAGAGGCGTACTTTTCCTTCCAGTCCCTCTGCAATGTCACTTGTAAAGACATTAAAAATGACTGGACCCAACACTGAACCCTACAGTACCCCACTAGTAACCCCCCTTTCTTCAGAGTGGACTCCATTTACTATTTCCTTCTGTGTCCTGTTGTCCAAGCAGTGTTTTACCCAGGGTACCACCCTGGGACCCACTCCCAGGCTGACTAATTTGTTTATTAATCTTTTGTGTGGGACTGTGTCAGATGCCTTGCTAAAGTCTAGGTAGGCCACGTCCACAGCCCCTCCCTGGTCTACTACTTCGGTAACCCAGTCAAAGAATCAATTAGATTCACCTGACATGACCTTCCCGCTGTGAATCTGAGTTGCCTTGGGTCCTGTGCCTCACTGGCCTCTAGGTACTCAACAATTCTTTCCTTCAGATGTAATTCCATCATTTTCCCTACCACAGAGGTCAAACTGATAGGTCTGTAGTTTGCTGCCTCTGTCTTGCTCCCACTTTTGTGAAGGAAAATCACATCTGCCCTCCTCCAGCCCTCAGGTACCACACCATCCTCACATGATTTGTTAAAAAGGGTAGTCAGTGGTGTCACTAGTTCTCCCCTTAATTCTTTTAGAATTCTGGGGTGAATCCCATCAGGCCCCATTGCTTTGTCCACCTTCAGTTTTAGGAGCTCTTTCAGAACCCTTTCTTCTGTGAAAGGACTGGGATCAACCCCCCTATCCAGAGTGCTTCTGTTAATTGGATTAAGTACCTTCCCCTCCTCCTCTTTTGTGAATACTGAGCAGAAGTATTCATTCAGTATCCTTGCTTTTTCACTGTCCCTCTCTGCCCACCCACCGTTCATTCTATTCAGCCTCACTATCCCTCCCTTTATCTTTCTATGCTCCCTAATGTATCTATAAAATGTTTTATCCCCCTTCTTAACAGAATTGGTTGTCTTTTCCTCAGTTTGGGCCTTTGCTATTCTGACTGCCTTTCCTGCTTCCTTCTGCCTTAACTGGTACAGTTCTCTGTCTTGCTCCTTCTGTGTTTCCTTATACTTCCTAAATGCTGTCTTCTTCTCCCTAACCTTCCCCACCACCTCTTTTGAGAACCATAGTGGCTTTTTTTTTTTATTTATTTATTTGCTTCACACAAAGGCTTGTTGCCTCTGTGATGGCAGTTTTGATGTTTCCCTATTGTTGCTCCACCCCTCCTTCTTGCCTGTTTGCTAGTGCTTTTCTAAGGCTCTCTTGCATTTTGACAAAGTCAACCCTCCTGAAGTCCAGTACCTTCACTTTTGTGTGGCTTGACTCTGCAGCTGCGCTTATCGTGAACCACACTGTTTGGTGGTCACTTGTTCCCAGATGGCTACCCATTTCTAGATCTGAGATCCTTTCACTGTCCCCATTTGAGAGTACAAGGTCTAAGATTGCTCCCTTTCAAGTGGATTCCAGCACTAGATATCTGAGGCATGCTCCCTGTAGGGCATCGAGAATGGCCCTGCTCTTTGATGTGGCTGCAGCAAAGGTGCTCCAGTTAACATCTGGCATATTCAGGTCCCCCATAAACAGTATCTCCCCTTTCTCTGCCATCCTAAGGATGCCTTCTATCATATCCTTGTCCATTCCCTCCCCCCTGAGATGGGGGTCTGTATACAACCCCTGTGCAGATTGTGGTGCCATTGCCAGTCTCTAAGGTGACCCACAGTGCCCCCTCTCCTCCCTGTTCACTCTTTTATTGAGTTGCTTTTATCCCTTCCCTTACAAAGAGAGATACTCCTCCCTCTCTTCTACCCTCCCTGCCCCTCCTGTATTGTAGGTTGTGTACCCTGGTATGTTAACATTCAAGTCATGGTTCTCTGTGTGCCATGTTTCTGTGACTGCCACGATATCCAGGCATCCCTCTTCCATCAATGCCACCAGTTCAGGGAGCTTGTTGCCCAGACTGTGGGCATTGGTACTCATTACTCTCCATTTCTTGATGGCCTTACCCCTTTTTGGCGCATCCCTGTTCTTATTGCCTTTGTCATTTTCTGCATTTACCCCTGCCCTTCTCCCTATTGACGTCTCTATCTTGGTGTTTACCTCACTAACTACCTTGATTTTTGGGGAGGCTAGGAATTCCCTGCTTCTTTCCAGTGCACCCCCCCTTGGCTAGTTTAAGTGCTTGCCAATGAAGCATTTAAACCTGTCACCTAGGATCCTGGTTCCCCTCCTGGACAGAGGCAGACCATCACGCCAGTATAGGCCTGCATCACTCCAGGTGGACCCCCATTCCCCAATGAAGCCAAACCCCTGAGCTCTGCACCAGTTTTTGAACCACTTATTGAATCCCATGGTGTGGAGCACCCTAGTCTCACCCATGCTATAGACAGGCAGCACCTCTGAGAAGGTTACCATACATGCTACTTGTCTAAGGCCCTTCCCCAACTCCATAAACTCTTTCTGCACTGCTCTGATCCCTTTCCCAGCCAGGTTATTTGTCCCTATGTGGACAATGACATCCAGATTCCTCCACCATACAGCTGCTCCCGCGATCCTGAGGATTTGCTCCCTGTCCCTCCAAGCCATGGCACCAAGCAGGCACCTTACCTCCCTCTCCTCTTCCTCCCCCAGTTCTACCCTCCTAACAATGGAGTCCCTCACCAGGAATTGTTTCCTTCCCCTATGGGGTCCCATGCCACCCTTCTGTGGGTCTCCTTTGTGGAGATTCCAGGCATCCTCCTTGGTCTCCACTGTGGGTGCCTCCATAGGGAACCACACTTTGCCAGAATGACATATGAATTGTGGAGCGGTACAGCTGGAGGGATGCCCCTCTGTTCCACCATCCTTACCCTCCCCGAGCCCACTGTGGTCCAACCACTCCCCTTTCTTGGCAACATCTGAGGCAACGGCAGTGGCTCTGGTGGTCCCTGAGTGGGAGAGGAGGTCCCCCAAATCATGGCCAACTCAGCCTGGAGATGAGCAACCTCCTCCCTCAACCCAGAGAGGTGCCTACAGATGGGACAACACCGCATCCTCCAGAACGTCTCCCAGAAGACTGCTGCTCCACTGCCACTGCACTGCACTACTCCCACCATGTCTTATTTCTCACCCCTTAACTGTTGTTTTGAATACTTACTCTTTTCTCTGCTTATTTAATTTTTTATCTATTTTTATTTTTTTTTTTCTCCTTACTTACTTACTGTCTCCATGTCCTTTAAGCTCCTGATCTTCTTGTTCTGAGGCAAGAAGTTCCTATATTTCTGACTAGTCTCCTTACTTGCTCAGAGTCATACCTCCAGCAGTGAGGGGGGGAGCGGAGAGGTACTCTTTTTCCTTCTAGGATGGTGACTCTTTTGTGGCTCTGTGATCACTCCCTTCCTGCTCCTAAACAGAAGTTCCTGTTATCAGTCAGATCCTGTGCCTATAAAAGTAGAACTAGCTAGGAGTGGAGGGCAGTAAAGTCTCAGTAGAGAAGTATAGTTATAACAGCAGCTCCTTCCTCTTGCTGTTCTCTGCCTGCTCTCTGCTAGAAGATATCTAGGTCAGTTTTTAAATCCACCACACCTGGCTTCTTTCTAGATAAGCTACTCCCCCTATTTTACAGGTCCTTCTACACCTAGATAATTGCACAGATAACAATTCTCTTCAGCTAACTCAGACAAACACCTAGATAACTGCAAAGATAACAATTCACTTCAGACAATCACACTAACTCTTCTTTGTTTTGTTTTTACCCTAAATTTAAGGTCCCAGTGGTAGTGTTCTAGTTCTTTAGTCTCAGTTGAGAACTGTAGTTATAACAGCAGCTCCCTTCCTTTTGCTGTTCTCTGCCTGTTTTTTAGTTGGTGATAGGGTGCTGACCCTATCTGACCCCAAGCTCGTTTCTAGGTAGAATTTCTTTTCTTTTGAAGCTATGTTAAACAGTTATACCTTTATTTGATGTCTTCTTACAGTATACCTTGGAACTTTTGTTTATGCTTATTTTCTTTTGACGAAATCAGTCTGCTTTTTGTTTATACTGTTGTATGAATAAATAGTTATTTTATTTGGCATCCTAACACTGTGTTGAACTTCCTTACTACCCACATTTACACTTGGTGTTAGAAGTGGGATAGCTGTGGATATTGTCCAAAAATATCCAGGAGGTGCCAAATGCAGTGGAACAAGGCAGAAGACCCTACGGTCAGTGATGTCCAGACAAGGACAATGGCAGAACAGTTGCAGATTCCTTTGAACCCTGGCTTGGGGGATGTAAGAAGATGAGAGGCCAAGACTGAGAAACAGGAGGAAAGAGCTGCAGGAGGTGATGCTGTCTCTGGTGGTTCTACAGAAGAAGAGACACCCCCCTCCTAGATGGAAGACTTGTTGAGATGGCTTGGCATAAAGCAACTTGACATGGAGAAGCAATGAGAGAGAGATTGTCTCCAGAGTGAAGCAAGGTGGGTGGAAACATTGTGGGTTATTCAGGCTTTGGGAGCCAGTCACCAGAACCCACCTAATGATGGCCCAAGAGGCATTAAACTCTCTAAACTGGTGGACAGTGATGATATAGAGGCTTACATAACAACATTTAAGAGGGTGGCAACTGCCTGTGGGTGGCCCCGGGACCAGTGAGTAGTTCGGCTGGCCCCATAACTCACTGGAAAGGCCCAATTGGCTTATAGTCATGTTGAAACCAGCTATGCCACAGACTAAGAATGTGTGCGCCAAGCAATTCTGAAGTACTATGACATAAGTAGAGAGACTTGCCATCAATGGTTTAGAACCTTTCGGTATCAGTCAGTGGATTCCCTACTGGATGCCTTTGTAAGACTGCAGGACTTATGTAGAAAATGACTGCAACCCTCTGTGAAAACCATAGACCAGGTAATTGAGGCTGCTGTACAGGAACAATTTATCAAGATACTGCCACATAATATGCAAATGTGGGTGAGGGAGCACCGTCCCAAAATGGCTGAGAAGGCCATTAACCTGGTCAAGGACTTCTTGACTCCCAACCCTCATGCCAGAAAGGACATACCTGGAGCAATACTTCCTCACCCACTGTAAGGCCTATGCATTCTACTTCTTCCAATAAAGTTTCTGGAGATGCTAGTACTGTTAAATTGGATAAGCCTATAAGACGTTACAATCCTGACATTATTTGTCATGAGTGTCAAACGGCTAGATTCTGCCCGAAGAGAAAGAGTGACCCTACACATCTAGCATTGGCCAACTGGGGGCACTATATGATGCCAGTTACCATAGAAGAGAAGGAAGTGGTTGGACTGGTTGACTGGAGAAGCAGGCAAACTTTAGTCTGGACTGATCTTGTACAAGCAGAAAATGCCCTGAATCACAAGACAGGAATGACTTGCAATCATGGTGACGTGCACTTTTACACCCTAAAGACATAGATGTGACTATGCAGGACCAAACGCAACAGATACAGGTGGGTCTGGTGCCATGTTTGCCGATGCCCATGATATTGAGACATGATTTACCTCTTTTTCAAAACCTGCTATCATCTGTCACTTCAATGTGTGCTGTCACAACTCGGGCTCAGGCCAAACAGGAACAGTGTCTTTCAAAGGAGTTTCCTTTTGATGAGAAACTTTGACATGCCTGGGAAAACCAGAAAGTCCAAACAAGAGAAGAGAAGAGAAGAGATAGATATCAATGGACTTTAAAGAGGGTCTTGATGCATGATGAGATTATTGAAATCTACTAAACATGATTCTTTTGCTAATGATCAGAAACAAGATAGTACCTTAACACCCTTATTTTTACAGGTGGATCCTGAGGGGAAGGCTTCCATAACTCCCATCTTTAAAATCCAAAAGAGGAAACTGTATAGACAGTGTACTAATCCTAAGACTAGAGAATGTCTGGATCAACTGGTAGTCCCTACACAGTACCGGGCTAACCTGATGTATATGGCCCATGATGTTCCTTGTGCAGGGAGGGACAGGACTCTCAGTAGACTGCTACAGCATTTCTTTTGGCCTGGTATCCATGAACGAGTAGCAGACTACTGCAAGAGTTGTAGTGCTTACCAGAAAGTGCCTTTTATAAACTAAAAGGACAAGGTCCCTCTTGCAACCCCTGCCACTGGTGTCCATTCCCTTTGAATGGATTGCCATGGCTATTGTAGGTCCCCTACCTAAAAGTACAAAAGGTAATAGACTTGCACTGGTGATCTGTGATTATGGTACGAAATACCCAGAGGCTATTCCTTTTCATACTGTTACAGCAGAAAAACTAGCAGAAAAGTTATTGAAATGTTTCAGTAAGGTTGGGATACCCAAGGTGATACTGACGGATGGGGTACAAATTTCTGTTCTATCTTACTGAAACGTCTCTACCAAGCCCTAGGGGTGGAAGCTGTGTACACCGCCCCATACCACCCCCAAACAGATGGATTGGTAGAGCATTTCAATAAGACATGAAAAAAATGATTAAGAAATATGTATCAGAAAGCACTGGGATCTCTACTTGCCACTCTTCCTGTTCACATATGGAGAGGTGCCCCAGGCGTCTACTGGTTTTTCACCATTCAAGCTATTATATGGCAAGAATCTTAGGGGCCTTCTAGATGTTATTAGGGAGCAGTGGGAGAATGGTAATCTTCTAGAGACACCTACTGTCACAAACCTACTCAGCAGGTCAGGCCCTCTGCTCCCATAGTGCCAACCTCCAAGCACAGTCTTGTGAACAGGTCACAGAAACAGGGTAACCCTCCTGTCTGTTTTGTGGGTTTGAATCAACCTTTGGTCTCAAGTTCTGGAGGGATTCTAACTGTGAACCTCTTGCTAGCGTACCCAATGAACAGGCTCAGATAATTCTGCGCTTCAGGGAAATGCCACATATCTTTCACCTACGGGCACCTAACCAGGTGTACAAAAATGAACCCTTAAAAACTCTATGAAAGACCTCAGATAAACTCTTACCTCTTCCCAATTTGGTATTACCATTAAGCTTTTGCACAGTGTCAACTGTAATCATATATACTTGACTTGTCAAAGAAAGAATTTCGAAGGCACACCAAGCAGTCTCTTTAAAATAGAGATTTACTTTAAAATAGATAATGTAACATGTAAATACAGAACAATATATCACAAAACAATCACTTAAAAGAACAAGGTTTAAAAGTGCAAATTCCTACCACCAGACAATTTGACTTATTTATCTAATGCATCTCTTCTAACAGTGCTAGAGTAGGTGTTTCTTCTTCAGAGTCCAAACATGTATGTGTCTAAAGGTCAGACACAGCATAGTTAAAAAACTGTCTTTGACCCTTCCTCCTCCATGATGTCACCCAGCACCGCCTCTGTTTATTAAAAATTATACAACCAGGATGTCTTCACTCAGGAGGTATTTTAAATAGGTGACATCAGCAAAAACTAATTTTCCAAATTACTTCTTTAATCTATGAGCAGTCTCCTCTCTCAAAGACATCAAAGGACTTTTTATGATTCTCTCTCTGCCAGATCTCACTGAGGTATAATATGCTTTATGACTGCAGGTGCAATTAACTGACTTTCCTGAGGATGTCATAAAATAGATATTTTAGGTCTTAGCTTCAAACAATTCAGGTCCTAAATAAGGCTATAACATGTGAGTCTCTGCAAGTTAATCACCTTACAGAGATCTGCTGTTAAACATATCCTGTCTTTTGAACTGATACCTGGGGTGGGGGGGTCATCCCACAGGCTGTCTCAGCATGTCTCATGAGAAACACTCAATAACACATTTTTATATTATAAAAAGCGTAGAGTAATCAGAACCAGCTATGTGTCACAATCCTCCCTACCTAGACTGAATTTGGGGGCTCCATCCCCTGCATGGGATAAGCTTCCCAAATCAGTTCACTCCTCATAGACACGAGGCAAACCATCTGAGTTCTGATTTTTCACTCCAGCCCTATGTAGGATTGTCATGTCATACCCTTGCAAAGCAAGACTCTGCATCTCAACAATCTACCATTAGTTTTTCCCATGTGCATCAGCCAAACCAGGGGGTTGTGGTCAGTCTATACCACAAAATGCTGCCCATATAAGAATGGCTGTAGCTTATTTAGGGCCCACACTATGGCAAGACATTCCTATTCCATGGTAGAGTATGCCTGCTCCCTGGGAAGTAACTTTTTACTTAGGTACGCTACCGGGTGATCTTTCCCTTGGTTGGATGTCTGACTCAGTATTGCCCCAATACCCACATCTGAGGCATCCATCTGAACTATAAAGGGTCTACTATAGTCAGAACTTGTCAAAACAGGAGCACTGCACAGTGCCTCCTTCAATCTGGTAAAGGCTTCTTCACAGGCTGGTCCCCAGGTAATTTTCTTTAGCATCCTTTTCTTTATCAGGTCAGATAGGGGAGCAGCCAGGTCACTGTAATTGGATACAAATTTTCTATAGTACCCTGCTGTCCCAAGAAAACTTCTGATCTGCTTCTACATTTCTGGTCTGGGCCTGGATCACCTCTATTTTTATTTGGTTATGACGGAGCTGTCCCCAGCCTACCACATGCCCGAGGTATGCCACCTCTCCCATGGCCACCTGGCACTTCTCAGCTTTGACAGTGAGCCCGGCCCTCTGTATCCTGCCCAGCACTTCCCTAAGGTGCAACAGGTGTTCCTCCCAGCTGGCAATAAAGATGGCAGTGTCATCCAGGTACACCACGGTGTACTCCTCAGCACCATTTAACACCTGGTTCACCAGCCTTTGGAAAGTGGCCGGGGCATTCTTCATTCTGAAAGGCATTATTTTAAATTCAAATAAGCCTATCAGAGTGATGAAGGACGACCTCTCCCTAACTCTGTCCATTAACTCTACCTGCCAATACCCCTTGGTTAGGTTAATGGTCGTAAGGTAGGTCACCCCTCCCAACTTGTCCAGGAGTTTGTCCGTCTGGGGCATCAGGTGGGCATCTGATTTTGTGATTGTATTCAGTCCACGATAGTCCACACAGAAATGAGTAGAGCCATCTGGCTTGGGCACAAGGAGTATGGGTGAGGCCCAAGGGTTGTGGGATCTCTGGATTACCCCTAAATCCAGCATCTCCTTCACTTCCCTCCTAATGTCCTTTTGAACAGCCACTGTCACCCGATATGCTGTCCACCGTCTGTGTCCCTGTCTCCATCGTGCGTCATTAAGGGGGTTAGTCCAGATTTGGCGCTAAACAATGGAGCAAAGTCTGCTAAAACCTCCCTTACTTCCTGGATCTTGTCTGAGGCCAGCTGGGGTGACAATTTTATTGCCTCCACAGAGGACTTCCGCTTGCTTTCTTTCAGCAAGTCTAGAAAGGGTCTCCTTCATCCGTCACCTCCCCAGGACTACACACGGCAAACACCATGTCAGCCCTATTAGCATATGGATTTATCATGTTGACATGGTACATACTTTCTGTCTGTCTTCTGTTAGATAACTCTGTAATATGGTTCATGTCATTTACCTTCCTAACTACTTTATACGGTCCTGCCCACTCAGCCTGCAGCTTGTCTTTCCAGATCATGACTTCCTGATCCACCATGTACGAGTGAGCTCTGGCTCTGTGATCGTACCACACTTTTGGTTTCTGTTGGGCAGCTGCCAGGTTGCTCTGGGCTGTCCCCATTAGCTCCTTCAGCCTTTCCCTAAACCTAAGGATATCATCCACTATGGGAGTTCCCTGGGTGGCGTGCTTGCCTTCCCAGTCCTCCTGGATCAAGTGTAGGGGCCCACGTACCCGGCGTCCATATAAGAGTTCGAAGGGTGAAAATTGTGTTGACTCTTGGGGCACCTCCCTGTATGCAAACGAACAGACGGGGAAGGTATTTCTTCCAGTCCCTCCCATGCTGTTCAGCAAAAGCCTGGAGCATTGACTTCAGGGTACCATTGAATCTTTCCACAAGCCTATTGGCTTGTGGGTGATACAGTGTTGTACATCTCTGCACCACCTCACATTCTCCCATAAACATTTCATCAGATCCGACATGAAGGAACCCCCTCGATCGGTGATAACCTCCTGTGGAAACCCAACACAGGAGAAAATCCCGAGTAAGGCATCTGCCACTTTGTCTGTCCTCAGTGAGGATAGGATGACTGCCTCTGGGTACCGGGTGACAGAATCCACCACAGTCAGGATGACTGTCTTCCCTGATGAGCTGGGGGTATTTAAAGGCCCCACACTATCCATTCCTACCTTCTGGAATGGCTCCTCCACTATGAGCAATGGAATCAGGTCTTCTTGCCCACCTTCCCTATTTCTTGGCACCGGTGACAAGACCTGCAATACTTCTTCACATGCTGGGTAAAGTTGGGCCAATAGAAATTCTGGGCCAACCACTGTGTAGTGCGCATGATTCCCAGATGATCAGACAAGGGAATATGTGCATTCTTGAGCAACTGCTCATGATACGCCTGGGGAATTACAAGCTGCCTGCCTAGCACCCCTCCCTCTGTCTGCACAGCCTGAGTATACATCAGTCCATTTTCCCAATAAACCTTATGTCTGCCATCACCTCCCTGTGCTCCATCAGAGTCTGCCCAAGCCCTCATCTTCTCTAGACTAGTGTCACTTCTCTGAGCAGCTGCAAACTCCTCACATATTCCCAAGGCATGGGACATGTCCCCTTCTGTCTCTAAACTAGGGTCCCTAGCACTAGCATCAGGGCACTCAGGATCACTGTCATTCCTAACCTGGAAAGCTTAGCCTTGGCAATCTGGGTAAAAACCTCTACATTGTAACAGTTTACATTCCCCCTTGCAGCCAAAAGCTTGCCTTTGATTCAGTCCTGGACAGTATCACCCACCTCCCACCTAAGAGTGAAGTCATTTTTCTGGGAGATTTCAATGTAAATTGGCTATCGATTGCATCATCTCCCTACAAAGACTCTGCCCTAGCTTGTGACCTCACCCAGGTTGTCCAGTCCCCTACCAGATTGGACTCAAGGACTGGGACCTCAACCCTAATAGACCTAATCCTCACAAACAGGCCAAATAATCTCTCCCAAATCAAAGTGCTCCCAGACTCAGTAGGCGATCATTCACCAGTGACCTGCTTGTGGTCCACAAAAATCCCCCCGACCCCCTCAAAAGTCTCCATCCAAAGATGCCTAAAAAAAGGTACCCTCACATGGCTCAAATCACATCTTGCCTCCTGTGACTGGTCCCCTATTCACACTGCCCAGTCAGTAGACACTGCCCTTACCTACTTTATTTTCATCTTCAACTCGGTCTGTGACATATTTGCACCTTTCTCCAAACAACTTGTAAAACACAGAAACACTCCCTGGATCACCCAAGCACTACTAGACCAAATGCACCAGAGGGATAACCTATGGCATAAGGCCCCTGACTCCCAACTCCCACAGGACAGGCAACTGTACAGAGAGGCTAGAAACAGATGCACATGGGCTACCAGGCAAGCCAAAGCTGCATACTATAAACAAACCCTCACCACTTCCTGGGACTCTGGGAAAAATTTCTGGAGCAATATTAAGGAGCTCTGTGGGAAAACTGTATCCCCCACCCCAGTCCAGCCGCTAGTAGACGGATTTACCACCATGGACCCTAATATTATTGTTGATGCCCTCAGTACCTTCTTCTCTGACCTCACGCACATCCTCCCACCCAACTTCTTTGACCCTATCAGCAACTGCTCCTCTGACACTTCTGAAATCACCAACCCTACCCTCTTCAGGCTAAGAATCATCTCCTGTAATGAGGCTAAACACTATCTCACCACAGCTCTGGTGAACTCTCACTATAGTAGTGATTCCCTGTACCTCAAACTCATTCGACTTACACTGGATGTGACACTACCTCATCTCACCAAAATTCTCAACCTGTCCTTATGCCTCAGCCAATTTCCCACAACCTGGAAAAGAGCATTAATAACCCCTATCCTGAAGAGTGGCAACTCCACCTCCACTAGCAATTATAGACCAATATCTATCCTGACCCCTTTCTCTAAGGCCCTTGAAAAAATAGTGTTGGACCAACTAACAGACTGTCTGTCCAAATACAACCTGCTCTGCCACAAACAACATGGACTCTGGAAGGGCCACAGCACCTCCTCTGCCCTCATTGAATTTACAACATATATACTGTACATGAAACCTTGGAACAGGGCTCCGTGGCTGGTGCTCTCTACGTTGATCTGACCAAAGCATTTGATACCGTCTGTCACGCATTAGTCCTCCACACCCTTCCATCCTTTCATTTCGCACCGGAGGTTGTCACCTGGTTCAAAGACCATCTCTCAGGTTGGACACAACAAGTCAAAATCAATACAACTATCTCCTCAAGCAGACTGGTCCTAGCTGGTGTACCATAAGGGTCAATACTAGGCTCATTACTCTTCACCCTCTTTCTGAACTCCCTTCCTAAATCTCGTAGTAGTGAGATGCTGCTTTATGCTGATGATGCGGTAGTTTTCTGGAAACATCCTCATCTCAATTCACTACAAACTGCCCTGCAGGGCTTCTTTAGGGAGCCGGAAACCTGGTTCGCTGGACACTGCCTAATAATTAACTACAAGAAAACCAAAACCATGATCTTTGCCCACCGCCAAAACCATCTCTGTCACACACCGTTAATTGTCATGAACTTCCAAGGCTCTGCGCTTGAACAGGTCTCATACTTCAAATACCTCAGACTCACATTGGACACTTCCCTTTCCTACCACTGGCATATACAAGTCTCCTCTTCTATTAACACTAGAATGGGGATCCTGTACAGGCATAAGCACTCCCTACCCCCTCAGGCCATGCACCTCACTGTGACATCATCAATTCTATCTTTGGTGGACTAAAGAATAGTGATTTATGGGTCCGCTGATCAAACTGCCTTCCGTAGCATCAACCTCGCCCTCAATAAAGCCTGCCGATTGGTATCTGGATGTGACAGGTTAACCCACACATGCAAGCTTTATAGGCGTACTGGCTGGCTAAACTTCCAAGGCAGGCTTAAATACCATACCTGTATACTTGCAAAAAGATACAACTTAAGTAGGCCCCAGTCGGCCTCCACCCACTAATACGCACAGTCCCTCATAGGAGGACCCATAGGTACTCTGCCAACTCCAATCTCCTAGCCCCTCACTGTAGAACATCCCTTGGAAAAATATTCTTCCGATATCGTGCTCCACTATGGCTGAACAGTCTCCCATCCTCCATCTCCCTGGCCCACAGCCTCAACCTATTTAAATCAGGTCTCAAAACCCTACTCCTTAACTCCACAACCTGTGACTGAAAATAAACTCCCTCTCTAGTCCCTCCGGACCTGTTTCTTGTCTTAACTCTGACCTGGGACCTTTTTTTTTTAAGCTCCCTGTTGATATAACCCTCCAATTTGTAAAATCCTGTGATGTATGACTATGTATTACTTGATATTAGTTATGTATGTGTACTATTTGTTTTCCTCTGTATTTGTATTTTTACTTTTAACTGACGTGGAGCCATTGCCAAAGAGTCTATGACTCAAAGGATTGTAATTCTGATTCTAATAAATAAAATAAAATAACCCTCTGACAATGGGTCACCCCTTCCTCTTTGGATTAACCCTCTATAGCTGTGTGGTTAACTGCTACTGGGAAATTTCTACCCCCTTTTTATTAGTCTTCATATCAGGAGACACAGGCTGGAGAACCAGCCTCCCAGTGGTTTTCACAATGGCTTCTGTGGGGTCTAGGGAACTACAATTTTCCCGTGCTGCTTAGCTACGGGTAACTGCACACACCATCCCCTGTTTGAGATTGTTACCAAGGATGACGTCCACTGGTAATGTTTTGGCTACAGCCACCTGTTGCACAGTTCCCCCTGTTTCACCCCAGTCTAGGAGAACACTAGCGAGGGGCAATGTTTTCTCCCCACCAGTAAAGTCTTGTACAGTGACATACTTATTGGGTATAAGCTGAGCAAGCTGTACTAGATCCCCTTTTACCAATGTCAGGGATGCCCCTGTGTCCCTTAACCCTTGTGTCTGTACACCATTCACCACGACTGGGTGCATGTGTTCCCTCATGTTCACAGGCATGCTTCCAAAGACACACAAACAACCCACTTTCTTCCTAGCACCACCTTGCATATTGCTCGTCCATTTGGGACACTGACAATATGCCCAGTTTCTCTACACAACCAACATTCATTCCTTTTCTCAGAGAAATATTTTCTCTGAAACCTGAGCCTAACTGGTTTCAGTGGAGGCAGTGAGGGTTTTAGCTGCCCTGAATGTGCGCTTTTCCCTTTCTGCACTACCATCACCGCCTCATTTGCTCTCAGAGCAGGTCTGCTCTTGGCATAGCGGTCCGAGAGTTCAGCAGCCTCTTGCACTGTTTTGGGATCTCGGTCCTCCAGCCAGGTTTTCAGCTTTGCTGGGCATGCCCAGAAAAACTGTTCTAACAAAATTACATTTTCAATTTTATCAACAGAGTTTGCTTCAATTCCTTCCCACCAACATTTCAAAAACTGACGTTGTTTCATGGCTAGCTGCTCATAGCTCATATCAGGGCTTCTCCTGAGCTTATGGAATTTAGCTCTGTATGATTAGCAGTTAATTCAATTTTTTTTAACAGTGCAGCTTTAAGTTTGGTGTAATCATTACTGTCCTCATTGTCCATTTGACCCAACGCATCCTGAGCTTTCCCAGTAAGTAGCAGGGATAGCAGAAAGCTCCAGGACTCCCTAGGAATTTTAGCTTGAATACAAACTTTTTCAAAAGAATTTAAAAAGGCATCCATGTCCTCCCCATCTTTAAATTTGTCTATCAATTTGGAATTCAGTTTGTAATCCAGTCCTGTAGTCTCAGTTAAACCCAAGCCACTTACCTGCTCTGATGCAGGTGGTTGGAGTCATAGCTTCTCCAGTTCATGTCACCTCTGGTGCGCATGCTCCTCACGGTCTGCCTCTCACCGTTCTTGTTCCCTCTTCTCCTCTACAGCTTGCTGTTCTGACTCCCTCTTCTCCTCTGCAGCTCACTGTTCTCACTCCTTCTTCTCCTCTCTGGAACACCAGCTCCATTCTGCACAACTCACTCTGCAGCCTGAGTACTTCTGGCTCTAGAATGCTGGTGACCTTCCCCTGCTGCTGTGGCCCTTCACTGGCACTGGCCCTGCTGCCCTCCTCATCCGATCTGGACACTCCTTCCACACTCAAGGTTTGGTCCCTTACAGTCACTGTCTGTGACTCAATGCTCTAGGTATCTGCTACCATCAGGGCATCCACGAGGTTCTGTTTGGTGGCTTTCACCTTGTACGGGACTCCTCTGTCCCTGTGCAACTGCTTTAAGTAGTCTACAGTGTGCCCACTGTCATTGGAAGCCATCTTCTTCCCTAACTACGGCTACACTAACTTGCACTTTAGAAAAAAATAAATAAAACAGGTAGGAACTTGACTGTAAGCCAAGTGATATAGTTCTGTTTCCTTTTAAAAAAATAAATCACTGCCCTTTCTTTGCAAGTGAGCTGAACAGTATCAAGCTGACACACTGAACAATTAAAGCTTGTAATACCAAATGTATGCACACCGCTGCCAACCAATCTGGAAATTATTAGCACAGCTGCCACCAATCTGTCACAAACATACTCAGCAGGTCAGGCCCTCTGCTCCCACAGTGCCAACCTCCGAGCGCAGTCTTGTGAACAGGTAACAGAAACAGGGTAACCCTCCTGTCTGTTTTGTGGGTTCAAATCAACCTTTGGTCTCAAGTTCTGGAGGGATTCTAACTGTGAACCTCTTGCCAGCATACCCAATGTACTAGCTCAGATAATTCTGCTCTTTGGGGAAATGCCAGATATCTTTTACCTACAGGCACCTAACCAGGTATACACAAATGAACCCTTAAAAACTCTATGAAAGATCTCAGATAAACTCTTACCTTTTCCCAGTTTGGTATTACCATTAAGCTTTTGCACAGTGTCAACTGTAACCAACTATGCTTGACTTGTCAAAGAAAGAATTTCGAAGGTACACCAAGCAGTCTCTTTAAAATGGAGATTTACTTTAAAATAGATAACAATATAAAATGTAAATACAGAACAATATATCACGATACATACAATCACTTAAAAGAACAAGGTCTAAAAGTGCAAATTCCTACCACCAAACAGTTAGACTTATTTATCTAATGTATCTCTTCTAACAGTGCTAGAGTAGGTGTTTCTTCTTCAGAGTCCAAACATGTATGTGTCTAAAGGTCAGCCACAGCATAGTTAAAAAAAACTGTCTTTGACCCTTCCTCCTCCATGATGTCACCCAGCTCCTCCTCTGTTTATTAAAAATTATACTACCAGGATGTCTTCACTCAGGAGGTATTTTAAATAGGTGACATCAGCAAAAACTAATTTTCCAAATGAATTCTTTGATCTATGAGCAGTCTCCTCTCTCAAAGACATCAAAGGACTTTGTATGACTCTCTGTCTGCCAGATCTCACTGAGGTGTAATATGCTTTGTGATACCAGGTGCAATTAACTGACCTTCCTGAGGATGTCATAAAATGGATATTTTAGGTCTTAGCTTCAAACAACCCCAGGTCCTAAATAAGGCTATAAAATGTGAGTCTTTGCAAGTTAATCACCTTACAGAGATCTGCTGTTAAACATATCCTGTCTTTTGAACTGATAACGGTGGGGGGTCATCCCACAGGCTGTCTCAGCATGTCTCATGAGAGACGCTCAATAACACATTTTTATATTACAAAAAGGCATAGAGTAGTCAGAAGCAGCTGTCCAAGTGTCACACCTACCATTCTGGAATATGTAACCCAGATGCCCAACTAGCACAAGAACCAAACCAGGAAAAGCAGCAGTACCAGAAAGAAAGCTGTGCAGGGAGTAGGTAGCAAAGAGTTCCAGCCAGGAGACTGTGCCTTACTGTTACTACCTTCCTCTGACAAAAAGCTCACCATGAAGTGGCAGGGTCCATATGTTGTACAGGGACAAACAGGGCCTGTTAACTTTGAGATTGAGATATCAGATAGAAGACAGAAAGTGTAGCTGTACCATGCTAATTTACTTAAAAAAATGGCGTGAGCGGTCTGAATCTGATGTACCCTCAAATATGTATGTTTGCCCTGTCCAGTCCGAGGAAACTGAGTTGGATCTTGCTTACAAGAAGTTGGACACAGGAGGTATTCAAGCTCCAATGGTAGTTAACCCTTCACTTACAAAAGACCAGAAAGCAGAGCTAGATACCTTATTACATCAGTTTGACAGTACTTTTACCTGTATACCAGGGAGGATGGGTGAAATAGAGCACCACATGCAAGTGACCGAGGAGGCACATAGATACATAGACAGTGTCGACAGATAAGGGCCTATGGCCCACCAAGTCTGCCCATTTGAGCTTGTAAGTTCAGTTTATGTTTTCCTAGAAGCCTGTTGCCCGTTACCCCTGACCTCCAGAATTCCTTTATGTCTATCCCATGCATTCTTAAATCCCGTGATTGTTTCAGCCCCCACCACTTCCTCTGGCAGGGTGTTCCACTTGTCCACCACCCGTTCTGTGAAGAAATTCTTCCTCACGTTTCCTCTGAATCGTCCTCCGTCCAACTTCATCCCATGCCCTCTAGTCCTGGAACATCTTTTTCACTTAAAAATAGTATATTCCTGCACCCTGTTCCTCCCTGTAAGATACTTGTATGTCTCTATCATATCCCCTCTCTCCTCCTCTCCTCCAGGGAGTACGTGTTCAGTTCCTTCAACCTGTCTTCATAGGACTTGTGATGCAATCCATGCACCATCTTTGTTGCCCTCCTCTGAACCTTCTCTACCCTGTCTATGTCATTATGTAGGTATGGTCTCCAGAACTGTACATTGTACTCCCAGGTGGGGCCTCACTAGTGTCTTGTATAGTGGAATTATGACCTCCCTTTTCCTGCTGGTGATGCCCCTGCCTATGCATCCCAGCATCCTATTTGCTTTACCTGCTGCCTTGTCACACTGTTTCCCTACCTTGAGGTCATCAGAGATGATAACTCTAAGATCCCTTTCTTGCTTGGTGCATGCTATATCCTCACCCCCCAACTGATATATTGTGCCAGGGTTTTTGTGCCCCATATGCATTATCTTGCACTTCTTTGCATTGAATTTCAACTGCCAAACCTCTGACCATTCTTCAAGTTTCTGCAGGTCCCTTCTCATTCTGTCTACACCCTCTGGTGTGTCTACTCTGTTACAGAGCTTTGTGTCATCAGCTGAACAGTGAAATTCTGCCTTCTAGGTCCTGCACAATGTCACTGATGAAGATGTTGAATAGGACGGTCCCAGCACTGATCCCTATGGTACCCCACTGGTCACTCTTCCCTCTGTGGAGTGACAGCCATTTACCACCACCCTCTGTCTCCTGCCACCCAGCCAGTTACCTACCCACCACACTACTGTCATGCCCACACCCATATTCCCCAGTTTGTGTAATAGTCTTCTATGTGGCACAGTGTCAAAGGCCTTGCTGAAGTCCAGATAGGCCATGTCCACTGCCCTCCCCTGATCCACCTCCCTAGTCACCCAGTCAAAAAATTCAGTGAGGCTGGTCTGACATGACCTCCCCCTGGTGAAACTATGCTGCCTTGGTTCCTGTAGTCCATTGACAACCAGATGTTCCACCAATCTCTCCTTCAGTAGTGCTTCCATGATCTTCCCCACTACCGAGGTGAGGCTGACTGGTCTATAGTTCCCTGCTTCCTCTTTGTTCCCGCTTTTGTATAAGGGGACTACATCTGCTGTCCTCCAGTCTTTGGGTACCTCCTCTGTTTCCAATGATTGGCTAAACAGGATAGCCAGAGGTTCAGCCACCACCTCTCTTAGCTCTTTAAGGACCCTGGGGTGCACCCCATCTGGCCCCATTGCTTTATCAACTCTTATTACTTCCAGTTCCTTCAGGACCCTTTCTCGTGTAAAGGGACTTGTGGCATCTATTAGAGTTAAGCCCTACAGATTACCTGAAAAAGTAAAAGATGATGTTGTCATGAAGATCCGTAAAATGAAAGAAATGGGGGCGATACAAGAGGTCAACAGTGAGTGGGGCTTCCCCATGGTAATTGTACCCAAAAAAGAGGGAGGGGTTAGGATATGTTTGGATTTTTACAAGTTAAGTGCAATATCTAAATTTGATGGTTATCCTATGCCCCACATCGATGATGTCATCAATTGCCTCGGTCAAGCCAAGTACATCAGCACATTAGATCTCACAAAAGAGTACTGGCAGATCCCATTGGATGTGGAGGCCAAGGAAAAGACTGCCTTCAGTACCCCATTGGATTGTTCCAATTTGTAACAATGCCATTTGGCCTTCACGGTGCCTCCGCCACTTTCCAACAGCTTATGGACAGGATTCTTAGACCACACATGTCATACAGTGCAGCCTACCTGGATGATGTGATTATGTTTAGTCCCACATGGGAAGAACATTTAAAACATCTAAATGCAGTGTTGAACACTATTACCCAGGTAGGCCTCACCATTAATCCTACAAAGTGCTCTATAGCAATGACAGAGATAAGGTACTTAGGCTTTATAATTGGAAAAGGAGAGGTGAAACCCAAAATAGGGAAAGTGGACGCCGTAGCCAAAAGTACACGACCGGTAACTAAAAAACATGTTCAGTCCTTCCTAGGCTTGGCCGGTTATTACCTGCATTTTGTCCCCAGTTTTGCTACCACTACTAGTCCTCTGATAGACCTAACTAAGAAAAACAAACCTACAAAGGTAGTTTGGTCACCAGCCTGTGAAGAGACATTTTGTGCTATCAAAGCCAGCCACCTTATGTTCCTCCCTAATAATGAAGAGCCCAGATTTTTCCAAACCTTTTATTGTTCAGACCAATGTTTCCAGTACTGGTATTGGTGTGGTCTTATCCCAGATACAGGAAAGAGAAGAACATCCTGTAATCTATGTCAGTAGAAAGCTGCATCTGAGAGAGACCAGATGTTCTACTGTAGAAAAATATTGTTTGGTCCTGAAGTGGGCAGTGGAGACTCTGAGATACTATTTGTGGGCTACAGAATTTGAAGTGCGGACCGATCATAATCCGCTTTGTTGGATTCACATTATGAAGGAGAAGAATCCGAGGATTATGAGGTCGTACCTGGCTTTACAGCCATATAAGTTTTTGGTAAAACACAGGTCTGGGATCACAAACAGTAATGCAGATTTTATGTCTTGATTTGGTGCAGATATAACTGTACAGACAGAAGAAGACCTCGGGTTAATGAGTGATAAAGAATCGGAGGGCAATCTCTGAGTTTTCTTTTATTTGTTTGAGTTTAAGGGACCCCGAGGTGGAGCTTTGGGAGTCGGTGGGCTGAAGCTCCATCTCGCCTTGTGAGAGATCTACTTCATCTGTCTGTAAATAAAGCAGTAAAGAAAAAGGAAAGTTCCTTTAGAGAAAGCCCTGTCCCATGACTTCCTCTTAAGTGGGGAGGAGTATGTAATAGGGGCTGTGTATTCTGGAATGAGCAGGGCCTTTCTTCTTTATAAAAATGTATTGCAACAGTAATCTACTTCTTCACTATCCTATTTCTCTTTTCTGTTAGTTTTGCCAACTTTTTAGGAAGGCCACCAGTAGTTGTCTTTAGTATCTCTCTTGTTTCCTAGTATCCTAGCTCCTCCATGTTTACACTGTGTCCCTGATTGCGTTTTTAAGTTAATTGAGAGTAGTGCTGCTAGATTATGTGCAAAGCCGCCTTCTCGAAGGTGCGCACGGACGTCTGCACGAATGTGTACGCATTCACCTGTGCGAACGAGCGGAAGCTCCTGTGCGCTCCCGCAGAGCTACTTTCCAAATAGAGAAACAGGCTTGTTTGTTTTAACATTCAGCCTCTTTTAGTTAAGACACACCCATTTTCAAACAAAAACAATTAGATGCATATTTATGTAGGCTAAAAACAGCAACTGCAAGATTATAAAAGATAAACTGAGTGTCTTTTTGCTGTTTAGGATGATCGCATAGCAAAGTAAACTGCTGGAATAATTATCATAGGGAAATATGTCTGCATCATTTAAACTTGCTTTTTGGACCTGCAAACAGTATTTCCTGCAGTTTAAGCCCCTGTTAATCTGCTTGGCGCTTGCTAGTAGTTCAGTATGTTAGCATGGGAGTCAGTGTGTTTGGCCCCTCAGGCTCTTGTAAACCATTTTTTTGTTTTTCAGACAGCAAAATTACTGCTAAAAGTATCCTTTATATGCTAGCAAGCCTTTGTATTCTAGGTTTCCTTGCTTTAGGCAATATTCCTTTCAGTAGAAACGCACGTTTACAAACCTGTTTGCCAACAACATAGAAACTATACACTGGAATCGATGCAGACAGAGTCTACAACCATTCTGACTGCAACAAGCTCATGGCAATAGAACAAAAAGGCAATAAATGAAAATCATGTGGTACAAAGGACCATCCCCTGCTGAACAAAGCTATAATGGAGAGCTGCAAAAATTTGCCACAATCTTAATGCAGCACAGATTTATAAAGAAGCATTTGACAGCATAGAAACATAGACATTGATGGCAGAAAAAGACAAGAGGTCCATTCAGTCTGTCCATATTACCTATAATTCCTGGAATCTTCCCTGGAACCTGTTGTTCCTGTAGGGTACTAACCCAACCCACCCTATCCACATTCTCTGCTCTGATCGTGTTGTTCCTGGTGACCACTGTTTCCTTCATTATATCTAATGCCTGCTTGAATCCCCCAGACTGTGTTTGCACCCACCATCTTGTCCGACAGACTGTTAAAATGTTCTACCACCCTTTATGTAAAGTAGAACTTCCCCACATCCCTCCTGAACCTCCCTCCTGTTAATTTACACTTGTGTCCATGAGATGGTATTCAGAGTAAATAATTCCCCACCGTTTACCTTGAAAATTTCTTTAAGGAACTTGAAGGTCTCTGTCATATTTCCCTTCTGGTTTCCAGTGAATACATATTTAGTTCCTTGATGCACTCCTCATAGGATCTGCCTTGCTGACTCTGAATCATTTTTGTTACTGTGCCCTGCACTGATTCCAACCAATCACTGTCCTTTCTGAGCTGGGGCATCCCAGTCTCTTGGATCGTAGAGTGTTTAGATATCTACAGAGTACACCCCACACTGGTGAACTTCATTGCAACCACTATGATAAAGTGGCAGGCCACCCTGCAATTAAACCACCTGAAAGGTTGAATCGCCATCCCAAGCATCAAGATCCACCAAAGGATTTTCCTAGATGACTCCTTGTCAGCACTTCTCTTCTGCCTTGCCCTCAACCCATTGAGCAACCTAATTAATAACCTGGGCTATGAATACAACTTGAACTGAAGAAACCAGAATGATCAACAGCTAATATCTCACCTCCTCTTTGTAAGTGACCTGAAGTTTTATAGCTCATCCAACAAACATGTGAAAGCACAACTACAAAGTGTCAAGACTTTTTCAGATGATATACAGATGACAGTTGACTTGGACAAATATGCCAAAGCTATATTTAGAGCTGGAAAGTTAACTCATGAAGAAAACGTCAACCTGATGGAGGGCTGTGACATAAAAGAACTTGAGCAAGAGAGAGTGTACAGACATCTGGGAATAGATGAAGGAGCAACAAAACAACATGAACAAATGGGAGCAAAAATCAGCAAGGAATACTTCAGAAGGCTTAAGCTTGTACTGAATACTGCTTTAACAACATGAAACAACATGTAAGCTATACATCCGTTCATCTTGTCTGTGATGTACAGCTTCAGTGTGATTGACTGGCCACAGAATGTGCTGAACCAGCTAGGTCTAAAAACAAGAAAATGGCTCCATGCCTACCAGTCAATACATGAAAAACAGTGCATGCCAGGATTATATATCTCAAGGTCTGAGGAAGGCCTGGGCCTCCTCGAGATTGATTACATATACAGGTCCACAATTGTGGAGCTACAGATATACCTACTGACATCCCTGGACCCAAATATAGTCAATGCCCTGCATCACGAAGAAAACAAACATGAGAACTCTCATCATCAAGTTAGGAGAGATTTAAACTGAAGTCATGGATGGAATATGGTTTGAATGAAAGTTTCCAGTTTGAACCATTTTTATAACGGCATTATACATTACTATCAAATTATTTCTGTCTATTCACTATGTTTTTGTTTCATATATGTTGTACATATTGTATATTTTGTGAATGTTTTTACTGTCTTCCTTTTTTTCACCCTTTTTCACATTCTGTTTTTACCTGCTTGTTCAGGAATCCATTGTTACCCACATAAGAGTCAATCAAAATTGAGTAGTTTTTCTTTAAGATAGGGGTTTAAATGATGGCTGGATTTTCAAAATGTTACACCTTGAAAAAGCATGATTATTGTTGTGAAACATTGGTGGCAGCAGGAGGTACTACTGCTGTTTTGATTTTATAATAAATGTTATAATCCCAAAAAATGGAGTGTTTATGCCTTTTCTTCAGTGAGCTTGGCTTTTGGATATTCTTGCAATACCATAAATATGCAGAGCCTCCTGAGGTCCTTTGCAGTTCTACCTATTTGACCATTTCGCTCAAGAAAGGAGAAGCCTTTGGGAGGGTAGCAGAGATGGATATTAAATGTCGCCAGTAGGTAAGGAAAAACCAGTAACAGAAAGTGGAAAGCAGCAACAAAAAAAACTATAAGGACAAAAATCAACACAGAAAAAAGGAAAACCGGGAAGCCTATAATTACAGCAGAACATGCAGAGAGTTGCTGAAAAACCACAAGTCAATGAAGGACTGACCAATGAGTGGTTAAAAAGAGGTAAATTAGATGAGAGGCTGATAATGGCAGCCCAAGATAGTGGACTGTGCACAAAATGGTTCACAAAATCCATAGAAAAACAAAAACAAGAAAATGGACAGGTGTAAGTTCAGTAGCACAGAGTTTGAAACAGTCCCACATCTTTTGGCTGTATGTGAAGTATTTGTGGCAGAAGGCCTGTATGCTGAAAAACATAACAAGGTAGTGAGATTGATCTACTGGAACCTATGCAAACATTATAACATAACCTGGACATTTTTGCCATTGCCAAGTTATGGTGCAGTGAGAATCATGATTGGGATATGGTCATACCAGGTTATACTGTTTAGAAAGGATAGAGAGTGGGTAAGAAAATGGGACGAGTGGCTCTTTACGTAAGGGACATCATTAAAGCAATAGACAGGCAGAGGTATTGTGGGTCACACTTGGGATGGATAATGGAATAGCTATTGACTACAGACCTTCAGCATGGGGGGGTGGACAATCTTCTGATGGAAGACATTCAAAAGATGGCAAATAAAGAGGAGATTCTGCTGGTGGGGGACTTTAGCCCGCTGAATATTGATTGGAGCACCCCAGCTGTAGCTACAGCTAAGCAGGGTCATCCTGGATTTCCTGCAGAAGATATTCCTCAAGAACTCATGATGGATCAGTATTGGACTTGTACTTTGCAATAGGGACAGTGTTGCAGAATTCACAGTGTTAGACCACCTGAGGACCTGTGATTACTGTACAGTGTAGTTCAATATAAGAACTGTAGCAGAATCAAAACTCACAAAGTTGATGGTCCTGGCTTTGAAGAGGGACAATTGTAAAAGATGGAGGAATGCCCCAGCCATGCCTTGTTGGTGGTGGGGGGGGGGTGTGGTAGGATTTGAGTAAAGTGGAGGAATAGTGAGTAAAACTGAGAGGGGCCACAGTGAGGGTGCCAAACCTTTGTATCAGGCAAGTTAACAAAAGTAAGAGAAAAAGGAGACCACTGTGTTTTTCAAAAGAGGTGGCTGGAAAGGTAAGGGCAAAAAATCTGCATTCATAACATGTAAGGAGACCTGGAAGGAGGATAGGGAGGTGTATCAGGAGAAGCAACGTGAGGCAGGGAAAAGCAGTCAGGTGCACAAAAGTGCAAATGGAGGCAAAAATAACACTTTTTTTATCTCACCTCTTTCCCTCAAGCTCCGCATCAGGAGGCCCAATGGAGTCCTCCCCTGCTATCCATCTTACCTGTACCAGCTTGTTCCCCTGTCTTGCTGTGGTTTATCTCCCCAGGTGGGGATGAGGTAGGGCAGGGACACCCCGAACACTTCACTGTTTGGGCTCAAAGTGGTCAGACGGGTGGGAGCACATTGGGCCAACTCGATGCTCCATCTCCCCGGAACTGGAGGGCATTTTTCCTGCTTTCAATGGGACATCATTTGCCCAAATGTCAAGGCACCTGGCACCAATGTTGTGACATCCTCGCCTTCTGTTACTGCTCAGCACTTATTATGCCCCAGTCTTCCACCTGTGGCCAGTCAAGCATCAAGTAATGACCCCCATCCCCCCTCAGAGAAGATGAGCTGTCTGTGAGATGCTCAAGCCTCCCCCAACCAGCTGACCCTCCAGCTCTCTGGGCTCATTTTATTTATTGAAACGTATCAGAATTAATAGCTTTGAGTCAGAGACTCCTTTACAAAGGCCCCATGTCGGAGAATAAAATAGCAAAGACATAGTATGAATTACAAAGCACAACCAGTGTTGTGAAGCAAATTCCACTGTGTACAGTAGTTATAGTAGAAGGATACAGGTAAACTTATGTTGTACTTGATATTACAACAGTCAGATGCAATACAGTTCAAAAAGAGTGATATATTCATTCCTGAATCCAGGTTGCTGGCATTGCAAGTGGAAATCCAACCACTGCACCATCAAGTCAGCCCAGACATTTTTTGTAGGTACAGTATGCAAGTGAAAGGAGAAGGACCAGGGGAGGGATAGGAAGATTAAGGAAGGAAGGGGGTGTGTGGAAGGGGCTCAAGGAATGTCAGATGTCCTGAACAAATACTTTTGTTGTTTGGACGGGACATGGATTCATACTAAATGGGAATGACAGCATAGTGCCCAAGCTCTCTCACCCACCAGGGCCTAATCCTGCTTTGTCCGTCAATGGCAATATGTTGTAATCTGAATTTATGCCTGAAAGCCTGCTGATGAAATGGGAAAGGTTCATTTGAAAAGTTTTGACAGATCTGTGCACATCGTGGTTACATGTATCGGGCCTGCCCCCCATGTGGCATGATGACGGAGGTCAGTAAAACAGTGAGCAGTATACAGTCCATGTTCACACATCTTTTTTTTTTAACTCAAGTTTATTCAAAACCGCATTAGATACAGTAGACAATACAGGTTAAGCAACATTCCCATTGCATCCATTATAAATAGGTGGATAATCATACAATGTAAAAGAACTGTAAATGATAAAGTTATGAAGATGTGATAATAGTCTTGCAGAGCTTCAAGCAAATGTTCCACTCTACCACTAAATACAGCAATACATTTGAAACTCATTAACAAGGTAATTTCAGCACTGTATCATTCAAGCTGGTCTCTCAAGTGTGGCCAGATAAACCAGTTCAAACCACAGCTTGTTATTAAAATGGACCAAGTGATGGCGACTTCTAGCAAAACAACAGTGGTTATCCAGAACATCGAATCCCGGTTTCACTCAGAGCGGCAAATCCAAGTGCATGATGCTGCCCTTCAGGAGATACATGCAGGAGCCAGGTACACCACAGGGTCATACAATTCTGCTCAACAAAGTGGACAATCTAGAGAACAGTAGTAGAATGACCAACCTCTGGTTCCTAGGCTTTCTGGAGGTGGCTTAAAAAATAGATGCTGTGGGATTCCTGCAGTTAGTGCTGCCTGGTATATTCTGTTCTCAGGGTTAACCTGCATTTTTTTTATTTATTTCAGTTTTGAATTATAACCTTTGAGCCAAACTGACTCTTTTACAAAGGCTGCAACTCCACAGAAGAACAGACAAAACAGTTCAATTTACATTATGAGTCAAGAATATACCATAGCAAAGTGACAAGGCTATTTTACAAGCAATATAAATGTGGAGTATAACCTCAAATACAAATAGTTTTATAACAGACATATCTCTATTCTATAGGTCTAGTTACTAAGTGCAGGCTGCTTGTAGTTTAAAGCTAAATTCAGCTTTGTCAAGGAAAACGGGAGGAAGGAAAAGGTATGGAGAGTATTGGAGAGTATTGACATGGGTACAGAGAAGGCATACTGTATAAAGTTAATAGTGGATGGAGGAAGGGGATATGATAATGAGGGAGAACAAGCTGATAAGTGCTGTATGCATGGGGGCAGCCTAGGGGAAGGGTGAGCCGACAGGAGGGGGTGAGGACTCAGGGCGAGAGGGGGTAAGAAGATGGGGGGTAAGGGTTGGAAATCTAGGGCATGGGATGGAACTCCTATCACTGTGCACAGCAGCCGCACTCTTGGGATTCTACCAGGAGGTGATGAAATTATTTTTTGAATTGGCTGAGTTTCTTAAGGTGAAAAAAGGGAGGGGGGTAGGTTATTCATCCAGAGAGGGTGAAGGAAGTTTATTTGTAAAGTACACGTAGTACCCCTCTAGCAGAGCTTTGGGTTGTTTTATTGTTGGGGTTACACTGGAAAAGCTTTGAAGTTGATTCTGGGACCAGTCCTAGGATGGCTTTTTTTCCTATGATACATGCCTGGTACTGGGACCTTAGAGGTAATGGGAGCCAGCCAGTTGTGGAGTAGAGTCTGCAAGAGTGGGAATACTGATTAGCTTTTAGAGCAAGTTGGTAGGCTTTGTTGAGCAGGAGTTTAACCCTTTTGAGAGCAATTTCAGTGGTCACACTATAGTCAGTCAATCCATAGTCAGTGATGGACAGTATTGAGCTTTTGGTGACAAAATTGAGGGCCTTAGTTGTCATAGCATTTCTGTGTCAGTAAAGGAGTCTGAGTCTGATGTTGGCTTCTCATGACATGGTCAGTGTGGGTGTTGAAAGAAAGGGTGTTGTCTAGGAATAATCTCAGGTATTTAAAGGTAGTAACCTGTTTGATTATGTCACTTTTGTTACTTAGTATGGTAAGTGGGCCACCCTGCTTTTTTGAGCTTTGTAGGGTAAAGTGGATTGCTTTTGTTTTTCTGTAGTTCAAGAGGAGTTTGTTGTAAGCAAACCATGACTCCAGTTTGGTAAAGCTACTTTGAAAGGTAGCTATTATTTCATGGAGGTGTGTTCCTGGTACGGAGATCACTACATCATCTGCATAAAGCAGCATCTTAGCAGGGCACACGCTTGGCAGAGAATTGATAAAGAGGCTGAATAGTAAGGGCCCTGAAATTGATCCTTGTGGGACACCCAAAGTAGCATTCCAAGGTTCAGAGGGATACACCTCTTATCCTAACACACTGGGACCCGATAGGTGTGAAGTAAAGTCAGTGAGTACAGTAATAGTGCTATGGGATTTATGAAACGCATGCTGCTGAGAGCAGAGGAGGTTATATTTGTTGAGGTAATCCATGAGCTGATCTGACATAATTCTCTCTAGGGCTTTTGAAGGGGGGTGGTAAAATAGATATGGGGTGGTGGTTGCTTATGCTGGTCCTGTCTCCAGTTTTAACGACTGGGGTGATGAAGTCAGTTTTCCACTTGTCAGAGAATATGTTCGATTTAAGGGATATGTTAAATAGTTGCGTTAGTGGGTGGGCAAGCTCTTCTAGGGTGATGGTGAGAGACTTCATGTCAAGCACATCACTACCACCTCTAGTTTTGCCAAGGAACTTCTTCACATATTTCATAGTGTCTGCCTTCATGATCATTTTGAAGTAGAATGGGTGTTGAGTGGTGTATGTAGTGGTAGCAGGGTTTGGTAGCAAGCTGTTAGGGTCAGCAACAAGAAACTCTGGAGGAAGGACAGAACTGAGGTGTGTAAAGACCAGATTAAAAGCATTAACTAACTCTTTGGGTTGTTGGAGAGGGACCGCAGGGGTGACAGATCTGGTGGAGCTTTGGATTCTTTCCCAGTCAGTGTCTTAACATTCTCCCAGAATGCTCTACCATTCCCCCAGCACTCCTGATGTTCCTTTCTGTAATAGAAGGCCTTAGAATTCCTTATCAGGTGAGTGCATTAATTCCTTGCAGTCTTGTAGGCCATAAAATCTGTCTGCCTTCTGCTAGCTCTTGCTACATGCCAGAGATTGTCCCTATTATTTATTAGTTCTAAAAGGGGGTCATTAAGCCAAGGATTAGATGCCCCTTTTGTTTTGAATGTTCTTGTTCTCCTGTATGTAAGGTAAAAATTATATTTATAGTGAGCAGTGTGGAGTGAATTGGAACATTATTCCCTGGAATTGTAATGCACAATCGCATTTTAAATTAGGTATATATGTGTATTAGTGTAAAGATATAATTATTTTAGTAATATTTTAGTTAGGTCACGTCATTTTATTTGGTATTTGTATTAGCTTAGTGTTGCTGTTTTGTTTTTTACTTGGTTTTGTATTTATTTAAAAAGTAATCATTTTATTTCTGTAAAATTAGGTGGTTGGGTCTAGTATTGCTAATAGGTGGGGCTTTTTGGCCCAGGGGAATAGTCACACTCATAACTCCTGGTGCAGTTAATAATTAAGCTCATGGGTTCCCTATGAATATTATGAGGAGGAGTGTTACATCTAATCTCTTTAGTCCATTTGATGAGAGTAATCATGCTTTAGGCATTGAGTCAGGATGCCTAATGTTTAGATTTGGTCACTGTGATATTATGGCTTTGTGCCAATTGGGTATTCCCACTAGGATTAAGGGTTTAAGAGGAACACTTAAAGAATCAGATCAATTGAAATTGAAGTTGATGCTTAGACACATGATATTACTACATCTTCTCTGGTTCAGTTCACCCTCACCCTTATCCAATACAAAATGTTATTCAAGATAATTCATTTCAGTCTGCCCTTAAGATCGTACATTTCAACATACAAAGCTTTACTGCCAAATGGATGTTATCTGAGGCATGGGTTGTTCAACATGACTTTGATGTCAGAACCCTATCTGAAACTTGGCTGACTGATAGAATCCATAATGATGAAATCTTTCTTCCTAACTATAATTTGTATAGATAGGACAGAGTAGGAAAGAAGGGTTGGGGGGGTCGTGGTTTATGTCAGGACCAGGTACAGGGCACTGGAGTTGACTTCCTACCTTTGTGGATTGGGGTGTGACATCATCTTGGTGGACCTGCTTTTTGGCTGAAATAAACATCTTACTGTCTCTTCCCTTTATATTCCACCACGTTGTATCAAGCAAGGACTTGATGTTATATCTGAAGTTAGGAAATCATTACCAACTAATAGGGAATGGATTTTAATGGGGGATTTTAACCTCAATTGGGGTACTGATCAAAATTCCTATATTGTAGATTTTTTCCAAGAAATGGGAGTACAGCAGTTACTTTCTCAAACTACTAGATTTAATTACATGACTAGTGGGGCTACCATATTATATTCAGTTGTGGTTACTCACCCGTCTAAGATAATTGAATCAGGAGTTTTATCAGATGTGGTTAGTAACCATAGTCTCATTTTTTGTAGGTGGTCATCAAAACAGTATCATAGTCCACCACTTTGTGTCGAAACAAGAAATATTAATAGGGTTACCTCTTTGACTATGACTGAGGCTCATGAACAAATTGATTGGACTTGTCTTGAAAACATAAGTGATATTAACCAAAAACTAGAAACATTTAGTGAATTATTCAGTCAGGTAGTTAATCAATTGGTTCCCCTTAAAAATATGAGAATTAGAGGAAACAAAAAAGAATGGGTTACTAGAGAATTAAGGGTCTTAATGAGGCAAAGAGATAAAGCATGGAAACTCTTTAAAAAAGATAAAAACCCTAATCTATTGATTAATTACAAGATTCTTAGGACTAGATGCAAGGCTGCCATTACAAAAGCAAAAGTAGAATTTTTTTAAAAACAAATAACTTCTGTCTTTTGGCAATCCAAAACAAACCTGGCAAATGCTTAATAATCTCCTGGGAAGGAATACTGGTGAAACTGCAATAACCCTTCAGGATGGAGATCAGTTATGTAGTGATCCTATTCGTATAACCAAAATGTTCAATGAATACTTTGGGGATCTAGTAAAATTTCAAAACCAAACTATTTTTACTGATATAAACTCAGTCATGGATGGGGATCTCAATGGTGAGCACCCTCTTTTGAATTTTTATGTCTTGACCCCTGAAGTAGTCATTGATTATGTTTTTAATCACAGTCCTAGACGAATAATTGGACAGGATGGGATTGACTGTAAATTATTTAAAATAGGAATTAAAGTTTTGGCCACTCCCCTTGCCTCAATATTTAGCCATTCACTGTGTCACAGTGTTTTTCCTCAGATTTGGAAATTAGCACTCATTAAACACATTCACAAAACTGATAGTAAGAACATTATTTCAAACTATAGACCAATCTCATTATTGGCACCCCTATCAAAGATTCTTGAAAGAATGGTTTTTGACCAAATTCAGGATTTTTTGTCAAGGTATGATCTACTGACAAATTGTCAACATGGTTTCAGGAAAAGTCATAATACTGAGACCGCCTTGTTGGGGTTCATGAACAGCATATGGAGCTCCCTTGATTTGGGGTGCTCCGTTTCTACAATTTTCGTGGACCTCACCAAGGCTTTTGATTTAGTTGATCATGCATTGTTGTTGAAAGCCCTGAATGAAGTCTATCTTTCTAAGGATGTAATTTCATGCATAGGAGGTTACCTTAAAAATAGGGAGCATAAAACAATCATTGATCAGGGCTGTTCTGATTCCCACCGGATATCTTGTGGGGTACCACAAGGCTCAATCTTGGTCCCTTTTTTGTTCCCCCTTTTTGTGAATGCTGCCTCATCTACCTGTGTAGGGTCCAGCTTAATAATGTATGCAGATGATGCAGTAATTTCTTCAGAAGGAATTATACCAGATCAAGTGTTACTCAAAGTACAGCAGGATTTTGAAACTTTCCAAATGTGGTTGTCTTCTCGTCATCTTGTTTTGAAGTGAGGGAAAACCAAATGTATGATCTTTACTGGTCCCAGGAAACATAGAGATATAAGTGTTCAGATTACCGATTTAGTGGGGAACCGAATTGAACTGGTGGATAGTTTTGACTACCTGGGGAGGACTTTAGACTCTCAACTCTCATTTGATCTACAGGTGGCTAAGACTATCAAAAATATTCATCAGAGGATTGGAATGTTATTTCGGATTAAACCCTTTCTCATCCCTGAATCTCGTAGACTTTTTGGTCACGGTCTTTTGTTAAGTGCATTTGATTACGGTCTCTTAATTCATTCTGGTACAAATGACAAAATGTTACAAAAACTACAGGTAACTTATAATAGTATATTACATTTTATGACAGGTCTCCCAATAAGAACACATCATTGTGTGTTGTTAAGGGAAGCTAATTGCCCTTCTTTTTTGGATAGGATAAAGTTAAAGCTTGGAGTTTTTGCGTGTAAAAGTACCCCGGGTTTACTTCCCCGGGTGATTCAGGATCTTATTCCCCTACATCAAAGCTATCTTGAAACAAGGTCTCAGTCCAAAGGTTTATTTAGAATCCCTCTATACAAAAACACAGTTGGTGAGTGGTCAGTAATATACAGGTCAATTAAATTTTGTAATGGTATTCCAACTGAAGTTACTAATGTTAGGACAGTTTGAATGTTCAAGAATAGGCTCGTTAAATGGTTGAATAGTTTGATTGACTGTAGATGTGGTTCTTAACATAATATTACACTTTATACATAATTTTTATGTTTTGATATTGTAGTTTGTATGTTTTTGTATTAATATGTTGTATGTCTTTACTGTTTGTCAGCTTGTTGCATGTGAAAACGGGCAGTTTGCTCTTCTTGCTAACATGTATAAAAAATAAAAATGAAATGAATGGTGCGAATAAGTCACAGGCTTTATTGAAGATGGTAATAAAGTATTTCCAAGCCTGGTTAGGGTCAGGGCAGGTGAGAAGGGGAGACCAGTCTGCGTCTCTCAGGTGGCTCTTGAGGAGGCCAAGTTGCTCTTTCCTCAGGGAGTGTTTTTTTCTGGTTTGCAGCGTGTCCTTAGGGCACTTGTTAGACCAGGAGAGGATAATAGGAGAGTGGTCGCTCAAGGTGTCTGGCAGGTTGGGGATATTTTTTATGCGCTCAGGGCAAGTAGCTAGGAGCCAATCAATGAGTGTGCTAGTATCTGTTTGGTAGTTCATCCTAGTTGTTCAATTTACCATCTGTGTTAGGTAAAGGGCATGTATCATGTCCCTGACGGTAACAGTATCTTTAGCTAGCCAGTTCAAATTAAAAGCCCCCAAGGATAACCTGTTCCCAGCCCTGCTTTGCCTTTTTTGACATTTTCAGTGAATAACTCGAGTCCTGGCCCTTGTTTTCCTGGGGGTATGTAAACTGTTGTAAGTAACAGAGTTTTACCTTGTTGGCTAATTGAAAGCTTAATAGAGAGTATCTGAGCTTCTTTGGCATTCGTATTGTAAAGCATTATTTGTCCGCAGATACTGCTCCTCAGGTAGACTAGGCATCCTCCAGCTCGCTTGGAGAGTTTGTCCATATGAAAGATGGTGTAACCATCCAGAGAGTTTGAGGAGTCTGGGACCTTGGAGGAGAGCCCGGTTTCTGTGAGTGCAAGAACATCAGGTTTGTGAATTGTTAACCAAACTTGGAGTTGGGCAAGTTTGTGCAGGAGGTACAAATCTTAATTGTGGCAATTTTTATAGAACCAGTAGGCTGGGGGTTGTGGTGGTTTGCGGGTCCAGGATTGAGGTGAATATTCCCAGATAGGAGCAGGAGGATAATAAGTAATCTTGTAAGGTATTGTTTCCACCAAGTTCTTGATATTCTAGTTACCCTGCTACTGTGGGGCCTGGGTGTGTGGGGATCCTTGGAGGAGATGTAGCAGCACATCAGAGCCAGAACAGTTTCAGAGGAGATAGGTGTGCATCGTTGCATCCTGTGGAACTCATAGTACAGGTATGTGTCATTAGGGATTTCAAGCTGGACATCTGCTGTGACAGAACTAGTTGCTTGTGTGCTTTGATTTATTGGCAGATCACTAAGGGGAGTGGAGGTGTGCGCTGGCCGGTCATTTGTGAGGGACACACTGCCCTTTCCCTCATGGCCCAGTGACAGGTAGCTAAGGAGAAAAAAGATAATCACATTCACCAGCTGTGAAGAGCTCATTTTGGAGGTGTTTTGGCTCCTGTCACTTTAAGAGAATCTAACTTCCTTAAATAAATAATAAAAAAACATGGTCCCTCTAGTGGCAGATCTGTATAAACTGCTAATGGGAAACTGGACACAAAAAAAATGTGAGTTCTGTCCACAGTACAGCACAGCAGTCACAGTTAAGTAGCTTAATTAGCCTTGGGAGCTGCATTTCTCTGTCTGAGTCTGTAGACTTGAGGCAGCAGGCAGAAGGCTGGGATCTGGTCAAGGCACAGTTCTGCATTTTAAATTTGTCTGCGACACTTATCAGCCAACCCTGCTTTAGGTGCCAAAAATTCAAAAAGGGACACAGGTCCGAGCAGCTTCATACCTTCAGTTAGGAGAAGCAGGGCATGTCCAGCAGAGGTATACGAGCCACAGATGGCAGCTTGTTTGAAGAAGAACTCCTGACCCAAATAGGGCAACAGAACCCTTGAGGAAAAAAGTGACACAGAGAACAAATTATAGGCAGAGTCACAGGGGAGGGCTTTAAGACACAAAGGTCAGCACAAAGGGCAGGGAGGGGATACATGAAAAACCAAAGGTTAAATGTGCAAGGCTGGTCTCTTGACTTAAACACAAGGATTGGCAGAGAGAGAGAGAGAGACAGGAATGAGTGTCTAAAGGAAAATTTCAGGGGATGGAAAACAGCAGAATTAGTCAAAAATCAAGCACTGAAAGAAAGTTTGAATCAGAAAAGAAACTTAGCCGTAAAAATAAACAGTAAAGTTAAGAATGATTTGCTACAAGGAAACTGGCATTTCACTAACATTTAGGGGCTAGGTGAAAATTAATATAGTAAGGCACAAACTGTAACCCAATGAGTGCATACAGTTCTAGCAAAACAACAATGCATTGCAGCTCAAGAGGGCGCACTGTACTCTGACACTGAGGTCTAAAGAATGAGACAGGCCCATGCCAGTTACTCACCCGATTCCTGGACTGTAGGTAGAAGGATGCGGTCCTTATTACAGCCCGTACAGCAGGCCTACTGTACTGGCAAAATAATAGAAGATCCATCTACTAAGATTATCCCAAGGAACTGGCTGATCGCGACAAAGAATACAAAGAGTTCTGCAAGCATTTCCACAGACTAGGTGTAAACTTTACTCTGAGGTACCCAGCTACTATGTGGGTGATATATAACACCTGTTCACTGACTTGGAATCTCTGCAGCATCTCACTGATTTGTTGTGCAAGACTTGGCCTCAGGAGAGGAGGTGCCCCGATCTCCTAATGCAGGCAAACAGTGGGAAAATAATGTTAGGTTCTCCCCTCCATGTAGACCAACATGGGAGTGTACAGCAGCAAGCCAATCAGGAAGGGGACTAGTCATTGCTGCCAAGGAACCATAACCATCAGGATCACAAATAGTTCCTGCAAGGGGACATGTCAACAGCAAGGCCAGGATCCTGCAGCCTGAGAAAAGGCAACACTCAATGGATGGATGACACAGAGGAGGAGCGGCTGGGGATGAACAGGCACGCCGGCCTTCACTCTCCAGCTTCAGATGCTGGATGTATGGACTACAACCTTCCCATTAATGCACCCCTACAAAATTAATTCTTGGACACAGCATCTAAGGACTGGGGGGGTGCAAAAATAGAACTAGAACTGGTACAGATGTAGGACTCAGCACCCCCCACAGCACAGTAGAAGCAGGAATACAGTCCCAAGATACAGGCCCCCATCTCCCTGACTGTGAGGAAGACACTGGAGGCTGAATCAAGATCTCTGCAGAAAGAATGAACACTTAGCACCCACCAAATAAGTGCCCGAGTGGGTTTAATCTTCTTTCTCTGGGTGGGGGGGGGAGTTATTAGATGTAATTGTGGGGCAGTTGTTTGGAGCTGCAGAGCCATCACTGCAATGTCCTGGCTTGGGGCGGCGGTAGACCTCATCCCCCTCCCTCTCCCACCACTCTATCCTGGCCTTACAGGGCAAAAGCAGTTCATAATTTAACCATGGCAAGGACTGGAAAGCCACATTGTGCTACGTATGTTTTGTAGGAGTGGACACAGGAGGAGATAACTCTGGGGGTAACCAGGCAGATGAGAAATCCCCCCACTCCATTTCTACTCCTCCCTCTCCTTTTGTCCTGTCTGTTCACAAGGCTGCCTATATGGCACACAGGGTACACAGACAGGTTTTATGCTAAAATCAGTCTGCCGATAGTCCAAGGCTTCAGCTGTGCTTACAGGTAGAAGATAGTCCAGAGATTTCTGCCTCACTTAGCAGATGAATGTATCCACACAGTAGCAGGACTAAAAGGGTGTATCACTAGGGTGGTAGAAGGGGGACCCTTGCAAGGAAACTTGAGCTGTGCACATCAGAATTCAAGAGTGGCCAGATTTTATGGGCAGTGTATCACACTCTCCCCCCCCCGATTCAGAACCAGTTGGTGGGTGATACAAATGCACACCCCCAGATGTCCCACTGACTGGTGTTGACCATAACTCATGCTTAGCAGTACCCTCTACTCTGCTAACATAGTCCTTAGTATCGCCTTCACCCACACATATATCACAGTAGGTGAGGAGGCCTCCATTACCAGCCCCCACATGGGCAGGTTGATGCATCCACACGATAGCAGACAACTACAGGTGGTGTGAGATCAAGAAGGACAATTTAACCCCCTATCTAACCTACTGCCTCTGCCTCCCCCACTGCCTCTATCTACTGAATCCTGTGTGGGGTAAATGACCCTTCACAAAGAGATTATAGTAGGCAAATTCACACCCCTATGGAGAGGGAAGATGAGCCCTTGGTGGCGAAAGTCACTAGGCTATGCATCCCACTACTTCTTAAGATTACAAGCCATGGCTGATGTAAGTAGTTATTTTGTAGTGAGCAGTAGTACTATGAGTACTGTGTTTTGTGATAATTTACAATGTATGTACACGGTGGACTTACAAATGTGTTTAGTTTGGAGCTAAGTTGTTTCTACAAGAGGCTCTAGGTTTCTGTACGTTACTGACTAAGAAAGAAGGACATGCTCTGACTTCAGGATCTTCTACAATGCTCCTGCCCGATGATCATAATTTCACTAGACTCCATAATGGGTGAGCTAACCTGCACTACTTGTAATGTGAGAGGGCATAATACGCCTGTAAAAAAGGAAACAGGTGCTCTCTCATTTGAAGAAACTGAAGTCAGACCTGGCCTTCCTACAAGAGACTAAGTTAAGCTCGATAGATCATGCTAGATTAGCACAGGACTGATGTTTTACTCCTCAGCCACAACACACAAAAGAGTGGTAGCTGTCCTGGTAGGTAAAAAACTATGATGGACCCCAACAAAGGAGGGAAAAGACATGTTAGGCTGCTGGGTACTGGTCCTGATAGACACCCCACAGGGGCCCTTGCTGCTAGGGAATGTGTACAGCCCAAACATAGCTGACTCCAAATTCTTTTACACCCTGGCCCACCACAGTTTTGGTGGGGGGACCTAAACCTTACTATAGACCCCCTGCTAGACAGGAGCATGAGCAGGGTAGAGCTGCACAGTAAAGGAGTGGCCACCATCTTGCAACTGATGAAGGATGCAGGACTGGTGGACATCTGGTGGATATTCCATCCATGACACCTTTCCACTCACGAGATCGTGACTACTACTCCTACTTCCTAGTACATGGCTCAGACAGCCATCTTGTTTACTGGTTGACCTCCCCCCCACCTAACTCTGAGGTCCCTGGGAGCCTAAATAACCTACATGGTGATCACCAACCATGCCCCAGTAAAGCTTCACTTTCTGTGAGATCCCCACGACAAATAACCCCATCCTGGAGATTGGACCCCCTTCTCCTTAGAAATCCAAAGTTTGTGGACTGGGTTCAAAAAACCACTTCCCCCTTTTTTTCTGGAGAACCCAGCAGCAGACACCACTTCAGGAAATACATGGGAGGTGTTTAAGGCCACCCTTGAAGGGGGGATAACTGGGTATGCAGCTACCAACAGGAGGGCAAAAAAAAGAAATATGCTGACCTGGAGGCTCAGCTCAAAGAAGCAGAGCAGACTTTCAAAGCCATCCCAAAAGCCAGTGCTCAACCTCCATTAGGCACTGGCACAATTCCACTAGTCCAGCAATCAGATGTTTAAGATATTTCAACTGAGACACGTGCTGACCTCATGGTTCAGGTTGGATTGTTGGAAAATCAATAACTGCAAACTCCTACTCTCTATCCAGGACTTGTCCTATGAATCACATGTGATGGCTACCTTTACTCCTTAGTATTTTCTCATGTATTCACAAGGCTGGATGGATGTTCAGTGTACTGGAACATGGCCTTTTCATTAGAAGTTTCCCAGTAGCAGAAGATCTGGAGGTATGCTTATAGGTTTGCATCTCAGGATAATGTTAGACTTACGCAATTTAAGATTCTGAACCATATGTATTTCATGCCCTTGAAAATGGTTAAAATGGTTAGGTGCAGACATGCAGATGGGACTCTCCTGCAGATCATCTGGGAATGTCTCAAGGTGGCTCCCTTGTGGTAGCTCATTGAGGATAAAGCTGACCCTTTATTAGGTCTGTCTGGTCTCTTCATCCCAGAGATATGCATCCTTGGTGATTATACTCAGGTACTGGTTAGAGAGAGGATGTATTAGATGGCATTAATTGCCCTCTCGGTTAAGAGAGCAGTCTTGTGACATTGGCTTGATCAGGTTTCAATTTCTTACCGTGAGTGGTTGCAGGAGTTACTGTGCAACCTCAGGGTAGAACAAATGAAAGTGAGTCTTCACAATAGTTTACTAGGTTGTTTAGAAAAAAAGAAGGCTGAGGCCCATCTAGATTTTCGCCCACACAGTGTGGGCAAACTAAAACATACCATTTTGGTTTAACCAATTATCAAGACCCTTTTTAAACACCTCTACACTATTTGCATCAACCAGTTTCTGTGGAAGTTTGTTTCACTGTCTTGGAGCCCTAACTGCAAATAAATTTAATCTCTGGTTAGTTATAGATTTAAGAACGATGAGTTGTCTATTATGACATCTTGGTACAGTTCTTCTAGCAGTTAAGTTTAATCCACACTTATTCATAAGCTCTGGATCTTACATCAATTTAAAAACTAAGAGTAAGTCCCCTTTAATTCTTCTACGTTGTAAGGAATTTAGCTCAGTAATTTGAAGTCTAGTCTGATAATGTTATAATCTTGGGACCATTTTGGTTGCCCATCTCTGAATCCTTTCAAGCCTGTTAATATCACCCCTTAAATAAGGGCTCCAAAAAGGAGAACCATAATCAATGAGTAGTCTAATACATGTCCTATAAAGCGGTATTAGGCATTGTTCGGTTTTAGTAACGAATGAGCATTTAATTTGTCTAATTAAATTATTTGATGTATTAGCTATTTTTAGACAATGATCAAAAGATAATCTAGAATTGACCAAGATGCCCAAATCCCTTTCTTTATTTGATGATTTAATTAAAGTATTATTGATATAATATTTAGTTTGAGGGTTATATAGCCCAAAATGCAAAACCACACACTTCTCGATATTGAAGTCCATTTTATTATCTAATGTCCATTTCTCAATGCAATTGGAGATCTAATTTAAGAGAGTCAGAATCATAAGAAGTATCCACAAAACCACCCAATTGGGAATCATCAGCAAACTTAGATAACCAATTTTTGGATCCTATTTTCATATCACTTATGTACTGTAAATATTGAAGAGCAGAGGGCCAAACACTGAACCCTGAGGAACCCCACTGATGACTGAACCAAGATTTGAAAAACAATCATTTATAATGACTCTCTGAGTTCTGTTTGTTAACCATGCATTTATCCAGTTTGTTAGACAAGGGGAGAACTCTAAGGATTCCGTTTTTGTAATTAAATTACCATGGGGGACCTTATCAAAGGCCTTACTGTAATCGAGTAAAATGACATCCATAGGATGTTTATTATCAAGACCCTGGCTAATATTATTATAAAAAGCTAACAAATAGACTACCACTTTTTGACAAACGTTGGGGTAAGTTGCATGCCTTATATACTGTATAGTGTACTTCCCATTCTTTGGTATTTTTTTCTGGGACCGACACCTACTGGTCTTTTCACGGTTCATTTATCGTTTTTCCTTTTCCTTAGAGGAATATGGGTTGATAGGTTGCCGGGATGGAGTGGGTGATGGGGAGGGAGTTGGTTTATTGATGTTTGTATTTGCATTGTATGGTTCATACATTGTTTGATTTATTTTCATAATAAAGTTTACTTAAAAAAAAGAAAACTCCACTCGGTAGACTGATACTGGGACTAAGGTTAGACATTAATGATATCCTTACCCCTAAGATGGAAAGTTCCATCCTCAGCTTTAGGCATAAGTACTGGGAGGCAGGGGAGAAGGGAGGTAAGGTTATGGTGTACAGATTATGGAAGCAGCAGGCCAAGAGATTTATACCAGGCTTACAGGATACCAATGACTGTGCACAGACCAAGAGCTAAAAGATTAATAATGTAATGAAGCAGTTTTATGATGCCCTGTACTCCCCCTTCCCACCCCATGAACTTTCCTAGCACCTCTAAACATCCCTCATCTTACAACCCAACAGGTCACCCTGCTGGATGCCCCCATTACAGAGCAAGAAGTAGTGCAAGCTATAAAACTCTCAGAGCATGGAAATCCCCAGGGGAGACAGATACCTGGTGGAACTGTGAAAACTCCTCTCATCTGAAATTTCTAAGCTGCTGAGTCAAGTGTGCACTGAAGCATTACAGGCGGGCAGGTTTCTGCCCACTGTCATAGAAGCAGTGACTACCATTCTCCCCCCCAAAAAAGGAAAGATACGGTCAACCTGCCAGCTACAGACCAATATCCCTGATTAATGTAGATAGCAAGGTCTTTACAAAAGACCTCACTTTGAGACTTGGTCCCCTGCTACCTCAGTTAATACACCCATCCCAGGTGGGATTTGTCCGTTGCAGGTTTCATACTGACCATGTAAAATCATTAATTCTCCCCTCTATTCATTGTTACCAATTAAAATGAATACAAGGGAACTCTGGTGAAATGAACAAATAAAACTAAGTGTTTCCAAAACCAAGACAAAAATGGGGGAGGGCTCCTTTTCTTATTCTGCAGCTAAAAATTGGAATGAGCTTCCTATTTTATCATATGCAAATTTTAGCCATCAAACTTTTAAAGTTAAATTAAAAAATCACTTTCTTATGTAACCCCTCACCCCTGCCTTTTTGCCAAAACGACAGGTGGCATGCTGTTGAAGCCGACAGCAGTACCTGGTGGGGACTGGGTTCGGGGAGGATGGGGTTACTCTGCACAGGGGGACCTAGGTTTGGCTACTCTGCACAGGGGCACCCAAGTAAATCTGAACACAGGAAGCAATAACTGTAATATCCAGGACCAGGAATGGGATTCTTCAGTGTGACTTTTATTCACATACTAGCTGAACAAAACAAAGCATAGACAGACCCCCATGGGGCTACATTTCCTGGTAATGCAGATTAGAGACTACAGAACACTTTATCACCATTTCCAGCCCTCAGGCTCCAAACCCACCAGGCACACAGCCTGGACTTGCATGCAGCTTTGGGTACACAGCCCGACTTGTACACACTTGGGTTTTCCCCACTGGCGGCTCCCTGCCGGCCACTTGATCCGTGGTTCATTGGAAGAATGAACCAATTATCCTGTCATGGCTCCCCACACCACCTAGAGTCTGTGACTCCTAGAGAGAATATTTCCTTGTCGTGGCTCCCCACACCACCTAGAGTCTGCGACTCCTAGAGATAATTTTTCCTTGTCATGGCTCCCCACACCACACTAGAGTCTGCGACTCCTAGAGAGAATTTTCCTTACAATCCCACGTCTGGGTACTTCCCCCATCACTGGCCAAGTGCATGAGGCAAAGTAGAAACCACAGAAGAAATCTGTAGAGGTGGAACGGGTCACTAAAAATGTGGGGCCACACACCTCCAGCTCCCACAGCCCATACCTGGCCATTTCCCTGGGAAAACTGAACCATTCTTTTGCTGAACTTCCAAATGTAGATTAAAGGGTAGATGTCTGTTGCATCTCCTCTACATATTATTTGCATCACACAACACTCTTGGATTTGACACTACTTTACTCGCTTGGCCCATTTCTCTAGGCTTCCCAATATGTAGTTAAATCCCTAGATTTTCACAAAAGTCCCAGGGTGAAGAAAACATATGCCCTTTTAGCCAGAGCAGACACTCACCCTTTAGTTGCAGGTGCCCCACAGGTGACTCACAAATCTTCCATCTTCCAAAAGTAAATGTTGGACAAAACAGGCAGCTTTTCTTCCACTTAGCAGAATTAAGGGGATTGCCCCAGGAATCTGCTGGGAATCTTTGCATTCCCTCTCCCCCGGAGGGGGGGCACTGAGACCCGAAAACAGCGGTCTCCACCACTTGAGTACAACTTCTCACCTTCTCCCCAAACTGCAGACTCTCTCTTCACTTACTGAAGACAAACTGAATACTAACCTTTGAAAACTCCCAACGTTCTATCTAACTCCCTCTGCTGCAGATTCCAATATGGCTTATGCAGCTGCGAAAGTTCTATTGGTGATGTCATCCCTCAGTCTCAGCTGAGACTGAGAACCGAGTGAGACAGTGTGAAACCCACTAGGTCTTACTGGGATTCTTGTACCCCGGGTAACAAGGGGGTTACACTTAGCAAAGTGTATTGTCAATGTTTTTGAATGTCCTGGTTCATATCGTGTTTATTGAGTATTATAAAATGTTTATGTTTATTGTTCTGTCTATAAAATGTATGTTGAATAATTTGCACCAACTTGACTGTATATTTATGGTCCTGGGTCATGCATGAAAACAGGCCTTGGCTCATCGCATTTACCTGGTAAACAAAAGTTAAAATAAAAAATAGATAAATAAATTAACCTAGCCACGGTAGCCCAGATCCTCCCCACGCTCACAGCAACACTGGCTGTAGACTTTGGAAAAGCTTTTTGACTCCCTAGAATGGGATTCTCTGCAGTCGGTGCTGGCACATATGGGGTTTGGACTGAGATTCCTAGTTTGGATCCAGGCCCTCTACACAAATTTCACAGCAAGGATCTTCACTAACTCTCTTCTGTCAGACCCCTTTCCGCTAGGCAGGGGTGCCCCTTGTCCCCACTCCTATTTGCACTTGCTGTAGAGCCTTTGGCAGCAGCTATCAGACACCCAGCAATCCGAGGGGTCACACTAGGCAGTAATAGGTACTCTGCCTTGATGTATGCAGACAACTTGCCGATCCCTCTGGCAGACATTAGCACATCCCTGCAACCTCTGTCAGCCATGCTTGGACACTATTCCATCCTCTCTGGGCTCAAGGTCAGTAAGAGCAGAGCAGAGGTGCTGGCACCGAACAGCACCTGTAAGGAGTCAATGGCCACCCCCTTTGGTCTGAGATGGGTGCCTGAGGGCATCACTTATTTAGGTATCTGCTTCACAGGGGATATAACCCATTTGTGGGAGCTCAACCTGACTCCCCTCATCTCCCAATTCAGGCTAATTTCCATCTTGGTTGGTGAAATGGAATTTGTACACCTCCCTATGGCTGGGAAAATATCTGCAATTAAGATGGTAACCTCCCCCAAAATCTTGTATATAATTTCACAATTAACTATTTCTCTCCAAGATGGTACAGCCAGATAGATAAACTCATTGGTAATTTTATATGGGAGGGGGGGAAGCCCAGGTATAGCCATAGCAGGGTCAGGGAATACTGGAGGATGGAACCTATCCTGGTTTGAGGGATATACCCTAGCTTATAGGGCTGCACAGACCTTAGATGGTTTATCTGACATTCCCCAACCTCTCTGCAATGGCTTCAGGTGGAGGAGGAAGAGTAGGCAGGGATACCACTACTGTCCCCTTTACTGTATGGCAATGCAACTGCGGCTCTGAAAGCACACCCAACTATTAGGCCTGCCATGAGATACTGGAAACAAACCCATAATAAGGTGGGCACAAACCCCACCCCTTGTGAAATATACTCCTCTATGGGGAAACCAGCTCATATAAGTGGGTAACAAACCTCTAAGGTGACCTCAATGGGAGAGTAAAGGCATATTCTGTATCCAACAGATTTTGGGCCCTATGACTAGCCAAATTGCACAATTCCACACCATACAGCACCAATATGATATTCCCCAGTCTGATTTCTGGAGAAACCTGCAGGTACGTAGCATCATACAAACATGCCTCCTTAAATTCCCAAAGCCTTACAAGCCAAACATCTTACTAGACTAGCTGGCTGCCAGAAGAGGGGTGGCTAGCCAGATATACAGGGGATGCATAATAGGCATGAGTGTAATATGGAAAATATTTTCATTCCTTTAGAGTGACCTCTGGATATTCACAAGTGGCGAAGCCACAAGTCAGAGTATTCAGAGGTCACTCTGCAGGAGTGCAACTATTTTCCATATCACATGAGTGCACATCATGTATCCAGTTTATACAACAGGGCTGCAGTGACCTTTGCACTGTGTATATAAATACCTTGGTGACCTTTGCACTGTTTGTATAAATGTAAGCTTTTCTCACAGTGTAGATGTCAGTGCTCCAGCATGGAGAGATGTGTTTTTATTTCCCAGGTATCAGTTAACCCCTGTTGTATAAACAGCAATATTAAGAAAGAGATCCCAAGCCAGTCTCAGAAGTCCAAGGGAAAGTGGGAAAGGACCTTGATTAAAGAGATCTCAGGCCAGCAATGGCTAACATGCTGGAGGGATACGCATAGAATATCTCCCAATTCCAGGAGCCAGCTTATCCAGAATAAAGTGTTACATTCATGGTATAAACCCCCCCATGGTGCTATATGTAGCCAACCTTCTCCCAAACAACCGCTGCTGAAGGTGCTTGGGAATGGCCGCAGATCTCCACCACATCTTATGGTTCTGCCCTAGTATACACCAACTGTGGGTGAGGGTTCAAGGGTTAGCTGAAGAAACCCTACAAAAAAGCACCCCACTCTTAGCAGAATTCTGGACACTGGGGATCCCTCTGGATACCCTCTGTATTACCTCTTCTAAGAAAAGGTGGCTGGCCCTCATTAGGATGCAGGTCAAGAGACTCCTACTCAACAAGTGGAGGATCACAAATATACCAAGCATATCCAAAGTACTCAATTCCCCTTAAGGGAATTGTATTCCTAGACAGGATCTCTAAGAGGGTAGAAAATAATATGGATGCATATCATAAATGTTGGGCCCCATATATGGCATATATGAGTGTCAAGAAAGGCATTGGCTGAACCCCTGCCCAAGTCCCTTGCTGTACTCCCTTAACTGATCTGAGCCTCTCAAAGTAGAGAAATGCACACAAATGGAGAATAAGATTACTATAACTCCCGAAATAATTAGAAAGTTGTCCACCGTGATGCTTTGTAGGCCCCTAGTTTCTCTTTCCAGATCAGAATACTAATGAGAATATAGGGCCAGCTCTTATAGGGGGCTAAGATACCGTGACAATCATCCACTGATTCAGAAAGAAAAGGCTCCTCCTCTCCTGGTAGGTTCTGATATGCTAGTCAAATGTAACAGGCTTGTAGATGCCATGAGTACTTGGTATGAATGTTTTACACCTCTGTATCACCTTGTGTACCAGGAGAGGTATGGACAGGATTTGTGCTCGTTTGTACAGTACATTGAGCTTAAATGCTTCTTCTGTACTGTCTTTCATGGTAGAAAATCCAATAAAAAGTTCTAAAAAAATACTTTTGTTTGGTGCTCGCAGTGGAAGAAGAAGGTGTGGGGTCATAAATAAACAACAGGAACATTGAAGGAAGGGAGATGGGCACAGGTACATTTACAGTGGAGAGAGTCATGAATGAACTCACAAATACTGTATGAAAGTGGATAAGGCAATGGAGCCAGATGGGCTACATCCCGGGATAGTGAAGGAGCTCAGGGAGATACTGGCTGCAACTCTGATTGTCCTGTTCAGCCACTCACTAGAGAAAGGAGTGGTTCTGGGGGATTGGGGGGGCAGTTGTATTCCCATTTCACAAAAGTGATAGAGAGGAGTTTGGAAATTACAAGCCAGTGAGCCTGACTTTGGTGGTAGGGAAAATAATGGAATCACTACTGAAGGAAAGGATTGTGGAATATCTTGAAGCCAGGGGCTTACAGGATCCAAGACAACATGGATTCACAACAGGGAGGTCATGTCAAACAAATCTGATAGATTTCTTTGAGCAGATGACCAGGGAAATAGATCAGGGTGGAGCTGTGGACGTTGTCTACCCAGATTTCAGTAAGGCCTTCAACACCATTCCACATTGGAGACTCATAAACAATCTGGACAGCCTGGGAGTTGGCCCAAAGGTAGTCAACTGGGTAAGAAATTGGTTGGGGATAGGAGACAGAGGGTGGTAGTAAACAGAGTTCCCCCTGAGGACGGGGCAGAGGGAGGGTGTCCAACGGAGTGCCACAAGGTTCAGTACTTGGACTGGTCCTCTTTAATGTCTTCATTGGTGACATTGCAGAGGGGCTAGATGGAAAGGTTTGCCTTTTTGCAGATGACACACAGATCTGCAATTGGGTAGACTCTCAAAGGGGTGGAACAAATGAACAGAGATCCAGCAAAGCTTGCAAACATACAAAAACTGCCAGCAGCAATGGCCACCCTAGTCTATCTAGGCAGCTCGAGAATGCAGCTAGCTCCCTATTCAGCAGCTACCCTACCCAAAGTCCCCTTCCCTCCATTTACCCCCCCACTTTGCTCTGTCCCATCTCTTCTTGAAGCATTCCACTGTATTACATGCCACCACCTCAGTCGGTAATGCATTCCACTTTGCCACCACCCTCTCTGTAAAGAAATGCCTTCTCACCTCCCTCCTGAATCCACTTCACTCCAATCTCATGTCATGGCCTCTACTGTTTCTCCCCACGCTCCTCTGGAATAGACCCACTGTGTCTGTTTTGATTATTCCCTTCACATATTTGAAGGTCTCAATCATTACCCTCCTGTCCCTTCTCTCGTCCAGTGTGTACATGTTTAACACTTTTAGTCTGACCTCATATGGCAATTGCCTCAGGTGCTGAAACACCTTCGTTGCCCTACACTGCACCACCTCCAGCAGTCAAGTGTCCTTTTGTAGATATGGGCACCAGTACTATCTGCACTGTTTCAGGTGGGGTCTAACTAATGATCTGTATAATGGTAGAATAACCTCCCTTCCTCTCAAGGTAATGCCCCTTGCAGTGCACCCCAGCATTTTGTTGGCTATTGTTGCTGCCTTTCTGCATTGCATAGATTTGTTCATTGCTTCCATGATGAGCAACCCCAGATCCTTCTCCTCTTCTGTTGCCTCCTGCCACCCCTGCCCCCTCCCAGATGGTAGCATCTCCTCAGATTTATTTGTTCCGAAGTGCAGTGCCTTGCATTTTTTTTGCATTGAATCCCAGCTACCATCTGTCAGACCATGCCTCTAGCCTTGCCAGATCCTCCTGTAGCCCCTGCCACCCAACTTGTCATCCTCCACCAATCCCATCTTGGTGACATCCTCAAATAGGCTTCTTTTGCTGCTGGTGACCTCCGAGATGTCTGCAATAAATATGCCAAACAGCACTGGGCCCAACACTGACCCCTATGGAACATCACTTGTCACAGGCTTAGAGGATGAGTATTCCCCACCTACCACCACCCTCTGCTGTCTCTCTTTTAGTTAATTCTCCACCTACCCCACCAGTATTGTTCCTGCCCCTGTGTCCCATAGCTTGCTTCCAAGCCTCCGATGCAGTACTGAATTGAAGGCCTACTGAAGTCTAGGCACAGGACATTCACCGTATGGCCCCTGTCAATTTGCCTAGTCACCCAGTCATAGTATTCCACTAGATTGGTCTGGCATGACCTGCCCTTGATGAAGCATGCTGCCTCCTGTCCTGCATCCCATTCTCCTCCAGTAGTGCCACTAGCCTCTTCTTTAGGATGGTTTCCATTAGCTTCACCACTATGGACATTAAATTTACTTGACAACAGTTCCCCAGTTCATCCCTGGGTCCACTCTTGTAGCGGCGAACCACATGGGCCAGTATGAATCCTTTGTCTAGAGATGAATTAAATAAGTCTGCCAAGGGTCCTGCCAGGATCTCTGCCAGCTCCTTCAGCACTCTTGGATGTACTCCATCTGTTCCTGTTGCCTTGTCCACCCTTAATGCCCTTAACCCCTCTAGCACCCCCCCCACTGTGATATCTCCATCTGTCATCCTCCCATCTGTTTCTATCCTCCTTCCTACCATGAGTAGTGCCCCTTTCCTTTCTTTTATAAAGACTGAATAGAAGTAGTCGTTGAGTACTTCTGCCTTCTCACCCCCTCTTCTACCCATCCCCCTCCTTCTTAATTCTTACAATTTGGTCCTTACAACTTCTTTTCTCTCTGATGTACCTAAATAAGTCTTTTTACCCTTTTCTTATGCCCTGTGCCAGCATGAGTTCTCTTGCCACCTTGGCTGCCATTACCCCCCTGGCCACTTCCTTTGTTTCTTGCAGATATTCCTCCCCATCCTTCTCCCGCCTCAATTGTTTGTGTCTCCTGTATCTGCCCTTTTCGTCCTCATCCTGTCTAACACCTCCTTGCTTATCCAGCTGTGTTTCTTTCCCCTAGGCTTCGTAGTCTGGGCCCTACAACAAGTTTATGTTGCCTCTACTATCCCGTCTTATCAGTTCTCATCTTTGTTGAGTGTACATAGCCAGCTGAAGTTTGCATAGGAACTCCTGTACCACTTCCCTCATCATCTTAAAGTTGTTGTTTTTTTAACCAGGAGACACACACTAAGCTGAAAGCTTGTTTACAGATGCAACCTGGAAGCACAGGGAAGTCAAGTGACTTGCTTAGGGTCACACAGTATGCAAGTGGGGGCTGTAGGATTCAAACCCAGGTTTCCAGGTTTGCAGCTCAGAGCCTTAAACCACTGCGCTATTCTGCCTCCTGAAGTTCCTAAAGTCGGCGTTCCTGAAATCCAGTACCCTTGTGCCAGATGCCCCCCTCTCTTTAGCCATCTGTAACTGGAAGCATACTGTCCAGTGGTCATCCCCCCAGTTTCCACTACCCTCACATCCCTCACCCACTCCCCATTCATAAGTATGAGGTCAAGGATGTACCTTTCCCTAGTTGGTTCCTTGACCAACTGTACTAAAAAAACCTTCCCGGAAGGCATCCAGCATTACCTGCTCCCTTCTGTTCTTTGTGGTAGGTGTGTCCCACTCCACCCCTGGCAGGTTGAAGTCCCCTACTATCACCAACCCCCCTTCCCACAGTTTCTCCTAATCTGTTCTGCCAGAGCCCTGTCTATCCCTTCAGACTGAAAAGGTGGCATATACTGTACATCATCCCCAGTCTTAGTTATCTATTTTTGGGATTCTGTACCTGCACCCACAGTGCTTTTGTATTTTCATTGTTTCACTCCTCCCTTACACATTTTAATCCATCCTTTATGTAAAGTGCCACCCCTTCCCACCTTCCCCTTTTCTCTATCCTTTCAGTATAATCTGTACCCTGGAACCATCATGTCCCAGTTGTGGATTTGGGTAACCCATGTCTTGGTTATAGCCACCAAGTCCAGCCCCCCCCCTTCTCCTGGAGAGCCTGTAGTTCTACCCCCTTATTCTCCAGACTCCTAGCATTTAGTGTTACCACTCTCCAACCCTTGTCTCTACCCTCCCCAACCTCTCTTCCTTTATGTTCACTCCCTTACCTTGCTATCACGGGGGTAAACACATTTGGTTTCACATCACTAGGCCTCTGAACTCCTGTATCCATCCTGCTAAAAGCTCATCAATGTGCTTCCCTATCCTTACTTTCAGAACATTTTTCCTTCCTCATTTAGGTGCAATCTATCTTATGCATACAGACTGCTGTTCTCCCAGGTCTCCCCACCCTCCTACCAGCCCATGCAACTTTTCCCAACACCAGACCCCCCAACCATTCATTAAACTCCTAAATTCTTCCTTTTCTTGCCACATTTGCCCTGGGAATGGGAAGTACCTCCAAGAAGGTGACCGATCTGCCTGCTTCCTCACACAGAGGTCCCAGTTCCTTAAGGCTCCTCTTTACTTCCCCTACTGTACCATAAGCCAGATATTTCATCCCAGGTGTATTATTAGGTGAAGCCTTTCCCTTCCCCTTCCCCTGCTTACATACCTTAGCACAGATTGCCCCACCCTTTCCTCATCTGGCATGGCTTCTACCCATATTCTACTGTGCCTCTCCCCTTTGTGGCCACACCTGACCCCTCTTAGTATTGAGTCCCCCAACACCAAGACACCTCCCTTCTTCCCCTTCTATCCTTCTTCCTCCTGCACAATGTTTCCTCCTATTGTCGCTGTTTCTCCACTGCACTCAACCCTTCTTGCTCCAATACACCTGTAATCCCAGTGTTACACCCCTGCCTACTACCCTAGACATAGGCTAAGGGGTTTGGGTTTGCTATCTGATAACCATTTCTGAAAACTTTTGGACAGTACCTCCACTCAGGGTGTTTTACGTGGGTCAGATGGTGATGGGTATAGCCCCCAGAGATGCTACACCACCCACAATGACCACTTACCTTCCCCAGATATGCCCCAATACACAGTTCCCCACATTTCAGCATTTTTTATTTAAATTCCCACTCTAATAATATGCACACACTAGAATATCAACAACAAATAACAAGATATTTATTTAGAGGAAAATATAGGAGCTAGAAAGGGGGAACAGGAGGAGTAGAGGTTATCTTATCTTATTTACAGAATGTACAAAGTTTTTTGGTTTTGCTGGTGAACCCTCCAGCTGGGTGGCTACATATTAACAGGCATACATAAATCACATTTTACCATTTGACTTAAGACATCCAGCACCCTGGCCATCTAGCTGCTGACAAATCAGAAGTTAAACATAATTATCATTAATGTCCACACTGATACCAGTCCCAGATACAGCAGAAACCCCGCAATCTCATGCCATACTGGAATTCCAGATACCACAGTCCAAGATGTTGCAGGCCTGAAGAACGGTGTAGCTGGACGAGGTGGCCGGCTATTGATTTGAGGGTGGGGGCAACTTGGAAACAGGTTCTTGTAAAGCAGCAAAATTACTATTTACAACCACGGCAGAGATTGCCCTGCACTTTGGCAGACATGGCAGGGATTACCCTGCACTTTGCAGACTTCCGAACATTTCAGGACAAGCTATTTGGATTTTATATCCAGAACATTCAGCACAGAATTTGAAAGTCCCATCCAATGCAATGAGAGTGATACTTTTGTCAAGCATCCTATATGCAGTTTAAACACGGTCACATCCAGTACTTTATATACCAAAGGGCATCCATCCAGAGTAAACTGACAGCGACATTTTTATTAAGCATCCATACTTTAGTTACAGGCAGTCACATCCAGTACATTCTATATACCAAGAACATTATTCACAAGCAGAGTCTTATCCAGCATGTCTAGACATTGTACACTTATCCCAAGCGCTCTCAGGTGAAATTCTGGTCAGACAAAGGTAAATTCTCTTCAGGGTATTTTAGACATAATGGACCAGATATTCAGAATTTTTCCCTGGGGCTAAATTAGCACTGCCCAGCGGGCAAACTTAGCCCGGAACACAATGCAAGCTATATTCAAAGGGAATAGCCCGGAGCAAACAGCTTCTGAATATAGCATGGGAATGATGCTGGGCAAACTGGGCTGGGAGTGCAGGGCAAATGTACCCTGGAATAAGGCAGCTCTGAATATGGCAACCAGGAAGTACAAACCACAACAGCAACACAGTGCACAGCGATGTGAGGGTAGGTAGAGGTGAACCATGTGGCCAATGTGTGTGCCAGCAAATGTGTGGATCCAGTACAGCTGCAGGCAGCAGCGGATGTGAAAGAACAGTGATCAAAACTGTATAATATTCCCTGAACCGTTAGCGCCATGCTAACATGTTTACTTGTGACACCTTGCAGACTAAGCCATTTGCCTGGTGCAAACACATTTCCCTGAACCATTAGCACTGTGCTATCATGTTTGCATGGCTTTAGCACGGAGCTGAGCCATTTGCCTGGTGCAAACACATTTGCCTGGTGCTAAACTTTGCCATATTCAAAACTGACCAGCAAATGAGCCTACTTAGGTAGTCTCTGGGCAAACGTCCTGATTAGCATCCCATTATACCTTGATTTGCATGCGGTTTGCCCAGAGTTACTGCAGGATCCCACAGCTCCACCTGTAGGTCAGTCTGGAAGTACAGGGGCTGGCCAGGTCTGGCCGCAGCTCCACCTGTAGGTCAGTCTGACAGTGCATGACGGTAGCTGCAGGCTACATGTATGCAGCACAGCATAGCAGTGTGTACCTCAGGGGACAATGCAGCATAGGCACAGGCGGTGGTGGTGATGCTTGCAACTGTCACACAGTAGGGCAGGCTACAGTGCACAGCAGACACCACAGTAGCAAGGGGGCCAGTAGTGTGAGAGACACAGCGATGCCTATGTTGTGTAAGGTAGTGATGATCAATGCACTGTACACAGTGGCAAGCATACCTGGCAGGTGTGTACTGCCAGTGGACATTTCTGTCACACTGTTGTGTGACCTACAGATGCTGCAACTCTGGCATGGGATGCTCATAATGACATAGACATGGCCGGCTGTGTGTGCTGTGGTGTATGTACAGCTGTGCGATATGTGACTGGGGGGGCATGTACGATCGGACAGGCACACTGGTATTGGGGGTATTCACAGTACTGGCCCATGTGCACTTCGTACTGTGTCCCAGCCTTGTGGCCACACCCAGTCTGTGGTGAGGCCTGGCCACCAGTACACCTTCTCCTCAGCACCCACCATGCCCACAGTGCTGCATGTGTGTGCTGGCATCTGTTGGTCACCACAGATGTATGGTCTGCAGGTGTGTGCTGTATGGCCACTCTGCCATGGTGGCCCCCAGGGGCCGGGTCACCACATACTGCCTGGCATGGCTGGGACTGGTGGCAGCAGTTGGCATCATTGTGGTGCCATCAGTGAGCAGCATGTTTCCTCCATGTCTGGCTGTATCTCTATGTCATAGTCATATGTTAGGGTCGAGCAAGACCGCGCTAATGCCATGCAAGGACACAATGTCGCACAAAGCTGTTTGCCCAGAGTTAAGACCAGCTTTTCCTGGGTGTTAATTTGTACCATGCAAAGGGTTGCGATAAGTTGCGCTAAACACCTTAGCGCGGCGCTAGCCGCTGGAATATTCCATAGCGCCTGTATTCATGTTCAGTGTGCCCCTTGCATATAATTATGGTTTGCCCAGTGCTAATGCAATTTGCGCGTGCTATTTGGCCTTTTGAATATAGCAGACCCGTGCTAATCCCGCTCTAAACCCGTGCAAACGGTTTACGCACCGTGCAAAGCTTTGAATATCTGGACCAATATGCTCTGAGGCCTCCTGTCTCATGAAGTGACAAACACAGATTGGGAGTCAGCTCCGTGAAGGCAGGACTCTATCTCTTAGCTACAACAACTTGCAATGCATTTATGTGATTCACTAGCCAGGCATCTTGCTGCACCTGCGACTTAGCCATTTGGGCCACAGACAAGATGCATCCAGTTACTGGAACTAGGCAGTCTCTTATGGGGTTAGTAGCCCAGACTGATAACTTCAACACTTCACACTGAACAGCACACATTTCTTAGCGGGGCTTGAGGTCCCCAAGATTACTTGTTCTGCTTCTCCCTTGCACCGGGGGGGGGGTACGAGGGTACTCACTCAGGTCCTCCACGGGTTTCTTCTGCAATTGAAGGCATCCTGAAGACTTCTTCAGCTCTCTCACCGTTGAAGTACTCAGTCACCGCTCTCACTGTTGCATGATGTCATGTAGTCTAGTCTGGTCAGCACTCTCACCGCTGCTGGACATCTGATCTTTGGTCCACATCTTTCCCCGACGTGGGAGGGAAAGCTAGCTTCTGGAGGACATAACTGGCAACATCCAGACTAGCTGTTACAGCAACTAAAATTACTTTAACTGGTAACTTTAACTTAAGAAAATAATGAATGCCCCCTAAAGACTGAAGGGGCTTGGATTAAGTGGCCCATGGCTGGGGCCTGAGCCCCCACCCCTGTGGGAGCTCCCAGCATGCTGGAGCCTGCCCTGGCTTCTCTCTCTCTCTAGTCTCTGAATCTCCAGACAAACTGGCAACACCGTCTCTTTATAGAGCTCCTAGCTCGACTCCTGATTGGCAGCAGAGATGGGGCGACAGGTCTCTACATGGCTGAGGGACCTGTCAATCAAAACACTCAAGGCACTATTGGGTTGTGGATTTGGCACCTAAAATGATATCCCAGTAAGTAGCCATGAGCACTTGGGTGTTTACCCATGAGGTGCAGTGAGTGTCCCACAAGTCCTGGCTTTCTATTGCTGGAATTCCAATTGGCTGTACTGCTGGCAATGGTTGCTTAACCCACTGTCTCTTGTAGCAGATTAGATACAGTCCTGAACAATATCCTGGTGCAGCCAGAGAGAAGTAATTATTTGCCCCAAATACCCCACAGCTCTGTAGCTTAAAGGCTACACTTGCAGTCACTGCACAGATGAAAGGGATGGCTCCTCTAGTTTCCCTGTTGCTGCTGCACTTAGCAAAGCTCCCCCAGCGGCAGCTGACAGGCTGACACATGAGAGTCCCAAAATACTGGAATTGCCAGGGAAACAGAAACAGTATTAATTTTAACTTTAAACACTTTCCCCCACGTGTACAGTATATTCCCAATGAGCAGCAACATTTCACAAAATTTAAATTCCTTTAATTTTGGCTGAAGCCATTCAGAGCTACCCTGGAGGCAGCCAGACACACTGTTATTATTTATACAGATGACCGGGGCCCTGCTCAGGCATTCTTGACCTGAACCCCAGTCAAACTCCTTTAATTTACACAGAAGCGGCCCCCAGGTCACTGGATCCCAATTAGATGGAAGGCATCCCAGGACCCACGGCACAGTCCCCGAGGTAACCACAAAACAAGCGGCTCCACATCAAAGGCACCTTGCGCACAACGCGACTCCTGTTGCCCTGGAGGGAGCACTTTTGCAGCGGGAGATTGCAATCAGAGTTTTAAGCCCCGAGGGGCTGGATTTCAATTGGACTGTGGCTGGGGCACAAAGAAGGGCAAAGCAGGACCTGAGGGAACCAGAAAAATTGGTGACCAGGTCAGGAGAAGGCCAAGAGACAGTGGGAGAAGGACAGAATAAAAGGGCTAAGGTAAGCCCAGGCTGGCAAATTAGGAACTCCTATTTGCATGTGGGTTACACACCTATTTCTCCATCACCCTCCCTAGATAGTTTGGTTCTTTGTACCCACAGACTGTGCTTCTCCTACCTCCTTCCCCTTCGTTGACCCCTCTTTTAGAGGTCGGCCCCCCATCTGAGCTTACTGTGTTACCATTTCCCTGTACTCCTCCTCTTATTCTCCTTTCTCATTTCCTGAACCTGTGGATCCCTCCCTGCCTCCTTGTCCTGACCACTCCCTGTCGCTCTTATCTCCCCTCATCTTTTTTCTTTTCCTGGATGTGTTTTCTGCTTTTCACATTCCCTTCTCCTCCCAGCCTAATATGATCCTTCATCATCTCTGACACTTCCCCCATTAACCTTAGTTCCTCTTTCCCTAGATTCCCCAACCTTATACAGACTGGACACTGGACACCCCCGTCCTCCAGAGAGTGTCCATGAATACTGCCCCTCCACAGTTATTACATCCCACTATGCTTCCTCCTCTGTGATTTCTGTTCCTTCTTCTCTGATTGCTTTGAACCCCTCCATTGACCCTCCTTCCAGCCTGCCCCACTACCTTGTCCCCTTCCCAGCTTGCCTTAAAATGTCACCCTGGTCCCATTACCCTTTCCTCTTCTTTGTTCCCTCTGCTTCATTGTCCCCTCTCACAGTTCCTCTTCTTTCTATCTTGCCCTTGACTGTTAGCAGCACTATTCCCTTATTTTCCAATCCCTCTACTCTGTTGTGTGTGCCTATGTGATATACAGAAATAAAATGGCTAACAGTGTGTGTATATGCAGTCAGCAGGTACCGTATGATGTCACAGGCTACCAGTATAAAGGAAGTGATGCGCTGGGGTGGATGGGGAGATGTGCCCCTCCTGATCACCAGAGACAATTGGCTAGCCCAGCAAACCCTCAATGAGACACTCAGCTGCACCAGCAAAATCCCCTAAACAGGTACATTTCCAACTTGTCAGAAAGCACCCTGGTACCAGTTGAAAACAACAATAAACTGTAAAGGAAACAATAACCTCAATAACATCAGTGAAAATCAACACATACTTTTCTGAGCTGTGGTCTACTTCCTTCCTCAGCTCCACCACTCTGACTCAGCCTCACCTTCAGCTTGAGAAGTGATCAAAAGTGTGCAAACAAGATTCAGTGCAGAGAAATGCAAAATCATGCACTTATGGCACAGAAACCAAGGATCAGAGTACAGGATGGGGGAGGATGGTACTGACAATCACCAAGAAGCCAGAGAAATTGGGAGGTAATCATTTCTGATTACGTAAATGTGGCCAAACAGTGTGATAAGGCAATGTGGAGAGCTACTGGGATGCTAGGGTGCATATGGAGGAGTATAACCAGCAGAAAGGGTGAGATTGTTATACCAATATATAACACACTGGTTAGACCTCACCTGAAGTATTGTGTTCAGTTCGGGAGACTGCATGTGTAAAAGGACAGACAGAATGGAGACGTCCACAGAAGTGCAACTAAAATAGCATTTGACCAGCATCAAAAGCACTATGAAAAGAAGAAAAAGAAAGGATAGAGGGGGTATGACAAACACTTTCTATTACCTCACAGGTGCAATGGGGTACATGAGGAAAGCATTTTTCAGAAAAAAGGTACTCAAGAACCATGGGTTGTTCTATGAAGTTGGGGGGGGTAGATTCAGGGGAAACATGAGGAAGTATTTCTTCACAAAAAGAGTGATGTATGCCTGGAATCTCCTCCCAGCAAAGGTGATTTGAGTAACAACTGGAATGGGATTCAAGAACACATGAGATAGACATATGAGACTCTTATTGGTTTAGGATGGGAAGGTACAGTTGAAGACTAAGTAGGGCATGTCCAGAGACCCACTCCTGCTGTGTAATATACATAGTGCAGACATTGCCATGACACTGGGATGGCTGTCCTGCACCCAGGACAACATCACATCCAACCACATGTAACAGTACCATGCAACACTGCCACCCCAACGGTATCCGCATGCAATGCACACTAAGTGGCAAGGGGCACACCAGAACAAACCATTGACTAGAAAACCACAGAACCCATATTAGAATGCTGTAACCAGGAACACACGATGCAACCCTCAACACATGCAAGCAGCCACATGGCATATGTCACACTGACACCCTAACTAGACACCACGCAGCAATACCCAAGACATGCTAGTGTAACACACATAAACATTAGGAAATTGGCATGTGGCCAGCAAGGTTTAGTGTGCTGGACATGCATCCATTAACAAGTATAGAAGCATGTGGTGGCCAACAGGGTATGAGCACATTACACCCTACAAGCACAATATTGGTGACTGATAGCACCACCATGGGAGCTGGACAGCACATGCATTTAGCTGCATACTGCGCAAGCCACAGGACAGCACCAGGACACCATACCACAGATGCAGAGATGACACAGGCACAATAACCAGAATGCATGACACACACTGTGAGGATACAACACAGTGTGACCATGCTATGGGTATGTGGCTGCCTATGCAGGCCTGTGTGCTGTGCACTGCAGGCAAAGACACAGCAGAGGCATGACCAAAACAACCAACTGCATCACCACAGGGCCATGTCTGCACATCTGCAGCAACAAGAAAGGACTGCAGCCAGTGTGGGCAGTCCAGCCATCTGGCACACAAACGCCACATGTGAAGCCTTTACAGGTGACATGCAAACAGCAGCTGCCCATCACCAGTGAAACTTCATGGACATGTGCATGCACAATATGTGATGGTGCACGCCATGTCGTGCCCCCCCAGCAGTGGGACACCACCAGTACCCACCCTGTGGCATCTGAAATGTATACTGACAGCACAACTGCATACTCACATGCACCTTCCCATCATCCCTCACTGCTGTCCGCCTTTCTGGTGTCTCCAGCCTGGTTCCTCCCGCTGCTGCCCCGGCTATCCTTGTCCCTGTGGTCTGTGGAGATAAGGTGGAACAACAGTGTCCGTTCCATCATGGAAATTGTCATACACACCACCCACCCATACGTGTGGCACCCAGGTGCACATTTAACCCCCCCCACATGGAGCCAAGTGTCACATGGCTCATGTGCTGTCTGTCAGCACACTGTATGTGTGTGACACAAATGTCAGTGTCACACACTGCAGTGTGTCATATGAGGACAGCACAGTACAATGTATGCATGGGTATGGACAGGGATACAGTGCAGCCACACATGCGCACCAGTGGACCCTCCATGGTTTGCACACAGCAGTAACATAGCCCCCACCACAAAATGTGTGCGTGTGGAGGCTGTACAGCTCTGTACACACATATGACACTTGTGCATGGCTGTGCATCCACACACTGCCATATAACTGTATGTGACCTGTCCCTGGCAGACACTTACCTGGTGCAGGCACTGTCCCATCCCGGACCATCTGGTGGAAACGTTCCAACTGCTGCCTCTCCCTCAGCTGAAGGTCCACATAGCAGTGGCAGCACTGTTCACCATTGTGAGTGATGTCCATCCTCTGGGAAAGGCGGGGGGTAATGGAGGCCCAGACCTGCCTCCTGGGCATGTCTCACTCTTGTACCATCCCCAAAGAGCTTGTGCTTTCTCTGCTGGACCGGCTGGACCAAATTTGTCATTTCTGCCCCCACACCTGTGATCTCTGTGTGCCACAGCCCTTACACACCTTCCAGATGACATTTTACTATAATGTAGCAATGTGTAGAAACACCGTGGCACCCCGTGGCTCTCAGCAGTAGTAAGCCTGTAAAAGATCTCCTTGCATGTTAGCACCATGGTAATCATCTCTGGTGCTGCACAAAACATGCTAGCAATGCTGTAGGCCAAGTGACATCACTGAGCAAGCGTGACCCCATCGTGACCCCTGGCATGATGATGTCATCATGCATGTCCAGTGTGTCTGGCTCAAACACGCCTTGCACGGTGCAACATCACCAGCACAGCACTAACAGATTGCCTGGCGCTAATGCATTTGCCTGGGGCTAAATTCTGCAATATTTAAAGCCAGCATGTAAGTCAGCTTCATTACACATGCAAGGAGCAAACCAACACATCTGCATCTAATTACAAACTGCCCTTCATACATCAACCTGTGGATTGCCTGGCTGCGCTATATCAGGGCTGCCAGAGCTCCACCTGCACAGTTGACAGGCATTGCAGGAGTCTGGAGGAAGACTGTCCACAGAGCAATAGGCCCCAGGATATCACAGGAAAGAAATCAGGCTGATGCAGGTATTTGCCCTCAGCATGCTTCTGTATTGTGTATCAAGAAAATGTACTCACCTCTGCAATGCTATGCACTTGATCAGACTCATGGCATGGTGGATTGGATGTTCTGGGACTGTGCGAACACTCCTATGCAAGTTCCCATGCTGCAGGCCCTGCATAAAGGCCCTCGCTGACACAGCGTCACAGTGTAATCACATCATAGCATGTACAGTTACTGCTTGTGTCCCTGGCCGTGAACACTGTGTGGCACGGTTGCCTGAACAACAGCACTATTACTGCAACAGTACATTTGGGGGGTGATATACATGTCAGGCACTCTGCAACATAACCATGTTTGCTGCAGTACACAGACCATCATTCTGGGGGTCTGGGAAGCAGAACAAGGCAGGACAGGTGCAGCACACTTCATAATGCATTGCATTCAACAGCACGTCAGCTGACACCCTTGCATGTGCCACTACTATGCTGGCCTGCTGGCTAGCCAAGTGTTGCACACCATGCACCGTGTGTGCAGCAACAGTGCTGGGGAGGGAGGCACTGGGAGAAGGTGGTTCATTGGGCAGGGGCACACATTCAGGGCAGCACATAGGGTGAGGGCTGCACAACACAGCTCCCATCCCTGTGTCCACAGCCATGTGTGTGTGTGCAACATGCTATGCACACACCCTGTAAGGGTACACTGTGCCATGTGTCTGCACTCCACTTACATGCAGCATATCCCAGTCACACTGCTGGTTGTCCACAGGCACAAATGGGATGGGGATGCTGCTCACAGAGTGCTTCCATGTGTGAGTGTAGCTGTGTTGCACACATTCACAGGCATGTGTGTCAGTGGAACAGACAGTCATGGTGGGGCCATGTCTGAGCATGTGTGCTGTGTGTACCATTGTATGGCACAACATCCACTTGTCTCGGGTCCGCAGACAATGGCATGCCATGTCCAATATGTGTTATGTGATGTCCATCCTACACACACACACACACACACACATTGCAAGTAGCTCACCACACCGATATCCTCTGTCCCACACAGGTAACATTGATGGCAAGACATGGCTGCATGCATACAGATTTTCAGGGAGGGATGAAGGCCCTGGTAGATGGCTTCAAGAAGAGGGAACCACTTATGAGATGGCACAGGAATACCAATGCCACTGACCGACAGATGTGGCCAGAGATCATAGCTGAGGTGAATTCTATGGGTGGCTGTGGTAGGACAGTAGAGACTGTACATAAGCAGTGGCATGACATGCAGTGGAGAGCCAAGGAGGATGAGGCAGGCAGTTTCAGAAAAATGCAGTGCACAAGGGAAGGTCCCATGCCCATGGAGGTGAGTGATGGATCCAATAATGGCATTGGTGGCATCTACCCTCGGGTCATAGTCCCTGGAAGGTGTGGAGGGTGGTGGATGTGAGACCCCACCCAATCTGCACAGGGCATGTGAGTACCTGACAGAGTTGCGCCATAGAATGCATGTCACCCACTGAGGGTCCTGGTCATGCTGCACATATGACACACTGGTGATCTGTCATGTCCACACCTGTGTACATGTGGAGGTCCTGCGTGCAGTATGGATATGTTTGTCCACCTGTACAATGCAGGAATGTTTATGTCACATGTGCCTGCTGTAGCAGGCCATTGTGTCACATACTGACAGTCACCATCTGCATTTGCACATATCATGTGGACAGACAGTATGTGTGGCCACTCACACAGGCATGTGGCATGCCTGCAGGGGCGTTACTTTATGCCGTGCATGTCCAACACCTGTCTGGTAGCATGTCCCACATGGGCGTGCATGGGTGTGTCAATCACAGTGGTTAATAGGGGAAATCCACACTGTGTGATGCATATTCTGGTTGTGGATGTGTGTGTGTGTACACATTGGCCCTGCTGTTGTGCATGCAAGTGGCACAGGGGTATTGTGGATACTGTATTGCATTCTCTGCATTGTTGTGGATTGCATGGGGTGGCAGTGGTGTTGGATAACTGTGTATTGTACAGGGCACATACACTGTTCCTGTCATTCTACAGCACAGAGTGACTGTCAGATTACGTTGGACCAGGTGGTGTGTGCAGACGATGCTACCCAGGTAGGATCATCGACATCTGGGATGCAGGTGGCCATGGATCAGTCAACTGCTCTGCGCCACCTCACAGCCAGGGAACAAGCTGCATGCATAGATGATGATGATGATGATGAAGAAGAGGATGCTGATGATGTCACTGCAGATGATGACATGACCTTTGTTCCAGGGCTGGGCTACCTTGTGGAGCTGGACATGGGTGGGGCGGTTATCACCTTCAGGCCTTTACCAAGCACCAGTGGACATGGCAGGGGCTGCCTTCAGTGACCAGGATGCTGCACCAACAGGGTCACCTGAAGGACATGCAGCACCCTTGGTGCTGCCTGTTTCACCTATTGTGGTCACCCAGGGGACATGTGCAGGGCCGACCTCATGTACCACCACCATCAGTGGCACCGCAGCTGCAGTTCAACTGGCAATCACAACACACCCATGCTCTGACACAGGGGCAGCAGGGTGATGGCCAGGCAGCTGTGCAGTTGACATCAATGGACATGCACTGTAGGGCAGGGAGTGCCTATGTTAGTGAGCATCCACCCAGGGTGCATCACACCTGTGCACCGCAGACAGGCCATATCCCCCCACCCATCATCCAGGTTGAGCTGCCACCCCAGGATCAGGACATCCCAGGTGCATGACTGCTCCTCCGTACCACTCTGGACTCACAAAATGCCACACAACAGGACCACCACTTCCTACTTAGGGAGGTACAGCAGGAACTGTCCATCCTTCGGGAGGTGGTGAATGCTGGCTGGTTATAGACAGAGCAGCATGCTGAGGACCTTGTGGCATGTGTCCTCAATTGCATTAATGTGTTTTGGTGACCTCACTGTGGCTGTGAGGGAGCACACAGCCACAGTTCGGGATGCAACCCTGAGTGGGCAGCAGCACAATGTTAGTGCATGATGCCAGCATGCAACTGGTGTTCCCCAGCATGCCTCCAGTGCATATGGTGTTGGGTCGGATTTGTCCACCACTGCTGCACCAGTATCATCCATGGGCACAGCATGGCACCATGTCCGGCAGGGGTCATTGGCCACAGTTGTCACTTGTAGATTCCTCGGCCCACAGTCTATCAAGGTCTGTGGTTGGAGACAGCAATAATGGCGATGCCCATGAACGCACACATGCACACTTTGTATTCACACATGCTACTCACAGGCACACCCTCCAATCTGCACATATTCCACCACTGTCACCTTTGCACATATGCCATGTCCATTTTACCACTGTATTGCACTTTTGTCACTATTCTGTGTGTAGCACTGTATGGTACACATAGTAAAAGCAATGCTGAGCAACTGTTGTTGTCAGTGCTGTTCCACTCACCTGGCCTTTTGTGTCAGTGTTGCAGAGATGGAGTTTCTGAGCTCCTGGGACCGCTGGGTCATTCAAGGGTCTCGCCTCTTGAGTTGCTCTACTATCCCCTGGGCCTCTGGCTCTGGATCGCTCTCAGGATGTACCTTGGTTTTAGATGTACATATTACATGGTTTAGCACCATGTTGTGTGACATACAACATGGTAAGAATATACGGCATAGCTTGCAACGGCTATATTGCAGAGCACCACCAGACTGGTCCAGGCAGTGGAATCACATCCTTAGCATACCAGAGACCCTCTCTATGACATTCCTTATTGCAGCGTGTGCCTCAATATACCACTCCTCAGCTATAGATGCTGGCTGGAGGAGTGGTGTTAAGAGCCGGTGTCTCAGGGGGATATGCACTGTTCCATGTGAACACATGTCCACATGTCAGAGGCTATTTACTGTCTCACTCACACTGCCTGTTTGCTGCACTACTGTTGGTTCATCCAGTCTCCCTGTCCCCTTCCCTAATCTGCATTTATTTGGCACTGTCCCATCATTGTTGTGGGGTTATGTTGTGCCTGCTGCTGATACTCACTGACTAGGTGCCCACTGGGTATAAAGCCATCCTAAAAGGACTGCCACAGCCTGGATTGATGCCAGATGAAGGCATCATTAGCACTGCTGGGATACTGTGCAAAGACATTGGTGATGCACCCCATTGCATCACATACCACAAGGATATTTATGGAATGGTATCCCTTCCTGTTAATATGCACGTCCCCACCATCACCAGGTGGTGCACAGATGGCAACGTGGGTGCAGTCAATGGCACCAAGTAGAGCTGGTAGGTGCGCAACATGATAGAATTGCTGCATGGTTTCTCTGCACTCCCCTACCATGCAAGGGACTACTATGAATTCAGCTGCATGTGGCAGGAAGGCATTGAGGAAGTGGGCCAGAAGGTGTGAGGTGTCTGACTGTGACATGCTGATGGTATCTCCGACCAGTGTCTGGAATGTAGCGGTGGCTAGAAAGCACATTGCAGCTGTCACCTTCTCCTCGACTGACATGGCATGGCTCTGTCTGCTGTTAGGGTGCAGCTGCACATGCAGGAGATCACACAGCTGCCTCAACATAACCCTGTTCAGCCTGTACCAGCCCACAAGGTGGTCATCAGTGAGCTTCTCGAATGAGACTCTGGGCTGGTACATCCTGTGAGCAGCATATCTTCTCCTTGGTCTGCGGTGTGGGCCAGGGTGGGCTTGGTCCTGCTCCTCCTCTTTCAGCACAGCTTCCATTAGGTAGAGCAGCACTGTGTTGTTGCCGACCACCATCTTGTCTCCTGCAGTGTTCACACAGCCCTCTGTGATTTACCCTGGGTTTAGACATGCTTTTTGTAGGTGGTACCTATCGCTGCACTATGTGGTGCGCAATGTTGTCTAGCGTGGTGCTAACTCTCTGAATATGCTGTTGCACCTGTATACATGTCCCTGCCCCACACTTTTCCCCTTGCATACATTATTGTTTTGCACTGGTGCTAATGTCTTCCACTAGCGCTATTTCCCCTTTTGAATATTGCAATCCGGCGCCATTCTGACGCAATCTCGGTACAATCATTTAGCACTGGGCGCAAAGTTTGAATATCTAGTCCATAGTTTGCTGCCTTCTTTTTCATTCTTCTACAGTTTGGGGTCCAGAATTTAACCCACCCCATTCCCTGTTGTTCTTCGGCGACCACCCTACTGCTAGGTCTTGGAGAGTGTGGGTGAACCCGTGGATTCCAGGCAGTGCTGCTTGTTTGATGGTGCCAGGTCTTTGCGGGTGGTGGGGAGCCCCCAGACAACAAGGAATGCTGTTTGTGGGATGGTGCTGGGTGTTGCAACACAGGGCACCATCCAACCAACAGCATTCCTTGGTGTCCGGGGGATCCCCACCATCCTCAGAGACCCAGCACCATCACACATAAAACATTTCCTGGTGTCTAGGAGTCCTGTCCACCTTGCAGCACCTGGCAGCATCAAACAGAAAGTAGTCCTTGGTGTCCAGTGGTTCTCCAAACCCTCTGACAGCCAGCACCATAACACAAAATGGATTTTCTGGTGTCTTGGAGGATGGGGGGCAATGGACAACAGGGAATGTTGTTTGTGGGATGGTGCCGGGTGTTGGAGGGTGGGGGGGCAATGGACAACAGGGAATGTTGTTTGTGGGATGGTGCAGGTGTTGGAGGGTGGGGGCAATGGACAACAGGAATGTTGTTTGTGGGATGGTGCCGGGTGTTGGAGGATGGGGGCAATGGACAACAGGAATGTTGTTTGTGGGATGGTGCCGGGTGTTGGAGGGTGGGGGGCAATGGACAACAGGGAATGTTGTTTGTGGGATGGTGCCGGGTGTTGGAGGGTGGGGGGCAATGGACAACAGGGAATGTTGTTTGTGGGATGGTGCCGGGTGTTGGAGGATGGGGGGCAATGGACAACAGGGAATGTTGTTTGTGGGATGGTGCCGGGTGTTGGAGGATGGGGGGCAATGGACAACAGGGAATGTTGTTTGTGGGATGGTGCCGGGTGTTGGAGGATGGGGGGCAATGGACAACAGGGAATGTTGTTTGTGGGATGGTGCCGGGTGTTGGAGGATGGGGATGAGTCCCCCACACACCAGAGAATGCTTTTTCTTTGATGGTGCTGGGTCTTGGATGGTTGGATGAGCCATCAGAGAACAGGGAAGACTTTTTGTTGGATGGTGCTGGGTCTCTGAGGGTGGGGGGGGGGAGGACCACTAGACAGCAGGGAATGCATTTTGTGTGATAGTCACAGAAACAGAAGAATGTCAAGCATCACAGTCCCCACCCCATGCACACACAGCCAAATCGGTCACATCTGAAAGATAAAAGTCCTTTACTGAATTCCACGGATAAAAGTTCCAAGTCCTTGAACCTTGAGAAAGTGTCTCTGAGGCGAAAACGTTTGGCTGTTACATCGGGGAGGGGGTGTTTCTCCACCTGGTTACCTGCTGTGTACATCTTATTTGCTTCGATGAACTTTTATCCATGGAATTCAATAAAAGACTTTTATCTTTCAACTGTGACTCATTTAGCTCTGTGTACATCAGGTGGTGACCGTGTTGCTGGACCTTCTGTTTCTGTAAGTACTTGCTTTTGTCTTGGTTATGGCATGTTTGCTTGGCTGCCTCTCACTGTTAGTTTTATTTTGTTTCATGGCATTGGGTCTTAGAGGGTGGTGGGGAGCCCCTAGACAACAGGGAATGCTGTTTGTGGGATGTGCCAAGTGTTGGAACACAGGTCCCATCAAACAAATAACATTAACTGGTGTCCAGGGGCTCCCTCCTGCCCTCCAAGACCTTTCACCATCCTACAAAATGCATTCCCTGGTTCCTCCTGCCCTCTGTGACCCAGCGCCATCATACAAAAAACATTTTATGGTGTCTGGGCCCCCCACCTTCTGACACCTAGCACCATCACACAAATTGCATTCCCTGGCATCAGGGACCTGCCTCCCACCGTCAAACACCAGGCACCATCACACAAAATGCATTCCCTGGTGTCTGGGGCCACCCCATATTGTCAAACACCTGGCATTATCACACAAAATGCATTCCCTGGCATCCAGGGGGCCACCACCCTTGAGACATGGCACCTTCACAGAAAAGTATTCCCTGGGGTCCAGTGGTTACCCACCACCCTCCGATACCCAGCACCATTATACATAACACAGTCTCTGGTGCCAGGGGACTCCCAAACACCTTCCAAGACTTGGCACCATCACAGAAAAAGCACTCCCTGGTGTCCAGTAGTTACCCCAACCCTGAAACACCTGGCACAATCCCACAAACAGCATTCCCTGGTGCCCAGGGTCCCCCCACCCTCCAAGACCCAGTGCCACCATACAAAAAACATTTCAAGATTTCTGCCACTCCACCCACCTTCCAACACCCTGCACCATCACACAAAATGCATTCCCTGGTGTCTGTTGGCCCACACCCAGCCCTCCAAGACATGGCACCATAACAGAAAAAGCATTCCAGTGGTTCTCCCCCACCCTCTGAAATCCAATGTCATCATACAAAAAACATTCCCTGTTTTCTGGGGTTCACCCCCCACCCACTGATACCAGGCACCATCACACAAAATGCATTCCCTTGTGTCAGGGTCCTGCCCCCACTGTCAGGCACCCAGAACAATCACACATAATGCATTCCTTGCTGTCTGTTGGTCCACGCCCCATCCTCCAAGACATGGCACCACCAATCAGATGGATTCCCTGGTATCAGTGGCCTGCTCCCCACCATCTAGCACCTGGCACAATCACACCAAATGGACACCCTGATGTCAGGGGCCTCCTCTCCCCCCCACTATCAAACACCCGGCAGCAACACACAGAATGGATTCCCTGGTGTCAGTGGCCTGCTCCCCACCATCAAACACCTGGCACAATCACACCAAATGGATATCCTGATGTCAGTGGCCTGCCCACCACTGTCAAACACCAGGCACCATCACCCAAAAATGCATCCCCTGGTGTTCAGGGCCTCCACCAACACCATCAAACACCAAGCACCATCAAACAAAATGCATTGCCTGACATCCAGGGGGCCACCACCCCACCCTCGGGACATGGCACCATCACAGAAAAAGCATTCCCCGGGTTTCAGTGGTTACCAACCACCCTCTGATACCCAGCACCATCACACATATTGCATTTCCTGGTGTCAGGGGCTCCCCACCACCCTCTGAGACTCAGCACCATCACAGAAAAAGCATTCCCTGCTTCTCCCTGCCCTCCAAGACCCAGTGCCATCATACAAAAATTATTTTTGGGTGTCCAGAGTCTCCACCCCACCTTCCAACACCTGGCACCATCACAGAAAAAGCATTCCCTGGTGTCTGGTGGTTGCCTATCCATCCTCCATCACCCAGAACAATCCCACAAACAGCATTCCCTGATTTCTGGGAGATCCTCACCACCCTTTGAGACCCAGCACCATCACACAAAAAGCATTCCCTGTTTCTCCTCCCCTCTGAGACCCAGCATCATCATACAAACACAATTTCCTGGTGTCCAGGGCCCCCCCACCATCAGTATCTGGTACCATCACACAAAAAGCCTTCCTTGGTGTCCAGTGGTTCTCCACACCCTCTGACGGCCAGCACCATAACACAAAATGGATTCTCTGGTGTCTTGGAGGATGTGGGCAATGGACAAGCAGGGAATGCTGTTTGTGGGATGGTACCAGGTGTTGGAAGGTGGGGGTAGGCCCCCAGACACCAGAGAATGCTTTTTCTTGGTGGCACAGAGGACTGATGCACTGGCACCTTACCTTGTGCTATGCTGGTGACCCGGGTTCGAGAATGACCTTGGGTCACCAGGGAGATGGTTGCAGGGGGAGGGTTGGAACAGGATTGTGCATGGCTCTCCCTCCAAAGGGGTGGCCACCCACTTGTCCGTAGTCCTGCTCCCACCGGGTGGAGGTCTGGTGGGTACATAGGCAGTATGATGCAGTGATGCAAGTCAGGGGAAGGGTGGAAGGGGCCACCGGATCCTGGCATGTGCATGTACCTCCATGCACGCACACACATGTGTACACCGTGGCCCTGGGGGGGAAGGGAGAAAAGTAAAAAAAGTTAAAATATATAAAAAAAAAAAGAGCTCCTCCTCCTCCTCTTCTACCTTCCCTGTCCCTCCTGTAGATTATGTACCCTGGTATGTTGACATCCCAGTCATGGTTCTCTGTGTACCATGTTTCGTCACTGCCATTTTGAAGATGGCAGCCATGCTGGGCTGACCTCTGCACAGCAGAACAAGCAGCAGAGTATTAGTTGTTATCTTACTTTTTATTTTATAGTATTTTATTTTAGATTGTGGAGATTCTAAGTTTTGTTTAGTATTAGCTAGATAGGGCACTTATAGTGATGTAGTTATTGTTAGGTCATTTCTCGGGATTTAGGCAACAGAGAAAGTGGCAGGTTTAGCTCCAGAGTTACTTGCTGTGGCTACAGATTTAAAACAGAGCATTTTTTCTGTTAAATCTGGCCCAAATATTGAGGTGGAATAATTGTGGCTCTTACATCTGTGGCCTGGTCAGAGCTGGTACAGCTAATTCCTTGGAAGACTGGGTGAGGACTGAGGGAGCTGTGAGTTCTAGGAGTACAGTGAAGGAGTGGATCCTAGCCCGATTGGATTTTACAGTGGAATTGTTGGAATTGTCGATCGGGGTAAGAGGATCTGGCGTGCATTGTGGGACTGCTTTGGATGCCGGACTGCTCTGTCCCCAATTGGAGTGTTCCGGGTATGGATTCATGCTGGTTTTTGGAACTGGGATTTACTATCGTGAAATGGCTTGAATTGTAGGGACCTGCTGGGTTTTGAGGTGATCGCTCGGTAAGCGACCTACACAGGGGTCAGAAGCGGGGCTTGCTGGAGGGTTGGCCCAGTGTTTCTGTTACTCCTAGACTCCCTGTAGAGTCTGCTGGTGGGCTGATTTGACTGAGACTCGAGGTAGTGGGCTGCTGGTAAATCCAGGGGCAGTCGTCTCTTGAGTGCTGGCGGGACCCTGCGGCCTGTTGGACATCTTTTCCTGGTACTGGGGCTGGAGATCTGGAAATTAGGATCCTGAGTGAAAGTTTGAAAGTGGATTCCTGGCTGGTTTACCGCATGGTTTGACTCCTTCTGTTTTCTTCTTTTTGGATGGATTATGTTTTATGAGCAGTGAGAGTGCCCTGTAACTACTTAAACTCTTAAGGAAACTCTGCTGGCAGTGACAATGCCTAGTAAACAACTGAAACACTGCTAATTCCAGAGATATGTGAGAGATATTGTCTGGAGTGCTGTTTTCCATAGTATTTCCTTAATCCCTCTCCAAATATTAAATTTTAAGTGGCTTTGTTTTTGTTTATTATTTATTTATTGTTTTGGAGTGAATTGTTTATGTTCTGAGCAGTGAGAATGCCCGGTTACCTTGGGCACCCAGGTAGTGAGAGGACCTGGGGGTTTAACAAACTGTATTATTGATTTATTTTATGTTAATTGGTACACCTTGTGAGAGGAGGTGCACTAAATTACGTTGGTGCAGTTTTATTTTGTAATTTGGATTTCCTGAAAGTGACTTCTGATGGTGATTTAACATCCCTTTTGGTTTATTTATAATATTTACTTAGAGATTATGAAGTGTGTTTTTGGTTTTTAATTTTACTTATTTTTGTATTTGTTATAATACAGTGTTATTAGGTTGGGTGGGGAATTTAAATTGATTTGTTTACTTTATTTGAATCTCCCCTTTTGGGGAGAGCGAGTGAGGAGTTTTCAGAAAAAGGGGTATAATTTATCTGTTTGATTTTATGTTTAGCTTTTTATCTGAGAGAGTTGTGTAATTTGTGTATATTATTCATAGACTGAATTTTATTTTTTGGAGTATTTTTTCCCCTGCTCCGTGTCTTGAGCCTGTGACATGTGTTATAGATCTACCCTCCAGGTCGTGCGCTATTCAGCCTCTGCTCTCCGTGCCCTCCACCCTTCCCCCCACCTCTACTATTTTCTACCTATCAGTGCTGTAGAGCAATGGGCATTGCCCATAGGGAGGCGGGGTGGGGGGGTGCAAACAGTGGAGGTTGGATGAGTGGGGCACTCGCATCGGGGTTGTTAAGTCCAGAAGACACCCTGGGGCAAAATGGAGTCTGGAACGTGGTCCTCCTTGTCTAGTCTCCATACCCAAGGGCACCACCTTTGTTGGGGGCAGGTGGTTAGGGCATCCCAGGAGTCCTGTCCAACTCAAGCTGTGTCATGCAATGCCAGCTCTGTTAAGAACAAGACTGCAATTATTGCAGATCTTGTTGGGACAACAGATCTGGCGTGCATCACTGAAACCTGGCTGGATGAAAATGCGGGCCCCATATTTGAGGCAGAGATTACAGATGGGCATTCGATGATACACCACCCAAGATTGGACCACAGGGGAGTGGGGGTTGCGGTCTGTTTTAAGACCAAATTGGGCCTCACTTGTGTACCAGTTGAGGATGCTGGTTCTTTTGAGTGTGCCATAGTAGCAGGTGTAGGTTATAGGATGACACTCATCTGCCATCCACCCGGGGATGAGAATCTGTTCCTTCAGGAAGTGGTGGACTTCGTGGTCAATCTGGCATTTGAGTCGCCTAGGTTGATGGTCCTGGGTGACTTCAATGCCTGGATCGATGACAAACTCTCGTAATTTGGACAACACTTTTTCCAGTTGATGATATCACTGGGCCTTACACAGGTTGTTACCTCTGCTACTCATAAACATGGCCACTCTCTTGACTTGGTTTTCCTCCTGGGGATCAAAGCCTCTGACATAGGGGTGGATCCCGTCAGATGGTACGATCACTACACTGTGAGATTCAATTTCTGCACCCCCTTCGTAGGCCTACCCCTGTGGAGATGGTCAAGTATCACCCTTTATGGGATTTGAGCCCTGGTGGCCTAGCGGTGGTGCTTGATCTATCGGAATTTCCTATGACAAGCAAGGACCCAGAGGCTTTGGTTCTGGCCTATATGAGGCCATTACCACAGCTCTGGATTCTGTTGCTCCAGTCCACGTTTGTCCTCTCTCCTTCTGCCCTCGGTCTTTGTAGTTTGATGGGACCTTGAGGGAGCTGCGGTGATTAGGACAAAGGTTAGAGCATTGCTGGTGGAAATCCACCCTGGAGGTTGACCATCTTAGACTGCTAGAGCATTACTGACTCTACCAGTCAGCAATCTCCCGTAAGAAGGCAGAGTTCCTGTCCAGGGAGATTGCTGCCGCTTATAACCGACCAGCTCAGCTCTTTCGAACTGTGGACAGGCTGTGCAACCCAGCTTGCCTACAGGTTTGAAGAGTGTTTTCACAATTGGAGTGTGAGGAGTTTGCCCAGTTTTTGGCTGATAAGGTGGCCGACATCAGTACAGAGACCCCATCAACATTCCGTATGGGAGTTGCTGATGATTGGTGCTTGGCCATTGCCCCTCACTTCTCTTGGAGTACCTTTGACCATCCAGAGATCGTGGATGTTATGTGGATTGTCCAGGGTATGCACCCTACATGCTGTAGTTTAGACCTAGGCCCAACTTCCCTGATTATGGGTTGTTGTGATATTATCGGCCCAGTCTTGGTGCTGATAGTCTGGTGCTCCTTTGAGTCGGGTGAGTATCCAAGATCCCTGAAGGAGGCAGTGGTGACACCCCTCTTGAAGAAAGCTTCTCTTGACCCAGACTGTCTGGCAAACTACAGACCTATCTCTAACCTCCCCTTTGTGGGGAAGGCAATTGAGAAAGTAGTGGCTGTACAGCTGGAGAACCATTTGATCATCCATAGCATCTACGAACCTCTCCAATCCGGTTTTCGAAAGAGGCACAGTACTGAGACTGCACTGATTCGGGTGCTCAATGATCTCCTGATGGCGAGAGATTGAAAAGAAATGTCCATCTTGGTACTTCTTGATCTCTCATCAGCTTTTGACACTGTGGATCATGGGGTGCTGCTCGAGCACCTGAGGTTCATCTGTGGCCTGACTGGTTCAGTCCTCAGATGGTTTAGGTCTTTCCTCATTGGCAGAACTCAGAGGGTAGCATCGGGGATTTATTCCTCCGACCCTCTCTCTCAGTCATGTGGGGTTCCTCAAGGCTCTGTGCTGTCCCTCATGTTGTTCGCAGTGTATATGCTGCCCCTCAGAGACATTGTAAGATGGTATGAGCTGAGGTTTCACTGCTATGGTGATGATACCCAGCTCTACCTGTCTTTTGCACTTGACCAGGATTGAGCACTCTTGGTATTTAATAACTGCCTCACTGAAATCCAGGACTGGATGAATTCCACCTGGCTGAGGTTGAACCCAGGGAAGACTGAGGTGATGGTTGTGGATCCAGGTGGCCGGATAGGGGGGGTCAGGGGCTGGTCAACCCACGGGGCTTTTCCTGTGGAATTCCCAGCTCCTTGCCTCTGAACGGGTGCGGGACCTAGGGGGTGATACTTGACAATGGGCTGACACTATGATCTCAGATGTCGGCTGTCATTAAGTTATCCTTTTACCATCTGAGGAACATCGCTAGGATCAAGCACCTTGTTCTGTCAAGTGATCTTCCCACATTGATCTACACCTTTGCGACCTCGCGCCTTGATTATTGCAAATCCCTTTACTTTGGGCTCCTGGGGGTTGATATCCACCACTTGCAGTTGGTGCAGAATGATGAGACCCGGTTGTTGACGGGGACTCCTCGGACTTCCCATATTACACCGGTGCCGTGCGAACTGTACTGGCTGCCAGTTCAGTGATGAATCACCTTCAAAGTCAGATTATTAACTTATAAAGCCCTACGTGGACTTGGCCCTGACTACCTGAAAGAGCTCCTTTCTCCTTACTGCCCCGAGCGATTGCTTCGTTTGGCAGACAGGGGGTTGCTAGAGATTCCAAGGATTGTTTTAAAATCTTCAGGGGCCTGTGCATTCATGTAGATGGCCCCAGCCCTTTGGAATTCTCTACCATGTCAGCTTCGGGAGCACGTGACCATGGGGGGGTTTAAACAGGAAGGTTAATTTTTGGATTTTACTGTGCATTTATTACTACTGTTTTATTCATTGTTTTAAGTTTTGTAATGCGCCTTGATATCTGAAAGGTGCATAATAAATAAAGATTATTATTATTATTTTAATGATATACAGGCATCCCTCTTCCATCAAGGCCACTAATTCAGGGAGTTTGTTACCTAGACTACAGGCATTGGTACTCATTGCCCTCCATTTTGTGATGGCCTTACCTCTTTTAACCCCATCCCTGTCCTTACTGCCTTTGTCTTTTTCTCCATTTACCCCCGCCCTTCTCCCTATCGACCTCTCTATCTTGGTGTTTACCTCACTAGCTACCCTGTTTTTTGGGGAGAGGGCTGGGATTTCCCTGATCCTTTTCAGTGCCTCCCCCCCTGGCTAGTTTAAATGCTCGCCAATGAAGCATTTAAACCTATCACCTAGAATCCTGGTTCCCCTCCTGGACAGATGCAGATCATCGCACCAGTATAGGCCTGTATCCCTCCTGGTGGACCCCCAGTCCCCAGTGAAGCCAAAACTCTGACCCCGGCACCAGTTTTTCAAACATTGATTGAATTCCATGGTATGGAAAACCCTAGCCTCACCCATGCTACAGACAGGCAGTACCTCTGAGAAGGTTGCCATGCATGCTACTTGACAAAGTCCCCTCCCCTACTCCACAAACTCCTCCTGCACTGCTCTGATCCCATTCCTAGCCAGGTCATTTGTCCCTAAGTGGACAATGATGTCCAGTTCCCTCCCCGTGCAGCTACTCCCATGATCCTGAGGATTCTCTCCCTGTCCCTCCAACTCTTGGCACCAAACAGGCACCTTACCTCCCTCCCCCAGTTCTACCCCCTAACAACTGAGCCCCCCCACCAGGAGTTGTTTTCTTCTCCTGTGGGGTCCTGTGGGTCTCCTTTGTGGAGGTTCCCAGTATCCTCCTTGGTCTCTACTGCAGCTGCCTCCATAAAGCAAAAACACTCTGCCAGAATGGCGTATGAATTGTGGTGAGTTACAACTGGAGGGATGCACCTCTGTTCCTCTACCCTCACCCTCCCTAAGTCCATTGTGGTCCAACTGCTTCTCTTTCCTGGCAACCTCTGAGGCAGCAGCATTGGCTCTGGTGGGTCCTGGGTGGGAGAGGAGGTCCCCCGAATCCTGGTCAACTCAGCCTGGAGATGAACAACCTCATCTCTCAGCCCAGAGAGGTGCCTGCTGAAGGGACAACACCACATCCTCGAGAACATCTATCAGAAGACTGCCCCTCCACAGCCACTGCACTGCACCACTTCCAGGGTGAACTCACCAGCTACACTGGATTTGAACTTTTAGGAGCAGCTCTCCCTGCCTGACCACATAGAGGGCAGTCCCTGGAGGTCAAATCTAGACAGGTGGGAAGGTGTTGAATGGTTGGTGTCACTGTTGCAGGGGAGATAGGAGCCCTAGATTGCCCTGGCCAGGAAATAGAGATTATTAAAAAAGTAAGCTATTGTTCTAATTGAAGGTGCTGAAACACTGCAGACAGTGTACATGAACCAGCTAGTTAAGACTCGGACAAAAAGCTCTTTGTGGGGGACAGTGATGGTCCAAAAATCCATAGCCTAAGTGCCTGATGAGATAATGCCTCCCACTGAGGATCTGTTCTGTGTACCTTGGGATGCACAGCACCAAGGGGGAAAGCAGTAGGGAAGTGGGGTCAGACAGTAACTCCCTGGGATTCTGGAGTGACGGTGATGGCAGGCAGGGGGGTGGTTGCTATTAACAATAAAAGAAGTACAAGAACTGACAGCTGTGCTGAATGTGGTATACAAGACACATTGCAGTTTTATACCATCATGCATAAATGATAATTATTTTATTGTGAAATATTTGCTGCAGACAATTACAAAGAATGCATATAACATAAATAAAATATTTTAGATATATGGTTGTGCCATTGTCTCTGTTTCTACTTCTTGGAGGCCAGGCAATGTGTGCATATTTGCTTTTAAATCTACATATAAATATACATGTAGCATTCAAAAAAAACATTTCTGTAATAGTGGTAGCAGCAGCTGTCAACATGTCTGAGCTGTCTGCTTTATTTCTGTGACAGGGTATACCATCGATGTGACGACAACTTTACTGCACCTAACACTACAGCAACAACATTTAGTTGTCAGTGACTCAGGAGGTAGCACACTCACCTCTGAGGCTGGGCAATCAGAAGGTTGTGGGTTCTATCCCCACACCAGGCACTTGGGGTAAATCCCAGTACTGACACTGTAGTGCATCATGAGGGGGGGTGCTGCACTTCTGAGGTGCCATCTTATGGACGAGACGTTAAACCAAAGTCCCATCTGCCTGTTCTGGTGGTAGTTCAGGTGGATGTTAAAGATCCCATGGCACTTCTCGAAAAGAGTAGGGGAACGTTTTACTGAAAATCATCAAAACAAAATACAGATCAACAAGGCAATTGCAGAGAAATACAGTAAACTGCAAATAAAAAATAAAGAGGAGAAGTCAAATGTTACAATTTTAAAGCAATCAAAAACAACAAAAAAAGGGGGGATACTCTATAAGGTGGTGAAAACCCAAACCCTATTTACAACCTAATCAGTGCATGGATTTTTAAAAAACTAAATTCATTTATACTTAATAAAAAAAGTAAATTTTTCCACCATTTCAAAACTTTTGCCTGGGGTTGCACAGATACATCTTTCTGGTAGACATTCAACATTGCATTTTGACACTGAATACAAAAGGATTCATGAGCCATCATTTTCTGTCTAAGTACCCACTGGCAACGAGCTTGCCAGAGGAAACACTTTAAACAACAAAAGAAAATCTCCAAGGTTCCTTTATGGTACTTTTTAGGAAGGGAAGAATATTCACCTAAAATAATTTTGTTAAAAGGCAAGGAAGAGAGCCACAACAAATTAAATTTTCTAGCCAAGTAGTCCCATAGATTTTTAATATGTACACAATGGAGTAAAAATGCTCCATTGTTTCCTCAATAGTTTCTGTTCCCTCTTACATAAAGCCTTCCAAAGGAGGAGAACCACAAAATTTCCCACCTTTGCATGCCGGGGATCCTTGGGTTATTAAGCTGGGCCAGGACTCTTTTATGTAGGTGAAGGGGCAGCTTTTGAATCCAGCTTTAGGAGCATGGTTTCTGTCTACAACCGTGACATATACTTTTGGAGATGAGGAGTTGGAAATGTGTGATTTAGTTAACCTCCGTTTGAACATTTTAAGGGCTGCAGGTTTAATATAAGCGGGTAACTTGGTACTCGGAATAGGTTTAGGAGCATTAGTTTGCCAAGCAACTAGGTAATGCTTCAAATTGTTATTAATCCACCAACATAGTGGGTTACAGGCAAATGTAAGACCCATTTTCACTGTCTGAGTTATGAACAGGGCCACTGGAAAATTGTGGAAAAGGTTACTCAAAACTGCAGAGCATTTTGCAAAAATTGCAGGAAATTGCAGAGGTTCTATTATAGACTCTGAGTGCTTCACAATAAATCTTTTAATGTTTTCTGCAGCATATATTAGTCAGTATAAATTGCTAAATGAATACACTAACACCTGAATATGTTTAAAACATAAAAGAAAGTTTATGTTCCTAACAAGAATACTAAACTGATAAGCTATCATAAGCATTGCCTATCTTCCAAAATGTAAAAGCATCTGCCTCATACAGTGCTAAATAGATTCTATAAAGTGAGCTGCAGCAAAAAAAATATTAAATAAAGCCAGAAGAAATATATTTTTTTGTTTCTGGATGTAGAATAATGAAGCTTATAAAATGGGCAAAAAATATAAAGCCACTGATTGGCTATTTCACCCTCTTAGCCATGTCCTTAATCCCTGATATTTTACCCAACCGGCACTAACGCCTGCCAGTCTGCCCCTTCACAATAGCGAATCATTGAGCTGTGCCAAGCCAAAAGAAAAAGACAGCCTGGCACAGCTGAGCAAGCGGCAGCGGGAAATCAGTAGTCTGAAGTGACAGGAAACATAGCAGCAACATCCCGAGTAGATGAGCATAGCATAACAGATAAAAACTAGCGGCACTACCAAAATCATCTGAAACTACAGTAGTTTCACAACACAACACATTTAAAAATAACCACACACTACTCCGTCCTGTCCATAAAATGAGCGAGCCCCAAAACCCAAATACCCTTTCAACTGTACCCTCTCTCCCGCTGCTGTGCAGTTAAGCTACGGTGAGGTAACAGAGAACATTACAGGTACCGTGACTCTACATTTTAGTCTATCATCTCCACTCTCCGAACTCCACCCTTGCCATATCTCTGTCCAACAGCCCATAAAAATACAAAATTCCCAAGCTCTAATGGCACACAGAAAGAAACCCTCGCACTTTGAAATATGCGAACTGAAAAGTGCTCTCTATGGCAGCCATCAAGGACATGCTGGCACACTTAACCTGTACCGAGAAAAAAAGATTAAATAAATGAAAGTAAAATAACGAAAAGAAATTAAACAAGTGCTGTGGAAAATACCAGAGAAAGTAGGACAGACAGACACCACAACAGAAATTGCTCTTTAGGGCACCGCTAAGGCACATGGTGGATCACAGTCAAGGTATCAGATAATTACAATGGGGGGTAAGATTAAAAACAACAATGTGTTTCTCTTATGCCAGATACAGACTTCAGTCAACAGAAACACCAATGCCCATGAATTTAAAAATCATTTACTTTTTATTCTTGGCCTGTATATAGGGTGGGGGTAGCATGAATTTACTAAGTACTGTGGGTCCATTAGATTACATTACATGGAGGACTACTTTATCACTCTTACTAAAAAAAAACATTTCTTATATTTTTTCAGTTTCAACACTTTTTTTCTTTTCTTTTAAATTCAGCCTGTGGTTGTGAGCCCATTTTATAAGCGCAATAACACACTCCGAGGTGTGGTTTATCGCCTGATAAGAGCACGCCCAGTGGCATAAGGCACTCAGCGCAAGCACCTCATGCCTTAGTACACCCCTGGGCGTGCTCTTATCAGGCGATAAACCACACCTCGTCGTATGTTATTGCTTGCCTAATCAACAGCTGTTTACAGTGCTCTGCCAGCTAGTCACCCACTTTGGTACAAGAAAAAATAAGCAGACAGAGTGGTGAATAATTGAGTTTTAGTAAAATGTGATTTGTACTGTAGGTACTGTACACTATTTTTGAAATCACATATCTAAACATTAAATCTGGGGGTTATTGGGTCTGGCAGTATAAGCTAGAGGTAAGAGTAACAAACTGTGAATGAGCTGACGACATCTAGCAGACCTGGGTTTGATTCTCACAACCTCCACTTGCATACCGTATGATTCTGAACAAATCACTTAACATCCTCAGAGCTCCTGGGTTGTACCTGAAAATAGGCACTTTTGCCTAGTGGGCCTGATGTGGTTACCAAAAAATGTAAAAAAAAATACCAATATATTTTTACTGCATCATACAGTAGTCAGGGTACCCTGTAATTTACCTTTGTTTTACTCTGGCGGCAATGATTTTGTTTAGTTAAAGATAAATATTCAGATACATTTTGTGTTTTATAAGCTTGTTTTTAGACTTTAGTTACGTTTTTATTGTAGTCTTTGCATGTGAGCATCTAGGGGGTTGTTGCTAAGAGTGAGATCATTGTTACCAACTAGCTTATTCAAGTTTAAAATTGACAGGGTCATCAAAAATCCTCAGCTGTTTAAATCAATCAATCAAGTCTTTATTTAACCAGGCGTACATCATTGAGCAGAAGCTCATTTGCAAGATGGACCTGGGTGAAGCATGCACAATTGTATGTATAGGTCAACACAGGAATTTACAAGGCAAAACAGATAATACTCTTTACAGAGAGGAAGAAAAAGAAGTTCATATGTACATAGAATTATACAGATATTGTACAGATTACATGGTATTTACATACATAGAAGTGTCTATAGGAAGATAAAGCAGGTTATCTAAGGTTGCAGGAGGAAGTAACAGAAGAAAAAAATAAAAGTAAAATTATACACCAGGTAGAGGTGAAGGTAGTGGGAAAGGGAGGGAGGTAGGGGGAGAAAGGCTAGGACGGTACGGTGCACAGAAAGGAGTTGGTGAAATGGGATGTAGAGAAGGTGGATGGAGAAAAGGAGTATGTGTGAGCCCCGGGATTGAATGCTATAAAGTATGGGGCATGGTAGGATGTCACAACCCAGGGTAGTGAGCTCCTATCCGAGGTTGGGAAAGGAAGAATAAGGGGATGGATGGGCCTAGTGTTGATAAGACAGGGGATAAGAGAGAACAATTAGGCTGGTGAGGAGCAAGCTGGGGGTCAGTACTTAAATTGGGTCTGGCTGGCTATATACCAGTGCAGACACTGGTACTGGGTCTGAGTGGGTGAAGCAGTTACATACTTCTCTGATTGTATGGAAATAAAGCATCTTGAAGGCATTTATACCAATCAGAGTGCTTAATTTGAGGTATTTTTGTAGATCGTTCCATACGGTAGGTAGCACGAAGCTTATGGCTGCCCTGCCGGAGCAGGATTTTGCTTTGGGTACTTTAAGTGTAATACCTGAGTAACTTTTTAATCCGTATTTCCCAATTATACTCAGGGGAAGACAGCAGGAGATATAGTAAAGCAGCTTATTAGAGATGGCTCTATAGGTCCAGAGAGCGGCATTTCTGTGGTGCCTGAACTTTAGTGATGTACACCCTACTGCCGCATATAGGGTGCAGTGATGCGTGTCGAAGGGGAGTCCCATTATAAACCTCAGTGCTCAATGGTAGAGTGTGTCCAGTTTAGCCATGTAAGAGTTGGGGCATTGGCTGTAGAGGAAGTCAGCATAATCAACCAATGATAGGAAAATGGATTGGACCAGTTGTTCAAAGCTAGTCTGAATAAAAGTGTGCTCACCAATGATAGGAAAATGGATTGGACCAGTTGTTCAAAGCTAGTCTGAATAAAAGTGTGCTCACAGGGAATAACTTGCCCTGCCACTTACAAAAAGGCTTCACAGTTAGCACCCTATTTAAGTGAATGGGATAACTTGCACCTTTTCTCCCATCTTTTGTTTCAGTCTGTGTGGCAACAAAACGTTTTCTGATAGACTGCTTCAACACAAAACAAAAGTTAAGTGCTTAAGAGTACTTATGCTTGGCCAGCGGTTTTTGAAGAAAACAAGACAAAGCTACAAAAGAAATCAGAGTCACATAAAACCCTTGCTCTACCTTGCACTGCACTGTTTCAGCCAAACCCAAGTCTGCATGCAAAATTGCCAATATATTGAGAGTATTTTATTCAAAATGTTAATACTTTTTACACAGTTCAATTTAAAAACTCAAAAATTACAAGAAATTATAGAACATGTCAATTTTTGCGGAGAATGGTGAAAATTGTGGATTCCGAAAAAAAAACTGCATGGGCAATTTTCCAGTGGCCCTGGTTATGAACAAGGAGTGAAGAAACAATATGGGGTCCATCATGCTGAGTCCACCCTTAGATCTAGGTAAGTAAGTAAAAGTTCTCTAAATAGGGTTAAGTCTGCAGCTTCATAACATCTGAAAAAAAACAACTAAAAATTCAACTTTGAAGGTTAACAGGGGAAGAAAAAATCATCGCTAAATATAAAAAAACTGGGTATAAGGAATTGCTTGATAACCTGAATCCTTTTAAGTTTTGATATCTTCCAGCTTTTCCACCTGCTAACTTTTAATTCACAGGTCTGGAGTGCTTGTTCCCAATTTAGGAGTGGAATGTTTTGATATCCAGACTGAAGCCCTAAAATTTTAACTGGCTCGGATGAAAAGGGAATACCTTGGGCAACAAAATTTGGCTTGGGGGCTGGATCTAGGTATAAACCTTTACTTTTACTAATGTTTGGTTTAGCATTTGACAGACCTGAGTATTGATGAATATCATGAAATGCAGTAGGGAGGTATACTGTGATGATAGCAACTGCATATGGGCGACTGTCAAAATGATGACCCATATGATGGAGCTATCATCGTGGGTGATCGTAGGGGGATGGCAACTGTCATGACCATGAAGGTAGGGTGGGCAATAGAAAGGGAGAGTGAGTGACAGGACGTGGCGGGATGGGGAACAGGGTTGTAACCCTGTAGCATGCCTGCTTCTGCCAAGCCAGCTGTGTGGTGTGGTGAGTAAGGTAGTTAGCTCTGATGGAGCAGGTCCTCGGTTCAGGACTTAGGGAGAGTATAGTTTTGCTGCATCCTGCCCCCACTGCCCGATCTGCACCCCCCAGCAGTTGAGAATCTTTAGTTGGGGGGATGTGGGGGGTTACCGTTTCCCAGTCACCTTTCATTGCATGATAATGCAGGTCATGATAATAGAGATCATCTTTTGGTGGTCGCTATTATCACATAGAACCCAGTAGGGATACGACCTGGGTTATCAAGGAACAAGCAGAGGTCATCTGCATATGCCAGGATTTTTATTTCATCACTGATATTATTTCCTCTGATACTTTGCCAGGCCTGATTGCTAACCAATGTTCTAATTAAGGAATCTATTGAAAAAATGTAAAGCAGGGGACTAAGGGGACATCCCTGTTGAATGCCCACAGTTAATTTCATTTTCTGAAACAGTTGGCCAAGTATAATTAGCTGTACTATTGCTGAAGAATATAGGATGTGGACCCACTCAATAAACTTAGGTGGTAGTCCATAGGCCTAGAGTGTGTGTAATAAGAAGGAATGACTGACTCTATCAAAAGCCTTACTTTGGTCTAATGACAGTAATATACTTGACTTGTTTTACAAATTACAATATTCTACTGTTTCTCTAACAATGAGCGGAAACTGTATTTTTTGGTCAGGGAGGCTACAATATTGGTGCGGATGTATGAGGGCATTTGCCACCCATCAGCAGCAAGAATTCAATAAATGTGTCAAGATTTTGGAATCTGTGTTTAGTATACTAATTGGTCTCCAGTTTGACATTTTATGTTTATCTTCTGATTTATAAAGAAAGGATATCAATCTTGTAAAAAAAATCCTCTGGGGGAGAGTCCTCCTTAAGAATAGAAGAAAAAACTATTTCTAAAAGAATGATAACATTTGAATGAAAGCTTTCTAAAATTCATAAGTCAGCCCATCAATACTGGGAGAGGTGCCTATTTTTTGTCTTTTTATTACATCTGTTGTTTTGGCTGCCGAAATAGGGACAATGAGCTCTTCAGTGTTACTTGGAGGTACGAAGGTCTTAATATGAGATAGGTATGTAACCATCTCTTTTTCCAGTGGGGTTTGGTGACCACTAAGGAATTTAGATGCTCAGTTATAAGAGCGTTTAACCGATGTGGGGATGAAACCAAAGTTCCGTCTTTGTCTGCTAAGCAAGTAAAAGAAGGAGCTCACTTCTTCTGTTTACAGACCTCATATGGGTCCCCTACTGGGGGTTTCTTGGTACCATAGTTAAATTCAGCAGTTATGGGCTGTCTTGTATTGATAAATTCTCATTTAATTTTTAATCGTATTAATCTGGTCAGAATAGTGAAACCTAGTAGAGAAGACTAAAGAAAATAAATATTGTAACTGAGTGCACAATTTTAAATATTGAAAATAATTAGGTTTTCACCTTATGTTTCCTAAATTTCTGGAACCATATCCTGTTGTCCCTTTTTGTCTCAGACCACCAAGTCCCTTCCTCATCGTATAGGTCATAGACAGAAGCTCTAGCCCATAAAATATTTTCAGTCTCTTTTTTAACCAAGGGGTCAGTCAAAACAGAAGTGTTAAGCTTCCACCAGTTTTGTTTTATGCTCGAGTTTTGGGGGTCTTGAATTTGTAAAGTCAAAATTAAATGGTTAGAGAATTCTGAAGTTAATGTAGAGAAAGAAGTAATGTATATATTAGAAGAGGTGAAAATGTGGTCAATAGAGGAAACATATTTCCCTCTTTTGTAAGTAAAGGGACAGCCTGAATTCTGGAAGTTAATCCAATTAACTAAACCCCTTTTTTGAATGTAATTCTCTAGGCCTTAGGAATCACAATATTTTTTCCCCCTGGTTAGTCATTTCTGTACTGTGAAACCCACAATTAAAATCCCTACCCAAGAAGATTCGTCGGGAGGTAACCAGATAGTGTTGGAGGGAGGTCAAATGGTCAACTCTTTCAGCTTTGGACTGGGGTACATAAGCTATAATAAATCTGCTAGGGGTGTTGAGTCTCCAAGGAATTATATCCGTTAGTTTAAATAGTTGAAAAGAGATATCCTGAAAAAGGATACCAACCCCATCTACTTTATCAAGGTTGAATGTTCAATAGGGGAGATCCCACACCCATTCAGATTTAAATAATCTAACTTGGTCCAAGGAGCACATCCATGTTTCCTGAAAGAAATAATGCTGGATAATGAAAATCGTGAAAATATTGAAAAATAGCATGTTTTTTTTTTTATAATTCAAGAGACTACATAGATCAAAATAAATTATACCTAAGTTAGACATTTAAAGTTTTTACAGTGCGGTGGAGCACAAATCAAGAGGTCTTGGTTTTTCTTTTTTTCTTCTTGCCTTTATAGTCTGAAATGTCTGGAGAAGGGTCTGGTGACATCCCAGGAGGGTTAACATCCCCTATGCCCATTTTGGTTTCAGCCCAGTTGGTATTGGCCAATACAGAAAATGGATTTTCCTGTTCCCTTTGTTCAGGTGCAGGCTTAGCCTTTGTATTCCTTGATGACCTTCTTAGGTCAGCTACTATGGACCGTTGGTTGGAGGGAGGGGGTAATATGTTCTCCTGAGTAGGAACCATTTTTTGTTTAGTAGTTGTGTTCACATAGCAGACTGGTTGGAGGGAGTCAGGAATCCCATCTGTAGCTGCAGGTAGGGTCAAAGGGGGAGATTCCTTTTCCTCTGTCAGAGTCGGGGAAGGTTTTCCCTCTTGAGGGGGTGCATGCTCATCTGGTGTGATGTCTTACCACCAGAGCTTCTGGTTGCAGCACTGCATCCTGGGCTTGTTGGATGAGAGCATCAGGGTTCAATGGAAAGGTTTATTTCTGGCTGCCCATGGGCATTCTGAAAAACGAATACCATATTCTTCACATAGGTCATAACGTGTGTGTAGAGATGCAGTGAATTTAAAATCCACTGGCGAAGTGGACATGAAGCAACCACTTCACGTTATACCGCTACGTGAAGTGGCCATTGGAAGGTGCTCACTTCACCTTCTCATTATGACTTTGTGTTGTCATTCCACCTTAATGTGAAGTAAATTGAAGTGACAACAACATAGGCAGCCCCCCACACATCACATGGCTTACAGTACTGTAAGTCACATGCTTTAGCCAAGCAGGAAGGAAGTGAGTCATAAAAGCACTTAAGTTTCACTTTCTCCTTTGCAGTGGTAGAAGGAGAAAGCATTTTGGATGTAGAGGAGAGTTTTGTGGTATTGTTCCAAACTGCCAAAAAAAAGACAGCTTATTTTTTTTTTTTTGCAGTTAATCTGTTTATTGAAATATTGAACAGACACAAAGAATAAACATCTTTCATATCAGAAAACAGACATCCGTTAACCTGAATGTATGATAATAAACAGCATCATTACACGTAGAATGACTTCTATAAAGTGAATTAAAACTATATAATCTGTATTGAGTAAGCACACACCTTTATGATAATAAGATCAATTAAAGCAAGGTATTTATAGTTTAACATGTGAGAGACAAATTGGAGGAGGCAAGAGCAGGAGAGAGATATACTATTTGTACAGGTGTTGAAGTGTATATGGAAGAGTGATGCCGTATATCATATAAGGGGCAAATAGATTATGAAAACAGTGAGGTTTATTGAAGATGTAAATGAAGAAAAAGGCAAGAAATAGAAGAATAGAGAGAGGAAAGAGGATAATTACTAGAAGAGAGAAAAAAAAAACTGAAGGTAAACCAGTAGTGGAAGATGGAGGTTGACAACTAAAATGGTCCACACCTTAATTGGTGGAGATTTTGGAAGAATCTAAATAGTTGAAAAAATCCTGCCAGCATCTATTGTATACCTTGAGTCGACCAGAAGAACTATGAGTCATACGGTCTAAAGTGACGTATTGAGATAGGTTTTTGAGAATATCCGAGAAACTGGGAACTGAGACAGACTTCCCTAGCATCAGTATGTGGCATTTAACTAGGAGAAATAAGATGGTCGACCATCTATTTTGAGTGTGTGAAACTGTATTGTTATTGTAGAGATTAGGGATGCCAAGTAAGTCATATTTAGGATCAAAAGTAAAAGGATGACCAATAACTTTGGGCGCAAATTGATAAATGGTGCGCTAGAGATTGATCATGGGAGGGCAGCGCCATAAGATATTAAATAAGTTCCCATTGGGGGAGTTACAACGTCAGCAGTTGTTATTATTCATTAGACCCATTTGCACAACAGCTTTTTTTCTTTAGTTTTTTTTGTAGTGTGTTTTTTCAGTTCTTTTTTGCTACTGATTTTTTTTATAAGTTTTGTTTTGTGTGTGTGTGTGTGTCTGTGTGTGCGTGTGTGTGTGTGAAACTGTGAGTGCGTGTGAAGCAGTCTTTTGAGGCATCGGTCAGAGAGGGACTTAGTTGTGTGTGATGGACCTGGGAGGAGAGTCTGTGGCTCCTGGGTGTGGGCAGAGGGGAGTGTGCATGCGTGGTGGTGGTCAGGTGTCATTGGACCACTCCCAAATGTTTGGTGTTGCCTCTCCCCCTCTGGAATCAGCAGCAGCACCACCAGTGCCACTGGTGGTGGCACATCCACCAAGTCCACCACCATCACTAGCAGCTGCAGGAGCTCCAGCAGCACCCCCTCCACCACCTCCACAGCCACAGGTGGAGCCCCAGGTGCATGACGGTGCTGCCAGCAGTACATCTGCCCCATCTGTGCCTGGTTCCCCTCACAGCTCCCCAGTCTGGCAGTTTTTTAATTGTGTGGGGGGGACAGCTCCAGTGTGGTTTGCCATTTAAGTGGTGTGCAGGTGCGCCATGGCCCCCAGGTAACACATTTGGGGACCGGTGGCCAGTGCACATACATGACAAACCACCACAAGGTGGAGTGTCAGACTGCCACCGAAGGGGACAGGCGTCCACCTGCTGGCCCTTCTGTGGCAGTGACAGAGGATACTGGAGTGTTGTGCCTCATTGCTACAGCAGGAGGAGGTCAACAGCAGCAGCTGCTCCATCACCACCATCACTACCACAGCCACCAGCACCACCCTCACCACCACCACCACTACCTGACTTTTCTGCTACAGTGGACTCCGCCACAGTGCCTGCAATGCAGGAAGACATTGCACTGGTGTGGGGTGGCCCTTGAGGAAAGCAACGAGAGGGTGGGTGCTGTGCAGCAGCAGGTGGAGCAGATCCAGCAACAGCAGCTGCAGATACTGTCAATGCTCCATCTGCTGCTGGAACACCATGAAATCCCCCATTAACGTATTTTTTTCTGGACACCTCCCCCCACACTGCTATTTTTTTTTTTATGTTTAATAATAGAGAGTCATACATGCTCCTATTGCCCTGTTGGTATAATGCAGTGCCTCAGTAATGCTTACTTTCTGTTGTTGAGTGCTTGTATGAGTAGTGCAAGTATGATGTGCTAAATTGCATGTGTGCAGTCAGTGTTGTTTCCTGTGTGTCTGTGTGTGTGAGAGACATCAGACATTATGCACCTTCTTGCCAACATATATTACTGACTTGTTGTAGTGTTTATGGTAGAAAGAATAGCGATAAAAATAATGTATATTTGTCACCATCATCATCAGTGGACTAAGTGATACGAAACTTTTTCAGAGGTGTCTGGCCAGAGTGCACCCTAGTCACATACTGCACACATGACTTTTAGGAGAGCATGTGCTTTTTGTACTATGATCTCACTAAGTCATGTGTGCATTGTGAGTGACTGAGGTGCACAGTGACCCGATACCTCTGAAAAATATCATATCACTTACTCCGCTGGTGCTGATGGTACAAATAAAATACACATCATGTACTCTTTGTTATCTTTATTCTTCAGACACTGCAACAAGTCACACCATATATATGTTTGCATGAAGCTGGACAATGTATGCACACACAGGGAAGAACACTGACGGCACACATGCAGTTCAGCACTACATACTTGCACTGCTCAGTTATGGTTTTTGCAAAACACTTCAAATCATGAGTCTGGACACAAAGTAAATATTACTGAGGCTCCATAAATATTTTATCTGTGAAACAGACATTAAAGAGATTCACCAGCTTACAGCACTGCACCCGATATATGTTCACCTCACTTCCAGGGGAATCTTTCTTGATACACGTCCTTACATAATGCAGTGCTTTTCTGGTAAAAACACCCATAATTTCATTAAAGTGGGTCACGGAGGACTTCCCTTTCTGAAGAGCCACCCAAGTTCTGCCCTGTCCCCCATGCTCAGCAACATTATGATGTGATGCCAGTGAGAGCACAGGGGCGTGCTCCATTACACTGAATGTCCTGTAGCTTTCCAAATGTTTCTTTATGTTATTACGGTCAGTTTGAAACATGGGCACGTTTCCAGTAACAAGAGTCTTGCCAGTGGAAACGTGCCCATGTTTCACCACAAACTGACCATTATAACATAAAAAAAAAATGTGGAAAGCTGCCAGATATGAAGAATAATGGAGCACGCCCCTGTGCTCTCCCTGGCATCATGTCATAACGTTGCTGAGTGCAGGGGGCAGAACTTGGGCAGCTCTTCTGAATGGGAGTCCTCTGAGACCCACTTTAATCTGCAATTACAGGCATTTTTGCCAGAAAAGCATTGCTCTATGTAAGAACATATGGAGCAAGAAAGATTCCCCTTGAGGTAAGGCACCCATATATTGGGTGCAACACCATAATAACTATGTAACTTGGTGAATCTCTTTAAAGCAGCAGTGCAACAACCCGTTGAAAATTTTGACCTATACTTTTTAATGCTATTTTACACAGAAACTTAGACTTTGACTGCCGATAAGGATCACTTGGCCCACTTGTCTGCCCATTTCCCTACCTACAAGATAAGCTGCAGATCCTAGCTAACCAACAGCCTATTTCTTCCTACCCCCCACAAACATTACCTTATGTCTGTCCCATGCATTCTTGAATTCTCCCACAGTTTTAGACCCCCCAACCTCCTCAGGAAGGCTGTTCCATGCGTCCACCACCCTCTCTATGAAAAAATACGTCCTTACATTGCCACTGAACTGTGCCCTCTCTCTCTCTCTTCAAATTGAGTCCCTTTATTCTTGCACATCTCTTTTTCTGAAAGATGCTACCCTCTTGGACTTTGTTGATTCCACTGTGGTACTTAAAAGTTTCTATCATGTCTGCCTTCTCCCTCCTTTCCTCAAGGGTATACATATTAAGCTCCTTTAGTCTCTCCTCGTATGGCTTCTCTTGCAGACCATGCACCATTTTAGTTGCCCTCCTCTGGACTGCCTCTATCCTGTCTATGTCCTTGCAGAGATGGGGCCTCCAGAACTGGATGCAGTTCTCCAGATAGGGTCTCACCAACTGTCTGTAGAGAGGAATAACAACTTCCTGTTTTCTGCTGGTGATGCCTCTCCCAATACATCACAGTATCCCCCCAGCCCTCCCTACTGCCTTCTCACATTGCTTGCTAACCTTAAGGCCATCTGATATGATTACCCCAAGGTCCATTTCCATTTTTGTTGTTGTTACTAGCCCCCCCACATTGTGTAGTCTTGCCTTGGGTTTTTGTTCCCCATGTGCATTATTTTGCACTTCTTTGCATTGAATCCAAGCTGCCATACTTCTGAACATTCCTCCAACCTTGCCAAGTCCCTTCTCATCCTTTCCACACCTCCTTATGTATCAACCCTGTTGCAGATCTTTGTGTCATCTGCAAAGAGGCATACTTTTCCTTCCAGTCCCTCTGCAATGCCACTTATAAAGACATTAAAAAGGACTGGACCCAGTACTGAACCCTGTGGTACCCCACTAGTAACCCCTCTTTCCTCAGAGTAGACTCCATTTACAATTACCTTCTGTGTCCTGTTGTCCAGCCAATGTTTTACCCAGGCTACCACCCTGGGACCCACTCCCAGACTGGTTAATTTGACTATTAATCTTTTGTGTGGGACTGTGTCAAATGCTTTGCTAAAGTCTAGTTCGGCCATGTCCACAGCCCCTCCCTGGTCTTCTACTTTGGTCATCCAGTCAAAGAAATTAATTAGATTTGTCTGACATGACCGTCCCACTGTGAACCCATGCTGCCTTGGGTCCTGTGCCCCACTGGCCTCTAGGTACTCAACAGTTCTTTCCTTCAGAAGTGATTCCATCACTTTCCCTACCACAGAGGTCAAACTGACAGGTCTGTAGTTTCCTACCTCTGTCTTGGTCCCACTTTTGTGATGAGGAATCACATCTGCCTTCCTCCAGTCCTCAGGTACCACACCATCCTCCCATAATTTGTTAAAAAGGGCAATCAGTGGTTTCACTAGTTCTCCCCTTAATTCTTTTAGACTTCGGGGTGAATTCCATCAGGTCTCATTGCTTTGTCCACTTTCAGTTTTAGGAGTTCTTTCAGAACCCTTTCTTCTGTGAAAGGACTGGGATCAACCCCCCTGTCCAGAGTCCTTCTGTTAATTGGAGTAGGCACCTCCCCTCTTCCTCTTTTTTGAATACTGCACAGAAATAGTTATTCAGTATCCCGGCTTTTTCACTGTCCCTCTCTGCCCACCCACCGTCCATTCTATTCAGCCTCACTATAACTCCCTTTGTCTTTCTACACACCCTGATGTACCTATAAAAGGTTTTATCCCCCTTCTTAACTGAGTTGGCTGTCTTTTTCTCAGTTTGGGCCTTTGCTATTCTGACTTTCCTCCCTGCTTCCTTCTGCCTTAACTGGTACAACTCTCTGTCCTGCTCCTGTGTTTCCTTATACTTCCTGAATGCTATCTTCTTCTCCCTGAACTTTCCCGCTACCTTTTTTGAGAACCATAGTGGCTTTTTCTTTCATTTTGATTTGTTTATTTGTTTCACACAAAGGCTTGTTGCCCCAGTAATGGCAGTTTTCATGTTTACCCATTGTTGCTCCACCCCTCCTTCTAGTCTGTTTGCTAGTGCTTTTTTAAGGCACTCTCTCATCTTGCCAAAGTCAGCCCTCCTGAAGTCCAGTACCCTCACTTTGGTATGGCTTGACTCTGTAGCTGAGTTTATCTTGAACCACACTGTTTGGTAGTCACTTGTTCCCAGATGGCTACCCATTTCTAGATCTGAGATCCTCTCACTGTCCCCATTTGAAAGTACAAGGTCTAAGATTGCTCCCTCATGAGGTGGTTCCAAAACTAGCTGTCTGAGGCATGCCACCTGTATGGCATCGAGAATGACCCTGCTCTTGGATGTGGCTGCAGCAAATGTGCTCCAGTTAACATCTGGCATATTCAGGTTTCCCATCAACAGTATCTCCCATTTCTCTGCCATCCTAAGAATGCCATCTATCATATCCTTGTCCATTCCCTCCCCCTGAGATGGGGGTCTGTATACAACCCCTGTGCGGATTGTGGTGCCATTTCCAGTCTCTAAGGTGACCCACAGTACCTCCTCCCTGTTTACTCTTTTGTTCAGTTGCTTTTATCCCTTCCCTTGCATAGAGAGCTACTCCTACCCCTCTTTCCCCCTCCCTGTCTCTCCTGTAGGTTGTGTACCCTGGTATGTTAACATCCCAGTCATGGTTCTCTGTGTACCATGTTTCTGTGACTGCTACTGTACGATATCCAGGCAACCCTCTTCCAACAAGGCCACCAGTTCAGGGAGCTTGTTGCCTAGACTACGGGTATTGGTACTCATTACCCTCCATTTCCTGATGGTCTTACCCCATTTTGCCCCATCCCTGTCCTTATTGCGTTTGTTAGTTTGTCCATTTACCCCTGCCCTTCTCCCTATCAGCATTTCTATCTTGGTGTTTACCTCCCCTACTACTCTGATTTCAGGGGGCTAAGATTTCCATGCTCCTTTCCAGTGCCTCCCCCCTTGGCTAGTTTAAATGCATGCCAATGATGCATTTAAACCTATCACCTAGATCCTGCTTCCCCTCCTGGACAGATGCAGACCATCACACCAGTATAGGCCTGCATCACTCCTGGTGGACCTCCAGTCCCCAATGAAGCCAAATCCCTGAGCTCTGCACCAGTTTTTCAACCACTGATTGAATCCCATGGTGTGGAGCACCCTAGCCTCACCTATGCCATAGACAGGCAGCACCTCCGAGAAGGTTACCGTGCATGCTACTTGTCCAAGGCCCCTCCCCAACTCCACAAACTCTTCCTGCACTGCTCTGATCCCATTCTTAGCCAGGTCATTTGTCTCTAGGTGGACAATGACATCCAGCTCCCTCCCCTGGGTAGCTGCTCCAGTGATCCTGAGGATTCACTCCCTGTCCCTCCAATCCATAGCACCAGGCAGGCACCTTACCTCCCTCTCCCCTTCCTCCCCCAGTTCTACCTTTCTAACAATGGAGTCCCCCACCAGGAGTTGTTACTTCTCCTGTGGGGTCCCATGCCACCCTTCTGTGCGTCTCCTTTGTGGATGTTCCCAGCATCCTCCTTGGTCTCCACTGCAAGTGCCTCCATAGAGGAACCACACTTTGCCAGAATGGCATATGAATTGTAGAGAGGTGCAGCTAGAGGGATGCGTCTCTGTTCCTCCACCCTCACCTTTCCTGAGCACACTGTGGACCAACCGCTTGTCTTCTTGGCAACCTCTGAGGCAACGGCAGTGGCCCTGGTGGTCCCTGGATTACTTACATCATGACTTGTATGATGCTATCATTTCCAGTATTTGAGTCTGCTTTACTACGTTTTTTCACATCTGAAATAACAAAAGGAGCACTTCTTTTAAGACGGTGCAAACCAGGTCTTTGTCAGTGTTTGCTGCTTCTTTTTTCCATCAGTTGTTATAGATCACTTCTATTGTAAAATTAACAGTTATGCAGCAGGCAGTGTTTTATGACCTCACAGAACAATATTTATTGAAAAACAGCTGCAAAAAGTGATAAAAACCTGGTCAGAACAATATTAAAAGGCGTGCTCTTTTTTTTTTATCCTGACATGAGAAAAAGTAGTATAGCAGACACAAATTGTGAAGAAAAGGGTGTCATTCAAGTCAAGAGGTAACTAAGGGCTACAATGTAAAATACCATAAAAAAGTATAGGTCAAAATTGTCACCACATTCTTGCAATGCTGCTTTAAATTTATAATTTAAGTATGACATTATATGGTCACAATCACAACACACAAAATGCATCTGTCTTGTGTGCAGAAAATTGACAAGTGGTAATGAAGTGAAATGAGAGTGTTACACCATGTGCAAAGTGTCCCAGAATTAATGGCGCACTTAGTCATGTACGCAGTACTCACACAGAGTCCCCAAAATTTTTCTTCATCCCCAAAATGCATCTGTCTTGTGTCCAGAAAATTGACAAGTGGTAACGAAGTGAAATGAGAACGTTACACCACATGCAAAGTCCCATCAGAAATTATGACTATGAGTGAACTGTTGCTGGTCCAATGTGTGCTGCGATTCCCGCAAATGCGATGTGATCATCTCAACCAGATGGAAGGGTGCCCTTTGTATGCACACTAATAGTAGCCTTGGTGAGTTGAGATATATTTGTGTTTTGTAGGTGGGGGTTGACATACATAGACATGTACTCATTGTATTGTTTTGTATCACAGGTCACAGGTACTGTTGGTGTGCACATTCCAGTACTTGATGAGAACTTGTTGCATTGAAATTGGAAATGGAATACTCTCAAGCCAAAGAAGGTAAGTATTTTTTTGGGGGGGGGCATATTTGCAGGTAGGTCTCATTAATGGTTTCTTATTTGGTTACTTCTTCACAGATTCCATCTGCATCCTTCTCTAGTCTTGTTGGTAATGGTGGTCATGGTCATCGATTGAAATGACGTCTGCGTGTTGCATGTCTTCCCCTGCCCAGGGAGGGGGCTGATGTTGAAAACCTCTTTGGATAAGGCAACTATGCCACAACAAAGCATCTGGAAGTTTCCTATAAAAAGAAATGAAGGACTTCTTACAACTTGATTACAGCAGTAACACATCGGGCTGGATATTCAAAAGGGTTGCACCATGCGCAATAGGGTTGCGCATGTGCAAGTCCGAAAGTGTGCCATTCTGCGATATTCAGCAGGAGGCAGTTGCGCCACCGAAAACAGGCTGAGCAACAGCGCAATGCAAATGAAGGCATGCACAACCGAAGGGGTGGATCCATGCATAAAGCGCAATGCAATATTCAAAGACTGCGCCAATGCGCCGACTGAACAACCGGAAGTTGCGCCCCAGTGGAAATGAGCCAAAATAAAAAGGCTCAAGGAAGAGGCGCAAGAATGCGACAGGGAAGACACATGAGGCAGAAAGACAGAGAAGGCCAGAGCAACAAACAGTGCAGGCCAGGGAGTGCACAGGACAGAAGGAGGGCAAGGGAAGGTGTATGGGGCCACAGAGTGCAGAGGCCAGTAGGTGTACCAGGTGCAGTGGAGGTAGCGGTCAGGACAGCAGGGGTAACAGAGCAACATCAGCTGGGGGGGTCACAAGCCAGGGAGATGGACAGTGCCAGCTTCCACATGGAAGCTGTAATGAGGGGGGTGAGAATGCATGCTGCAGGGGGACGTGGCCGTGGAAGGGCCCATCGGCGGTAAGCCCCCAACAGGCAGTACCGTGCCCGCATCAGCTTTGAGCCGTACACAGATGTAGAGATCGTGGGCTGGTACCGCCTGAACAGGGCAATACTGAGACGGCTCTGTGAGTTGTGCAGTGATGTGATGCAGGCACCCTCACGATGGAGTCACGCTCTGTCGGTGGAGAGTAAGGTGACAGCCTGCATGTGCCTGCTCACCACGGGCACCTTCCAGAGGCCGACAGGGGACACCACAGGCATCACACAGTCGGCCACGTCGCGCATCGTCACCCAATTCCTCAGCGCACTGCTGCCACATGCTGCGGAGCACATCCATTTCCCCAGCACCGTGGCAGAGCGTACAGCAAACATGCAGGAGTTCAACAGGGTAGCATGTATGCCTGGCGTGCTAGGAGCCATAGACTGCACCCATATGGCCTATATGGGGCTGCATATAGGAACAGGAAGGGCTATTCCAGTGTCAACTGCCAGGTGGTGTGTGATGCCACTGGGCACATAATCAACGCCTGTGCCACACACCCTGGTGGAGCACATGATGCCTTTATATGGTATCAGTCTGCACTGTGCCATCGATTCGAGAGTGGGGACATCCCCACATGCCATCTAGTGGGTGAGTATGCAAGTAGGAATTGCAAATATGGGGCAAGGGTGGGAATGCCACAGGTGCCATGGCAGTGGCACACAGGGATATTGGCAATATGGACCTGAATATGATACTCATCTCCACCATCTCCACACAGGTAACAGCAGAAACCCACTCCGTCCCTGGCTGCTCACACCATACCGGCGCCCCATGACCCCATCGCAGCAGCGCTATAATGAGGCGCATGCTGCAACATGCAACATCATCGAACGGGTGTTTGGGATGCTCAAGGCATGCTTCCGATGCCTAGACACCTCCGGCGGTGCCCTACAGTACAGCCCCTCAAAGGCCTGTGGGATATTCCTGGCCTGTTGTATCCTGTACAACATGGCCAAAGACTGTGGGATAGCCATTCCAGGTCGAGGGAGGGGGACAGCGATGGGGACACCAGCGGCGCGCCGGTGATGATGGTGATGAGCAACCCCAGCAGGCGGGTTCCGACTGATCGGCAGGCCCAGCTGCACGGACACCATCACGGAGGAGCATTATGCACGACACAGGTAAGTCAAGGGGCCATGTGCAACCAACACTGTCCTGGCGCAACCCACAGGCACACAGAGTAACACACCAGGGTGCATGATGACAAGGGAGTGGAAGGGACCAGGCACACAAACACACCATCAGGGAGGCGAACAGTCATATGGACACACACACACACACACACAGGCACAAAGCATACATGGGCAGGTGCACAGCAGAGCAGGAACAGACATGGCAAACACACAGATCCACAGACCACACCCACCACCTATATTGTCCAAGTATGTGTGTCAGATGCTGGGCACCCTTGCTCCTTGGTGTACAGTACAATGCAGGCATCATCATGCACACACACCTGTGGACAGCAGTCGGGATGGTGTGCAGGTGGTCCATATGTCGGTGTGATGTGCAGGGCACCCACAAGTGCACTGCCCACCATGACAGACAGTGCACACAGGGCAGCACCAGACAGGGCCCGCACTGGGAGACAGGTCAGTCATGTTGCACCATTCCACGGCCACCGTGGATGTGTGGGCAGACCCGCTGTGACCCAACAGCACTGGCAGGCTGAGCAGGGGCCACATGGGGTGGCACCGATGGACCACCAGGGGTTCCACTGTGCGATCGCGACCTTGTCCACAGTGGGGTCTGTAGTATGCCAAACATACCTGCACCAGGGGTGCTCGGGATGCCCACAGCAGAACCCGGCGTCGACAGGCTTGGTGTCATACGATGCCGGGAACGGGGAGTGGAGAGCGTACTGTGTGGGGTGCACGGTACAGGGGCACCTGCTTGTGTGCCCAATGCAGCCACGACAGCGACCAATGCCTGGGTCTGCCTGTCAATGGCGGCGGTCACATCCATCCACATATGGACCATCTCTGCACGGGCCAGAGCACAGTCCCTGCTGTGCCGCTCCACAGCCACGCACAGTGCCTCCACAGATGTTGCAACCCACCTTTGCTGCTGTACTGATTCCCGCAGCAGGCGGGTGTGCTCTTCAAATGGGTACTCTGCCACAATGGCATCCTGTCCCCCAGGGTATGGAAGGCCCTGATGCTCAACACCCCTTGAGGATGGGCACTGTTCACCAGGACCAGGAATGGGCATATCAAAGGGCGGTGGGCATGTGCCACCACTGGACACTGTACCCCCAGACCTGGTGGGTGACTGCTGCTGCTGCCCCTCCAACCGCTGTGCCCCATGGACCACTCGTTCCACTGCTGTGGCCACAACAGTGCCAGACACCTGCACAGCCACTGGTGCTGCCCCACCGGTGCTGACAGGCACAGCCTGGGACTGTACTGACATGCTGGCACACACATTGGAACCAGCTAGGCCCAGGGGCACGTGCTGGCCTGCTGTGTGTCCGTCATGGGACACACACATGTCAATGCCCATTGCAGTCCTTGCGTCATCAATGGTGCAGGTACATGCTACAACCACAGTCACAGTGTGCTGGCATGCTTGCATGCCAGACTGCTGAGACACAGGCTGTGCACCCCCCACACCCGACTCACTGACACCAGAGTTGGCAGCCTGGCGTGCATGCTGGTGCAGTGCATGCTGACTGGTGACAGAGGTGGATGGACCCTCCTCCATGTCCAGCAGGTCTTCCTCACTGCCTGGACCCACCACCACCGTCCCTGAAGACGAACAGGATCTGTAACAGAAAGGAGGACATGTGAGTGCTGAACAACCTTCCCCCAACACCACCACCATGTCATACCGTGCAGTGATGGGCTTCCACCTGTCTGGAATCCACCTCCTGGTACGCCCTCAATAGCACTCCACTGCATTGATGCAGCCAGTCGGTCCTCAGCCGGGGTCAGCTCCACCACCGCTGGCTGACCCCCGCCTGTGCCAGCACGTGCCGCCCTGAGGGCTGCCACCTTCTCCTTCACCCTCCTGCAGTCTGTCCCCATCTTCTTTTTGCATTCCTTCATGGAGCACTGGTGGCTTCCGTGCAGGTTCACTGCCCGAGCTACCCCCTTCCATGCAGTCACATGGGCCTGAGGGGTGCCCCGCCATCCACTCAGAAGTGGCTCCTCCTCCAGGTAGGCCTGGAAGAGGGCCTCTGTCTCCTCTGTGGTGAAGTTGGGCCTCCTCCTCCACCCACCATCCTCACCCTCACCCTCACCTTGGCTCTGCTCGGTCATATTGATCTGTATGGGTAGAAGTGGACACCTGTCACTGTGCAGTCTACAGCGTTATCCCATGACCATTGTCCAGAACATCACACGGCATGCAACCCACCTCTCACCTGCAGTAACCGAATCTGGCCAGTGCAGCCCAATGTCGCATATTTATAGCGCAATGATTGCAAATTAGGAGTGGAGCAACTGTAATGAGATGCAAATCGCGCCACTGCGCCTTTGAATGGCTGATCAGATGATTTGCATGTGTCGGCTGAATATCGCGCCGTTGCGCTTTGCGCAATACGGTTGAGCCGGCTGAGCCAATGGCGCAGATCTGTGACTGTGTGTTACACTGCATTGAGCATGCCCAGGTAGCTTACGCAGGCGTCTGCCGTGCTGATGACGTGCTGTGCGCGATCGGCAATTCAGGCCATGGCCACCGTTGTGCCAGTGGCACTACAGCACAGGGCACCATATGGCGCTGTGGCACTACTGTGCAATAGTCCACTGTGGCGCTGGCACACAGGTGACTGGTCATGCAGGATGCGTAGATGTCAGATGGCGCTGTGCGTGGCCTTGCGTCACAGACCCCTGACCTGGTGTCTGACCTTTGCCCCCTGGCGCTGTTCAGCTGCCATGTGTATGGCTCTGTTGTGCTGTTTGGTGACAGCGCTATGTGAACCGACGGCGCTATACGAACAGCGCGATTGGAACCTATGGTGGTCTATTGCGCAACATTTCCACGTGGGGTTGCCGCGCTGCGGGGCGCCATATTGCATGCTCTAGGACCACAATTATGGCACGCAGGAGAGCTCCCCAGTGGAGTCAGGTGGAGGTGGCCAACCTGGTGGGCGTGGTTGAGCCCCACTTTGGGGCACTGTTTGGGGATCAGCCCCTCACCATGGCCCGCACCTATGTGTGGCTGCAGGTGGCCACTGAACTGGTGAGGGTCACAGGGTGGTGCCAGTCTGTGGAACAGTGCAGGCACAGATATAGTGACCTCCGCAGGAGGGAGCCGGACGTGCTGCAACACCTCAGGTCACATGCCAGGAGGAGCGTTGTGCCTAGGCCAGGTGGGTGTACCATCTATGCACCTGTATTCTCCATAGGGGTGTGACTGTGTTTTGGTGGCGGTGCATGGGGGATGGCTCTGCCATGGTTGGCTGTGTCAGTGTGTGCAGGTGTGAGATGCATGGGTCTGGCTGTGTGGGCAGGCACACTCACTGGGGCAGGGGGCAGTCTGCTTTAGGGTCACACTGATGTTTTTCTCAACATTTGTCATCCACAGGTCTGGCGGAGAGGATGCAGGCCCAGGCTGAGGAGGGCCGTGGCGGGGCTCAGGTGGCAGCCGGAGGAGGCGTGATGGGTGGGCCACAGCGGCAGCAGCAGCAGCAGCCGCCACAGCTGCTTGATGAGTGTGAGTGTCATTACATCCTGGATGCTATTGCATGCTGAAGGGGGTTGGTATGACCACCAGCCATGGACAACACAACCATGCATGACACAGGTGACAGTCATCACTGTCCAGTGTCACTGCATGTCTGTGTGTGTGCGTCACTGGTGGTCCATGCATGCACTGGGCACATGGCTGTGGAACTGGCATCCCACCACATTGCCACATCACTTGACAGCCTTGTTTGTGCTGTGATGGACATGGGCAGTGTGTGTGTGCAGTGGTGCACATAGCTGGTGCTGCCTGGTTGGGCGTGTCATGTGCATGGTCACTGTGGGTGGGTGCATACCATCACAGGTGCGGGGCACTAGGCTAAATGCCTTGCAGGATGGGTGGTGTTCAGGGTTGTGGACAGTCACAGCCATTGACTGTGTTCCCTTTTCCTAGGTCTCAGCATCCTACGCTGCATGGACAGTGCCCTCCTGCGGCTGATGAGGGTGTCAGTCACGACACATGACCTCCCCAGGGACATGCAGCGCCATGGGGTCAGGCGACACCGGAGGAGACGGGAACAGCAACAGGCAGCAGGAGACCAGCCTGCCAGGCGCTGAATGTGCTTCCCCTTCCTACTTCACCCATCCCTCCCACCCTGCTTTCCCTCTCCCAGTTGTTCACCCCTACCCTTACCCACTTCTACCTTGTACCCCTACCCCCCCTTGTCTTGTACATATCTGTATATAGTTGTGTTATTGGTCTTGGTGTTGTACATATCTTTTTCCAATATATATATATATTTTGTTATGAATACTGTGGTGGTCTCTGATTTGCAGCTGGCTATGGTTGCTCAGTTGCAGTGGTGTGCATGCCATCTGGGGTGGTATGGTCCTGGGTGTGTGTGTGTGTGTGTGTGTGTGTGTGTGTGTGCATGGGGAGGTGTCTCCGGTGTGGGAGTGACTTTCAGTCGGTCTTGCCATCTGCTGCTGCCCACTGCTGGGTGCCCAGGGTGGGTCTGGCTTGTATGGTTCTGTGCTACACGAGGTTGCAGTGTGCCGGGGGGGGATGCAGGGTGTTTACTGCAGTGACAGTCACTGCACATGGGTGGTGTCTTGGGGTCATGGTGCAGGGTGTGCTGTGCAGAAGGGGGGGCTGACGTGCACTGTGGTTGTCGACCCCCTGTGTGTGGCAGTCTCAGCCTGCCAGTGGTTGTGCTGGGGCATCATGGCCCTGCTGTGCTTTGTTGGCTTGTCCCCATGGGCCAGTGGATCATCCATCCCTCCCCCAGTGATGCTGTGCTTGGGGTGTGCGGGTGTATTGTTAGTTCTGCAGTGTGTTCCTGTGCCCATGTGTGGCATGGCTGGTGGTGGGCCCCAGATTGCCTCCCTGGTTGTGCAGTTCCATTGCTCTGCTGGAGGGGGGGCTCTGCTTGCGCTATGGCACCTCTGGACTGCTCAGCTGGGCTAGCTTTGTTGCGCTATGGCGCATCATTTCTGATCAGCTTCCCCTTCCTGGTTGTGCTATGGTGCAGTTTGTGCGATATTCAGACGTTGGCTGCTTGCGCAATTGATCTTGCTCCATGTTTGAATATCGCGCCGATTGTGCCTGTGCACAAGTGACTTGCGCTTGCTCCTGCTGTTGCGCACTTTTTGGGCGCAGTTTGAATATCCGGCCCCTTATATTTAAGCCGTGGCTATTCCATGGGTATCTGGATTATTAACACAGATAGCAAGCTGTCACACTGCAATCAGCAGATCAATCACAACTTAATTTAGTACCAGGCTGTGTAACCAATACACTGTGCCAGTATCCCTGGTTCTCAATCTCAACTCAAGTTACATTTCAAAACCACATCTTGTCGAGTAACACACACTGTGTGCAACTTTTTCAACACTGTCATGGCTGCACAGCTGCAAGTTTGGAATACATGCATGATATCTTGTATAAATAGTTTTGGCGACATACACATCACCTAGTTTATGAATCCTCATCAGCTGGATCTGTTGCACTCTTTTAAAAAAAAAAACTGAGCAGATGAAATAAAATCTTGATACTTACCAGTATGGATTTCAAATGGATATTCCATAGGTTCCTGTGTATGGTACTGCTGCAGTAACATTGATACCAAATTTCAGCTAAGGAGAGTTGTATTTTGTTAACCTATAAAAAACAAAATAAGTTTACCGTATGTGTTTTACCATTGCAGCTCAGAAAAGCAACAGAAAACAAAGCATACAGCTAAAGGAAGTTAAATATCATAAAAAACCTTAGTACGCATGCTCACTTTATAGTTTTAACATTAAAAAGCCTTGTGCCTGTGGCTGATGAATGTGGTCTCCTGTTCAACTCTGTCTGCCTTGGTATGATCAGTGTAATGGGGAAACAGTGTCAGAATGACACTGGTGGTGGGTGCTGGTGGTGATAGCTGCGGCACATGATGACATTGCCTTTGACATCTTCCTGCATCTGGTGGTGGTGGCAGTGGCTAACAGTGATGGTGGTGGTGGTTCAGGGGGGCACACAAACTCATTCTCTGTGGTGGCAGTGGCTAACATCGGTCCTGGTGGTGGTGGTCCGGGGGGGCACACAAAGTGGTTCTCTGTGGTGACAGTGGCTAACATTGGTCCTGGTGGTGGTGGTCCAGGAGGCAAACAAAGTCATTCTCTGTGGTGGCCATGGCTAACATCAGTCCTGGTGGTGGTGTTCCAAGGGGATACACAAAGTCATTCTCTGTGGCAGCAGTGGCTAACTTCAGTCCTGGTGGTGGTGGTCCAGGGGGCACACAAAGTCATTCTCTGTGGTTACAGTGGCTAACATTGGTCCTGGTGGTGGTAGTCCAGAGGGGCACACAAAGTCACAGAAAAGGAAACCAGTATCATACAACAAATATCACCGCCTTTCAACAACTTCAGTTAAAACCTGCCAACATTAACCACATCATCATCCTCATAAAGAAAGCTGCCCTCACAGTCATCTATGTCTGAAGTCCGACCACTGGGAAATTCTTTCTCCATTGTGTCATCATCTACATCAGTGGTAGGCCGTTTCACGCTGCCACTGCCAGTGCCACCAGGATGGTCCATTTCTACATCACCAAAACCACCATGACTAGGCCGGAGTATGAATACCGAGGTTGCAGTCTGTGCTGGTATGTGCTTCTCATTCATTTTTATGACTGTTAGCAAACTAATATTTGCAGGAGAGAGGTTTGTCTGACGACCCCTGACTATTGCACCTGCTGAGCTGAATACCCTCTTGACACTTACACTGGAGGGTGGGCAAGTGAGGTACTTCAGTGCCACTCCAGTCAGCTCTGGCCATTCACTGACCTTTCTGCTCCAGTACAAAAGAGGATCATCACTTATTGACAGATGCCTGTTTTCAGACAAATATGACTCAACCATTCTCTGTGCCGCACTAAGTCCAATGGTTGATGCATCATCCTGTGTCTGGAATCATTCATTTCACAAATCCCCACTTGGGACAAAGCCTCCCAAAGTGGGTTGATGCCAACCGCTTTGGATGACAGACCACCTGGAACCGCAGTCCCCTTCCCCTTACAGGATATGCTTGATACTCCTCCAGTTGCACCTTCAGCCTGATTATGCTGCTGAGGTTTGCTGACCTCGGCACGTGACTTCTGCGCCCTACGAACCAAGCACACCAGTTGCCCACTGACATTTTTTACCTGTTCAGGCCCTCCCTCCAGTACTGAGGCAATTCCACGTTTGTATTGTGAGTCCAGTATTGTTGCTATGGCAAAGTTGTCACTACGCTGAATGCTCAAAATGTACGATTCTGGTCGAATACTGTCAGCATGTGTTCCAGCAACATACTACTACCACTGTCTCCAGCAACATCAAAGCCATGCTGTACATTCACCAATGTCTGCCTCAGCACCCGCAGCAGTGGAATTGACTGGCTAATGGAGGCAGACTTGCCACTCACCATATGTGTGGCATGTTCAAAGGCTGCAAAATTTTTATTACAGAGTCCATGAGGCGCCAATGTTCAGTTGTCATAGACATGGAGGCCCCGGAACTGTCACGGCTAGTGTGCATCACAAGATATTCTGAGATGGCTTTGTATTGTTCTTGCAACCTCTTTGCCATGTATAAAGTGGTGTTCCACCAGGTGACAACTTCCAGCTTCAAGCGGAGCTGAGGGAGGCTGTTTCGCATCTACAACTGCCGAAGTTGGTCACGGGCCTTTGCAGATAGTGAAAAGTGAGAACAGATATGGCATGCAACTGTCAACATTTCCTTTACATCAGGGTGCTGCAGAAACTCCTGCACCACAAGATTTAAACAATGGGCCATGCATGGAACACGAAAAAAGTCAGCATTCGTGATGCATTTCACCACATTTGACCCATTGTCACTTGCTATGAACCCAGCTCTCAGGGACAGGGGGTTCAGCCACTTGTCAATTTCAGTCAGTACCACATCCAACATGTTTTCACCAGTGTGTGAACAGGTCACATTGCGCACCACCACCCTTGGCAAACTCTCACTTATATAGGCAAAATCACACGCTGTTTTTAACCAATCAGCTCACTTTCCCATTTGCAGGCTATACCAGGAATCCACTAGAGGCCGCTACACCAAGGTCTTAGCAATAAGACACCATCCAAACCCTTGCTTTGTAGCCTTTCCATTATGTCTCAACTGTACCTATAATCTTCTTTACCCTCATCCCCTGAGTGTCCCTCCCACCATCTAATTACCCTACACTGCCAGACTGCATCATACCATGTGCCAGACTGCTAACAATCATTCCAACCTCCACTATCATAGCTGTGTCGCACCACAGCCACTTCTACCATACACTCTCTACTGGCCCCGGGCTAATCCCAGCTATCTTCCGTATCAGTCTCCTAGTCTTTCTGCCACACACTTGGGGACCAAAAGCTGCCATAGCCATATCTCATACCAGGATGGCACATCACACCAAACTCCTGGTCACCCTGCTACTTCTCCTTGCAGGTGATATCAAGCTTATCCCTGGACCTACCCACCTCCACACCCAAAATCATTCCGTTCCACTCCAACTCCGCACAGGCCTTAAACTGATTCACATAAATATTTGTAGTCTCTTGCACAAAATCACCTTGCTTCAAGCCCTCTCCTTGTCCCTTAGCCCAGACATACTGATTATCTCCAAAACCTGGCTAAAACCACATAACACTAATACAGAACTTGCAATACCCGGCTACACAATTCTCCAGCATGACCGTATGGCAAGAAAGGAGGTGACATAGCTATGTATGTTGCCTCCACCATCCAGTTTTCCGTGATTGCCCTATCCCTATCTTCTGAGTCCATTAACGCCTTAATAGTAAAACTCACCATGCCCTACTCAATTCCAATCTACATAGCAGGTACATACTGCGCTCCAGACACCAACTCACCTGCCATACTGGACTACCTGGGTTCCTTAAACTCCCTGGCAGCAGGTGGTGAGATCCACATACTAGGGGACTTTAACCTGAACTGGCTCATTGAGTCTCATTCCAAATTTCATGACAAGGGGACAGCCCTAATCCTAACTCAACTAATCTCTGAACCCACTCGGTTAAACCAAAAAACACAGAACCACACACTTCTAGATTGGTCCCTCACATCACACCCACACAGGGTCATAGCCTCAGGTCTCCTTCCGGATGCCCTTGGTAACCACCATGGAATCTACTCCGTACGCAAAATTCACAAACCTAAAACTCCCCCACCTAGAATCACAATGTCTAGAAACTACAAATCTCTGGACCTCCCCTCATTATTAAATGATTTAGGCAACTCTGACTGGTTGCGCGTTAGTCAATTCACCTCTACAGATGAGGCACTATCGTTCTTTAAGTCCAAGTTCTCACCATCTGGGACCAATACAGCCCCCCCCCTCAGATGTACCAGAGTCAGAGATGCTCATCTCCCATGGATCTCTCCCAAAATCCTAGCCCACCTCTGAATCCGAGACAAGTCCTGGAAAACCTTTAAGATTTCCAATTCTCAAGCTGACCTCCAGACTTACCGTGCGCTTCGCAATACTAGTACAAAAAGAATCCACCAAGCAAAAGCAAACTACTTCATAGGCACATTCAATTCCTCCTCCCATCTCCTGTCAAGATTCTGTAATGTGGTCAAATCGCTTCTCTGCCCTCTATCGCAGCTCCCCACCCCTTCCCTGCAGGTTGGGGGACTCTCCATCACTGACCCCTCAGCAGTTGCCACTTTGTTTAACACTGTCTTCACAACCAGCCATGATACTCCCTTGTCCACCCCCCACCCTGCTCAGCATGCCTCCCCCATCACCCCATCTTGTGACATACCTGCAGTTCACTCCTTCCTGCAAGTCACCCTGATGAGGTATACAGTGCACTGGTTGCCCTTAACCCAGATAAGGGCAAATGTCCTAACGGGTTGAACTCCAAAATGCTCCACCTGTTGGCCCCTGCCATAGCTCAGCCCCTGGCCTCCCTTTTTATATCCTTCTTCCTAGCCGAAGTCCCCACTGAGTGGAAACATGCCATCGTAATCCCACTTCCCAAGTGTGGTGATGCCTCAAACCCAAGTAACTATCAGCCCATCTCCCTCCTACTGACCCTGTCCAAACTACAGGAGCGACTGGTTTTTTCTCACCTATCCACCTTTCTGGATTCCTCTTCCTTTTTCTACCCCTACCAGTCTGGGTTTAGGAAATTCCACTCCACCACTACCTCCCTTCTCAGGATTACTGATTCCATCCTCACAGGGATGGATGCTGGCCACATCACCACTGCCATCTTTATCGACCTGGCTAAGGCTTTCAAAACTGACACACACTCTCCTCCTGATCAAACTTGTCAATGCTGGTCTATCCAACTGGGCCACATCTTGGTTCCACTCTTACCTCACTGGCAGATCCCAAGCTGTCCGCATCAGTTCATCCACCTCGGCTCCTCTCCCAACTACTTCAGGAGTACTGCAAGGCTCTGTCCTAGGCCCCCTCCTGTTCTCGGTCTTCCTGAATGACCTGCCGTCTGCCTGCCCACACACCTCCATCCACATGTATGCAGATGATACGGTGCTGTACACATCCAGCCCCTCGACCTCTGAGGTTGCGACCAGACTGCAGCAAGACTTTATCTCAGTCCAGCACTGGCTCTGCTCAAATAACCTCCTCCTCAATGTCAACAAAACAGTCTCACTAAGCTTTGGCATGAGGTAAAAAATTTCTAGGCTTCCCTCACCTATATTATTCCACACCCTGGAAGGGTCCCCTCTGGATTCCTGCACCTCCTTCAGATACCTCGGTGTCTGGCTTGACCAGCACCTCAACTTTTCCTCGCATATTGACTCTTTAATCAAGAAGCTGCACCATAGGCTTGGTGCACTTTACCGGAATCATGACAGCATCCCCCTTCCAGCCAGGATGGACACTGTAAAAAAAATTATCCTCCCCATCCTCAACTATGGGGATGTAGTCTCTGGCACCAGTCCCAAGACCACATTAGCCAGGCTGGACCCTCTCTTCCACTCTTTCTGTCATTTTGCCCTGAACAGCCCCTACGCCACACACCACTGTGCCCTATATCAAGCAATGAACCTCACCTTTCTTGACAATTACAGACTGATCCACTGTGCCAAGATCCCGGCCAAGTATTGGTCACAGCATCTCCCCTCCTACCTCACCGATGCCATAACCAATGCCAGCGCCCAAACATACTCTTTCAGAAACTCAGACTCTAGGTCCCTAGCTGTCCCATACCAGTCTACTACCGTTGGTCAGTCAGCATTCAGCTACCGCATTCCCACGTCGTTGAACTCCCTCCCAGCTAATGTTCGTCACTTCTCCACCCCCTCGCACCTTAACTCCATGCTCCAAGCCCATTTTGTCCCTACCTGTGCTTGTGTCTAGGCGTTTCCCAGTCTCTAGTAGAATCTCAGTGTATGTCTCCACTTAGTAATTGCAATTAATCAGTGCCTAACTTCTGTTCTCTCGCCTTATACTGTTTCTCACATGGTCCAATTTTGCTAGTGGCCTGCACTATGAATTTATTGTACTCATGCTGTATTAACTGTGGCTACCAACTGATTCTCTCAACCCACTACTGTCTAGTAATCAGAACCAAATGTTAGCGTTCTCCCACTGTGTATTCACTTGTTTGTACTGTCTTCAAGTGTCTACTTGTGTTCCCCCCTTCCCCAGCACGCATCTGAAATCGAGCAGTAAACTGCTCAATATGCCTTTCCTGGTAAAACAAATAAATAAATAGCAATCATTACATGCTGTTGAATTACTGGAAGATTGCTACCACGACACTCTACATTACTGCACTGATTATTCACACGACCAACAGCACAAACAACCCCCGGCACCTGTGCCTAGTGTGTAATTATATGCAAATATGAACTCCCAGCTGGTCTGCTGCTTGTCCATATATCCATACTTAAATGGATGAATGGAGAGGAGGAATGTTGAAGGGCATGTCTTACTGAGTCAGACACAGTAAGGTACAACTCAGGGAAAGCACGGGTTGAAAAGGAAGTGGCTCACAGGGATTCTATAGCTGTGGCAATCCTCACCCAGATGGTTGACTCCCCAACCAGAAAAAACTATAAAACAGGAACCATCACCCTTCTGGACTGGATCCTTACCAGTCACCCCTCCCGGATTTCCAACTCCACTGTCCTCCCGGATGTAATCAGTGACCACTCCCCTGTCAGCTGCACCTGGTCAAATAAATTCAGCAAGCCACCCCTGAAAACCATAACCAGCAGAGTCATGCCCCATGGCCATCTAACTTATCTCAAAACCCACCTCCTCCAACTGGATTGGTCACCAATTTTCACTGCAACAGATGTAAACACCGCCCTGGACCACTTTATCAAAACCTTTAACGGAGCCTGCAACATATTCACACCTCTTAAAAAGCAAAAAGTAAAAACCCTTTCTAACCCTGGCTCTCAGGAGACCTCCTAAGGTGACTAAAAGAAAGGGACCATCTTTGGGAACTAGCTAGAAACTGTGGGAAGCAAACAGACATCTCTAACTATAAATGTGCTCGAAATGACTGCACCAAAGCCATCCGGCAAATGAAATCTGCCTATTTCAAGAGTGCTCTCACAAATTCCTGGGGGAAACAGAAGAGATTTCTGTAGCAACATTAAAGAAGTCACCGGGAAGCAGTCTAAATCCCCTCATCCATGCTCTGCATAAATGGGGTTACCACACTTGACCCGAAATTCATTGCTGATACGTTCAATACTGCTTTCACTGACCTTAGTTCTGTACTTCCCCCCCAATTTTTTTTAGAGAATAGGACACTTGATTGCCCCCTATCTCCTCTGCCCCCACTAGCCACCCTCCTTTTTACTTTAAATCAGTCAAGATGTGCCAGGTCCACAGCTATGTTACCAAAGCTATCACCAAGTCCAGATCCAGCAGTGACTCACTTGACCTCAAACTTCTATCCCTCACCCTTGAAGAAGTCCTCAGGCCACTGACTAAGATTTTTAACCTCTCCCTCAGCCAGTTCCCGGACAAAAGGAAACTGGCCACTGTGACCACTATACACAAAAGTGGCATCAAAAACTGCCCATGAAAATTTCCATCCAATCTCCATCCTACCCCCACTCTCCAAGGCCCTGGAATGTACCTGTACGCACAAACAGGTTGGCTTAATTTCCAACAAAGACTCAAATATCAAACCTGCATCTTAGCAAAAAAGATCCACCTCCAGCTTACTCCAGCCGGTCTACTCCCCATCATCAGCCCGGCCCCTCACAGGCGGACTACCAGACTGTTGGCTACCTCATCCTTCACGGTCCCCATAGCCGAACATCTCTAGGGCAGAGATCCTTCTGTTACCATGCCCTCAAATGGCTCAACACCTCCCCTACTCTCCCAGACCCACAGCATCGCACTTTTCAAAACAGGCCTTGAACACACCTCCTTGAAAACTCTAAATGTGAATGCCAATAAGTCCTGCTCTCCCCCCCCCCGTTCCCTTAACTGACTCTGGGACTTCCTAGTCCCTACGTTCCACCCTCTGCATTTAGCTCTGTCTTGGGCCCACATGTATGCCTCCCATAAGCTTATAAAATGCCTCTCAAGTGCCATGTCAATTCTGTAACCTGAAAAAATCAAAGTGTAAGAAAAAAAAATTGTGTTTCTTTTAATGCTTTATATTGTCTTGTGTCTCTCCACCCCGGAGCCATTGTATAAAAAAACTGTCTGTACTGAAAACTGTATGTAATTGCTCGTTCTGTCTGTCTTCCTCGTATTTTGGTTCTCCCTCCACCCCCTGTAAACAACGTGGAGCCTTTGCAAAAGAGTCTATGACTCAAGGGATTGTAATTCTGATTATACTGTAAAATAAAAAAAAAATTAAAAAAAATGTATTGTGGCTGACCAGCTTACTAATTCCTGGACATACACAACATCCTGTGCGAGCAACAACACGGCTTTAGAGAGGGTCACAGTACTTCCACAGCATTACTCGAATTCACCGGAGCCATTCACCACTCTTTGGACAGTGGTAAACTAACAGGGGCTGCTTTCATTGACCTAACTAAGGCCTTTGATACCATCAACCACCATTTCCTGCTTGTCCAACTACAGAAGACTGGGCTCTCACCCGATTTAGTTGACTGGTTCAATAGCTACCTAGACAACCGGTCCCAAAGAGTAAAAATAGATGAAACACTCTCTGATGCCAGACCGGTCCTCAAGGGTCAATTCTGGACCCCCTCCTCTTTAGCCTATTCCTGAACATACTGCCAGACTCCTGTCCAGAACAAATTATACTGTACGCAGACGATGCAGTTATCCTTGCCTCCCATTGTGATCCAGAAAAACTGCAAGGCAACCTCCAACGAGGGTTCACATCAGATGAAAATTGGTTTGTGCAGCACAAACTGTTACTAAACTAGAAAAAAACTAAGGCCATGCTTTTCAGTAGCTCACAAAACAAAAATAAACATTACCACCTCACTGTGAATACCAAACAAGAAGTCACCCTTGATCAAGTTGATACCTTCAAATGTCTTGGCATCACCCTTGACTCCAAACTCTCCTGTGCCGCCCATGTCAATAACGTTGCTGGGCCTTCTGTTCCATCACCAAAAACATCTAACCTCTGAAGCATTGTCTATTGCCATTCAAAGCTCCATTGTGAGTGTTATTGACTATGGACTCATAGTTTATGGCTATGCCACTGCCTCCACACTCAAATGAGTTGCTGCCTCCCTAAATAAAGCATGTTGTCTCATCACTGGAGCCCACCGTCTCACCCATACCTGTGACCTCTACTCTCAAACTGGATGGCTGCAACTAAACCACCGACTTCAGTATCAAACCTGCATCACAGCCAAGAAAATAATGATGGGCAATGCCCCCCCAGAGGTCTGCTTCCTTCTTAAGACCAGAGTAGTCAGCTGCAACACCAGGAGCTCAAAACCACAACTACTGCAAATCCCTCATTGTTGTACCACCCAAGGTCAAAGGTCATTTTCATACAGTGCACCCAGCTGGCTCAATAATCTTACCAGTGACATCACTGCCTTACCAACTCTGGGCATCTTCAAGAAGAAACTCTGTCACTCCCTTGTTGCATCTAGCACCTGAGACTACCTTAGCTGAGCGACTGTCATTTCTGCAGCTGCCCTTAACCTCCACTGCCCATGCTGACCCTGCTCCAAGCACTTCTCTATTCTTTATTTTTTCCCATGCTCAACATTTACACTCACAAATACTCTGTCCTGACAAAGCCCACTAGGCTGCTTTACTCTGTCTCACCCTATCATCTCTCCTTTCCCCTCACCTATGTTTTAATTCAACCTCCTATTGTGATTTTAGTATGTCATGTAATTGTACTTGAAACCAAGTTGTTATTACCATTGGCGTCATGTTTAGTTTACTCAGTAACTGTAGTGTCTGTTCTTAGTGATGTGGAACCTTTGTAAAAGAGCCTCGGCTCAAAGGTACTTTTGTAATCCTAGACTTAAATAAATAAATACAAAAAAATATATCCTGGATGGGACTTTCTATTTTGGACATGCCTGTGCAACAAACCACCGGAAACCAGAATTCTCCTCAAAGTAAAAGTGGCAAAAGATCAATTGGCAGCATTTCAGCTACAGCAGCATTAAGTTCATGTGACACTGTATGATTGAGTAGGTACTTCAGTTTATGCACAAAAACACTCTGTAAAGTGGGCTGACAAACATTTTACTTGGGTTGTGATGATGAATGGTTCTGCTCTGCAAATGGCGGGGGTAGAGTGTGGACATTTGATGAAGACGGTTGCACAGGTGATGATGACAAACCCACAAATGCAGTTATCTTGCACATTTACCAACCAGGTATGATGTACCACTTGCACTAGACATAATGCATTCATCACCAGCACCATCAAAACAGCTGCTGTCACCAGCACTGGGCAATATTTCAAAATTATTATGCTCCTCCACCTCATCATGCCTGTAGAAATCCTCTGTTCTTATTACCTCACTACTGCACATTTAATTTCCTACTGGATTTAACAGTCATGGAAGGGGACAACATGCTCATTATGGTTGATGACGAGGATGAACCCCCCCACCACCACTGTAGTATTAGCTGCCATCTTGTGCTGGATTCACAGTGCCATGTGCCTATTTTTAAGATGCGTATGCTGTCCTCCTGTGCCCAGATGGCTCCCCTTTTTAACTCGACTCACACGCACATGGCAAACCTGGCAGATTGCAACTGACTCATCATTTGCATCTTGCACAAACAAATCCCAAACAAGGGATTGTGATGCTCTACTTTTAACATGTCCATGATGCTGCTTATTGGACTCTGTTCTTTTAAGCAATGAAGTGGGGGGTGTGCTACATGATTTTTCGGACTGAACACACTTGGACTGCAACTGACCACCATGACTACCTATTGTTATTACTGGGTCATCATCATCATCTGAAACTGGTAAATCACAAGTTTTTATGGGGGGGGAGGGGGATTAATGCAAAGAGACCCAGACACAGCCACCTTGAATTTCTTATTCTCTGGTTCCCAACTGGGGTCAATTACATCATCATCATATTCATCAATGTCACACACATTCACATCTTCTGCTTGGATGCTGGCATGTAGACTGCATGTTGCAACCACAGCAACATCATCATCATCAGATTCTTCATCATCATCATCACCATCACCTGATATTTTTTCACCACACTGTGAATCACTGCATGGAAAATGCATGACCTGAACAGCAGTAGAAGAAACGTCACAGTGTATGCTATTGTTGACATAATTATCAGAATCCTCATGTTCAGTTACTGGGATGTTACTGGGAAGTTTGACATCATCTACACTGCCACTCACTAGCACCTCTTCACACCACACTATATTTTTGGACATGGTACACTGGTCAGAAGTGGAACTTGAGGCAGCAATACTCACAGCACCACCAGCAACTGCACTAACACCACCGGCTGGGACAGCATCATCTTCTCCAACTATGAGTGAAGCTACTGATTGGACTGTAAGAAACATTGCAGGAGAAATACCTTTCCTCACATCAGCAATGCACTTCTGCATCTGCGTACTACCACGCCCACAGACAATCTTACCACTGGCACATGGTGAGAACCAGCTTTGCTTGCATGTCTCTTTGCAGGAATTTTGGGGGAATCAACAACAATATTCAAAACAAATTTAGATTTTGGAATGTTCACTCTGCATGGGGGGACGCTGGATGTAAAGCCAAAAAAACAACTGTGGCTTCAGCAACAGATATGGACACAAATTCACAAGTGAAAACAACACCTTAACTAACCAGTGGTGCTGAAGTCACCAACAATCCAATCTGGAAAATAATTCCTTTTGCCGGTGGGGGGCACTGACTGCAGATTTTACAGCAGTGCAAGCAGCAAAACCAAGAAAAGATACCACAATGGCAGTACAAAATCATGCAGCTACAGTGGATAGCAGGTTCACACTGCTGCACCTGCAGTTACACTGTGGCACTATAAAAGGTGTATTATTTGTCGTCACACACCACACACACACACTCACGATTTGTCTACAAGTAATTCGTAGCAAATTGAAAAATTAAATATTATGTCATATATTGTAAACAACCTGAAATCATGAACTGCTGTACCAGATCCACACAACACACAATCAGCAAGAAAATTACAACAATTACTGACAATATTACTGCGTGTACATTAACACAGTCAGTTATACTGTATAACAAAAATATAACTAAAAAACAAAGAACTCCCTATTTCTCCAACTTAAGTCTACCTACACCACAGATATGCCCCTCTCCCAAAGCACACTTTCACTGTCTCTTACTACACAGACTCAGTATTGCACATTAACATTCAAAATCCACACACAAACAAAAACACTCAATGATATGAGAACAGGAGGGTTTCCTTCAATCGATGAACTGAAGTTTGAGCAAAAAACAATTACTCAAAAAGACTTAACAGCTTTTAGAAGGTTTGAATCACAGACAGCTCTCAGGACACACTGTCTCCTACAGCTTCCTACACACACTACCCTGAACTGAGGCTGTGCAGATCAATATAGAGTCCATGTAACCTGAAATCTCATGAATCACTGCAAAATTCATCTTCTGAGCTTCAAAACGAGGCAAAGTGAGGCGAAGTGTATTGTTTTCAATGCACTTCACCTTTAAAATCAGTGGAGTAATGGTCTGGGAAGGTGGAGTATTGCAAAGTCATTGTTCTTAATGGACTTCGTGTTACCCGTCATAATGTGAATTACTCCGCGTCGCGTTGCAGAGTACTCCGTGAATTCATCTTGGCTCTGCAAATCACTTCATGGAGCGAATTGAGGCCACTTCGCCCACCACTAATGAGGACCCAACTGAGCCACCAGGCTCATCCTGAGGCATCTGTCTTGAGGATACGATAAAGGGAAGGGATCAGGAAAGTAACCCCCTTTAGCACATCCACCACTGAACCATCTTCTGGATAGAAGATGTTACTAAAACCATCTGTTCCAGACTGGTGAATTGTTGGTCACATTGGAATCTTGCTGTCCATTGGAGGAATTCACATATGCAGTCTGGCCAGTGGTATGGTAACAATTACTGCTGCAGTCTGGCCTAACAGTCTGAGGAATGTCCTGGCTGTGACACCTCTGTTGTGGTATGCCAACTGGATCTGAGCAATCAGGTATTCAGTCCTGTCCTGAGGCGGGAAGGCTAAGTCTTGGGCTATATCCATGATTTTTTCCTGTATACTGCAGGTGCTGACAAGGGGCCAGAATTGATTTCAGCACACTGATCATGATTTCTTGGGCACTGAAGAACTGCCTAATGTCAGCTAGATTCTGGTAAAGCTGCTCTTTGGACTAAGTTTTAAGTAGCCAGTCATCCAGATAGGGCAATACATATAGTCCCTCTCTCCTGAGGGCTGCTGTCACTATTGCTAAGCATTTGGTAAAGACACATGGCACAGATGATAAACCAAAGGGAAATACCCTGAACTGGTAGTATTCCCACTGGAAGAAGAACCTGAGGTACTTCCTGTGAGGTGGACAGATTCTGATTTGTGAGTAAGCACTTTACATGTCTAGGGAACAGATCCAGTCTCCTCATTGCAGCAGTAGTAACAGGCCTTGTAGCATGACCATTCTGAACTTCTTCTACAGAATAAAGAGGTTCAGATTTCTTAAGAACAGTATGGGCCTCAGGTCCCAGTGCATTTAGGGACCAGGAAGTAGTGAGAATAGAATGCCCTGTTCTGACTGGCTCTATGGCCCTGTTCTGCATTAGGGTGTGTATTTCCTCCAGCAGCACAAGTATGTTTTCTGGAGAATAGGCTAAAGGGACTGGTGAATGGTCTGGAGATAGCTCCAGAAGTTCTAGAGCATAGCCCTGTTCTATTATCTGAAGAACCAAGCATTTGATGTGACCATCCCCCACTGGCCCAGGTGGAGGGAAAGGTGACCCCTCACTACCACCTCCAAAGGTACTGGTGGGTGAAGGTTGAGGAATGAGTCATGCAGATACAGATCCTGTGACTGCCGCTGTACTTCTTCCTTTAGGGACTTTTGAATGTGAACCAGGGGTGGGTCATTGGGGGCAGGCATAGCTGATCCTCTGCTGTTTTTACATTGTTGTCTGGCTCCTGAATGGTGTCTGTTGCTAGCCAAATGAAAGCACACTTTTTGCCTACTTCTTGGTTGTGAATTGTAGAGGAAGTGTACTGAGTTTAAAGTGCTGCACAAAGCCTGCAAGTCTGAGAAAATATCCCAAACATCTGCCCTGAGCAGTTTGTGTTTTCTGAATGGGGCATTTAGGATGAATTGCTGCATATCCTTAGCAAATCATGCTACCCTCAACCAGGAGTGTCTCCTTGGCAGACACCAGAAGCTGCTGTTCTAGCAGAAGCATCAGAAATGACATCAGTAGAACTTAACAGATGTTTAACCACATCTGCCCCATCTGGAAGGCTTTTAGCAGCTCCTGCTCTGGTAGAGATTGGGCCACTGCCTTGACCTTCTTCCAGTGGGTATTTTGGTATTTTACCATATTGCCCTGGTAATTTGCAATTCTCAGACCCAAATGCAGCAGAAGCAAAGGCCAGATACAACTTATCTGCCTTTCTAGGAATGACAGGAATCCTATGAGGCCTATGTCAGGCAGCCAGAGTGGCATCCTCTAGGGCAAGCAATAGAGAAGGAATCACAATAGATGGGGAATCAGGCAGTTCTAAAAATTCCACCAAATTAATTTTGGTGATGACTTTCATCTCTGATTCAAACCCAATGACAGACTGGAGTAGCTTCATTATGGAGAGGAATGAAGGGCCTTCAGGGGGAGACCTCAGGGTGTACACAATAGAGGCCTCACTCCTTGTGGATATGGTGCAGCTGAACCTCTCATACAAGCTCTCCACATGTTCTTCCTTCTCCTCTTGCATTATGAGGTATGGGTTATATTCCTGATCCTTGTTGATGGCTTCTGTAGATCTCAAGGAAGGAACAGAAGAGAGAGTTCATTGATGACCTTGAAGGCAATGGGTGCATTGACAGCAGAGACATTGACAGTGAGCCTTGGCTTGGGGTATCATGTCGACGCTGCTTCTGTGGGAGGAGGAGGAGGTAGTAAGTGCTTCAGCATGTCTGTGGTGGATGAAAGCATTGCTTGTACATTGGCACTTGTCTTTACAGCAGTCACCCTCTGGGATGTCAATGGGGAAGGTGCTGTTCCCGACACTGATGGTCCTTTGCCAGCTGTTTTCTGGAGTGGTGGTACTCATGACCTGTCTTGACCTGGAGGTATCAGAGGTCTTGGTGACCAGTGAAATTATTGCCGAGGTGGTCAAGAGTGCTGTAGTGGTCATACTGGACTGAAAGGGCAACCGAGAACATTCTGGGAGGACGTTTCCTTACTCCTTTCTCTTTCTCCTGGTACTTATGCTTATGTTGCCTGGTAGTTTCCTCTCAGGATTTCAACAACTGAGAGCCTAAACAGTGAACCAATGATGCAGTGGAGCTCTTTAACTGCAACTCTTTCTCCATCCTGGCTATCTGCTGTTTAAAAAGGAGGATTTTCAGGGTGTCCTTTCTGCATTGCCAGGTAGCTGTATTAAACTTAAGGCAAAGGGAACAGACCTTAACGTTATGGGCTCTGCCAAGGCAGCACATGAAAACATCGTGAAGGTTGACTAAGTAAATCTTTTCACCACATTTGCAGTATCTAAAAAGTTTAGTAGGTCTTTAGACAACATACACGATGACGATCACTTTTAAAATGTGATAGTGAACTAGACAGAGAACTTCCAAAAAAGAGTAGCAGTTGACTATAGCGTCAGCATCTCCACTGAGGATCTGATGAGTATGATTGATGATGGGAAAATAAATTAGGAAGGAAGATCCTCCCACATGTAGTTTCACAACAGAGTACCACAAACTACCAAAGCGGTGGGATGCTGAAGTGAATGGGCAGCCAGCCTGAAGCAAACACTCTTCCTAAAAAAAAAAGCAGCACTCAGGAATGATGACAAATATTGCACATTAAATCCACCATTTGCTTTAAAAGCTTTTATTAAGTCAAATGGAAATAAGGTGTATACAAACTATAGCAGCAACCTTGCCCAGCCGCTTTGAGATTGCTCTCCTCGTCAGTGGGTGTGGTGCCATGCTCCCTGATGAAGACAACACCCTCAAAAGCACCAGGACAAGGTTGCTGCTACAGTTTGTTCACACCTTACTTCCTTTTGGCTAAATAAATGCCTTTAAAGCATATTGTGAATTAAGTGTGCAATATTTTCCATCCTCATTTATATGGGAAGTGCCGATGAAGGATATTGTCATGGACAGCCCTTGGCTGACTGCTTGCAAAAACATTTCCATGTGGTCCTTGTGCCTGGTGGTTATAGTTCCACAGGTGTGGCCAAAAACATCCTCAAAGAAGATCTGATTGCACACTTTGTTTGATATACAAAAATGGCACAAGTTAGAAGAAAGCTAATTTAAAGTGGCAGATGCAAAAAAGCAGGGTTTAATGCACACTTGACAGTGCTGCCTGAGTTGGTCCTCCTTTAAGACAAGAATACAAGGACAGAGGAGTAACTCAGTGTCATGGACTGGAGGAAGGGTAACATCAGAAGTGCCACTACATGCACAGTAAGTGAACACTTGGAACAGACAAAGAACATGTGGTCTTTTCCATTTTAGAGTGATTTATACTCAAGTACACAATAAAATTATAGTACAACATCAGCTTAAGGGGTTAATTCACTAAAATGCAAAATGTATCACCTCTAGGTCTCCAGCTGTTGGCAGCATCTGCTTAGGAGATCCATGCTCTAAAACCCTCTTGGCGGCTAGCGTCTCCCATAAATATTGGTAATGAATCAAGTCTTTATACCAAACTAAGCTATGTATCTCAAGTCTGTGGTACCAGCCATCTCATATTTATTTCTTTTAGTCCATCTCATGGGAAATGTCTCTATAGTTAGGAGTTTTCCAGTGCCATGACAGAAATGGAATCCATTCCAACATCAGGGTAACTTTTTATTTGTCAAAATGTGGAATTCTGTGTTGTAGTATTTTTTTTTTCACTTTTGATGATAGTGTTCTTATTAGTACTTTTTTAAAATTCCTCAGATAGCTTCCTTCTGTAGTTCAAGAGGTGTCACAGTAATTGGTAGCACATTCAACTGTGCCTGAAAGTTCTTTGAATTAGTTATATAGCTTCATGGATAATTGGGGCTATTTCTGTGTTCCATTTATTTAGTTTCTGTTTGCACACACAGATATTCTGTGAGTATATGTCTCACCATGCACAATATACTATTGTCATTTGCAATGGAAACTTTGATTAGCATTGTTATATTCATTATTCTCATATTGCAGTATCTGTTTTTCAGGCACCCAATGGATTGACACTAGGTATCAAGAAATTATCTTTATCTCTTATTCTCTATGATGCTTTCATCACATTTCTGTAGTTTCTCCCCAATTTAAGTAAGTAAAATATTTATTCATAAACTCTTTAAAAATCGGAACACTCAGTTGAACATATAGAATAGTGGATGGGTGAACATCCACAACAAGGCTGTGTTTCCATCGAGGGAGTTGATGACATCACAGAGACCTCGAGAGCGAAGCTCAAGAGGTCTCACTGATGTCATCAACTGCCCGAGATGGGAAGGCAGCCTTAGTTGTGGATGTTCACCCATCTACTGTTTTATATAGTATATGGGTTTTTTTTTGTTTTACAAAGTTTTTTTTTTCGTTACTTGCTGTACGCACATGCTGCTCCTGTTCCATCTGGTGCTCCTGCTCACTCACGTTTCTGCTCCGTCCAGCTTGTTAGTTTCTCCTCTGCACATCGCTCAGTGTTAAAATCGTAGAGAAAAAACCAAAGTGTGTTCAGAAAGGGAGCCATGTATGGCTCTCCGTGTCCTGACTCCAGACTTCAAAGTCAATGGCTTTGCTGCTCCGCACTCGCTAAATCGCGCCGCCATGTTTTTTTTTTTTTTCTAGAGAGCTATGTCTGAGCCAATCAGATGGAAGGTCAAAGGTAAAAAGTTGTTGTACTATTGATGTGACATCAGAACGATAGTAAAACAACTTTTTTGACCTTTGAACTGTACTACAACAAGATTTCAGCAGTTGCTGAAATCCATGCACAATAGGCAGTACCCAGATACTATATTGCTCATTTACAATGAGGTCCTTAAGAAACAGTAAACAATCAGTTCACAGAACAAATTACAAACAAATAGATATACTATGATAATATATGACAATGTTCTTGTAGTATTCAGTGCATTTATGCGGTCTCTTCTGCAGGTAATGTCTACAACATTCATGTCATTTATATCATAACAAAAGAATAGACGCCAATCATGATAAGCCAGAATGTGTTCAAAACTCTGGATGTAAGTACAGTATTAATCTTTAGTATTTGTCAAAATAGCTATTCATAATACATGTAACATTCATCAGATCACTTCTTTCTATAGTTAGTAAGGTCTCACAGATATAAAAAAATTAATATGTACCTGAATTGTTTAATTAGCTGTGTAGCTCCAATGCTAACTGGACTATTTATGTGTCTTCACCTATGGCTGAAGATCAGTGCACTCATCCCTCCAAAAGACACCATGGACACTGCTGAATTCAGTGCAAAAGCATATTTATTGCAGCCACAGCCCCAGATTAGTAGCTGCCAAGGAACGTTTTACGCTTCACTCCCTTCGGAGCTTCATCAGAGATATCCATTAAATAACAGTCAGTTATTTAAATATCCATTAAAATTCAAAAAATGTTTTAAACCAATCACAATACATGGTGTATTAATCAGTTAGTGATGTCACTTACTATGGTATTTCATTCATACATAGTTTTATAAACAGAGTGCACCTTGCCATCTAGTGGACACTACTCATAATTACAATCAATCAAACTGCTATATAGTGCATACATGTACATAAAAAAGGAAAGTTGTATATTTAAACATTTCAATATTTTCTTCCATTGTACATGGTAAATTCTTCACTGGGTATGTGATCATGATCATATCCATCACTGTAGACACATGTAGCACCTAAAAAAAAAAAAAAAAATATATATATATATATATATATATATATATATATACACACACACATATATATATATACAGAGACATGTCAGGTCATGGTCTTATACAGAATTATTGTTACAGAGAATATGGAGGGAGGAATATTTTAGCAGTCAAAGTAGAGGGGAAAACATTTTAGAGACATAAAGGTGTTAAATTGTTATTTAACAATAACATTTTTAATTCTTTTTAACTCTTGTTTAGCTCTTCTGTAACAAAAATTGTATTACTTCAAACTTGCCATTTAGGCCTGGCGATTTTAATGCACCCACCCTATAACTCCATTCTTGTTTTCTACAGTTCAATTCATTCTGGAGATTCCCTCCCCTGATGTTAATATGAATGCAAACAATTCCTATGGCAATAACCTTATGTAGGGCCCTATCACTTTGTGAATTAATGTGTACTGCCATAGCATAAGTAATGTTATTATTCTTAATGGCTAGAATATGTTCATTAATTCTAAAATGAAATGATCTCTTGGTTCTGCCAATATAGAATTTGCCACAGGAGCAGGATAGTAAATAAACAACAGCTTTAGCGTTGCAATTCTTTCACATGCCCCTGTTTTGTTATTGGCAAATTATTTTGCTTTTCTAACAATATGGCATGTACTGTACTTTCCACATGGTTTGCATCCCCATCTATTTACGTCTTGAGAAGTATCCTCTCTCCTTGGCAAGTAACTGTGAACTAACCTATCCCTAAGGCTAGTGCCTCTCTTATATGAAATCCTTAAAGGTTTCTCAAACAGCATTTGCAGCTCTGGAGTCCCTCTCAATAATGGCAGATTGTTTTTAACAATGTCCACAACTTGTTTAGACCCTCCCCCAAAGGTAGTAACAAAAGTCCTGCTTTGTTCTCCTTTTTCCTTAGCATTAGGTATCAATAACATTTCTCTTGTGAACATGTCAGTATGTAACTTCACCTTTATTACAGTTTTATCACTGTAACCCCTGTCTAGCAGCCTGTTCTCTAACTCTTTAGCCCTTTCTGAGTACAGAGTATCATTTCCACAACTTCTATGAACCCTAACAAACTGCCCCTTTGGTAAGTTCTGGATAGTATGGCCTGGATGATAACTACGTGCACGTAATAAGCTGTTCCTATCATTGGTTTTTTTGTACAGGTCCGTCAGAATTGCACCATCTCCCATTTTATGCATCATTAGGTCCAGAAAATTAATGCTGTACCTATCAACTTGTACTTTGAATTTGAGATTGGAGTTTGTTGCTTCTAAAAACTGTACAAATTCCACTAGTTCTTTTTCATCACTTTTCCATATTAAACATATATCTTCAATAAAGTGCTTAAAGATATCAATCTTTTCTCTGTATGGATTACTATGTCCATCAAACACATATTTCTCTTCCCATTCACCCAAGTACAAATTTATTAAACTTGGGGCCAAAGTTGCCCCCATCGCAGTTCCGTTTAGTTGCTGATAGTTTTTTCCTTCAGACATGAACACATTGTTTTTAAGGACTATTTCTGTCATGTCAAGCAGGAGATAGATTTTTGGCTGCGAGATCTCTGTTTTGGTAATCAAATAATGTCCAATGGCTGCAAGGCCACCTTCATGGGGAATATTAGTATACAGAGATTCAACATCCAAACTCACCAATAACCATTCATCCTCCAGCTGTATATCATTTAAAATGTTCAATATGTGTTCTGTATCCCTAAGGTGACTCCAAAGCTGGGGAAGCAAGGAGCAAATATAGGAATCAACATATTTAGAAATAGGCTCAGTGAGCCAATCTATCCCTGCAATAATGGGATGCCCAAGGGGTTCTGTGGAATTTGTATGACTTTTGGGCAACATCTAGATTGCAGACTTTTTAGGAGAAGAAACTGCAAGGTAGTACAGTTCATCTTGAGAAATCAGATCATTGTAAAGTGCATCTAGAAGGAAAACCTCAGTGTTCTTCTGAATTTTAAATGTAGTGTCAAAAGTCAAAATTTTGTAAAAATTATTATCAGCCAGCTGCCTATAAATCTCCTGTACATATTTTTCTCTATCTTGTACAACTATAGAGCCCCCCTTATCCACAGGTTTTATCACAATTTCTTGGTCCTGCATTAGAGATTTCAATGATTCTCTTTCCTCTCTAGATAAATTATTGAATGACATAGTTGAGGGTGTTTTATATAGAACAACCATAAAACAATAGGTCTATGAAGTTATCTCAAAGACCGTGGAGGCTCAGAAAAAACAGAGTAATGCACAATACCCCAGGAGTTAGAAGTTATAGAACATTAAAAAGAAAAACATAGGGATCAGCAATCTATGGCTATGCAAATATCTTTAATACAAAATTCAAACCCACGAAAGGGAACGCCAGTGCTGCATACACTTACACCGAGGAACAAATAATGAAAATACACATACCACGACGTTCTGAAGAAGACGCGAGAGTCGATACGTAGACGTGAGTGTGACGCCCATGTGACATGGTTACGCGGTGACGTAGATTCGCCTGACTCTTCCGGGTTCGCTGGTGTAGCGTTCGACGGTTTTTACCGTTTTAACATGTGGATTTATTCCCTCAATTCAGTACTCTACACCGAGTGGTATGTGGTATGTGACACACCAACACTGTATGTGTATTTTCATTATTTGTTCCTCGGTGTAAGTGTATGCAGCACTGGCATTCCCTTTCGTGGGTTTGAATTTTGTATTAAAGATATTTGCATAGCCATAGATTGCTGACCCCTATGTTTTTCTTTTTGGTGTTTTATATAGTTCAGATAGGTCCTTAATCCAGCTGTCTAAATAAGTATTAACACTCGGACATAAAGGTGGTCAAAATGTGGAAGGGGGTCTGAATGGGTTTCTATAAATTCTCTCAACTCCATTTTCATTTTTCTGAGATGTCTGGCTCTCTCCATCATCACCAACAACATTTTCACTTTTGTTTGCAAATAAAACCACTTTCAAATTAAGTTTTCTGACACATTTATTAATATCTACAAAAGCATTAAACTCTGTTAATCTACTGGTTGGAATAAATGATAGCCCTTTACACAGTACATTTTTCTCAGTGTCTGTGAGAGTTTTGCTAGAAATGTTGATTACGGTTAATATATGTTCAGTGTTCCTTGAGGTGGGTGCCACACACAATGTCCTCTTGTTCTTCCTCTTCCCCCTCCTCATCTTCTGCATCCTCTTCTTGGTTCCCCTCTTTCTTCTACAGGGAACTGAAATCTTGTATGTTGAGTGGTTCTCCTGGGAACTGCCCCCAGAGAGGTTACCCCTAAAAAAGGCTCCTCATTTTCACTATCTTTGAACTCAGAATTGCTTTCCCCAGTGCTGTATCCCACACATTCGGTCCGTTTTAAAATAAACTGAATAGAAGTGTCACTGCTATTTGCATCTCCCACAACAGTCACATTATTAAGTGGAGCAGACTCAGATGTTGAATTAGAAGGATTATTTATATGTACAGTCTTTTACCAATTAAATATCATGTTGTTTTTAAAGTCTTTGAAGTCCCAAACAAACTTCTTCTTGTTCTGCACCTGTATTTTCAAGTAGTAGCTCTTTAAATAGTCCTTGAATTTAGACTCACATCTTTTGAAATCAGTATGTTCTTTAAAGTTTGCCACAACCAGTTCCTGTGCCTTTAAACCATTTTGCACCTCCTCATGCGCCTCTGTACTCACTCTCCGAATTAAATCCATCAGTTTTTCAGATGCCTCTAACATGATAGTGTCCCATTCCTGAATGAAACTTTGTCTATCTTCACCAAAGGTCGGTCTGTTTATTGACCCCTCGGAACATGTTTAACTGACAACTAAGCAGCCATTGTCTTTCTTCAACAAGTGTTGGTTTTTGGTTTGCATACATTTGAATCTGAGGATCTTGGGCTGGATTCATAAATGTTTGCCACAGGCTGCGACAGTGGAAGCTTGAGGCCATGGCCCCTGTGTCCTAGGCCCTGCACCTGATGCAGAAATAAGCAGGGTCCAGGAGCCTGCATCCTGTGACTTGCAGTAGCTGTGCAAGGTGCAGTGCAGCTCCCAGGTATGCCACAATCTGCAGGATGGAGTAGGCAGCAGAAGCGCCAGCTGACAGGAGCTGTGATACCCTCATGTCTGCCCCCAATTCCCATCTGGTGTGGGCCCCAGCCCTGATCACCCATGACATGAATACCTCCCCAAAACACCTTTAACTGCCCTGGTGGCCCAGTGGTCTCCTACCCCACTCTCAGCGATGCCAGCCCCCCCACACACACCTGGAGGATGATTCAATGACTGGCGCAGCCCACCTTTTACCAACATAGCCAGCTGCTGACTGAGCTTTGCTAGGAGTTCATACAGTAATCATATGTGCTCTGTGAATGACAGTGGCTGTCATTCACATAGCACATATGATTACTGTATGCGATCCCAGCAAAGCTCATTCAGTGTCTGGCCGTGGAGGCGAGAGGTGGGCTGTGCCAGTCACCAGCCAGGTGTGGGTGAGGGGGGAGCAGGGTGTGCTGGCACTGCTGGGAGGGGAGCCACTAGACTACCAGTAACAGGATCATACTGGACCTGCTATGGAGGGGGGATCTTGCTCCAGGGCATGGTGTCAGCTGTGGGCATTTGGGGGGGCTTCGGACATGTGTGGAGGGTCTGGGCATATGGGAGAGTTCCAGACACCCATCTAGGCATAGTGAGTGCCATACCTGGGAACTGGGGCTGTTGGGGGGCTGTAGTACTGGGGCACAGAAGGCAACCTCCTGTGGACGACAAAGACTACTTACGCCACCTCATAGGTGGCATAAGTGGTCTTTGACAAATGTCCACCAGGGGTTGTTTCTGAATCCCAATGTGGGATGTAGCAGCCACCCTTAGTGAATAGGGTGCAACTGCTGCCATAAACCCCCTTACGCCATGTCACAAGGGGTTTGAGGTACATTGGACCACTTGGGCACAGGCAGCCTGCAGCATGTCGCAGGCTGCCTTTGTGAATCCCACAATGACGCAACTCAGGATGCAAGTGTTACTTGCATCATTTTTTCTGATGCAAGTTGCCTTGCATCCTGAGTTGCCTTCTGTGAATCCAGCCCCTTGTGTCTTCATGTGTGAGACACCATAGTTACTAGTGATGAGCAGTTCAAATAGTGAAGCTATTTCTGTTAATTTTTCTTGTAATGCAATATCTAGTTTTCTGTCATCCACTTGTTTAACAGTATCAGGTAGTTCCATGGGATTGTTACATCTTTATTCTCTATCCACTTTAACAATATCAGGGAGTTCCATGGGATTGTTACATTGTTATTTTCTATCATCCACTTGGTTAAACAGTATCAGGTAGTTCCATGAGATTGTTTCATCTTTATTCTCAATCTTTCAGGTTCATAGTTCCAGCGTTGTTCTTCTACCTGTATGTTACAATTGTTGTAAAGCTTCAAGTAGACCAGTCTTACTATATTGTTGTGCTTTTCTGCATAAAGACCTTCTGACATAGAGAAGTACCTCAATATCATACCACTAGATAGGTACTCTGCAGCACAGAACCTATGCTTGTCTATTTTCCTATTCAGTTTGGGAACCATCTTGTGTGTTCCCCACTGCCAATATCAACATTACATCTTGGGGCTTGAATTCTTTTCTTTTAGCTCATGCCTCAGTTCTTGGTCAACATGGGACCGCTGTAGCAGATCTTTGCATTTTCCCCTGCAGTTGCTGTCTCTAGAGATTTTTTTTGGGGGGGAGGGGCTAATAGCCTTTGTTTTTTTGTCTGCTGCTTTGTACATTCTCCCAACATTGTGGATTCTTTTGGAGTGTTATGCAGTTTCTCTTCTCTTTAAGTTCATCCTTAGGAATTCTTAGGAGTGTAATGAAGTTAACGCACTACAAAGCTCTGGTCACATTCAGCATGTTTACATGGTCTCTGCCCCATGAGAATTTACTGACATGTTCAGTTTACTCTGCACTATATAACTATGGTCACATTCGGCTCATTTGTATGGTCTATGTCCCATGAGAACTGACTGATTTAATGAGATTACTCTGAAGTATAAAACTTGTGCCACGAACATTACATTTATTCAGTTGCAGGTGTGGGCTCTTTATTTGTCTTTCCTTTGCTGAAGGTCTTCATTTCAAGGCTTCTTTCTCTCCTGAATTATTTCCCTAACTATGTAATAGAAGAAGTTGTGGGCATGTTATCTTCACAATGCAGGACTGTGACTATGTTTGAGTCCTGGAGTGTCAATAAATATGCCTGTAACCCCACGGTCATCGGCCTGCATGTGCTATCAGTCTCAGAATGGTTCATGCCTCTTTTAGCTCCTGGAATAAATAATACTAGCATACAATATTTTATGTAAATTAATTGATATGCATTAAAAAGTTTTTCTGTTTTCTTAATGACTGGTTCAGCTCATTCTCTGGCCAATCAATTGCATGTTGACTGTATGAAATCACAGGAGCAACAAATTGATTCAAAGCTTGCACTTTATTGCATGTTGCCAAAGCAGTTTTTTAGTACATGTTTCAAGTAATCTAAAGCATTCCTTGCAGATCTCTTCTATCATTTGTTCATGATGTATTGCTCTTCCATCTATTCTAAAGTACCTACACACTCCCCACTTGCATAAATTCTGTTACATAATAGACCTCTTTCAAGTTGATTTTTTCAGTATACTGTTTGTTTACAGGTATAGATGCTGCTGATCTATGACAGAGAGGTGGAAATGAATCTCTACACCAGGAGCTTCAACTCATGGTTGAAGGAATGGTGCAGAGAGGAGGGATTCAGCTACACTGGGGACCCACCAGGAGGAAGAAAAGCCTGTATAGGGTTGATGGCCAGTATCCATCTGGGAGGGGAATTACATGCTCAGTGAGTTATTTAAATGTTACTTTGATGAAAATTTAAAATAACTGAGGGGGGTTACAGAAGAAATCAGGGAGGCAGAAACTGCCCCCTCACCACCACCACCACTCAGGTTGAAATAGACTGCAGGAAGAAAATGAGGGGAGAATTATTAAACAAAACAGGGCAGTAGAAATGAGGGGGATGGGAATGTCAGCATTAAGAAAAGAGGAGGAAAGAGGGAGGGCAAAAATGGAAAAAGGAGAGTAACAAGCAGAGTGGTACCAACATGGACAGCCATGTTTGAGAATGCTGGAAGTCTACAAAATAAGATTCTTGACCTAAAGACTATCATGGCAGAGGAAAACCTGGGATATGGTCACCATTACAAAGTCATAGTGCACTGAAAATCTTATATGGGACACTGCCTAACCAGGCTATATGCTGTTCAGGAAAGATAGCATGGGGAATGAAAGGAGGAGGTGTGATGCTTTATATGAGGGGAAAGCATAACAGTGATGGAGAGCCAGGGAATACAGAGGGAAGAGGTACTGCATGTCACCCTGGAAAAAATTGAACAGAGCCACTGTCTGCACTGTCATGATCTACAGATTCAAAGCATGGGGTGGGGGGTATTAGATAAGGTACTGATGGATGCCACTAGCAAGATAGCAGAAAAGGGGAGGTGCTTTTGTTGCATACCTCAATCTGCCAAACATAGATTAAAGTCTCCCAGCTGCAACTTTGGCTAAAAGCAGGGATATCATGGGCTACCTGCAGTGGATGTTCCCCTGACAACTAGTCAACAAACTAGTAATTTATTTATTGAAAAGTTTTACCAGAAAAGTACACTGAGCAATTAAAATTGCTCACTCAGGGTATGTCCCGGGGGAAGGGGATACATTTGGGGAAAGGATACATACACAATTGCCAAAACAGATGCAAAATACATATATGAATGCTGGATACATAACATTGATAAAATAGATTACAGAGCCAATACAACAGTTAATCACACATACATAATACAGTTACAATTAGGGTACAGTAAATCAGTGCAACCGATTTGTCACAGATACAGTCAAAATGAGCAAGGGACTGCACAACTGGTCAGTCATAAGAGCTTATATATAAGGAGCTGTTACATGCTTTGGAGTTGTTGATTGGGTGATGGTAGGATGGAGGGGTTATGTACAGGTGCAGTTAGTGGATTAGAAGTTAAGTAGGGTGGATGAAATGGATGCAGGGGATGGGGAATAATTAATTTTTTGGGGAAGTACATTCCAAATTTTAGGGAGGTGGTGTGAGAACCCTGATTGACCTATGGCTGTTGATCAGCGAGGGACTGATAGGGTGTGAGCATCAGTGGATCTGAGCTAGTGGTGGGATGTCAATGGTAGTGTTAAAGAGGAAGAAAGGCAAGAAGGGAGAGAGTGGAACCAGAATTTAGAGATGAATTTAACACAGTGAAAGAGACTTCGGTTGCCCAAAGAAGGGAGGGCAAGTAAGCGATAGAAATGGCAGTGATAAGTGAGAGGGTGGGCATCTGGAGCAAAGTGACAGAAAGAGATGAAGGAGAGTATCCAGTTTGGCTTTGTAGGACTTGGGGGGCTGCACTGTAGACTACATCACAGTAGTCAAAAATAGGTAGGGTCATCTTCTGGATCAGTTCATGCCTAGCCATAGATGGAAGACAATTACAGTTCTTGTGTAGTGCACCAAGCATGGGGTAGAGTTTTGACAGAACTACATCAATGTGACCAGAAAAGCTGAGGTGCTGGTCAAACCAGACCCCAAGATACCTAAAGGAGGAGATGTCCTCAAGAAAAGGTCCATCAATGGTGTGATAGGAAGGAGAGGAGCTAAGCCTAGAATGTGTCTGTCTTCTGCCAAAGATCTTGAAGACTGTCTTCTTGGTGTTAAGAAAGAGTTGGTTTGAGCAAAGCCAGAGCTGAACTTTGCCAAAGACCTGATGGAGCCTGGCTTCTACATCAATGGAGCTGTGACCAGAGGTATACAGGGCTGTGTCATCTGCAAACATATGAATGGACATGGATGAGCAGTTTGTGGGAAGATCATTGAGAAAAATGGAGACAAATAGCGGGCCTATAACAAAGCCTTGTGGCACACCGGTGTGGATTTAGAGAGGAGCGGACAGAGTTTCGGCTATCTTGACTAACTGTGTTTTACCTGTGAGGTACACTCTTAACCAGTCAGTGACAGAGATGGATAGGTCAGCTGAAGTTAGATTCAGGAGGACTAGTGGATAAGAGGCCATACTGAAAGCCTTGGCAAAGTTGACAAAAATGGCTGAGGTGATCTGCCCACTGTCCACACCTGTGAGGATAACGTCAGTGGGTTTAGGGAAGGACATAGTAGTGGAGTGTGTTTTCCTGAAGCCAGATTGGAAAGAAATGAAGAATGAGGATTCATAAAGGAAGATAGAGAGTTGTAATTGTTTGGTGAGGAGGAGTCACTGTCCTTAGGTAGAGGATAACAGTCACATGTTTCCATTCTGAGGGAATTGCTGTAAGAGTGACAGAGAGGTTAAGAAGGGCAGCTATGAGGAGGAGATTGCAGGTACAGAGAGAGGGAGTAGAATTTTGGGTCCAGGTGGTCAGGGGACCCTCCTTTGGCTTGGCTGAGGGCAGGAAGCACTTCATGAAATTGTGCAGGAGATACTGGGAGGAAGGAAAAACTCCCTGCAGTTGGGTGAGCAGTTTGAGTAGGGGAGGTAGGGGCAGAGTTGGGGGGACTGGATGAGAGAAGAGAAGAAGCTCAAGAGGTGAAGTATTTATTGAATTCAGCTGCGATGGAGGGTTGATCAGAAATTATGGATTTTTTATCTTTAGGAATGGAGTTGGAGGTTAGGTGGTGGGGAGAAAAGGAAGCAAACCACCTTTCAGAATCTAGAGAGATTAGTTATGTTTGACTGGAATGAGGAGCTAAAATACTCTGCTTTGGCCAGTCTTAATAACTGTGGTGCAGGAATTTCATAGGGTCTGGTATTTGACAAGGTCTTAAGATAGTTTGGAAGTTTTATGTATTTTCCAAGCATGGTCTCATGCTTGCTGGCATGCCAGGAGTTTGGGGTGACCCATGATGGGTGGTTACCATGAACTTGAGTTCTTTTCAAAGGAGCATGCTTATCCTAGACTACAAGGAAGTTGTCAAAGTACAGTAGAGCTTGGTCAGTTAGAATTAACAGAGAATATTAGTGACCAGTTGACTTGGGCAAGTTCAAGGTGGAGCAATGCTAGATCAAGGGATCTGAAAGACTGCCATCATATTTTGTGTTGGGGGGGTTAGGTCAATGCACTTCCTGCACAAGATAGATTCTGTGGTGATGGCTTAGGGCATTGGGGAGTGTTTCCAATAGTACTATATGGTGAGAGTGGGTGATGAGGGCTCAATCTAGGAGAGTTTGATTTTGGATTTTGTGGTTTGTGTGTGTTGGCTCATTATTAGTTAGGTGAGGTTGAGGGAAGTTATGTCATTTTGGGTTTTACCAAAGGATGGAGACAACTAGTTGTGATTTACATCACTCATTAGATATAATTCTCCATTTGTGATAAGTGTTGTAATGGAGGTGATGAGATCAACAGTGGTTTTGGCATTCAGTCTGGGGTTATAGTAGATCCCACCTACATAAATAGGGATCATGTAGTTCTGCTATGATAAAGTAGGTATATTGGCCACTATGCTTGACAGTGTGGGTTATGTGCATCTGAGGTGCATAACCCACTTGCATACATGTGTGGTTCTGGACAGGCACAGGGAGTGTGGCAAGAACAAAAGCATGCACCCATGCAGTTCCTTCCCATGGCCACACCCATTCCACACACACAGTCACGCAGACAGTCCAGGTGGAGCTATGAACTTGGGCAGGCATCCATTGGGATACCCGTACCAGGCCCCACAGTGGATCCCCTGCACCCATGTGTAGACAGCAGGGAGAAGGTGTGTGCCATGTAAAGCAGTGAGGAGTCACAAAACTTCATTTCATTGCCCCAGACCTCCACTGCTGCATAGTGGGCTGGGGCAGCACACAGTCCTGTATCCCATTACTGCCATGCCCAGTGGATGGTGCAAATGTAAGCATGCACTGGGACATTCCTGGTCCAGGCTGGCATACCCAGCCCCCCCCTTGGCCTGGCACTACATGGCGTAGTGAATGTCGTGTAGTGCAGGCACGTCCCTGACATGCCCACAGCACGTTGCTCCCAGAGGGACTAGGATGGTGGGCACACAGATGTCTTGCAAGATCTTGTTGAATGCCGCCGGGGGTCCATGGGGCCCCAGCCATGCTGCATTCACAGACAAAGTTGCCCTTGCATCTTGATTGCATGGCGCGTAGGCAACTTTTCATTTGGTGCATAGAGCCCATATATAATGTGGCACAATTTTCAATAACAGACCATAGATTAAGAAAAATGGGATTATATGAGATTCTTAATATTTTTTTTAATTTATTACTAGTATTACAAATACCTTTGAACCAAGGCTTCTTTTACAAAGGTTCTTCATCAACAATGGGTGCAAGCAAAACAGTGGTAAGCTACAACACAAGGTCAGGAGGTTAACATAGAAGTAAGCAGAGGTAAGATACAATACAGGTCAGGAGGTTAACTTAGTAGCAAAAGACAGTACGTGTATAAACTAGCACAGTAGCAAACAGTCCATGGCAAATAACAATGCACAATTAACAATACGGGTGTATATATAGCAAGACAGATACAAATGAAAACCATCCTAGGGGTAACATTTAGTGGGGCAAGGGTGGGATAAGAGGGGATGGGTGGGAAAGGGGTAGGCAGTCAAGGATTTGACAATGTCATAAGTGCAAGAACAGAAACATAAGTGCTAGGTAGTCTGGGGTGGAGCAACAAGAGATAGGGTGATAGGGAGGGAGACAGGAGGAGAGGGTGGGAGAGAGGGTGGAATGGTGGGAGGAGGTGAGAGGGTATAATGGTAGGTGGGGGTGGGAGGAGGCAGGGAGTAGCAGGGATGGAGGGGCAGAGAGAAGTGGGGAGGGTAGCAAGGGAGGAGAGAAGAGGAGGGAGAGGTGAAACAAAGCCGCAAGCCTAGGCAGAGCAGTCACAACTGCTGAGGTCAGTGAGGTGCCGGTGGAGTTTACATTTGAATGGGCCATGCTTGTTTTTAGCTACAATTTCAGGGGGAAGATTGTTTAACAGCAGGGGGGACTTGGTGTGGAAAGCACATTGAGCCTGGTTGGTACGGTAGAATGGAACGATAAATGTTGGTTTGAGGGAACTGCATGTAAAATGTGCAGTGACTGCGGGCAACATTAAGGCATAAGTTGCAGGGGGTATGAGGTTAAGACAAATTTTCTTAGCCAGCAGTCAGGTCTAGTAGGCAAGTCTACCATTTAGATTGAGCCAGATGGATTGCTTGTAGAGATCACAGGTGTATGTATGCTTCCCTGCACCAGTGAGAAGTCTACAGCATTTGCTAAGGGCTATCTTGACCAGTTTTAGGGTGGTATCAATGGCAGCCCCATAAAAGACAAACCCGTAATCAATGACAGGTAGGACTGGGTCAGTTATGGCTGTGTGCATAGCTTCTTTGGTAAGACAGTGATGGTGGCTGTAGAGGACCCCAACTCTTGAATTGACTGATTTTGAGGTGTGGTGAACATGCAAGCTGAAAGACATTGTGCAATCAAGGGTAATACCAAGGTATTTAAACTCCTGTACTTGCTCAAGTGGCTGTTCAAGTTCATTATATATGGTGAACTTTATGGATCTGTATTTACTGTGAGAGCTATGGAACAGCATAGACTTTGTTTTTTTTTTGGTTTGTAATTCATCAACAGCTTATGTTGGAGAAATCAGGTTTCATCTAGGCTGAAGTTCATCTGTAGCACCTTGAAGAGCGAGATGGGGTCAGTATGGAAGGAAAAGAGGACTGCGTCATCGGCATAGAGTACTAATTTATTATTGTAAGATTCAGGAAGAGTATTGATGAAAAGGCTGAAAAGTAGAGGACCAAGGATGGAACCCTAGGGTACACCAGAGCGGACAGGAAGGGCACTTGAGAGAGGGTCAACGATTTTGACTTTTTGGCTCCTTGCCAAGAGGTAGCTTTCAAACCATTTGGTTACATCATTAGATAGTCCAAGGGAGGAGAATGAGTGAAGCAGGAGCTGGTGGTTCATGGTGTCAAATGCCTTGGTCAAGTCAATGAACACCGCACCAGTAGGTGGCCAGTGTCAATCGCCTTATGAATATGGCTGGTGAAGTCAAGCATGGTGTTGGTAGTACTGTGGGCTTTTCTAAAGCCATGTTATTGTAGGCAAAGTAAGTTATATTTATTGAAGTGTTCAGACAACTGGTCAGCTACAATCCATTCCAATGCCTTGGAGAGTGGTGGGAGGATAGAGATAGGTCTCTTCTCTCTAACCACCATCCTATTACCACTTTTATGAATGGGCGTGACCACTGCTGATTTCCAGAGCTGGGGGAATTGTTTATGAGAGAGTGAAAGATTCAGAAGTTTAGTGAGAGGTTGTAGGACAACGTCAAGGGAGGGAGAGAGAGAGAGGAGTTTGAGGTCAAGTGTATCGCTGCTGAAGCTGGTTTTGCTTAGCACTTTGTTAAGATATCTTTTAGCTTCAGACATGGATACCCTCTTAAAGTAGAATGGGGCGTAATACTGTGGAGATTGATTTTATTATTGAGGCAGTGCCAAGCAGAGTTGTCAAAGAAGTTGGGGGGGGGGAGGACAATGCTAAGATCAGTGAATGTGAGATTAAAGGAGTCTGCTATTTCTTTGGGGTCCTGTAAAGTGGAGCCATTAACCTCAGTCATTGTGGGGGAGGATTTGCTTGGTTTACCCATGAGGATCTTGATGTTCTCCCAGAATGGTTTGCTATTTCTCCAGGAGTTAGTAAGTTCCTGGTTGTAGACTTGTTTGGCTCTGCATTTAGCTATTATGCACTGGTTCCTAGCCACCTTATAGAGCTGCATACCATGTGGTTTCCCTGAGTCCATGGCTCGGTGCCAGACGTTATCTCGGTTTTGTATCATGGAGATGAGTTCGGAGTTAATCCAGTGATTAGTGGTAGACTGAGTTTTGCATTTACATAGGGAGAAAAACGGTTATAAACTTTGTTAAACTGGGCAATGAAGAAGTCAAGTGTTTGGTCGACACTACTCAAGGAGTCAAGGAGTGTCCAGTCAACCATTGATAAGGCAGCAAGGAATTGTGGAAGCTTTCCTTTTGTTAAGATTCTTTTATAGAAGAAAGAGGATTTAGGTTTTGGTGCCTTGTTTGACCAGTGGCAAATAACCGGGGAGTGATCACTGAGGGCTTCTGGAAGAACTTCCATGTTAGTGATTGTGCTGGGATGAGAGGTGAGGATCAGGTCAAGTAAGGAGCTACCACCAGACTTACAATTAAACCTAGTGGGAGAGGTGACCATTTGAGTAATGTCTAGGGCAGCAATGGCATCCTTATATGGGTTGGTTTCTGGAGCTAGCCAGTTAACATTTAAACATTTTAAACATTTAACATTTTTAGACTGATATTTATGTGAATCTGTGTGTGTATGGTGGAAGATTTTATGTGTTATACTTTTTCTGATGCACATTTATGAAATAAAATAGCTTGGAACTTGAATTATAGTGGAAAGGAAGGGAAGAGAAAGGGCTTGCGATCAAGTAGGTCTGCAGTGAAAATGTAGGTAAGGAAAATGGGCAGACTGGGTGGGTCAAATGGTCCTTATCTGTTGTCAAATTCTGTTTCCATGGTTGTAATTCCATTAATGATTATTGCTTTTGCACGTTTGTCTAATCCAAATGCCATCGAGATGTCACTGAAAAAGGACTTAACAGTTTGCAACTGCTCTTTCAGGTGTTTGTCATATGAGCTGTGTAGCTATAAATCATCTAAGAACAGAAGATGGGATGTAGTTTGACAATCCTTGTAATTTCTGGAGTTCAGGCTATACCCATTCCCTCCTTTATTGAAGTAGCTGCTCTTGAAGTTAGGCTTATACTTCAGAAAGTGTTCATGTTGCACCTGGAGTGTTTTACCCAGCCTCAAGAAGAGTAAGAAGGCTAGTTTATCAAAGGGGCAGGCTGATTAGCTGTCACACTAGTCCTTTTGTTGCTTCCAACCCCGCCCCCCCACCTTATGAAACACAATACTGCTGTGGGCTGTCTTCAAGGTCCACCCCATCCAATGGAGGAGAGTGCTGGGGTACCTTATGAAACACAATGCTTATACTGGGTTTATTATTTGCTGTTTCAACCTTAATTTGCTTCCTGTGTTCCCTCAGGCTCAATGGTTTGTCCTGAATTAGAATTCAAATTTCTTCTACCAGTTCTTGTTCCTTTATTACCTTGAACATTGTCATCAGGTCTCCTCTGACCCTTTTCCACAGGCTGTCTTCAAGAGATGCACTTAAATGACCTGCAGAATCAAACTTATAATAAATGGGTCAAGTACAATATTCTTGGTCTACATCCTACACTGCAGGTGTAGCTATCTTAATTCATGAAAAGCTACCATTTAAAATGGCCCCTTTGCAAGCAGACCCATAAGGTCATTATGTGATGATGCAGGGCAAGCTTTATGGAAAACAGATTACGTTGTTAAACGTTTATGTACCTGATTTTGATAACTCATTTTATTCAGGATCTAATACTTACTCTGAGTCCCACATTTAGAGATAGTTGGGGTGGGGGATGTCAGCCTCATATTAGATGTATTTTAAATAAGGTCCTCAATATGACACCATCAACTCCAGAAGGCATCCAAACTACTTCAGAGGCATATGGGGAACTTGGGAATAGTGGCTGCAAGGAGGGTACCTTATTTAAACCTCTGATACCGCTCATACTGTTGATTTGTCCATCAATCTCACACTTGTATAGTCATACTCTTGGTCTCATTGTGCACAATGAAGACCATAGATGCTGCTGATTACCTCCCGATTCTTATATTATACTGCACCCCACTGAAGGTGGCCTGGACCCCTGCTCATAATGCAGGTATATGAAAACTAGATCTAAAACTACTTAATAACAAGACTTTTTGGAGAAATTAGGTGATGAAATTAAGGAATTCTGGGCAGAAAGCTATGATAGAAGATACATGTATGATATGGGATTCCTTGAAAGCCTTCATATGGGGATGGGCGTCACTAGGCACCAGTTTAGGATAGCACAGTTTCAGGCAGACCACAAATCAGGTGCATTGTTGCATTTGTCATTTTATTTTCATCAAGTAAAATATAAAGAAACCAAAATGAAAAGTCAGACAAATGCTTGGCTTCAACAGCGTGTAAGGCTTTTCTTCAGCCTAGCATGAATCAAACGGTGTGAAAGGGCACACTGCCAGGAGGTCTTTCACTTTCTTCAGTCAGTATCTAACTAACCACCCTATCTATCCATTCAGCACTGAGGTAGGGCATTTTATAAGCTCACTAAAAGTTGGAAAAAGAATTATCCCTTCCTTTTAATTAACAGCAGACATAACATAAAACTAGCCACTAGGGGGCCACTGTTGCACCACAGAGAACAGTTTATTTAGCACCTGGAGAACATTACATAACTTGTTTACAACATTGTTAAAGGTCAGACCCGAGGTCAGAATATTCTGCGCTCTCTGAAACTCTTCTGCAGGATCAAATTACCTTGCCCTGTCTGCTGCAAAATATATCTTAGAAGGGGGCTGCTAATATCCAGAAAAAAAAACAGATACAAACTTTTGTCATTCTTATACTAAAACTGCCCTTTCAATCTGTAACTGTACTTTTAGTTTTGTTTTAGGTTGATACGCATAGAAAGCTTTATAAGCACTTAATTTACAACTGGCAAACCAGCATGTTGGACATTATACAAAACATATAAACTGCTTGGGAATTGGTTTCAATTTATCCCAGGGGTGTCCACTGTGAGAGAGGTTACCCTGTCACACATCCTCATGCATATGAGGACAACCATCCTGCAGTTGTCCAGATCTCAAGTAACACCCTGCAAGGGTCTGGAACTTCAGCCCACTCTCACTGGAAGCTCTGTCTCAGGGTCCCTTTAAAAAAAATTGTAAAGTATCCTATTCATAACAATACAAATAATTTGAGACATTTTACAAGTTTATTACAATAGTAAACTACAAAAAACTACATATACCAGGAGAAAGAACTATCAACAGTAGTTTTATACCATCTTCTGACTTTCCCTGACCAGATACATTTGAACATTTGAACGACTGGACCATCCAGCATAACTGCCTCTCATGGGGTGGTGGGTGGGGGAAAGAGAACTACCTTGCTCCATCCTCACTTAGATATTTAACGGTAGGCTAGTAACATACAACGCTGTATTCCTAACAGCCTGTCCTTAACCTTGGATTTATGTATCCAATCACATACACTACTAGCGGTGTTGGCCATCACCTTGCCCTTCCTGTTCTATGTGCGAGTCTCCCCCTCCTCCAAGGGTGCCATCTCTTGCCCTTAACCCTCTGGGTTACTCCTCCCACATCATTATCAGTGGTCGCTATCTGGCTGCCTCTATAATAGGTCTTATAGCATGCTACAACTTGTCTATACGTGCCAGGCCAATAGAAACATGGGGTAAGTCTAGCCCAAAACTTCCCATGGCTCACATGCCCCGAGTGACTGGAGTGCACATCCTCCATCACATTTTTCCTGTATGCCAAGGGCACCACTACCTGGGCATAAACCTACTTCATCAAGAGGTTGGGCCTCATGTGATATAGAACTTCCTTCCTAAGTTCATACCACTGTGACCTGTCCCCATACCACCATTTACCTGTTTCCCATCCATGATTTTTACATACTGCTGCCCACTCTCCTCCTTGGCCCGCAAGGCTAATCGAAGACCACTGGGCTGGTACCGCTGATGCAGTCCCCTCCACAAGCAACCCACCCACCTAGAACATGCCAAGAAGGCACCTGTTGCCCACTCTCCTTGTCTCACAATGCTGATCAAACCCCACTATGCTGGTACCACTTAATGTGGTCCCCTCCACAAGCCACCCCCCACCTAGGACAGGCCAAGAAGGTGCCTGCTGCCCAATATCCTTGTTGGCCCACAAGGCTGATCAGAGTCCCAGGGCTGGTACAGCTGATGCAGTCCCCTCCACAAGCAACTCACCCTCCTAGGACAGGCCGAGAAAGTGCCTGCTGCTCACTTTCCTCGATGGCCCACTTTGTAACGTCTGGTTCTGGGCCCAGGACAAGGGAAAGGGGAATTTAGAGCTTTCCTCCATGTGGGACCAGAATGGTTCCAGACAGCCTGGAGTGCTGACATTGATTTCCTGCCCAACACTGCAGCCAGTGCTGAAATCATTGGACTAGGGCATACGATTGCAGAGAAACACTGACCCTTGACCTTTCTTCCTTTAGCAGCTGCGTGGTAAAGTCCTGACTTTTTTGCTTTATACCTAAAGCAAAGTATCTGCGTCCTAACAATCACTGGTGTGGTCTGAATCTGTAAGTCTGTACAAAGCCTCTACTACCCTACCCAGAATGGATTCCATCTCCTTCCTACTCACACCCTTCCTGCTTCTTACCCTTATCCCAGTATCCCTCTCCACACCTATTGCCACGTCTGTCTCCCCTTCCCTCCCAGATACCTCCTTCATCCTGTCATTCATCCCACAGCTCCTCTTGTAAATAGACCCCACTTTCCCTGTTACCCTCCAGCCTCTCTGTTTTCCCTTCCTAGTTACTTTGCCTTTCTTCATTTCCTTATCTCATTCTCTCCACCCCTCCCTCTTCCCCTTCCTTCCTGTATTTCCTACTCTCATTACAAAATTCCTAAATTTCACTATTTCATCCTTGCCCTCCTCCTTCTTTCATCAGGTAACATCCACCCTGACCCTGGCCCTATTTCTTCTCTCACCCTGGCTCTTTACCCAAACAACATGTCTCCAAACCCCACTTCCACTACAGCCCTTCCTAATGGGTTGAAGTTCCTTCACCTGAACATCTGCAGCCTGCTACCTAAAATCAACCTCCTACAAACTCTTATGATTTCTCAAACCCCTGACATCCTAATTATTGCCAAGACATAGCTCAAAAAAACGCATTTCTGACAATGCCATTGCTATTCCTGGGTATTCCCTCTCTAGACAAGATCAATTGGGTCGAGGAGGGGGAGAGTCCACGTATATTCTGTCCTCACTGCAGTTTACTACCACGCTATCTACCTCCATCCCAGCTACCTACAAAGCCCTTGTCACCCACGTTACCCTTCCTTTCTCACTCACAATCTTTGTGGCTGGCATCTATTGCCACCCAAGCATTCAATCCTCGGTCACGACTGAACTCTTAGCCAGCATCACTTCTCTCTCTCGCAATCTGATGAACTGTTCATAATGGGTGACACAAATCTTAATTGGTTGTCTCCCAAGTCAAACAAGCTATGCAATGATGTCAGTGCTATAAACCTCACTCAACTTATACTTGAGCCCACATGCCCTAATCCCAAGACACAGAACCACACCTTGCTTGACTGGGCACTCACAACCCATCTGCACTGCGTCATCAAATCTGGTCTCCTCCCTGATGCCCTTAGTGATCACAACCCTATCTTCATTGTACATAAGGATCATTGCCCCAAACCTCCCCCTAAAAATCATACAGCTCTGGTTCTTTAAATCCTTAGACATAACCCCACTCAGCTCTGCACTTGTTTCCACTGTCTGGGTGTCCCTCTCCACTGCCATTTCTGTTGACCAAGCCCTCGACTGTTTTAAGGATAAATTCATTGCCACCTGGAATGCCTTTGTTCCTTTCAGAAGGACCAGAGTCGGTGGGCTTCACTTCCCTGGATCACCCCTGAACTACTGGCCTACTGAAGGGAGTGTGACCAGGCCTGGAGGAAACACAGATCTAAAAAACATCCACACAACTATGCCAAGTACAGAATGCTACATAATTTCTGTACTAAAGCTACTAGACTGGCTAAGTCTGATTATTTCAATTCCTCATTCCTGACTAACATTAACTCTCCATCTAAATTCTGGAGGGTAGTTCATGCCCTATTCTCTCCCCCTCTAGCCCCCCAGTTCTCAAAATAAATAACTGCCTAGTTTCTGACCCTGGCTCTGTGCCAATGAATTTAATGCCTACTACACCTCGTGCGCCACATGTCTTCTAAATTCCCTCTCTCCCTTGCCACCTGTTAACTTCAGTCCTTTGCCTCAGCCAGTGCCTACCCCTCCCCATTTCCTTTTTTACTATCTCCTCTGATGAAGCTCTTAGTGCCCTCTGATCCATCAACCCCTCTAAAGGCTCCTCACCAGATGAACATGATCTTAAACTTCTCTGCCTTTCTTCTCCTGCAATTGCATATCTTATCTCCCTAATCCTTAACTTCTCCTTTAATTCTGCCCAAGTACACTCATCCTGGAAACATGCCGTAGTCCTTTCTCTCCCCAACAGTGGTGACACATCCACTCCTGGCAACTATCACCCCATTTCCCTCCTTCAAACCCTTGTCAAACTTCAAGAACATTTAGTGCTCTCTCAACTATCATCCTTTCTCTCTGATTCCTCCTTCTTCACCCCTTTCCAATCTGGTTTTCAAAAGAACCACTCAACAACCACCTCTCTCCTCAGGCCTCCTGACTCCATGCTTTCAGGGATGGACGATGGCCTGATCACATCGGCCATCTTTATTGACCTAACCAAAGTTTTTGGCACTGTTTCCCATCCCCTGTCCCTTGATTCTCTCTCCTCAGCTGGCCTTGCTCCATTAGCCACCAACTGGTTTAAATTCTATCTCATTGGCAAGACCCAATCAGTGAGAATCCTTGATTCCATCTCCCCTCCACTGCCCATCAACACTGGTGTCCCTCAGGGCTCAGTGCTTGGTCCCATACTCTTCTCCATTTTCCTTAATGATCTTCCCACAGCCTGATCATCCTCATCTATCCACATGTATGATGACGATACTGTTTTATACAGTTCTGTCTAAAACCCTGCTGCTGTGGAAACCAGCTTACAGCATGACTTCAACCAAGTTCAGCTCTGGTTTGCTTCTCACCAGCTTTTTCTAAATGCCAAGACAGTCTCAATGACCTTTGGTACCAAGCAGAGACTCTCAAGGCTCCCAACCCTACCCACCTTCCGCACTCTTGATGGGACCAACCTGGAGGACACCTCCTCATTTATATATCTGAGGGTTTGGCTGGACAGCACCTCAAGTTCTCTGTGCATATTGATGCTATCCTGAAGAAGCTGTGCCCCAAGCTTGGTGCTCTGTACAGGAATCGTAGTAGTATCCCACTGACTGTGAGGCATAAAATTGTCCAGAAGATGATACTCCTCATCTTTGACTACCATGGCATAGTCTATGGTGCTGCTCCCAAATCTTCCCTGATCAAGTTAGACATACTCTTTGACTCCTTCTGCCACTTTGCTCTTGACTCCCTTTCCCGCTTCCACTATTGTGAACTCTATTGCTCTCTAACCTTCTTCCATTATCTCACAGACGCATCACACACTGTGCCAAACTAACCTCCAAATTCTGGTTCGAAGTGCTCCCCTCCTAGCTCTCATCCTCTTTCCACTCCACCTCCCCCCCACTCTCTCAGATCTAATGACACCCACATCTTGATAGTCCCTCGCCACTCCACCCTCATCGATCAGACTAGTTTCGCCCATTGTTTTCCTAAAATCTTGAATTCCCTCCCTCCTGAAATATGACACTGCTCCTCCAATTACTCCCTTACCTCCACCCTCCACAATGACCTCTCCCTCAGCTGTTCCTGCTTTAACCCTCCTTAATACCTATCCCCAGTTTCTGCCTTCCTACCCTGACCCCCCTAGCAGGGTTCTCAACATCCTGAAGGGTGAATCAGGCAATGGCTACCCCTTCTCTTCATATTCAGTTCTTGACTCTCCCCCTTTCTTCTCCACCTGCCCTTCTCAGTAATTCCAGGTGCACAACCTCTCCCATCCTTTTTATTCCAACAGCACTTGCATACTACCCTGAGCCTTCTCCTGGTACACTCATGCACTATAAATGGTTCTGTCACATTTTTACTGTTTTGTACATTTATATGTTCTTTTTGTAGGATTTTTTACATGTATTGTAATTAACCCAATGTTCCACTACTCTTTATTGTACAATAACTTGTGTTCCAGCTGTTGCATAATCTTACGATGATGTATTGTTTGTACTACTAACATACTATTGTAACTAATTATCTCTCTCAACCCTATGTAACCCCCTCCTACCCGTTTGCACCATGAGACTAGCAACTTGTTCAGTGTGCCCTCCTGGTGAAACATTTCAATAAATACATAAAAAATAAATACTCCCTTAACTGGGCAACTTCAGTATCTCCCAACCGCAACTTTCCACCAGTCAACATCATGAGAACTATAATTTCTCATAGCAGGAGGTTTAAAACATGCAAAAGTTCCTTCAGCCAAAATGGATTCTTCCGTCTTACTTGAAGTCTTCTCCCCTAGTATCACATTGCCAGTCAAAGTCTTACCTGGGATCTCTTCTCATTTACTGTCCTCCACCAAATAGCAGCCTGAAAAAATGGGCACTAGGATCTCCACAAACGTTGGTCACTAATGTTCCTTCGGGGGTCCTCCTCCTCCAGAACTCATGGATCCAGCTCCACTGATTTTTTTTTACATCCTCTGAGTGGGACCTCTCATGTAGCTCTTGGCATGTGCGCTCTGCCCAGTGTCGATCAGCCTCCAGCCATCTCCCACTCATCCAGTGAAGAAGCCATATCAGGGTCTCCATTTGGCCATCGGGTCCATCTTGTCTCATCCATGGTGCCTCAGCCAGGTCACCATCTCCTTCGGGTGCTGTCCTCCTCATCTCTGGTCCATGCACCGCTGCTGTGTATTCTAGGTACCAGGTCTGGCGCCAACTGACTGGACTCCCCTTGTTTCCCTGGAAGTCCAGTCAGATGCCACTTCTGACACCATATGTCATCAGGTGAGGGTTTAGGATAACATAATTTCAGGCAGACCACAAATCAGGTGCACAAAAAATGCATGAGTATATTTGTCATTTTATTTTCATCAAGTAAAATATACAGAAAGCAAAATGGTAAGTCACACAACTGCTTCACTTCAGCAGTGTCTAAGGTTTTTCTCTAGCCTAGCATTAATCAAACAATATGAAAGCACACAGTACCAGGAGATCTTCCACCTTCCTCAGTCAGTATTCAACTGACTACCCTATCATCTTTCAGCACTGAGGTAGGGCTTTTTATAAGTGCACTAGAAGTCAGAAAAACAATTTTCCCTGCCTTTTGATTAACAGCAGAGATAACATTAAACTAGCCACTAGGGGGCCTCTGTTGCACCACAGAGAACAATTATTTGGCACCTGGAGACCATTACATAACCTGTTTACAACACTGTTTAAGATCAGAGCAGAGGTCAGAACAGTCTGTGCTCTCTTAAACTCTCTTGCAGGGTCAAATTACCTCATGCTGTCCGCTGCAAAATATATCTTAAAAGAGGACTGCTAATATCTACAAAAAAACAGTGTGGACATGGGAACAAATGGAGTCCAGATGATGTTTCAGAATGCAAAAACTTAGTATCAGATTTATTTATCCAGCAGACAAAATAAGCAGACTGAGAATGGAAAAATAAAGACATAAAGCAAAAACCAAAGAAAACAAATAAGTTCAAGTCGAAAGTCACTTTCTATCAATAGGTCCTTCATCCACCAGGACTTGTACCAACCAACTGACTAACAATACATTCTGCAGTACATTTATATAGAGAATCAGTCGCATGATTATATTAGCTCCTCCCACTAACCTTCTTTTAATCAAATTATACCTCAGAGAGGTTACATTCCTAATACATTAACATACTAATGCTAAGAAACAGCACTTTCTAAGGTTTAGAGACTAGCAATCCAAATAATAATCCTTTAAACCTAAAAGAAATAGTTTATACCAGAGGTTCAGGCACCTCCCTCATGATGTCATCATAAAAGAGGAGGAGGAGACACGGCCAGACAGCCCTAAGAAAGACATACAAGCAGCAGGGAGGTACTAAAAACTCTGCAGCAAGGAATCCCAAGCATTCTTGAAAAGGTAAAAAAAATAAAACTCTACGGCTTTTAAAACACTACAGAGTATTTAAAATGTATCCAAAATTTTTTTATATAATATTCATGCTGTCTCCCTGGTTTGTCAGTAACTGTATTTTTATTTATCTACAATTCTGGTGTAACACAGTAATCCACTGAAAACGAGAGCTGAGTTTAAACAGGGAGGTTTCACTGGCTTCAAAGAGGACTGTGTTTTAAAATGCCAACATTCCCATTCTTTGTTTCTAGGGGGATTTACAACCCACAGAAAAGCTTCACATTTTCCTCTAAATACAAGTGCTTTGCAATAAAAAAGGGGTTTAATGCAAGCAAGTCGCTTGCGCTCGTTTTCACAGAGCGTTTGCACATTCGCAATGCTCCTTGCACACATCTGTGCAGTACGTTAGTGCGCATGATCGCGGAGGTCCATTTATTTATCGAAAATCACAAACAGACATACAAGCTTCTATCTGGCCGGCATTTGGACATTCAGTGAGACATGAATGGAGGGATAGGGACAGGAAGATACCTGCATGAGGCCAAGATGTAGGTAGGAAAAGTACAAGACTGAAAGGACAGTAAGGAGCAAGACAAAAATACTGTTGCAACAGTTTTGTTTGAACGACGGTATCTCTCTAGAAAGTCCAAATACCTAAAAATCAGTTCCAAAAAAAGGAAAAGGTAATCAGAGACAATTCTGAATACCCCAATAATACTACTAGTTTACTTTATAGAAGTCTATTCTTAGACAGAATAAAACTTTATAACAAACAAAAAAGGGGGGGTACCTAGCCCCTATTACACTCCTCCCCTCTTTAAGAAAAAACCCACAGGTTTTCTAACAGATAGCTAAGGTGAGTAGATCTCTCCCAGGGGAGAGACGGAGCTTCAGTCCACCCTCTACCAAAGCTCCACCCGGGGGTCCCAAATAAACTATTTCCTTAAACTACACATTCTCATATGCCTTTCTTATGGAATATATACAAACAATACCCCGGGTCTACTCTTTTTCTTTATTCTGCTATGCCTGCACCAAAATGGGACATAACATCAGCATAGCTATGCATCTTTCCTGCTCTATGTCGCACTGGAATTTATAAGGCTGTAGTGCTAAGTACCACCTCATAATTCTTGGGTTTTTGTCTTTCATTTGCTGAACCCAACAAAGAGGATTATGGTCAGTCCATATTTCAAAATCTGTCCCCCACAGATAATACTTTAAGGCTTCCACTGCCCATTTAAGAGCCAAACATTCCTTCTCTACTGTGGCATATTTGATCTCTCTTACATGCAATTTTCTGCTAATGTACAGAATTGGATGCTTCTCTTCATCCTGTCCTTGAGATAATACTGCTCCTATGCCTACATTGGAAACATCTGCTTGAATAATAAAGGGCTTTGAAAAATCTGGACTTTTCAATACAGGAGCTGCACACAAAGCAGCCTTTATGGCACAAAATGCTTCCTTGCACTCAGGGGTCTATTGAACAGCTAGAGGTTTTGTCTTTTTAGTCAGTTCAATTAAGGGACTAGCTAGCGTTCCGAATTGAGGCACAAAACACAGATAGTATCCTGCTAGTCCCAAAAATGAACGTACATGGGTTTTAGACAACGAACGGGGACTTTTTGCCACAGCATCGATTTTATTCACTTCAGGTTTTACCTGTCCACCACCGATTAAAAAAACGAAGTACCTGGTCTCCCACATAGCTAGAGAGCATTTTGAGGGGTTAATAGTGAGGCCTGCTTGGGAAATGGTGTTCAAAACACTAGTGAGATGTAATAAATGTTCCTGCCATGTAGGACTAAAAATAATGATATCGTCAAGATAAGCAGAACTATACGTAAGGTGAGGATGTAGAAGCTGATTCATCAACCTTTGAAAGGTGGCTGGGACCTTCGAAGGCCAAAGGGCATCATAGTTAACTGGAGCAGTCCCAAAGGGGTACTGAAGGCTGTTTTTTCCTTTGTCTCATGATCTAAAGGTATCTGCCAATACCCCTTGGTAAGGTCCAGTGTACTTAGCATGGCCTAATTGATCAATGATGTCATCGATACAGGGCATAGGATACCCATCAAACTTGGATACAGTGTTCAATCTATGGAGTCCAGGCATATTCTAACCCCACTCTCTTTTTTTGGGACTATTACCATCAGGAAGTTCCAGCTACTATTGGATTCCTCAATCACACCCAAGTATTTCATTTTTTTAATTTCTTGTATCAATTCTGCTTTTACCTTTTCTGGTATTCTATAAGTCTTAACCCTAACGGGCATTTCTTGGGACACATGAATGTGTTGGGTTATGTGTTGAGTTTTACCTGGGGTATTAACAAAGGTATCCTGAAGTCATTGTAGTAACTGGTTTAACTCTTTTTCTTTTCAGTTAGCATTTCATTTATTATAGGGGTCATTGGGTCTTCTGTATCTAATCTATTATAATAATAATAATAATACATTTATTTATATGGTGCTTTTCCATTGCCAAGGCACCTAACAATATAAAAACAAATCACACAACATCAAATAACAGATCAATACAGTTAATACAGTTATACCAATATAACAGTTACACATAGATATTATAGACAGGCTCAAGCTCATTATCAGGAGAATCAGGGCATACATACATGGCAGGTGTCAATTCAGAGTGATCATACCATTTTTTAAATAAATTGGCATGATATATCTTAACTTTATGTCTTCTATCTGGAATTTCTATGGCATAGTTTATAGGCCCAGTTTGCCTTTGTACTACATAGGGGCCCTGCCACTTCACAGTTAATTTATTGTCAGTGGAGGGGAGTAGTAACAGAACACGATCCCCAGGTTGGAATTGCTTATCACCTACCCCCAATTCATAATTCTCTTTTTGGTAATTTTGCTTGACCTGATTCTGTGAGTGTGTCAAGTGAACATACTTTGCCACCCTTTTTCACATTTGTGCCACATATTCTACAGACATTGTGGGTGACATAATTTTGTCCTCTTCCCACTGTTCCTTAATCACATCCAAGAGACCTCTTGGATTTTTACCAAATAATAATTCAAAAGGCAAGAATCCTGTAAATGCTTGCGGCACCTCTCTGTATGTGAACAAAAACAGTGGTAGGTACAAATCCCAATGTTTTCCCTCATCTGCAACATATTTTTGTATCATCTTCTTGAGGGTCTTATTGAAACACTGTACTAGTCCATCAGTTTGAGGTTGGTAGGGAGAAGTGTATACAGCTTCTACTTCTACAGCTAGGTAGAGACGTTTCAATAGATTTGAACAAAAATTAGTACCCCTATCTGTTAGTATTACTTTTGGAATTCCCATTTTGCTAAAAAAGTTAACAGTTCATCAGCTACCTTTTCAGCTATAACAGTGCGTAATGGAATTGCTTCGGAGTACTTTGTTGCATAATCACATAATACTAGCACAAAACAATTCCCCTTTGTGCTTTTAAGTAAAGGTCCTGCTGTATCCTTTGCCACTCTTTCAAAGGGGTTGGTTATTAGTTGCAGGGGCTGCAGGGGGACCTTATCAGATTTTTTTATAAGAGCCACTTTTTGGCAGGCACCACAACTCTTGCAGTAGTCTGCTACTTGTTCATGGATACCAGGCCAAAAAAAAACACTGTAGCAGTCTACTGAGAGTTCTATCTCTACCAGCATGCCCCGCACAAGGAACATCATGAGCTAGGTAGAGCAAATGTGCCTGGTGTTTTTGAGGGACCACTAACTGTTCCACACATTCATTAGTTTTTGAATTACTATATTGTCTGTACAATTGTCCATTAATGACTCTGAAAACAGGAAAAGTGGACTCAACCCCCTCAGGAACCACCTGTGAAAATAAAGGTGTTAAGGATGAATCCTGCTTTTGATCTTCAGTAAATGAATCAAGCATGCTTTTATTAAACTAATAATTCATCACATTTTATGTACCGTTTCTGTGTCCATTATTTTTTTCTTGTCTCTCCTTTCTTTTTGACTTCCTGTCTTTTCCTGGGGGATCAAATAGTTCCTCATCAAAGGGGTAAGTGTCTAATACACCTTGCTCCTGCTTAGCCTTGGCCCACATTGTTACAGCACACACAGAGGATGCAGAAGAAAGCAACTGTTCAAAGAGGAGGAAATCATGTCCAAGAATAACAGGTATGGGCAACCTGGGCACCAGACCCACTTTCACTGATTGCACTTGTGTGTTAACAGTCATGTCAATGTCTCTTGAGGGATAGAAATAGACATTTCTATGAATACAGGTGACTCCAGTTTGATCTGTTCCTGAGTTTTCATGCACAAGGTCAGAACATACTAAGGTCTGGTGACTTCCAGAGTCAAGTAATGCTATCGCATTGTTCTCTTCAATAGTGATAGGAATGGCATATTGTCCCCAATTAGCTAGCGCCAGGTGGGTAGGATCACTCTTTTTCTTTGGACAGTATCTGGCTATGTGTCCTTTAGACTTACATTCACGGCAGACAATGTCTGGGTTATAATATTTCATGGACTTCTCTATCTTAACTGTACCAGAGTCACCAGATACTTTAACCAAAGAGGTAGGTCTTACCGGTGTTGAAGAGGTGCTGGTCCATGGATGACCCTTCTGACGTGTAGGGTGTGCTGTTAGAAAATCTTCAGCCAAGTTGATTGCTTTCTCAGCTGTCTCTGACCAATGTTCCCTTACCCACATTTGTACGTCATGGGTAAGCTCTTAATAAATTGTTCTAGAACAACAGCTTCCACCACCTGGTCCATAGTTTTTACTGCAGGTTGTAACCGCTTTTTACACAAATCCTGTAGTCTTATATAAGCCTCCTGAGGAGAATCAGCTGATTGATACCTAAAGGTTCAGAATCTCTGGTGGTATGTCTCCATGCTTATGTCATAATGTTTCAAAATAGCCTGACGTGCATGTTCGTAATTTGTGGCATGCCTAGTTTCAACATGACTATAGGCCAGTTGAGCCTTTCCGGTGATATAAGGGCCAGTATGACCACCCACTGGTCCCTAGACCACCCACAAGCTGTAGCCGCCCTTTCAAAAGTAGTAATATAGGCTTCTATAGCATCAGATTCTGCTAATTTAGACAGCTTAATGTCTCTAGGTCCCTCAGTCGGAGGATTTTGCTGACGTATCCCCGATGTCTGTATAGCCTTCAAAGTATCTACCCACCTGGCCTCACTTTGAAGTCTGTCTCACTCCCTTTGTTTCTCCATGTCCAATTGCTTTAAACAGAGCAAACTCAGTAAGTCCTGCACTGGGGGTTCATCTTCCTGTGAATCAGATTCTCCTCCTGATGCACCCTTCTCCTTCATATTTTTCTTGGAATCCTTCTTTTCCTCCTTCCATCTCACATCACCCAAACCACTGGACAGGGGAAGTTGAAACTGTTCCGTCATAGCTCTGGTCAAAACTCCCCTTGGAATGGGTGCCTCTGCCTTGGCCTGCTGTGTCTGGTCATCCATAGTTTTGTAGCAAGAAAAGTCCACTAAGAGCAATGCTCACTCTCAGAATCCCACTGTTGACACCATCTATGGACGTGGGAACAAATGGAGTCCAGATGATGTTTCATGATGCAAAAACTTAGTATCAAATTTATTTATCCAGCAGACAAAATAAACGGACTGAGAATGGAAAAATAAAGACATAACGCGAAAACAAATATGTTCAACTCGAAAGTCACTTTCCATCAATAGGTCCTTCATCCACCTAGTATTAGGCTAGGGCATACCTCTCAACCACTTGCCTCCCGAATCAGGGACAAGGCATAATAAAATCAGGGACAAAGACCCCAAATCAGGGACATATCTTAAACGTTGGTACTGTTCACTCAGAATGCTGATAGAATAAGGGGATTTGTGTTAAGATGCATTTTTTTGAAGAAGAACAAGTCTGTAACTTTAATGTTTTATATTATTTTGTGATTTTAATCCCCACTGTCCTATTACAAAAACACAAATTTTATGAGGGACAGAGGAAATTTTTGAGACAAAATCAGGGACATCCCTGAAAATCAGGGACAGTTGAGAGGTATGGGCTAGGGGACTGGTAGGGTAAGACTCTTAGCAACCAACTGACTAACAATACATTCTGCAGTACATTTATGCAGAGAATCAGTCACATTATCATATTAGCTCCTCCCACTAACCTTCTTTAAATCAAAATATATATCAGAGAGGTTCCATCCCTAATACATTAACATACTAATGCTAAGAAACAGCACTTTCTAAGGTTTGGAGAGTAGCAATCCAAATAATCCTTTAAACCTAAAAGAAATTGTTTACACCAGAGGTTCAGGCACCTCCTCCATGATGTCATCATAAAAGGGGAGGAGACATGGCCAGAAAGCCCTAAGAAAGACATACAAGCAGAAGGGAGGTACTAGAAACTCTGCAGCAAGGAATCCCAAGCAGACTTGAAACGGTAAAAAATAAAACTCCAGGGCTTTTAAAACACTACAGAGTGTTTAAAATGTGTCCCAAATTGTTTATATAATATTCATGCTGTCTCCCAAGTTTGTCATCAACTGTATATTTATCTACAATTCTGGTGCAGCACAGTAATCCACTGAAAACGAGAGCTGAGTTTAAACAGGGAGGTTTCCCTGGCTTCAAGGAGGACTGCATTTTAAAATGCCAACATTCCCATTCTTTGTTTCTAGGGGGATTTATAACCCATAGAAAAGCTTCACATTTTCCTCTAAATACAAGCGCTTTGCAATAAAAAAGGAGTTTAATGCAAGTGAGTCACTTGCACCCGTTTTCACAGAGCATTCACACACTTGCAATGCTCCTTGCGCACAGTTGTGCAGTGCACCATTGTGCACAATCACAGAGGTCCGTTTATTTACTGAAAATTGCAAACAGACATACAAGCTTCTATTTGGCTGGCATTTGGACATTCAGCGAGACGTGAATGGAGGGATAGGGACAGGAAGATACCTACATGAGGCCAAGATGTAGGTAGGGAAAGTGCAAGACTGAAAGGACAGTAAGGAGCAAGACAAAAATACTGTTGCAACAGTTTTGTTTGAAAGAGAGTATCTCTCTAGAAAGTCCAACTACCTAAAAATCAGTTCCAAAAAAGGAAAAAGTAGTCAGAGACAATTCTGAATACCCCAATAATACTACTGGTTTACTTTATAGCAGTCTATTGTTAGACAGAATAAAACTTTATAACAAACAAAAAGGGGAGGGTACCTAGCCCATATTACAAACAGACACAAACGTTTGTTATTCTTATATTAAAACTGCCCTTTTGTTTTGTAACTGTACTCTTTGTTTTAGGTTAATATGCACAGAATGCTTTGTAAGCCCTTCAGCACTTAATTTACAACCACCCAACCAGCATGTTGAACATTATACAAAACAAACAAACTGCTTGGGGGGCTGGATTCAATTTATCCCAAGGGTGTCCACTATGACAGGGTTCACCCTGTCACACTAAGCTATAGACTACGCTAGCACTGGTCTCTAACCAGATGGTTTTGTGAGCAATAGGTCAACTTACTAACAGAAAGGCTCCTGGACCCAATGGCATCCATGTTAATCTATAGCAGTGAATGTCAGCAACATTCATGCTGGGCTCTTATATGGAATATCAACATTTGCCTTCGTAGAAGGATACCTTCCCCCTCTTTCTCCCAGGCAAGAATAACGGTTATCTCTAAGCTAACAAAGTGAGAGATAAGACAATGTCATATAGACCTATCTTCCTGCTGAACTCTGATTTCAAAATGGATGCAAAAAGTTTGGAAGGAAGGCTGGAAGGCATTTTACCTAAGACAATTCACAAGGACCAAGCTGGATTTGTGAGGGGTAGATCAGCCACTTTGAATTTGAAAACCCTGTTACAGGTCCTAGCCTGAGGACAGATAGCTTCAAGTGATTGCCCATTGGTGGTCACTTTCGATGAGGAGAGAAGCATTTGCTAGGATAAAGTGGGACCACCTGTGGTGCATAATGAGGAAAATGGGCTTTAGAGATAAAGTCTTATCCTGGGTCCAAGCAATATATCGCAGTTTGTCAATGACATTACATTCCAAGACATGGCTTTTGGCCAATTTCTACTTTATAGAGGAACCAGGCAGGGGTGTCCCTCCACTTGTTTTTTGTAAGATTTTGTTCTGGAACCCCTGGGCAAGGCATTAGGACAAAATGACAATATAAGAGGTGTACAGTTAGGAGGAACCATGGTCAAAGTATCTATGTGTGGATGACCTCCTGGTCTGTGTTATGAAGCTGGAGAAATCCCTACCATGCCGACTTGTAGTGTTGCATGACTTTGGAGCCCTTTCAGGCTACAAGATTAACATGAGTGAAACTATAGTGTTACCTCTGTGGGACTGTGACCACAAAGAGCTTAGAAACTGCCTGCCTTTTATGTGGATAGAGTTTAGATTTTGCTATCCAGGGGTACAAATTAGGCAACATATATATAGTGCTGAGTACCAGCCTGTGTTGAAATATATCCAGGATCTTTGCTTGCAATGGTGCAATTTTCACTTGTCTCTTTTAAGTCAAGTAACTGTTTTGAAAACCGCAGTCCTACCAATATTTCTTTATATTTTCCTGGTGTTACTGATGCACATCACAGGGACATTTTTCAAACTAGGGACATGCCCTACCACATGACTTTGGCAAAATAAAGACACCCCAAATTAAATGCAGACAGATAATGTGTTTGCCTAATAAGGCATTAGTATGCTACATTTTATTATTAGGCAGATCAAATTACATCCATTATGGAGTGCTACAATCCACAGAGCCATGATGGGGGTTTTACCTAGAAAAATATGGACAAAAAGCAAGCATCCAACTTCTTATACAGTTCATACTGTAGAGACAGAAAGTGCACACAAGAGAATCCAATAATACAGCACCTATTGCAAAACTGGCACCAAGTTCACAAATTTAAAGCAATTAAGTTGAAATTCACTGCTCATACTCCCAAAGGAGGAAGGTCTCCTAGAATTTTGCAGCCACGGAATTGTGCGCAGAACTTGAAACCTACCCCAGAATATCTGCAGTTTCACATAATTTACTGCTCTTGGTGGTTCTTTATTAACATTTGCAGTTTTTCCATAGAATCTGGTTCCTTCTCTCCTTTTATATCCCAAACTGCTCTATGCTCAGTATATGATGTTATCAATGACATCACATCATACATTAGGTAATGGCAGCACAACATTCTACCTGAAAGTTATCAATAAGGCAAACAGAGAAGCTTTTTTGTCTCTGTAGGAACAAGATCACAAGGCAGCACTGCTATAGGCAGGCAACAGAAGGTTCAAGGAGGAGGTCAGAAGATACTTCTTCATGGAACTAGTGATGATGTGGAATTAACTCCCAGTGGATGTTGTCTCTCATTAAATGGTAGATGGATTCAAGAGGGCATGGAAGAGAGTGAAGGGAAGGGCTGGGGCAGGTGGGGAGATGTATAGCCCACAGCTGTTGCTGGAGAATGGGATCCACAACTTGGTAGACTAAAGACACCATATGGTTTCCTTTAGTCGGTTATTATTTAAGCAGCTGTTCAGTGGGTTTAGAGTAAAGCAAAACAGAAGTGGTGACAAGCAATCTCCTTGGAAAATCCCATGCTAATTCAAACTTGGAAAAATGGGTACGCACCACCACATATGATAAAAAAACATAGTAAAACATGGCATAAAAAGATTGCTCACCTGACACGTTTATTTTTGCCACTAGACCCTTTCTCAAAGGCCTTTGTGAAAGGGTACAGTGGCAACCAGAAATGCATCAGGCAAGCAAGGTTCTTTTGCCATATTTTATAGCTACTAAAGCTTCTAATGCTTCAAAATGGTTTCAGCATGATACAGTATATGGTGGTGAGTGCCCATTTTTCCAAGTTTGTATTAATAAGCTTTAACGGTGGCACCACAGTCTTGTGCAAACTCTCTTTTGTCTCAAATGAAAATCCCATACTGTATCCTGATGCTGGAGATGATGCTTTGGCCTTTATCATGGTTCAGCTGCAAGGTAGTTTGCCAATTTTCCATACTGATATTGATTACATTTATCAGGAGAAGGTTTATCCTATTGATCCTCATTTTTTTTAAGAATACAAGAATATGGACTACTATCAAATGCTCAGTGTGACTCACTGATGTCTCATTTTAGTAGGTATTTGATCTGAGCAAAAATCAACTCACATTCGGTACATTTATGTGGTGGCTCCCTAACATGAATTCACTGATGTATTGGGAAGCTACTCTATACTATAAAACTGTTTTCACATTCAACACATTTTTATGGTCTCTCCCTTTTGGGTAGGGTTTTCTAATACCATGTCAAGAATGGACACCATTCCTAAATCATGGTACATTCAAAGAAATCAGGAAACCCATACTATTTAAGTCTAATATTTGTTGACAGGACTCTTCTTAATACATGCAACATTTCTCTCATAGCTTACGACTGTAATTGATATGGTGTCACAGGTATTAGTAACATATTTAGATGAGAATTTATTTATAACTAATTCTATAGCTTCAAGAAAAACTATTGCTATGTTTTTGTTCTGCATTCATTTTGTTTCCATTTGCTTATCCCGGTATTTAATTATTTTGTGCCTCTCCATAAGTAAGACATTGTAGTTACTTGTCAGTGATATGGTCTCTCCACCATGTGACTTTGTTGATGTATTAAGAGGCTTCTCTGTAATTTTTTAACATTTGTGACATTCAGAATATTTATGTGACCCTCTTTGATATGAAATTGTTGCGGTGTTATGGGTTTTTATGTGATTTTGAACTCGTATTACATTCCATACATTTCTATGATATCTCTCTCGCTCTTTTTCTCTCTCATGACATGGCTAATATGAGCTTTTTCTGTGCATTTGATCCCATTTATATGGTCCCTCTCTAGAGTTTGCTGATCTTCTGTGAGGTTACAAAGTTGTAAAAAGCTCGCCTTTTTCAACACTTTTATATGGTCTCTATTTGAATGTTGTTGCTGATTAATCAATTTTAACCAAAACTCCAGCTGCATTCAGCACATTAATATGGCCTCTTGAGGGGTTAGTGTCTCCAATTGTTCAGGGATTTTTAGTACCGTGACAAGAATGGACACCATTCTTAAGCCAGTGCATATTTAAAAATCAGTACTGTATTAGTCTTGCTTGGGGTTAATGTTTCCAAATGTCGAGGGATTTCAGGTACTGTGACAAGAATGGACCCATTCTTAAGATTGGGCATAATCAAAACTCAGGAAATCTGTACTGTATTAGTCGTTGATGTTTGCTGAAAGCACTCTTCTCTGCACATGCAATGTCCTCAAGATGGCATCCTTCTGAATTCATAAGGTGTCACAAATATTGGTAGCATAATTAAATGTGCCTGAACCAGAGTGAGTTCACTGCTATACTATCAGGCTACCCTTCTGGCCAAAACTCTCTTGGAGTTAGTGTCTCCAAATGTTTAGGGATTTCTAATACTGTGGCAAGAATGGACCCCATTCTTTAGCCAGGGCATATTCAAAACTCAAGAAATTAGTACTGTATTAATCTTTGATGTTTGCTGAGAGCACTCTTCTCAGCACACGCAACGTCCCCAAGATGGCTTCCTTCTGAAGTTCATAAGGTGTCACAAGTATTAGTATATTTAAATGTGCCTGAAAGTTCTTTTTGATTAGTCCCATTGCTCCAAGCACTACTGGAACAATTTGTGTGTCCTTATTCCACATCAGTTTGGTTTCTGACTGGATATTTTGGTATTTCATGATTCTGTGTCTCTCTGTACACAGCACACTGTAGTCACTAGGGGTGGCTATTTCAATCAGCAATGCTACCTTTGTTCTCTTTTTTTGTATTACAATATCGGGTTTTCTTGCTTCCACTTTCTTGGCTGTTGGTATTGGGTGATCCCATGTGATCATTACTTCTTCATTCTCTGTGATTCTTTGTGGTTCATGTTTCCAGTGTTGCTCTGCTACCTGTATGTTATAGTGTTTGCACAGTTTCCAGTGAATCAGTCTTGCTACATTGCTGTGTCTTTCAGTATACAGGCCTTCTGCCATGAGTACTTCAAATCCAGTCACGAGATGCACAACTGTTTCTAATTCTGTACTACAGAATCTGCACTTGTCTGTTTCTTCTGTTTTTTCTATGTATTTTGTGAACCATCTTGTGCGTAGCTCACTGTCTTGGGCTGCCATTATCAGTCTTTCATCTTGTGGTCTAAATTCACCTCTTTGTAACCACTCATGGGTCAGAGCTTGACCTACCTGTGGTTGCTTCAGTAGCTCCCTGTATTTTCCACTATAATTATGGGCTTTCCAATTGTTTTTTCCTTTCTGTTGGTCTTTATCCTTATACTCCTTTGTCTGATTCTTTGTATTTTCTGTTGCTGACAATTCCTTATCTACTTGTGGATTGACATCAATCTCTCTCCAGAGTGAATCAGCAGGTGTACTTTGAGGTTTTAGGTTACTTTGATTTAAAATGCTTGCTACATTCAACACATGTACATGGTCTCCCTATGTGAATTCACTGATGTGTTCCAAGGCTACCCTCTGCTGTAAAACATTACATCACCCTTCTGGGAAAAACTTCTGATGCATTCAACACATGTATAAGGTTTCCCTTTCCCAGGGTTAGTGTCTCCAACTGTTCAGATATTTCTAATGCTGTCATGAGAAGGGAACCCATTCTTAAGCCAGGGCACATTCAAAAATCAAGACATTAGTATTGTGTTAGTCTCTGACATTTGCAGAGAATGCTCTTCCCAGCATGTGCAACGTTCCCAGGATTGCTTCTTTTTGCAGTTTATAGGGTGTCACATATGCTGGTAGCATATTTAGATGTGCCTAAAGGTTCTTTTTGATTATCCCCATACACCACTGGAATAATTTGTGTGTCTTTGTTCCACATCAGTTTAGTTTCTGTTTACATATCTAGGTATTTCATGATTTTATATGTCTCTGTGTACAGGACACTATAGTCACTAGGGGTAGCTACCTCGATTAACAACACTACTGCTATTCTTTTTTCTTCTATTATAATGTCTAGTTTTCTCACATCAGCTTTCTTGGCAGTTGGTATTGAGTGACCTCATATAATCATTACTTTTCATTCTGTAACACAAGAAAATTCACACTGGGCTTGTGTGCTCACAGCAAAACAGCTATTAAAAAGTGGAAGATAGCCAGGTACTCTCCACCTTTGATAAAAAGGACATCACATCCAAAACACATCAGGTATAACCTATTTGACCTTGTGGCATTAATGAATGTTTTTTAAAAAAAAATGTGAAATAGCACTTAGGTGTTGTCTTCTTTTTAAATGAGGCAGAGAGTGTCTGGCTATCTTCCAGTTTTTAATTACTTCTTCATTCTCTGCGGTTTGTGTTTCCAGTGTTTCTCTACTAGTTATATGTTATTGTGTTTGCATAGTTTCCAGTGGCTAAAGCTCACTGCATTGTTGTGTCTTTCAGTATACAGGCCTTCTGCCAAGAGTATATGACATCCAGCCTCAAGACGTAGAACTGTTTCTAACTCTACGCTACTGAACCTACACTCGTCTGTTCTTTTATTTCTATGGATTTCATGAACCATCCTGTGCATAGTCCACTATCTTGGGCTGCCATTATCAACCTCTCATCTTGTAGCTTCAGTTCACCCCTTTTTAACCACATGTGGGTCAGGTCTAGATTGACCTGTGGTTGTTTCAGCAGCTCCCTGAATTTTCTGTGTTAATCATGGGCTTTCCAGTTGTCCTGTCTTCTCTGTTGATCTTTGTCCTTATCGTTTTTTTCTGTTTCTTTGCACTTTTTGTTGCTGGTTGTTCCTTATCTACTGCTGACTTAACATCCATCTCTGTTACCTTCCTGAGAGCTTCACCTTACTTAATGATAGAAGTCAACTTACGCTTTTTCCTCACCTGTTGTCTATCACCTGTGTGAATCTGCTGATGTGATCCGAGGCTTCCATGTACTGTAGAACTCTTATAATATTGAGAACATTTATATTGTCTTTCTTCCTCTAGGAAAGGGATGGGGGAGGGGATGGCTATGTATGTGAAGGAGAGAATTAAAGCAATGGAGGCTCAAGGATTACTGGCAGGAATGGAGGCACTGTGGGCCACTGTAGAGAAACATAGACTGTGACAGCAGATAAGGACCGCTTAGCCCTACAGGATAAGCTGCAGATCCTAGTTAACCAACAGCCTATTTCTTTTCTACCCCTCCCAATAATTGCCTTATGTCTGTCCCATGCATTCTTGAATTCCCCCACTGTGCTTGACCCCACAACCTCCTCAGGAAGGCCATTCTATGCAACCACCACCTTCTCTCTGAGAGAAAAAAAATACTTCCTCATATTGCCCCTAAGCTGTACCCCCTCTAGCTTCAAATTGTGTTCCCTTGTTCTTGCACATCTCATTTTTTGAAAGATGCTACCCTCCTGGACTTTGTTGATTCCCTTGAGGTACTTGGAAATTTCTATTATGTCCACCCCCTCCCTCCTTTCCTCAAAGGTATACACATTAAACTCCTTTAGTCTCTCTTTGTATGGTTTCTGTTGCAAACTCTGCACCAATTTAGTTGCCCTACTTTGGACCCTCCATCCTGTCTATGTCCTTGCAGAGATGGGATCTCCAGAACTGCATGCAGTACTCCAGATGGGGTCTCACCAACTGTCTGTATAGAGGGATAAAAACTTCCTGTTTTCTACTGGTGATGCCACTCCCTATGCATCCCAGTATTCTCCCAACCCTCCTTGTTGCCTTGTCACACTGCTTGCTAACCTTCAGGTCATCCGATAGGACTACCCTCAGGTCCCTTTCCATTTGTGTTGTTGTTACTACCCCCACCCAGTGACAGGAAAGGGGACCAGAACCATGTATTCTTTTGATTAATTTATTCTTTCTGACTATGCATCTTCTTCAGACAAGATGGTTATCAGATCACGTGAGCAAATATATATGGAAAAGTGAAATGACATGTCTGATGGTTCTCATGAGAAAATTAACAGGAAAAGCCATGCAGGAGGCAGTAAAGCAATAAACCCAATGAGGGTATCCTTCCTGGAGATGTTCCCATGTTGAACAAAATGAACCAGGTGGAATTTATTATGGTAGCAAGGAGGTGCTGACGGCTGAGGAGACACACATACACACATTCTCAAAGAGGGTTGGGCAACATGGGTCTGTCATTCAGACCGAGTAGGACTGTCCCCACTTGCAGCAAGGCAATATGTTCAGGGGCTTATAACCAGCTCACTCTCTTGGACTGAAACACTAAAGACCAGAGCCCCTGCCATTACAAAGACTAGTACAGGTAAAATAGCACAGTGAGGGGAAAAGTGCTTCTTTAGCTAGGACAGGTAAAGCTTCTGTAGGGGAGGATAGCTTTGGCTTCTGCTGTACAATACCCATCTGTTTAATGTGATTTTATTTTCTGCTTCTCAGTAAATGTGCAACTCTTTTGTTACCTGTAGGTACATCCTGTTGTAAATACTTGCAGTATTCTAGTAAACAGTCTATTTTATAGAATCAGTAACTGCTTGTGTGTTATTTAAAAGGATAACTCTATTTCTGCTGGAGTCTGTTGCAGTCTGTCTCCGAGAGAGCAGTCTATCCAGTTATTGTGTTGACCTTCCTGACCTTGTGCAAAGGAGGAAGTCAGAAACAGGCTTCCTGGGCCCTGTTGGTTAAAAAAACCCAGGTGGTGGCAGTGAACTAGAAGTCTATGGTGAGAGATTTGCATCACAACTGGTGGCTGGGTGGTGGGATCCTTGTGGCAACTGGTACCAGACCAGTTAGAGCAGTGGACAGTGTACTTTCCTGTGAAGCAGGAACTCAGAGAGAGAGCACTGGTGCTGGACTGCTAGCAGAAATATACATTTTAACAATCATGAAACAGGCTTTCAAAATGTTGGACTTTTTACTATTGTTTTATTTATTTAAACACAGTTAAATGCAGCATAGCTAGAGCAGATGAGCTCCTGAAGCTCTATAAAATTTTGTGTATAGCATCTACATGAGCTGTGCGAAGCAAGGGGGATGGCCTATGAGGGCATGACAAAGAATGCACTCATGGAAGCCCTGGTGGCACTGGACCAGCTACAGGACAGAAAGACAGTCTTAGATAAGTAGGGCCCAATACCTGATTAGCAGGCAGTTACAGAGGACAGTGACTCAGGTAGTGAGACTAAGGTCACAGTGGCTGAGCAAGGGTGGCACCTTGTAGCACAAACTGGGAGAGCCGTGCAGCCCACTCAACCTAGGCTGGAGATCCTGAAGGCAGAGCTTGCTCTGATGGAGGCTGACAGGGACAGAACAAAGCTGGAGGCTGAGGACAGAGAGCCAGACAGCACGAAATACAGATGTAGGAGAAGAAAGCAAGACTGAAGGCAGAGGAAAGGGAAAAGAATCACCAGCATGAGATCCTGATGCACGAGGAAAGAGAAGGAATGAGCAGAAAGAGGGCAGGAACAAGCAGAGCATGAGAAAGAACAGCAGCATGAGATCAAATTGGAGAAACTGCACCAGCAAACAGCATGACAAACTGTAAGTAATGGTAAAAGTGGTTCAATCCATGAAACCCAGATTAATTCTAAAATGGTTCTGCAATACCAAGAGGGAGATGATCTGGATTTGTTTCTAAAATAATTTGAAAGGGTCTGTCGGCAATTTAAATTAGATAAGGCTTTATGGATGACCCATCTGACCCCATTACTTACTCGTTATGCCTTGCATTCATTTGCTTGAATGGATGAGAATGATTGCATGGACTATGATAAAGTTAAAAGAATGTTATTCAAACATTTTGAATGCAGTCCTGAAGCTTATAGATGGAAGCTTAAAGAGTTAAGAAAAGATCCAAGAGACAGTTATGTAGAACTGCATGTCCAAATGTGTGCTTATTTAGACCACTGGGTGGATGGAGCTAATGCAAGGACTGTAGAGCAGGTTAAAGATGATTTTTTTTTTAACCAGGAAAGACGCACTAAGCTGAAGCTTGTTTACAGGTATGACCTGGGAGCACAAGGAAGTTAAGTGACTTGCTCAGGGTCACACAGTATGCAAGTGAGGGCTGTAGGATTCAAACCCAGCCTCCAGGTTTGCAGCTCAAATCCTTAAACCATTGCACTACACTGTCTAATTGTAAGGAAACAGTTTCTTAAAACTGTTCCTGATGATCTGTGTAATTAGCTGCTGAAGGGCATACAGCTCCACAAAGGAGGTCACAAAAAGTGCTGATTTGTATGTGGCCAGCAGATCAGATTTGCAGCAAGAACTATGAGGGCAGGGCAGCACCTGGTTTTAAGGGAACCCAGGGAGGGCAGCCTAAAGGAAACCAGCCTGCACCCAAGCCCAAAACAGAACCCATTGGTTCAAAGGGAAACAAGAAGCTGGGGGACAAAGATATGCTGGATTTGCCAGAAAGTGGGGCCTTTATCCGATGACTGCCCTATAAATAAAAGTAAAGGGCAAAAGCCTGGGGGAAGGGGTTGTCACAAACCCACTCAACAGGTCAGCCCTCTACTCCCAAAATGCCAACCTCCAAGCATTATTGATGAAGTATTGAGAACAGGAAACAGAAACAGGGTAACCCTCCTGTCTGTTTTGTGAGTTTGAATCAACCTTGGTCTCAGTTCTGGAGGGATTCAAACTGTGAACCTCTTGTTAGCATACCCAATGTACAGGCTCAGATAATTCTGCTCTTTGGGGGGGGCAGATATCTTTCGCCTATGGGCACCTAACTAGGTATACAAAATGAACCCTTAAAACTCTAATAAAGACCTCAGATAACTCTTACCTGTTCCCAGTTTGGTATTACCATATAAGCTCATGCACAGTGTTGTCACACTCTTAACCATCTATGCATCACAGGCAAAAACAGAAGGACTTGGAAGACACAAATAGTCTATTTAAAAAATTAGATGTTTACTTAAAATTTGATAAGAATGTAAAATGTAAAACACAGAACCATATATCACAAAACATGCAAATCACTTAAAAGAATAAGGTTTTAAAAAGTGCAGATTCCTACCATGAATACACTTAGATTTGTCTGTTCTAAGACATTCTTATCTGACAGTGCTATAGATGTTTCTTTTTCACAGTTCATACATTTGTGTGTAAGTGGAAAACAGAAAACTGTTTGAAAAAACTGGCTTTGCCAACCTCTTTGCATGAGGTCACCTAGCTCCTACCTGTCAGAATATAAAAAATATATCTATGCAAAACAGGATGTCTTATCAAAGGTAAATTAAAATTCTGTGACCTCAGCAAAACTTTTTTTTTAAATGACTTTCTTTGATCTATGAGCAGCTTCCCCTTTCCAGGACATCAAAGGACTTGTTATGTCTCTCTGCCAGATCTCACGGAGGTGAAACATGCTTTGTATCACCATGTGAATTTTAACTGTGTTTCCTCTGAACGTTATAAAAGTTTATGATTTCCCATCTAGCAGCTGGCAAGCTACAAATAAGCTAGATAAACAGGAGATGCTTAATTTAGGCCATATCTAGTCTGTAATTATCTCTTGGCCTTCAAGGTAGCACCTATTAGCTAAAACCTGGTGTGTGTGTGTGTGTCTGTCATCCCACAGGCTGTCAGCATCTCTCATGAGAGACATTCAATAACACATTTTTATATTACAAAAATCATAGATTAATCAGAACCAGTGGTCTGAGTGTCACAATTCCTCCCCACCTAGACTGAATTTGGGGGCTCTATCCCCTGCATGGATTGAGCTTCCCAAATCAGTTCACTCCTTGTACACATGAGACAGCCCACCAGAGTTCTGATTTTTGGCTCCAGCCCTATGCAGAACTGTCATATCACACCTTTGTAAAGCAAGACTCCATCTTAGCAATCTACCATTGTTTTTCTCCATCTACATCAGCCAAACCAGGGGGTTGTGGTCAGTCTGCACCACAAAATGCTGCCCATATAAGTATGGCTCCAACTTCATTAGGGCCCACACTATGGCAAGACATTCTTTTTCCACAGTAGAGTACGGCTGCTCCCTAAGCAGTAATTTCCTACTCAGGTACACTACTGGGTGATCTTTCCCTTGGCTGGATGTTTGACTTAGTATTGCCCCAGTACTGAGGCATCAGTCTTAACTATAAAGAGTTTGCTATAGTCAGGACTTGTCAAAACAGGAGCACTGCACAGTGCCTCCTTTAGTTTGGAAAAAGCTTCCTCAGGCTGGGCCCCAGGTAATTTTCTTAGGCATCCTTTTCTTTATCAGGTCAGATGGGGGAGCAGCCAGGGCACTGTAATTGGGTACAAATTTTCTGTAGTACCCTGCCATCCCTAGAAAACCCCTGACCTACTTCTGTGTTTCTGGTCTGGGCCACACCTGGATTACCTCTATTTTTATTTGGTTAGGAAGGAGCTGTCCCCGGCCTACCACATGCCAAAGGTATGCCACTACTCCCATGGCCACCTGGCACTTCTCAGCTTTGACAGTGAGCCCGGCCCTCTGTATCCTGCCCAGCACTTCCCTAAGGTGGGATAGGTGTTCTTCCCAGGTGGTACTAAAGATGGCAATGTCATCCAGGTATGCCATGGTGTACTCCTCAGCACCATTTAACACCTGGTTCACCAACCTTTGAAAAGTGGCCAGGGCATTCTACATTCCAAGAGGCATTACTTTAAATTCAAATAAGCCTATCAGAGTGATGAAGGTCGACCTCTCCCTAGCTCTGTCTGTCAACTCTATCTGCCAAAACCCCTTTGTCAGGTCAATGGTCGTAAGGTAGGTCACCCCTCCCAACTTGTCCAGGAGTTCATCTGTCTGAGGCATTGGGTGGGCATCAGACTTTGTGACTGCATTCAGTCCATGATAGTCCATACAGAAATGAGTAGAACCATATGGCTTAGGCACAAGGACTATGGGTGAGGTCCTGGGGCTGTGGGATCTCTGGATTACCCCTAAGTCCAGCATCTCCTCCACTTCCCTCCTAATGTCCTTTTGGACAGCCTCTGACACCCAATATGCTGTCCGAATCTGTGTCCCTGTCTCCACATCGTGAATCGCTAAGGGGGTTAGTCCAGGCTTGGTGCTAAGCAATGGGGCAAAGTCTGCTAAAACCTGCCTTACTTTTTGGATCTGGTCTGGGGTCAGCTGGGGAGACAATTTAACTGCCTCCACAGAGGACTCCTGCTTACTTTCTTCCAGCAAGTCCAGAAGGGGGTCTCCTTCATCCGCCCCCTCCCCAAGGCTACACACTGCAAACACCATGTCAGCCCTATTTGCATATGGCTTCATCATGTTGACATGGTACATCCTTTCTGTCTGTCTTCGGTCAGGTAACTCTATAATGTAGTTCACATCATTTACCTTCCTAACCACTTTGTACGGTCCTTCCCACTCAGCCTGCAGCTTGTCTTTCTGGACCAGAATATGGACCATGACTTCCTGACCCACTATGTACGAGTGAACTCAGGCTCTGCGGTCGTACCACACTTTTTGTTTCTGTTGGGCAGCTGCCAGATTGCTCTGGGCTGTCCCCATAAGCTCCTTCAGCCTTTCCCTTAACCTAAGGACATAATCCGCAATGGGAGTTCCCTGGATGGCATGCTTGCCTTCCCAGTCCTCCCAGATTAAGCCTAGGGGCCCACGTACCCGGCATCCATAAAAGAGTTCAAAGAGGGAAAATCCTGTTGACTCTTGGGGCACCTCCCTGTATGCAAACAACAGGTGGGGAAGGTATTTCTCCCAGTCCCTCCCATGCTGTTCAGCAAATGCCAGAACATTGACTTCAGGGTGCCATTGAATCTTTCCACAAGCCCATTGGCTTGTGAGTGATACGGTGTTGTGCATCTCTGCACCACCCCACACTTCTCCTACAAACATTTCATCAGGCACAACATGAAGGAACTCCCTCAATCGGTGATTACCTCCTGTGGAAACCCAACACGGGAGAAAATCCCAAGTAAGGCATCTGCCACTTTGTCTGTCCTCAGAGAGGATAGGGCGACTGCCTCTGGGTACCAGGTAGCATAATCCACCACAGTCAGGATGAATCTCTTCCCTGAGGAGCTGGGAGTATTTAAAGGCCCCACAATATCCATTCCCACCCTCTGGAATGACTCCTACCCTATGGGCATGGGAATCAGGGCGACTTGGGTTTTCTTGCCCACCTTTCCTATTTCTTGGCACCGGTTACAAGACCTGCAATACTCCTTCACCTGCTGGGTGAAGTTAGGCCAGTAGAAATTCTAGGCCAACCACTGCATTGTGCGTGTGATTCCCAGATGACCAGACAAGGGACTATCATGTGCAATCTTGAGCAACTGCTCATGATACCCCGGGGAATGACAAGCTGCCTGCCTAGCACCCCTTCCTCTGTCTGTACTGCCTGAGTATACATAAGTCCATTTTCCCCATAAACTTTATGCCTGCCGTCACCTCCCTGTGCCCTGACAGAGTCTGCCTCAGCTTCTCTAGACTAGGGTCACTTCTATGAGCAGCTGCAAACCCCTCACATATTTCCAAGGCATGGGACAGGTCCTCTTCAGTCGCTAAACTAGGGTCCCTAGCACTAGCATCAGGGACCTCTGCTACTGGGGAAATTTCTACCCCCTTTTCATTAGTCTCCCCATCTGGAGACACAGGTTGGGGAGCCAGCCTCTCAACAGTTTCCACAATGGCTTCTGTGGCATTCAGGGAACTACAATTTTCCCTTGCCAATTGGCTATGGGTAACTACACATACCATCCCATTTGAGATTGTTGCCCAGGATCATATCCACTGCTAATGTTTTGGCTACTGCCACTTGTTGCACAGTCCCCCCATTTCACCCCCGACTAGGAGAACACTTGCGAGGGGCAATGTTTTTGTCTCACCAGTAAAGTCCTGTACAGTGATGTATTTATTGCATATAAACTGACCAGGCTCTACTAGATCCCCTCTACCAATGTCAGGGATGCCCCTGTGTCCCTTAACCCTTGCGTCTGTACACCATTCACCATGACTGGATGCATATATTCCCTCATGTTCACAGGCATGCTTCCAGGGACACACAAACAACCCACTTATTTTCTAGTAGCATTCTGCATATTATTGCACATTCTTTTGGGACACTGTCTGGCAATATGCCCAGTTTCTTTACATAACCAACATTCACTTCTCTTTTCAGAGAAATCTTTTCTCTGAAACCTGGGGCTAACTGGTTTTGGTGGAGGCAGTGAGGGTTTTAGCTGCCTTGAAGGCACGCTTTTCCCTTTCTGCACTGCCACACCCACCCTATTTGCTCTCAGAGCAGGTCTGCTCTTGGCATAGTGGTCCAAGAGTTCAGCAGCCTCTTGCACTGTTTTGGGATCTCGGTCCTCCAGCCAGGTTTTCAGCTTTGCTGGGCATGCCCAATGAAACTGTTCTAACAAAATCACATTTTCAATTTTATCAACAGACTTTGTCTCAATTCCTTCCCACCAATGTTTTAAAAACTGATGTTGTTTCATGGCTAGCTCATCGTAGCTCATGTCAGGGCTTCTCCTGAGCTTACAGAATTTAGCTCTGTATGATTCAGCAGTTAATTCAAATTTTTTTATCAGTGCAGCTTTAAGTTTGTTTTAATCATCACTGTCCTCGTTGTCCATTTGACCCAATGCATCCCAGGCTTTCCCAGTAAGTAGCGGGGATAGCTGGAAGCTTCAGGACTCCCTAGGAATTTTAGCCTGAATACAAACTTTTTCAAAAGAATTTAAAAAGGCATCCATATCCTTCCCCTCTTTAAATTCTGCTATCAATTTGGAATTCAATTTGTAACCCACCCCAGTTAAACCCAAGCCACTTACCTGCTCTGGTGCTGATGGTTGGAGTCGTAGCTTCTCCAGTTCATGTTGCCTCTGGTGCTCACACTCCTCACGGTCTGAGTCTTGGCATTCTCGCTCCTTCTCCTCTGCAGCTCACTGGTGCTCACGTTCCTCATGGTCTGCATCTCTCTGTTCTCACTCTACCTCTCGGCATTCTCGCTCTGCCTCTTGGCATTCTCATTCTGCCTCACGGTCCACCTCCTGCTGTTCACGGTCCCTCTCCCTCTGGAACTCCAGTTCCAGTCTGTGCAACTCAATTTGCAGCCTGAGTACTTCTGGATCCAGGATACTGGTGACCTTCCCCTGCTGTTGTGGCCCTTCACTGACAGTGGCCCTGTTGCTCTTCTCATCAGATCTGGACACTGCACTGGCTGCTAGCCCTGTCCTTTTCAGTCACTGTCTGTGACTCAGTGCTCTGGGTATCTGCTACCATCAGGGCATCCACGAGGTTCTGTTTGCTGGCTTTCACCTTGAAAGGGATACTCCTCTGTCCCCACACAACTGATATAAGTAGTCTACAGTGTGCCTGCTGTAATTGGAAGCCATCTTCTTCCCTAACTATGGCTACTCTGACTTGCACTTTAGAAAAAAAAAAATAAAATGGGTAGGAACTTGACTGTACACCAAGTGATATAGTTCTGTCTCCTTTTTTAAAAAATAAATCACTGCCTTTTTCTTTCTTTGCAAGTGAGTCGACGGTCTCAAGCTGACACACTGAACAATCAGAGCATGTAATACCAAACTTTTTTGCACTGCTGCCAACGAATCTGTCACAAACCCACTCAGCAGGTCAGCCCTCTACTGCCAAAATGCCAACCTCCAAGCGTAGTATTGTGAACAGGAAACAGGGTAACCCTCCTATCTGTTTTGTGGGTTCAAATCAACTTTGGTCTCAGTTCTGGAGGGATTCAAATGGTGAACCTCTTGTTAGCATACCCAATGTACAGGCTCAGATAATTCTACTCTTTCGAGGGAAGATATCTTTCGCCTATGGGCACCTAACCAGGTGTACAGAATGAGCCCTTAAAGACTCTAATAAAGACCTCAGATAACTCTTACCTGTTCCCAGTTTGGTATTACCATATAAGCTCATGCACAATGTTGTCACACTCTTAACCATCCACATATCACAGGCAAAAACAGAAGGACCTGGAAGACACAAATAGTCTATTAAAAAAGTGAGAAGTTTACTTAAAATTTGATAAGAATGCAAAATGTAAAACACAGAACCATATATCACAAAACATACAAAATCACTTAAAAGAATAAGGTTTTAAAAAGTGCAGATGCCTACCACTAATACACTTACACTTGTCTGTTCTAAGGTATTCTTATCTCACAGTGTTGTAGAGGTTTCTTTTTCAGAGTCCAAACATTTGTGTGTAAATGGAAAACAGAATACTGTTTAAAAAACTGGCTTTGCCAACCTCTTTGCATGAGGTCTCCTAGCTCTTCCCTGTCAGAATATAAAAAAATATATCTATGCAAAACAGGATGTCTTATCAAAGGTAAATTAGAATTCTGTGACCTCAGCAAAACTCATTTTTTTTTCAAATGACTTTCTTTGGTCTATGAGTAGCTTCCCCTTTCCAGGACATCAAAGGACTTGTTATGTCTCTCTGCCAGATCTCACGGAGGTGCAAAATGCTTTGCATCACCATGTGAATTTTAATTGTGTTTCTTCTGAACATTATAAAAGTTTATGATTTCCCATCTAGCAAGCTACAAATAAGCTAGGTAAACAGGAGATGCTTAATTTAGGCCTCTTCTATCCTGTAATCATCTTGTGGCCTACCAGGTAACACATATTAGCTAAAATCTCATGTGTGTGTGTGTGTGTGTGTGTGTGTGTGTGTGTGTGTGTGTGTGTCATCCTACAGGCTGTCAGAATCTCTCATGACAGACATTCAATAACACATTTTTATATTACAAAAATCATAGATTAATCAGAACCAGCTGTCTGAGTGTCACAGGGGTGACCAAGTCAATACGGTGCAGTTGGCACACTGGGCACACACTGCCACCAAACTCCATCAAGCATATGCACTCTATTCTAATCAACAGCACAGTAACACAAGGATTGAGGGACACTGGTGTTCCCATCTCCATGGTAAGGCAGGAGCTGATTCTGCCAGGACAGCTTACCAAGATTCAGGGAGTCATGGGTCCAGTGGTCCAAGTGACAATGGTTTGGGTCTTCCTGAGCAGGGAGGGTGGCCATGGGGTACAAGAGGTGGGAGTTGTACCTGATCTCCCAGTGAATGTGATCAAGGAGAACGATTTTGACCACAGAGAAAACCTAGTATGTGTTACTACCCATAGTAGTAAAAACCTTTATTTTTATACAGGATAACAGGTGCAAATACACATCATTAGGACTTTACATCCTAGTTACAAGATGGTCCTGTTATTGAAAATGTTTCATAAGCTAAAAGCTTACAAATAGTGACAAAGTTTAACAAAGACAACATAGAAACGTATTTCAAATGAATATTATAAATACAATCATTTAGAGTCATACAACATTAATTTATACACCAACAAATGTGTAACAAATTTAAAATTTAGTATCCTTCAGGCAAGTACAATAAAACTCATTCTAATAAGCAGAAGATTCTACCCATAACACTCACGTCTAGTCTTCAACTCAATTTTCAAGCTAGTTGAAAAGGCCTTGATATTTTCATATTGCTTAACTGTAACTGATTTTAAGGAATTCCATAATTTACTCATAATTATGGGAAAGTGCATATTACTATATTTTTCTTGAATTTTGAGAACTCACAATTTCTCATGTTTATACCTCTCAAATTCTGGGCATATGTTTTGTTTTCAAATTTTTCATAAAGATAAGTTGGCTGATTTATATTAACAAACTTATACATCTGATTTGCCCAGACTATCCTTCTTTTATTTTCTTGGGTCAGGCAACCAAGTTCCTCATATAAATTACAATGATGTTCACGATAATCCTTTCTCAGTGTAATTTGAGCCAAACAATTATACATGCATCAATTTTAGACAACATTCCTTTTATTGCAAGGCCATACACATGGTTACCATACTCAAGCACAGGGAGAAGGAGTTGGTTTACGATGGTCTCCCTCATTTGCTTGTTTATACAGAAGCTGGACCACCTAAATGCCCCCTGCTTTTCATTGACCTTTGATATTATTTCAGTTATATGGTATTCAAATGTTAGGGTATTATCAATCTATACCCCAAGGTATTTGTATGCAGAGACCTGGGCTAGTACTTCATTCTGTGGTGTTATAATTTGCACTTGTTTTTTAATTTTACCCTGAACGTTTCCCCTTTTGAAATACTACAAATTTTGTTTTCTTACTATTTACTATCAACCCCGAGTCTGATAACCATTTGTAAAGCCTTGCGAAGTCTTCTTGCAGACACACTTCCATAATCTCTGAGGTTTTTCCACTGGAGATCAGGATAGTATCATCTGCATATAAGCAGATGTTTGAATACTTTACACTGTCAACTAACTGATTTATGTATATAAGGAAAAGTGTTGGCCCCAAAATAGAGCCCTGGGGCACCCTTCGCTTTACCAAGGCTTTGTCAGATAATATTCCATCAATATATACTTGTTGAGTTCTGTTCTCTAAATAAGATCTGAACCAATCCAGTGAGTTTTCCACAAGTCCTACCTCTGCTAATCGTTCTTCCAACAATCCATGTGCTACAGTATCAAAGGCCTTTGATAAATCCACGAACACTGCACCCATCGACGTGGCATCCTCTAATTTTGAGGCTATAATATCTACCATGTTGGTGAGTGTGGTGCCCATGGAAAAAGCTTTATGGAATCCAGACTGGTACTTTGTCAATAAGGAATACTTCTCCAGATGGTCACCAAGTTGTTTCTGCACCAGTCTCTCCATAACCTTAGAAAGGCCTGATAATAAGGCAATGGGCCTGTAATTTGTAGGCACAAAAGCGTCCCCTTCTCCTTTATAAATAGGAACAATCTTTGCATTTTCCAAGTGCAAGGAAAAGTTCCTCTTTTGAGCTCTAGTTAAAAAGTTTAGTTAGAACCAGGGCAATAATCTGTAGGGAATCTTTAAGAAACCAGTTTTCTATATAGTTCAGGCCAAAGGCCTTTTTTGTTTTAAACTTTCTTATTTCTTCCTTAACCTGCTTATAGGAAAAGTATTTAAATCTAAATTTGGGAACATCAAACTTTTTTTTCAAGTAAGCATTATTTTTTTAATATAGGATTTGGAATATTTAAGTCCGGCAAGTTTACAAAATAGCTATTTAAAATATTTGCAGATTGCCTAGAGGGCTGGAAAATGTTCTTGCTCAACATCTGAACTGGAGGTCTTAAATTTACAAGTGAACCAAATGATCTAATCAAAGTCCAGAATTTTTTAGCATCTGTAGTATTGTTTGTCTTAGTTTCATAATATTTTTGTTTAGGCTTTCGTCCTTGAAGTCTTAATGAATTTCTGGCTCTTTCATATCTTTCCCAATCCTCTGAACTTAAAGTGTTCCCTACAATTTTCTATAACCTATCTTTCCCTCATATCCATTTCTTTAATTGTTCTGTTACCCTGGGGACATGGGTCTTCCTTTGTACAATTATTTTAAAGGGGCCAATTCATTACAGACTTCAAGGAACCATTTAGAAAATTCCTGAATTGCTAGGTCTACAGATGGAATTAGAAATAATCTATACCATTTTATAGAGGATAATCTGACCAAAAAAATCTTTATTATCATTTTTAAAAGATCTCTTTTTAACCTTTAAGGGAATCTGGCCTACATTTTTTTTCTCACTCAGTTTAAAAGTACAGTTTATTGAACTATGGTCACCTAAGGTTGGTTGTTTTACTTCTGAATTTTGAGCTGAGATTCCTGTTGTAACAAATATTAGGTCCAAAATGTTACCTATGCAAGTTTGAGAGGTTTTCCTAGTAAGAAGTACTATTTTTTGGTCTACATTTAGGGCTTTAAAACTTTTCTGTAATGCTATACCACAAGGTTTTCCCCATGCCACATTAAAATCCCCTATCAGTAATAGATCAAATCCCATAGTGTGAGTCTGTATAACCAAAGCCAAGTTATCAAATTCACAGATAGGGGATTTCGGTGGGGCATAAATAACACCCACAATAAGGGCTAGTTTGTGGATCTTCACCAATAAGCAATCAATAAGCCCTACTTGACCAGTGAACTGAACTGATGTTTGCCCTACTCCCCTTTTGTAAATCAGAGGACACCCCCTCCCTTTCTCCCTACCCTATCTAATTGATGTCCAAAAAAATTCCCCCTGCTCCATTTCTTCAGTGGCTATGTTTTTTATTAATCAGGATTCAGTCAGCCACCAAATCTAGGGACTCTGTAGCTGTCCAGGTTTTAAACAAGTCTATTTTATTATTTAAGCTTCGAGCATTATCATATATGATTTTAAACTCACTGTTATTTTCAGGGCCTGGGTTTATTTCAATATCCCCTCCCATTAACAATGTAATAATTAAACAATTTGTCAATTTTTGTTTATCAAAACTGGTTACAAATACTACAGATGTACATGTAGTTAACTGATTCCTAATTTTTGCAAAGGGATTTCTGCTGTTTACTTTATCCCTATATCCTCTACTAATTAAACTTTTCCTAGAATCTATAACAGGCCCTATCTCCAGTGCCATAGGACTCAAAGCTTCAGTTAAACAGGGAGTTGAAACCTTCCCATAAAACACACATAAAATGCAGCTATAAAACATGAGCCTAACATATAACTCCATTTTTTTATATATGTTCTATTTCATAGGTAAATTTTAATACTTGTAAGTTACCCCCTTATCACTTGTTTTAAATTTTTATTTGCCCAAATTTGTTTAAACTTAGCTTACCAAACTGTTTTACTTGCAAGCTGATTTTTTTCTACCGAGTGCTGCTCGTGCAGTGCAAGTGGTTTTATACAGTCGTGCCCTTCCTTCAAGATGACACAGATCTCTGGTCTCTGCCTTCTCTCAATTGGGCTTCAGCAGTGGTCCAGTAGTTGAAAGAGCAACGGCACAGTTTCAATCACAGCGTTCTTGGTGCTGTTTGGTTGTAAAACAGCTGAATGGAGTGCTGCAGTGTAAGCGTGAGCAGTTTTGTACAGTTCTGCCCCTCCTTCAAGATGACATGGCTCTCTGGTCTCCGTCTCCTCTCAGCTGGGCTTCAGCAGTGGTCTGGTAGTTGAAGAAGCATTGGCACAGTTTTAAACACAGCGTTCTTGGTGTTGTGTGGTTGTAAAACAGCTGACTGAAGTCGTGGACATAGTGCGGCCTTTAAGTACCCCAAGTCACACAGTCAAATGATACACATTGGTTGTGGTGGATTATGCAACCAGGTACCCTAAGGGAGTAGCAATGTCCTCCACTGAAGCAGAAAAGGTGGCTGGTGAGCTCCTGGGAATCTTTAGCCAAGTGGCATTTCCCCAGAAGATTTTGTCAGATCAATGGACAAATTTCATGTCATCCTTAATGACCAGTTTGTGGAAGAAGTGGGTGGTGAAACAGCTCCATGCATCATCCTATCAACCCAAGACAAATGGCCTAGTTGAGTGATTCAATGGGACCCTTAAAACTATGCTCAGGGTATTTGCAGATCAGCACCAAAGGGAGTGGGACAAATATTTGTCCCACTTTCTGTTTGCACAGGAGTCCACAGGGGTTTCACCCCTTGAGCTCCTGTTTGGTCACAGGGTAGGAGGACCTCTAGATTTAGTCAGGGATGAATGGGAAGGTAACATGCCACCCAAGGGGAATCTGTTGTGGAGTGTGTTCTAAATTTCAGGGCCAGGCTTGAGCTCATGGAGCTTACCCAGAAGCACTTATCCACTGCACAACAGCAACAGAAAGCCTGGTATGCCCATTGGGCCAGAGCCTGGGAGTATGAAGTTGGACAGAGAGTGATAGTACTCATCCCAGTCTGACACAATAAACTGCAGGCAGCATGAGAGGGCCCATTCTCCATAATCTGGAAATTGAGTGATGTTAACTATGTAGTACGGCTGCCTGACAGAAGGCACAGGCAATGGGTATATCATGTGAACATAATGAAGCCCTACTATGATAGGGAGGAAATGATCCTCGCTGTGTACAGTGTACCAGAGGAGGGGAATAAGGCTGATCCCCTGGTGGACCTCCTTCCCAAAGCCCAGGAGGGATTCTCTGTGAATAATCTCACCCTCTCTTGGCAGCTGACACCAGCTCAGGTCGAGGAGGTGATGGAGGTGCTGTATGACTTTGGGGACATGTTCACAGGGAATCCTGGTTACTCTACAATGGCTGAATGCCACGTGTGCACTGGGGCCAAAGTTCCACTGAGGCAGTCCCCCTACAGGGTGCCTGAGGGGATTAAGAAGGCCATGCTGGAGGAACTCAGGGAGATTCTGGCCCTGGAAGTGATCCAGGAGTCTGGTACCCCTGGGCTTCACCTGTAGTCCTGATCTCCAAAAAGGATCTCATGAGCTCAGGGAAAGAAGGGAGAGGGGGGGGACATGATAGAAATGTTCAAGTATCTCAAGGGAATCAACAAAGTCCAAGAGGGTAGCATCTTTCAAAAAAAGAGGTGTGCAAGAACAAGAGGGCACAATTTGAAGATGGGGGGGTGGCTCAGAAGTAATTTAAGGAAGTATTTTTTCACAGAGAGGGTTGTGGATGCACGGAACAGCCTTCCGGAAGAGGTTGTGGAGTCAAAATTAGTGGTGGAATTCAAGCATGCATGGGACAGTCATAAGACCATTCTAGGGGGTGGGGATACGAAGAAGTAGGCTGCTGGTTAACTAGGATCTGCAGTTTATCCAGGAGGTAGGGAAATGGGCAGACTGGGTGGGCCAAGCGGCCCTTATCTGCCGTCAGATTCTATGTTTCTGTGATGGTACCACAAGGTTCTGTGTTGACTACCAGAGGCTCAACAGCTGTACGGAGTCTGATACCTACTCCATGCCCAGAACAGATGAGACCTTGGAATGGCTGGGGGGAACCCAGTTCCTGACCACAATAGACCTGATGAAGGGCTACTGGCAGGTGCCATTAATCCCTGCATCCTGGGAGGGATCTGCTTTCTTACCCTGTGTGGTTTATTTGAATTCAAAGTAATGCCATTTGGGATGAAGAATGCACCCGCAACCTTCCAGAGGCTTGTAGATCACATCCTGGCAGGAGCAGGTGAATACACACTGGCTTACATGGATGACATTGCCTTTTACATCAGACATGGGAGAATCACGTCAGACACATGAGGGAAGTGTTCCACAGACTGAAGGCTGCAGGGCAGACAGTTAAGGAAGAAAGGTGCCAAGTAAGCATGGCTGAAGTGTCCTACCTTGGGTACTGGGTGGGCAGGGAATGCATGCGTCCAAAGCCAGTGAAGGTTGATGCCATCCAGACCTGGCCCACCCCAGCCACAAAGAAACAGGTAAGGGCATTTCTGGGAACAGCCAGGTACTACAGGAGGTTTGTCACTCACTACAATGATGTGGCCAAACCCCTGACAGACCTGACAAAAAGAATGCCTGAAAAAACTCTCTGGAAAGAGGACTGTGAGTCTGCCTTCCAACAGTTGAAGGAGGCATTATGTGGGTCATCTGTGCTGTCTAGCCCCAACTGTGACCTAAAGTTTATAATACACATGGATGCCTCAGACCATGGGCTGGGTGCCGTCCTGAGCCAGGTTACACTGCAGGGGGAGGACCCTATAATGTACCTGAGTCGGAAGCTGTTGCCCAAGAAAGAGTCATCTGCCACAGTGGATAGGAATTGTCACGGGTAAGTGTGGGCCCTTCAGAAGCTGCAGCCATATCTGTACGGGAGGGAATTCACTGTGGTCATGGATCCTAACCCCTTGACATGACTCTATAGGACTAGTGGGCAGAACACAAAGTTATTGCGCTGGGGTTTGGTACTACAGTCATGTAATATGATCATTCAGCACTGAAGTGGCGTGTAGAATGTCAATGCAGATGGACTGTCAAGGCAGGGCTAGGTACATGGCATACTCCATTAGGCACTGCCCAGGCCTTGCATAAATAGCAGTGTCTCTTGGGGGTTGCCCAAAATAGACACTTCTTCATTTCTGGGGGGGGGGGGTGATGGGAAAGGGGACCAGAACTAGGTATTCTTTTTATTACGTCATTCTTTCTGAATATGCATCTCCTTCAGACAAGATGGCTGCCAGATCACATGAGCAAGTGTATATGGAAAAGTTAAATTATAGGTCTGATGGTTCTCTAGTGAAAGTTAACAGGAAAATCCAGGCAGGAGGCAGTAAAACAATAAACCCATAAGCCCAGTGGGGGTATCCTTCCTGAAGATGTTCCCATGTTGAACAAAAGGAACCAGGTGGACATCATTATGGTAGCAAGGAGGTGCTGAAGGGTGGTCGGGGACACACACATATATATTCTCAAAGAGGGCTGGGGAACATGGGTCTGTCGCTCAGAGTAAGTAGAACCCTCCCCACTGTGAGAAAGGCAATATATTGAAGGGCTTGTAACAAGCTCACTCTTGAACTGAAACAACTACTGACCATAGCCCCTGCTATTGCAAAGACTAGCTGAGGTAAGATAGCACAGGGAAGGGAAAATGATTCTTTAGCTAGGGAAGGTGAAGCTTCTGGAGGGGAGGAAAAGCTTGGACTTCTTCTATACAACACCTGTTTATTTAATGTGATTTTATTTTCTGCTTCTTAATGTGCAATGCTTTTGTTTCCTGTAAACACTTCCTGTGGTAAATACTTGTAGAATTCTAGTAAGCAGTCTATTTTTTTATAGAATCAGTGACTGCTTGTGTGTTATTTAAAAGGGTACTTTTATTTCTGCTGGACTCTGTTGCAAGTCCATCTCCAAGAGAACACTCTATCCACAGTTACTGTTTTGACCTTCTGACGTTGTGCAAACAAGGAAGTCAGAAACAGGCTTTTTTTGGGTCCTGTTGGTAGCAGTGAACTGGAAGTCCCTGGTGAGGGATTTGTGTCACCCCACTGTGTACTCTTCCCCTGGGCTTTTGTTTCCCAGGCGCATTACTTTGCACTTCTTTGCATTGAATCTAAGCTGCCATACTTCCGACCATTCCTCCAACCTTGCCAAGTCCCTTCTCATCCATTGCACCCCCCTTGTGTATCAACCATGTTGCAGATCTTCATATCATCAGCAGAGAAGCATACTTTTCCTTCTAGTCCCTTTGCAATGTCACTTATAAAGACATTAAAAAGGACCAGGCTCAGTACCGAATCCTGTGGTATCCCACAAGTAACCTCCCTTTCTTTGGAGTGGACTCCATTTACTATTCCCTTCTGTGTCCTGTTGTCCAACCAATGTTTTACCCAGGCTACCACCCTGGGATCCACTCCCAGGCTGGCTAATTTGTTTGTTAATCTTTTGTGTAGGACTGTGTCAAATGCTAAAGTTTAGGTAGGCCACGTCCACAGCCCCTCCCTGGTCTACTGCATTGGTCACCCAATCAAAAAAATTGATTAGATTAATCTGGCATTACCTTTCTGCTGTGACTCCATGCTACCTGGTGTCCTGTGCCCCACTGGCCTCTAGGTGCTCAACAGTTCTTTCCTTTAGAAGTGATTCCATCATTTTCCCTACCACTGAGGTCAAACTGACAGGTCTATAGTTTCCTGACTCTGTCTTGCTCCCACTTTTGTGAAGAGGAATCATATCCACCCTCCACCAGTTCTCAGATACAACACCATCCTCACATGATTTGTTAAAAAGGGTAGTCAGTGGTGTCACTACCTCTCCCCCTAGTTCTTTTAGAATTCTGAGGGTAATCCCATCAGGCCCCATTGCTTCGTCCACCTTCAGTTTTAGGAGTTCTTTCAGAACCCTTTCTTCTGTTAAAGGACTGGTAGCAACCCTCCTATTCAGAGTGTTTCTGCTGATTGGATTAGGTACCTTCCCTCTTCTTTTGTGAATACTGAGCAGAAGTATTCATTCAGTATCCCTGCATTTTTTCACTGTTCCTCTATACCCATCCACCCTCCCCTTTATTCAGCCTCACTATCTATCCCTTTGTCTTCCTTTTCTCCCTAATGTACCTATAAAAAGTTTTATCCCCTTTCTTAACTGAGTTGACTATCTTTCCTTGGTTTGGGCCTTTACTTTTCTGATTGCCTTCCTTTTGCTTTAACGATTACAGTTCTTTGCCTGCTTCTTTTGTGTTTCCTTATAGTTTCTGAATGCTCTCTTTTTCTCCCAGACTTTCCTCACCACCTCTTTTGAAAACCATAGTGTTTTTTTCTTTCATTTTGATTTGTTGATTTGCTTCACACAAAGGCTTGTTGCCTCTGTGATGGCAGGTGTGATGTATCACCATTGCTGCTCAACCCCTCCTTCTTGCCAGTTTGATAGTGCTTTTCTGAGACACACTCCAATTTTGACAAAGTCAGCCTTCCTGAAGTCCAGTACCCTCAATTTTGTATGGCTTGACTGAGTTTATCATGAACCACACTGTTTGTTGGTCACTTGTTCCCAGATGGCTACCCACTTCTAGATCCGAGATTCTTTCTCCCTCCCCATTTGAGAGTACCAGGTCTAAGACTGCTCCCTCCTGAGTGGGTTCCAACACTATCTGCCTGAGGCATGCCCCCTGTAGGGCATCAAGAATGGCCCTGCTTTTGGATGTGGCTGCACTAAAGGTGCTCCAGTTAACATCTGGCATATTCAGGTCACCATCAACAATATCTCCCTTTTCTCTGCCATCCTAAGGATTCCATCTATCGTTTCTATGTCCATTTCCTCCCTCTGAGATGGGGGTCTATATAAAACCCCTGAGAGGATTGTGGTGCCATTTCCAGTCTGCAGGATGACCCATAGTGTCTCCTTTCCTCTGTTTACCCTTTTGTTCTGGTTCCTTCTTTTTCATAGAGAGCTACTCCTCCTCCACCTCTCCTACCTTCTCTGTCCCTCCTGTAGATTGTGTACCCTGGTATGGTGACATCCCAGTCATGGTTCTCTTTGTACCATGTTTCTGTGACTGCCACACTATCTGGGCATCCCTCTTCCATCAAGGCCACCAGTTCAGGGAGCTTGTTACCTAGAGTATGGACATTGGTACTCATTACCCTCCATTTTTTATGGCCTTGCCCCTTTTTGCCCCATCCCTGTCCTTACTGCCATTGACTTTTGCTCCATGTACCACTGCCCTTTTCCCTACTGACACATTTGTTTAATCTTGCTTTCTCTGATGTTACTTAAATTTGTAATGGATGTCTGTCATGATGTTGGAGTTTTTAGCTGGGATTTTATTATTGTGCTAGTGTTATGATTCTTTGGGGAATAGCTCTATTTTACAATTAAAGTTGATTTGATTCTCTATCATGGTGTTTACCTCACTAAGGTAGGAAATAAGGTGGTCATTCACAATGAAATGATTTATAGGCCTAATGTGTAGGGGGAAGGAAACAGATGATGTGCTGGTGTAGACCATACACAAAATGGCAACCAAAGGGGAGCTACTGCTAATGGAAGACTTCAACCTGCCAGATGTAGATTGGAGCACTAAGATTGCAGGAACAACAAGGATCAGGGACTTCATGACCACCCTGAAAGGGGCAAACATAAGGCAGCTAGTAGTGGAACCCACCCAGGAGAAGGCTATACTGGATTTGGAGCTGACCAACAGGGTCTGGATCACAGATGTTGAGGAGGGCAGTCCCCTTGGTTCCAGTGATCACAGAACAGTATGGTTTACATTAACCACAGTGACAGAGGAAAGTCATACAAGGATTAGGGTTCTGGATTTCAGGCAGGTCAACTTTAAGAAAATGGGAGGATAGCTTAAAAGTGCTCTAGCAGCAGACAGTATAGGGGGAGATGTCATAGCAGAAGTAACAAGACACTGCGTAAGAATGCATATTAACAGTAAAAGAAAGAAATGGCCACTATGGTTCTCAAAGGTAGTGGCCAGGAAAGTAAAGGAAAAAAGAAAGGCTTTTAGGAAATGCAACAAGACTTGAAAGGATGAAGACAGTGCAAAGTATCTGGAAAAGCAGTTAAAAGTACTAAGGCACAGACAGAGAAAGGTATAGCACAGGCTATTAAGAAAGGACACAAGACCTTCTTCAGATACATTAGAGAGAGGAAAAAGACCAGAAACAGAATTGTTAGGCTGAAGAAGGAAGAAAGAGGGTGAGTGGAAGATGACCTAGAAAAGACTGAGATACTGAACAAATACTTTTGCTCAGTGTTTACCTGGGAACGGAAGGGTGAGGGACCAAAACTCATTAGGAGGGGTAATCAGAGGAGGGAGGGTGACAACAGCCCATTCACTATGGAAAGCGTCCTAAAGAAACTCAGTAAAATAAAAACAGAAAAAGTAATGGGGTCAGATGAGATTCACCCCAGAGTATTAAAGGAACTCAGTGACATACTGGCAGCTCCACTGACTGACCTTTACAACACATCTCTAGAGACAGGGGAGATATCCAAAGACTGGAGGAAAGCAGAGGTGGTCCCTCTCTGCAACAGTGACAGTAAGGTGGAGATAGGCAATTACAGACCTGTAAGCCTGACCTCGGTAGTGGGGAAGCTAATGGATTCCCTAGTTAAGGAGAGGATTGTGAAGTTTCTGGAGACTAGCAGGGCACAGGATCTATGACAGCATGGATTCTCAATGGGAAGGTCCTGTCAGAGAAATCTCAGGGTTTTAAATAATTGATTAGCAGTTTTTTCTTGGGACTATACTAACTGTACAGAAAGTATTTATATAGATTTTCTAGAAGTGCTGTGATTGTTAAACACAGTGAGGCAAGAGCTATGCATTTTCACAAAGATTTAACACTTTCATGAGCAAAACGCTAATCAATTTTTAGAGTTAAATAAATCCCTGAATCTAATTGATTTCTTTGACTGGATGACCAGGGTGATAGATCAGGGAGGAGCAATGGATGTGGCCCACCTGGATTTCAGCAAGGCTTTTAGCACTGTGCCACACAGGAGATTGCTAAATAAATTGAGAAACCTGAAAGTGGGCCCTATGGTAGTAAAACATGTTTAGAATTGGCTAAGGGACAGGATTCAGAGAGTGGTAGTAAATGGCATGAAATCAGAAGAGAGGGAGGGAGGTGACCAGCATAGTGTCACACGGATCAGTGCTTTGACCAGTCCTATTTAGTATCTTCATTAGAGACATTGCAGAGCTTCTTGAGGGAAAGGTATGCCTATACATGGATCACACCAAGATCTTCAACAGAGATGATACACCAGAAGGGGTGAAAAGAACGAGAAAGGATCTAAGCTTATTGGAAGAATGTTCAGGTGTATGGGAGTTGTGTTTCAATGCTAAAAAGTGCAAAATAATGCATCTGGGTCACAGGAATCCAAGAGAGGAGTACAGAATGGTGGGATGTTCTGTCCATCAGAAGACAAGAGGGTGATCTGGGGGAATCATCATATCAGATGACCTAAAGGTGACCAAGCAGTGTGAAAAAATGGCAAGGTAGGCAAACAGAATTCTGAAGGCATAGGTATGGGCATAATAGCAGAAAGAAACAGGTGGTGATGCCTCTGTACATATCACTGGTAAGTCCTCAGCTGAAGTACTGCATCCAGTTCTGGAGACCATATCTTAGGAAAGGGCTGTAGCTGAGACAGAAAGCAACCATCAGCTTCCTTATAGCAAGGATGTGATTTAACAGAATACACTGAATTCAATTCTTAATTTTGAGGCCTGTGTAAGTAACTAGAAGTCAGTGTTTTGGTTCTGTCTTTTTGGGGTTGTCTTTTCTTAGTGTAACTTTGCCAGGGAGGAAATCTAGCTGGGAGAATATTTGCAGTCTTTTGTGACTAGACCTGTTACTTAAATGCCATGAAATAGGTGTCTGAAAGAAAGGCAAGCACTCACTGGGGTGGTAGGTCAGAGTTGTAGTTGATTATTTCAGGAGGGTATGGGCTTAGTCTCACCCACACTGTTCCTCACCCCACCCACCCTAAGCACATTATTTCCTTTATAGAAGGGGTTCTGACATCATTTCCCCAAAAGTGCAAAGGACAGTGTGGTTCACAATAAACACAGCTGTAGAGTTAAGCTATACAACAGCAAAAGTGTTGGACTTTAGGAGGGCTGACTTTGGCAAAATGGGTGAGTGCTTCAGAAAAGCACTAGCAAATAGGCAGGAAGAAGGGATGGAAGAACAATAGAGAAACATCAAAACTGCCATCATAGAGGCAACAAGCCTTTGTGTAAAGAAAATCAACAAAACAAAATGAAGGAAAAAGCCACTATGGTTCTCAAAATAATAATAACTATTTCACTTAAGTGCCTTTCAACATACCAAGGCACTTTACAAAAAGATTAAAAGAGCAGTGATAAAATCAGCAAACACGATAATAAATAAAATAATGGGTCCCTTCATTACATGTCACTAAAGGCCTGACACCATAGAAAAGTTTTCAATGCCTGTTTGAATCCCCTCACAGTTGCGCACCCCCACAGCTGACAGGGTAGAGAATCCCAGAGGGTAGGGACCATGAACATAAATGCATGGGCTCCAGAAGATTTCAAAGACACCCTCAGAATCTCCAGCAACCCCTCATCAGCTGAACAGAGCTGTCGCTCAGGGTGATAGGGAACAAGAAGCTCTTTCAAGTAGCCAGGACCAAGTCCATGTAGGGCTTTGTAAGTCAGTAAACCAACTTTAAAGGTGAGAAGGAAGGTTAAGGAGAAAAGGTGGGAGGGAAGGTTAAGTAGAAAAGGATAGCATTCAGGAAATATAAAGAAACACAGAAGGAGCAGGACAGAGAACTGTATCAGTTAAAGCAGAAGCACACAGGGAAAGCAGTCGGAATAGCACATGTCCAAACTGAGGAAAAGATTGCCAACTTTGTTAAGAAGGGGATAAAACCTTTTATAGGTACATTAGGGAGTGAAGAAAGATGAAGGAGAGGGTACTGAGGCTTAATAAAGGGGAGGGAATGTGGGAAGAGGGTGACAGTGAAAAAGCAGGGATAATGAACAAATACTTCTGCTCAGTATTCACAAAAGAAGAGAAGGGGGAGGTACCTAAACCAAATAACACAAAGCAATTGGGATAGGAAGGTCAATACTAGTTCGTTCATAGAAAAAAAAAAAAGAGTTCTGAAAGTGGACAAAGCAATGGGGCCTGATGAGATTTTTTTTTAGCATGGTTTTATATGGTAGAAGAAGGCTTCAAGATGCATCAAGTTTACCCCCCCCCCACACTCATGTGGGAATTTCAGTTTTCTATCCAGTTTTGATACATATATTTAAGTTCATCTTGAACTGGTCCATTGTGCCTGAGTCTATTACAAATTGTATCAATTTATTCCATTGTCTTGTCGCTCTACTAGAGAAGAATTCTAAAAGAACTAAGGGTAGAACTAGTGACACCACTGACCACCCTCTTTAACAAATCATGGGAGGATGGGGTGGTTCCCGAGGACTGGAGAAGGGCGGATGTGATCCCACTTCACAGAAGTGGGAGCAATTCAGAGGTAGGAAACTTCAGACCTGTTAGTTTGACCTCAGTGGTAGGGAAAATTATGGAACTTCTGAAGGAAAGAACTGTTGAGTACCTAGAGGCCAGTGGGGCACAGGACCCAAGGCAGCATGGATTCATGGTGGGAAGCTCAAGTCAGATGAGTCCAATACATTTCTTTGACTGGGTGACCAAAGCAGTGGAGCAGGGAGGGGCTGTGGACATAGCCTACCTAGACTTTAGCAAGGCATTTGACACAGTCCCTCACAAAATGTTAATATACAAGTTAGCTAGCCACGGAGTGGGTCCCAAGGTTTATAGCCTGGGTAAAATAATGGCTAGACAAGAGGATGCAGAGCAATGCTTCCTCCAAAATATGCCTCCTGGAGTAATAGTAAATGGAGTCCACTATTGGTTAACTAGGATCTGCAGCTTATCTATTAGGTAGGGAAACTGACAGACTAGGTGGGCAAAGCAGTCCTCATCTACCATCAAATTCTATGTTTCTATAGACACAGGCAGAATGGAGGCAGTCTAGATAAGGGCGACAGAAACGGTACATGGGCTGCACTGCAAATCATATGAGGAAAAACTCATGGACCTTAATAGCTGTTCAGAGGAGGAGAGAAGAGGGAGGAGGATATGATATAGACATTTAAGTACCTTAGGAGTATAAACAGGGTACAGGAGTGAAGCATATTTCAGAGAAAGCATTGCACAAGGAAAAGAGAACATGATATGAGGCTGGAAAAAAAAGGCTCTGGGGTAATTTCAGGAAGTACTTTTTCACAGAAAGGGTGATAGATCCATGGAACAGTCTTCCAGCAGAGGCGATGGGGGATAAAACAATATGGGAGGGTTTAAGAGTGCTGGGATAGACATAAGGGTATCCTGAAGATCAAATAGGATCTGGGCGGTCAACACTGAGTAGGGAAATGGGCAGATTAGGTGGGCTGAATGGTCCTTATCTGCCATCAAATTCTAAGTTTCAATGTTCGTTGGGATTAGTGTCTCCAGATGTTCAAGGATTTCTAATGCCATGATGATAATAGACTCCACTTTAAGTCGGGGCATATTCAAAAATCAAAAAAGCAGTGCTGTATTAATCTTTGATGTTTGAGGACAGCATTCTTCTAGCATCTGCACCATTCCCAGGATAACTTTACTGTACAATTCATAGGTTGTCAGAGATACTGGTAGAATATGTAGACATGCCTGCAAGTTCTTTTTAATTTGCTGTAATCCTTCAAATACTACTGGAATTTGTTAGTTGTTTTTTGTTTTGTTTTTAGTTGTTTAACCAGGAGTAGCACACTAAGCTGAAAGCTTTTTTTTACAGGAGCGACCTGGGAGCACAGGGAAGTTAAGTGACTTGCTCAGGGTCACACAGTATGCAAGTGGAAGCTGTGGGATTCAAACCCAGGTCTGGCCTGCTGGATGTCACCAGATTTGCAGCTCAGAGCCTTAAACCACTGCGCTATACTGCCTCCCCAATGAATGATTTACGTGCCTTTTTCTCTGTATTAGTCTTTAATGTTTGCTGAGAGAACTCTTCTTAGCATGCACAATGTCCCCTGGATGGCTTCCTTTTGAAGTTCATAAGGTGTCATGAATATTGATAGCATATTTAGGTGTACGTGAAAGTTCTTTTTGATTAGCCCTGTTGCTCCGAGCACTATTAGAATGATTTGTGTGTCATTATTCCACATAAGTTTGGTTTCTAATTGCATATCCTGGCATTTCATGATTGTGTGTCTCTCTGTATGCAGGACACTGTAATCACAAGGGGGAGCTATTTCAATCAGCAATGCTATCTTTGTTCTTCCTTGTATTACAAAATCTGGTTTTCTTGCTTCAATTTTCTGGCAGTTGGTACTGGGTGACCCCATGTAATCATTACTCCTTCATTCTTTGTGTTGATGTTTCCAGTGTTTCTCTGCTACCTGTATGTTATAGTGTTTGTACAGTTTTCAGTGGATCAGTCTTGCTGCATTGTTGTGTCTTTCAGTGTACAGGCCTTCTGCCATGAGTACTTCACATTGGTATGCCCCAGTACAGCGACACTTACAGTGACAAGCACTAATATCGACAACAGCGCCATGTCGCTGTAGAAGTTGGCATGGGTCCATGCAACACTTTTCCCCATCCTGCACCCCCTCCCCAAACCAACCCTGAGTCGGAGTTGTAATCTAAATCAACGGGGTTGGGGGCTGAGTCTCATGCATGGGGGGACCTGGGGACAAAGCCCCCTAAAGAACAAATATAACCTGAAGTGTGCGGCTCTCTGCTGACTGCAAATCGTGGTCGACATGGAGCCTGGCACTGTTGATGAGTTAGCTGTCAAACCGGCATCGTAAAGCCCTTTACATACAGTTACAAGATATGCAATTGTTTCTAATTCTGTACTGCAGAACCTGCACTTCTCCATTTTCTCCATTTTTTCTATGGATTTTATGAAACATCTTATGTGTAGTTCACTATCTTGGGCTGCCATTATTAATCTCTCATCTCGTGGCTTATATTCTCCTCTTTTTAACCACTTATGGGTCAGATTTTGATCAACCTGCAGTTGCTCCAGCAGCTCCCTGCATTTTGTACTGTAATTATGGACTTTCCAGTTGTTCTGTCTTCTCTGTCTCTGTCCTTTTATATTTTTTTCTGAGTCTGCACTTTCTGTTACTGGCTGTTCCTCGTCTACTAGTGGTTTATCATTCATCTCTGCTACCTTGTTAAAGGCTTCTCCTAATCTGATGAGTGATTTCATATTAGGCTTGTTCTCTTCATGCTGCAGGGCTTTGACTATGTTTGGCTCCAAGGATGTCTGTATGTATGTCAGCAGCCCCACTACTGTGGACCTGTATGCATAATCAATCTCAAGGAAGCCCATGCCTCCCTCA